>OX419621.1:11371951-12743902 GCA_948473465.1 Lithophane ornitopus | reverse complement strand
CCTCTTTAGAATTTTATTCAGTGTTTTTAGATCTTGCAGGTATTAAGATGGTATAGGTTCATAATTTTGCTCGTAGAAAATATTGTTATATCACAAAATTATTAATTTTGATTGCTTTACCTATGAGTTTTTATTGCGTGATCTAGTCTAAGTACCTAGTTTCTAAACTCAGTAAATTACTAGGTATACTTTTATCATGCGAGTCATGAGACGCAGTTCTCATCCCACTTTGCATAGAACCTTTAGGGGTATGAGGAACAAGGTGTCAAGTTCACTCATACTCCACAGAAAAAGGAGGATCCTCCGACCAGACGGGTGTTGTGTCTGGCGGGCAACTGCCCAACGATTGATGTTGGGTTCTTGTATATATGTCCACTGCACGGTAAACTTTAATTGCGCGATGCAGGATTTATGTGACGTCAGGATTTTTGTGTGTCGTAAGATCTTTGATGCGTAGTTCGCATGTGGCGATGTAGATACCGCCACAAACCTAACCTACCTACTTCGACAGGCCTTTCCTAACATAATGACCTAATACAGAAACGAAATACTTTTAAATCATTAAGGGTGATGCCCCATTAGTGCGTTGCGTTGCGTCGTCGCAACGGATCAACTCATTGTATGCCACAACCGTGTATTCCCCGTTCGTCCCACTGGGGTCGTCCCACTGGTGGGACGAACGAGAATGTAATAAATTATATTAAATTTATTCCCGCTCGTCCCACTGAGAAAGTCAGTGGGACGAGCATGATGGGAATGATTTATAATTTTATTTTTAATTCCAGTTGATCCCACTGAATAGTTTGAGTCTGGTTGTTGTTCAATTTTACACTCATTTATCCTAACTAATACTATAAATGCGAAAGTAAGTTTGTTTGTTTATTGGTTAGGTACACATTCACGCTAAAACGGCTAAAATGATTTAGATGCAATTTGGCACATGGGTAGACCATGACTTTGTTTTACGACGTAGTATACTTTTTATTTCTGTAGTACGTTGCATGCATACAAGACGGTATTCTGTGCAAAACACTTTGTGCACAATTTATGAACAGTACATAACCTAAAAAAAAGTACTAGGCTTGCATGAATTCAGAATAGTATTTCAATCATTAGTTTTATCTAACTTATAGATTTAATATAATTTATATATTATAATTTATTAAATTCCCGTTCGTCCCACCAGTGGGACGACGCCAGTGGGACGAACGGGAATACACGAATTATTCCCGCGATTTTTAGCCGTTTTAGCGTGAATGTGTACCTAACAAATAAACAAACAAACTTACTTTCGCATTTATAGTATTAGTTAGGATAAATGAATGGGGCAGAGCTCTAAGCCGTGTATTGACCGGCGTCACGGGGCGTAATGTACGATTCGCAGCGAGCATGATACGTTACGCCGTGTTGTAAACTCCGTGTAACATGCGCTGTTCGTTGTTCGCGTGTTCGTGCTCGTTTCTACGTACTGACTGCACGAATGCTCGCTTTGTAACATGCTACATTACACTAAGTAACACCGGTTAGTACCTACACGGTTTTAGGGTCGGTCGGCAACCAGGCGTTGCATAGGCATTTTAGCGTTTGCCAAGTAGAGTCAATGTTCTGTAGCGATCTCAGGGTGAAACTAAGTTTATCAGTACTAACCTAGACAAGTCAGATACCTACTCAGAAATAATGAAATATGAACAGTAAATCAGAAACAAAATAAAATTAAGTAAGTATTTATTATTTATTTACTTAATTCACTACTACACACTAGTACTTATCACTATACTAGGAACTATTAGGTACCACTATTCACTGCACAGCAAAGTAGGCCAAAAGTGCAAATTATTCAGACCGTGTATGATAACTAGGTACTTAAGACGATGAACATGTCCTAAATAATAAATACCTTGTGGGCCGTTTATGGTTTACCTACCGTTATGCGGATTATGGGTGCACGTTCCCACAAACACACAACAGCTGTCTATAAGTCTATATGTATCTATCTGCCCACTTCCTCGATGTTAGTCGAAAGGACTATGACTATTTTTTGCAACGAATCCGTTTCAACAGTCCAATAGTAGCAAGTGCAACCTACCAAAAGTTAAATTCTAAAGTTGATTGCCAGGTCGGGGTGAGGTGTTGGTCGGTTTTCTCTTCCAAAACTTACAATAATTGGTAAGTAGCAGCAGAATTTGGAATTGTGCCAATAAATAAATGGCAAAAGGCTTGCCCTATTTACGTGGGAAATGTAATATTATATGAGTAGAGACATTGGTGCCGATTCTCTTGTCACAAAATTCTCTAAACTAAACTAAAAATCACTAAAATTTAGTTTAGTCCTGTCAAACGATCAAACTCATTCTGAAATACTTTTAATGACACAACTTAACTATAATTTAGTTTGACAGCTAAGATGGCACTGAGATTAGTTTAGTGAAAATGCTATTCTGAATTTGATGATTTAACCTAAAATTTTGTCCTATATCTAAAATCCTCTTACTAAATCTGACTATTTTTTATGGCGATTAAAAATGTGTGGATTAAAATTAGATATCATGAACTAAAATTCAAACCAACACCTCTACTTCAGTTACAAAAAACAGTACTGTATTTTTTTATTTTCTTTTGCTTATATCTCGAAAACGGTGTGTCCTATCGCAAAAATAATGAAAATTTCGACCCCCTTTAGAATACCCTAATTCTCAACATGTTGGTAATATTTTTTTTATTTTTTTTCGTTATTTTCCATACAAAAACTGAAAAATTCCATTAAAAACACGTCGAGGCTGCCGTGCATGCGCGCATCTGGCTCTAAAAAAAAAACAACAGGGTAGGGAAAACAAGTACCAAGTGGAGACGCGCGGTTGTCAAATTCAATTTTAGTTATGAGTCAAAATAAGTTTTAAATTTAGAGAATTTATTTGGCAGAATAGCTCCAAGATCCCCATAGTCAAAAGTAAGAAATTTTAGTGATAGTTTAGTTCGGTGTACAAGAGAATCGGCACCATTACCTAACTTCTACCCTTTGCCTAGTCCGACAGAAAATATAGACACGTGATAATGTAAGAAATCTGCAGATTCGCACAGTGATATTAGGAAATGTAGACATATCAATACTTGAACAATTAATTAAAACTCGGCGCCAGTCTTACAACTTTATTTACAAACATCAACAACCAACGTTCCTCTATATTTTTTTATCGATATGTAGATCGTCTATGCGGGCACTAATGATAACTGCTTTACCGACAAAAACGTCGCCTGTCAAAATTCGTTCCACACTGCCACCAGGGGCGCTGTAGTCAGCTTTTCCCTCTGTCCTCTATTGTTTATGACAATTACAAGCTTCACACCGACGCGTCACCGTCGGGTTTTATTTTAATTTTATAATTATAAGTGACAAAGAAAATTGTGATAAGTGTGATTTTTATACACATCTTGGTGATAATATTAGTGTTAAGATTTGTTAAGTTATTGTTGCAACGTGGAAAACAAACGAGGTAAGAAAGTTGTTGAAACTCGACTGTCGGGAGAATTGTTTGGGATTACTGGGATCGATAACCTGGTCGGCTAGCCATGAGGCGCGACGCTGAGGTTATGTCGCGAGCCGCGAACAGGTATCGGAGTTCAAGTAACGGTCCCTCCGTCCGGAGCGGGCCGCCTCGCGTTACAGCCGCAGAATCCGGTCGTACCTAAGACCAGTTAGTTCATAATAGCGTCTAGATCCTCATTTGCCGTCCTCATTCCGTTACGCTTGCCATCGACCGTCACTGTAAATAAATATTCGGTAATCGGCTTCGCTTTTAAAAATCGCCGAGTGCCCATATACCCTGTACCTTTAGTTCGCTCGAGACCTATGGACGTTCCTTTTGAGATGTGCGCCTGTTTTCCAGCTTACCCTGCCTGCAGTGCGTGCCACGAGCCCCAGAGTCGAGTCCCATTAGATTGAGTGGAGTGTCCCCTGTGCCCACACGTAGCCCTGTACGCAGCCAAAATTCCGCGAGACACTACGGACACCTCCTCCAGCATGGAACTGGAGAAACCCCCTACTCTCCACGAGGAAGACTCCAAAGTTACCCTCACAATCAGACTGATTATGCAGGGGAAGGTAAGAGAATGAACACTTGATTATTTATCAAAATTGGCACTGTTTTCAAAATATTTTGAATTATTTTCAAATTGTGAAAGTGTACACTTTACCTTCTTCTAAATTCCACTTTAGTACTAGGAATGTGGTATTTTTGACTGGAATGTTGTATGTAGTGTAAACAAAGTACTTAGTTATTAATGTGTATGTTTCCCAACACCAGCAAGTAGTGCTAGTAATTAGTTCCTGTATTAGAAATTCAATTTAAGCTTGCATTTAAACTAATTAAGTAGGTACCTAAATAATTAGGTAATTTAACAAAGTAGGCTTACATGTGGCTTATTATTTAACTAAAAACCCGTGTTGAGTGAGTTTTATGAAGTTGAATTAATTAAAACCTTAATGTCTTTGCCTTCTTGTGATTACAAGAAGCCAATGCTGTTAAGGTTTCTTTTGGACTGAAACACCTTTTATATAGGTATACATTGACATACTTTACATGTAACTCATTGTTTTGATTTCAAAGTCAGATAGACAATGATCTTGATGATCCTTGGGTCAAACACTATTTTGTATTGAATGTATTCAGTTGCATTGTTTAATAAACACATGAAGTTTTTAGACATATGAAACTAATAAACAGTAGGGGAATTTTTAAAACAGTCAACACTAGCTCCTCTATGTTGTACTGCTAAACAAATAAAGTTATTTTATGGAAGATTGTTGGTAAATTAATAAAAATAAAATTATTTTGATTCCATGCTGTGTTTGAAAAAGAATAACAAACAAGATAAGAGTAGACAAAAAGAAACAAACGAGATAAAGATCAGTTTATTAACCAAAACAAACAAAATAGATACGTAAAATCATGGACTGCCCCTCACTTAAAAAGCATAAGGTAACTGGAGATTACTTCAAGAGAAAATAATATCAGCTATATATAAGCATGGTGATTAGGCTAATTTCCCACTTGATTTTGTTAATTATGATTGTTTTTTAATTGACAACAATACATGCATAAAAATCCTAACTGTTAATTATCTATTTCACTTTGGAATAGTTTAAAAGTTTGTCTTATCTTTGTCACTGGACTGCGACTGCTCTGAAAACTCAAACCTATAAAATAGTACCGCTACATCGGTTTCAATAAACTTTAAAATGTTGTTTTTATTCATACTGAATGATATGACCTGCTACTTGTAATTTTATCAGTAAAATAAAAAAATGTGGTATACATTGAATAAGTAATAAATATTCAACAATACATTTAAATAATTGTTGTACTCAAGTGAAAGAGTTGTACGCATTTGTTTGAACATATGGTAATCTAATATAACTTTGGTATTTTAATCTTGTTAGGGAACACACACTTGTAAGGCTGCCCAACGCAATATCCTGTTTGTTAACCATGTAGGCTTGCTTAACGACTAGGCTTTCATTTTATTATTTCTAACAAACCCTTATTACTGCCTCGGGTCAACTTAGATATGTTACAAAAGTAAGACAACAGTATGAAATTCAACGTTGCATGTTCTTGACATAATAGTTTATTAGCATGATATAATTCACATCACATCGTAACAGTTTTATTTAAGCTCCCATTACTCAACAGCGTCACTAATTTAGCACACCTAGATGTCGCTAGATTGCACTGACATGTGAGATGTATTGATGTTAACATCTAACCATACCTACTTTTACATGTAGGTACTTTTAATTGGCTATAATCCAATACAAAGTACATTTGGCAACCGGCCATCTATTGGCACTCGCCCTGTTCATCAAACTTCGATTTGTACCTTTTCTAATTGGACTAATGTGTGATATTTAATGTTGTCATTGTGTTTGCCTCTGCCCACTTCCTTAATCGCAGTCTGGGATCGGTATATTTTTGTTTCACTGACTAGCGCCCGCATTGTGTTAACTGTATGTTTTTGTGTAAACATTCCAATGAATTAGTTACTCTACTGCTATGAAATACGTTTCACAAAACATTTTTCGGGTTCCGTTGTCAATTAGGAACCCTTATAGTTCCGCCATGTCCGTCTGTCTGTTATTTATCTTTGTAAAATAAGAATTCCCAAATACCTTCACGAATTCCAGGTTCACGCGAGAGTAAACCACCGACATTTCTTTTCACCGACTTCTCTTTTCACGCTACAATTAGTCAATAAACGTAAAAGTGAAACGGTTTGTAATCAATTATTAACGACCAGCTTAGTAAATCATTCATAGATAAATCTGCAGTGAAATTGGTCACTGTCAATCGTCACAATAGAAGCTCGAGCTGGCGGCTTTCTTGGATTATGTTCGCTATTTGTGTCGTGTAAGCGGCGGCGTTGAGCAATAGCATTGTTCACATACTGCAGAAGTCATGAGGCTCAGTTGCCAGCACCGATCTGATACAACAAGTCTCTAAAACCGTCTCATTGCAACCCCGATGCGTCTGACTGCAGCAAAGAATCTCTATACAGTGACTATTATTGGCTACCAGACAGGAAATCTTTTGTACTATAAATCTCAGCGCGACTGCATTAATTACATGTGCGTGCACCCGTTGCACAATACTTGCCAATGTAGCAATCCCTTAGGTTATTTTGGACGACAATTTTAATTAAATCGAATGTAACACTTTTTCTAAGTATAACATAGTTTATGTTTGTTTGCAGGAAGTTGGCAGTATTATTGGCAAAAAAGGAGAGATTGTTAAAAGGTTCAGAGAAGAGGTAAGCTGATAAGACTTCTGACTAAAGCATAATCTGTCAAAAGCTAATGAATATATTGTTTCCCAAAATCCTGCAGCAAGAAAAAAATTTAAAGCATATTTCTTTTGTTATGAAAATAATGCAGCCTTGCAAAGAACAGCTCAGCTTATCAGCAAAATACGACGGTCGATTAATATTTATAATGTATTGTTTTCAGTCTGGAGCAAAAATCAACATATCCGATGGATCGTGCCCAGAACGTATCGTCACTGTTACCGGCAACACAAGTGCTATATTCAAAGCATTCACACTTATATGCAAAAAGTTTGAAGAGGTTTGTACTACATTACCATTTAATTTTTAATTTTGTTTACATATTGATTGATATCAAAGTTAATATGAAGCAAGTATTATTGTGTGTTGGTTTGCCAAACAGAGCGAATCTTCCGCCAATATTTACACCGTCACATGATTCCCAATCTTCAATAGAAAAATTATTGAAATATTTTTACGTCATGGGAAAATCTTAAGTTGCACCTTGGTAATTTTTTCAGTATTTCACGCTATTACAACTCGACAACTAAAATACTACTTACACGCCGCGCGCGGGTAGCACACCTCCGCCGCGAAACCATAGCAGCGAAACGGTGGAGGTGTGCTACCCGCCTCAAAGTGGTAAAGTTCACGGGTCTGCATCTTAAAATCATGCACCCTAAGCAGCCAGCGTCTGAACTGACTGATTAATATTTTTACCACAGCTTGAGCTTTTCTCATAAATTTCGTGTTTATAGGAGAGAAGAAAGGTTTAGTTTTGTATCGATAAATAGGCAAGTAAGGCCCACCGGCGACGAGGAAGCGACTAGCTATCGACTATTTACTCGCTCAAGAAACGTACAATAGATTTAGGCCCCGTGTCAGTAAAAGAAAAACATAATTATGTATTTTATTTACAGTTGATCGCCGATTGTTCACATTGCCGGAACTCTTTCTATTTCATGAGTGAGTGGATAGCTAGTCGCTTACTAGTCAGCGGTGGGACAGGTGCCTAAGCCATGGCTTATTACATTCTTTAAGTACACCGAAAGATATTTTTCTAGACCATCTTCCTACAAACACGTTTGTAACATTCCAGTGGTGCTCTCAGTTCAACGAGGGCGGCGGCGGCGGGTCGCGCGCGCCCATCACGCTGCGCCTCATCGTGCCCGCGTCGCAGTGCGGCTCGCTCATCGGCAAGGGCGGCTCCAAGATCAAGGAGATCCGCGACGTCACCGGTGCTAACATTCAGGTACTTAACATATACGACACTTCTTCCTCATGAGAACTCACCGAACAAGGCTTTGTCAGACCCCTACCGACTAAAACCTAAGCTAGGTTGCAGTTATAGAACATACGGTTCTATAACTGCAACCTAGCTTAGGTAGGCTATACCGTAGGCATAAGGATAGCATTAAAAGCAAAAAAAGTTACACAATACCAACTATCTACTGCGGCTGCCATTTGTCATGCCACCAACGCAATAGAATTCAAAATCGGTTGAGCGGAATGTAAAAAAGGCACTCTTCACCCTTTCATCTATGCGCTAGGGCAACGAACTTGCGTCTCAACACGGGTGGGGGTCGTTGGACGTGACCTGAACGGCCGCGAGCGCGACCCCTCCCTCAGTCACTCAGCTGTTTTGCTTGCGAGCACGGTGACAGATAGAAACTTTTTAAAATCTTTTAATGAAAATAAAGTTTTTTTTTTTTGTTGTTACTCGGGCATTCATTTTTATATTTAAGTCAACTACCCATGGTTTGAGTGACAACGGTGTTCACCCTTGCACCCTGTAGAAGACACTATACAGGCCGATGTGATGAGGGAGGCGTATATCCAACACTGTAATCGAAAGAGGTCCTTTCGATTAAAATAATGATTACAGATAGTGCCATCCACGAAGACGCGCCCCGCGATTACTGTACTGTAATCTATACTTTAGTACGGAGCTGAGAGGAGTGGGGCGCGTCTTCGTGAATGGTACTATCTATACTGCAGTGAGACCCCACTGCAGTATAAGTTCTATCGTTATACCTCTAATCTGTTTGCCCTAATCTACTTTTCATTTATGACAGCCCACATTAAGACTTTAACCTTCTACTCGCCGGAAACTAAACCATTTATTGAGGGCAAGTTTCTAAATACGAACAGTTCAAGTTCATCGCCACAAACTTTAATGGTCCACCCACTACCTCGGGCCACAAGTTTAGTACAACCGCATTCTTCATAGAGCGGAAATGAACTGGCCTACAACGTTATAAGAATTCGGTGGAAAAGTTATCTGGTTTAAAAAGTAGTAAATATCACTGATATCGCAAAAAAAATGGGACCAACTCTGAAATCGCGAAAACAATCTGCTGTTCCCAACATTTATGTTCGCATAGCTCGTCAAAGTGTATGGAACAGCTGATTTTTTTTTCGCGATTTCGGTGTTCGTTCCATAGTGAAAGTTCTTCATAATGATGAGTACAATGACCCCTTATGAGATTTCTTGTATGAAAAGATACACCTTATATTATATTTTGGTACAAACGTTGACACGTTGAAATGGTTAAAATGACAAAAGAAATGTATTTTAAAGCTTGCAAAATTGCGATAGCATACAGAATGTAACAAAATCTGAAACTTTAAATTCAAACCGCCAGCAAGCTAGGAAATTATGTAGTGTAAAAATTATAATGGTCTTACAAAATTCAAAGCAGTAACCATAAAATATCTAAAGTCTGTTTTTTAATCTCATAGACTAATTTGACATTTCAAGTGATTGTTGTTTGTTTTTTCAATTTGGAGTTTGACATTTGCACCTGTCAAATAAGTCTACGAGATTAAAAAACAGAATTTATAAGCCACAAAAAACAATTTGTAGTCATCATACAACTTAAGAAGTAATCAACGAATGTATTTATTATTATTATTGTAGGTGGCGAGTGAAATGCTACCAAATTCGACAGAGCGTGCCGTGACAATCAGTGGGACCTGCGACGCTATCACACAGTGCATTTATCACATCTGCTGTGTCATGCTAGAGGTACGTTTATTAATATCTATACTGTGTTCGCGATTTAGTTTGCAAACTAGTAAACAAATATGTTTTTGGAAAAACAACTTTAATATCGAAGTGTAAAGTTCAATTTACGCTACAACTTCAAATATTTGACTGCTCGAGTCATTCTGAAATCAACTTAATTTACACTATAATTAAGTTGATATCCGTTTAACCTGCCACGCCAGACAGGATTCGTGATAACAGTATGTTGTATTTAGCAGACAGGAACAGAACGAGTATAAGACTTTGAAAACACTTTCGGATTGAGTTCACGGTCTTGCTCTGCACACATACTAAACCAACGCTTTTACAAAATAAAAGAGTGAAGAAAGCGTTTTTAATGGAGCCTCTCAAGTTTTATCAGTAAACTTAAGTCGATGGACCATTTAAATTCTCCGTCTTTGTCTCTCTACCCGACAGAAAAAGATAACATTACATAATTACACAATCATCAATAATCAAATTCATAGTCTTATCATCTTAAATTGCGCCATTGTTTCAGAGTCCACCAAAAGGCGCCACAATTCCCTACAGACCAAAGCCAAACGTCGCCGGCCCAGTTATATTAGCTGGCGGACAGGCATACACAATCCAAGGCAACTACGCTGTGCCTGCACAAGATGTAAGTTTTAGAATATACTAATTTGTTATCTTACTTAATACTTAAACTTAATAAACTACTAATAGAATAATTGGCTTTTAATTTTTTGTTAAAGAAATAAGCGTAATTTTTACAGGAAAATTTTATTTTTAAGTTCATAATAATAATCTTGATATCATTATTTACAAGCTTTATGAAATTTTGTATAAAAAATGAAAAATTCTAACATTCAATAAACTGCATTGGCAACTGGCAACATTACTTATATTTATTTTAACTGGCTATACCATTTCGTGTCATTTTTGTGTGCGTCATATTTCAGCTTAACGCATTGTTAACAATCTGAATGAAGTGAAAACGGCTAGTATTTAGATCAGACGATTACAATTATCGATTATAATAAGAATAATTGGCATATTTACAAAAAAGCTGCAATGTAGGACAGTAGAACTCTTTCTTTCAAGCACATTGATTTGGGAATCCAATTACGTAGGCACAATACAGAACCACTACATAGAATATTACCTGAAATGTTGATTGGCGACCGTAAACGGCCGTTCACACGGCGCTGTCTTGTACTATATACACCTGAACATTCCACTGTTCATGCGGTTCAAAACAATTGCAGTATGAATTTGCCATGTGACCCCAAAATTATATACTGAATTATCGTACTTATCAAAGCCGTGTGAACGCCCTTTAAAGCCGGCTCTACACTCGCGTGTGACGTCGCGCCGTGAATAACGCAGTGATCCGCGCGCGAATTGTGTCCCTCAACACTCGCAAAGCTTCACAGTCTTGTTCGCGACTATCAAAACCACTCCCTACGCTGTCTTGTACGCTACTGCGGAAAACTGCGAGTGTGATGCGTTCAAGTTCGCGCGCCGCAAACCCTTTGTCGCGGGCCAAAAAACCGACACTGATCGGGGAACGGCGCGAAGCGCGAACACGAAGCGCGAACGACATCTACACTCGTGATTCGCAGTTTTCGTGGGCTTTCGTGGCCATTCGCGCCGCGAGTGTAGAGCCGGCTTAAGGGTCAGTTCAGACCGCGACGCTGCGCGCACTTTTTAATTATCGAACTTATTTTCTTCACGAAAAGGTATAATTCCAGTTGACACGTGTCAAAGAACGCTGAGATGCGTGGTGCTGCGCAGTGCGTGTACCTTATTGTTTAGTAAATAAATTCGATATTGTATCGGATTATAAAAAAGTGCGCGTGACGTCGCGTCTCGGTGTGAACTGAACTGTCCGCAAGACAGAAAACGTAGGCAGTTTTGTTTTATGTAGTCAGCATTTTGTTTCTCTGAAGATATTCTACTGTTCTATTGTTACGCGTATCATTTTTACTGATGAAGTTTTGACGACTGGTACACATCAAAATTACCTTCCAAACTGTTAGTCTATTCGCACGAGGTGATACACAATGATATTGCAGCGATTAACTTATAAAAGCGTCTGGTCTTCGTTGTTAAAAAGTGCGCTAAACTTCTTGGCCTATCTGTCACGAGATTGATAAAATTTTATAATATAATAACGATAATTTACGGTAGCACACACATACTTGTATTGGACGAACGAGATAGTCGCGCATATAATGCGCTATACAAAAGTTCTGTTATCGAAAAGACAGTGAAATCACATGAACTAGGATACGTTGTTTGACAGCACGCAAGTAATCAAGCAAGACATTTGGTATGTGTCCGACATCACAAGATGATCTTTATTTACACGCGTAGTAGGATCGAAATAGCTGCTAAGTTTTCTGGAAGACCCTCCGGAAAGCAGGCGAAAAGAAGCTATAGCTGATTTCCAGTGAAAGACGTATACAGCATCTTAAAATGATTAGCTTCGTTCAATGGCGCGACATCGGCAAGTACACTGCTACAAAGATCTTTTGGCGCTCGAAAGATGTTTACAGAGGGGCGCTGTTGGTAACAATTTGTGCAATTCTTTTGTGAAATGTATTAAAAAACCAAGATGGCGGCGTTAGTTCCGATTTTGGCCACGCGCCAAAAGAACCTTGTAGCGCTATACGAGTATGTTATGTGCCTTGTATTCAGAGCGGCCAATAAGTTCAGTGCACTCTCGACCTCCGTTGCGGAGCTCCACCTATGTGTGCGAGCCGCTCGGATAGTATCGCGCGCTCCGCAGTGGGGCGGGCCGGGCGCCGTGTGCGCGCCGCTGTTCCCGCTGCTGGAGGTCAAGCCGCCGCTCGTGGGCGCGCTGCCGCCGCACCACCTGCTGCCGCCGCCGCTGCACGAACACCACCTCGTGAGTCCACGCGCACACACCTCATAGAGACGCCGGCCGGGCGGCGGGCGCGACGTAAACAAATGAAGTGCTAATCTAACAACTAGAAAAAAGAAAGAAATTATATGGTACAAGCACAGGAAATATAAACAATACAATTATAAAACATATGAAAACATAAAAAAAGACCTGCGCGAGGCCAAAAAGACTAAGACTAAGTACAGCGACACATCTGCCGAAGCACAACGTGATTGCGCCTACAGTGATTTTTACCAACAATATATCAGGTCGATATTACTTCGTGTTGAGATGTAAGCGTAAAATAGAACTTCACGAAACAACGCTTTCTTCGCATTTTGCATAAGAACTACGATACGTCATTTGTGAAACGTAATAGCAACCTAATACGTTGAAATGTACATTTCGGCGCTTACTTACGCGACGTAATCTTCGGCAGGTGTGTCGCTACACCAAGGCTTGTCCCGCGCTGCGAATGAAAAACTCGCATAAACAATCTATAAATACACGCTTGGCCCTCCATATATGCAAGCCAATATGGTAAAAAAAGGTGTTCTAGCAATTCATTTATTTACTGCTCGCCATGTACGAAATAAGTCTGCATGTAGGATATGCAACAGAAATCCGAGACACCGCCTGCCTAGCCCGGACGAAAAACTAGGGACTTCCGTAAGATCGTCACGTCTGTTGTAATGAATGCTGAACCGATTCGATATAGAAATCTTTGAATCAAACACTATTATGCTAAACCCGCCCCGTAGAATTGATAATATCAGAATGTTCGAATTTGCCTGTTAGTACATACGAAGATCTTCTAGTTAATACCTATGACGAGAACTCCATGAATTGTTCAGTATTTAAAACTCTTCTCTATGAGGTTGTGTGGACTGAGTGACGTAATGTGATTGGTGCTGCCCCAGAATCCCCTCGAATTGGATGTGTGGTGTCGAATCCCTGTAGCGGCCATGAATTAACCCTGTACTATAATAGTTTTAGAACCCCGGTGATGTGGAGTGTAGGAATGATATCCATATTATTTTGCGCTGCTCTCTTGCACCTTACGCTTGAAACTCATCGATATATTCTTTCTTGTTTGCACGTATACCCCACATCTGTATCATTCTTATTCCAATGTTTTCCATATATCAATCCGTAGTATAGTATTTAATCTTAGCACATTTGAACCGAATGTAATTATTATAGTTGTGTAGTGATAAACACATTCACATTCAAAGCTTTATCTGTTTGTTTTCTGGCATTGCCGAGATACGAGCGTATGTACTTCAAACTGCTCGCGCACCTATCAGCGCTGTTCAAGTTCTTATAAAACGTTCCTGTACTTGCACCTCTCCTTATTTTGCCTCTGCCTTGCCTACTCCATCGTTTTTCTTTTATTTTCCACACGAAAAATAATAATGGTGATTAACCATGGTCGCGCATGGCTTAACGTGGTACAAAATTATATTTTTAGAGTACAGTAAACTTTGCCTTTTTTGTTATTTAAAAGGTGCATTTTTATGGGCAGCACCATTCAAGAACTCACGACGTGGATTTAATTTTTTCTGAGATTGCTATGAAAATTCGCAAATCCTTTACCTTTCGTCCAATCTGATTCCATAGACTTCTCTGGTCCAGTATGTTTAATTCAGGTGTTTCAAAGTTTTAAACAGAGCGATTTATTTTTACAATCTGAATTAATCATACGTCATGTCTAAATTGAAGTGTACATTGCGAATTTTCCTAGACTTTAATATTTACTTTGTAAAATCTAGTTTCTACCCAGGTAACCCTATCCAGCGATCCCATCCCGGCTATGTCAGAGAAGATGAAAACAAGCAGCTGGAGCTCATAAATATATTTAAATTAATCTTAGCATACTATTATGAATTTTGTTTAGAAAAACATTTTCAACGAATGAAGTATCACACTGTGTAGTATGATTTCTTCTTCCTTTGTATGAAACTTGTATTGTCTTGTAAAATATACAGTTTTTGTAGTATGTATACATAAAGATAATACTTTTCCAAATTGTATATTAATTAACATTTATTTTAGTAATTATCCTTACTAAAATATTTGTATGGAACGCAATATGAAATTGTAGATCTAAGGTTTGGATTGGGAAACTTAAATATTAATGTCAAAATCCAAAGAAGATGAAATATGCTGATTGTGTATCCTGATGTAAATAATATGATTGCAGCTAATATACTGTTATAACGTATAGCCCGGGCTCAAAAGCCAATTGCCAGGCATAAAAAAAAACATGCATGGCATGATCTTTTGGCGTTTGAATGACATTGACAGGAGGGCGTTGTCGGTAAACAATTGTGAAATTGATAAGTGAAATTATACTGAAAAAACAAGATTGCGGCGTTAGTTCCGATTTTGGCCACAAGCCAAAAGATCCTTTCCAGTTTTTCAATAGATACGAATTTGAGAATAAATAATATATTGTCCTAGCATACTTAATAAAGCCGTTTCAATAAAAAACTCAGATACACAATCACATACCATCTTTTTGGTAAAAAAACTCGCAAACTTATAATGTTACTAAATATTCATATTCTTTTCTAGATGGGGGGCTTGGCTAAGTCACCACTGGCCGGCTTGGCCGCGCTCGGTCTTGGAGGTTTAGGTCCAGCCAATGCTGCCGGACTTAACCCTGCAGGTAAACAGAGCCTAAGTATGTATTACTATTTTTAAATCCATACTAACAACTTTATTTTTAAACGCTTTTGTAAATAGATTTTAAATAAAGAATTTCGTAGTGTTACAGAAGAATAAATAATACTTTTAAAATTGAAACTTACACTCATAGTGTGCCCAAAATTGCGCTTAAAAATACTTACACATAACGAAAACTTACGCCTTTTCTCCCATGGCAACCCTAGGCAGCAAGTGTAGAACTCCTTTTTTTTTTTTGATGTTTGGAAATCATCAAATGACTTCTCCCGCTCTGGCCGGAGCGGGAGGGCGTGTCAGACTTTTACTGACTAAAACCCACCCGTGTTCTTTCAGTTGCCTGTTACCAAGGGTCCCGGTATCCCTTTCGGACTTTCCCGTAACCCCTGTCAGAAGTATAGAACTCCTATGAACGTACTAAACTATATTAAAATGGAGCCAAAAGCCCAGTATTCATAACCTAATAATACCTAAAGGCCTAAATATGATACGCGCAGTTTTGCTTGAATACGAAGTATTATTTATTTTTCTATAATATTGTAAAGTGCCTCGTCCAGTAGACCGTCTATCAAGAGTTATCTATGTAGTCTAAACAGTTACCTAGCCATAATGTCTTGAATATAGTGTTGTCACTATGTAGAAATTAGGAAGTTTTTTAGATGAATTCGCAGGCTTTATTGAACTGAGAATGTCTTCTTGGTCTAGTGGTCGCAAGCGCTACTGCTGAGCATGAGGTGCTGGGTTCCATTCCCAGGTCGGGTAAAGTGTTACTGGGTTTGTCTTTCTGGAATTTCTCAGTAGCTACCCGGAGTCTGGATTTGTGCCCGGTTGATGGCAATAGGCTCGCCCCCTATTACATGGGACTTAAACATAACTGGCGGAATGTGGGTGTACTATAGGTACACCTCTGCCTAACCCTTCTGGGATTACAGGCGTGATGTTATGTTATGCTTTAATGAACAGTCGTGGACGACGCACTTTACAAGTAATTCCGTAGTTAGTACTAGTAGTGTTAGATAACACAAATAATAGCGCCAACAACACAAGTCATAGGTACAGTTCAGATGGCTGTAAGAGTAAAATCAGGGCCCTAGTTAATATAACTGACAACGCGACATATTTGACAAAAAATTACATAATAGTCACATTTTCTCGACATTTCTTGTTTAACCTTTGGTATGCCGGAACGTGGATCCCGTTGAGAAACAATGGATTTTTAATTGTGTCTGTAATTACGGCATACGACGGGTTAATAAAACCATATTTTTTTTTTTTTTAAACTTTTAAATGGTCAGATTGTCGCCTGTCACCTTTTTTTAAATAGGCCCCTGGTCTTCATTGAAGACAGTTAGTATCTGATATGAAAATCAATGGCCGTCTGACCTCTTCATATTTTTACAACCCAGCCATATTCCAACCTTTGTCTTTAGCTTATCCACGCATAGCTTGCTCGTAGTTTAAAGCGGTTATTAATAATCAAGTCCATGTATTCTTTTCAGCGTTAGCAGCTCTAGCGGGCTCGCAACTGCGCACATCAAATCAGTCTCGCAACCAGCCCGCTACTAACCAACAGTCGCATGAAATGACCGTGCCCAATGAACTGATCGGGTGCATCATTGGCAAGGTAAATATCTGTTAATCTTATATCTTCACAGGGAAATAGCTATTCCTAAAAGATAGAAAAAGTATTTATTGGTACGCACTCGCAAAGGAAAAACATGGCCGAAAAAAAAAAAACAAGTTTAAAAAAAAAATAAGAAAGTTATTTACCTATATATCCCGACTGCCTTTAATTTTTTGGCGTTATGTGATGACGTTCATTCAGGACAATTTGCACCATATGTTAGTTAAATGATTTATTGTCGCGTATCGTGAAATGATTCCTAATTTTTTTTTAATCTTATCACAGGTGGAAAAAACTACGTTACTGTTTAATGTTGTGAATCAAAATGAAATAAAAAAAATAATAAAATGAAATTTGTCTAATATTTACTATACAGTAAACAAACTAATAGGCGTGTCTTTCACCGATTTTAATACACACATTATGATAAATACGTAAAAATAAAAATAAAATTATATTTACTAAACAAAAATTATTTCACTAGGGCGGCACCAAAATCGCTGAAATCCGACAAATCTCCGGCGCTATGATCCGAATATCGAACTGCGAGGAGCGTGAAGGTGGCAGCACTGACCGGACCATCACTATTTCTGGCAACCCTGACTCCGTGGCACTGGCCCAGTACCTCATCAACATGAGGTAAGTCGATACTAATTACCATAAATACCGTTAATTCTTCCCCCCCTCCATCCGACTCCGCCGGAGTATTATTTTGCCCGTTCATGTCCAGTGATCTCTTGCCTAGTCCACCCTTAAGGTCGATTTATTTTATAATCCCTCAATATTCCTCTGATTTATCTTACCTGATGGGCCGTTTCGAAATCGTTTTCGTTTTAATTGAGAAAAAGTTAAAAACAAAAAAGGCGTCTGACCCGAGTAATAATAGGATTGTTATATTATATAACTGTTATTTTTTTATTATTTTACTGCTATCGTATCATTATTCATGATATTCGATGCAAACCATTGTTATTGGCCGATTAAAGAATTTGCAGTTACCTTTGGTGGAATTCAATTTTATTTTAACTCACAAACGCTCGGAAAGCCACTTTCTTTACTTGAATTATTAGCACCATTCTCTACAGCATTTATCAGAAACGCGTGGTCATATACAGGATAACAGGGAAAGTCGTACTGAATATTAAAGGATGTTATTATTCAGGGTACATTTTTAGTTTGAGGTAAAAAGTAGTATGTTTATTTTCTGTTGATCATTTTTATTAATGGACATGTCTTGTAACTAGATACATAAAAAAAACCGACTCTAGGAGCTCTAACCCCTAAGAAAACGACTAAAAGCCCAAAAATAAACGATTAAAAAAAAAATCTTTTACATTAATATCTCCATAACGGTTAAATTTCGGACATTTTATTTCAGAATCAAATTCATCAGAAATGACCTGAATAATAACATCCTTTAATATTCAGTACGACTTTCCCTGTAACCCTGTATATTATAAGGGTGTGGTACGGACTACCATCAAACTGAACAACTTTCTCTATGGTACCAACATCGTAATAGCGAAAAAATAATCCGTCACATACATTTGGGTCGAGTATTTATTGAAGTTTTGTATGGGACAGTTGATAATGTTTTCGCTATTACAATTTTGGTCCGATGGAGAAAGTTGTCCAGTGTGATGGTCTGTACCACATTCCCTTAAATATGACCACACCTTTTTGATATTATGCTGTATTCGTTTTTTGTTTGAAAAGATAACTTTTTCTGGTTCGTACTTTTTTCGACGATATTTGGAAAGTATTTGATATGAAAACCTCTTGGAAAAAATCCTAATCCTATACCTTGTTTCATATCCTGCATTTAATTAAGCCGCAATAATTGAATTTCTACTTATATTCTTAACTTTTAGTGACGACAAGGCACAACCGTCTTCAAAAAGGAGAAAGTACTGAATTCGTCTGTAAATATATTTTATACTTTAAAACTCAGACTAAGCTTACTATAAAGTGTCGAAGGAGTCCTACATTTGTGTTCGGGTCGGCATTATTCCGCAAAGCCGGGTGACAAAATATATATTCGACTAGCTTTTGCCCGCGACTTCGTACGCGTGGAAGTCTTTAGACACCACAATATTATGTTAAAAGGACCCGCCCGCCCGCGCTATTACTTCGACTTTTTTTTATTTAGCTCGGCTCCTAAGGGTCGTAGCGTGATGTTAAATTGCATATATCCTTCCTCAAGGATATCAAAAATATCAATTTTGTCGCCCAGCTGTACCGAATGATGCCGATCCGAACATGCGTGTAGCACGCCTAATGTTTAGGTTGAGTTTTGTATAGATTGTAATATTAATATTAAAATATTACAAATTATGAAGTTTTCTTACGATTATTTAGACCGAATCGGTTGCAGTTGTTTTATTCGAAAATAAATACTTTGTTTTGTGTCGTAGAACTTTACCGAGCGTTTGTTAGTGATACTTATTATAGAAACAAAACTTAATTTTAAGCAACAAACAAATCAACATCATTTCTTGCCGAACATTTTCGAATTTAAAACTTCGAAAAGAGAAAAAAATTGCCATTATGATTAATAATCTCAAAAAAAAAAATGTTACAAATACTAAAACCCAACTACGACAAAAACGCCAACTAAAAAGCTGTAAACAAGACATCTAAATCTAACAGATTACGAGTGGCACCGGATTTTTTTTTTCTGCCTTGCCACCAGAGGACGATCAACACGCTTCCAACGATACCTCATTTGTCAAATTATGATAAGTAGTTTAGAAGTTAAGGGGGAGGAGATAAACATACGTACATACATACCGGTCAAAATTATAACCCTCCTTTTTGCTCCGCCGTCGTCGGGTAAAAATAGTGTTACTACAACGCCTTAACAAAACATAAATTATTTTACTCATTACTAAAACGTCGTCGTCTATTCTAAGACATTCGATAGCATATAAAACACAGCCATATTTAATTCCATATGTAGCCAAGAAAGACATAAATTATCCTCATTCGTCTAGCCTTTTCCCAACTATGCTAGGGTCGGCTTCCAATATAACCCAATGCGACTTAATACCAGTATTTTACATGAAGCGACTGCCTAACTCACCTCCACAAACCAGTTACTGGGTAACACGATAACCCTTGGTACAGAATTTCGGGCTTCTGACTACCCGTAACGAATGTCAAAATATCTACGAATGACAGCTGAGACTGCCCGCCCCGGCTTCGCACGGGTAGCATTAAGTACTTATCTACGGCGCACTTATCTTACCTACCTACCCGACCTACCTACCTACCTACCTACCCTGCCCTACCTACCTACCTACCCTGCCTTACCTACCTACCTACACCTACCAACATATCTACCTACCCAACCAACACCCTACCTACCTACCCTACCTACCTACCTACCTACCTACCTACCTACCTACCTACCCACCCTACCCTACCTACCTACCTACCCTACCTACCTACCTACCTACCCTACCTACCTACCCTAACTACCTACCCTACCTACCTACCCTACCTACCTACCCTACCTACCCACCCTACCTACCCACCCTACCTACTACTACATACATACCTACCAACCTATCTACCGTGTTAACATCAAAAAAGCCATTGTATACTGAATGTATGAGCCGATATTTTTTGGAGCTATACTTACATTTTTAAACTCGTGATATCTTTCGAATAGAATGTCCGAATTGAATAATTCAAAGTTCAAAGTTATATAAAGGCATTGAAGCAGTCTCAAATATGAAGTAATTTATTTTGATAAGGATTAATACCAAGATACAAATAAAGAGCCTTTTCTAGCGGCGTCATTTCAATTAAATTTTCAAATAAAAGAACTCTTATTGTGGCATAACTATAACAGTTAGACATATGCTGTCGCGACAGTTTTTGTAAATAATAATGTGTTCTGCAAAGTCGTACATTATTTTATTCTAGCAATTTTTTTTACACTTTGGGTGACATTATTGGAGTTTTAGTAAGGATCCCTAATCTTCTTCTAGCAATAAATGTAGCCTATGTTACTCAGGGTGAATGTAGCTTTCTAATGGTGAAAGAATTTTTGAAATCGGCGCAGCAGTTTTTGGGTTTATTCGTTACAAACATACACACAAAAATACAAACATACAAATCTTTCCTCTTTATAATATTAGTGTAGATTATGAGCTTATACCTTTAAGTCGAATATTAAGAACGGAATCAATTGTAGTTTTAATCGAAGAGTAATAACTTTGGTTTGTGTCGTAAGACTTTTTACCGAGCGTTTGTTAGTGTTATGGATTTTAAATAAAGCAAAAATATACTTATCAAAGTTTTCGGCTAGATCGTTCACAGTTTTATGTTAGAAAGGGAGCAAAAATAGCGTTATGGTTTATAATCATTACTAAAATACAAAAATAATTTTATTAATAAAACGTTTTAGATAAAGAGAGATAAAGATATATCTATGTTGTAAAACATGAACGTTCGTTGTAAAACTCGGGTCAAAACCGCCAAGTCGCGACCGCGTGCACTCGAATAGGCCCAGAGGTCGCCTGACCCTATACAACATTCCTATCCCGCTCCGGCAGTGTGGAGCTTCAGAAGGCGAATCTGGAGGGTAGCTCGACCAGCGGCACCGCGAGCTCGTCCGCGGCTAGCCCGCTCGCGTCCGCCATCCCGCTCGCGCAGCTGCTCAGCAAGACAGGCGCACTGGGCGCGCTCAGCTCGCTCTCGGCGCTCGGCGGGCTCACAGACCTGCTGAGCGGCAGCGCGCAGCCCGTGCAGACCACGGGCGTGCACCGCAGTCACAAGTCCTTCAGCCGCCGCCAAGATGACGACGCGCCTGCTAAGTCCTCCAAGGAAAGGAAATACAACCCGTACTAGCCGCGTAGGCGCTCTACGCCGTAGGTCGGCTACGAACGCCGCTCGGACTGCTATCTAAGTGATCGCGATCGGGACATGAAAAGAGATGGTATCATATTTGACCCAGTAATCGATACGATCCAAATGTGTGCCAATACGTTCCTAATGATGAGATAAATAATCCTACCCAGGTTGCTATCAGTCTGTATGATTTTTTTTATTTTATAATTAACTTGAAACTTGGCAGGAACACTAGCCCAAATAAATTATCAAGTTTTTCAATTCAAAACTACTCTTCAAACAGGATTTAAGTGATTTTGAAGTCTGTATGGAATCTTATTCTCATTCATTCATTCCTATGTTCTACTGTACACATAATTACAACATAAGGACAACTTATGTACAAAAGCGAACTTAACCCAGAGTTTGGCGAAATCAACTAAGTATGTACTAATATTGTCAAAAATAAAGATTTACTAAAATCGAAAATCAAACCCGTAACGGGATAAAAAGGGGTACTTAACCAAGTTTTTAAGTTAAGTTAAATGTTTAACTGGGTGGGATAGTAGGATTATTTCTTTCATCATAAGGAATCTATTAGCACACAGTTTGTTGCTATTCCTTACTGGGTTTTTGGTTCCTTTGTTACTTTGAAATCATGTAACTAGAATTGTCATCGTAAGATTTTATTGTTATGTAAGAGCGAAGTTATTGCTTAGTATCGTCTCTGTACGGACCCACTACGAGGGTTCTGTGGGCAGTCGGTAACACGTCACTCGATGGAGCTCGCGTGACTCGCTATAAGAATATCAGTCGAAACGCTACGTTCTCCAAGACACAGTAATTTATCATCATTATATTATTTTTAAGAGAAAATAAACGCAGTTCTTTATTATTTTGGGAAATCTGTTTTCATCTTTTCTACTTTATTCAATATATATTGAAAGATATTTAAAAGCACTTTTGTTACTGAAATACTTAATCGTATAATGGTTCTTTGTTTAACACAACTATCTTATTTTTATTGTAGTATGTAGTAGTATTCAATATATCGCTGTAGATTTAAAGTATTTAAACCCCTTTCAATATAAATACATACAGTTTCACAGATGAATACAGATGGTTCACTCTACAAAATCATTTAAATAAAAAGCGACTCTTGCCACGACACAATAAAGTGCAATTCAGGTCGCACAACGCTAATTACCGACAGTTATATTTACCTAGAAGTTGCCTCTCTTTCTATCGCGTAACTTATAGACCTTCGTTACACTCACTGAATTAGCTCGACAAGACGGGCCCGCCCGCCCCGCCGTGTACCTAAAATGTGGAGTGAACCATCAATATTATTAGTTTTCTATTTGAAATTAAATCAATACCTACTTTTCAGTTCGGTTTATATGTATGACTGATCTAGAGACAGTTTTTTAAATGACGAAAGAATTATAAAAAGAGATTCGATAAAAAAAAATGAGACTAAAATATCCGGGTACTATCAACATTAAAAATTAAGCAACTAAAATTAAATAAAATCGCGATGGTAATACTTAGTACATAGTAGTTATGTAAAGTTACATGATGGACTAAACAACGGAAAATTAAAATTAATACGACTAACGACAACTAGGGATTTTGACAATAGTAGAAGTACGTAGAAGCTAAAGGCTGTAGAATATACGGAGTGCTTTGCGTTCAGATGTAATAAAATTTCTATTTGGAATCAAAATACAGGGTGTCACAAAATCAGAAGAGTACATCAAACGATACTTCAAACTCTAGACATTCTAGAAATTTGATGCTCTAGTTATTTTGTAATTCGCCGCATTTGTACACAATCATTTTAACATAATAAAATAAAGAAGTATTGTTTGATGACAGTACCTCTGTATACACATTTTAAATGGAAGATCAAATTAGATTTTTGACAGAATTAATGTAATAACAAATCACATTTTTAACTGACTTCAAAAAAGGAGGAGGTTATGGTTTAATTATTTCGGTTAACGACTTTATCTATTCGTTGCTAAATTGATATTCCTTAAAACTTTTTGACACATTTTAGAAATCAATGTTCTTGGCTTTGTAAAACTATAAATTAAAAAGAAAATTGTAAAACAGTCTATTATGATTATAAATTATGTTTTTACTTGGTACTGATATAGTTTATAGTTTTATAACGCTGACCGACCGTCTATGTATGAGTTTAATTTTTGTGAAACACCAGAAAATGATTTGTTTGTAGTTGGTATGAGTCGTTCTATTTACGCCAAATATATTCCAACAGGAATGGGAATGTTGGATGTTTTTATTATTTATTATACATTTATAGCTACTTATGATTCTATCTCAAGATTATTATAAGTAGTTTGGACTGTTTTATATTTAGGTGACCTTATTAAGTATAAGGCAAACAGCGCCATTACGTTAGACATAGCGAAGCTATAGCGGGTTAGTTAGGTGATAGCGTCGTTTTGTCACTACATTATTTTATTAATTAGTGCGAATTTAAAATTGAGGTCCAATTCGTATGTTTCTAAATGTAGTTCCGTAGGGAATGCAGATTATTTAGCTGTCAATATAATTTTTTATTTGTAATAAAAATCATGTTAATTTTAAGGTAGTAAACGTTTTCGTATTCGTTTCAGGTTTATATTACTCGCTAGAATCGTTAAGCAAAAGTGTATTGTTTTAAAGTACATACTTAATAAAAATAATAATAGTACGCGTGTGTTTTTCATTGATAAAACTTTTGTCTGGCAGAGCGCGGCTTAGTCTTAAGTGCAGGTAACCATGTATAAGTAAATGTTCCGAAACACAAAGCTTCCTTGAAGACCCACGCCACAATCCTGCCCACCCACCGGCACCAAACATTCCCGTGATACCTGACATGCTGAACTTTGCTCCACGTGTACTATCCTACTGCTCAATGGATCATCCAATATCCTGGTAAGAGTTTTCCTTACATTTAATTTAATTCCTAGTGATTCCACGTTTAAACTTACTTGTTTATATGAACGGGTTCACGATCGACCTGTTACTGCTTTATCCTATGATCTCCATTTCCATCCAAGCTGTTATTTGAATTTAATATTTTGAAAACCAACACGAAAAGTTCACTCGTCTATGTCCCAATGAATGGGGGGTTACAGATTGTTATTTTGACGATTGTTTGAACAAAAATGTGTATGAAGTGTTGCGGTGGGAATACAGTTAATTAACGTTAGTATGTAATGTTTTCCAGGATCACGATGGAGACGGCCGGGCTCCCGCTGCCGGGCTACCACTACATCGCTCCGAACCACATCGTGAAGGCACCGATCCATTGAATGGGGCTCCGCGGCCAGAATTCCGGCGTTGCGTACAAAATGTACAACACTGAACGCACGTTTCTGATGCAGCCGCAATACGGAACTCTGGCTCCGATATATTTCTTCAAATGAACGTGACCAAAACAATCTCTCTAAAACGAGGTGACGCTATTGGCAAGACATTAGATCCACGCTGAATGTATGTTTACATTTGTTACGAGTTTATAAGTATTTTAGATATTCTTATATTTATTCTCCACTGTATTTGATTGATTGGAGCAGAACATGTCAGTGATTTATATATCAGTAAGACCTGGGGAAGGGGTTTGAAAAATTATTATTAAAAAACTTACGACTGACATTTTAAAATTTTTACTAATCCGTGAACAGTGAACATGTAATATAACTTCACAAAACACTTATTTTAAATAGTTAAATATTTATAATAATTTGTCTGGTTCACTGCTCACGGCTTATGAATTTATAACAAAGTGTGCAACAGGAGTTAGCTAAGCTGATCGAATTTACTATGGATTTAAGCGGTTGAGTGTATCAATTGTCTATTGGATTTATTTTCCATTATGATCAGTACCGACCACAAGTAATAATGTTCAAAGTAAGTTTAATCGAGTGTCGGCATACATTAGATAGGTGTAGATGCGTTACAATCGACCTCGGACCCGCTGACGTAGCGTAGTGTTAGATTAGCGAACAGAGCGAGAGGGTTTAAAGACAATATTTGTAAATAAAATAATCGTAATTACCTGAGAATTAGGTGTTACAGTAACAGTTGCGACGCTCGGACGCGGCGCGGCTATACGAAACCGATGGGATCAAATCCTTTAAGAAAACTTACTTTAAAAAACGAAGACAGAGGTGAAGATAACATTTCAGTATATCATTTAAAATCGTCTAATATCACAAAGAAAAGACGTTAGGTATAAAAATAGTGTTGCTAAATGTGATAGTCTTCTAATTTATTTTACATTTGAACTATTAAGATCTCTAACGTATACACAATGTGTAGGATACATCGGCTACTGGAAATTTTAAGTCGAATAATTAATATTGGTCTAGGGATCAAAGCCAAAGATTGTTAAAGTTTGTTTAACATTAATAATGTTGTGGATTTATGCTAAATTATTCTGAGAGTAGTTAATGTCTAGTAATGTAATGTAGAATGGTTAATTTGAATTATTTTATCACCCTCTCCAGACTGCTCATTGTATTTAGTCTTAGATCAAATATAGTCCTGTGGTAATCAAATATTTCCAAAAAAGTAAAAAAAAAATACACTTAGCATAATGTAGGTTATGATAACTATAGGACAGTGTATTGAAAAGCTTATCAGTGAAATGTCTCTGTATTTGCTTAAAGGTTGAATAGTGCCAAGTCACGATGAATATCGAGTGCCAATATAATTGAATTTCAACTTCGTAAATAAGGCATATGTGTGAACTATGCATGTATTTTAAACATGGTATAATATGGTAAAATAACAATAAAAGTAACAAGTTAATAGGAACTACGTAAGCGATTACTATATTATCCACTACTTATTAATTTTGCACCCTAGTTATAAGATTACGCGAGTAGACTTAATATTCTCGAAACATATCCTGATAACATATTTCCCAAGTCTTCCCCTGCAGTATTTCAGTAATTAATGATTGTGCCAAAGTTGTGTCTAAAATTTAAATTATGTGTATTTTAATGTGACGTCGATAGTATTGAAAATTAGTTCGTATTTCGTTAAAATCGTCGGTCGATATGCTAGTCAAATTGTTCTGAAAGTAGAAAAAAATTAAGAAATTCTATAATGCTAGTCAAAATTTGTTTTTCTATCGGTATATTTGCGTTATGTAAAAACAATTAAAAGTTTATTTTATTTTTGTTTGCACCTCTCTCAAAGTTTTAACTATTTTTGTGTGCTTGAAGTAAATTAACGTAGCAATAAAATTTTTGATAAAATCAATTATTTATAGTCTATTAAATTGCAATTAAGACAATGTATAGAGCTTCGTAAAGTAAGTACCACACAGGTTAACATAGAATTACTCTTTAGATATAAATTTGTGAAAAGATAATTTTGAAAAAAAAAAAAGTAATTTACTAAAGAGAAGAGATTTCATAGCTGTGATTAACGTTTGGGGTTGCACTTTTGTGCAAGAGCTACGTCAGGATGTCGTTTATCGCGTATCGGATAGTGATGCAGGTAGTAGTCATAGCGCACGCTTGTAGTTCAGAGAGTGAACACCGGGGTGCGCCGGCGTCGCACAAGCGATGCAAGTTTTATATAATAATTGACAGGTTATTGTAACGCAAAATCTTTCTGAAAAGGAAGTATCAATTCATCGGTGTTGTCAATGATATTAATAAAATTTAGGTCAATGCAATTTTAAATTATTAGTGAATAAATAATAATTAGTCATAATTTTTCATTATATCCTTGTATTATTACGTTCAGTTGTAATTAATAGTAATCACAGCAATCGATATAATCTTTATTATACTCATTATATAATTATACTTAGCGATATTATTATGATTCGTATTGTTATTGTTATTTTCATTTGCTCAATTTTGTCAATGTTGATGTAAGCTAGGCTGCGAAATGAAGTTTAGTTTGTTTTCTGTTGTTCGATAAGCAATATTTTAATTTAGTGTGCAATGCACATCGTACTCATTTGTGCGACGTAAGAATATCATATACTTAATACATACTTATGGAGCATCTTTATTACTTACTTTTAGTCGCACCAAATATGGTATGGGCAAGATACGTAACTCGTTATGTTACTTATTGTATTGATAATCTAGTCCGCGCGAGACTGCTACTTACTGCTTGAGGTATGTGAGCGGTGGAGACGGGTGAGGGCGCCATTAACAAAATTGGCAGACTGAGTTAGCTTGGCCGTTGTGTCTTCCTTCTCTCACCGCTCACATACCTCAGGCGGTGACTGGCAATCGCCCGCGAACTATACATAATTACGATGATTTTTTTTAACTCCTGCTCGACAGATCTTTCGTTTCTATGTCTATTACGTATCGTGCCGTATAACATATTAAATAATTAATTTTAACATACAGTTATATGTCAATGATTTTAATGAATTGGGGGTTTTTAAATACAGGAATGTTTATTTAGGTAATGTTGAGAATAGTATCACTGTGCCATCAAAGTATATGAGGTTTGAGTAAGGGCTAGGGGGAACTCGAAACAAGCATACATGGTTCAAACTATGTCGAATACTCACGATGAAGATACTTCATAGTTAGTCCATGATTCCGTATGTTATATGAGATTTCAATTAAATAATTATTTACTGTATAATCAGATATCAGTTTTATCCTCGTTATTTGTATGTTTCAAATGTTCGTAATATATTTAAGTCACTAAACTAAAAGTTAGTGCCTTTTGTTCTTAGATTTTCTTCAAATTATTTTAAACTGTAAGTTGTACGATTGTGGACTTCTTTTGGATCGTGTTATGAATTATATAGCCTTTATTGACAGGGTCAGACAGCGCTGTATAGAGTAATTACATTCAATCTTAGCAAATATTTATAAATGTAATAGTGAATTTCTTTACAATTTTCGTGTTAGCACAAGTATTTGAAGTTCTTATTGCACCGTTTTCGAGAATCCCTTGAATTTTACGGTTAATAATATTAAAATTTGACATTACTACATTCTATAATTAAATATTTTGGATAAATGCTTACGATGCAATCCACTTCGTTCGCAAGTTTATTGGTGACATTATATTGCTATTATTACAATCATAATACATAATATTTTGCTATGTCCTAATAAAAATATATCCAATATATACAGGTAACACGATTGGGTAAAATGGTTGTGTAATTTATTATGCATATTATACAATATCCAATAATATTATATTCGCTTCACCCCTTTCCAAGTACACTACGATTATATTAGACAAAATATTCATCTTTTTAATACTACACTTTCGTAGTGAACAGGGTAACATGATACAGAGGATTTCATCATATCTTCACATTATCTACACAGCTATATAGTTCAATTGTATGTATTCCGAATACCCTTATGATAGAAGATATTTTTATCAATTGATTTTAAATATTCAACTATAAATACACAGAATAATGATGTATGTGCTGTGCGGGTACGACAGACGTACTATAAGAAATGAATTGTATGATAATAATATATATAACATTCGTAAGGCATGTTCTACAAAGTATACGAACACACATACTGTGTGTTTACAAAATTATCAACGTAGATCTGCCATCTTATTTTCAGTCATATTGTGTATGTGCGTAGGCTATTAATTTCACAGTTTCGACACCTGTTTAGTATTAAAGTTAATAGTAATTATTGACTGAGTATAGTTAAGAAATGTAATATCAAAAAACAACAAAAATATCTGATGTTTTTGTTTCACTGCTGTTACTTCAATAAGCATTTAATTTTTGTATTCACTATGATTAGTAAACATTATAAAAGTCTATTGTTCTACAGATGTTATTTCAATATTAACACATAGACTTTATTGGTTATTATCAAGTTTTGGAAAGCATGGTTAAGATGATTGAAAATATGTGTATTTTGATCTCTAATGCGGCTATTTGTCTAGTCAATGTAATGTAATCGATACTGCTGCGGCAGTTCCTTCAATGTTGATATATTTATGCCGCTGACTGTCACCAACATCATAATATGCCATGCAATAATAACCGTACCTAATTAAAAGTTAGATTTAACTAGAAACAATTGATGATTGGATTCACAAGCATCTGGCGACATTGCGGTACTCTTCTAGTGAAGTGGGCTGGCGTGGGGATAACACTGCTTCCTGTAGAAATCAATTTTATTGATTGGATTTCACAGGCCTTCAATAATATTGATATGAGCAGCTGACCGCTGGAGGCAGGTTGTAGGAAGTGTTCGGTGATCGGGCACTGTGTTAACGTGTTATTGAGAGTGAGAGCTTATCATAGTAATAAATTGGTTGTGCGGATAATTCACGTAGCGTTCGTTTGTCCGGATGTCGCCGAGAATAGTTATGGAATGTGCATAGTATAATAATAAAGAATAACATGCACATATTTTTGTCAAATCTGATAAACGATTTATTCTTTACTGCTTCTAATTGTACTGCAGATGCGAGATGTCGTGTAATCTATATTATGTTCTCACAACTCTAGATGTTCACATGTCATATCTTTCGAATATCACTGTAATTATCTACATATCTAATCGTTTTGTGTATTGAATTGATTAAATGTTATGAATATAAATGTTGTACTCACGGTTACAGTATACTGTCATGAGGTTCATTTCATTATGATATTAATGTTTGTTTTCATTATGTTAATTCAATAAAGTGTGTAAATAAAATTTGACTTTAATTGATGGACAACCTAATGTAGTGGAATTACAAGACGTTTTATGGAATTGGAGAAATTGGTTGATTGTATTCTATTTTGGGATAGAAAATTTACCAAAAGTTTGTCAGTACCTACTTTAATACCTACATACATGCAACATCTGCCTGTATGTAGAGGATATTAAAAGTTCTGATTTGATCTCGAATTCTATCGGCATTACTTCGCAAGTTAAATTAAATTTAAAATTTAAAAAACCCCCGACAAAAACAAAGCATCTAATAAATGTTTTTTTTTTTGCTCACGAACAAGTCACCTTCCAAACAAAACCAAAAAAATCGGTTCAGCCGTTTGGCAGCTACGATTTCGCAGACAGACACACAGATACACACGTTAAACTTATAACACCCCTCTTTTTCCGTCGGGGGTTAAAAACAAGATTTATTGAACTAAAATCTTTATTCCAATATAGTGAAAAGTTCGAATTACAAAAACTGATGTTACAACCAAGGTTGTCAATTCTATATTAAATCGTCAATATAAAATTCAAAATACAATGACTGGCTCGAAGGTTTGGGCTTGCGGGTGTATCAGAAACTTGTGGTCAAAGTGGAACTCGAGCTTACTGCTTTCTGAATAAACGCCACTACTAAGCGGAAGACCGCTACGATAAATCTTACCTGTACCTATACCTTAGCCGTAAGCCGGGGCGATACTAATGGTGGTCCATCAAAATCCATCTATCCAAGAGCCAAGGCATCATGCAATAGGGATGATGACTAATATTAGAAATGTTCGAACAAATAATCCAGTTTTCCAGCTCACTGTATTTTTCCTGACTTACCGAGTCCTTAGTTTCACTTATACAATTAGTTGCTTTAAGAAATACCAAAGTTTAATTGGTCCACCTCCTCAAATGTAACTAGATAGATTGATGCCAGTTGTCTTTTTGAACTATTGCAATGTCAAGTCTCGACTTGGCACCTAGGGTAATATAGAAGTAATAGTAAATCCAACAGCGCAAAAAAAATTGGCATTACCTTAGGTGTCGACTAGGAGTTGTGAAAACGGACATTAGGCGCTGAAGGACCCATCCCAATTTAGTACCTACTTAATCAGTTCTAACCACAGAGATCTAAGATTAGACTAACGTTTCACTTCCTGCTTAGATCAGCTAAGTAGGAAATGATACGTTAGCATGCTAAATGTGTTTACGTGTGATAATTGTGTCAAGGATGTAGGTAAGCATGGTAATGGTACCTTCCTACCATTACCATGCATACCTACATCCTTTCATCACCTTTACCATGAAGCCTTAGGATCATCTATCTTGTAGGTAGGTATCTACGCTCTATTTAGGTAGGTAGGTACCTACATTTATAAATGACTAGCAACCCGCCGCGGCTTCCCACGGGCACCAGAGCATAGGCATAATTATGCCTACCAAATTTTTTTTTTCTGTCATATTGTCGTATCAGACTGTTGCGTCGAGAATGTAGGTTAGATGGGCAACTGCCCGACGTTTGATATCGGGATGTTGTACCTGTATGTATCGGTCGCGTAATAAACTCTGCTTGCGCGATGCAGGATTCGTGTGACGTCAGGACTTTGATGCGTAGTTCGCATGTGGCGTTGTAGATGCCGCCACAAGGCGATTATCTCTATCTACATTCTTGCAAACAATTTACAATGTACCTACCTATATAAGTGCCAAGAACAGTTTATCGCAACTCATCGCTGGTTATAGGACTCGATGTGAATGAGTGAGTGTTCATGGAGTTTCTGGCCCGTTCTTCTCCATAGGTATGTACTACCTACTACTTCTATTAGGTACGCTTCGGAATGAGCATTTTCAGCTTTCATCTTTCTGACTGACCACCGATTCTTTGACAATTTAAAAGCGCCTGTAATTGGTTTATTTAAAATTAAATGCTTTGAGTTGTATTTTTCCCTAACTAGGTGGAAATTGGGACTGGGACTAGTCACTGCCGGAGTGCCGTTGCCACCTTAGGTATTCGAGTCTAATGTCTAGAATATCTGCGAGGTCTCAAAGACTGTCAATACAATTTTGAAGAAGTCTTAGGTAACAAGTGAAGCCTGGGCGCCTAAGTGGTGAGGCAAAAATCAGTACAGTTCTGCGACTAAAACCTTGCCGTGATATCCGCAACACGGTAAAATATTATCTTTAGGAACGGTTGCCAAAGAATAATTTAGGAGAGAAAGTAAAATAGCCTATGTACCTACCATCTTAATACCTAGTTAGGTATATTTTAGTACCTACATCCTAAATAAGGGTCCGTGGATTAGTGACCATCTTTACATACCAAGACTCCTCCGTGCCTCGGAAAGTACGTTAAGCCGTTGGTCCCGGATGTCATTCGTGGATCTTTGACAGTCGTAACGAGTCGTCAGAACCCCGAAAGTCTGACAACCAGTCTTACCGGGGGTATCGTATTACCCAGTCACTGGGTTGTGGAGGTCAGATAGGCAGTCGCTCCATGTAAAAAACTGATATCCAGCTGCATCCGGTGAGACTGGAATCCGACTATACTTATTTGGGAAAAGGCTAGGCAGATTGACTTAGTCCAAATTTGGTTTTTATGAAAAGACATTGCAAGTTTCCGGGAAAATGTTTTAAATTCGGAAAAACTGAACGTCCTTTTTTTGGATTTTTGTATGAATTATTGAAATTCGGAGAGACATCGTGTGTCGTGTCAGCTAGTTTATAGGTACTTACTAAATATCTAAGTAGAAAGGTACCTACCTACTTAATAATACGTCAGAAAAGGATTACCGAATGTTCTAAGTTTGAGGTGACAATAGAAGGTAGGTATCTAATATCTAGCTACAATTATATTAAGCAAACATCTGGATATTAGGTGGAAATTCCCAGTAATTGTAACATGGTGTAGGTAGCACTGCTCCAGATGTGCCAGTAAATTGTTTTACATAAGCCTCACGTCAGACGGGCACGGTCAACGCGCTGCAACTTTTTGTTTTGTTTATCTCCCCACATTAATCTCCTATTAAGAAAACAAATAGGTAGTTGCAGCCCGTTGACCGTTGCGCGTTGCTACAAAATAGAAAGAAATACCTACGTATATTTGCGGTAAACATTACGCAAAGAAAGAATACAAACATAAATCCTCCTTTTTTTAAGTGGGTTAAAAATAACAAATTGCGGGAATATATGCCTCACATGCATCCAAAACGGCTATCGCTCAGCCATAATGCTGAGACCGAGACGGAGCCCTAGCGCTGGTTTTCTGCGACAGCAATAAAAAATCAACTCAACTAGACAGGCTGTAACTTGAGTACCTAGGTTATAACAAAGATAAAATCAAATTCATAAATAAACTAGCTGTGATCCGCGGTTTCACCCGCATAAGACTCGATCCCGTGGGAATATCGCGATAAAAAGTATCCTATGTGTTAATCCAGGTTATAAACTATCTGTTTGCCAAATTTCATCCAAATCCATTCAGTAGTTTTGACGTGAAAGAGTAACAAACATCCATCCATACTTACAAACTTTCGCGTTTATAATATTAGATATTTGATAGATAGAAGATAGATTAGTTACCTACCTACTTACATACTTTTACTGCAACTTAAGGCTTACGTAGCCAAGTTACCCGAATGTCGCCATTTTCATAGATGGATGTACAAGACGTGTGAGCCTAATAGCTGGCTTAAGCCATCCAGGACTGTGGACTATCCCCTATAAATCAAAACACCATTTAGGTCTGGCTATAAATTAAGAAAAGGAAAAAGCCAAGATGAATAAAACGCGTCTTGTGAAATAGCATTAAGTATTTTATTACCTATTAGCCTAAAAAGAGTCGAGAACATTTGTCCCAGGCGTAATGTCTTCAGTTCAGGGGTGAATGTAATTTTCATCACTACGTTTTCCGAAACTTACTAAATAGCTAGCTACCATTGCGTTATTCGGTGGTTCGCAGAAATCTGATTATCACAGTAGGTACTACTTATTTCACCGTCAATTTATCGTAGCATCACTCAGCGCGTCGCGTCTATCTGTGTAGGACCTTATTGCACCTCCCTCGCTGCCACAGGTGTGCATACTGCTCATAATCACGGCTGGTGATAATATTGTATGCACAGCACTACTTAGTTCTAAGAAGTTGGCAATTAACGTCTGGCTCAGAAGTTTGCCCAAGTGTGTCAGAGAACGGATAAGATAGATGGAACAATTTCTAGGGAAACGATTATCATCCTAACTACTAAAAAAAAATGCTAAAGTGAGCTTGTTTATTTGTTTGTTTGTTACGCTTTCACGCTAAAAAGGCTGAACGGATTTCGATGAAATTTGGCAAATTTGGAGACCTGGGCCCTGTTTATCAAAAGTTGCAAGTCTACACGTTCACAAGTTATCTAGAATGTTAATTTTCGTTAAATTCATAGCTCATCTCCATATTTATAATCAGCCATAATGTTCCCACTGCTGGGACACGAGCATCAGGTCATCTCTCTCTTTTGACCAAATTTTTAAAAAGAAAATCGAATTTAAACATTTATTGCGGTACTAAGCATGACACTTGTAAACTTGTAAGACGGAATAAAGAGTCGCCAGACACTCTCAGGATTTGTTATGATTTTCTACAAGTTGTAACTTACAAATAATTTTTTGATAAACAAAATCACGAATAAAAGTGTCAAAATATAAGTAGGTACTTCTGAACTAAATAATGACATTTGGTACTACAAGGCTTATAAGTTTTGATAAACAGGGCATAGGACCTGGAGATATAGGCCTTTTCATCCTGGATCGCAGACGAAGTCGCGAGCAACAGCTAATAGCAACTATACTCCATTTGAAATAAGATTAGACATTTTATTAAGCCTTTTCTACAGTCCGTTCAACCGATTTTGACTTCTATTGCGTTGGTGGCATGACAAGTGGCAGCTGCAGTAGACAGTTAGTATTGTGTAACCTTCTTTGCTTTTAATGCTATCCTTATGCCTACGGTATAGACGTCAAAATCGGTTGAACGGACTGTAAAAAGGTTTTTTTTAAATGTCTTATCTTATTTCAAATGGGGTATAGTAATGAATTTTCTGTTTGATGTACCTATGATCGTTTTCACTATCATTTAAGTGCCCCCTAGTCTTAGTAAAAACGATCATTAGGGCGATCATTGGGTCGAGTATGTTACAATACGTAACAAGAGGATCTATGACCGATTGTTATAATTTACGGACAAATTAAAATATTGGTTAAAATTAAGATTCCTTGTATCTTTACCAATAATGAAGCAAAGATCTCATAGCTTTGTTATAGTAGACTCTCCCATAAAGAAGTACCTATCACAGGTAAAAATTAGCTTATGAATATATTTATATGCCCAGTTTGGAAATAAAAAATGAGTTATTATCTAGTCTCTAAAAGTGGGTACGGAAAGATACGTCTTCCCCTATTGAAATACAACAACAATTATCTAAAATTCACGTAGATGCCTACCTAAGCATGTAAAAAGGTTGGGTCCGAATTGAACTTTTTGGATAGGATTCGACATGGAACGAAGTAATTTTCAGGTATTACCACTCGGTCGCTTGTCTATCACAGTCGGTAGATACCTTTTCCTTATTTAGGCGTTCTTCCCATGTCTAGTGGAATGGTTAATATTCTATGAGCCTTCGTAGATAAATGACAGCCGAAAGCGTTGCGTAACCCTGTCAGATTAACTAAACCAAGGCTTTTTATACAAAGCTTGTTCAATCCCGTATAATTTTAACCAAGTATGTAGGTATTTATTTTCTCACGGCATTTAGGTAATCGCTATTCGCAGTATTTGGTTAGCTACATTAGGTACCTGCCTTACTCGAGATCGCAGATAGCGCTCACGTTCCGTCCTGCCATTATCATGGCTTCACGCGATTCATGGCACCATGACCTCTGCTTTGTTATTGACTTTCCTCTGATACTAAGTCACAAAGTGGGTCAGGATGTATGGAGAAGGTTGATGAAAGCCGTTTGATTACTCAGCGATGCCCCAGCGTACTGTAGCTGGAAGTTTGTTCAAGGCATGCGCTGGGGAGTAGTGTAGTACTTACTAATTAGGCCAGTCGTTCATATCAACTGAAAGGAGCAGCTAGTGCGAGTGGTGAGGAGTAAAAAGATTGCCGAGGACTCGGCGGTATACGTGCGACAGCCGACGGGCCGGCTCGGGGCGACAGTCGCGGCGCGGCACTGCGCATGCCCGCCACTGCGCCACTGAGCGCGCGCTCCCCCTGGCGGCGCGGCGCCGCAGTGAGTTGCGTAACAAAAGCACACTCGGCTCCTGACGCTACGCTGAAAACTTTCGGCCGCTCGGCCCGCGCCTACGGCATGGAGAAACGTAAAATCACATAAAACTTTTCCGCGGAGCGCGCCGTTTGTGTCGCTAAAATTCTTCTTACCTAATTGGATAGTCTTGGATGCGGTCGGATCGTCGCTTCTGCTTATTTTTAAGTTGTTGAAGTTTTCTCCCAAAGTTGACTGTGGCGAAAAGTGAACTGTTGCGGTTTTCGCCGGCCGCTTTTATAATAGTGTGGACTTTCTGAGTGTTGTGTTCACTTGCTTTGTTTTTCTTTGCTCGAGTGGTGGCGGCCTGGCCGAGGTCTGCGTGCTGGTGGTGCTGGGGATCGATACTGCGGTGGGAGCGGCGAAGGTATGTTATTTTTTATCACCTTTTGTATTAAATAATAGCGCAGTAGCTTTAAGTAGAGACGTGCCCGTAACTCTATATTTTATCGGTCGCGCGATGCTAAAAATATGCGGGTAGTGGTATAAATTTTCACTTTAACTAGGTACACATTCTGTAAAGTATGTTTTAAGTTAATAACTTTTAAATGTGTTGATATTAATTAACTTAAAGTAAAACGTAACATTCGCGTTTAAACGTAATAATATGTGTTGATATTATTTTATAAGATGCTATGGTTATAAAACTCTAATTAACTTTTTAAGCACAAAACTGAAATGAAACGCCTGAAAAATAGCTAATGATCTTTATATATTCTACAGGCGAAGCACATAACATATTCAATAACTTTTCTCATACAGAAACACGCCTATGAAATGTTATATTTGTCTTGCCTAATGTAGCATATAAGTAAGTACTTATAAACCGTTCGTCTCGACAGCTCGGCTGCCGGCGACGCCGTTCACCAATCGCTTACACTTTCTACACCGAAATTTTATTCCCAAATTTGGGATACAGCCAAACCAATGACGTAGATATCTTCAATCTAGGTCAAATGTATAGGTCTGGAGTTAGACCACTTTTACGACCATGTGTAAAAGTTACCGTATCACTCATGTACCTACTCCGATATTAATTAGATAGATTTATCTGTCTATTTATAAAGTGTATTTTAAATAGTTGGCGCGCACAACTTCCTTTGTCATTTCATTGCACCTTTGTGAATCACTTTTGAATTATATACTAAAATGTAGGTACCTACATACCTACTACTTACAAAGTAACATTACCAGCTTGAAAATGTGAATTTCTTTTCTACATAGCTAAGCTGACGTAACAAGGTATAGGTACACTTGCTTTCCTTTGTTCAAGCTTACATTTCTTTAGTATTCGAATGAGGCACGTGACGTGTAAAATTTACACAAAAATGTTCATTAAAGTACTCGCGGCTTCAGCTGTAAAAATATGAATAAAGAAAATTACAATCACCGGTTAGCGACGTGTTTTATGTGCACACAATACCTTTTCAAACGTAATAGGGGTGGGTACAAATTCGTGTTAATTCATTTGTTTAATTTCAGCTAAAGGGTTGGGCGGAAATTAATTTATATTTCGGTGAAAGATTGGGGTGTAATTGCAGAGGAAACTGATAAAAGAAAGCCCGGCTATTATGGGCATCCGTTTTCTTTCGTATGTCTATTACCTTTTCTGTTAAATGCCAGTCAATTGCTAAACCTCAACTCCAAGCCAGCCAAATCTTTTTCCTGGAACACGCCCATATATAGCCGTTGCTTGTTTCTTCACAAGACTTAGTACTAAGATCCTAACTTTCATCACTAAGCCATTTTGAGAGTGTTCTACGAAAAGCTTGTTTTTCCCCATGGAACGTTATACTCCTACAAAAATAACTCATACCGTAGGTACTCATACTTATTTGTAACTAGCTTCCGCACGCGGCTTCTCCCGCGTGGTATGTCGATAAAAAGTAGCCTATGTCCTTTCTCAGGCTCTAGACTATCTGTGTACCAAATTTCATTTAAATCGGTTCAGTAGCTGTGGCGTGAAAACGCGACAGACAGACAGACAAGTTCCTTTCAGAGTTACTTTCGTATTTATAATATTAGTAAGGATTTGAGGTGTAAAATAAAAGAGTATGCTATCTATCTACCGCGACGGTATAAAATTAGCCAGTTAGTGTAGGAGCTGACTTCCCAGAATGGCCCGAACGAATTTAGTTTCCTGTCGTCTTTCGTGGAGGCTCGTTTAATTTGCTTACCTATCCCAAATCAATTTGCTTAGCGTTTTCCCAACTATGTTGAGGTTGACTTCCAGTCTACCCGGATGCAGATGAATACCCGTATTTTACATTGAGCGACCTCTACAACCCAGTTACTAGGTAACACGATACCAATTGTTAGACTGGTTGTAAGACTTTCGGGCTTCTCACGACCCGTAACGACACGAATGGCAATCGGGACCAATGGCTTATCGTGCTTTCCGACACAGAGGAGTTTCGGTATGTAAAGATGGGACCCATCCACTGACCAACCCTAGCAAGCGTAGCTTAACCTGATGGATCGACCCGTGAGGCTGTTATTACTTAGCCACGAGCTCCACCCAAGCGCACCTACCCCAAATACGATGCTATAATGATGTCTAAACCCAACTCTATGCTATGCCAGGGTCATTCTTGTTTCGTATTACAAAAATAACACCTCAGTTTGGCGCCGTTTCTCCCTGGATCAGTTTGATGAACGACCTCGTAAAATTGTTAATTGTCTGTTCGAACAGCGTGCGACACTCGTTGAGATTACAACTAGCCATTATATTCGACTTTATGTTGATTAAATCATCTACGTTGATCTACCTAATCAGATAGGTATTAATATGGGCATAAGGGACAGACCGACTTCCAAGACGTATGAGCATTTGAAGAAAGTGCGTCCTTCTCCATGCAAGAGCATGATTGATAGAATATATGTTGGTAAAATATCTATCGGGTGAGCGCAACATGTCTTCTTCTCCCATTAGTGGCCATGGTCGGAAGTCACCCCCTTTCTAGTCATACTATCTTTCAGACATAAAGTGATGACATAGTGGAGTGGCGTGGTGAGTGGAATGGAAAATTGAAGACAAATAAAAACAGATCTATGTAAATATAACAAACAAAAAATAATAAGGGGTCCAGTTGTTAATGATTGTCAGAAGCTCGAAAGTCTGACAAACAGTCTACGAAGGGGTATCGTGTTACCCAGTAACTGGGTATTTGGAGGTCAGATAGGCAGTCGCTTCATGTAAAATACCTACTGGTATTCAGCTGCATCCGGTTAGACTGGAAGCCGACCCCAACATACTTGGGAAAAGGCTAGGCATATGATGATTACAAAGAATATGTTATAAGAGGCGTAATTAATTATTACCTTCAAACATAGGGTTAGATCTGCGTACCACAAGCATGTTTATTGTTTAATTGCTCATGTTCAGTCATGAATCTTCATTAAAAATTGACAGATTTACTCATAATCTCGACTCTAATCTAGTTTTTAATCGAGATTTATTACTGATCATCCTTACAAAAGACCTGTTACTTTATTTTATTCAAATGCGTACCCTCTGATCCTACATACATTATAGGGTTACCATCCGACCGGATTTGTCCAGACATGTCCGGCTTTTTGGGCTGCTGTCCGGACTTTGTCCTGCCTCATACGTCCGCTCTTTTCGGCTTGGTAGAAGAAGGGGATTTTCTTTTTTCTTAAATAAGTTAACCGGCGAAACTTGGGTGTACCTAACTACCATAGAAACACCTCTGCCAAACCATTCAGGGAAGGCGTGATGTTTTGTGATACAAAGTTAAATGCTTAAAAAAAAGATAACTATACTCCAATTGAAATAAGATTAGACATTTAAACAAACCTTTTTACAGTCCGTTCAACCTATTTTGACTTCTAAGGCATTAGGATGCCATTAAAAGAAAAAAAGATTACACAATACCAACTGTCTACTGCAGCTGCCATTTGTCATGCCACCAACGCAATATAAGTCAAAATCGGTTGAACGGACTGTAAAAAAGGCCTTTTTAAATGTCTAATCTTATTTCAAATGGAGTATAGGTAAGTAAAATGTCCGGACTTTTAAGCAAATGTTCCGCTTTATGTTAGGACTATTTTCGCAATGGTAATCCTATACCTACACATAGCTCCTATGTATATATAGGTACCATCTAAAACCTTTCTACCAATTCGTCTTCGTAAGGATCGCCTTTCCCGTCACGTTTTAAAATCGCCGGAGCTCCGGCACGTAGCCAGACATTTATTGGATAAGGACCCCGACGGAAACCCTCTCGAGGGAAGAGGGAAATTATCTTACAAACACCCAATTTGTGCCGTACATTATCGCTCTGTCAATTGGAACTTACGTTCCTGTTTGTTTCACAAAAGAGAGGGCAACGGTTTTATTTTCTACCAAGTAAACAGATAGATTTAGTAGTAGATAGATAATGGAGCTCCTTCCAACGAAGAAACGGGTTTTGCTGACGGAAGAATAGACAAAATTACAGATAGACAATCACAAGCTGTCAATTTGTCTATTCTTCTGTCGACAAAACCCGTTTCTACGGTGGTCATACGCGCTACGCGTGCTGGAGAGAGACGAAACAATTGGTATACTTTTTCCTTTTTGTGCCATCAAGCAGCATTAACAACAGTGGTAGCCCAGTGGTAACGACTGCGATTTACGAGTTATACGTCGTAGGGTCAAACCCTGACAGGTACATTACTTTGTGTAGAATATTTCATCACCACTGCTCTCAAAACGGTGAACGAAAACATCGTGAGGAAACCGGCATGGCCTAGTACCAAAAATTCGAAGACATGTGACATCTACCAACCCGCACTGGGCCCGCGTGGTGGGTTACGGCCCACTCCCTCCCACCGAGAGGAAGCCTGTGTGGGAACATCATAGGCTGATTATGCTAAACAAACAAACAGACAGACTTGTTATAAGTACCGTACTTTATATATCATTTGGTAAAAAGCTATTATTTTTATATTACAAACAGACACTTCAATTTTATTAATTTGTATGTAGTATATATTTGTATGTCCTTATAGAGTACTTAGGTATAAAAGACCAAGCGTCAAAGTATGATTATTTAATTTATTTATTGGCTATGGATCGTTAGTCTAGGCCGAAAACAAAAGAAAGCTCGTAGAAAACAAATCTCAATGTAGGCCTTGTATGAAATACCATTATGAAGACAAAATATTTGGACTAGTGCCAATATATGCCGCGAAAACCGCCTGACCTCCTATTCAGATCATAAAACGAAATCGAGACTTGGACTTGGACGAAGTAGGTTCTTTGTCTAGCTAGGTTTAATACTTGAGAATTCATAAACGGTTAATTGAAATGGGAATGTTCAAAGGCTCTCTCATTTGTTGTACAATTTGTTAATAGGATTGGGTAGAGGAATGTCTGCTGGGTTAGTAGAGTAGGTAACAACGTCGTTTACATTAATATTGGAGAAACGTTCGGAATTCGCAGGAGATAGGGGTACCTAGTAAATTCGAAATTACAGACATTGTTTGTGATGCTGTATCGTCATCGCAGTCATGTTCAATTTTAAATACAACCTTTGTTCAAAATAGGTCTCAACATTCTTTTATTTATTTACCTATTTTATTTAAAAGCACATACAACTATCATCACAGGCTTACCTAATATAATAGTGTAGTTATACAACATTATATTACAACATTATCTTGGTTGTTCATAATAATATAAATTGTAAGTCTTACCTTTGTAAGCTATTATAACTACAACATTAGTTTTTGTTTATGCTAAAGCCGAAAAGGGGTCACTGTACTCATCATTTTGAACAACTTTTTCTATAGAATGAGTTGTTCAAAATGATGAGTACAATGACCCCTTTTCGGTTTTAGCATAAACAAAAACTAATGTTGTAGTTATAATAGCTTACGAAGGTAAGACTTATATATTTTATATTATTATGAACAACCAAGAGTAATTTTACAAAATGCGGCCCGTGTGAATTCATTCAGAGTACCTAGTCAATCTGTTCAAATTAAAACGACGACACGGTTGGCGCAGTGGCTAAGCGATGGACGGCTGCGCAACGTGTCGCGGGTTCGATCCCAGCACGGAACAAATATTTGTATGATCTGCAAGTAGTTGTTCCGGGTCTGGGTGTTAGTGTATGTGAGTTTCTATGTTTGTAAACAAACCCACGATACAGGAAGAAATTCCTAGAGTGGGGCAAAGATAAAAAAAAAAAAAACAAGATAAAAAGGTTCTTCATCATGATCTAGCTACACAACCAGCTCATTATGTAATACCATTGGACGTCTTACAGTTCAGGTTCAGTTAAGAAAAGTCAATAGTAAAAAGAGTCAGTGGTTCTAATATTACACAAAATCTTGTAAAATTATTCTAATTCGGGAAAAAACAGAAATTTTCGTTATAAATAGTCTGTTACCTCGGGTTCTTTTGGGTACGATAATAGTAAAAAAACGAAAATTTACATACCTAAAGTCGTATTCACATATGAACATAATATTGTTCACGTTCATAAACATATTATGTTCGTGTGTCACAATATAATTAAACTTAATTTATAATATTTTATTTAACTTTATTATGTTTGTATTTTTTACGTAGTGTACATACATCTACTAGTAAGGCAACAATTAATTTGAAGCATTCAGGTGTAAATACGCCGTGTCAGAAATGTTTCACTATCCACACTGTGTTGTCAGTCAAAATCGTGATAAAATTAGATTGTGTACCATGACGCTGGCACCTTGCTTTTGACAAAAATAAATAAGTACAATTTTACAATCGTTTGTCAGGTAGTGTTTTTGTTTACTTGTTTACCTTGATTGTTTATGTTTTTCAAGCTATATTCTCACCATCATCATCCACAGCCTTTTTCCAACTAGGAAAAACCTTCCAAACCAAACCCGAGACCAAAAAAAAACCAAGAAAGCGCTGTCAACAATGACGTGAGGCCGGTTTCGTAAACATGTGTGCACTTGTGAGGTGTAGTTTGATTGTAAATCTCTGCGTGTGAGCGTATATGCACTGAGCGGAGGTGTAGTTTTGGCATGCTTCACGGTATTGTTCGTAGCGCTCGCGCGCTCTGTCTTGGTTTATCTGGTCTGAGCCCGTTGCTTGTCAATCTTTTCCAGGGCCCTGTTTATCAAAAGTTACAAGTCTACACGTTCACAAGTTACCTAGAATGTTAATTTTCGTTAAATTCTTAGCTCATATCCATATTTATAATCAGCCATAATGTTCCCACTGCTGGGACACGGGCATTAGGTCACCTGAGCTCTCTTTTGACCACATTTTAAAAAAGAAAATCGCATTTAAACATTAATGCGGTACTAAGCACGACACTTGTAAACTTGTGAGACGGAATAAAGAGTCGCCGGACACTTTCAGGATTTGTTATGATTTTCTACAAGTTGTAACTTACAAATAATTTACTGATAAACAAAATCAAAATAAAAGTGTCAAAATATAAGTACTTGTGAACTAAACTAAATAATTAGGTACCTACTTATTATCTTCGACCTAATTATATCACAAATTGCAATTATACAATTTCTGGAAATAGACGTTATTATCCAATCTCGGGGTTACGGCAATATATTAAATGTACGGAAATGAAATCACGAACAGTGAATCTTGACGAATTACAAACTTTTCGCGCAAGCGCAGCCGCGGAGAAGCCTTCACAATATTATTACTTTGTATTATTAAATCAGCCTGTATAAATGTTCTTCTGCAGGGCAAAGGCGTTTTCTCAGACAGAAAACAAATGAGCATGAATCATTCTGCTCACTGCGCTAGTAATTTCAGACTACCTTTATTCATTCCAGCCTTTTTATTCTGATGAACTGAGTTGCCATTCCACATGATTCTAGGGATTGACACTATTGACAGGTCACTTCACCTAAGTTCCCAAGGTGAAATTTTTCCATAAGAATAGATCGGCTGGTTTCCTCACGATATTTTTCTTCTCCTTCACTAATTAATAGTCATTTTCATTCCGTATTGCACCTCATACCAACAAAGACTCAAAGAGCGCTATAATAAAATTAACGCAGCCATTCTCTCAAGTCCTCAAGAGTGATAACACGAGAGGGATCGTAAACACAGGCTCCTAAATCCCGACGACTTCTAACAATTGTTCGTCGATGTCGAGATTTTGCGTAAGCGACAATGATGTTTTCAATCGCAGTTTTCCTTCTATGACAGCTATATTATACATGTTGTAAAGATACGATTGTCATGTTAGTATTTTTATTACATTTTTGTTTCTGTTTGCTGTACTCTGGACGCTTTTAAACGTGTACTTTTTTTTACATCATTCTTACTTATAGGTTTTTTACCGACTTTTTCAAAAATGAGGAGGTTTTCAATTCATCTGTATGAATTTTGATGATTCTTTTTTTACTTCAGAGGTGGTCCCATATAAATTTTATTAACTTTGCTTGCATAGTTTTTGAGTTAGCTTCAATATTACGTATTTTTTCCCACTTAGTGTATGTAGACGATATATTGTTTGACTCCGTCACTGTTATTTACATAGCAGGTAGTGGTATTCGAATTTGTGTGGGGTAGGTACCACAACTAAAAATTTAAAAATAAAAACTTTTTACAAAAATAAACAACCGACTTCCAAAAAAAACACAAAAAAAAGTGAAAAATTACTTGAATTTCGGAAGTCGGTGGCAATAAACGAAAATTGAAAAGTAAAGACACCGACTTCCGAAACTAAAGTTATTTTTCACTTTTTTGTGTTATTAAATTATAAAGTCATCAATAACGATGTAACTAATATTCTTGTAACATTTAATTTAAAAGAGTGTCCATGGAGTTTCTTGCCCGTTCTTCTCCACAGTTACCTACTACGCTATGTAATGGGCAACTAGCTTCATATTTCTGAATGACCATTTTAATTAAACCTTTTACAGGCACTTCAAGGAGTTGGTCATTTGCAAACTCTATGCATTTGCATAGAGTTTGAGTTTTGAGTAAGTAATAATCTAAAGAGGGTTGGTTGTATAGTCAAGTGCTAGATATATCTTTCCAACATTAAAATAATGCTGTATCTTTTATCACATTGGCATTGGGTTCAGTAGTGACTACATTAGAGAAGTAGCGGATAATAGCTAGCCATTTTTATCTTCTGCCTAGCCTTTTCTCAATTATATTGGGCTCGGCTTCCAGTCTTACCAGATGCAGCTGAATACCAGTATTTTACATGGAGCGACTGCCTCCACAACCCGGTTACTGGGTAACACGATACCCCTTGTTAAAACTAGCTATAAATATTTATGGGTTTCTTTCTATAAATTAAACATTCGAATAAATCGCTCCCTTGTCTACGATAACCTAGTTCGCTACTGCGATTGTCCGCAACTGTGAAAAGTTCGTTTTTTCTTAGAACATTCTGTTCGATACGGTTCAATGTCTCTTCAAAGAACTGATTACTTACGGGCAAGAAGTACTTTCAGGTATATAATTTGATCAATTAATCAATGAGTGATTGAGTGATTGCTAACTTCGGCGATTGTTTAAGAATTCATGGGGTTTCAACTACTAACAGTTTAGGGTTGAACCTATTTAGTAAGTTTATATGTCAAGATTTTTTCATCGGAAAACTTTCATTAAAATCTACCTAGAACGTTCCCACTGCTGGGATACAGGCCTTCTCTCTGTGATAGGGTGTGGGCCGTAATCGACCACGCGGGCCCAGTGCGGGTCGGTAGATGGCACATGTCTTCGAAGTTTTGCTTCTAAATGAAATGCCGGTTTTATCACGACGTTTTCCTTCACCATTTTGAGAGCAGTGGTGATGAAATAATTTACACAAAGTAAAGCGCCTGTCCGGGTTCGAACCTACGACCTGCAAGTCGTAAGTCGGGGAAAAATTGATTAGATTATTTTCTAATTATTACATTATAACATGCTTGAAAGTAGGTTCTACGCAAAACTAGATTTTCGCAGGTAGCTGAGGTAGCTATTTCATTTTCGTGGAAGTTTTTTTTTATTCCAGAGAATAGTTAATGAGGTGTAGCCTCATTGATCTTATCCTATCTATTCGTTTTTGAATTAAAACCTATACCTTGAATGGAAAATCTTTAATTAGTAAAGATCATTAGTGTCGTCGCGGCACTAAACTACCTCATACGACGACAGTCAATGACATACTCCATTCCCCATAGTACGCGACTATTGTATGATAATATTTATATACGACGTACAGTCACGGACTTTAATTGATGAGCCATCTGGCACTGTTCTTATTTTAGCCGTGTAATGCAAATCGGGTTTATTCGGTTCCCAACACGGAAAGTCATAATGTCTTCGTATTAGTAGAAGAAAATTATATTTAATAACTTTACCGGTTGGCTAACCTGAGAGCCAGAACTACAAACTTGACAGCAGAGTGACTACCCAAAGTCAACCAATTGCAGGTCTAGCAACAGTAACCTAGCAACGATTGTTTAAGCGTAGCGATAGTAACGTTAGCGTACGGAGAAATATTACTAGTCATTTCGACAACTTCGAAATTAACGTCTCTGACATCGACATTTCAACTGTCACTGTCTTCAGATAAGTTTTCAGAATAATCGAGTTATTGAGCTCGGATTCAAAGGAGCTCAGTATAAAATAGATTGGATAAACTTAATCCAATATTTTATTTATTTTTATCATTGAGAACTCTTTAGTCAACCTCTATGGATAAGACTATTTCCGATTATAAGTAATTTATTTATCATCTTATTTACGAGCGTGCGGTTTGATTTCGTGTTTAATCTTGTGAATGTATGAAACTGTTAAATTGAAAAGTTTGAAGGTGGCTTATCAATTAAAGTCCGTGAATGTACCTATGTTTAAAAATAAATTGCCGCGTACCTATAGTGTTCGGGACATTCGGAGAGACGTGACGGACGAAACTAGTTTAAACTGGATAAGTAATTAACGTTTGTTCTGTGGGCATAATTAGTGCCCAATTGCATTGCTTTGTGGTCTCCCGGAGATTGCATCTGTAATTTAAGCTATAAAAAAACCGTTAGGAGTCCGTTTTCATCCATGTACCCCAAACGGAGACCGTGAGGCTTTTTCATGGGAAAATTTTAAAAAATTTTCGTGACCGACCTGAAAGCTTGACATACAGGGTGTTAGGGTAGACACCGTTATTTTTGAAACTAGTGGTTTGGTGTCATCTATAATATACTTTTACTACGGCATCAACTTTGAAATCGCAAAAAAAAAATCGGCTGTTCCATACATTTTGTCGATTAAAGTGAACACAAATGTATGTAACAGCAGATTTTTTTTTCGCGATTTCAATTTTGGTCCCATAGAAAAAGTATATTATAGATGACACCAAACCACTAGTTTCAAGGATAACGGTGTCTACCCTAACACCCTGTATACATAATATTTTAGATGTTATCGAATTTATTCATAAAAAATCAATAAATTCCTGAACACACCCACACACACTGTCACAGCCATGAATTTTAACAATACCTGCGTGTGCACTGATAAAACCAAAGGTCAAACAGTTAAAGAATAATTTTGCACACATTTTTTATGACAGTTGAAAACATGACAGCGAAACGTTGCCTGAATGTATATAAAAGTATAATATATGTGTATGGGTAGGTACACTCTAGGAAAGTATTTATTTATCAAATAATCACACGTTGCTAATTCGCCGTGATTAAGGTTATAATTATGTGATCAAAGAACAAAATACTCAAATACCCGTGCCTCACAAGTGTTCGAAATTTTTTGCTGCGTGTAGCGCCGGCTTTATAGCTATTTCTTACAACTGCCGAAGGATGACACTTATGATTTGAATATAGGACCATTCGTTGATTTAATAAACAATTATATTCACTGACTAGACATAAATAACTTATTTGCGATAGGTACCTTCCTACCTATGAACAAATAGCCGGTACCAAGTTAGCATGGTACAGTTTGCTTCCTGTATAAAACTAAGTATGAGAGGGAGTGCATCGGTGACTGAAAGCTCTGAAAAGTAAACAACCCATCACTACCCAGATGAGTGGACAACAAAGGCTATTCATAAATAACAATCAAGTTGTTGTTTGTTACAACAGAATTGCACAATTGGAGCATCATGTTGTTCCAATAAAAGGTAGAATTGATTACAAGTTTAATCAGTATAAACAACACCGTTGTACAAATAACTAACAGTGTGGCTTGCTGTGGCCAAACTGTATGGCTAACTTCTCCCACTCTGGGCGGAGCGGGAGGATATGTCAGACTCTTACTAACCGAAACCCACCTGTGTTCCTTCAGTTGCCTGTAAGTTGCCAAAGGCAACAGTATCCCCTTCGGACTTTCCGGCAGACATCGGGCCTAGTGGACCCCGTCAGTTGTGCTGACATCTCTTTGAGGCGCGCGTGGAACACAACGCGCCGTGAACCCGGGCCTGGGTCCTTACCGGACGGCGAGCTACCCATTGCTCGCTCACCGCCCGCAAACTGTATGGTTGTTTGTTGGCAAATGCAGCAAATGCATATTTCACTGCATTAAACATGGACAATGTTATCGTTAGTTTTTCAATTCATCAATCAAATTTAAAAAAATCATCAAAAAAATTACTCCATCAAAAAATAAAATCAGCTCGTCTCCTATCCTTTCAGGAAACCCACCTACCAATTAAGAATACATTTAAAAAAAGAACATTTATTTAAATTATGCCGAAAATCAGCAGAGGCTACCCGACTGCCCCAGAAAGAGGGTAATGTTTTTCGAGAGTATGTATGTATGTTTGTATGTATGTTTGTATGTATGTTTGTATGTATGTTTGTATGTATGTTTGTATGTATGTTTGTATGTATGTTTGTATGTATGTTTGTATGTATGTTTGTATGTATGTTTGTATGTATGTATGTATGTCTATTTCTTTGGCACGCTCTGTAGCCTAAACATCTTGATGGATTTTAATATACGAGGTGTCGTTAGGTTTGTCTTAATTGTGAAAGTGACATAGGCCATATTTTTTATATATTTCATCTGCAAATACAAAAAAAACGGAGGGGAAGGTTTTTTTAAAATAAATTACAACAATATTGGTATCAAATAAAAGCTAGCAATGAGTTAATTCCAAATATATATATTTGTAAAACTAAAAAGCTTGAAAATAAATCAAAATTATTTAAAAAACAAAAAACCCGACTGCAGAATCTTATAACCGAAAGGACAAACCAATAACCTGAAATATGGTGTAACTTTTGTTTGTCCCCGCTTGTAATACCTTACAAACAACAAAGTTCAATGTTTGTTTTTCTCTTTTCGGTTATAAGTTTTAGCAGTCGGGTTTTTGTTTTTTAAATAATTTGTTTTATTAAACGTCAAAAATTACATAAACCTTCAACTATCATTAACGAGACACAATAGAATTTTAATTGTTATCGGTATTTAAAAGCCCGATTGACACACGATGGGATAAGACAGTCCTCCAAAACGCCCGCCCTTCAACATTTCCTAGTGCTTTAGCTGAGAAGAAGAAGTGTTTTCTTCAAATGACACTCCAATCAATACTTTCCGTTTCATAAAAGATACATAAACTCACGCCTTCTTCCCATAGATGTAGGCAGAGACAATAGAACGCCACCAGCTACGCTCCTGATTGGCTTAAAGACTACCTAAGTAACAGACAACAACGTGTTGAAGTTTTAGGTATGAACAAAGAAAGAGAAGTGTTAAATTATAAATCTCAGTTTAGGACCAATACATATGGCGTGCCTCAAGGTAGCTCTTGCCATTTTCCCATCGTGACATATTTCAATTATTTTTTAATTCATTAAAATTATGGCACAATCTAAATTTGAATGCTGAATTTAATAGGCGGAATATGAAGTACTATGTATTGTATTATGAGATCTGTAAGCACCATATTTCATGCAAATAAACGATATTATTATTATTATTATTTTATCCTTACATACTTCTTTTGTTTCGTTTAGGTTCATACGCACGACAGTTGCGAGTACTACACACCTGACCTTTCTGAAAAGCATCACCTATTAGGTCATAATACGTAGGCAATAAACCGTAAATAGAATTTATGCGGTTATTGATCAACGTGCACCTATTAATAGTCTGTCCTGAGGTCGGTCACACTCCTGCCTGGCTTGCTTGGTAGGCTAGCTTTTAATTAAACATGCGACGGAAACGCTATCGATTCGATTTGAATACGGCCGATACAAGCGTTTGATCAAGCTGGAACGGTTTTTTGTATCTGTTTGGTGGATAGGTTTAAGTACCTACGTTCTTTGATCAAAGTGTTAGAACTAGGAGAGACAAATGGAGATAGGTGTCAATTCTACCTACCGCACGAGTTTTGGCTAAATAAACGAACGCCCTTCTTATATTCTAAACAATCATGTAAAAGGTATGCTAACTTAGATATAAGGTTTTAGTACTGACTTCACACTTTGAGATATATACCTATTATTTCCCGAGATAACAAAAGAGAGATGTAATATTATATTACATAATATTATATTACATCTCAGTGTAAACGGTTCCATTTGAAAGTACGGTGAGCGACATATTAACTTATATCTCGAGATATAATACCTATACAGCGTGTAACAAAAGCCTATCCGATCCGTGGAGGTGTTGTTAAGCATCATACTGGGATTAAGTGGTTTTTTTTTTGGAAATAAAGAAACAAAAAATTCGACGCATTTTTTTAAATGGGGAACTTTCCCGGTTTATTATATGGGGCGCGGGCGGCCGTACTTTAGTGGATGTCTACAAGTCTTAACCTCTGTAGAAAATTTGCTAATTTATAATGAAATTTTGGTACTAAAACTGTGAATTTCAAATTACAATAACTTTTTTATTTTCAATAAAAATATTTTTTTTATTATATTGTGGTAATATTTTTGCAGTCCCTATGTACCCCTTTCGGATAGGACAGGGTTTTATTTTACATATTGTATATCTCATAGTGGGTACCTATCCTGCCTTTTCGCCGAAAATTGTTTGGCAGCTTATCACTTGCCAGCCAACGTTTCGCCGATGTTTCACTTTGACAACTAACGATTAGCTAATTTTTGTATGACAACGTTTCATCTGGTAGAATTATTGTTAAGCTGATTATTATAATGACACAAAACGTTTGGGACATTTATCATTTGTCAAACTAGGTTACGATATATTAGGTTAGGTTAGAGTATGACAACATTTATCATTTGTCAAACATTTCAATCTTAGGTTACGATAGGTTAGGTTAGAGTATGACAAACAACGCACGGGCCGAGTGAGCGAAGCGATCGTCGTGGCCGCGACACCGGCCGTTGATGTGCCAGAAGCGAATCGCTTTTGTAAAAGGAAACAGTTAAGTTAGATTACATCACATTAAAGATAAAGTAAAAAACACTCACTCACTGAGCACTCTTCAATACACTCATTTTAATTGAACTCTACTTGAAAGTTGGCATTTAAAAAGTGTCATTAGGTAAAGCAGACCAAACGTACAGTTGGTAACTGTGAGGTTGGGAAATAAAACAAAATTATATGATAAGTTGGCAAATGATTATTCGGCGAAATAAAATTCTGCGAAACGTTAGTTGTCAAGTGAAAATCTGGCAAACAATTTTCGGCGAAAGGGCAGAGAACCCTCATAGTGTGAAGTCAGCTTTAAGCCACATTTTTATGTGAAAATGTAGTTTCTACCGATCTATCTCATAGTCTAGTTCGAGACGTCCACTGCTAAACGAAATCCATAAATTAAGTATTAAAAAAATAGTATAATTAGAAAAAACCGATGTTGTAATTTTCTACATCAATACAACCTTCAACTATTTTCATAATGAGCCTTAGGTTTTATTTTATTTCATTCATTTTCACACATTAAATAATAATCATACCCTGTTAGAATAATTTAAATAAGTTATTGTTTGTATAATTTCGCCCACCTACATACATGAACCAAGGACATGAATGCGGCATTTCGCCCATGCCTCTATTATTCATTTCGCCTATTACTCACTGTACTCGACTTGAGAACTTAACTAGCGTATATTACTGTACTAGTCGATCGATACAAATGTTATAACTAGTTAGTACGTTTGTTTAACGACGTATGAAAGCTTATGTAGCTAGAAACTTTGTATTGTAGTCGTTTTTCTTTCTTCATGGCCGTTTTTATAATACAACTAGGTCAGGAAGATGGAACAGTAGATTATAGAAGTATTGAGTTAGTATTTTATTTATTTATTTATTTATGCACACATATATAAACTGCCCTACTAACCGCAAAAGCGGTATCTAAATAAAAGCGAGTTTCGGGATAATTGCAGTTATGTAAAAATAGTTTTTATTTACTTTATATATTGACTTTTTTGCTTATTAAATAGAATTTATATATTATATTGGATCTATTTGCTACCACAATAGTTAAAATATCAAAAATGTATGTGGATATGCCTTTTTCATGAGATACTGCTGCACCGCTTAGTAATTATAAAATTAAAATTTGAGTTACCGTTTCTTCGTTAGCTCTTCTCCTACATGTATGTATACAAAAACATATGAATTTTCTATCGAATAAAATATGTATTATTTCAAGGAAAAAAACAGTCAAAGTATATTTATAAAGTCTTTTATTAGGTATTCAAATTTATGATGGCATAAAAAATATTTGAAGAAAAAACGGATTCTATGAATTAATCTAGTCAAAAGTAGGCAGTTTTCTGCAAAGGAAATTCTGTTTTGAGGTATACAATTTTGAAAAGATTCAACATTTTTTTTTTTTGCTTTTTGAAATTCCTTCTGTTGCAATTTTCTTCTTCTGTGGTGGCAAAACTTGAGTTTTCAAAATTGTATGTCTTTTGACGGTATTCAAATATACGGCTGTTTGCCTACGTAATATTGATATACCTCTAATACCCTTAGTGATTTAAGCTAAAACTGAGATAGGGAAATCTTTCTTAAGGTTTTTTATATGTTTTGAACAAGATAGCGCTAAAAGGCTTAGTTCATTAGATGCGTGTTTTTTAAAGCTATCCGATGGCAAAAAAGACTTAACGATTTTTTTTGAGATACCGCTTTTGCACTTAGTAGGGCAGTAAATACAGACAACAAGAAAGGAACAGAAAAATACGTACAAAGGCAATGCTTATTTCTAAAGAAATCTCTTCCAGCATACACATACAAGCATATAGCATATAGCATTTTAGCACATAACATAACTGTCTCCCATCCCCGAAAGGTTAGGCAGGGTTGTACCTACATCCTGCCAGGGTTGCGGAATAGTCCGAAAGGGATACCGGGACCCTGGCAACAGGCAACCGAAGGAACACGGGTGGGTTTTAGTCAGTAAGAGTCTGACACGCCCTTCCGCTCCGCCCAGAGCGGGAGAAGTCATATGATGATTTCCCACCCAAAAAAAAAAAAAAAAAAAAAACATTTCGCCAGTTATGATTAAGTCCCATGTAATAGGGGGCGAGCCTATTGACATCAACCGGGTCAAAAATCCAGACTCCGGGCTGCTACTACGAAATTCCAAATAGAAAAACCCAATAACACTTTGCACGACCCGGAAATCGAAACTAGGACCAAACTTTTTCTATGGGACCAACCTTGAAATCGCGAAAAAAAAATCACTTGTTCCATACATTTGTGTTCACTTAAATCGACAAAATGTATGGAACAGCTGATTTTTTTTTTGCTATTTCAAAGTTGGTCCCATAGAAAAAGTTTATTATAGATGACACCAAACCACAAGTTTCAAGGATAACGGTGTCTACCCTAACACCCAGTATAATAATCTCCAATAAAACATAGTTCTACGAGAATCCTTATACCCCTAACACCTTTTTATTAACAGCAAAACCACCTTTTTTCGAACAGCGGTTTCAGACGAACACCCGTAAGTAAAGTAACATACGTTAGTCGGTGACTAATCACCGATTCGAACGGATAATTTGCTTTGCCCGGATAATCCGGATTAACCGGTTTGAGCTCACCACCGAACATTAACTGCTTCCGGTGAGCCGGGTGCGGGGTGAATGCCACGGATTTGGTAAAGGCTAACTGATCTGTGTTTAATTCCTGAAACCCTCGAATAAAAATTGTAAGAACATCAAATTACTTCTCCCGCTCCGGGCGGAGCGGAAGGGCGTGTCAGACTTTTACTGACTAAAACCCACCCGTATTCCTTCAGTTGCCTGTTGCCAAGGTCCCGGTATCCCTTTCGGACTTTCCCGCAACCCTGGCAGGATCGTTACATACAATGCTTACCTAAGATGATTGATCAATAATCTGCGTAAATTAAACTTACAAAGGAATTCCTAATATATTTTGTAAATTATTTTGGTTTTCAGCATAAAGTATTAGAAACAAAAGCCTTACTTAAAACAAAAATTGGTTATTTTAGATCATAGACCATAATATTTTATTTTTGAGTCATGATACTTGAATAAAGATAACTCTAAGTATTATATAATTGCCTCAGCCATTAGGTGGCTGAACTGAAAAAATGATTAAAATCTGTCGAGCAGTTTCAAAGCTATCCTCCTCCAAACAGACATATAAAACAAACTCAGTCTTACTACAGATTATGGGAGCAATCATAAAACGTTTTTAGATTCAGACATTACTAGGAAATATTCGTAAAGACGTTGGCTCAGTAATTCCGGAGATTAGCTTGTACACACAATGACGTAATCTATCATTAAGTCTAATTGATTCAGTTGTCACATTGAAACATTCAATGTTACACTTCCTTACTAATGTACTCGAAATGTTTATTGTTTAATACAAGTCATTCCTTGCTTCAGTACGGTGTAGTACGAAGTAGTAAATTAATAATAATTATACAGTATGTTCAATAACAAAGGGTGTTCCAGTTACCCTGCAATATTATAGCGTCCAAACATGCACAAAAAATAATACAAATCAAAAAGTTAAAAAAAAAAATGTAAGTAGTGAATTATTCAAAGTCAAAGTCAAATAATTTATTTCAAATAGGCACATTAAAGGCACTTTTGAACGTCAAAAAAACTAAGAAATAGAACTGATTCTAGTTGCCCCTTCCAAAAGGTAGTTTTCGATTAACTTTCCTTCTCCATAGAAGAATGGGCAAGAAACTCCACCGTTACTCTTAAAAAAAAAATGGTTTACAATATTTTGTACACATCAATTATAATTACATGTGAATACGATGCACCTAGAATACGATTACTTTACCACAAATTGTAAAAAGAATTAAAAATGGAGCAATGACAAATAAATTGATTAATACAATTTTGTGATAGATACATGGTGCTCACACAATTGCAAACATTGTAAAAGTAGGTACCTATACAATATCACAATATTCCTAACATTTTTACATTACAAATAATACTAATAAGACAGTGTGTGAGTTTAAGTAATCGCAAAATGTGTAAAAATCTATGATATACAAATAGAGTAAATTATACAACTAGATTAGCAACCAGTTTGATTTTGTCCAGACTCGAATATTGTCCTATGGAGCAAGACCAGCATGTATCCATGCATTCTTATCCTGGGTATAATCCTCTAATTTGTAATAGGCTTGTTTACAAAGTGTACTTTTAATATGGGTTTTAAATTTTCTTTCATTTAATTGCAATATATCACAAGGTATTTTGTTATAGCATTTAACGCAGTAACCCATAAAAGATGTTTGTACTTTAGCTAATCTGAAAAATGGTTGATCTATTTTGTCTTTATTTCTAGTATTAAAATTATGTCTATCACTTATTTTATTAAAAAGATTTAGATTTAGATTTCACAAAAGTATTAAATTAATACGTAAAAGAAACACTCTGTACACCCACACTTGTATTTCAACGTAGAATGATAAGTGTGCGTGTACAGAGTGTTTCTTTTCCGTATCAATTAAATATATTTTGTAAATTACTAAAAAAAAAAAAAAACTTTTTTTTATAGTAATATTTTTTTTGCATGTTTACACGCTATACTATACTGTATAATACCTGCCTATTGTTGTCCTACTGCAGGGCAACAGCCTCTTCTCATTATAGAGAAGGCACGAGCATTGATCACCACGGTTAATCAAGACGAGGTGGCGAGTTCAGACTTTGTCAACCTCATAATGTTTTTCTTTCACCGTTTTGAGAGCAGAGGTGATTTTATCGGAGAATTGTATCTCGGGGCCGCTACCACTGGACCACCACTGCTCCAAATTAGAGCATGACGTTTTAATAGCATAATGAGGAGCTCATGGCCAAGTAATAACAGCCGCAAGGGTCGATCCATCAGGTTAAGCTATGCTTGCCGGGGTTGGTCCGTGGATGGAAGACCATCTTTACATACCGAGACTCCTCCGTGGCTCTGAAAGCACGTTAAGCCGTTGGTCCCGGCTGTCATTCGTGGATCTATGACAGTCGTTACAGGTCGTCAGAAGCCCGAAAGTCTAACAACCAGTATTACCAATCGGTATCTTTTTGCCCAGTTACTGGGTTAAGGAGGTCAGATAGGCAGTCGCTCCATGTAAAATACTGGTATTCAGATGCATCCGGTTAGACTAGAAGCCGATCCGAACATAGTTGGGAAAGGGCTAGGCAGATTGATTGATATTTTTTATTTACATACATAGTTTACTTTTTACCAAATTAATTCAGATATACAGCACAAACAGAGATGGAATAGAACATAAAGCCCGGAATGTGAGGATAATTACCGTATTAACTAAACAAACATCAGGCGAACGCGTGTTCTGTCTGTAAATATTGAAGACTTAATTAATGCTACTAATTGTTCAAGTATAATCTAGTCTGAAGAGTTATTTTAGATAGATAGATGGATAAATAAATCATTTACATAACATAAACGGAGCTCGTGGCTAAGTAATAACAGCCGCATGGGTCGATCCGTCAGGTTAAGCTACGCTTGCCGGGGTTGGTCACCGGATGGGTGGCCGTTGGTCCCGGCTGTCATTCCTGGATCTTTGAGAATCGTTACGGGTGGTCAGAAGCCCGAAAGTCTGACAACCAGTCCTACCAAGGGGTAGCGTATTACCCTGTTACTGGGTTGTGGAGTTCAGATATCTTGCCAAGGGGTATCGTATTACCCTGTTACTGGGTTGTGGAGGTCAGATAAGCAGTCGCTCCATGTAAAATACTAGTATTCTGCTGCGTCCGGTTAGACTGGAAGTCGACCCCAATATAGTTGGGAAAGACTAGGCAGATTGATTGAAAGATAACATCACGCCTGTATTCCCCAAAGGGGTAGGCAGAGGTGTACCTATAATACACCCACATTTCGCCAGTTATGTTTGATGATAAAATCCAGATAGAACAACCCAATAAAACACTTTGCCCGACCCGGGTATCGAACCCAGGAACTCATGGTCAGCAGTAACACTTGCGACCAATAGACCAACGAGGCATTATTCAGATAACTTACATTCCCAATGTTATTAAACGATTAGTACCTATCTATACCCCATTTAAAATAAGATTAGACATTTAAATAAACCTTTTTTACAGTCCGTTCAACCAATTTTGACTTCTATTGCGTTGGTAGCATGACAAATGGCAGCTGCAGTAGACAGTTGGTATTGTGTAACCTTTTTTGCTTTTAATGTCATCCTTATGCCTACGGTATAGAAGTCAAAATCGGTTGAAAAAGTTTGTTTGAATGTCTAATCTTATTTAAAATGGAGTATAGTATCTAACATATTTCTTCCCAAGTCGGGCAAAGTATTATTGGGTTCTATGTTTAGGATTTCTCAGTAGAAGCCCGGAGTCTGGGTTTGTGCCTGGTTGAAGGCAATAGGTGCGCCGCGCCTCCTATTACATGGGACTCAAACATAACTGGTCATTAGACTTTCTCCGGAGTCTGGACTGGGTAGTAATAAACGCTCCGAAAAAAATGTAACATATGAGCTTAGTCAAAATATGAAATTTACTGCTTTAAATACTAATTTTCCGACAACTTATATGCGAATACAAATAATGAAACGACCGAATAAAATAATACATTTGCTGACGTAATATTATTCCACTAGCTTAAATTGCGGTTTAATGAAAATGACTAACTGTAGAGTTAGTCATTTTCATCCCAAAACCCGGATTAGAAAACGGTGAAAAAAATTCTCCGAGCAACTTGGAGGTAGCGCTCGCCGACCGGCCGCTGCCGCGGCACCGCTCGCTGCGCTCGCTCGGCTCGCGCGCGGTTGGTCACAGTTCTAACCTAACCTAACCTATTTCACCCAGTTTTTCACCTCTGCACCCGAATGCAACTACCGGTAGGTAGTTATTTTAATTAAAATTGAGAGTTTAAAAAGTTATTCTTTATCTAATAGTAGAAACTAAGCTGGTTTCTATAGAGCTTAAGAAAACAATTATTTTAGCAGAACATTATGTTTTCGGAAACTTTTTTTTTTTTTTTTTCGGTAATTCATTTTATCACAGCTTAGGTATTATTATAGTCAACCACAGATCGCTGGAAGTTAATTTGTTTTTCGGAAGCTTTATTGTTTTCCGTCTGGATTTGTGCCCGGTTGAACGCAATAGGTGCGCCCCCTATTAGGTACATGGGACTCTAACATACCTGGCGAAATGTAAGTGTACCATAAATACAGCTCTGCCTAACTCTTCGAGGATGACAGGCGTGATGTTATATTAACTACTTTATTACGTGTTCCTTCCCTTCCCTGTTCAAACAACCACTTTACCATTTCTGTAGCTGAAAATTACAGCAGTCAGTAATATTTAAGAAGGTAAAGAGATATACAAAGGTAGTAAAATGTTACCTTTGATAAACAATTTATTTGTCCTCGCAAAGGGAACCCTTTCAGTGCTCATTACAGAGTTATATCCTCGGAATGACAACGCATTTCCTGAGTAACTTACATAAAGCGCTCGGCACACTGTTACCGAAGCGTAACGAAGTTAAGTTCGTTTAGCTTTCTTCCGCGTCGTTTCATACTTCGGTTCAAACCGCGTACAAAGCGAAACGAAGACGGAAGTTTTATCATTTAGTGACTAGCGAACTCCCAGTAAAATCTACCATAAAATCAGGGAAATTAATTGTTTATCAAATTGACATAGAACGTCCATCTGCCGTGTTATAGCTATTCCATATAGGTAACTGTCAAAGCATGACAGTTGATATACAGTGTGTAACAAGACCCATCACGATGTCGTCATTACGCATTTTGTGCAAAAAGAATTTCTGGGAAACTACTTTAATTTTTTTGTATGAAAAAACACTTTTTTTGCGGTAGGTAGTGCGCAATGTAAAGCATTGTGCTTATGGGTGCAAGCACAGGGATCGTTGGAATAGGTATTTAAAGATAAGTTATAACATTGAAAACTTGTTTTCGTAAAAAAACGTAAACAACCACTCTGAACTGGCTACATTATCTTAAGTGATGCGTGCACACGAAACAAACTGTCTCAGTCTCATCAAGTAGAATAATTTGCTACAAGATAATGGTCGTTAAAGCTCGGCGTGCCTTTCAGATTCCACAGAGACAGATCTGAAGATGGAACTGATCTTTATTATATTGTAGTGTAAACTTGATCAGGGTTGGAGTAAAAAAAATATTAATTTATTTATTTTATTATTTATGTACACACAGTAAAATACATAGAGCTACGACAAAATTATAATATGAGTACAAAGGTACTGCTTATTTCTTAAGAAATTTCTTCCAGCAGACCTGCGAAAGGAGAAATGAAAAAGAAATGTAGACAATAGTAATGTATATGTATATATAGTTTTAATAGGTTTATGTATTTAATTAAAATTTATTCCACAAGTTTCGCTATTGCACCTACCACTGTTTGTCTCTGCATCACCCAAAGATTGACTGGTAGAAAATGGCTATGGCATTAAGTCCGCCTCTGTACATGTGTGTGCTTAAAGTATTAAATAAATAAATAAATAGTGTGTGAGAACAAGAAGAGAAAAACATGATTATGCGAAGTCTTAACTAAAATATTAAATATACCTACACTTAAAATACAATAGACGTAGATATATTTAGTAACCTATTCCGCTTGACTATTCTTCAAGAGTCCTAAAAAACCCTGTAAGAAATCGACACGTGTTTCACCTCTCAACGAGGCATCCTCAGGATGACGATTGACCAATTGCAAACCAGAACGCGACGTGTTACCACACAGAGCGCTGGACGCAAAGTCACTTTGCGGTGTGGTATATAGTAATATATCTACGTCTATTGTATTTTATAATGGATTTCCGCAAAGTCACGCCTGAATCAATTAACTATACTTACCTACACTTATACGCAAGAAAATTAACATATCATATCTTTCCGTATGAGGAGCTCGTGGCTAAGTAATAACAGCCGCTCGTCGTTCGATCTATCAGGTTAAGCTACGCTTGCCGGGGTTGGTCCGTGGATAGGTGACCATTTTCACATATCGAGACTCCTCCGTGCATCGGAAAGCACGTTAAGCCGTTGGTCCGGCCGTCTTTTGTGGATCTTTGACAGTCGTTACGTGTCGTCAGAAGCCCGAATTTCTGACAACCAGTCTAACCAAGGGGTACCTATCGTATTACCCAGTTACTGGGTTGTGGAGGTCAGATAGGCAGTCGCTTCATGTAAAATACTTCTTGTAAGCTGCATCCGGTTAGACTGGAAGCCGACCCCAACATAGTTGGGAAAAGGCTAGGCAAATTGATTGATCTTTCCGTATGAGACACATCTTACAAATATCATGTTTAATATGTTTATAGGTACCTTTAGTGATTTAGGAAATGCGTTGTTTATTAGTCACGGTACTGTTTTATTTGTATACTTAAACGAACACTAACAAATATTTGGCAAGCTCCCATCATTTCAGTCTATGTGATGAATGAAACACTTAGTAAAGGTCTTCCTAAACGCAATACATCACCTAATTTCATAACAGAATGTCCGCAGGGCGGCACGCTTTGTTCCCCTAATGTCATCGTCGCGTGAACAAATAAATACAATTAGAGTTTCTTTCATACCACGAACCACAAGTCCATGAAGACCGCAACGCGTCACTGTTATATCAAATATTTTTATAGCAAGTACCTACGTATAAATACCTACGTCATTGTTATAACGTAACAAAGTTGAAGTATCTCTACCTACTTTTTTTGTTCAATATTGTTTTTGGTTGTCTTTTTTTCGTTTTTGATTGTTAAGTTCTTTGTCTTTCATCACCCTCGTGTCGACTGAAGCACAGACTGAAGTATAGGGTACCTACCGTAGTAAAAAGAAAAGTCAGTCAAAGGTTGGTAGTGGAAAGCACCTTCATTTGTGGAGGCTCTTCAAATGTAGCCTCCTTAATGAATATTTGGTAAAGAAAATCCACAGCTGTCCCAAACAAAAACAGCATCATCCTCTGCCTAACCCTTTCCCAACTATACTGGGATCAGCTTCCAGTCTAACCGGATTCAGCTGAATACCAGTATTTTACATGGAGCGACTGCCTATCTGACCTCCACAACCCAGTTACTGGGTAACACAAAAGACTGGTTGTCAGATTTACGGGCTTCTGACTACCCGTAAAAATGACAGAACGGCTTTAAGTACTTTCCGAGGCACGGAAGCGTTTCGGTATGTAATGGATGGTCACCCATCCACGGATTTACCTCGGCAAGCGTTGCTTAACCTTGAAGATCGACCCGTGCGGCTGTTATTATTTAGCCACGAGCCCTTCAAACAAGAACACAGTACCTATATACGGTGTAGAATCAAGCATAAGTATTCTTACTACCTATCTATCATAAGCACCTACAATAAACGAGCACCCCTACACCGCCGTACCAACCAATACAACAAGATATTAGAAAACATTGACTTCTCTTCTGTCTCTGCTCAAAAATTTAGAGGTCCTCTTCTGGTCCTGATAAGACCTCTAAATAGTTAGTTTAATAATTGCCCATTATCTCTCCCTCTCTCTTTCACTGTTGTTTGCATGCCTTTCCCTTTTGACTACTTTTCTGTTTTAACAGCTTAGAATAGCGCACTGTTTGATGTAAATTTTAATATGTTGTGGAAAATGTCGTAGGTTATACATTTATAACTCTTGTATACAACATTATTTTTGATCATTAAAAAAAAATCAGCTGTTCCATACATTTTATCGATTTCACTGAACACAAATGTGTGGAACAGCTGACTTTTTTTTCGCGATTTCAATGTTGATCCCATAGAAAAAGTTTTTCAAAATGATGAATACAATGACCCCTTTTCGGGTTTAGCATAAAGAAAAAAAAATGTTGTATATACTTATAACTAAGCATAAGATTTTAATGTATAAATTTTATTTTCCCGAATAAATAAAATAAAAATAACTGTTTTAAAATCGACATAAAATTCATGAATGCGCAAAAACAACATCACGAGTTACGACCGACAGTAAATCTATAAAATAACATAAACTACAGGGAATTCAGGATGACAGCTTAATATCTGCATCCGCCCGCAGATATTTGAAGAGAGATACTTAACAATGCACAAAGGAATTATTGTTGTTGTCATTACCGTAGCGACGCGCGACGACTCGATAGACTACTCGCTTTGGTCATAACCGATACGGATAGACAAAGCTCAGAGGCTTCTATTAATTCAGTAATTAAACATAAAAATATATTAATTTATTTCTTGGAAGATTTACAGACAAATAAAAATCAATCAGTTACAAACCTTCACAAATAAATTATTATGTATTATGCGAGAGAAGGGGAGACTGATTATGTCTTTATTAGGTTTTAAAACAATAAAAATATATGTACTTTGTACATATTATGTACGTAGGTATATATAGGTATTATGATTAAACATGCTAGATAGAGCCATAGAATATTTACTTACATAGTTTCTGAATATATTTTTGCGAGATCTCGTGTCGGTTTTATTAAAATCATTTACAAAAATGACAAAAACGATAAGATTTAGCAAAAGGTTGTCAATTTTATCAGACAAGAAAGACAACTTTGTTAGACATAATTATGTAAAAACTTTTGAAAGGTACACCGGGTGTCGGTAAAACTTTGACGATTCAGATTTCCGGTAAGAGTCAAAGTGATCACTGTCACAATTTATTTGAACAAATTGTGCCTAAACGGTTTTTAGTTGTTTTAAGCGTTCGGGTAAATTACAAAATAATTTTAAAACGCCATAAATCCAATTTCAGTCAATATCATTCTCCTTCCCTTCAACCTAAAGAACTACCAATTTATTTGGGGTAGGTACTTCTTCCTTTCACATAATCCATCCACTGTTTCTTTGATCTTCGTGAATACTTATATCAATTTATCTTCATTCATACTAAAAAGATCCCTACAGTATGTCCGTCATTCCTCCACCTAGCATGACCACCGTAGAAATGGAAAAAATGAAAGGAGTAATTACTGATTGTAGAAAAATTCGACACGTTGTTAAAAAAAGAAAGGAAATGTTCTTTGTCTTCATAAAGGAGAGATAGAAGTTGTCATGCTACGCGTGAATGACAACCGATAGATACATACCTATAGAATATTTACAACAATAAACTATAAAGTATTGTGCTCCAGATAAAATAATCTAGACAGATTGAATAGTTTCAAGCTCACTGCGAGAAGTAATTAAATACCAGCGTGATTTATCTGCTCCTAATTGCAGCCAGTGAGCGACCGGAATGCAATCAATTTGTTGGTTTATCTCCGTTATAGATACATAAAACAGTTTCATTATTCACTTAGTCCGACAAGAAATGGATAAAACATGAAATATGGTAGATTTTGTGGTGTTTCATAATTTTCTCTGATATCTGCGCTATTATGAGGATAGCATATTACGTGGAAGAATTAATTCCGATCTGCAAGATGGTGGTAATGGGGCTGACTGTCCAGGGTACGCATACTCGTATAGGAACATATACCTATTTAACGTATTGCCACTCGTGAATAATGTAAAAGAGCACCAAAAAGAGAATTTTAGAAAATACCCCATTCAAGGAACTTATAACGGTGCCCTGAAGTTCATTATAAAAGAAGAAATACGTTCCGAAACACATGTAGACTAAAGATAATACAAACAAGGCTTCGTAGCACGAGTAGGTACATAAACGTTTGGACGAGCCCACTCATCCTCATAACGAATTCAAGTAAAGACGGCCCCAAACGTTACGGTAATCAAGTCTCGCCAAATCCGACGTTATAATATTGCACGGATTATCTTGAGAATGCGTGGAACGCCGACACTGTTCCCATCCGTAGCGCGTGGCAGTAAATATTTGGCGTAGATGGTCGGTCCCTAATCTATTTTATTATCTCTTCCCTTGAGGACGGCTGTCGTGTATGACATTCGAATTCATTTCAATTATCCGGTCTGGAGTGGGGCTCTGAGATAACGTGGGTTTTGGTTAGTGAGTGTCATGTGTTTCCAGGAGACAATTTAATTGATCGATTCACAGATTTTTTAGAAGAAGGTTAAAGCAGCTTATACGCTTCGCAATCGCTACGCATCTTAGGGGCTGCACAAACGCTACGCATCGTAGACGTTACCCAAAGCTCTACGCATCGTAGACGCTACGCATCATAGGCGCTACGCATCGTAGGCGCTACGCAAACGCAGCGTCTACGCAGCGTATGCTCAGGGCACCCCAAATATAAAATCGGTGTAATCGATGTAATTATTTTTCAGAAACCAAAGTTCATGGAAAGTCCACCGTTATCAATCAATCTTAAACACAATTTATCTCGTAGTACGGTAAATCGTGGAACTTGAACAGGTTGAGTAAAGTTTGCAATCGATTCCTCCGATAGGCTAGGCTTACCTTCAGCTTGTATCCGACCATATATTCAGATATTTCCGATTGTGCAGCTATTCTCCGACTGAGAATTATGCAAAGCAATATTGTTCCGATTTCATCTCTCTATAGGCGTAAAAAGCATAGTGAGTGAATTTGAAATGTGATCACTATCTATACTCCATTTAAAATAAGATTAGACGTATAGATAAGCCTTTTTTGCATTCCGTTCAACCGATTTTGAATTCTATTGCGTTGGTGGCATGACAAATGGCAGCCGCAGTAGATAGTTGATATTGTGTAATTTTTTTTGCTTTTAATGCTATCCTTATGCCTACGGTATAGAAGTCAAAATCGGTTGAACGGACTGTAAAAGGGTTTGTTTTAATGTCTAATCTTATTTCAAATGGGGTATAGAAATTTACAAATGCGCTTAAAGAAAATGTAGGTACATCTAAGTAGGTGTTACGACTTACGATGTAGGCTTTGTCTAGGCCAATTAATTTCATGAAAACGTGTACGTTTATTTTTTGCATAATTTAAGTTCTTCATTAATTTACTTTTCATTTTTAATTACTTTATTAAACGAGCTATTTCATTTTATTTTTCTGTTTCAAAAATTGCTACATAATTTCCATGTTATTTATAATTCACTGTCCAAAGAATTGCTTTCCTTTGAGTAATATTTTAATGCTTCATCAAATACGAAAAAGCTTTAAAGAGTCTGAAACTGAAAACACGTTTGGCCTGACTTTAATTTTAGGTTCATTCATGTAAACAACCCATCATTACACACAGATTCCACCAAAGTTTTGTTTCTGAGAGCGTAAGATTTTGAATGTCTCGCTTATTTACTTCACCCTAGAACTTTCCCTGCCCGAGGCGGTCTTTTATTAAAATATACACAAGCAGAGGGTTGAATAAGACATAACGAGTTGGCTCGAGCCTGTAATGAAAGGACACTGTGACAACGACCTAATGAATAATAATTGTCGGTAGAAAGCAATGTCACCCGAGACAATCTGAAAAGCAGAAAATGATACGCTCCGTAGATGATAAATCTTACCGTTATTCACGCTTTCAGAGGCCCTAGCATGGAAGCGAAGTAAATGTATTAACGTACATTCCAACGATTTTTAATCGAAAATACAAGTGTCTTATAGCACTTGGGTTTTTTTTTGCGACAAGCTCAATTAATTTAGTTTAATTTAATAATCATTCATTCCGGAAATTATTCTCCTAATAAACATTACAAACTAAATAGAACATAGATTTTCAAAATTAGTATCATCCATGTATATAAAGGTGAAGTTAATATATTAATATGTGTGAAACGAATATGTACTTAAAAAAAGCTTTCGAATTTACGTTACGATTACGTCGCGCGTTCGTGCTGGAGCCTCTGTTTATGTGGCTGATTGTACTGTGAGCAAGATTAGAAAAGGCTTTTATTGCTTGTGTTTTCGTTCCTATGCTGTATTTTGGCTAATTAATTTTGGGTACGTACAATTCGTTATGTAATAAATATTCTATAATTTTATCCGGCTTTCAAGGTAGAAAATACAAAGGAAAATATATTTTTACCTTAACAAAAGCACAGACTCAAAATATTGTGACATCGAGCTATCTATAAGACTTATCGTTGCAGATAAAAATACATCCAGTAGACAAAATCGATGGCCAGCACTATTTTAAACAGCTTCCACAGATGTATTCTGTCCACAATTCCAACTCCGAATTTAGACTAGCACTACTTTGTATTCCGGGCAGATCGCAGACTCAAACATAAAAATTTTAGATGGCACCCGACACGTGTACCTTTGTACCGTAGCTTAGTCGCCCTCGTAAATGCTTGACCACATTAAGATTCAATCAATCTACCTAGGCTTTTCCCAACTATGTTGGAGTCGGCTACCGGACTAACCTGATGCAGCTGAATACCAGTATTTTCCATAGAGCAACTGCTTATCTGATCATCACAACCCAGATACTGGGTATCCAATACCCCTTGGTAAGACTGGTTGGCAGACTATTGGGCTTTTGACTACCCATAACGACTGTCAATCAATCTACGAATGACAGCCGGGACCAAAACACACATGGGACTTAAACATAACTAGCGAAATGTGGTTGTCCTATAGGTACACCTCTGGCTAACTCTTCGGGTAATTACAATCATGATGCTATGTAATGGTTATGTTGTCAAAAGTGGTAATGCGATAACGAGGTCGACTAAACACATGAAAGTAATGTTTTAAACATTTTTGTCATAAAAAGTACGTTAACGTGCGTAATGACGCGTCTTGTATATCCTTTATTTAGTTTCAAACACCTCTTTAACGTATTTTGACTGTAAAAACGATTTCTTTTTGAAAACAGACCTGGGTTTCTTGAACTGAAAACATGTGAAATGTTTTATTGTTTTTATTTGGGTTAACGGGGGGGTGGTAACTGCTATATTTTGAAAGAATTTCTCATTTAATTTAAGTTAAATTGTATGAGAAGTAACAGAACATTACCGCAATAAGATTCAGTTCAAAACTCATTTAATATTATAGTCGGTTCAAAACACCTTGTTAGTAATAGGTAGATATTATATAGCCGTCCGAACAAGGTTGATACAACTTTTATCTCCACACCACTAATTTCGCTACAAAACAACAATCTCGTTGTAGTTTTCAAACTCCGAACATTTTCAGTACACGTACTCGAACTTACAAGACAGTTAACAGTTTCCAACATCTTTATTAGTAATAGAAGGTACACCAAACTCTGAGAAACACGGTTTATATTCATATCAAACTATTGTGTCGCCTCTGGGGTGTTTTGTAAAATGATCGCCGCATTGAATATTCATACGCCGACTGCAGTGAAACGAGTGAAACCTCGATCGTGATGATGAAGGGAAACTGGTTTCTGCGATGTAACATCTCGCCTGTATTCCCCGAAGAGTTAGGCAGAGGTGTTAAATACACATTGGTGCCGATTCTCTTGACACAAAATTCTCTAAACTAAACTAAAAATCACTAAAATTTAGTTTAGTCCTGTCAAACGATCAAACTCATTCTGAAATAGACTTTAAATGACACAACTTAATTATAATTTAGTTTGAATGCACTAAGATGACACTGAGATTAGTTTAGTGAAAATGCTATTCTGAATTTGACGATTTAACTTAAAATTTTGTCCTATATCTAAAATCCTCTAACTAAATCTGACTATATTTAATCGCGATTAAAAATGTGTAGAATAAAATTAGATGTCATGAACTAAAATTCAAACCAACACCTCGACTTCAGTTACAAAAAACAGTACTGTATTTTTTTATTTTCTTTTGCTTATATCTCGAAAACGGTGTGTCCTATCGCAAAAATAATGAAAATTTCGACACCCTTTAGGAAACCCTTAAACCCTAATTCTCAACATGTTGGTAATTATTTTTTATTTTTTTTTCGTTATTTGCCATATAAAAACTGAAACATTCCATTAAAAACACGTCGAGGCTGCCGTGCATGCGCGCCTCTGGCTCAAAAAAAAAAACACAGGGTAGGGAAAACAAGTACCAAGTGGAGGCGCGCGGTTGTCAAATTCGATTTTAGTTGTGTCTATAATAAGTTTTAAATTTAGAGAATTTATTTGGCAGAATAGCTCCAAGATTCCCATAGTCAAAAGTAAGGAATTTTAGTGATAGTTTAGTTCGGTGTACAAGAGAATCGGCACCATTTCCGCCAAATCTCGAGTAATTCGTCAACTCGTCCTACATGCCTTTTTTTTTTGAGGTTGGCAAATCATCAAATGACTTCTCTCGCTCTGGGGGGAGCGGAAGGGCGTGTCAAACTTTAACTGACTAAAACCCACCCGTGTTCCTTCAGTTGCCTATTGCCAAGGTCCCGGTATCCCTTTCGGACTTTCCAGCAACCCTGGCAGGCATCGGTCCTAGCAGACCCCGCCGATTGTGCTGACATCTTTTGAGGCGCGCGTGGAACACAACGCGCGATCGACCCGGGCCTTGTCCTTATCGGACGGCGAGCTACCCATTGCTCGCCGTCCGCAAGCACGCGCCTATGGTGGCCGGGAATCCGCCTGGGATTCCCGACGCCTAGGGCGTCTCCTGCAGCGGCGGTTAGGGGCGTGAGGGCACATACCTTGCCTCTCCCGTCCTACATGCCTACGGCCCAATTAGGACTTTTTTTTATTTTCTGCTACTCGTCCTAAATGGCCCGTAGGCATGTAGGACGAGTTGACGAATAACTCCAAATCTCTTGTGATAAGAGAATAGCCTATTGCCTTCAACCGGGTGCAAGTTAAAACTCCGGGCCTCAGACCCACCACAAGTTCGGCAGATGCGAGTGCGAGCGCGGGTGCGGTTGAGGCGATGCTCATTCGAACAACGGGGCGATCTGCCAAATCTGGGAATAAAATGAAAATTTTATAGACTGCACCTGTCTGTAATATTATGCAGCGACCCTAACCAGAGTAGTACAGGTGAGACTAGACAAGTTTCTTCAAAATCTGGGATTAAAAATGAAAATTTTACTCAGTACAACTCTAATATTCAATTTTAGAGTCGATTTGTGGAAATGTGGCGCTTTAATAGTGTTTGTAAATGATAGATGAGTTAGTGTCTCTGCCGAGTGCTGTTTGCACGATTTCAATCAATTAATCATGGCCTATCACAATCAGCTGCTGCACGTATTATATAGTGCTCTGTGTGTTGCACACACAATGCATATTGAACTTGTAGTCATGGTGTTGGGAAAATTATTTGCAAGAATTATTTATTTTGTCTTATAATATTGTTCGTTTTGTAGTCCAGGACTCTGCTTTACAAAAGATGGTTAATTTAAGCGCAGTGCTTAAGTGCTAACCTATGAACTTTGATTCGCTTGTTGCGCCACTTCTTCGTCCCAGCTAAAAGACTAGGAAGTGGAGAAAGGCAGGCGTTTTGGGACTGTCTTATGTAATTTTGACGTTCAAAAAGTACTGATTCCCAGCCTAATTTAAATTAAATGACTTTTTATTTTTATTTTCTTACCCATTCCCTGGTTGTAGGGTGCGGTGCAGCACCAACAGCATCCTGGCTATGGTAGCAAGCACACTGGATTGTGCGTTTGTAAGCCACTGCTGCAAGGTATCGGCTGGGCCTGTCACCTTGCAGCAGTGATGTCACAAATTGTTTCCGTGTTGATGTTAATATTTTACTAACACTATGAGTCCTGTTGTTTGAATGAAATGAACAAAAAAATACGCATTGGCTAAATCTAAAACAGGAGGCTGCAATTTTCCAGTGTTGGCCGTTCTGTGATTAAGTTTTTGTGCTTCACAGATATCCTTTTTTAATTTCTATTCAATGAGTGAATTCTCCACTGTCTTACATTTCTGCTATCCAATCCTATTGAAAATAAATATTTAAAAGCTCTCCACATACGCAACCCTAATCGTGCCTATTTACTTAAGTCCTTATTAGTTTAATATAATGATAAGTTAAAGTTATACACAATAAAGCTATGGTTTTATACATCAACTAGCTGATGCCCGTGACTTCGCCCGCGTGGATGTCGTTTACTCGAGAACCACTCTATCCATTGATGAAAACAGCATGAAAATCGGTGCAGTAGTTTTTAAGTTTATCGCGTAGATACAGGACGACAGACAGACGCGGCGGAGGACTTTGTTTTATAATATGTAAGGATACATAAACTCAGGCCTTCTTCCCATGAGGAGGCAGAAACTACAACACGCCATATTATGTTAAGATCCAGTTATGATTACATTGTTATTAGTAGATTCGTTATCAACGGCTGTAGTACCTACACCGGTTTAATGATAACGAATCTACGGATACCCCTCTGCCTAACCTTTCGTGATGTTATGTCAGCACATAAGTTGGTAGATAATGTATCTTTTTGTCTAATAATACCAGTGTTTCTGTTGTAACTACTTTATTAACCGAGCTCGCTTCTGAGAGCAAAAAAAGGGTCCTTGATTGAACTTTGTTTTATATCCGTCCCGAATCCATTAGGGCCTTGTACACACGGCTACACATCAAGCTATACATTTCCAGTATAAGCTGACCTCGCATGTTACGGGAATCCTATACAATGCGAGATCAGCTTATACTGGAGATGTATAGCTTGATGTGTAGCCGTGTGTACATATGCCGATGAGTTTCTTGTTAACCTGATATGTAAAAAATTTAATTAATTCTGTACGAACATAGCTTTTTGTATATTGGGTGTTTATCAATCAATTTACTTAATTAAATACTTATATTCGCTGACAGACAACTCACAGCCAAAACCAGAAGAAGGTTTAGAAGCATGTGACGAGATAGACGAGATGATATTTCATGTTGTGCATTAAAACTTATAGAAATACAGTAGTTTAACTGTAAAATCATGTCTGTGAAATCACGTAAATCAGTGAAATCGGCAAAATTTCGTATATGGCCTCCTAACAAACTGAGTAACTCATCTACGCCGAAATTTTCCTTGAAATCAAGTCAAATCGTTTATTTGTGTTACATGCAGGTGTCCATTACATAATTATATACTAATAATGTTCATTCCATGATCAGCCACTTGGGCATACAAATTATGAAATAACATAATGAAAATATGACTTCACTACACAATATAAAACAAAGTTGGGGGGACTTTGCCTCGTCTGAACGCGGTAAACTCAACAAAAACTACCGAGCGGATTTTCATATGGTTTCCACCAATAGACAGAGTGGTTCATGGGTAAAGTTATAGGCTATTTCACATAAAGCTACGATCCTTAGGAGCCAAGCGTAAAGACAAAAAGCCAGCGCGGGCAAGCGATGCGACGCGTTGGGTCGGGGGCCGAGGGAGTTTTATAAAATGTGGCTGTTATTTTAGTATATTGTGTATTTTAGGACTTCCACGCTAACGAAGTCACGGGCAGAAGGTTTATTGTTTACTAGCTGTTGCCCGTGACTTTGTCTGCGAATCAGGATGCCTATGTCCTTCTTCAGGTCAAGGTCCACCCATGTGCCAAATTTCATCCAATTCTGTTTAGCTGTTTTCGCGAAAAGCGTAACAAACAAACTCACTTTCGTATTTATAATATTACGTAGTTAGGATTATAGGTTTGATTACATTTACCAATAACCGTTTCTCCTGATTATCGCCCCTTAACAAGGAGCTCTTCTTTAGTTACTCTACACCAACCTGACATAATAATAATATGCTTGTCATACGCACTGACATCATAACCACTCCGAATTCGTCCAAGACCCGAAATACACAGAAAATTGATCCACCGCCATTAGATGCGGTACCTACAGCTAGAATAGCTTTGGAACGCGAGACCTTCACATAAAGCGTAGCCTTTCAAAGGACGCGTAACAAGACAGGCCCCCTAACGAGAGCCGTTTGATAAAGGTCCTGTGCCATTACGGCGTCGATCGTCGATCGTCTCACCTATCGCGGAAATCATTGGCGAATCTTCGTCCTACATCGAGGATATTGCGTTCGGGGTGCAGATGTTTAATGGTTTTATCTTTTTTTGGTTTTTGCGAGGTTCTTGTAATGTGTTGGCAAAAAATATTGGCAGCAAGGTTGTGATTGTGGAAGAACACAATGATGTTAGGCATTATAACTACGTTTTTTTTTGTAAATTACATTATAGAAATGGATGAAAAAGTAAAAAAAACTCTGTGAGTAGGGAATTAGGTTTACAAACTGAAGCAGGTCCAGTAGCGCTAAAGACACAAGAAAAAATGACATGAGAAAATATAGACACTTTTGTTCGTGCTAGCTTTGTAAAGAACTATACGTTTTCCGCGTATACTTTTTCCGCAGATATCATTTGCTGCTTCAGACACCATCATTTGAATGAATTAGTAATAACTAATTCATTCAAATGGTGGTGTTAACATGCTTATTAAGAACATCTAGACTAAAGGCTCCACAAACAGGCGCAACGATATCGCGGGCGCGACAAGGATTGCGGTGCCTGTCGCGCCCGTGATATCGCGACAGTTTGCACGAGGCGTAAAATGCACCTGTATTTTCTTGTTTAAAAATACGCGCATAAACTTTAAAGTAATTAACGTTATACCTACCATAAAAAAGCTAAAATATTGAGCTTTAGCTGTAAAGGATTTTTTTGATGTTTAACCTTTTAGTAATTAAATAACTGCATTTAATTAAAAAAAGGTCTGTAGGTAACGGTCCACGATAAGTCGGCTTTTAATTTGGCAAATATACCTTGTATTTGACCAGGTACGGCTTGTCACAGATTTCTATTTAATTTTAGAACAAGGAGGAACCGAAATGGAATCAAATATTTGTTCTGGGATGGACGTCGATTTATTAATAGCGCAAGTACCTACCTATAATTAAATTCAACGAACGAATGACTCTTGATTGTGAATTTTCTGAAAACGAATTCATGTATACGTCGTTCAGTCAGGTATGTTAAATTATTCTCTCGTGGATATTGGCATGAATTTTATGAGGATAATTCATGACGGTTTTAATAATATGTCTATCAGCAAGGTGGAAGTGAAATTGACTGCTTGCAGAAGTGTAATGCCTAAGTGGTTCACGTTTAGCAGTGATTTTTACACACTGGTAATGTTACCTACATTACCAGTGTGTAAAAATCTCGTGGCTAAATGATAACAGCCGCATAGGTCGATCGAAGAATAAGCTGTGCTTGCCGCGGTCAGTTCGTGGATGGGTGACCATCCATTACATATTATTATCGAGACCTGTCCGTGGCACTTTAAGCCATTGTTGATCCAAGCGGTCATTCGTAGAACTTTGACAGTCGTTACGGGTATTCAGAAGCCCGAAAGTCTAACAACCAGTCTTACACTAAGCGGTATTGTGTTACTCAGTAACTGGGTTGTGGTGGACAGGTAGTTGCTCCATGTAAATTACTGATATTCAGAAGCAACCGGTAAGAAGCCGACCACAATATAGGCACACAGGCTAGGCAGATTGATAATGTAAGTACAAAGGTACCTTCCTAAGCTGGAATGCCTCCAGATTAACCCCCTGAAATTAGGCTATAGTTTGGCCGAGACCGCTGTACCAAGCTTTAGGAATGCGCGACGATGAGGGGTGCAGCGTTGACGGATGAGCGGGGGGACGCCGTGAGCGTTGACGAATGAGCGACCTGCAATGCCCCCCGTCTCGCCGCACACGTACCTAAGGCGCGGTACATCGGTCGCGGACAAACTATATTTAGGAATTAAGACTAATCATTATCATTCATTCATTATATTCATAATCTGTTTGTCATCTTTCCTAGCTTATAATATGTGTTGATATTGGAAAACTATTAAATGTATGTACCATTTAAACCTTTCTGAAACCGTTTATATTATACATCTACACTAGTTTTTACATTAACCCTCTGCTAGTGAGGTCAGGGAGAGTGTATAGACGTATATACACGTGTAGGTATAAGTATATTGAACCCTGAAGCCATTCAGTGGCGGCCAGATTGCCTCGCCTCAGTCTTCGTTGTTTCATACATACTAAAGCACTCAACTAATAAAATATTTAAATTTTGACCAACCTACTACTTTATGTCTTCTCAAATGTCGTGCCTTTCTCCCTTGCGTAATGAAATAGGTACGTACAGGGTGTGAAATGAACTTCACTGTAAAATGTCTTGTGCGAACGAAAAGAAACGTGTAAATATTATGATGCGCAGTTCTTTTTTCTGATTCTGTGCGCAGTCCATCGTCTCATTTATTTATTTATCAGCCTTCTAATTTATTTTATTTTTATTTGGTCTGCAATACAATTTATACACAATCACACTAATTATGTAGGTATATATATATATAAATATAAATGTGTACTTCGTTATTATTATTATGTGACACTTATTTTGTTTTATTTTATTTAAGTAGGTATGCATACACACATCATAATATAAAACTGATTTGCATCCGTAACTTCACACTTTCGGGTCCGGTTGAAAACCAGCGTCAGGCACTAGTTGTCTGGCATTTTTGCTGAACTGGGCCTTTTTGGCGCAGCCGTGAGGCACACTCCCCTGATAATGTCCTTCTTTACCTTCTCAATTTGTTTCTTTATTTTTTGTTATCTGCTGTATATTATGTATATTGTGTGCCTTTTAGTCTGTGCTGAATAAATGTATTTTCTTTCTTTCTTTCTTTCTTTCATCATAAAACACAATGAGGGTTTTGTTTTTTATATAAGCAACCAGCTACGCCCCGCTGTTTCACCCACGTAAGTCTCGATCCCGTGGGAATATCGAGATAAAAAGTATCCTATGTCCAATTCCAGGTCATGGTCTACCCATGTGCCAAATTCCATCCAAATCTGTTCAGCCGTTTTAGCGTGAAAGCGTAACAAACAAACAAACTCACTTTTGCATTTATAATATTAGTAAGACTTACTTTTTCAAAATAAAAAGTAAACCAATCTTCTTTTATTGAACTAATATACTCTAAGCCAGAGTGTTTCGGAAATCAGTTGGATCATTTGCTTATATAATGGCCTAGATTACCACGAAGTAGGTTCCAACCAGCCAGTAGGTAACTATGCTGTCATAGTACATAACACGATGAAACAATACCGCCTATTAATATAACTAGGTCAATGCCCTCTTTTAATAGAAAAACCACTCCAAACTTGTTTGGCACAGAAAGTTGTCCGTCCATGAAAAGTTATTCCAAAAATATTCCCAGAACATTCACTCCTGATAAATAGAGCTAGTCAATCTGCATAGCCTTTTCCCAAGTATGTTAGGGTCGGCTTCCAGTCTAACCGAATGTTGCTGTCTAGCTATCACGGTTCATGAGATACAGCCTGGTGACAGACGGACAGACAGACAGACAGCGGAGCCTATGGAACCCTAAAAATAGCTGAACAACTTAACTTATTGAAGCGAATATTGTTGAGTCAACACCAATCAATCAGTTTCATCGATCTTTTATGAAAAAATAGCGCTTATTAAAGCTGATTCGTGCAAAAACTTGTTCGTACCTAATACTCGTAATACGATGACCTAATTCGTTTAACCACTCTGTTGGTGAATTGGGAATTACAGCCGACTTACGTGCCCACTCTACAGGGCTTATTGAAGTCTTCCACAGGACGTAGGTCTTAGGATTAACCAAGTGGGTAATTGACCAATGAGCGAGTTTTCTCATTAAAATTGAACTTGGAAGATGTGTAGTACACCTGAATGGCACTGGTGCAAACCATAGGTACTTTTGTAATTCAGTAAACTGAAAACTGCCATTGCATTTAAGTCAATAGCGCATGGTTCGTGACAACAAACAGTATCAGAGTTGGTATCGCTCGAAGCTATGCATTTTAGATTTTGTGATATTTTTATAATGGTTCAGCACCTATATTTATGTCCCTTTAAGTTATTCTCTCACGAATAGAATCACAAAATCTGAAGTGTAAAAACAAGCTGAAACTAGCTGTAGTTCTTTCGCAATATACTTAAACCAAACCTATACATATATACAAAAGTGGATTCTGTCTGACGTCATCCTTTATTTACCTCAAACCCACGAAAAAAGATCTAAAAGTCTACTCGGCCGTATACAGAAAGAAAGCTGGTAGCCGGCGCCAATCGTTAAAGACAAGAAATACCCACTCTTTATAAAAAAAAATTGTTTGAATTACGTGTCAGAATAAGGAAGTAAAGTTGTGTAGGTCACAAAAACTGTTATTTTAGGAAAACTTTTCACTTTTATCGTCTTGTTTACTTCTCTATAACTTATTGTGACATAGTTACGTAAGTAGACAAACAAATTAAATAGAGCTATATAAGCTTGGTTTTTCCGATGTCCGCCAGACAAAATGGCTGTCGTCTGGTATCATAGCCCCTGTCACTCAGACAGATTTATGAGCTATCTTTTTTATTACCTTGCAATTTATTGGGATATGAATTAAGGATAATTCAGTGACCGAGTGATGAAATAATGTGACGGGTTTTTTTTTTCATTAAGGCTCTTACATACGGGCGCGACGTGACGCCACGCCGCGAAGTTTTCTCAGAAATTGTTTTGTTAAAGTCGCGTCGCGCTGTCGCGTCGCGCCTGTTTGTGGGAGCCTTTAGTAGACGTCTCTCACCTGTAATTAGGTAGGTAGGTATTTTTTCTTGAAAAAGAAAAAGATAATGTTCCTGTTCCAGGCTTAGAAGATCCCTAAATTCAGTCAAATAGGTTCGCTAGCTTTTTCTTCCAATCATCATTCTAGAAGACTACGTATGTTAATACCATATGTGACCTAAAAACAATAAGATTAGTCTTGCTACATCTTACCCTAACCAATTACGCGTTGGGCCTAAATGTCAGTAGTCAGGAAACGTCGCCTAGGCCAAGGGATCGTAACAAGGCTATCGGCCACTGATCGATATAATTAAACAGTCTCTAGTTGCCAACTTGGCCAGACTGCCCGTGGCCGACTTGTCTTGGGAGATAGACAATTCTCTTTTTGCTTTTTATGTGAACAGAGACAGAAATAAAGAAAAATATTGTTAACTCGATTAAAAAAAAAAAAAAAAATATAATCACGAGCAATCTATCTGCCTAGCCTTTTCCCAACTATGTTGGGGTCGGCTTCCACTTGAACCGGATGTAGCTGAATACCAGTATTTTACATAAAGCGACTGCCTATCTGACCTCCACACCCAGTAACTGGGTAATACGATACCCCTCGGTGAGACTGATTGTCAGACTTTCGGGCTTCTGACCCGTGACGACTGTCAAAGATCCACGATTAAAAGCCGGGACCTTTGCAGGAGTCTTGGTATGTGACGATCCAAATCACGATGTCGACAATGATTTTTCACGATGTAAATCTATAATCTGAGCACGGCGCAGAAATAACTTCTATTTCACATAGCACACCCTAAAATACCGTAACTTTGTGTAGAGATCCCGTAAAGAAAGAAAAACATGGTTTAGATCAAATAATTTGAAAAAGATAAGTATCAGATAGCAATCTATTAATTGCTCTTAAATTAAGGGATTCGTAATAATAATGGCCGATAGACGAATAAAAGTGCCACTAAAACATCTTGAACAACAAGATTTATCAATAATAGTTTAGTGCCTATTAATAGAGATACTTAGAGTGAATGTCTTATTCAGTCTATTGGCACGAATAACTGAACATCTGATCGAGATGCGACCAATGCGCATACTTATACGCAGTGCGTATAGCGTTAGTCATTTGTTTTGGTCTTCGGAATTTAATTAATGGCTAGCTTTTGTTTTGTCATGAATCACACGATTATGGGTAGCCTCACTATTAGTGAATTTCAAACGCTTGGTCTTAAATCTAATACAGTTAGGTTCGGTTAGGTTAGATTTATGATAATATTTTCCAAACAATACTAATCGAATTCAGATCCATCTGTATAAAAATAATGAAATATGGTACAGTGACGTCTTAAAAATAGGTGTTTATATTTTACTTACTTAATTCAGCATGTAATCTTGCAATTAAATTCTTTTACAAATTATTAGTGAGGTTGGTAGTTATAATTTCTGTTACAATTATGTACCTAGTACCTTTTTTTTTTTTTGGGTGGGAAATCATCATATGACTTCTCCCGCTCTGGGCGGAGCGGAAGGGCGTGTCAGACTCTTACTGACTAAAACCCACCCGTGTTCCTTCAGTTGCCTGTTGCCAGGGTCCCGGTATCCCTTTCGGACTATTCAACAACCCTGGCAGGGTGTACCTAGTACCTAAGTTTAATATACTGATGTTACGCATTCAACCAAAAACATACAGAATGAAAATATAGGATTTGTCTATTTACGGAAACAATAGATACTCCACAAAAAACGATATATTTCAATCAAAATGACTGCTACATTAACTTTTACAAGCCTAAATCTTATTAGACGGAACAATAGTTCGGGTCTTACCTACATCAAACGTGAAAAATTACCGTCGTAAGCTCCGAGTCACCCATACTCGTGTGTTGGGTGAGCGCCATGCATACTAACTACCGGGGGCTTACAGGTATTAAACCACGAAGTATATTGTAGGCGAGAAGTTGGAATCAATGTTTTGTATCTCTTAGCCAAACTAGATTGTCCTGGGCTAAACTAGTATAAATTCTGACATGCGTAGGATACTCTGGTTTCCCCGGTTTCCTTTTTAATTTTCTTAATGACGTTTCTCGTCGCGCAGGAACAAAGAAACGAAGAGAGGCTAGATTAATCTATTCAGATCACGACCGGACTCTAGGAGAAGGGAAAAATTACCGGTCAAATAGGTTTCCATACCAGTAAGCAAAATTCCAATCAAGAAACATATTAAATGGAGTAGGTACAATAAAGTAAAATTGCACCGCGAAGGAATGGCTTTTTTACGTCACTAGAGGAGGAAATGGGAATGTCGTATGATATTTTGTTCCTTTGATAAAAATTTGGAAAAAAATACGGCCGATTTTTGATGCCTACCTAAATCAGGCGTTATCTATATGAGGCATTGCAAATTTATTCAGGTGATATTTGCAGAACGACCAAATTTTTCGCGAAAATTGTAAAACATTTCGGTCAAATGGTGCACCTTTAAACACATTTAAAGAATTACCTATACTTCCTTATGTTTACACGAATATCTTAATTAATTGAATAATTCTATATTATGTACAAATATATAAAAAAAAGAAAAATACAAAAAAAAGAAGGGGAAGAGCTCATTGGGCATCAAAAAATTCGTCCGCATCGCTGTCAAATATCTTACTTACAAAGACATTTCAAGAGTAGGTAGTTATAATAGTACATTATGATACGAGTGTGCTCTTTTGGTTACTACAGTCGAGGCGGTATTATTCGGGCGAGCCACAGGCGAGCGCGATAAAGTAGCCGAGAGTGTAATAATCAATGCACACGAGTTTCATACGACGTTTTTCAAAACACTTGCGAGGAAAAAACAGACTTGTTGTAAGAACTTATGCTACAATAACGTAACTATAGAGATGATAGATTTATAAAGTTAAACTGACCTTTGTTGCCAGGTACTGACTATCCGGAGTTTCTTTTAAAAACTTCTATGTCGGTTGGTGACAATAATTTAAATTTTGTAAATCGTTGTTCCTTCGTTTAGTTTTGGAATAACCTACCACAATATCCTTTATATAACCTAACTCATCATAATCTACAAAATTCAGAACGACCAAAGACAAGCTAGGTACATCCCGATAACCAACACCATCATGAAACATCTCGTTCCATGATCTCCATGACACCGCTGATAACAGACATCATTAATATCCCATTGACACCTACCTGCCTACACATGTACCCCTTAGGTTCACCCCACACACATTTGAGATTCATATTTACCCGTTCCCCCACAGTGCCTCTGTTATTTCCGGGGCATCTAGCTTAATGTAAGACTCGTAAAGACGGGAGAAAGCTGGACCCTTTCTCACTTAGTTATTGAGAACGGTAGGTTATTTTCTCACGGTATTTGTGAATATGGGAGCAGTCAAAGGGTTAAGGGATTTGTGAGGGTGACGATGCATTGTTTCTACTTAATATTTTGGGTGACAACACTTAGAGGGATACTTGTTTTGGTAGGCATTTCCCGATGTCTTAGTTAGGAGGATGAATTTACAATACAATAATAGTAAACTTTATAGTTAACTAGCTTCTGCCTGATGTCGTCCAAGTTACATTCTAGTTTTATCATTCTACTAGCAGCGCCTCGCGGTTTCACTCGCGTAAGTCTCGATCCCGTGGGAATATCGAGATAAAAAGTATCCTATGTCCTATTCCCAGCCACGGTCTACCCCTGTGCCAAATTTCATACAAATCCGTTCAGCCGTTTCAGCGTGAAAGCGTAACAAACAAACTCACTTTCGCATTTATAATATTAGTTAGGATAACACTCGGCAATAGTGTAGGTCGGATCTATACTTTACTTAGGTTACCTCTTACAAGCATAATATAAATAAAAATTAAAGTTTGTTGGTAAACGCATCACTTGAGAAGTGCTCGACCGATTTGTTTTAAAGTGTTCGTAATAATCCGAATTATGTTTTTAGGGAAAGAAAAATTTGATAAGTTTCCAGGAATTTCAAACTCGGGAGAAACTCAGTGTCCTTTTTTCTATAGGATTTTTGTTGACAGAACAACGTCTGTCGAGTCAGCTAGTTATGTATATTTAACACGTTTAACTTCTTTTGGATACTTAATGATATAAATTGTATAATAATTGGCTTTTACAGAAACGATCCGTTTCACGAAATCACGAAACAAATAAATTCAGGCATCATCACTAAAAACCGGTAGGTAGTTACACACGTATACTTATTTGTACTTATTTGGTCTTTCATTTTACTTATTTGTTCTTAGCATCTATTTTAAAACTGAATTTCCAGCTAACGACCGACGGCACGAATACTAACAAAGAATAAAGTAGTGAAACACGTTAATTGACACTGTAATGGATTTAGGTTAAGATCCTATAATGCTGATTGACAGACAACCCTCCTTTTTGGAGCTGTAACAGGCACTTTGTAACTTTATGTAACTGTACTTTCCCATCCAGTTCTATTTTCACTAATATAAAAGTCCTATCTGAATTCATATCCCTGAATTGATACATATCTGAATTGATTTTTTTCTTTTTTAGGGTTCCGTACCCAAAGGGTAAAACGGGAACCTATTACTAATTCTTACATTTAGGTTTTCCCGTTGCCGAGTGGTTTTTACTAGTAATCTTTGACAAATTTTAATTTTACTGACAATACATTCATTTTACTTACCAATTTATGGTACCGAAGTAGAGTCATTTTGAAAGGCTGATGGTTAAATCAACATCTTCTCTACAGCTTCTAAAGTGCTGCTTGGGAGATATCCTTTCATTGCACTATTAATTTATGTAAGTAATTTTTTACATAAAGCTCTCTATCTAGTAACATTCCATTATGCTAAACTGCCTTATATCTGTCACAACACTACACCTATTACTTATAATAACTATAATTATGTAGTACGATAGTTATTTGCCTACGTTATTTTAGGTACACTGTACACCCGTATAGAACTTCAACACCCATCAGTTTCTCAGGGAATACAACACATAACTCCATTATGTACGTATATTTACATCCCAGTACATGCATATTTACGTACATATGAACTAACAAGGTAAGTGGCAGTTGTCTCGGTTAATTTACCCGATGGAACGAGTTTTATTTATTTTATCGCTTAGGCGGCCACCGAGCGGCGGGGCTTTTTAAAAGTTATACACCGTTATATACACCGGCCCAGACCAAATAAAAAACCAAGACAGGCTTAGTGGACTGTAGCTTTTTGTTGAACATTTCTATTTTGTTAAACGTACCTGGTACTTGTTGAAAGGCCTACATTGTCCTCCTGCTTTTTCAATATTTTATTTTCAAATTACATTAGTAGGAGACTAATGTAATTTGAAAATAAAATATTGTAAAAGCCAATTATTTTTAAAAGAGTAACCGAGGAGTTTCTTACCGGCTCTTCTCCATAGGAAACGACCAATTTGGAACCGTGCAAATAGCTTCTGACGTTTCATAAGTGCCCATGTAGGTTTATGTGAAATAAAATATTTAGATTTAGATTTATTTTTTATTTTGACATAGCGCTGCATACAATAAAGTGAAGCATGCCAAAACAACACTACCGCCCTGTGCATATACGCTCACACGCACATTATTTACAACCATTTATAATCAAATTACACCTCACTAAGTGCACAAATGTTTACGAAACCGGCCTCACTTCACTGTTGACAGTGCTCTGTCTTGGTTTTCTATTTTGTCTGAGCACACGAAAATATGTGTTGGAAGACAATTAATTTCGGATTTTATGCTTATAAGGAATTGCTAATAAGGAGCTCGTGGCTAAGTAATAAATAGCCACACGGGTTGATTCATCAGATTAAGCTACGCTTGCCGGGGTTGGTCCGTGGATATGACCATCTTTTCATACCGAGAGTCCACCACCGTGCCTCGGAACGCACGCCGTTGGTCCCGACTGTCATTCGTGGATCCTTGAGTCGTTACGGTTTGTCAGAAACCCGAAAGTCTGACAACCAGTCTTACGAAGGGGGTATAGTATTACCCAATTACAGCAGTCGCTCCGTGGAAAATAGGTACTGTTATTCAGCTGCATCCGATTAGACTTGAAGCCGACCCAAAATAGTTGGGAAAAGGCTAGGCAGATTGATTGCTAATAAGGAGTCAATCATACGGGCAAACAGCTTAACTCGGCACAGGAAATAATTATTTCTGGCTTATTTTAACGTGCTGTATTACCAAACTCGATTTTCATCAATTCAAAAGTTTTTTTTTTTAAGTCTATACCTAATATGTTTATACAATTAGACTCCAAAAACGCACACCCTTCATATACGTGTAAAAGCTAATTAGAAACGTACCGTCCGGCTTTAATTAACTAATAGAATAAAAGTTCTCTTCACAATGGAAGAAATCAGCGCAATCATAGGAACGTGACCGGTATTTCAATAGGGAAACTTTTCCCAGCATTGGACCATAGATAATCAAGCACACACAGCACTAGCGAACCAAAAGGAAAAATTACGGGCTTATTACGAATGGATGTGCGACTTCGTATTCTTTATATCTTTGGTATTATTGAATTATGTTGACAATGAGGTCTAATGAGATTGGTACCAATAATTATTCCTATATCGAGACATCTCACCCCCCAAGCAAAAATCCGGCTAAATGCGTGCCGGAGTCGCACAATAAGATGGTCTGTCTGTACCAAAAAAAATACTTTTATTACTGGTTATACTTACTTTTTAGGGTTCCGTACCGAAAGGGTAAAACGGGGCTCCGCTGTCCGTCCGTCGGTCCGTCCGTCTGTCACCAGGCTGTATCTCATGAACCGTGATAGTTAGACAGTTGAAATTTTCACAGATGATGTATTTCTATTGCCACTATAACAACAAATAAAATAAATATTTAAGGGGGCTCCCATACAACAAACGTTTTTATAGATAATTGTACGGAACCCTTCGTTGGCGAGTCTGACTCGCACTTGGCCGGTTTTTATTATTTGCCATGATAGTTAATAACCGCCATATATAATGTTAACTGGCTAGCTATAGCTGTTCTAATGAACTCTGTGGCCGACAGACGTCGAAGGCTTGGTACTCATCTGATAGTTTCTCATTGGAATTCATGTATTAAGTTGAAGAAGCCATTTTGCAATGTTTTCCGATGGCGTGACACTTTTATAATAATTATAGTTACCGGTTTTCTTCGTCAATCTGTCCAAAATATTAGCGTTTTCGAGTATTATTAACCACGCTCTGCTACCATTTTGGAAATATGGGCAGAAAAAGAAAGGTTCATAGAGATGATTATGGAATTTATTCTTTAATCGAAGAGACGTTTGTCAGAATCAAAAGACAGATGTCAATAAAGGTTGCGTTTAGAAAAGGTTTAATTCCAACACTGATAGGGTCTCGGACACCCTTTGGATACGGAACCCTAAAAACGAAGAATATCTCGAAGTAAGGATAAGTTTATAATTATAAACTTTCTATTATATATATCACTAGCTTCCGCCCGCGGCTTCGCCCGCGTGTTATGTCGATAAAAAGTAGCCTATGTCCTTTCTCAGGCTCTAGACTATCTGTGTACCAAATTTCATTTAATTCGGTTCAGTTGTTTTGGCGTGAAAGCGCGACACACAGACAGACAGAGTTACTTTCGCATTTATAATATAAGGATTAGATTCTGGTCGTGAAATCATTTTAGAATAATTATTGCACTACCAGAATCTTCACGTTACAAAGATTTTCCGAAGAAAGGGAGTTTTCCATTGCGTGTTCCTTTGGCTGCATTTTAAATTCTCTAAACCCCTTTTTATATTATTGTCTCTTGTTCCCATTATAACCAGTAATAAATCGTTGTCGTCTATGGTAGAACCTGCTACCGCTTGACAAATGAGATTTCTCTCGATTCACATCGATCTCAGGCGAGAGAAAATAATGTAGGTGATAGTGGGAAAACGATCGGTCATTTTATTATATCAATAGCTAGGTAGATAGATACCACGTTTATTAAAATAGCAATAGGGGTTTTGATTTTCTTGTGGTGGTTTATAATAATTATCAAGAACGTATTGAATAAAAATAAGAAATACGGCCGGAATATAAAGGAAAAGTTAATAGGTGGTAGTACCTGCTAAGCGAGAAAAGCCTCTATGAATGTAAAATCCTAACTATCCTAACTAATATTATAAATGCGAAAGTGATTTTGTTTGTTTCGCTTTCACGCTAAAACGGGTGTACGGATTTAGATGAAATTTGGTACATGGGTATACCATGACCTGGAATAGGACATAGGATACTTTATATCCCGATATTCTCACGGGATCGAGACTTACGTGGGTGAAACTGCGAGGCGCAGCTAGTAATAATATAATCTGAAGAAAAACATCTATTCGACGTATTTTAGATGATTAGATGAAGCATTGATATTTCTGAAAAAGCCTTGTTTTTTTATTGTATTTTCTAATAACATTCAATCATAATAAAAGTTGTTAATTCTCCAAATTAAAATGTTTGTAATATTTTAAGCGATTAATTTTCCCAGTTAGTATAGAATAACTTGCCTAAGAAAAACCTTGTCGCTAGTAATCGACCACTGTCGTATTTATAAACTTTTATGAATGCAGTTGGTAGTGGTGGCACAAATTTTGTACTTTGATTTTTGTAGTTATAGTAAACTAGCTATTGCCCGCGACTTTGTCTAAGATTCAGGATGAAAGTAGCCTATGTCCTTCTCTAGGTCATGGTCTACCCATCTGCCAAAGTCATGCCCTGTATTTCATTCAAATCTGTTCAGCCGTTTTAGCGTGAAAGCGTATTAAACAAACTCAGTTTTGCGTTTATAATAATAGTTAAGTTCATCAGTGCAATGCCAATGTGATTGCAATATCGCCGTAGAAAGTGCCACATTAGGTAGGTACAGTACAGACATAGGTACCTATACCTACATATAGATAACACCCAATCTCCACTTTCTTTTGTTACGGCTGCGATGTGTATACATACTACCAATGTATACCTACATAGTAAGTTCACATTCAACGCACCACCCTAATAGAGGAAATTATTTGCTATGGTCTGGGTTAAAACCGTTCCACCTTCTTACATACAATGGGCGTACAACCGAGCAATAAAATGTAGGTATAGCGGAAGACAGGGGATTTTCTTCTTATTTTCAGTTAAGATAAAATTGAGTTTTCAGTGAAATTAAAAATTAATAAAAAAATCCAACGGTGATGGAAAATATCGTGAGGAAACCGGCATGCCCTAAAACCAATAATAATAACCGCACTGAACCCGCGTGTTGTATTATGTATGACCCACACAAGCAGGATACCTGCGTCCCAGCTGTGAGATCATTACAGGCTGATTAGGCAATTTTTTTTCAATTCCCCTTTTTTTTGTGTTTTTGTTCATATTAAGAACAACTTTATTTTATATTTAAAAACTTTTGTGAGGCACGTTTTTACCTTTTCGGGATTGCCCGATTCAGTAACTCAACATAACGTTAATCAAGCTGACAATTAATAATTAATAGTCACAGTCCTCAGCCGTACATAATTACATGTTCAACTACCTAATATGTACATAATTATAGTATACACATACATACAATAATTGCACTCAACACGTGTATCTCACCTCACTAATGAACGAGGAACAGCAATAAAGGGAATACGCGAAACTATACTATAAATTCTAAGAAATGGCACGCTCAGGTCCATTCAAACAGAATTACCTATCTCTTTCTCCTTCTCTCTTACTATAGTGGAAACTGTCCTCTCTTTCTAGCTAGGGTATTTAAAGAATTTCCTATTGCGGACCAACTCCGTGCTGTAGGTACTGTACCTATTGGTCCACGCCAGATCAATAATTAAAGTCACATACTAGGTATGCAGTTACACTCGGTCGGGATTCATAGAACGTTGATATCGATGCAATTGAAAAACGCGAAGAACTTACAGTCACAAATATGGACTATCATTTTCGCATTTCAAAATCACATCAAATATTATCACCATCTTTGGCCGCTGTTGTGCGAAAACCTAAACGCACTTTACACGTCTCAAATAAAATGAAAACCTTCAAGTTCCAAGCCGAGAAAATATCAGCATATGAGCATGATAAATATCGTCCAACTCTACTCTCTAGATCTATCATTTAAAATCGATCGAGACATAAAAGGTCAAACTCACGTCGCCACGTGATCCGAAGTACATTGAACCGCAAAAATGTAATTACGGCATTCTTGCAGCACTGATTGCTTATTTTTAATCGAACAGTATTGTATTGCAGCCACCACGTGAGTCTAAGGACACCTACATACCACGTGAGTGCATGACTGTACCTACGTGATTTCATGATACTAATTTTAAATTGTTACAATGTACCCTATAAATACTATTAGGTATAGTATATTGGCTATTGTTAAGTATTACATTGTGAGCGAAGTGAAAGTATTTTTAAATGTAAACAAAAAAACTATCAATCGGTCACCATCGGATATCTATGGTCACCATTTATAGTAAGTGCCTAACACTTTTATTATTATTTTGTTAATGTTGTTGTCCCACTGCTGGCCAAACGCCTCCCCCAAGTCCTTTCCGGAACTCTTTTCCTGCGCCACCTCGAACCAGCCCTCGCGGTACGCGTCCAGAGGGCCTAGACAAGTGACAATCGATTCGAAAGCGTTTCGTATTTCTACAACGACTTTCAACAGGATTGACATAAGCTTTTCGATAGCTTATGTCAGTCCCATACATTTTTGCCGTTTCTATCATCGTTATGTTTGATAGAATGTCATTTTGTCTAGGGCTACAGGTCGCCTCGCCACCTCTTTCTGGGCCGGGTTCGGCGGCCCCGTCCATCTTCAGAAACCCATAGTCTTCTCTACACTTTTTTTTTTATTTAAGTTTTTTTTTGTGTGTATGCGTCATTCTGTGGAGCTTTTGGCATCTAATGACTATTTCTAATATGTTAATTTCTTAGGTATTTCCGGATGTTTTTGTTTGTGGATGGTATAAATAGGATAGCTATTAATACAAACATACGACAGCGACCGTCACGACTATGTTTATTTACACATAATATCTACAAACGAAATTTTTTAAAGCATACATACATAATCTAATCAACATTGTTGATGCATGCAAGTATATCTATATCTATATATATAGAATGGTAGATAGTCTAAGATCAGCTCTAAGCAACAGATGATACCGTTAAATATACGGAAAATATATGAAGGAAAGGGAAGCTAATTCCCGTAGAAAAACCTCGCAACTCCATGAGTATAAAATATTTTTTATCTAACATATATAAACCAGTCAAACTTATTCAAAAGTATAGTAACATTTTTCAGTAAGTTCTTAAGAAGTTACTTACTGAAAAATGTTACTATTATGTTAAAGATTTTTTAAATCATAGTTTCTAATCTATTTGTGTTATATTTAATTTTGTTGTGCTTATTTATTTTTCTCTTTCTTGATTTTGCTATATTTCAAGTGGCAATCATTTATTTTGTACGCCAATGGTGGTAAAACATGTTGAAACTTACAGATTTTCACTTTTACATCCACATTTGCATTTATACGTATAATGTTACAAATAAATATATCTTTATCTTTATCTTTAAAATACAGCACAAGGCAACAAAATGTTCTAAAATCTGCATATTGTATCACAAAGAAATATTGTATCGATTTGAACCACGAATGCGCTCGTGGTCTGTGAAATGACCTGGCAAATGCAGTGAGCCGTGGTTGAACAAAGGTGGTTAGGTGGCCCATTGTTGTCCACTCACCGACCATCGATCGCACTGAAATTAAACATAGAACCTTTTTTAAAACGAAACGGGGTGAATGGTAAGATGATAAATTATAAAACACTAGCTGCGCCCCGCAGTTTCACCCGCGTAAGTCTCGATCCCGTGGGAATATCGGGATAGAAAGTATCCTATGTCCTATTCCAGGTCACGGTCTACCCATGTACCAAATTTCATCCAAATCCGTTCAGCCGTTTTAGCGTGAAAGCGTAACAAACAAAAAAACTCACTTCCGCATTTATAATATTAGTTAGGATTAGGATTTTTAGTACCTATGACCACTTATGACTAACTCTGAATTTGTGAAATATTTGTAAATGCATTTTGTTGCTTGATTATGTATTCTACATAATAAATATCCAATTTACTTAGAATTAAAATTAGTATATTAGTATTTTCACGGGACTTTTACCTCCATTTTCACTTGTACTCCATAACGATTACCAATAATATTATTATCTCTGTAACATCTTGTGTAAGATAGCATCCAAATTCCATACCTATATTGCACAATCCACTGCGATATTATGAAACTTTTTCGTTCTTGTGTTTCGGTTGCATTTCGCTCGTGTGTGCAAACCCTTACCACTTTTCCAGAGCAACGGAATTAAAAAAAGAACGATTTTTTTTCCATAACGCTCAATACCCAGTCGTAGCTGACACTTCAGTTTCATTCCAGGTTTTAATTAAACGTCGAACTTTTTATATACGTAATAAAGTTATGATATATCACCACCTACCTAAATGAAAAATTTCACAGCAGCAACAAAAATATTCGTTCTTATATCATGGACGGAGTCACGTTCTAATATAAGTGGCTATATATAAAATCCGCACGTAAGTAAACGACATTTTCCCGCGATTTTGCCATGGGGCGTTTGTTTAGCGTACTGCGAAAATTGAATATCACTACGGTGTACCGTGTAACTTTTGATTATTTATATTAGAATACCTAGCTATGCAATACAGGCATGCTAGCTAAAGACTGTTTACAAAATGACAATAATACCTACTAACCTACATAATAAATAACTAGTTACAACTTAGGCCTGACCCGCACTGTGAAAAAATCGCTCGAAATTTTTATCCTAATTCTGTAACACATGGTACATCTTGTCCACTATGAAATGTAGCGCCCCACTACCGCATTTTATCCACACACACTGAATATAAACCACGCGAATAAAATTCGCAGTGCGTGCTAGGCCTTAGATGAAAGTAAGGTAGGTAAGTTAGTTATAACACAGTACATGCTAAAATTTTAAGTTTCTCTTCTCCCAGAGGGTATGGTTTTTTTTTAAATTACGGATTTTAAAACTCTACAGACTACTTCGATACAATCTTTTTTTTAAATCTTCTCCCTCGCATAGTTAGTAATCCGTCTAGAAGGTCCGCCTAGGGCCAATTATACTGAATGAAACTTTACAGAGTAAATTAGTTATTTACATACTCCGATTAAAATAAGTTTGGATTTTACCGCATTGCGCTTGCTAGCATTTTATGAGGTTCCGATTTCAAAATAGTCATCGTTCCATTTTTAGAAACTTACTTTTTTTAAACTATTCTTCCTTTATTTTCGTCAGCCAGAATGACGAATGGATACGTTCTTCATTTAAATGTCATTCACTGCGCAAAACTAAATGCCGTGCCAACTCATACTTTTTGTAATACTTACATACATACGCCTCAGTCAAGGTAAAAGCTACGAGTGGCTACGAGGCTGCTAATTATAGGTCATGGAATTAGTATGTACTCTTAGTTTTATTAAAGAAACCGGCCATATAATGGAACATGAATGGTTCCGTACCGTATTAAGATTGAGCAAAAAACGCCGGAAAAAAAAAGTTTCTTGTACGGGGATTATAATTGCTAATTGTTGTTATGGCGGCAATAGTTTGAAAATTTCAACAGTCTACATATAACGGTTCATGAGATACAGCCCGCTGACATACAGACGGACGGACGGACAGCGGAGGCTCAGTAATAGGGTTCCGTTTGGCACCCTTCGGGTACGAAACCCAAAAAATGAGGACGTTAATATTTTAGTTGTTAGATAATAGTGCCGATTCTGTTGTTCCCAAACTAAACTAAATTTAAGTTCAGTGCATCTTTTTCTTTCTATTTCATTATGAAAAGGACAGAAGATAAATTTTAGTTTAGTCCTGTCAAATTAATCAGCGCCTGATGACGTAAATTGACGTAATTTTAGTAGGCAAGTTTTTAATCGCGTCTTAACTTGTATGGAGTAATGACAGTTTAACAGGACTAAAGTAAAATTTCTTCTGTCCTTTTCTTAATGAAATAGAAAGAAAAATATGCACTGAACTTAAAATTAGTTTAGTTTGTGAACAACAGAATCGGCACCATTGGCCGTCTAGAAGGATGGCACTGATATCGGAATATGAATTAGATAAGTAGGTACCTACAAGGTAAAATATGAAAATAAGTACCAATAGCCTAAAAATTAAATTAAGTAATTATAGCGTGTCTACACGGCCAATTAGCTTCAACGTTGCGTAGTAAGTCGTTCTGTCTAATTGAGTCGCTTGAAAAATTTAGGTACACACATTCCCCGGAGGTTGTACGACACAGGTATAATAGGTAAATGGGTAAGGGGTAAGGTTACTCATCAACAACGAACCGCGCTCAAAGTGTTGCCAGCTAAATTATTCAACACGTCTGTTCAGACACATTCTCTAGGGAGTATCTACCTCTGCTTCTTAGAATCCTTTTTGGCATGGAGATTTTGTAGCTTACTTTTTGGAGGTTGGAGCGCGTTTCGTGTTTTATTGCAGGATTGGTCGAGAAAAATGTTATTAACCGACTTCTTTTATACTTCTATAAAATACTATAGCTGCGCCCCGCGATTTCACCCGCATAAGTCTCGATCCCGTGGGAATATCGGGATTAAAAGTATCCTATGTCCTAATCCAGGTCATGGTCTACCCATGTGCCAAATTTCATCCAAATCAGTTCAGCCGTTTTAGCGTGAAAGCGTAACAAACAAACAACTCACTTTCGGATTTATAATATTAATAAAGTTAGGATAATCCATACTAATTATTATAAATTTGAAAGTAACTCTGTCTATCTGTCTGTCTGTATGTTACCTTTTCACAAACAACTCACTTTCGGATTTATAATATTAATAAAGTTAGGATAATCCATATAATTATAAATTTGAAAGTAACTCTGTCTATCTGTCTGTCTGTATGTTACCTTTTCACGCCTAAACCACTGAACGAATTTCGATAAAATTTGGCAAGGAGATAGATGGCATCCCGGGGAAGGACATAGTCTACTTTTTACTGACATACCACGCGGGCGAAGCCGTGGGCGGAAGCTAGTAATATATAAAATTAGGTTAGGTTAGGATTCCTACTTAGGTACAGAAGGTATTTGTAGGTTAAAGAAATACTAAAGAAAGATGACTAAGTTCCACTTCGAATTTTCCAGGCACTTTTCTTTGAAAACATACGAATGCAAAAATTATACTTTAATATTTTCAGATATCAATTTTCCTATCCGGGTGTAGGTGCCTAGTATACGAAATGCTCTTGGCATTTAAACAGTAGCATTTTAATACGAAATGCGCCAAGGTAAAACGTTCGGCCTCATTACTTTTGTGAGCAAATACACTTCAAAGTTGCAATGCCTGCTTATTTTACCTTTGAATACTGATCTCAGAGAAATTATTTTATTGCGTTGCGTTAGCAAATTTCATCGTAAAAGCTTTTTCCGATTTAATCTTTTTACTACAGAGTATTTTTCTTATAACCGCTGACTTATGAATCCTATTTTCACTTAGCAGTGGAGAGCGTATAAAAAAAAAAGATTGAATGGTGTTACGCCTTTTGCCGGTTTTTAGGGTTCCGTACCCAAAGGGTAAAACGGGACACTATTGCTAAGACTCCGCTGTCTGTCTGTCTGTCAGTCCGTCTGTCCGTCTGTCACCAGGCTGTATCTCATGAACCGTGATAGCTAGACAGTTGAAATTTTCACACATGATGTATTTCTGTTGCCGCTATAACAACAAATACAAAAAAATAGAATAAAATAAATATTTAAGGGGGCTCACATACAACAAACGTGTTTTTTTTGCCGTTTTTATAGGAAATGGTACGGAACCCTTCGTGCGCGAGTCCGACTCGCACTTATCCGGTTTTTTAGCAAATATTTTAACGACAACAGCACAAAAACAGTAGGCATATTTATGTTAGACCAAATTTTGCATCGTTTTTATTTTTAAAATGAATTTCTCTATTGTTTTCTGAACGTTATAATTTACTAAACAATAGATTTATTTTTGGGCAAATTCAATCTATTAATAGACTTGGTCAAGGTCTTACCGACTTTCCGTTGGAACGAAAAATTATTTGGAAGTCAAATTACAGAACAAACTAGATGGAGCGCACGCGCAAAGAACTGAGACAATCCGAACTATTATGTTTTACCTACCTAAGATATTTTTTAATGATTTTTTTTCTAATTACCTATTCTTACCCTAAATATTAGCCTTGACCGTGACGGTATTGAATCTGCTAACTAAAAAAATCCAATTCTCAAACACTGCCTTTCTCAACCTTAAAAAACCTTCCTTCATTCCTTTCGTAAAACATTATTTATGACAATTAAAAGAAAAAAAACTGGGTCACGCACAGGACATACAAACAGTAAAAAAATTAATCTAACAAATCTAACATATTTTTACAACAAAAGAAAAAAATTAAAAGCAATTTGATTTACTTTCAGCTAAAATTGCATTCTAAAAACATAGTATAATCAAAGCAATTTCATTCTACGGAAGTGATAAGCTTCATAACATCAGGGAATCTCACCGCCAAACACGAGCCGTGGTTGTGCAAGTGCCAATCAATATTACTTGATGCCCAATGAGACTTGAGACGGTTGGGCTAATTAATTTATCGTCTATCGCACCGAATCAAACAGCTTTTGGGACACCATCTTAAAGTTTATGGAATTAATTTCGTTGATGAATTGGACGTCAAGATAGTTCCGGTTTTGAATTGTATTGTTAAGAATCCTTGATATTATTTATTTAGAATGTTTATTATTCCTTACATCCGTACTGGGATTGTTTATTTCTCTCTCTGCTCTTTTGTGTCTGATTATAGGCAGGCCATTTCCGAAAAAAAAAACAGTTTTTGTTTATGAGAGTGTAGAGAGAAAATTATAAAGAGCCATACTTTCACATAGATTTATCTTAAGAGTCTTTTTATGAGAGTGTACTTAATATTGAACAAACGCTACAACAAAATTATAAAGCGCCATACTGTAACATAGATTTATCTTAAGAGTCGGTTTATGAGAGTGTACTTAATATTCTGACAAACGCTACAACAAAATTATAAAGAGCCATACTTTCATATATTATATTTATCTTAAGAGTCGTTATAAGAGAGTGTACTTAATATTCTGACAAACGTTACAACAAAATTATAAAGAGCCATACTTTCACATAGATTTATCTTAAGAGTCGTTTTATGAGAGTGTTCTTAATATTCTGACAAACGCTACAACAAAGTTATAAAGAGCCATACTTTCACATAGATTTATCTTAAGAGTCGTTTTATGAGAGTGTTCTTAATATTCTGACAAACGCTACAACAAAATTATAAAGAGCCATACTTTCACATAGATTTATCTTAAGAGTCGTTTACCACATAGAAACATGTACCTATCTCATGTGCTACATCTAGGTAGCAGTACAGACTAGATTACTTTTGACATACGTGGTGGACTACAAATTGACTGCACTCATGTCATGCATGCACTTCAGTCAATTGAAGTCAACCTAGATTAGGTAAACTCGCGTGTTTTACAGCTCTTTTATAATCACTCTATCATTGCCAAGGGACTTTTACAGTACCTAGTCAAAGGTCAGGTGCGTAGTACTCGTACCCGGCGAAGCACTCGCAACCGGGGTGGTACTAGCAACCGGCGTAGTACTCGCAACTGGGGTGGTACTAGCAACCGGCGTAGTACTCGCAACCGAGGTGGTACTAGCAACCGGCGTAGTACTCGCAACCGGGGTGGTACTAGCGACCGGCGTAGTACTCGCAACCGGGGTGGCACTAGCAACCGACGTAGTACTCGCAACTGGGGTGGTACTAGCAACCGGCGTAGTACTCGCAACCGGGGTGGTACTAGCAACCGGCGTAGTACTAGCAACCGGCGTAGTTCTCGCAACTGGGGTGGTACTAGCAACCAGCGTAGTACTCGCAACCGGGGTGGTACTAGCAACCGGCGTAGTACTAGCAACCGGCGTAGTTCTCGCAACTGGGGTGGTACTAGCAACCAGCGTAGTACTCGCAACCGGGGTGGTACTAGCAACCGGCGTAGTACTAGCAACCGGCGTAGTACTAGCAACCGGCGTAGTTCTCGCAACTGGGGTGGTACTAGCAACCAGCGTAGTACTCGCAACCGGGGTGGTACTAGCAACCGGCGTAGTACTAGCAACCGGCGTAGTTCTCGCAACTGGGATGGTACTAGCAACCGGCGGCGTAGTACTCGCAACCGGGGTGGTACTAGCAACCGGCGTAGTATTTGCAACCGGCATAGAACTCGCAACCGGCTTAGTACTCGCAACCGGCGTGGGTGTATGACCAGGGGGCCAAGTCTACTAATTTACAAACGTGTCAGTGGTCTCACAATGATGAGTTTTTGACACATCTGTCAACGTAAACGAAGCAAAAGTAGTATGCAAGGATCATAGCAAGTGGCGTTCTATAGTTTCTGCCTACCCCCATGGGAAGAAGGCGTGAATAAATATAAGACGAATAAAAATAAGACTTTATTACAGACCACTAATAGTAATTGGTTTATTTTAAAACGTAAATTGACGTAATTTTAGTAGGCAAGTTTTTAATCGCGTCTTAACTTGTATGGAGTAGTGACAGTTTAACAGGACTAAAGTAAAATTTCTTCTGTCCTTTTCTTAATGAAATAGAAAGAAAAAGATGCACTGAACTTAAAATTAGTTTAGTTTGTGAACAACAGAATCGGCACCATTGGCCCTCTAGAAGGATGGCACTGATATCGGAATATGAATTAGATAAGTAGGTACCTACAAGGTAAAATATGAAAAATAAGTACCAATACTCTAAAAATTAAATTAAGTAATTATAGCGTGTCTACACGGCCAATTAGCTTCAACGTTGCGTAGTAAGTCGTTCTGTCTAATTGAGTCGCTTGAAAAATTTAGGTACACACATTCCCCGGAGGTTGTACGACACAGGTATAATAGGTAAATGGGTAAGGGGTAAGGTTACTCATCAAGCACGAACCGCGCTCAAAGTGTTGCCAGCTAAATTATTCAACCCGTCTGTTCACACACATTCTCTAGGGAGTATCTACCTCTACTTCTTAGAATCCTTTTTGGCATGGAGATTTTGTAGCTTACTTTTTGGAGGTTGGAGCGCGTTTCGTGTTTTATTGCAGGATTGGTCGAGAAAAATGTTATTAACCGACTTCTTTTATACTTCTATAAAATACTATAGCTGCGCCCCGCGATTTCACCCGCATAAGTCTCGATCCCGTGGGAATATCGGGATTAAAAGTATCCTATGTCCTAATCCAGGTCATGGTCTACCCATGTGCCAAATTTCATCCAAATCAGTTCAGCCGTTTTAGCGTGAAAGCGTAACAAACAAACAACTCACTTTCGGATTTATAATATTAATAAAGTTAGGATAATCCATACTAATTATTATAAATTTGAAAGTAACTCTGTCTATCTGTCTGTCTGTATGTTACCTTTTCACGCCTAAACTACTGAACGAATTTCGATAAAATTTGGCAAGGAGATAGATGGCATCCCGGGGAAGGACATAGTCTACTTTTTACTGACATACCACGCGGGCGAAGCCGTGGGCGGAAGCTAGTAATATATAAAATTAGGTTAGGTTAGGATTCTTACTTAGGTACAGAAGGTATTTGTAGGTTAAAGAAATACTAAAGAAAGATGACTAAGTTCCACTTCGAATTTTCCAGGCACTTTTCTTTGAAAACATACGAATGCAAAAATTATACTTTAATATTTTCAGATATCAATTTTCCTATCCGGGTGTAGGTGCCTAGTATACGAACTGCTCTTGGCATTTAAACAGTAGCATTTTAATACGAAATGCGCCAAGGTAAAACGTTCGGCCTCATTACTTTTGTGAGCAAATACACTTCAAAGTTGCAATGCCTGCTTATTTTACCTTTGAATACTGATCTCAGAGAAATTATTTTATTGCGTTGCCTCAGCAAAATTCATCGTAAAAGCTTTTTCCGATTTCATCTTTTTACAACAGAGTATTTTTCTTATAACCGCTGACTTATGAATCCTATTTTCACTTAGCAGTGGAGAGTGTATGAAAAAAAAATGATTGAATGGTGTTACGCCTTTTGCCGGTTTTTAGGGTTCCGTACCCAAAGGGTAAAACGGGACCCTATTGCTAAGACTCCGCTGTCTGTCTGTCTGTCTGTCCGTCTGTCCGTCTGTCACCAGGCTGTATCTCATGAACCGTGATAGCTAGACAGTTGAAATTTTCACGGATGATGTATTTCTGTTGCCGCTATAACAACAAATACAAAAAAACAGAATAAAATAAATATTTAAGGGGGCTCACATACAACAAACGTGTTTTTTTTGCCGTTTTTATAGGAAATGGTACGGAACCCTTCGGAACGAAAAATTATTTGGAAGTCAAATTACAGAACAAACTAGATGAAGCGCACGCGCAAAGAACTGAGACAATCCGAACTATTATGTTTTACCTACCTAAGATATTTTTTAAGCCTTGACCGTGACGGTATTGAATCTGCTAACTAAAAAAATCCAATTCTCAAAAACTGCCTTTCTCAACCTTAAAAAACCTTCCTTCATTCCTTTCGTAAAACATTCTTTATGACAATTAAAAGAAAAAAAAATTGGGACAGGCACAGCAAATACAAACAGTAAAAAAATAAATCTAACAAAACTAACATATTTTTACAACAAAAGAAAAAAATTAAAAGCAATTTGATTTACTTTCAGCTAAAATTGCATTCTAAAACATAGTATAATCAAAGCAATTTCATTCCATGGTAAGTGATAAGCTTCATAACATCTGAGAATCTCACCGCCAAACACGAGCCGTGGTTGTGCAAGTGCCAATCAATATTACTTGATGCCCAATGAGACTTGAGACGGTTGGGCTAATTAATTTATCGTCTATCGCACCGAATCAAACAGCTTTTGGGACACCATCTTAAAGTTTATGGAATTAATTTCGTTGATGAATTGGACGTCAAGATAGTTCCGGTTTTGAATTGTATTGTTAAGAATCCTTGATATTATTTATTTAGAATGTTTATTATTCCTTACATCCGTACTGGGATTGTTTATTTCTCTCTCTGCTCTTTTGTGTCTGATTATAGGCAGGCCATTTCCGAAAAAAAAAACAGTTTTTGTTTATGAGAGTGTAGAGAGAAAATTATAAAGAGCCATACTTTCACATAGATTTATCTTAAGAGTCTTTTTATGAGAGTGTACTTAATATTGAACAAACGCTACAACAAAATTATAAAGCGCCATACTGTAACATAGATTTATCTTAAGAGTCGGTTTATGAGAGTGTACTTAATATTCTGACAAACGCTACAACAAAATTATAAAGAGCCATACTTTCATATATTATATTTATCTTAAGAGTCGTTATAAGAGAGTGTACTTAATATTCTGACAAACGTTACAACAAAATTATAAAGAGCCATACTTTCACATAGATTTATCTTAAGAGTCGTTTTATGAGAGTGTTCTTAATATTCTGACAAACGCTACAACAAAGTTATAAAGAGCCATACTTTCACATAGATTTATCTTAAGAGTCGTTTTATGAGAGTGTTCTTAATATTCTGACAAACGCTACAACAAAATTATAAAGAGCCATACTTTCACATAGATTTATCTTAAGAGTCGTTTACCCCATAGAAACATGTACCTATCTCATGTGCTACATCTAGGTAGCAGTACAGACTAGATTACTTTTGACATACGTGGTGGACTACAAATTGACTGCACTCATGTCATGCATGCACTTCAGTCAATTGAAGTCAACCTAGATTAGGTAAACTCGCGTGTTTTACAGCTCTTTTATAATCACTCTATCATTGCCAAGGGACTTTTACAGTACCTAGTCAAAGGTCAGGTGCGTAGTACTCGTACCCGGCGAAGCACTCGCAACCGGGGTGGTACTAGCAACCGGCGTAGTACTAGCAACCGGCGTAGTACTAGCAACCGGCGTAGTTCTCGCAACTGGGGTGGTACTAGCAACCAGCGTAGTACTCGCAACCGGGGTGGTACTAGCAACCGGCGTAGTACTAGCAACCGGCGTAGTTCTCGCAACTGGGATGGTACTAGCAACCGGCGGCGTAGTACTCGCAACCGGGGTGGTACTAGCAACCGGCGTAGTATTTGCAACCGGCATAGAACTCGCAACCGGCTTAGTACTCGCAACCGGCGTGGGTGTATGACCAGGGGGCCAAGTCTACTAATTTACAAACGTGTCAGTGGTCTCACAATGATGAGTTTTTGACACATCTGTCAACGTAAACGAAGCAAAAGTAGTATGCAAGGATCATAGCAAGTGGCGTTCTATAGTTTCTGCCTACCCCCATGGGAAGAAGGCGTGAATAAATATAAGACGAATAAAAATAAGACTTTATTACAGACCACTAATAGTAATTGGTTTATTTTAAATAAATGCTTTGAGTTTGAAAACCATAAAATCAATGTATCAATGTCAGCAATTAATTTTGAAGCTACAACATAAAGGGACGAATTTGTATAACGATATACCTAAATGCTGTTAAACACCCCTTATAAAGTCGAGCGGCAAGGCATGACCTTATCGAGTTGACTGTTACTAAATGACTAATCGATTCCTGCTGGCACGAAACGTGTAAGGGTGTCTCCACACCGATCGTCGGGAAAACGTCCGGAATAAATACCGCAAACGCTACACTAGTGCAATGAGACATAGCACCTTGCACAGTGACGAAAACAAAGCATATTTCGATGATTCGCTGACAGACGACCCCGATTTAAGTCGCATTCTTAACCTTTCTGTACCGACCCAATTACAACCTTTCGTTATTCTTCATGGTTAACTAACGTAAGCGACGCTTACAATAATGAAACTGTTCACATACATAGTTTGGTTCCAGCCAATCCTACGTCGCGTCGGTTAGTGTGGGGTTACCTTACCTCCGCGCCGTGATGCTTTTGTAACAAATTATGCCTGAAACTGATAAAGCAATTTTACTTAAAATGTTATAATAATTTATTGGGTCAGCTGAGTTAAATTATTAACAGTTTCAAAGAGGCCAGAGAGTTAACAACTCCGCTACGGACGATGACAACGTCGTCAAAAGATAATTACTATCCACAATAATATGGTCAAAACTACCAATAAATTGCATAGTAAATAATAGTAATTCTGCTTTCAAACACTAAATAATAGGTGACGTTTACTAAACAAAAGCTTAGCAAGCCAAATAGTTGCTAAGCTACTTCACACAAAAGCTCTTTCCCCTCTATATACTGCGCCAAACTAAAGGCCTATTCAGATTAAGCTATATCGCCGCGATAACGCTGTCGTGCTCAGTAGCGATACTGGTCCAAAGTGACTAACGAGAAGGCGGACTATCGCTAGCGAGCGCGACTGCGATATCGCTTATATCTGAACAGGCTTTTAGGTACATAAACCAACTGCGATTACCCCGAACAGCGATCCAACCGAAAACTCTAATTAACGCATCAGATTTAATGACAAATTCTCATTCAAATTGCGAACTATAATAATTATAATTCTACTAAACCTTGGACTTTCATAAATTTTACGGAACTTTGTCGCCTTAAAACATAAAACTGTTCTATCCTGATGAATACAAATGAGAGGGCAGGGGGAGGGGTAAGTCGCGACTCGCGGCCGCTTCCTACCCACGCTATGCCTTGCTTCAGCCACTAATGCGTGTTATAACCGGCCTTGACATATATTTACTTGTCATACCTTCCTTGGGTTTACGTTTCGATGCTTTGGAACTACCGTTTTAGGAGAAAACCATGAACAATCCGCCTTAGATTTAACCACTTAAAAACAATCTCATACAAAAATGGGAATTAGGAAATTGTGAAGAAAAAAATATAAAAGTGGTTATTCTCCTTTTGTACAATACAAAGGTGGACAACACAAACACAAAGAAACACAAAAATGGCCTTAACAAATAATATTTTGTTATGAGCATAATGCTATCAGAGGTCCTGCAGTAGATAAAATAACTAATCTAATAAAATAACAATGTCTGGTGTGTGTACCATGCTCTGACAAGAAAGGGAGAAGACAGCTAAGTGGCATTTGATGATCAGATGGATAGCTCGCAGGCCCTACACACGAAATTAGTAGTTAGATGGAGAAGTCGACAGAACAAAAGAGTAAAGGAGCTTCCTCAGTTCCACACCAAACACGTTGCATTCCGTCGGACTCAAACACAAGACTATAAACTATAGCTCATTGATTTGTCTACAGTCATGCTCAAATTATGAATTTCGACCAGTAAATTGACAATAAACCACTCATTCGATGATTTTGGCAGCCAGTGAGCCGCCTAACACCAACTGAACAACCAACATGACGCGATGTTGGTCGCCGTTGGCCACACGCGTTGTAGCGTGAACACAACCAATGAACACGGGTTACGAACAGCGAACCGTTTACTGAGTAATTGGAATTGTCAGCATAATGCTTGTGCGATCGGAACTCAAATGATAGTAGCTTTATTGCTTGAAATTGGTGATCATGTAATCATAGATTATTGGATAAACGAAATTCCAAATTAAGTGCCTGTTCACATGAACTTCGAGAATGCGCCCTTGCTGAAATGGATTTAACCGTAAAGCCGTATACAGAAAGAAAGCTGGCAGCCTACCAGCGCTTATATGAGCCGGTCCACGCAGGTAATCGGCACAGGCATTTAAATGAACAAGCGCCGAACGTCGCCGACAAGTTCCGACAATCTTCGACACGCGCCGGTCAGCGCTGGCGCCGCCCGCCGTTTAACTAACTAACCTAATCGCTTGCTTTATGTAACTGTTACCAGAATGGACCAGCGCCGATAAACGCTGGTCGATCGGCGTCGGCTACCAGCTTTCTTTCCTTAGCGATAAGAACCTTCTGAACGGGCTCTAAGTTACTTTTACGCTTTTATCGTGTCAACGTGCATTTTTTAAAGTCTTTAAGAGAAATTCCTTCTATATATATAAATAAAGGATGATAAATGATCTTATACTGCAGCTCAAAATAGGCATCTCTTTCTCTAAAACAACATTCGATTCTCTGCATCCAATCCATACATATTTGATCAGACAGTGTAATTAAAAACAGTTTTCCACAATTTCCTTAATGACACGACGTTATCGACATTCACTAACTACTAACATGATGGATAGTTTGGAGTGGAACAATTTGTAAATAACGAATGCATTTCACACCAAGTTGACCTTGCAGCTTAAATACAAAATAAAATTCTTCAGAAGGTCAAAGTACTTCATAAACACGCGATTACAATCTCACGCACACACGACCCTAAAACATGGACTAAAATGAGGGCGACCAGTCATGGCGGGCGTTTCGGAAAATATTCACTCAAGATTAGAAATATCAATCTTACTATTTATCGGAAAAGATATTCTTCAGCACCTAAACGTAACGTTTGTTGTGTGTACGTGTGTAGCATTTGCGTATTTTTCTGTTTTTTTCTATTTGTTTACATAAATGTGTATAGTAGGTACACTCGAACAAGCTATTTGGTATAAAGGCAAAATATATTAATTTTCAGCTACACTAACAGAATTCGTTTTGATTGTGTGTGTAATTTAACTTTTTGAGCTTAAAGAGTGACGTTAAAAGATTATTGACTGAAAACACTCACAAAATTATTTAAGGTTGTTGCAAGTTAACAGCCTTCAAATAGCTTGTTCGACTGTATATAAACGGAAAAAAAAAAAAGTATTATGTTCTTCCTATTATTTTATCGGTTTCAAAACCTAACTAGCCTGTATTATCTTACTGCAGGCGTTAAAGGCTTTCCTCTCCTTTTTCCACACAATTCTGTCTTTTGATGGTGCTGTCTAGTCTGACTCTTCGGTAGAAATCAAGCTCCAACCACCATTTTCACCTTGGCCTGCCGCGATGATGTTTTATTTTGTTTCTCTATGATTAATTATAAAGACACCCGTTTCAACATTCAAGCAAGATAATAAAATATTTTATCTATGTGAGTGAACTCGCTGTACCGCATTCTGTGGTCCTCTTTATCTCGGCACTATTAATCTTGCTAAAACTACTTACACCTTTTATCTCTTCATATTTCGTGGTTGAACAGAGTACAGAATGTTTTCTTTTTTTTTAATTTTATTTTTAATTCGTAAAACAGCGCGCTAGAGAGACGTCCATTTGTCCGTGCACTTTTAGCTCGCCCCAGAGAACTTTATACAGGAATAAGATAAAAAATGAACCAGCTAGATAAATGGCTTCTGACGTAAGAAGGAAAAGTAACTAAAGATTTATATGGTGCTACACAGTACTTACGAACGCAGTTTGTGGAAAGTGTTAAGTGTAATGGAAGGTCTATTTTCCTCTTTTCGTCTCGTAAGATAGAGAGAGATAGAGAAAATAGAAATACCGGTATACAGTCATAGGTAGCCTATTGATTAGCAAAGCTATAATAAACAAAGAAAAAGCATTTATTGGGAAACGCACAGGATGATACCAATTAAATAATATATTTGTAAATGTTAAAACAAAAAAAAATACTAAAACAGAAAAAGAATAACAAATTAGTAATTTGGTGGAAACACGAATCAAAATCAATCTTTATTTATTTATTTATTATATATTTATTTCTTAGTGGGCCTTAAGTATGTCCAATAATTGAGAACGTCTAATGGACTCTCACAAAACTCACTCAACCCACAACTCTGGCAAAAATAATCAAAACTATAAACTTGCATTGTATTACAACGTAAAAGAAAATGTTCGACTTTTCCGCCATACGTTTTACGACACCGTTCTAGAACCCACTATAAAATATACGCTAAAAACTTAATTTAGCCTTTGTTTTCGGTCCAAACAGGTCAATGTTTATGTTTGAAAGTGTAGGTACAGTATCTGAGTGAATCGCAGACGATCCAAACCCATTTCAGCTAAAAGGCTTTCCCAACGCGCTTAACTTTTTAGAATAACAAATGAAAACCGACACAGAAAAGCGTAGAAGTGCCGAAGCACCATCCTGTCTCACTCTCACAATGCACTCATGAACTGTCATTTAGACAGGTGTGAAAAAGAGACATACGTATTTTTCTAGTCTCTTCTGAGATGACCAGGCAATCGTGGAACCATAAGGAAAAATTCTCTCATCAAAAATTCACTCCATCAAAAATCCTATTTATTTTAATTATATTGCCGGGTGCATGATGTGCATCTGGTTATACTGGAAGCCGACCCCAACATAATATATAATATACATACAATTAGGACAAGGGGTGCAATTTTTTTATATTTTGTTTTGGTAGAACTTCTGTATATTTTGTGTGGGAACATTCCACTCACATTTCATCCCATTTTAACATTTTACTGCGAATAAGACCGGTGTGTTAGATATTACAATGTACGTAGGAACAAACTTAATTACTCGAAGAAGGATTGTAGATATTTAATTACCGCTCTAATTTATAAATGACGGGATAAGTACTTATTAATATTGCAGGTAAAACAAATACAATATTTTTGTATGAATTACACAGTTATTATAATTTATTCTCAGGGAAAGTAGGTGTGCCTAGTTCTAATTTAATATATTTTAACACTCGAATGTTTTGTTTTGTTCGACCCAAACCACTTCCAGACAGAAGATTATGAAACATAACCCTTCCTTGCGACTCAGGTAAAAATAAAATTTATTTTCAAACTCCTAAACGTGCTACACCGCGCCGGACCCGAATAGCTACGCGACGTGCTACGGCGTAGCACACATGGTGCTAGGATCGTGTAGCAGGATGCAAGTTTGTGATAAAATAAAACAATAAGTTATTTGCCTTGTTTTTAAAATTACAAATTAAATGAACATACCTAAATATAATTTTTCCAACATAGTATGTAAATTATTTAAAAATCTAACAGTCTGTAAATAATAACAATAATATGTATGAGTTTATATGTCGTTTATTTATATATTTTCTTATATAATTACATTTTTAAATATTTCTTAAATTCAAATGTTATTATAAAAAAACATTACAAAATATAAAAAATAGAAGTCCGCCGGTGTCCAAGCTACCGGTGGTTAAGGCTGCAGAGACAGGAACCTCCTCACAATGCGAGCCGTATCAAGGAGTACTGCCTTCTGAATCAGGCCCTAGATACAACCGCCTAACGAGAGCCTCGAGAGATGTTGGCCGAGGCTTTCGGCTATCAGGCCATTGGCCGTTACGACAATCGGCACAATGATAGCCGAGCTCACATCCCACATGTCGACATGAGTTTATATATCTTTTATTTCATAAAGTTACATATAAATTACATTTTTAAATATTAGAATATAAAAATATAAAAACATTTAAAAATATAAAAAATATGAGTTTATATTATTATTATCTATCCTTGTCATACACTTCCTACTCTTTTTTTATTTTTTTTAACAATACAAAGTTTTAGTTAGTGCACCGTTTGGCACTCAACCAAGAGTAGTCCCAAAGCATCCCCAGCAAAAGTGTCAGACATTTAATCATATCAGATGGATCCAGCACATTGAAAACACCACGTGACAGCTTGATTTCCCCAAGGGTTGGTGTCCATACGGTAGCCGTGCCGGTAAAACCGCTATAAATTGAACCGGTTTTGCTAATAAACCGCATCAGGAAATAAACAAAAGCGAAGAAGAAGCGTGTAAGTATTCGTATGTAAAACAAAGGTTTTCATTAAGTTTTTGGAATCAAAATATTTGATTGATTGTAATCAGCCTTGCAATCATTTTCGAATAATTTATTTTTATTTTATTTTCATCTCGAGCACGTAAATAAACAAATAAACAATCAATAAACTTCAATAAACATAATAATTATTAAAATTTCGATAATGAACGAAAACATATTTCGTCATATATTTAAATGAAACAATTTTAAATGAAAATATTCATAAATTACTGCAAGGCAAAAGTACCGATCAAATATTTTCCACTATTTTGATTACAAAAAATGTCTACATTATTATGAAACAGGCCACAGACGCAAGTTTGTACACTCAAGTATAAAGCTTATAAGATTTACTTCGGGCACGGTACGCGCTAAGCAATCTGCCTGATGTATCCGCCGCCCTACCTGACTGCCTATACAATGGATATTCAATAGAGAGGCGCTCGTAACACGATGGCTGTATCACTGAGCTGTTTTTATCGGTGATTTCTGGATTTGTCCCATCGTAAATGTTGTTCATAATGATGAGTACAATGACCTCTTTTCAGGTTTTGAGTTATTTCAATTAAGTACACCTTGTAGAAAACGTTTCGGTATTTTCTATGGATGCAAGCTTTTACAGTCAAGTAAGCACTAAACTAAACTATTAAAGATTCTCCTTGGGTACGGTAAGCTCTAAGCAATCTGCTGATGTATCCGCCGTCCTGGCTGAGTGCCGGTACAATGGATATTCAATAGAGAGGCGACGTAACACGATGGCTGTATCACTGCGCAGTGAGCACATCAGCTGATGTGTTACGATGAAATGGTGTTGTCCTGCGAGAATTTTTTTGAATGAAAGTTTAAAGCAAGGATGTTTATATTATTTTGAACGAAAAAAAGGAAATAAATAAAAAAAGCATAAGTGCTTGTATTTTTGCTATCATTAAAAGTGAGGAGATCTAAGCCAAATATTTTGGTTAACTAATGCCAATCCAAGTCAGCGATGAGACAAAGAAACTCCTACAAAAAATCTTCATCATCCACTATTTATATGACCTCGTGATGTATGTACGTAGTCATTTTTGATCGATGGGCCTTTTTTACAAGGCACTGCGGATGTAGTTAGGGTGGAAAGCGGAAAGATCGCAACCTTTCGTGATTAATGTACCTCGGCGCGAAAATGAAGACATGCACACTATACTTGTGAATAGAAAACGGTCTGATTTCATTTTACATGATGAGGGGCTTTCGTAACATGGGGTAGAAGATTTATAGTTGTTTTTATTATGAGCTATCTTATTTAGTAACACATTAAAAGCGATTTATCAACAAAATGAGATATTTACGTATTAAAACATATTTTAAATGTTCTTGTAATCAACAAAACAAAACCCACAATTCAATTGAAGAAATTAAAAGAATGGTTTATCTCATAACGGAATTTCCCGAAGAAACTTCAGGACACTATGAGCTTGTATTATTTTCATACATCTATACTAATATTATAAAGCTGAAGAGTTTGTTTGTTTGTTTGAACGCGCTAATCTCAGGAACTACTCGTTAGAATTGAAAAATTCTTTTTGTGTTGGATAGTCCATTTATCGAGGAAGGTTATAGGCTATATAACATCACGCTACGACCAATAGGTAAAAAGCATAAATGAAACATCTTGCAAAAACGGGAAAAAATATTCCTTTTTGAGAGCTTCCGTTGCGTGCGCTGTGTAAACGGTTTAAGTTACGCAAATATCCTGTATGATGGAATTGTTCCTCTTTAAAAGTTCTAAAAAAAAGTCCGCGACAGCATATGTCTATCTTTTATGATTGACTCACTATAGCCTTTTTTATGGTAATCAATTTTTTTCGAAGTTAATGCATAACTGCGAAGGAGTTTTATCGACATAATGTTAATTCTTATTCAAATAAATAGTTTTAACATCAAAGGTATTGATGTAGCAGTAAAATACATTTAATTCATTCGAATCGGACATTTAATTTCGAAGATATCACGATATAAAAATGCAATACGCGAACCGTTCGACGCCGGCGCCAGGAATAGGACATAGGATACGTTTTATCCCTATATTCCCACGGGATCGACATCTACGCGGGTGAAACCGCGGGGCACAGCTAGTATAATAACATAGAAGCTAACACTAAAATATATAAATTATGTACAAGTAGGTATACAAAGGAAAAAAAATGGGAGAACTCATTGGGCATCAAAACATTCGCCCGCAACGCTGTCAGTGGGAAATGTGCCCAAAAGGCTGGCAGCGTTACCACGTTGGATGGCAACTTTTGACCTAAAAATTGGCCAGCCCTCTGGCCACGTAAAGAGACGACCAACCGCTTGGCAATGTCCCGAAATACTCGATGAGCACTCGGACCCCACGGGCCTAGTATGTCATGTCTACTTATTTTTATTCAACCTCATTGAACATTAAGCCGTCAATTTAATAATTGTTCCTCTCCCATAGAATACATAAATGCACACAAACAAACTTATGTTTAATTTCATTACAGCCAGGTAAGCCTCATCCCTGGGGCGTCGTAAGATTCTAAGGGATTACATCAAGTGGAAAACCACCGCTATTCACATGAACAGAGAAATAATACTGCGGGACTCCGGATTCCCTGAGGATAGCAGGGTTAAAACAGAAACGTAACAAACCTTCTAAGGAATAATACTTGATCTAATAAGGAAGAGCAGTTGTGGTCCAGTTACTTTATGTAAATTATTTCATCACCACTGCTCTCATAAACGGTGAAGGAAAACATCGTGCGGAAACCGGCATGTCGTAGAACCAAAATTTGAAGACATGTGACATCTACCAACCCGCACTGGGCCCGCGTGGTGGATTACGGCCCACTCCCTCTCACAGAGAGGAGGCCTGTGTCCCAGCAGTGGGAACATTATAGGCTGAATATGTGTTACAAGGAATTACTTATAAACGGTTTTTTTTAAGTTGGTGAGAATTTTAAACTGCTTAAAGCTTGTTTCTCACTTTTTATTGTTCTCTGTTTTAATCATTTGTATCAACTATTGAACGTCTACTGAGCTTATTATAGTACCAAAGATACGTTCACTTCTAAGAGATAACCTGTGTACAATCAAAATTATATTCAGTTATTACTACACTAGGAACAGAGGCCCCTTTTTCTAGTCGCCATTAAAGACATTCATAATTATAAAAGGACTCTTACTCATTTTACACATTCATTCTATAAAGAGATTTGAATTACATAATTACCTACATTTACGCCAGCTGTAGAATACTTTATTTATGTAACACTTGAAACTTTAAAAAAATCTATGAAAGATACGCCTTAAGAACTTGTTAACGAGTTGGAGCATTAGACTAGGTTCTACAAACGAGTGCTCATTAGTAGGTTCTACTAGATAACTCGTTAATGAGAACACGGTCAGCAACTTGGTACGCAGACAGGAGATGAACACGTAAACATAAAAGAAAAAAGACTAAATAAACAAGAAGGCAACATAATCATTTACAGCAGTAAAAGTTTAAAAGTACTTTCTGCTAATAACATGGCTTTCAATTTTTTTTTGCTGTGAATCCGGAAACATTAAGCTTCCCACGGAAACGTTATCCATGGTTTCCTCCTCCGCTCCCTTTTAAGGGAGGGGTTACATCAGGATTTTTGCAGACAGCTTTCGCTTTTAGAGACATACTTTTTTGTAAATAAGTACGTCACGATTCACGAACTGTGTTGGACTTTAAGTATTTTTTTTTATATAAGGGAAAACAAACAGTAGCATATTTAAAATAAACAAAAATAACTTAACATTAAACTTGATAACAAATATGCTACCCACTACATTTTCCACAGATTACAACGTAAATTACAAACTGATGGCAAAAGTAACTGTAGTCAGGGCTAAATTAATAAACAGCAGATTATATAACGAAGATTTAGAGATATTATGTAAACGAACAAAATATTCTAAAAATAACAATAGAAAGAAAACTCTTGTTTGTGTATTCTATACTAAGGTCATACAAAATAATTAAGAAAACGGAATCTACTGCTGATCTTTGAGAATTTTAGCTATATTACTTTTAATAAAAGTTAAGAAATAGTATGTCGATATAAGTAATAAAAACTAAAACCCAACTACGACTAAAAAGGTATAAACAAGACCCCACAGACAGACAAATTAAAAATCCGGAGTCACACGTAATCTGTTCGATTTATGCCCTAACACGTGTGACTCCGGTTTTAGTTTTTATTACTTAATTTTTTTTAAAATTCTTTTGGGGTTATAATATATACATATATTTGAAATGTGCTCATTAAGCCCTTTCATTTGATACCCAACAAGGTACGATTAAACTTTTGTTTTTTTTGTGACTGACTTTATGTCCTCTTTTAATTTAATTTAATGTGACGTCACATGGCCTATAACCAGCGGACAATCAAGACGCTTCCAACGATACCTCATTTGTCAAATCGTGATGAGTGCTTTAGAAGATAGGAGGGAACAGATGAACATACATACATACATACATACATACCGGTCAAAATGTGGTCAAAATCATAACATGGTTATGATTTTGACCACATTTTGACCACATTTTTCGGGTAAAAAGAAACGATTTCTTCGGTTTAATATTATCGGTACATAATTCATAGGTCATGTGACTTTACGGATATCTTGGGCTTATTGCTAAGTACCTACCCGGTACTTGTTGAAAGGCCTACACCTCCCATACCTATTAACACTGTAAATCTAAAATATTGTAAAATCCAATTATTTTTAAAAGAGTAATCGTGACGTTTCTTGCCGGCTTACGTTTCTTAAGTGGAGTGCCCATGTAGGTGGTGAAATAAAATATTTTGATTTTGATTGTAGAAAAATGGTGTTGGTATGTCATGGATAATAATAAACACAAAATATTGTTTAAAAAAACGTATCTTATTAGGCGTAAAATGTTTATTTATTACCCGTCTACGGCGAAGAAAAAAGGAGGGTTATGATTTTGACCGGTATGTATGATGTATGTATGTATGTTCATCTGTTCCCTCCTATCTTCTAAACCACTCATCACAATTTGACAAATGAGGTATCGTTGGAAGCGTCTTGATTGTCCGCTGGTTATAGGCTAAAAATGGTGACCTCTAGAGGAAATAAAGTCAGGAACTAAAAAAATAAATTGTTTAATCGTACCATGTTGGGTATCAAATGAAAGGGCTTAATGAGCACATTAAAAAAAAATTATATATATAACCCCAAAAGACTTTTTTTTTAAATTAAGTACTAAAAACTAAAACCCAACTACGACAAAAAAGATATAAACAAGACCCCACAGACAGACAAATTATAAATCGAACAGATTACGTGTGACTCCGGATTTTTAATTTGTCTGTCTGTGAGGTCTTGTTTATATATTTTTAGTTGTAGTTGGGTTTTAGTTTTTATTACTTTTTTTTTAAATACTTTAAGTACACAAATGTACAGAGGCGGACTTAATGCCATAGCCATTTTCTACCAGTCAATCTTTGGGTAATGCAGAGACAAACAGTGGTAGGTGCAATATCGAAATTGTAGAATAAATATTTATTTAAATACCTACGTGTAATGTTCACCTTGGCATGGCCGATGTTCGTACTTCACTTTTATTCGTTTGATAGTATAACAATACATGCAATAATAACGCGAGGCCCTTTTTCTACGTAATAAAAAGTCTGAAACTGTTACCTTTAATTTTACTAGACGTATTTCTAACCTAGAACAACAACACAGCCGTTATAAAAAACGTTCCATATACATGTAATTAAGGCAAAGTGACCGTGAATTTTAATCATTCATAATTATAAGTAAGAACTTGGACCAGCTATTATTTTGTTACTATTTTATAGGCCGCACCGCGTCGCGCCGAACCGGACTTAACTGAATTATAAACAGTCGTTCAGTGTGTTACTGTCCTTAGTAATAAGTTTCAATTATGAGTATTTAAAATACCTAAATAAATGACTGGCAAAGCTTGTTATTCAATTTTATTGTTTTGAATCAAACGTTAATGGCATCGCTAGTACCAAGTTCACTGAATCTGTTTATCTTTATCAGCCCGTGATATATTTATAAAAACACAAACGGCTGAAAATGTGCCTGATCACCGTCTTATGACTACTTCATGAAAAGTCATTGTTACCAAGCGAAAGAAAATCCTATCACAAAGCCCAAAAGCACATATTGGCATAATCACAGAACAGATAAAAGAGGTTTACTGTTCCGTGGGCATAGTATAGGCCGTCCCTTGGTCTTCAGATATGTAAAACATGATAAGGTACCCTTTGGCCTCAGGTATATAAAACATTATTACCTTTTTGTTGTCTTTTTACTATGTAATTACGACCCGTTTATGATAACTTTTTACTACTTCAATTAAGCAATATGTTCTCATATCCCAGTAATAAAATATTCCATTATTATGAGCGTGCATTCTGTGAACACTTGCTAGATACACTGAGCCGTCATATTTGATCTCGTAAAGCCGCTGAAGCGTGCAAAATATATTGCTACCCGCGTTTGTTCGCTCCTGAAACTCATATGTAACGTGTACGTGTTAGGTATAAAGATACAACGCTACATAAGTAAAGTTATTTGTAAATAGCAGTCATTTTAAACAACAGAATCATAATAGAACTCTGTAGAAAATCCTAACCTAACAAATATTACAAATGCGAAAGTGAGTTTGTTTGTTTGTTACGCTTACACGCTAAAACGGCTGAATGGATGTGGATGAAATTTGGCATAGGGGTAGACCATAACCTGGATATAGGCTACGTTTCATTCTAGATCGCTGACGAATGCGCGGGTAACAGCTAGTAACTTTATAAATATTGTATATGGGAGAAGTTAATAGTAATACTTAGTTTAAAGATGTAAAGTATATATAGTATAACTACTACCTTCACCTGCCCTACCATAAGTTATGATGAACAATAAAGAGTTTTCTACATAATATATCGTAACAACCTGTGTGTTTTCATGTCCTCAACTGAAATCTATCATAATTTTAGTATTCTAAATGAGTATGACCTTTAGCATCCTTTTAACAAGTAGATCATTGTCATATAGATAAAAGGTTTAAAAACAACTTAAATACTCAAAACTCAAAAAGACTATATTTTTGTGCATTTTATGCTCACTGACAGTAAAATTGTTTAACTGATAACCAGTAACTACTAGGCATTAATGACATTCTAATGACAGGCAGGGGTCATTCAGACCAGTGTACATCAGTTGTAAATCAGTTCTCTGCGGAATAGTACCTACTAAATCATACACAATTTAAATGAAAATGAGATTTATTCTCAGTGTAATTATCGTTTTCCAACTCCAATCAATTACGATCTGCGTGGAGTACAAGATGATTTACCAAGGCATAGAGTATTGCCCTAATCCAGATCCACCCTACGACGAACGTAGAAAAGTTGACGTCAACATCGTCGCAGTCAACAATACTAATGCCTTCTATTACAATGCTAACTTCAGTGTAAACGAGGACCTAACCGGATATGCTTGGAGATTCAAAAATGGATACGAAAAATCAGGAAAGATTATCTATGAAAATGATTTTAAAGCATTGTCCTGCAAAACCTTCCTTCCAAAACTAATCTATGGAATTTCGGCAATCAAGTATGACCGTAAGACATGTGATATATTCAAAGGGAATTATTCTTTTCATAAATTGGAAGTTACTAAGTTAGATCGAGCCGCTAACTTGATGCCAACGAGACACATTGGGGTAAATGTTTTCTTTTTAAGTTACTACAGACCTAAGGCAACCTGCTTTTGTATGGAGTCACGCGTTTTGTTCATAAAAATGTAATGAAGGAAACTTGTGCTTTTATTTTATTAGGACGATATTTGTCTTTGTATTTCTGTTTTTTTTAAGGTATTTAATACAACAAGGGTACGCAAAATAATAAAAAACACACCAGGCACCTGAACCATGTGAAGAACCTCAGCTGACACGCTGTTAAACAAACTAAAACATCTCTCGTCTACATAATTTTAGAGATAAATACGGTCTTCCTACTCACAAAGTTATAAAAACTAAAAATAAAATGTGCAGTTATTCAGTAAGCACTATACAGCGGGTGTCACATTCAGCCTGGAGTGGCTGCTGGTGCTAACACCTCATTATACAGGGCGAGGTCATCACAAAAATATTAAAGAGAGGCTTGACTTCGTGAAACGACAGAGACTTCACTTGTGCTGTCCCTGACATGAGCTAAATAGGGACATATTTTTATTTTATGTTGATTCACTAGTTAAAGTCTTCTTGAATAACAAAGGCAAAGATTATTTTATCAGATATTCTCTCTCAATTGTTAACAATTCTAAATGGTGAAAATAAATTAGCTAACGAAACTCTACAGACGTGATGGGTTGTCATCTAAACACGATAAAATAAAATAAAAAAGATTTGATGTTTTTTTTTTGGGGTCAAAGTTAGCTGATGCTGTTACTTCAAGTAACAACATCAGCTAACTGTACGAGTTGAGGAAATCTGTTTTTTTTTGTTTTATCGTTTTGACATATCTACACCCATTACGTCTGTAAAGTTTACACAAAAAAAAAACAGTTTTTTTTAAACTGATAAGCAAAATAAAACTCATCAAATTTATTTATTTTTTATTTTATCGTGTTTAGATATCCACAACGGCTTGCGGAGTTTTGCTGGCTATTATAACTTTATTTGACCCTGTATATTTAGTAATAAGTAGGTAATATGTTTACGTAGGTATGTATTTAGTAAATATTTTTTTAAGAACGTTTAACCTTTACAATAAGTCTTACACAATTTCAAACTACAAAAATACCTAAATAGTACCTTTGTCTTTGTCTTGAAAACTGTGCGATAAATGCCATTTTATATGTAGGTTTACATATATAAATATAGGTATAGTAACCGAAGCCAACCATGTCGTAACATATCCTTTTACCGTGCTTACGGTTTTATCCCGGTTGGAACGAAGCCCTCAAGGTATCAACAGATTAAACTTCGGATAGAAAACAAACATACATAAGTACAAACATCCTATATAAGATTGTTCGGGTAAAAAAAACAATCCGCGAAAATCCAACGTCGCCAAAATATAGTTTTATTTATCAACACAAACAAGATAGAAGAAAGTAAAAGCCGTATTTTTATATATCCGTTTGAAATATTTATTTAAATTCATCTACGCAACGCCCACGCAATGTTCTTCGTCGTCCTACATTCTGTTACATAATTTACATAAACAAACAAGGAACCAACTGTACTTTCTGCTTTTATTTACCCACTTTTTATTTTAGTACTAACAGTAGAAAATTATTTAGTCACGCACGTGTCAACTGTGTATATAATTTGATCACATATTCATAATTTTTAGGGTTCCGTACCTAATGCGTAAAACGGGACCCTATTACTAAGACTCCGCTGTCCGTCCGGCTGCCATGTCGGTCTGTCCGTCTGTCACCAGGCTGTATCTCATGAACCGTGATAGTTAGACAGTTGAAATTTTCACAGATGATGTATTTCTGTTGCCGCTATAACAACAATACTAAAAAACTGAATAAAATATATATTTATGGGGCTCCCATACGACAAACGTGAGTTTTTTGCTCGTTTTTATAGATAATGGTACGGAACCCTTCGTGCGCGAGTCCGACACGCACATGGCCGGTTTTTAAGTAACAGGCCCAGTGACAGTGTCCGGTGCGTAGTACTCGCAACAGGCGTAGGTATGCGTACGAGTATGTATGAAGGTAAACGAAGCAATACGAATAAGGAGCGTAGCAGGTGGCGTTCAGTAGTTTCTGCCTACCCCCATAGGAAGACGGCGTGAGTTTATGTATGTGTGTGTATTCATAATTTTCACTAACACGTGCACGCTTTCCACAACAGTCTATTTTGAGCTCTGAACGCTAACAAAAGTTTCGAGTCGAGGGCTCTCTGTTATAAGAGAAAACGTTTGGTAAGTGGCCTCTCATCTTAAAGGGCTTGAGAGCTGTTGGGAAACTAGTGGTGACAAGAGTCTAACTGGCCTTTGTCTGGAGAATAAGAGACCGCCATCTGCCAGAAGCATCCTTATGATCTAATCAAATAAGTGGGGATATCTAGCTAATATAGGTACATCGTCTTGGATCGTCATTTGTTATGCTGTTTACCATACAAATGGATTTGCGTTTTTTTTTTGCAAGAAGAAATTTTGAGCTTGAGAAGAACTGAACAACAGATGTTTGAGAATGTTAAAAGACGACCTTTTTGGAACTCTTGGAGCCATTGACGGCAAGTCAAGTAAATTAACCTATTTCTGTCACAGGATTGGTTTACAAAGGTCTCCCCTTTGTAAACCAATCTCGCGATAGAAATATGACGTCAAAAATAAAATAATTTGACATCTATTAAATATAAGCCCGCCCATCCTGAGATAACCTGCGACAGACACTAACAATTTTTCGCTCTATGAGGCACGATTGCGTTTGCCTTTACCAAAAGATAGTTGATGGGCAAAATTGCCCCAGAAACTTATTCCGCTAGAATGAGCACCCTTTGTTTTAGACACAGGAAAAGGTCACAGTGGAGTCATGTTACCAGTTACATTTTCATTGTAGGCTTTATTTTTTGTTGATGAAAAGAAAGCGCCTGCCACTTTCTTTTCATCAACAAAAAATACAGCGTGAGAGGGCGTTGACCTCTAGGATCTTTGCTCGCATAAGATTACATTTTGCTTTGGTGAAATATTTTTATGGTATGAGTCTTAGAATGTCTCGACGGTTATGGTTTAGATGTCTTGGTTTAGATGACTTTTGATAACAAATACATAAATAGCAAAGGCTTCCTTTTATGTAAAAATACTGCTTTATTAGGAGACGCTGAGAATAATAAATAGTAATGTTTTTTGGAACCTTTAAGACATGTTCGACTGGCACTGTACCTAACTATACCTTAAAAATATAAGTAAGACGTTTTCAATATACATAAACTCCATTTGAAATAAGATTAGACATTTAAATAAGCCTTTTTTACCGTCCGTTCAACCGATTTTGACTTCTATTGCGTTGGTGGCATGACAAATGGCAGCTGCAGTAGACAGTTGGTATTGTGGAACTTTTTTGCTTATAATGCCATCCTTATGCCTCCAGTATAGAAGTCAAAATTGGTTGAACAGACTGTAAAAAGGTTTGTTTTTTCTAATCTTATTTCAAATGGAGTATAGGTAATTAGGTTTTTAAATTAATTTAAATAATCTAAGTAGGTATTATGGAAAATAACGGTAGAATATTATCAGTTTTACAGAAAAATACAGAAAATACGTAAAATGTAATTGGACTACATAAGGCCTCAGGCAAACAACAACAGCAATTCAGTATGGCAGCCAATCTCCCCGACAATGACGTTAATGTGTACGAAAATTGCAATTATCTCCGACCGCATAACCACTCAGTACGTAATTCCCAGGACAAGCGAAAATAAAAGAAAGACAGTCCCGGAGTTAACATAAAACGTGCTAAGCCTACATTGAATGATGGGACGAATAAATATTTCTTGACGTTAAGAAACGACTCTGTAAGAAAATAAATGTATCCTTGTAAGGCTTTTTGGTTTTGTATTGATACAAATGTAGCCACTTGCCACCCGTTTGTATATGTTAAAGTGAAGTAGGCATGCTTGTTCCCTTTTTACCCGACTACGGCGAAGAAAAAAGGAGGGTTTTGACCGGTATGTATGTATTTATGTATGTATGTATGTTCATCTGTTCCCTCATATCTTGTAAACGACTCATCACAAATTGAAAAATAAGGTATCGTTGGAAGCGTCTCGTCCGCTGGTTATAGGCTATGTGACGTCACATTAAATTAAAAATGGCGCCCTCTAGAGGACAAGAAGTGAGGAACTAAAAAAAAAAATTATTTATTCGTACCATGTTGGGTATCAAATAAAAGGGCTTAATGAGCACATTTCAAAAATATATATATTATAACCCCAACAGAATTTAAAAAAAAATAAAGTACTTAATAAAAACTAAAACCCAACTACGACTAAAAAGGTATAAATAAGAGACCACAGACAGACAAATTAAAAATCCGGAGTCACACGTAATCTGTTTGATTTATGCAACACGTGTGACTCCGGATTTTTAATTTGTCTGTCTGTGGTCTCTTGTTTATACCTTTTTAGTCGTAGTTGGTTAGTGCCGTAGAATTTAGAAATGACATGAATTTATTTACTCTCAGAGTTTTTTTGATGGATAACGTTAAAAGTGATTTTGTTTTGATCTGAAAAACGGTTTGTTGCCAAAATAGCATCACTAACCACTGCTAAGTTATTACATAATAATACTTGCCTATTATTGTCCCACAGCTGGGCAAAGGCCTCTTCTCATCCAGAGCAGGCATGAGCATTGATCACCACGCTTGCTCAAGACGGATTGGCGATTTCTTTTATCTGTTCTGTGGACGATTTCAGACTTATAGGTATTAATTACTAGCTTCTCTCCGCGGTTTCACCCGCATAAATCTCGATCCTGTGAGAATATCGGGATAAAAAGTATCCTATGTCCTAAATCCTAATCCAGGTCATCTTCTACCCATGTGCCAAATTTCATCCAAATTCGTTCAGCCGTTTCAGCGTTACAAACCAACAAACAAACTCACTTTCGCATTTATAATATTACTAGCTGATGCCCGCGACTTCGCCCGCATGGATTTCGGTTATTATATACTAAAACCTTACTCGAGAACCACTCTATCCATTGGTGAAAACAGCATGAAAATAGATGCATTCGTTTTTGAGTTTCTCGCGTACAAGACGACAGATAGACGCGGCGGAGGACTTTGTTTCATAATATGTAAGGATATAAGTTAGTATAAGTCCAGGTTGTTTTCCTACACTGATGTTTTACTGACATCTAATTTTAGAAAATATTTACCTTTAAATTGACCCAGCTCTTCATCCTATACAGCCTCTTTTCTTTCAAAACCCAAGCGTAACTCACACTTACTGCTTTCTAAGATCATTAAAAAGTCAGCATGTATCTCTGGTGCGTCACGTCCAAACGTGTGAGACACATACGACGTTACCCGGGTCAAAGGATTCGTTTAGCTGAGTTCTGCAGGAGTTCCACTTTACCTAGATGTAGTCAGTTGGATCGATAGCGAGCAGGTAGCAGTGACGTAGCCAGCTGAAGTTATAGATACCATGAGGTCAGTGAACTTAGAACGGTATTGTGAACTGACCTCTAGAAATGCCGTAGATTTTTTTACCCGACTACGGCAAAGTCAAACGGAAGAGTTATGTTTTTAGCAGTCTATGTATGTATGTTTGTATTTACATGCTCCACGGTAGCACCTAAATTACTCAACCAATTTTAGTGAATGAGGTGGCAATTGATTCATTATTGTGGTCCGGGTGACATAGGCTACATTTTATACGAACAACTAGCCGCGCCCCGCGATTTCACACGCGTACGTCTCGATCCCGTGGGAATATCTGGATAAAAAGTATCCTGTATCCTATTCCAGGTCATGGTCTACCTATGCGGCAAATTTCATCTAAATCCGTTCAGCCGGTTTAGTGTGAAAGCGTAAAAAATCTCACTTTCGCATTTATAATATTTGTTAGGAAATTAATATGATGAATGTTACATCTAGGATAGTGGAGCTGTTCGATTTTGTGAGATTATCTGCCCTGTTTTGCACAGTTACTATGTCGTCGGTACCTACATTACTGTGTCAATCTGCAAACTTATTTGAAATAATAGGAACTTTACATTAACCGTTAATAGCGCTTACATAACAGTTTAGGCTCAAAGCCTAAACTGGCTTAACCCCTAAGGGGTATGAGGAACAGGGTGTAAAGTTCACTCATCCACCATAGAAAAGGGAGAATCCTCCGACCAGACGGGTGTTGTGTCTGGCGGGCAACTGCCCAATGATTGACGTCGGGTTCTTGTATAAATGTCCATTGCACGGTAAACTTTAATTGCGCGATGCAGGATTTATGTGACGTCAGTATTTTTGTGTGACGTCAGGTCTTTGATGCGTAGTTCGCATGTGGCGATGTAGATCCCGCTCAAGGCCGTGGGTATACAAAATACAAATATGTTTTTGACAATCAATAAAAAAATAATCTCTAGGTCTGTACTCATTGACGCATGAAGAGGCTTTTAAATGAATGAAATATCAGTTCTATTTACTTTCAGCGAGGTTCTACATCCATAAAATATATTCGTAACGTGACGCTACAACTTTTGCCGAAATAGGTTACATGATACCACTTTTGGTGTTCTCGTCATTCAAAACTAAGGACTGCGAGGTTATTGCGTAACACACTACCAATAGCAATGACGTTCATTTTGACAGTTCAACAACAATATGCAGCAATGGATTAGCAATATCCTTCCAAATCATTCAGATTGTGATTGAAAGTGTGTTACGTAATTGGGGTGTTGTGCTGGTCGCCTCAAGTGATGATTGTTTTCCTAATTAACACTGCCCTACGACATTGACTTTTTAATAAAGATAGACGGCGAAATAACGCTAAGAGAAACCGTTAATGACTGCTATTTCCAGACTGATCAATTGGTGATGTCACACACATTATTAAAAGCGTCCTGATTGAAATACATGACCGGCAATAACATTCCTTAACACCAGGAAGTAAGGTTTAGTTTCGTTTATGGTGGAGATTATTTTTATTGTTCTGTATCACTGTATGAGCCTTGATTAAAATGGTCTATATTTAGAACAGACGTGAGTATTTCTGTAAGAGGTATACTCTAAAGAAAAACAGACTTACGACTCTGTATAGAGCGCTCGAGGGAGAACTAAGCTCGGAATTATTGAGATAATTCTCTCCCAAATGTGTACTAGCCTAATTATTTGGAAAAGTTTGTGCAAAAATATAACACTCGCTTTTCATAATAGGCCTCGAGGGACACTTGAGCACGAAGTTTGTGATTAGATTTCTTTGTACACCTACTTTTTAGGGGGGCTCTTAAAAGGCTCAGAAACAGGATTAGGATGTTTTTTTGTTGTTTAAGGTTTCTCACGTATACAAATATTCATATTATCATACAAATATAAGGCTATTTTTTTTTTTTTTTTGCCTCGGAATTCACGTAAAGCCTTTGGTCCCGTCTGTCATTTGTAGATCTTTGACAGTTGTTATGGGTCGTCAGAAGCCCGAAAGTCTGACAACCAGTCTTTAGCGAGGGGTATCGTGTTACCCAATAACTGGGTTGTGGAGGTCAGATAGGCAGTCGCTCCATGTAAAATACTGGTATTTCTGCTGCATCCAGTTGGACCCAATATAGTTGGGAATGGCTAGGCAAATGATGAAGATTTCTAGCTATTTCGGCGTTGTCACCCAAGCCCAAGGTAGCCGACCTCTTTCTAAAACAATCCGTACTCTCAATCGTATCTTTAATTAAATACACCCGTGCGTGCGTATCAATTCCTTAACTAAATGAATATGTATTTACAAAGAATTTAACAGACCGCTCGGCGCTCCTCCAATGCATATATTAATGCCGAAAATATCCTAGAACGGCAAACATGGCCCACAAATGGATACAGTCACGCAAACGATCATAGGCCTTGCTTCTACTTGACGCCATTTAATAAATACCTAGCTGTTTTCGCCATTATTTGACATTGACCTACTATTATTAAATACATTAATATATTAATAGCATTTTAATTAGAGCTGTGTTCACCAACATAGGTATTAAAACAGTTAGTTTATGTCAAACTTCCTATTGAAAGAACTGATTAAATGTCTATTAAATATCTATATATCTAATAGCCGTTTTAAAAGTTGGTGAACTCCGCCCTTACTAGATTACAATTGTCAAACAAATGCGTGTATAAATATTTTTTGAGGTTAACTACCATTCAACTTTAGTTGAATAAATCAGGTTTTATTACGGTTTTTCCAGAAAAGAATATTGCTAAAATTCTAATTGAATTAAAAGAAAGAAGTTTTGAAACAAATTCATCTCTTAAATTGCCCGAAACTGGGAAGTGGGAAAAGTTTTTTTTAAAGAGAGACGTAGGTACCAGGAAAAACAGACAAATTTTTCGTACGGTAGGTAATTACTTAACACTACTTAACTTACACATAACATAACATCACGCCTGTATTCCCCGAAGGGTTAGGCAGAGATGTAAGTACATACCTATGGTACACCCACATTTTGACAGTTAATTTTAATTCCCATGTAGGTATACTTACAATAGACGTAGATATATTTAGTAACCTATTCCGCTTAGCTATTCTTCAGGAGTCATAAAAAGCCCTGTAAGAAATCGACACGTGTTTCACCTCTCAACGAGGCATTCTCAGCGCTCTCTCTGCGTCCAGCGTTCGGTGTGGCAACAAGTCGTGTTCTGGTTTGCAAATGGCCAATCGTCATCCTGAGGATGCCTCGTTGAGTGGTGAAATACGTGTCGGTTTCTAACAGGCCTTTTTGTGACTCCTGAAGTCCTGAAGAAAAGCTAAGCGCAATAGGTTACTAAATATCTACGTCTATTGTATTTTATAATGGATTTCCGCAAAGTCACGCCTGAATCAATTAACTAGGTATACTTAATAATTGCCTTCTGTTCGAAGTTAATTTGTAGGTACTTAATGTCCAACTTTTCTGACCCAACATACATCTTCTTAGTAAAAGTTAAAAGGAACCACTGAGCCGCCTTCGTAAATGAATTTTTAAAATAGCGGTTAGGAATGTGGTTCAAAGTTACACTCCACGAAGTTTTTATCGAAAATTTCCAACAAACAGAAACAATTCGAATGAAATAATTAATTAATTAACACAAGTATGAATTACGTTTGGCTTCAATTCGTTTCATGTTTCACTAATTTATTGATTTTAAAGTAACTTAAATTATTTATTACTTTACTCGTATTCCTTTGATTAAAATTTTGTGTACTTTATCGATGTATTTTTAATGAATTATGAAAGATAGAACCAACATATGAATAAATGAATGAATGAATATTTATATTGTTGTTGTTTTTCTTTATGGAAACTGGTCAACGTTATTTTTGGACGCTCTAGCAATATCAAGGGGATTTCTGGCCTATGTGACCAAGTTAAGAAGTCTATTGAACCTGTAAGATCATCCTTACCACAATATAAATAAGGACCCTTACCTACCTAAAACGGAGATACGCACGGCAGATACGACAACGATTGGAAATCCTTTTTCACAGATCGACCTCTTTCAAATAGCAACTTTTACTTGACTGATTTATCTGGCAGTCATTACGAGGCTACCTTAGGCAGCAGAAAAACGCGACGAGAAAGAAAAAAAAAAAAAACTCGGAAAATGTTCTACTGGTGCCGCGTCGCACCTGTCTGCGGGAGCCTTTATTCGAAAACTGAACTGAGTAATGGAACTGGAAACTTTTGGCGCTAGGTATCAACAGTGTTTGATTAAATATTACGTTCCTGATTTTCATTCAAACATGTTGCCGGTTGAACTGAGTTTTTGAGCCGGTACTGTATTTAAAATAAACACAAATACCTAACTGATAAATATACTAGCAATGCGATAAACCAGTCGGTAGTAGGTTACTGACATAGTGGCGTGACAGACATTTAGTTATCAAATATTCACAAGCACTTCGATTTACCATAGCTACGAAAATATTTGACTCACTATGAATTATTTAACCAATTCCACTGCGCCGTGGCTTTATACGGAAAATGTGAACAATTTTCTATTTGAAAATAATTAATAATTATATATAAAAGTTATATAAAGTATAGTATAATTATAATTAAATAATAAAAGTACGAAAATTAAACCGTACCTAAATCTGCCATTAAAATTATTTCTAACGGAACGAGTGAAAACCTGCACCCTACTTGCGTAATACACGATCAATCACAATCTGAATCGTTTTGAAACAGATTGCTAATCCATTGCTTCATAAGTTCGAAAAAAAAAAGCTGCTCAAAAACGTAAATAACGCAATGAATATTGTTGAACTGTCAAAATGAAACAAATTAATCTTCATCGTCTACGAAAATGTGTTTGATACGCAATTGGATAGTAGATTGAATACGAACAACTTCCTTCAAAATCTGTTTCGGTACTAGGTACGTATATGTAACATACAATATAGTCTATGTATAATGTACTCGCTGTGCCCCGCGGTTTCACCCGCGTAGGTCTCGATCCCATGGGAATATAGGGATAAAACGTATCCTATGTCCTATTCCAGGTCATGGTCTACCCATGGGCCAAATATCATCCTCTCTAGAGTAGGGAACGTCGCGGCAGCGGCCACGAACGGTTCGCGTATTGCATTTTTATACTCGTGATAACTTCGAAATTAAATGTCCGATTCCAATGAATTAAAAAGTATTTTACTGCTAAATAAATACCCTTGATGATAAAACTATTTATTTGAATCAGAATTCCAGTAGTTTCGGAACCCATTCGGTACAAACAAAAAAATCTTTCCTCTTTATAACATTATATATTACCTATAGTATGATTGGAATAATTCCCAAAAATATCGTTACCGCGAACATATGAAAATATCTTACATATTTTTTTAGTAAATTGTGTTGTCGTTTCATAGACCGCGTTTACATAATATTATTCCCATCGAATATTCCCACTCCCTTTCGTTTTCCTTCAATATAGAAAACAAGTACTTTGACGATGAACGTACCTATTCTGAATATCTGGTTTCTCTTTATTTTATTGTATACGTGGAAGGATAACGAACTAAATAAGTTTGAGCACGCAATGCTCAAGTCATTGCTCGAAAGGTTATCGTCGTTTCTGAAAATGTTCAGAGTAGTGCCTTTAATTAAGCTGAAACTGTAGCTTACGTTTTTTATATTTTATTATTAAGTAGATTTGCGGCTGACATTAATGAAGGACCTATGAGTCACGTTATAAAATTCTGTTCTTGTAGATCGTCTAGTTTTTGAGGTCAGTCACCTTTTGTTCTTTTGTAAAACAAAGGAAAATCGCAATTTTTCAAACTCTTTACTGGTAAAAACAAGTAAAACCTTTAAAACGGGTTTCCAACATTTTCTTCTGTCCATCTTCGTTACTCGTTGCCAATAGCAACTATCCAGAAAACAAGTGAACCGGATTTACTTTTCCACTATTTTCGGGTTTTAAGTCCGATGCAGTTAAAATCAGGTACGTTTTTAACAAATGATTTCTTCAGACGGCATGGACGTCATTTATTGTTTTGCTTGTTAGTGTACAATGCCAAAATTGGAAAAAAGGAACTCGCATCGAATCACTATAAAGTCCGTCTGTTTGTTTCAACTTTTGTGCCTTCTGTTTTCGTTACAGTAAGTCCATTATTAAACGTAAGTAATTTTTAAATCAAATCATTACAATCACGCCTTGCGGTTGCATTAACAACTATAGCGTTTCACAAGAGAATTGCACAACTGTTTACCAACAGCGCCCCCCTGTCAGAGTCATCCGAGCGCAAAAATATCCTTGAACGACTGTATGTAAAACTGATTAAGCAATCTAATTGCAGAGTCCGAACTAATCATTATGTCGAAATCAGCCCATGTCAAATAGAAGCAGTTCAATTGACGTTATCCCGTCGGTTTAATTACTGGCACAGTGTGAACAAGATTTAGGGCAATATTTACATTTTACTGCAGCGGTACGTCGCGTCGTGGCCATCCGACCGAGTGTAATTAATGTGGTGAGGCGACACAAAATTATGTAGCTACTATATTGTAGGTATAACTAGTGTGACATGGAGTAGAGAGGACTTGGAGTGAAATGAGGCTGCATAGGGCAGTAGCTAGGACTGCAAACTCAAATAAATTAGCTGATTCAAATGAAGTATGCAATTGGAAAACGTGACCCCAGTAATCTGCCAGTGAAGACCACGCCACCATCTGGTATCCACCAACAAATTCGCTGAACGATTTTTTATTTTATTTAGCTATTGTTACACCGCACGTGTAAAGTGTGGAGTGTGTATGTTCCATTTACTGTTTACTCCACGTGTATACAGGTACACACTGTCTACGCTCGGTAAAATTATTGAATGTCGGAAAATTCTCCCGCCGTGTGTTGAAAACATTTTTCAATAACGAAATGGTTCTGCTGGGGCACGAACATAACTTCATTTGTTCTTATTAAATTGGATGGAGATCGAGATATTTCGTTGAACTTATTTTTATCAATAAAGTTTTTACGATTATCGTATTTTTATATTTATTTTGTCTGTAACCGCTGACAGATGAACGTGGATCCTACAGACTGCTACAAACAAAAATGATTGGTATATTTTTGCAGCAAACGCAAGGCTTGGCTAGTACGTAAACGCAAGGCAAGGATACTTATTTCAACTAACCAAAAGTGGGAAATTAATTGTAATGTCCTTTGACAAAATAATAGGTATACTTATTTTATTTACAACTCTAAAATAATTATTACCAGTCCCTTCTGTCATTAATATCCATAATCTATAATTATCATTCAGCATATTAATGCCCGATTCACAATAAATAATTAACGAAAATATCGCGAGTATCACGCCAAGTGAGATATTGATTTCACGAATTAGTTTGCCGGTCGCGTTCGGGGTTTGCGGCGCCTGCCCTGAGCCCCTGAGCCCCTAGCTCCCTGCACGCGAACCGACATGCCTCGTCTGGTGAAATATATTACGATTAGAATACGATCATGGGGTTTGTGATCCCTGGGTAGGAAGAGATCACACATGCTCAGAGAAATCAAGGTTGGAAATAAACAAAACACAATCGTTCTTCTTTAATTTCAGCAAATGTCTTTCATTTTGACAATCACCAACAGTAGCCGCCTTTACACGACACTCGCGAGCGGAGTGTGCACGATTGAACGCGGGAAAGCTTGCACGCGCAATCGTGTGTGATTGTTTTTATCCATTTTGATGTGCCTTGAATTATGTTCGAAGCGCACAGACTTGAACGCATGAAAGCGCGAGCGGGCGGGGCGCGCGTGCTTTCTCGTTCTCGTTTTCTACCTTTACACACACATTCTTTCCTGCATGAAAGGCCTTTCACGCGTGAAAGCGCGTGTCGTGTAAAAGCGGCTATTCATTGCGTTATTTAAGTCGAGCAGACCAAACATATGAAGCTATGGATAAGGAAACGTGTTTTAAACTCCTTCGGAGTGTGAAAGAAAGTGTGTTACGCATTTGGGGTACTGGTTCCATTACCATTACAAAATGATTTAGTGATAAAAAAAAACCAAATACTTAATATTCTAAGTTGGCCCTAAAAACCGATAACAAGTGTAGTACCGAAAGATTAGCATTTACAGTGCTTGTTATAAGAAAGCCTAAAGGTGGTTATAAATATATAACTTTTGTTCTAAATAAAGTAAGTAGGCACATAATAGCCGGCAATTCCTCTGTTTTCATTTTCAGAAAGTAAAATAGCACCCCGAGTCACGATTCAAAGTAATTTCGTCCGCGGCGCGATCGAGTTATTTATTGAATTTTGTAACAGCCGTGTTCTACAAACTTATTACATAACAGAGCCTTTGTTTTATACTAGCTGTTGCCCGTAACTTTGTTCGCAAACAATATCTTATCCCCTTTAAGCCATACAAAAGTTGGATTTTGAAGAGTTGTTAGTCTCCGGTGAGCCCTACAGTCTATTAGGAACATCTCTTGCAAAATAATGATGCTTAGGGTGAGCACTGAGGGTAAATTTCACCAATGTAATTGAACGCGATTAGCACATATAAACCGCGTTCGAGAGCATTCAGTCCAAAATTCCATAACAATCACGACAATAAGGGATCTCGCGCACTAGACGGCCACGACTAGTTGGCCGTTGCGACTAAGTGCGCGATTCGTATCGGTTTCTATAGTTTACCTACCTGGTCGCGGTCGTGACCGACTAGACCGCGAGATTTTTTACAACTACTTAACGCGGTTGAGAGGTGCTTATCACGTTCAGTTTCTAGCTAAATTTCGACTTCAGACACGGTATCGTTTCATACAAATAGGTTTTCACATAAAAATATAAAAAAACAACCTCACCGAAATCTCGGGTTCTTAAAAAAATACTGTCCCTTTTTTACGAAACCTAATTATCCCGAAACCACTCTAACGTACGCCTATTAAAGTTTTTATCTCGAAAATCCGTGTCAACCTGTATATGTATGTAGGATTGTAGATATAGGAAAACCGGTCAGTTCAAGCACCTACCACTATAAGTTAGATTGAAATGGATGCTGAGTACTTACCTGACTGCATTTTATTACTATGGCCGATGTTTACTGCAAGCAGTATTCTTTGAGAAGGCGATTGTCTTTTGTCGAGATACGGCGTGTGTTAAAGAAATGTCTATAGCTCAGGAACTTTGCACGGTTTCTTTAAAATATAGGGCTGATACTCTCATGAATATTTGGGAACGATTTAGTATCTATTTCCATGAAAAATATCGTATAAAATAACATAATATAGTGACCTTATTGGTGATGTTCTCCGGAAAGGTCAGGTGCGTAGGTACCTAGTAGATACTCGCAACCGACGTGCGTGTATGACCGTAAACGAGGCAAAAGGAGTATGTAAGGATCGTAGCAGGTGGCGTTCTGTAGTTTCTGCCTACCCCCATCGGAAGAAGGTGTGAGTTTATGTATGTGTGTATCGTATAATTGGTTTGTTTTCTTTCTAATGCCTTTTATTGCCTTTCTATTTTTTTTATTTTTTTTGTCTAAACGTATCTGTTATTTTTCCCCTTCATCAATCTGTCTAGAATCTTAAAATTAACCAATGTAATAACATTATTTAAGTAATTAGATTAAATTCGGGGTGAGAGCCTGGTGATCCCTCACACAGGGTATCCTAGTATGGACGCCAGCACGGATCAGTCTCTCACAAAGGATCATATTTTATGCTTTTTTGTGATCTCGCTATAGTTTTTGTCTCTATGTATAAAATGTGAACTTTAGTGAAGAGAGAAAAATAAATAAATAAAATAAAGATATTCTCGTATTAGAATGCCGGAGTAGCACTGGTTTTGAGGGGTTTTTATAATTTTTATGTATATAAATGAATCTTTAATTACCTAAAAATACTAAAAACACTAAATTTATCAATTTCGTTGTCCTTCATTAACTAGCCAGCGCCGCAGAAAACTAGCATCTATCTTTGATATTGACGTATATAGTCCGCGCAAAACGCCCGCGGCTAGAGTTGCACTCGACCGGGTTTTATTATTGCTCTTTTTACGTCATGCTAAATCCCGGGATTATGTCGGAAACAACTGTGAAAATCCCGGGATTACATAAGAGGATTGGGTTTGTATTCTGACGGTCGTATTATTTGCTCTAACTTTAAACAGCGATCGTTTTGTACGCGGCTGCCTTGTTTTGTTGTAATAAACACAATCTTGCTGTACATCGCACTCGTCTCCACAGAGTAGGTAACTCGTTCATGGGTCAATGTATACGCTTTTATAACAAACTTCCCATTGAAATACGAAACTTACCCATTAAACGATTTAAAAACTGTATTAAAACCAAACTTTGTAGAAAAGGGTACTATAAAATTTCAGATTATTTAGAAGACAAAAAAGCATGGGATTGATCTGCTCGCTCTGCTAAGCATTGTGACATTTTGAATATTGTGGTAAATCATCAAAATATCCACCAGTACCAGTTTTATATACAAATTGACATTATTGAATATTATATACAAAATGACATGATTACTTTGTAAAGTATTGTATTATTTTAATTATTGTGAATGTGAGCACTATGTGGATTTTTATTTTGTTTTTATTTCTATATTTTTTCGTTCTCAGTTTTATCGATGGTCTGGCAATTTGAGAACTTTATGCGGCCTACCCAAATGTCCTTTCTTTGGTACTGTTCGTCGAGTCGTTGAGCTCCTAGGTTACTGACAAATGCTTGCACTGACTGGACAGGTCCACTCAAATCTGTGTGGTTCATTCCTCAAAAGACCATTTCAGACTCTAATCTACATGGTCATATGAGGACCATGTAGATTAGAGTCTGAAATGGTCTCTTGGCCTGACCAAGATTATGTCTGGACTTTAAAAGAGACTGTGACCTCTGATTTTGTTTCGGCCTTTCTTCTCAGTTTAGTCAGATAAGAAACGCCGACCTCATCTAGCTTATTTTTAATCTTTTTTTTAATATGACGTGTAAAAGTGATTCCAATATCCTATTTACAGAATAAACAATGTCATTTCATTTCATTTGTTAATTTTGTATAATAATTTGCTCGTTAAATCTGTGGGAATTTATTTGTCAGAGCAAGGTATTGCGAATTGGCACTGCAATCAGTAACCGTTTGTCACGAGCCACGAGTACTGTTTATGATCATCCTACAGTCACACAGTATAGTATTTATCATTCACAGAGTACGTAAAGTGGTTTAATTTTGTTAAAGCTTTATCTAAGAATATGTTACTATTGTCCGGGTTGATCGATTGGTTTGATCGAGGATTATATCCAAGATAAGAATGCTTGGAAACATGCTGGTCTTGCTCCATAAGACGATTTAGAGTCTGGACAAAATCAAACTGGTTGCTAATTTAGCTGTATAATTTATTCCTTGTATGTCATAGATTTTTACACTCTGTGATTACTTGAACTCACACACTGACTTATGTTAGTATTACTTGTAAAAATGTTAGAAATATTTTGATATCGTTTAGTTTTACAATGTTTGTAAATATGTGAGCACCATGTATCTATCAATTAATTTATTTGTCATTGCTCCATTTTTTATTATTTTTACCTATTGTGGTACAGTAATTTTATTCTAGGTGCATCGTCTTCATATATAATATGTAATTGATGTATACAAAATATTGTTAAACATTTTTAAAAGAGTAACGGTGGAGTTTCTTGCCTATTCTTCTCCATACGAAAACTACCTTTTGGAAGGGGCAACTAGAATCAGTTCATGTTTTTTGTTTTTTTTAAGGTTCCATAGTGCCTTATAAGTGCCTATTTGAAATAAATTATTTAACTTTGACTTTGTCCGTAAACCTCTAACAATGAAACTTCAGAAAGATTTAACGACTAAATACATACTTATTTACGTATATTGAGGATCCAATACGTCCAATTATAAATGTGTAGGCGGTTGCCTTTGCCCGTTCACCTGCGATAATCGCTTAATAGCGTTTTTACGCTTTGGAAGGCAGGTAAACCGGAATTACACGATTGACATCTTCCGCCTACATTTTGATTAAACGACGGTTTTAACCTTCTTAACTAAATGTTATTGGTATTATTTTTCTACGAATCCACGTTGGTAGATGAGGGTTAGGTACTTATGACCCAATTTTTGTCACCGTTAACTTAAATTATAACTTTCGATATTTAAAAAAAGAATCATGTAGTAATTGATTTACCAAAATTCAAAATTTACAAGAAAATAAAAATGTTTCTACATATTTTATAGGCGCCCCTTCCAAAAGGTAGTTTCGTATGGAAAAGAATGGGCAAGAAACTGCATACCTAGTTACTTTTTTAATCTCTCTTTTTTTGGGTTCCGTACCCAAAGGGTAAAACGGGACCCTATTACTAAGACTCCGGTGTACGTCCGTCTGTATGTCTGTCTGTCCGTCTCTCTGTCACCAGGCTGTATCTCATGAACCGTGATAGTTAGACAGATGAAATTTTCACAGATGATGTATTTCTGTTGCCGCTATAACAACAAATACTTACTAAAAAACAGAATAAAATAAATAATTAAGGGTGCTCTCATTCAACAAACGTGATTTTTTGCCGTTTTTATAGATAATGGTACGAAACCCTTCGTGCGCGAGTCCTAATCACACTTGGTCGGTTTTTACAATATTTTAATTATAATTATATTTTATATGTGAAAACGAAACAAATACCTACTTAGCACGAGTCATATTAAAAATTATAAAAATGTACTTAGAGTGAATACTACAATAAAGTCGGGCCAACCAGACTGCCCTATTTTCAGAAGGTAGAATAATATTTGACTAGCAAATTGCCTGTCACGAGGCATTTCTCTTTTCTTAAAGCACTCTCTTTTTATTACAGTTTTTTTCTTAAAACAACTTGTCTCACGAGGATTTAAAGTAATTTAATGTTTTACATAATTTAATATTTTAAGGCTTATCCCATTCCAGCGTGTAATTTAAAAGGAAATTGTGAACAAAGCTCAATGAAGGAACATTCTTTAGGAGAACTTTAGCAATTAACCATTACACTGAAGTAACTCATTCCGCTGGGACCATTGAACTGAACTGATTCCATTATTATTTTTGATTTATTTTCATCCGTACAATTAAGTAAATAGGTAGGTACGTTTCTTGTACAGTCACGGACTTTAATTGATGAGCCACGTTCAAACTTTTCAATTTTGCGATCTCAAATCTCATGGTCGTAAACAAGATGGCAAATTACTAGTAATTGGAAATAGTGTTATCCATAGAGATTCACTAATAAGTTCTCAATAAAAAATAAATACAATGTTTATCGAATCTATTTGATACTGACCTCCTTTGAATCAGAGCTCATTAACTCGATATTTCTTAAAACTTAACCGAAGACATTACTTTCGAAGTTGTCGAAATGATTATAATATAATTTCTTTGTACGCTAACGTTACTATGGCTACGCTAAAACAATCGTCGCTAGGTTACGGTTACTAGACCTACAATTGGTTGACTATGGGTAGTCACTCTGCTGTCAAGTTTGTAGTTATGGCTCTCAGGTTAGCCAACCGGTAAAGTTAAGACATATAAGTTTCTTCTTCTAATACGAAGACATAATAATGACTTTCCGTGTCTGGATGTACGAGTAGACCCGAATAAACCCGATTTGCATTACACGACTAAAATACGAACAGGGCCAAGTGGCTCATCAATTAAAGTCCGTGACTGTACATTAATAATAACTTGTGCCTAATAAATAAAAATAACAATATATTATCCTAAGTGCGCAGGGCAAAAACGCGCGGCGTCAGTAGTCTAGGTAGAGAAATCAATCCTAACTAATATTATAAATGCGAAAGTGAGTTTGTTTGTTTCGCTTTCACGCTGAAACGGCTGAACGGATTTGGATACAATTTGGCACATTTATAGACCATGACCTGGAGAAGGACATACTTTTCATCCTGGATCATAAGCAACAGCTAGTGTGAAATATTATTAGAATGATCAATACAAGTCTTAAGTTCAAGTAACCATATTCAGGTCTTTACCTATGAAATTGCCGTTCTGCAGTACTGGCCATTTCAAATCAAAATAATTTTTGTTTGGCTAAGAATTCTAATTTCAAATTAATTTTATTTTAAAAACATGGATTTTTTTTTCCAAAAGTAGTCATTTCTTTATTGATTAGTGTTACATTTTCATCGCATTTCAATCTTTTTCGTCATCATGGATACGTTAAAAATTCGAGTAATTATGGAATATGAGTACCGTCGTGGCAGCAACGCGGCACAAGCGGCACGCAACATCAACGACGTTTACGGAGCTAACACTACAAACCAACGCACCACCTGTTATTGGTTTGCTCGCTTCCGTTCTGGAAATTTCGACCTGAAAAATGAACCTCGCGGTCGTCCGAAGACTTTGGTCGACAATGACGAATTAAAGGCGATTGTGGAAGCTGATGATACACAATCTACGGCTGAATTAGCAGCAGCTTTCGACGTTAGCGTCAAAACAATATTGGTCCATTTGCGTCAAATTGGCAAGGTAAAAAAGCTTGACAAATGGGTGCCCCACGAACTCAATGATCGCCAGCGCAAAGTACGCGTCGAGACGTGCCTTGCACTGCTCAACAGACACACAAATGAAGGAATTTTGAACCGCATTGTTACCTGCGATGAAAAATGGATTCTGTTTGATAACCGCAAGCGCTCAGCAAGTTGGTTGGATCCTGGTTCAGCACCTAAACAATGCCCTAAACGAAAACTTACCCCTAGAAAAGTGATGGTCACTGTTTGGTGGTCTAGCGCCGGTGTGATTCATCACAGCTTCTTACCAAACGGGGTGAGCATTACTGCAGATGTGTACTGTGAAGAACTGAACACAATGATGGAGAAGCTGGCGCATCTCCAACCAGCATTGGTCAATCGCTCGTCTCCGCTGCTCCTGCACGACAACGCGCGACCTCATACTGCACAGCAGACGGTCTCCAAGTTGCAAGAACTGGGGTTGGAAGCTCTCCGTCATCCGCCCTACTCACCAGACCTTGCGCCTACAGACTACTACTTTTTCCAGAATTTGGATAACTTCTTGGCGGGAAAAAAATTCAATACCCGAGAGGCAGTACAAAATGCCTTTGAAGAATTTGTTGCCTCCCGTCCAGCTGATTTCTTTAAGAAGGGCATCAATAAACTGCCACTGCGATGGGAAAGATGCATTGATTGCATGGGTGATTACTTCGATTAATACAAATAAAAAATTCATGAAAAAAATTCGTTTAAATTTTTTCATACAAAACGGCAATTTCATAGGTAAAGACCTATTAAAATATTTTGATTTAGATTTTTTAATCAAAAGTCATTTATTCAAATTAGGCTGAGAATTAGCACTTTTCGAACGTCAAAATTACATAAGACAGTCCCCCAAAACGCCTACCCATCACTTGAATAATGACCGGATAACCCCACAAGAAACAACTATAAATGGTTAGACATAGTCCCAACATACACAACAAACTATTCCTTTTATGTCGTCAAATCGGCACAACATGATTCACTAGTGTTGTGCAGCGAGTGAACGATAAACCTCGTTATCTGCAGGAGGTCCACTTTACTTAATACTTTAGCTCGCATTACACCGGCTAACGTTACGTACTAGGCGATATTTATTAGTGCTCATACTTAAGCTGTCCACTTTGAGTGGCTCTTTTTACTTTGTAAAGGAAAATGTGATTCTTTTGTTTATTTTTTAACTTTTTAAGGGCGAATTTCACCAATGTAACTGAACGCGGTTAAGATGTGCTGATCGCGAATTAATTTAAAAAATTCTTTCACCATTGGAATGCTATATCATCACCGAGTAAAATAGGCTATAATGTATAAAGATATCACGCGGGCGAAACCGCTGGCGGAAGCTAGTCTCAAATAAGACTTTAGTAGAATTATTATATATCGTATCACCTAAAACCAATATCAGGTAGTGCTGACTATAAATATGAGTTATTTCAAGTAACTTGTGTGTTTTTTTATAGTGGCTAAAATATCATGCCAGTTTCTGAGAGGAATAAAAATGCCACGTCCATGCACTTCCATTATTTATATATATCATGCAGACTATATCACACTGCTTCACACTGCACTAAAAATAGAACTCTTCTCGTCTCGTGGGACACAGCGACAACTTTAACTCATGAAATCTCTTTATGATACTACTTGTATGTCTGACTGTATCAAATCAATCATCTGCCTAGCCTTTTCCCAACTAGGTATGTAGGTTGGAGACGGATTCCAGTCTTACCGGATGCTGCTGAATACCAGAGGGCCTAGACAAATGACAATCGCTTCGAACGCTTTTCGTATTTCTACAACGACTTTCAACAGGATTGACATAAGGTTTTCGATAGCTTATGTCAGTCCTATACATTTTTGGGCTTTTCCATCCTCGTTATCGCTGATAGAATGTCACTTTGTCTAGGGGCCAGTATTTTACATGGAGCGATGGCCTATCAGACCTCCACAACCCAGTAACTGGGTAATACGATACCCCTTGGTAAGACTGGTTTTCAGACTTTCGGGCTTCTGACGACCCTTAACGACTGATAAAGATCTACGAATGACAGCCGGGACCAACGGCGTCTCGTGCTTTCCCAGCCACGGAGGAGTTTTGGTATGTAAAGATGGTCACCCATCCACGGACCAACTCTGGCAAGCTTAGGTTAACCTGTTGGATCGACCCGTGCGGCTGTTATTACTTAGCCACGAGCTCTGTCTGACTGTATATAAATCTGTAAATATCTGTCTGAGCTTTGAACATAGATATATTAGTATATCTATGTTCAAAGCTCAGCTACATTTCCGTTTAAATAATGGTGTGTCATACATCACACCAACGAGCAATCGTTCCATAGGTAGTAATTCAGTTACTGACGTCAAACGGTTAAACTAATCCAACATTCCAAATGTGTGCTACTTATTACACAGCAAAAACAGTTCAGAAACTTTACTTGAATAGTTTTAAAATTAATCAGTTTTATAAATTACTATCCAATTTTACTGTAACAAATATTACTATACAATTTAATTGTAAGGATTGGGTTTTTGTAATAAAGAGAAAAGAATTTGATATGGGTTCGTATGTTTTCGCGTAATTGGGTTCTGTCGGCTCCTCACTATCTTTCTGGCCTTGTCCCATGTTACTCGTGGTCGGCGCAACACGTTTTCTTCTTACACTCTCTCCTGTCAACCTTCACGCTATCATTCACTCCCTTCTCTTTCATATCATTCCTCACACAATCCATCTATCTTTTCTTTGGCCCTCCTCTCCCGTTCCATCCATAGACAGTTATATTCATCACTTTTTTAGTCACAAGCATTTCCGTCCTCCTCATCATATACCAAGCCAAACGATTTCCTTTCAACTTTTCTGTCACTATCAATATATACTCCTTTCTACTTTATCCATTTTCGTCACTCCACACATCCATCTCAATATTCTCATCTCCGCTGCAATCTACCAACTGTATTTCGGTTTACTAAATGTCTAAATTTAATCAAAATTATCGACAACAATCAACACGGTTCCTTGTCGAACTGGCATCTCATAAAATTTTAACCCTTGATAAGAAAGGGCTGTATTTAACGGGTTGGACTTTGAAATTGGAATGAAAGGGGTTCAAAGTTTGAAGTTCTCGGCTGCGAGGCGAATTGTATGTATTTAGGCGCGACCTGACTTTCGACTTTCGGCCTAGTTGCGAGCAATTTAATTAAAACTAGTAGGTACTATTGTTGTTATTATTGTTTAATTAATAGTTACACACACAAATAATACATATTGTATTGTCGATATTTAAACTCTATTTTGATTACTAAGAATAATAAATACAATTACAAAATATGAATAATATATAAATATCGTCGAATATTTTTTTAAACTTAACACATTTTTGTTATTTAAAACTCGAACGGGGTGAAAGCCCCCGTTCTCATCCCACAATCTGGCCGAGTACTAGCGAGCACGTCACTAGCAGGAGGCCATAATTGCCTGCTACCAGCGCTAATAACAAAGTTTGCACGCAGCACGAATTCATGATGCGAACATTAAGAGCACTCAGGCCATCAGACATCTTAAACACACGCCGCAATAAACAGATGTAGGTACTTACTTATGTACCTTTTAGTTAAGGTCGCCTTCATGCCTCGTTGTAGTCTGTTGTACAGAAAAGGTTAGAAAGAAAAAATAAACAAAAGAAAGAGGGAAAATGCGTTTATTTGCGGTAAACATGATCCAAAGAAAGAACACAAACAAAAAAGAACAAGTTGGGGAAAAATATGTTAGACTGGATAGTTAGACTGGAAGCCGACCCCAACATAGTTGGGAAAAGGCTACGCAGATGACAATGGAACTTCTGCACAAAATGCACGGTAACAACATTGTTCTAAGGAATTATCTTAATAACAGAACTTGTTTTCTGGTCAGCTTCTGTCATTTCCGGGAATATGCACAAGAATAATTTTTTGGTAACGACCTGTCTACCAATATTCACACCAAAATTTTACACTTTAGTGTAAATTACTTAATAAAGTTTTTTTGTTTTTTCGCAACATTTTATTATATAACATCACGCCTGTAATACCCCAAAGGGGCAAGAGGGAGGCAAGAAGAGGTGTGCCTAAAATAGCCCACTTTCGCTTGTTATATTTAAGTCATATGTAATAGGGGGCGAGCCTATTGCCAACAACAGGAAACAAATCCAGACTCCGGTCTGCTACTGATAAACAACATTTTAAGTAAACCTCTTTATTACGAAACACATCAACTCTGTAAAATAAAGGTCATAAATAGGTCTTGTCATAAATTCTTATTTTAAAGTGAGAATAAAGTTTACATATTCCGAAAGAAAAACTGTTTAAAACACCATTACATCTATTAAATGAATGTTTCTGAACATAAATTGTATCTTACAGGGAATATGCAAACAAAATGAATACCTTCAACATTTATTATTTTTCAGCTGAAATAATTGCATTATTTTCAGCGAGAATTCTTGAAAAAGCGTAAGTTTACATAATATTACTCGTGTACCCGTTTAACGCATAAAACTACGGGTCAAGAAACGATTTCATGTATTTTATTTAACATCACTCGCAGATTGTGGCGAAGCAGATTTATGGTACCTAGTGGTGTTTTTTTTATTATGTACTAGCTGGCCTGTACTTCGGCCCAGTGGATGTCGGTTATTACTTATACTAAAACCTTCCTCGAGAACCACTCTATCCATTGGTGAAAACAGCATGAAAAATCGGTGCAGTAATTTTTGAGTTTATCGCGAACAGGACGACAGACGGACGCGGCGGAGGACTTTGTTTTATAATAAGTATGTAAGGATTAGTCTATTATTTTGTAATGATTATTTTGTGTATTTTATCTGAGGGCCTTAGTCGTAGTTCTTCTTCTTTTCGTGTGGATAGTGACTAACCTGGGACTGACTTGGCTTCACATGTCTTGGCAGCAGTGATAGTGGTGTGACCGTCGGACTGTCAACTCATAGGTCTCATTTTCACCTAAAGTAGTAATAAAGATTGGAGATGTTGAAGGCGCACTCATTTCGGATGGTGATCGGTTTTACGAATTTTGCCGATGCTGTATCTAAGTTGTGTCGTACTGTACTGTTTTTATAATTTGTATTTCTTTTGGAAGTAGAGTAGCTGTCACAGAAACATAAACCATGATTTTAGTATAACGCAAATTAATCAATAATAAAAATTATAAATAAAATAAGTTTAATTTTTTTTTTTTTTATATTTGTTAATCTTCGTTATACTAAAATCACGGTTTTGGTAATTATTATAATTTAATTATTTATTAAAATTATATTTAGCCTGTGTTGTCCCACTGTTGGGCAAAGGCTTCCCTTTATCCTTTCCACTCTTCTCTGTCTTGAGCTCGTGTGGACCAATCCCTTTTGTAGGCGTCAAGCTCGTCTCGCCATCTTCTCCTGGGTCTGCCTCGATGTCGATCGACGTTTTCTGAGACCCATATGGTGGTATATATTATTTTCATATTACCTTTTGGAAGGGGCAACTAGAATCAGTTCTTTTTCCCTGTTTTTGACGCTCAAAAGTGCATTTTATGTGCCTACTTGAAATAAATTATTTGACTTTGACTTTGACTTCATATAATATTATGACTCATTTTCGCAGCTATAATTTCCATCCCGTAATCGTATAAAATTGACTCGATTTCAGTGAGCAATTAGTTGGATAACTCTCCAATCAACACAATGCAATCGACGAAGTAATAATCAGTGAGATCCAGTAAGACTGGATGCCGACCCCAACATAGTCGGGAAAAGGCTAGGCAGATTGAAATTGGAGTAGATGCCAAAAAAAAAACGTAGGTACTTATTACTACAACAGTAGAAATAACGAAGGCGATCATATTTTTATGACTTACACCAAAATCTCAGAGTTTTAATAACGTTACGCGACGCCCCAATCCACCCAATAAAGAAAATGAACAGACCAATAAAAATACTGACATGTCATACAGAAATAATAAATGATATTTATTTGTTCGCGTGGTAACGGGATCGCTGACCATACAATATGTTTCTTCATTTGAAGGAAGATTTTATCTTTTTTATGATTTATTTGCTACCCACTTCATTTATTTTACAATATGGATCAGAGATTTTTTTTCCGTAGGTGGGGTACCAAAATTACTCTGATTTATATGTAAAAGAAGTTAAAATATTTTAAACTACTATGATGTCGCTTCTGCACGCACCTTCGCCCGCATTGTAGTCTACTAAACACACCTGGCACTCAGCTTTATGCCAGTGAAAGAATTCTCGAAATCCGATCAGTACTTCCAGAATACTTCTTACATCCAAGCTTACAAACTTCACCTCTTTTTATTATTAGTGCAGACTAGCTGCTGCCCGCGGCTCCACCCACGTGGACCCTAATTATATTTCTAAATTAAAAATAGCCTAAGTTACTCCTTATAACATCAGCTATCTGCAGCCACTGAAAGTCTCATCTAAATCAGTCCAGCCGAAACGTACAGGGTCAGCCCGTTTTTTACAAAATTGGACAAAATTTAAAAAAAAGTTTTTTTATAAGTACTATTTATACTATTAAACTTTTAGTAAAAAGCTGTTATTTTGACAGTACACAGATACACTTTAATTTAATTTATTTGTATGTATTTGTATAGATGACTAACTTATCATGGTCAGAATTTATAAATATGGGTAGGCAGGTCATAAACGTCTTGCAGTTATACTAAACTATAGTGGAATAGTGAAACCTCGTGCCACCGGCAATCATTTTAGATCTATTTAAATAACGAAATTACAAAAAAAAACTTAGCTTTTTATTCTAATTCCACCATTTTGAAACACGCGATTCGTTTATGCATCAGTGAGTCATATTTCCACAACAGGTGCAGAAGGGTTTTCATAACCTTGGGTAATAACAATATAGCCCGACCTTTTTAGGGTTATATTGGCGTCCTATTGATTTTGAATATAATACGGGCAATATTGGCAAAGTTAATAAAATTACGCTCCGTTGGTCGCCATGCAACAAAACATGAGCATAATTTGGGCTTTAAATAAATTTAAGTTATTTTATTTTATGTTACTCTATTGTATTGTGTTTTACTGTATTGTATTGTGTACTATTGTCTTGTTTATGATTATTACTTCGTCGATTGCATTGTGTTGATTGGAGAGTTATCCAACTAATTGCTCACTGAAATCGAGTCAATTTTATACGATTACGGGATGGAAATTATAGCTGCGAAAATAAGTCATAATATTATATGAAGTCAAAGTCAAAGTCAAATAATTTATTTCAAGTAGGCACATAAAATGCACTTTTGAGCGTCAAAAACAGGGAAAAAGAACTGATTCTAGTTGCCCCTTCCAAAAGGTAATATGAAAATAATATATACCACCATATGGGTCTCAGAAAACGTCGATCGACATCGAGGCAGACCCAGGAGAAGATGGCGAGACGAGCTTGACGCCTACAAAAGGGATTGGTCCACACGAGCTCAAGACAGAGAAGAGTGGAAAGGATAAAGGGAGGCCTTTGCCCAACAGTGGGACAACACAGGCTAAATATAATTTTAATAAATAATTAAATTATAATAATTACCAAAACCGTGATTTTAGTATAACGAAGATTAACAAATATTAAAAAAAAAAAAATTAAACTTATTTTATTTATAATTTTTATTATTGATTAATTTGCGTTATACTAAAATCATGGTTTATGTTTCTGTGACAGCTACTCTACTTCCAAAAGAAATACAAATTATAAAAACAGTACAGTACGACACAACTTAGATGCAGCATCGGCAAAATTCGTAAAACCGATCACCATCCGAAATGAGTGCGCCTTCAAAATCTCAAATCTTTATTACTACTTTAGGTGAAAATGATCTTTACGCAAACGCAATATAACTTGTAAAGTCATATAACCAAATACATTCGGAAAATTGAAATGAATGAGTACACATTTTCAATGCTACATCTAAATTGATTCTCTCTAAAACATATCATAAACTTACCCTTGCATTTATGAAACACAAAACGTCCTGCGGTCCTGTAACCTCAGAAATAATACAACACCCTTTCGTATACCAAAACACATCCACCTAATTGGCTAACATGAACCGTCATAATACACAATTAACACACACTTTCACACCACTATACAATACACACACACATTCACAGCACAATACTATACACTTACACACACACTACAATAAAAGCTTGACACGGGATACGGTATCTAAATCCCCGTGTCCGGAAACGGGCATAAGCGATGCGGGCTGGGATTACGGGATGATGCGGCCGGAACGGGCCTGAACAGAACCGGAGGCATCTCACGACTAAGCCTCTGACCCGATCGACTCCCGGATCATACGGTTCGGATATCATTTTTCATTTTAAGAACAATTTTAGTTACTCTGTCAGAGTTTAGCTACTGTATGAATAACCTTACTGATATTATAAATGCGAAAGTAACTCTGTGTGTCTGTCTAAAACGACTGAACCGATTTAAATGAAATTTGGTACACAGGTAGTCTAGAGCCTGAAAAAGGACATAGGCTACTTTTTATCGACAAACCACGCGGACAAAACCGCGGGCGGAAGCTAGTACTTAATAAAAATGATGGACTACGGAAGGATTTTTAAAATTCATCCCCGAAGGGTTTATTTTGAAGTTAGAAACGTGGAAGTTGTTACTTAGACTTCTATTTATAACTTAAAGTTAGTTGTATCATCGCTTTCTGGAAACCCACTAAGAGGGTTAGATAAGGGATGAAAGTTTGTATGGAAGTTGTGCCCGATGGGGTCTTGGTTAAATGGGTAAAGATTTAATACTCAACTAGTGTGTAGGCAAAATTACAGACAAATGAGCTGGATCAATTTTGTCTATTATGTATTACCCCTTGATGTTGCAGTTCTCTAAAAACAGCACTACCTAACGAACCTTTCCATCTTAGGTCTGTCTGCTAATACAAAAAAAAACCGGCCAAGTGCGAGTCGGACTCGCGCACGAAGGGTTCCGTAACATTATCTATAAAACCGGCAAAAAAATCACGTTTGTTGCATGGGAGCCCCCTTAAATATTTATTGTATTCTGTTTTTTTACTATTTGTTGTTATAGCGGCAACAGAAATACATCATCTGTGAAAATTTCAACTGTCTAGCTATCACGGTTCATGAGATACAGCCTGGTGACAGATGGACAGACAGACAGACAGCGGGGTCTTACTTAGTAATAGGGTCCCGTTTTACCCTTTGGGTAACCTAAAAAACCCTAAAAACATAAAAAGCAATAACAAAAGATTGGTCTGAATAACCAAAGTTAAAAAAAAACTGATAAATAACATAAACGGTTTAACCCTTTAAAAACAAATTGCCATAATTGAGACTATGTTCGGGAAAAAAGTAAATTGTTTCAACGTTCGGAAAATTGGAAAAAAAAAGTGAAGAATAACCGTTAACAATCGATAACAGACAGTGATTTATTGTCCTTAACAATTTGACTAATTACTTACACTGAAAAAGCCATTATTCTTTCGAGGCTTTCAGAGGTATTATTACGGCCCCTGATTTTCAACAAGGGATTAAAATGACACAATGATTGAGTCCGCCCTGAACCCATTATAATATAAAATATACAATTTAGGAAACAATTTATTTTTAACTAGCGACCCGCTCCTGCTTCGGTTTTTACGAAAACATCGAGATTTCTTAGTTATATGTAACTTTAGTATTAACGTAATGTACACATAAACCTTCCGGAATAAATTATCTAAACGATGGTGAAAACCTCATCAAAATCTTTTGCGTGGTTTAGAAGAACAACGCGAACATACAGACAAGAATGAAAAGCGACCTTCATCATCATCATTGGCAGCCATGTTCCACCTACTGCTGAGTATAGGCCAATTTTAATACCAATTTTAATCCCTTACCTACCATTAAAAATATGAAATTATGAACGACAATTTTTTTTTTTTAGTTAGTTTTTTTTTTTTTTAGTTTTTTTTAAAAACGTTGCCCCACTCTAGGAATTTCTTACTGTATCGTGGGTGCGTTTACAAACATAGAAACTCACATACACTAACACCCAGACCCGGAACAACTACTTGCAGATCATACAAATATTTGTTCCGTGCGGGAATCGAACCCACGACACGTTGCGCAGCAGTCCATCGCTCAGCCACTGCGCCAACCGTGTCGTCAAATAAAATCTTATTCTGGTAATAGTTATTATAATTTAATTATACCGCCTATGTTTAAGACATAAGTAAAACAAAAAAATATTTACAAATACTACGAGTATGAACGTATTTTTTTATTATTTCGTATGAGATTTTTTTTTGCTACTACGCTGCACAATCTCTACGATAATTTCAAATCTCGTAGCTGCGTAGTCTTGTAACCGCTACACCTGCTACGGCCTAACATTTATTTTTAAATCTGGTTTACTTATTTTTAAAGGTTTACATTAGCAGGAACTTCTTTGTTTGATGAGAGGGAGAGATGGCCGTTTTGCATGGATTTGACGCATATTTTCCCCGTACTAGCTCTTTTTGTGTTTATTCTTTGCGTATTTTTTTTACCGCAAAACGTCACTTTGCAATCGCTACGATTTTTTCAAATCTCGTAGCCGCGTAGTCGCGTAGGCGCTACACCTGCTACGGCCTACGAGGCCTCGCCCTCTCCGACTCATAATTACATTAACAGTCCGAGTCTATGTTAAGCCGCGAAACAATTGCCTTCATTTGTACCAATGACGGACTTGCTTAATTATATAAGAACTTCTTAATTATTATTAACAATTCGGAAAATAATTGGAAATAAGTACGCTTTTCGGTATTGTGATGATAAATACGGTTCTATTTTTAGAAACGTGTTTTGTATTGTTTCTTTTGAAGATTATCAAACCTTCAAGGTATACCTATAAGATGTATCTATTCAGACACGAAATATTTTAAGAGGTCATTGTACTCAACATCAAATCGCGAAAAAAAATCTGCTGTTCCCTACATTTCTGTTCGCAAAAGTCGTCAAAATGTAGGTTTGTTCGCGAAGAGCTTTGTAAAATTCGTTCATAATTATGAGTACAATGACCTCTTAAAATATTTGGTGTATGAATAGATACACCTTATACACGGTTATTGGTAAAACACCAACAACCTCTTAAGGAGTCATTGTACTCATCATTATGAACAACTTTTACTATGGGAACAAATATAAAATCGCGAAAAAAAAAACAGCTGTTCCGTACATTTTGACGAGATAAGCGAACATAAATGTACTGAACAGCTGATTTTTTTTTCGCGATTTCAGCGTTGGTCCCATAGTGAAAGTTGTCCATAATGATGAGTAAAATGACTCCTTAAGAGGTTGTTGGTGTTTTACCAATAACCCTGTATAAATATATTGTTATTTATTTGTATTTTACAGTTATTTAGCATAAGCTATATTGAAAAAAAAAAGGATTTTAAAAACAGAGATTGAAAAAAAAGTTTTGTTAACTCACTAACATTTAATACTTTAGCATATATTTACGTATACCTGGCGTTCAAACTTCAATGTAAAGTTCAGCGAATCCAGATTCGAATATACATAACTTTAATACTTTGACAGGTAGGTACGTAGACCCAGTGAATCGAATAATCTCGTTAATTAATTCAAAACATGGAACAACTTTGTTTTACCTTACTCGCATGTGTTAACTACATGGAATAGGGTCATACGTAATACTCGCTGTAATTAACATGCACCCCGTACATATAATATGGACATAATTATGTATATACATGCACCTTGTATATGGACATAAGTACAGTCGAACAACCTATTTGGTATACAGGCAGCTTGCAACTACTTTAAACAATTTTATGAGTGTTTTCAGTAGTCAACAATCCTTGTACGTCACTCTCCTAAGCCATAAGCTCAAAAAGTTAAATTACATACTCAATCAAAACGAATTTTGGCAGTGTAGTGGAAAATGAATATATTTTACCTGTATGCCAAATAGCTTGTTCGACTGTACATGCATGTACGTGATTGCTTTTATAAATGCTGACATTTTATTCATCTGTCAAAAGGTGTTAGTTATCTTTCTCTCATATACAACATTATTTTTTCTTTATGCTAAACCCGAAAAGGGGTCATTGTATTCATGATTTTGAAAAACTTTTTCTATGGGATCAACTTTGAAATCGCAAAATAAAAATCAGCTGTTCCATACATTTTGTCGATTTAAGTGAACATAAATGTATGGAACAGCTGTTTTTTTTTTGCGATTTCAAGGTTGGTCCCATAGAAAAAGTTGTATATCAAATGTTGTGTATTAGTTAGCGGTTTTTGTGGGCTATATTAAGAGCTACTGCTGAGCATGAGGTCCATTTTTTTTTTTGTTTGTGAAATCATCAAATGACTTCTCCCGCTCTGGGCGCAGCGGAAGGGCGTGTCAGACTCTTACGGACTAAAACCCACCCGTGTTCCTTCAGTTGCCTGTTGCCAGGGACCCGGTATCGCTTTCGGACTATTCCGCAACCCTGGCAGGAGCATGAGGTCCTAGGATTGATTTCCGGGTCGGGTAAAGTGATATTGAGTTTTTCTATCTGGATTTTCTAAATAGTAGCCCGGTGTCTGGATTTGTGCCTGATTGATGGCAATAGGCTCGCGCTAAATAGGCTAAAAAAAAAACAACTCGAATTAAAGAACGTTTAAACCAATAAAAAGAAACATTCAATTCGAGACGTACTAACGATTTACATAAAAAAATAATGCACGAAAAGATTATTTTCCTAAGAAGGTGATTTAGTCTTTCCCCGGGATTTATGAACGAGACGGAAATTAGCATAATGTCACACCACGACACGGATTTAGGAATGAATGACAGCATTTTGTAAATGAAATGATACCCAACCTTTTTTAGGACTTAGCCTTAAAAATCCTGAGCTTTCAAGATTAATGATAGCTCTAGACAACTTTTATTTCATTTATGTTTTTGAAGTGAAAACTTCTTTAGGCGCGTTGAGCGATTTTTCGTAGGAGATAAACTTATGGGTTGGCGTTACCGCGCTGTATTAACCATAAGTGAAGTTAGATTGATTGACCACATGAAAAATTACTGTTTAATTTGTGTATACAGAGTTTTAGGGTAGACACCGTTATCCTTGAAACTAGTGGTTTGGTGTCATCTATAATATACTTTTTCTTTGGGACCAAACTTGAAATCGCGAAAAAAATATCAGCTGTTCCATACATTTGTGTTCACTTAAATCGACAAAATGTATGGAACAGCTGATTTTTTTTTTGCGATTTCAATGTTGGACCCATAGAAAAAGTATATTATAGATGACACCAAACCACTAGCTTCAAGGATAACGGTGTCTACCCTAACACCCTGTATTGTGTTTTAATATTTTCACTTCTGTCGGCAGTCCCCATGACTGCCAATTATCTTTTTATTTATTCAATTGAGACCTAATTTTAAAATTGCACACAATACCTGCAGATTTCTTTTCTGATTTCTTTTCTGTTAAGAAATTCTTTTTTATTTTTTGTTTCTTCCCTAGTTCCCTGTATTAAAGTGAAATTAAAGTATTTAATATTATAGGGAAGAACAACGATAACATACTGCCTGCAGATTATTCATCGAGTAAGGCTGCCATCAGACGGACTGCATCGCAGCAACCGCGCGCAGTCGATATATTCAACTGCATACGTTGTACGTTCGACTTTGTTCAGTCATGATATCAACTTCACGCGGTCGGCTGCAGTCGTGTGAAGTCATTTATTAACTGCATGCAGTCTTGACTTCAACTTTACGCGGTTGGCTACAGTCGTGTGAAATCAATGCAGTGCACGCAGTTGAATATAACGACTGCACGCGATTGCTGCGATGCAGTCCGTCTGATGGCAACCTAACTTGCTAATACAGATGGTATTTGCAAGTTACTCGATGTATTATCTATATACCACTCTAATCTGCATTGCTGTTTGCTCGCCACTTAGGGAACAATAAAAAACAAATGCATGAATCAAAAGTAAAAGAAAACGAATGAATGAGGCCGAATGTCAATTTCCCTTTTTCATTCCCTAAACAAAAAACATTAGGCCCCGTCAATGGACTGCTAATGGCAGCAAAAACGTGTTTTTGTATGCCAGTTACTTAGTCTGATAGGACAAACATATTTTTATTTCGGGGTTCATTTATAAAAACAAAACACATCGAGTATTATTAAAATGGCCGCCAGTTGTTGACTTAATTAAACCGGGAGAGGGTGCCAATGAAAAAAGGGTTTTATTCCGTCGGCAAATAGATGAGTCGAAAATATGGGAACCCTTGACATTTTTGAGGGTCCACAAAATTAAGATCTAAATTAAAAACCATAACATTCCAACTTATTTTCAGACAGATGAAGCCCAAACATTTTGCAATATTGTCGCTCTGAATGAGAATATATTTTTATGTCAGCCATTATTCTTGTTACAATGTGAACCGTTCTCAAAAACCTTGTAACAAGTTTCACAAAGAAACGGACGGGAGCCTCGGACATAATTCGCATTTAAATTAGCTCGTAAATAGAAGTGAATATAAATAACTGATAATGGCTCGTTTTAATTTTCATAATGTAACTTAGTTTTTCGTTGTTAAGACCGCAAGGTCGCATGTGGCGCCATCTCGCGGTGGTACGACATCGCATTTAATGTTACGAGGAGAAACAAATGTAACAGGACTAGTCGAGCAGTTTAACATAAATAATAAGAATTTTTCACTCCTCCTCGAAGTATCAAATCCTAGCTCCGGCCTCCCGAAATCAATAGGTATAATGTTACATAACTTGATAGGATAAAAGAAAGTTTCTGGTCACAGTGGTAACATTTTGTTCCAATTTATTGTTTCGACGTAATAAGTGGGAGCCCTACCGCTATTTTTCGAGCACGATTTATCTATATAAATCTAAAGGCGAATATTAGCTCAGCTTTCACGGGTTAACCTACAATTTTTCTCACATTTTTCGTATATTCTTCGAATCTTCGCGTTTGGGGAAGAAAATAATGTCGGTGTGTTAGTAATAGATAATTGTATTTGAAATAAATGACATAGGTAGGTAGGTCATTAATAAAATCGCTGGATGTTATTGAGATCGTGATTCTATTTCTCTTTGTTTCGGTTGCTATTTCAAATTGGTAGCTTTAACCTTGAGAAATCGATAGAAGAATAACCTTTATGTATTTAGATTTACCCACTATTAAGAGTCGGGATTTGTATGTATTGTTTAGCTCTAAATACGGTGACGGAGAACATCGTGAGGCAACCGGTATGTCCTAGAACCAAAATATCAAAGATATGAGATATCTATCAACCCGTACTGGGCCCGCGTAGTGGATTATCACTCTCACAGGGAGGAGGCCTGTTTCCCAGCTATGGGAACATTGTAGGATGACTATGCATCTTGGATACTTATCAAGATATCTCGTTTCATGTAAGTTAATGTTTGTTGCAGGTATTCAGCGGACATGTTGCGGCGGACGCAGAGGACGCGGGCGGGTTGATCCATCTATCCACATGCCGACAAAGCTCTGCAGTCAGCAGAAAGGTATTCATGGTTCAAACTTATACATTTACCCTCTTATTCATAAACGTTTCTTAAAGTTAAAGAGACGTATAAACGTCGAAAATGTATGGTTAAACAGTTGCTAATTCATAACTTAACTAAAAAAGGTTAAGCTTTAAACCTTACTCTTGATAATTTTACGAACAAAAACTTATTGAGTGTATAAAAATACTAAGTAAGTACCTACTTAACAATCGCATTTCTTACATTGTTCAGAAATATGTTATAACATCAAATGTTTCATGAACATGATCTACAGTAAATATCCTCCCATTTGTTGGTTATGAACAGAATCCAATTCCAAAGAAAATATCCAGCAAATCTACTTATGCGAATAGCAGTTTGACGGCGAACTCTACAAAGAGCTTCGATCTAACGCTATCTCTAGAGAAAATGAATAGTACGATGCCGTATTTTTCGAAAATTACATTGTAGAAAAGTCAAATAAAATATTTCTCAGTAGGTACCCGAAAATAAAAATAAGTTTGACCATTGGGCAGCCCAGACACAATCACAAAGCAAATGTTGTCGGCATCTGGCCAAGTTTGAAAAAGGAACGAGTATAAAATAGGCCTCGAGTCATAAGTTTCGATATTTCCCCAGACACCGCGCTTCCTAAGTTCATACGTCACCAATATCGGGGACGATAAACCTTTTGTACGTAACTGGTTTTATCTCGATTGTTTCCTTTAGGTCAATTATTTGAGTAGAAATAGGTACATTTGTTTGGTAAACAAGTAATAACGGAACAGTAGTATTCTTCAATATTTGAACAATTTTATTTCCCTTATGTAATTTTTACCTTTATAATAAACTAGCTTCCGCCCGCGTGGTATGTCGATAAAAAGTAGTCTATGTCCTTTCTCAGGCTAGACTATCTGTGTACCAAATTTCATTTAAGTCAGTTCAGTAGTTTTGGCTTGAAAACGCGACAAACAGAGAGAGTTACTTTCGCATTTATAATATTAGTAAGGATTTCTGTTTACACTTATTGAAAAAAACAAAATACAAATAAAAAAGATCATAACAAGAAACAATATCCATCAAACCAACTGTGAAAATGAAAAAATCCAATTACCAAAAAAAATGAAAATGTAACCACAACATATTATTAAAAAGCTTGTAATAAAACTGCACATACAGTTAAACGTAGGCGGTAGGCGTTGTCGCTCGCGCCAATGATTCGCGTGTCGACTCTCACTGACGTCATGAGCATAACCATAATATAACTTTTGAAAGTAGGTCATGTGTTCTCTGCGTTTACAGCAAAAAAATAATATGTGGTGGAGGAAGCCTTGCAACACGCTAGCAACAACACTGCGTGCGCATGACCCTCTCGTGATTATATTTTGATACATTTTATTTGCAAATTAAGTATGTATATTAAATAGGTACAATACGGATATTTGCTCGCGAAGTTGCCAAGTATGCTACTGATAATTTATGTAACAGTACGCTACTGAAGCAAACTTATGGAATGGGCTTTCATTGTAATATACGCATGTACTCGCAATACAATACAATGTACTACCCTACTTGGACATCCCTGCCATCGATGAAGGAATACATCATGTGGAAATCTGGATGCGAAAAAAAACAGCTGTTGCCAACATGTTCGCATAGATTGTCAAAATGTAAGGAACATCAAATTTTTTCGCGATTTTAGGGTTGGTCCCATATTAAAAGTTGTTCATAATGATGATTACAATGACCCCTTAAGAGATTTCGTGTATGAATAGATACAACATAGATACATACATATACAGGGTTTTTGACTCATATGTAAATGTATTAAAAAAATCAAGTCATTTCGCATTTTATATTTTTATTTCATACATTTTAAAATATTAAATTACTCGAAAATGGGTGACAGTGGTATAGGGATCATCAGGAGTCCGCACCGCCATAGTTACGGCACTGCCCCTACCTAACCCTGTCAGGCGCGGTCGCAGCCCAAGATTTGGGGGGGGTCACCATTGGTGCCGAGTAATATTTTTAAGGTAATGGTTACCTAATTGATAAGTACACTAAAAACTTTTTTTGTATATGCCCATGGAGGTCACTGTGTCTAAGTACCTACAGTTTTTAGTTAGTAAAGCACGTAAATCATCCAGTCTCTCAACAGCTTGAATGATTTTGGGAGGGTCATGACCCCCAGGACAGGACCCCCCCCTCGGACCGCGCCTGAACCCTGTATAAGTCTAAAATCGCCAACCCGTCTTGACTTATTGAGCAAGCGTGATGATCAAAGCCCGTGCCCGCTCTATATTGAAAGAGGTCTTTGCCTTGCAGTGGGACACTCATAGGCTAGTATTAGGTATTAACTAGGGAATTGCAATCAACATTTTCTTATACAGGGTGTTCGGGTAGACACCGTTGTCCTTGAAACTAGTGGTTTGGTGTCATCTATAATATACTTTTTCTAGGGTAACAACTTAGAAATCGCAAAAAAAAAATCAGCTGTTCCATACATTTTGTCGATTTAAGTGAACACAAATGTATGGAACAGCTGATTTTTTTTGGTGTCTACCCTAACACCCCGTATACAACTAACTTCCGCCCGCGGCTCCGCCCGCGTGGTATGTTGATAAAAAGCCTATGTCCTTCCCCAGGATGCCATCTATGTCCTTGCCAAATTTTGCCGAAATCCGTTCAGTGGTTTTAAGGCGTGAAAGGTAACATACCTACAGACAAACTGACAGACAGACAGAGTTATTTTCGAATTTGTATAGCACCAAAATGGCAATCCATTTTGGCATCTAATAAGAAAATTCCAGGAAACTATTTCCCTTTCCCTCACACGGATATTTCGACCGCAGGCGGCAGCAGCAGGCGACGTGTCGCCGCAATACGACTGGTTTCTATGAATTTCTATGAAACCGAAGGTCGCTAGCTACTGAAGGTATTACATAGAAATTTATAGAAACGTCGTGTCGCGGCGACAAGCGCGTGGCATGCTGCTGCCTGCCGCCTGGGTTCAGCTACGGAATGGTACCTTATGTATAGTACACCAACATTTCGCCAGTTATGTTCATGTCCCATTCCCATGTAGGTACATAATAGGTACTGAGGACTACAGGGTGTTAGGGTAGACCGTTATCCTTGAAACTAGTGGTTTGGTGTCATCTATAATATACGTTTACTATGGGACCAACCTTGAAATCGCGAAAATAAAATCAGCTGTTCCATACATTTGTGTTCACTTAAATCGACAAAATGTATGGAATGTCAGTTTGTCTGTAGGTATGTTACTATGGGACCAACCTTGAAATCGCGAAAATAAAATCAGCTGTTCCAGACATTTTGTCGATTTAAGTGAACACAAATGTATGGAACAGCTGATTTTATTTTCGCGATTTCAAGGTTGGTCCCATAGTAAAAATATATTATAGATGACACCAAACCACTAGTTTCAAGGATAACGGTGTCTACCCTAACACCCAGTATAATTTAAATCAGGTGTACATAACACTATGTGTGATTTACGCCAGTACCAGCCACGAAACCATAGCAGCGAAACCGCAGTAGTTCAATTGTACTGACCCGCGTCATGTTTCGCTACTCGAATTCGATTCACGGAACTATCCCGGAACTACTGCGGTTTCGCTTCTATGATTTCGCAGCGGAGGTGTGCTACCAGCGTCGGAGATAAGTTCAGCTATTAAAAGTATTTGTAGGCCTAATACAAGCATTTACAAGAGTTCTTAATATTTTAGATTTTTCTAAATAGCCTTGCTTATTGTAGAGGGAATTTCCACTATCATTTACGTAACAATGTAAATAGTATACCTATATGCGTTAGTAGTCAGTATTCAAAACAAAGACAGTTGTTTTAGAAGGACAAACCAAACCCTCGGCGGAGTAAAGCGGATTACTGAAGGTAAATAAAATATAAGTTGAAATATCCGTGTGAGGGAAAGGGAAATAGTTTCCTGGAATTTTCTTATTAGATGCCAAAATGGATTGCCATTTTGGTGCTATACAAATTCGAAAATAACTCTGTCTGTCTGTCAGTTTGTCTGTAGGTATGTTACCTTTCACGCCTTAAAACCACTGAACGGATTTCGGCAAAATTTGGCAAGGACATAGATGGCATCCTGGGGAAGGACATAGGCTTTTTATCAACATACCACGCGGGCGGAGCCGCGGGCGGAAGTTAGTTGTATACGGGGTGTTAGGGTAGACACCAAAAAAAATCAGCTGTTCCATACATTTTGTCGATTTAAGTGAACACAAATGTATGGAACAGCTGATTTTTTTCGAATTTGTATAGCACCAAAATGGCAATCCATTTTGGCATCTAATAAGAAAATTCCAGGAAACTATTTCCCTTTCCCTCACACGGATATTTCAACTTATATTTTATTTACCTTCAGTAATCCGCTTTACTCCGCCGAGGGTTTGGTTTGTCCTTCTAAAACAACTGTCTTTGTTTTGAATACTGACTACTAACGCATATAGGTATACTATTTACATTGTTACGTAAATGATAGTGGAAATTCCCTCTACAATAAGCAAGGCTATTTAGAAAAATCTAAAATATTAAGAACTCTTGTAAATGCTTGTATTAGGCCTACAAATACTTTTAATAGCTGAACTTATCTCCGACGCTGGTAGCACACCTCCGCTGCGAAATCATAGAAGCGAAACCGCAGTAGTTCCGGGATAGTTCCGTGAATCGAATTCGAGTAGCGAAACATGACGCGGGTCAGTACAATTGAACTACTGCGGTTTCGCTGCTATGGTTTCGTGGCTGGTACTGGCGTAAATCACACATAGTGTTATGTACACCTGATTTAAATTATACTGGGTGTTAGGGTAGACACCGTTATCCTTGAAACTAGTGGTTTGGTGTCATCTATAATATATTTTTACTATGGGACCAACCTTGAAATCGCGAAAATAAAATCAGCTGTTCCATACATTTGTGTTCACTTAAATCGACAAAATGTCTGGAACAGCTGATTTTATTTTCGCGATTTCAAGGTTGGTCCCATAGTAACATACCTACAGACAAACTGACATTCCATACATTTTGTCGATTTAAGTGAACACAAATGTATGGAACAGCTGATTTTATTTTCGCGATTTCAAGGTTGGTCCCATAGTAAACGTATATTATAGATGACACCAAACCACTAGTTTCAAGGATAACGGTCTACCCTAACACCCTGTAGTCCTCAGTACCTATTATGTACCTACATGGGAATGGGACATGAACATAACTGGCGAAATGTTGGTGTACTATACATAAGGTACCATTCCGTAGCTGAACCCAGGCGGCAGGCAGCAGCATGCCACGCGCTTGTCGCCGCGACACGACGTTTCTATAAATTTCTATGTAATACCTTCAGTAGCTAGCGACCTTCGGTTTCATAGAAATTCATAGAAACCAGTCGTATTGCGGCGACACGTCGCCTGCTGCTGCCGCCTGCGGTCGGCTACGGAATGGTACCTTTAGGTATATATCTGCTCTGCCTAACTCTTCGGGGAAAACCAGAGTGATGTAATGATTTAAAGCTAAACAATTGTTATGATTTCATGTTTAAAGACCCTAAAGAATATCAACAAATAAAATAGAATACTTATTAAGAATATTATTGTTACATAATATTAGTATATATATACATAATATTATATCAAAATTATTTATTCTTACATTTCCTTAAAACTAATACAAGTAAATTACTACCTACGTCTAATAATATTTTTACAAAGGAAACACATTTTTATTACCTTGTGGACTCCACACTAGGTCGTGTCTGTGTCAGTTCAATAAAAAATAATAAAATAAAAAGTATGTATTATTCCTTAATCACAAAAAAATTTACTTCTTAAGTCTACTGAATAACACTAATTAATTAATTAAGGACCCTTCAACGGGTATAGAACTCCTCCAGTAATTTTCAGCTTACAATCAAACTTACCATACCTAATTCTGACCGTTCTCAGGAAATTAAACCTTTGCGAATACTTATGACTTCCTTTTAAGAATAATAAATAAAAATATTGCCGGTTAATTTTACGGGCGGTACGGCGGTAAGAACGTGCAACAAAACACGCAATTACCCTTAATAATCCTAGCTTTGCAAAATGGGTTAATTTGAGTGCTTACCTCGGTAAAAGCCAAGTAAAAGAGGGTTAATCTTATACATTTAAATATAAGACTGTGTTGTAATTATTTTATAATGATCCAAATGGGAGCAACTTTGTATATTTTCGTACGATGAAAATCATCAGAAGCTGCTAAAAAGGGTCTTACAACCAGTCTTACCTCATTAGTAGAATCCAAAATTCATCTGAGCATCAGTTTGTAAAATAATAAAAACTTTTTTTTCACTTTTTAGTTGTGGTACCTACTACTTTTTAGTTTTGGTAGCTGTGGTTTTGGAGGAGCTCATGGCTAAGTAATAACAGCCGCTCGGGTCGATCCATCAGGTTAAGGTACGCTTGCCGGGGTTGGTCCGTGGATGGGTGACCATTTTCACATATCGAGACTCCTCCGTGCCTCGTAAAGCACGTTAAGCCGTTGGTCCCGGCTGTCATTTGTGGATCTTTGACAGTCGTTACGAGTCGTCAAAAGCCCGAAAGTATGACAACCGGTCTAACCAAGGGGTATCGTATTAATTACCCAGTTGCTGAGTTGTGGAGGTCAGATAGGCAGTCGCTCCATGTAAAATACCGGTATTCAGCTGCATCCGGTTAGACTGGAAGCCGACCCCAACATAGTTGGGAAAAGGCTAGGCAGAATGATTGAGTTGTGGTACCTACCCCACACAAATTCGAATACCACTACCTGCTATGGAAATAACAGTGACGGAGTCAAATAAAATGTCGTCTACATAGACTAAGTGGGAAAAATACGTAATTATTGAAGCTAACTCAAAAACTACGCAAGCAAAGTTAATGGGACCACCTCTGAAGCATGACCTACCAAACAAAAAAAGAATCATCAAAATCGATTCATAATTGACGGAGTAATAGCGTAACACACACAAAAAAAAACATACAGACGAATTGAGAACCCCTCCTTTTTGAAGAAGTCGGTTAAAAATGAAAAATATTCAGCCCTACTAAAAACCCGACTTAACAATATTCTTAAGAAAAACGCCGTGAACCAACAGAGGTTTAACCCACTGACCGCTACGGGCAATCATTCATATCCCAGACACCAAGCCTTTTTTACCTACAATAGGTACCTAAACTACACAGACGATTCGCCAGGGATTATGAATGATAATATGTTAAACTGGCTGTCAAAGAGTAGGTATTCTAGACCAATCACTTTCAGCAATGTCATTGTGACCCTGTTATACACGACTCGGCAAAGTCGAAAGGAAATGTTATTAACCTACGTAACAGGTGTTTTGGTCAGTTTCGAAATGCATTTATCCAGCGGTCCAGCTATACTATACCCCATTTGAAATAAGATTAGACATTAAAACAAACCCTTTTACAGTCCGTTCAACCGATTTTGACTTCTATACCGTAGGCATAAGGATAGCATTAAAAGCAAAAAAAGTTACACGATACCAACTATTTACTGCGGCTGCCATTTGTCATGCCACCATCGCAATAGAATTCAAAATCGGTTGAACGGAATGTAAAAGAGGCTCATCTATACATCTAATCTTATTTCAAATGGAGTATAGGGGTTAATAAAGTTTGTATCTTAATCACTCTCAACACGGTGGCGGATGCCATAGACGTATTCACCTGTACACTGGGTGAGTTCACAAGGACCACGAACTGTGTAGCATGTAAGGTATAGTTAAGTACCTATATTTTAAGTTACTTTGTCGCATTAGATATTATCTGTAATGGCAAAGGAAACATGTTTAAATAAATAAATAATTTTTGCCCATACAGGTCGAGTGCGCGTCATACAAAAAGATCGCTGGAAACTTACTGCACAAGTTCATGTGAGCGCTCTTTTTACGTGACGCGAACAGTATTAGGTCGTAAAATGACAATACTTATCTATTACTAAATAACTGATAAAAAATCAGCCTAGCCTTTTCCCAACTATGTTGGGTTCGGCTTCCAGTCTAACCGGATGCAGCTGAATACCAGTATTTTACATGGAGCGACTGCCTATCTGACCTCCACAACCCAGCAACTGGGTAATACGATACCCCTTGGTTAGACTGGTTGTCAAACTTTCGGGCTTCTGACGACTCGTAACTACTGTCAAAGATCCACAAATGACAGCCGGGACCAACGGCTTAACGTGCTTTCCGAGGCACGGAAGAGTCTCGATATGTGAAAATGGTCACCCATCCACGGACCAACCCCGGCAAGCGTAGCTTAACCTGATGGATCGACCCGAGCGGCTGTTAATACTTAGCCACGAGCTCCTCCTAACTAAATAACTGATAATGATACCTATATTTTTTTTAAATTGGTAAAAAATAACACTTCGTATTTTTTTTTGAACTCTACAAATTTACCTTTTATCCCAGGGGATCCTATTTCAAGTACCTAGGTACCCGGAAAAAAATTATTATAAGCTCGACTATCTGAACCTAGGCCACTCCCAATTCGCGTATATAATTATGCGTTAATCCAGAATATGGTCCGTCTGTGTGCTAATTTTCATCCAAATTCATTCAGGAAGTGTTAAAAACTTTCATTTTTATAAATATTAGCATAAAAATTATAGATTACTTTGTAATATTTCCAGATGTCCTAATATGGGTTGGTCATGCGTCGTGGCACGCGCTGTGGCCATCTTCCTCATGCTCAGTCGAGCATCAGGTCTCACATCAGACATGTAAGCTAAAACACCTTTATTATCTTTTACAACTCATTTTTACCCTTGTTTTCTTGGATTGACTTTCAGGAAGAGACAATCCGTCTTATTACAAAACAGGATATAAGGCTATCAAACCATGGAACCATTTTGAATTTCGTACTTTATTCCGGCAACAGATAAGTTCTTAATACAAAACTGACTGAGTACTTCATACCGTACTAAGGGACCTCGCGCACTACGCGGCCACGACCACGACTACACGGCATGTCTGGCAGCAATCATGGTCGCAGAAGCTCCAAAGAAGAATAATGTTTAGCCACACGACCGGTTGTTAGACCAGTTACGGCCAAAGTTTGCTTTAAAATTGCGGACACTCGTGGTCGTGACTGCAAAGTACGCGAGATTCCTAAATTGTCAATTTGGTTTAAAGAAATTGTATTTCACGTCCTCATTACAAAAACTGTCTCGATCGACGGTTTAATTAAACCTTGTCAAAAATACTCGTTTTGTAATAAGACCGTATAGGTACCTACATCTAACATCTGCTATCAAATCTCGCTTTATCTGTTGTGATTGGTTGACCAAAACAACAATAACCAAATAAGTAAGTGGACAGTGGATGAGACAACAGATTAAATTGTTTTATGAAACCGTTTTTGATATCATTCAACATGCTGCATTCTTACAATCGATTGTAGTAAGGAGATTTCATTAATGTTTGCAACTTTGTTAGGTATTGTTAACAATCAAACAATGAAAACTTTTCGTTTCTGGTTTTTATGAAAAACTTTTCATAATTTCAAGCTGACAAAGCAGCGTTCTGTGGATTTATAGTAACGATAGATTTAGATGTTAATGAGTAGAGCGTGGAAGGACACACGGCGAGCGCAGGCGGCGAAGCGTATTTAACACGCCAGCCGGCCCACGCCAGCCAAGCGTGAAGTTCCTCGCTCCATTAATACGCCCTGCGGCACTATGCAAAACAAATTGTCTGTGGCGAGGGTTATACCCCCAGTATGTTTATTATCCCGTCTACATTATCACTTTCCCTTGAATTATGTAAACATAACTTGCTTTAGTTGCTTAGTGTCTACGTTGTGCTGATGTGATTATTTTGATTGCATACAGTCCTCTTGTTTAACTTTCAAATTAATTTAGCACGAGTGAACAGCTCCATGCATCTCACAAAGCTTTTGTTCCCACACACAGTTGCCAAAAGTTAGCTTCGACGTGTGTTTCTATATTATTCAATGTTACCGAACTTCTCAAAGTAGTCAGTAAACACTGTTGTTCGAACTTTCTTTAATTTGTAGTTAGTTAATAATGGTTGTTTTGAAATAATAACTCAATACACTTGTCATTTCCAATAGTTATTAAGCTCACTATTAATACTACGACATTTATTATTAGAACGTGTCATTGCTCTGTTTATTAGCTTATTGAACGGCTTTTGTAGCAGCAAGGTAATAAGTGTTAATCTAAAATCAATACCAAGCGTACTGCTGTGCGTTTCCACGCGCTTAATTTGCCATGATATATGTTACGCCATAAATATTCCCAAGTACTTGCTTCCAGGCCATTATTTTGATGATTTAAAAGGCTCTTTAGAAAGCAAAATTGCTTCACAGTTATTATATGAAAGTCTATTCACTATTCTACAGATTTGCAGCGGGAAAGTCGGACAAAGAGATACTGGACAACCTTCTGAAAAACTCCCGCTATGACAAAAGACTGCTGCCGCCAGTAGATGGTAAATGTCATCATTTTTAATACTATACTATCAAATATAAGGAGTTTTCAAATTATATCATAACATTTCATAATATCATTGCGATGATATAATTTGGAAACTTGATGTTGTTGCATATAAATAAAAGGGTCAAGTAGGTCATGAATATTGATGTAAATTGCAGATCCAGAATTCTGTTGTGGTCTAACTTCGCCCAACGACTCTCTGGCACAAAATAATGTGGGGCTCCCGTCTCTGCGGCCTCGCTCGCACAATCGTGGTGCGTTGTGTTCATGTTTATGAAAAGAGAAATCCTTCCACATGTATCTGGATCGTAGCAACTATATCCTTGTAATTAATTCCTTGCACGCAACTTCAATCTTTCTCTTACCTCACGCAACTGTAGATACCTGATCCTCTGCTTTAGAATAATTTTATACCTATGTATATTATGAGTCACATATTATTTCTACCAGTATTGCACCTGAAAACATTGATGTATTAGATTAGAACACACCCACTTTTATTATTATTGAATTTATTTAAACTGATTATTTCATAGTCGTCAGTAAGCTATTAGACATAACTTTATATCTCATAAATAACAACACTGTGTTTAATGGTTCAGTCACTAAACATTGAATAACGAGTTTTCTTTTTACGCCATGCTTTTTGCCTAAAATGATTTTCTCTTTTCACAAACATCAAACACAAATGAATTCTTATCTATCGTAAATTCATACTTCTTTCCAATAGAAATCGGATCTGCCAACTTCTTATTTACAATTTTCCTTATTATTGCAACATGTGTAGCCTAAGGTTCATTTTCTCAATTTACTTACCTTCCAATCATTATTTCTACTACATTCTAACTTGTTTCGTTCACAAGATATTTCATAATCGAAATCTTAATACTAAGAAAGGTTATTAGTTTGGTTAAGCGAAATAAAAAGAAAACTGCTAGATACGTAGGTAGTAGGTAGAGCCCTACTGAACTCCAGCACAATTGTTAGCAAGCATGTATATCGTTGTTGTGTCTTGTATCAATTAAGCTGTAATCAAGTGATGAATGTCATAAATTATGTTGCTTTCAGGTGTCCTCACCGTAAATGTAAGCGTACTACTTCTTAGCTTAGCCTCTCCGGACGAATCTAGTCTTGTAAGTATTTAGTAAACTAGTAACTTTTCTTCCTGTCTATCTTCCTTCTCTTGTTTCATTTTCTGTCTAACTTGATCGCTTTCAGAAATACGAAGTGGAGTTCTTACTTCAGCAGCAGTGGTACGACCCCCGCCTGCGCTATTCCAACCAGTCTCATTACGACTTCCTAAACGCCATCCACCATCACGAAGACATCTGGTTACCGGATACGTACTTCATCATGCACGGCGACTTTAAGGTCCGTATCGAACTGTACCTAGATAAGTTACATTTAAATTATTGTTATCTGAAGATACAGATTACAAAATAAATTTTCATCTAATTTTATACATAATTATTTCCACCATGCTTTCTTCTGAAGGAGTTTTCCCAGCACTCATGGGTATTTATAACTACATACAATGCTTCATGAATCTAAAAGGACCATTATTTGTACATACAGAATTTTTATAGCTGACACTTCATGCTCGCCTCAATTTCTTTCTGGTTTTTAAAATGCAATCTAGAAGTTTGGAGTTGATTTTCGTAGATTTCATTTGGTCCGGTGGTTTTGGTGATAAGTAATATTTGTGAACACCATGTAGGAGTATTTAGGATAGGAGCGTAATTTTATAGTGCAAATGCTTTATTTTGATTACTTCTTACACCAGATGATATTCTTAACTGTGCTAATTTTTCAGGACCCGATAATACCAATGCATTTCGCTTTGCGTATCTATCGGAATGGTACTATTAACTATTTGATGCGGCGGCATCTCATCCTGTCGTGTCAGGGACGGCTCAACATCTTTCCTTTTGATGACCCATTGTGTTCATTTGCCTTAGAAAGTAGTAAGTTAATTGGTCCTATTATGCATCTCTTCCTACAAAATACGCACTGTGCTGTTCAATTGATTGAGTAGTAAGGATATGCTTTTATTTTCATTCCCCTAAATTCCTATGGATTTCACGAGTTTAAAATTCATAGTGGTATAACACATTTTGTATTTGCCAGTATCGTACGAGCAGTCAGCGATCACTTACGTGTGGAAGAACGACGAGGACACGCTACGCAAGTCGCCGTCCCTCACGACGCTTAATGCGTACCTCATCCAGAACCAAACCATTCCCTGCCCTATCAAAGCCAGTTGGAGAGGTAAAATATAAGATTGTTCATATCTACATATTACATACATACAACATACCAACATCGCTTCTAAAACGTTATATAAAAGAAAAATATCCTCCAGATCATATATTTTTTTCGCCCTATACGGTAGCTTAGTAACCAATATAGATATTTTGTTAAAGCACATCTTATATTTTGCACAAGAGATGGTCAAAGGTTGCCTAAATATATTGAAATTCTGATTAACTCTTTTCAGCTTGGTCTTGATTTATGTAAAAGGTTAATTTCATAATTAATTTATTTTGTGTGTTATTAAAAATATATATATATAGTAGTCGCTTGATAGTGTACGTTATGCGATCACACGTTGTCGAATACATTAGGTGTAACCCTAGCTAACCAGCATGTTCATCTAGGTTGTCCGTCTGATCATACAGTGTGATCACTAGTCTTATTATACAGTCTGACTATGTAGTGTACAGTCATTGATACAAATTTTGCTATTCCTAACATCTAAATGTATTCATTAGTTTGTTGAGAATGTAGAGTGTAAGAATTTGTTAACGTCTTTGCAAGCAGCTGAGGGTAATTCACTTTACGAGGAAGACGAAGAGATGACATGTAATCTTTGCCAGAGACGCTTTGAGGAGCAAGGTACATAAGTTGCACCGGACGAGGCACCGTTCTGTCCGGTGTCGTCGTATTTCAAATATTTTTTGCTTATGTGTGAGTAAATGCGTAATTGTGTTAAAATAATAAAGTGTTGTATAAAGTGTTGTATCGGCCGTGATGCTGGAAAGTCGAAGGTTTGCTCCTTACGATACCTTTGTTATATTCACCAAGCATTCATGTTGTTTTAGTTAAGTGCTCATCACTTTTTTTCATTGTTTTCATGCATGCACATATAAATTCCATACATGACTGTGAGAGCATGCGTTTGAAATAGTACGCTGTATCGTTTTTAATGAACGTCATAATGCTACGATGTATGTTCATAAACATGATATGACACGACAACGCAACACGCATTACTCATACATACAGAACAGTAGTTAGTATATATAGATGATGTTTTGGCTGTTCATATGTACTTTAATTTTAACAAGGCCTCTGAATTGAGTTACTTGGAATTTTGTATCCTGGTTATTTTTATTTTGAAATTAAACGACAAACACTTCGCGTGCTACGATGCTCCAATTGTACCTAATGATATTCACTCCACAGGTAACTACAGCTGTCTAAAGGTCGACTTAATATTTACTAGAGACCGAGCGTTCTACTTTACAACAGTATTTATCCCTGGAATAATTCTGGTGACCTCCTCGTTCATCACGTTCTGGCTGGAATGGAACGCAGTACCAGCCCGTTCCATGATAGGTAAAAAGTGGCTGGTATCTGGAATGCTCTCGGTCTTGCGTACTGCATACATTTTACTCTTCGTAGATGTTGGCTGCGGCTGTTGATATAACACGCTATCTGTTGCAGGTTTCGCTTATTATATGTAAATAATACTCTTGTAGTCAAAGCCGATATATCATTCTCACCCGCCAATTTTATTTTGTTTATTTTTAGATTATGCTTGACATTTCTAGGTAATTACAGCTGCCTCAAAGTGGATCTTATCTTCACGAGGGATAGATCATTTTACTTCACCACAGTTTTCATTCCGGGGATAATTTTGGTGACGTCATCGTTTATTACTTTTTGGCTGGAATGGAATGCAGTGCCTGCTAGAGTAATGATAGGTTCGTTCACTGTTTTATTTGCCCAATTCGGAATAAATTTAATTTAATTATGGTTATTTAGAATTTCTTAAAAACGAGCCCATTCACGGTTACTAAATTGACGGACCATAATTGTAAGTACCGGGGTCCTCTAAAAATTTAATCATTTTACGCAATACAAGTCTTGCTTACAAAGATTGCGTATTCGTTAGTAGATCTTTATGTGCTAGTATTTTGGTAATCGCATGATCTTACTACATTTCTCTGTAGAGCTTTACAATTTACATTCTCAATGTTCTAGTAACTGTATCATAAACACGCTTCCTTTTTCAACTAATATTGTTAACTGTAGGTAATTGATATCTTTTATATGTTAAATGTTGATAACTGTGATTAGATGCTCATGTATTTTTGCTTTTTACGCAGGTGTAACAACAATGTTGAATTTTTTCACTACATCGAATGGATTCAGATCGACATTGCCGGTCGTGTCGAACCTGACTGCGATGAACGTGTGGGACGGCGTATGCATGTGTTTTATCTATGCGTCGTTACTAGAGTTCGTGTGTGTCAACTACGTGGGGAGGAAACGACCCCTACACAATGTTGTCTACCGACCCGGAGAAAATCCAGTCACACAGGTGAATACTCTTTTTTATCTCTCTCAATTTCAGTGTCTAGAATGTCATCAGTGTTTCTTTCTATATTTTAGTTTACGACAAACGTTACACTGATAACGATCTATTTAGAAGATTGAGATTTTACGTGTATTTTTATTGCTACGTTTGTTACCTCTATGTTTCAAAGTTAAGTTTCGTAAAACGTGTTTTCAATGGTTTTATTATTTGTACAAAAAATTTAATCTGTATATTAATGTCTATTGTTAGGATTCGTGGGTATAGTGAACAACATAAACATTCCAATACAACATTTATACAAAGTTTCAGTATACCTACTTACATGTCTCTAAAGCTCTGTATATACACTCACTACATGTTTACGCTACTAAACATTACCTCTCCTTACTGTGGTCCTTGTAGCCAGCAATTGGTATTAGATTATTTAAAAAAAGCACTTTGATATTTTCTGGTGGTATTAGGAGTATTTTATTAGAAAACCCACAGTCCATTCACGAAGGAATTTAAAAGTTTCGCTTAGTTCGAGATTGCAAACAACATTTTGTATTGATCCCTGACATAAATTAGCTTACCAGAATAACAAATAAGTTCCGTCGTGAATATTTTACATTTTTCTATCTTTACTCTTTGCAATGTTTTCTTTCAATCTTACAACAACAAGACATGGCATGATAAACGAGTACGTACTTTATTTCATACGTAAAATGGCAATGTCGTGTTGTTTGTTTTCTTTCTTCAGCATGCTTCACCTCTTTAACGTCTTTGCATGTATTTGGCTCATATATTTACTAAATTTAACGGGTAAGAATTCATCACATGTATCATTTGCAATCGTCACTTCACAAAATAAGACTATTTTGTGTGGCCATACGTCATAACTTACAGTTCGTGTCTCTTAGTCATCATTCCTTGCTTTTCATGATAAAATCCATAATTCAGTATTGAAGTTGTGTATCTAACATCTATTAGAAAACATTGCAAAGATGCATATATTGACATATATTTTGTGATTTTACGTTCATACTTTTATAAAGTGGGTACCGTATCTATTTCAAAGTGCATACTATCCATTATAAATGTGGCCACTACAACCTAGTCGACGTTCACGATTGCACATCGTTAGACCATCTGTCACGAGTGAACAAACTGTGTGTGTGATGTGTTCGCAGCGACTGCCTGCAGTCCTGAGCAGAATTGGCATTATACTGGCCAGCCCCTTGGTAAGAACATTCGCCACATTCATTGGCACTATCCAGACATTGCTCGCGTTTTTCTCTTTTACCTCTGTTCTGGAAGGCTGATTAGCTGTAGAAACTAGCTTAACAATAATTGCTTCTGAAACTAGGATGACCCAGGTGAGTTTAGTTTAAAGTTTAGATTTGCAAAAATCAGTCTTCCTAGAACATTCTTTACATTTTTGACCCAAAATAATCATTATCATAAAATTCTGAATGTTGTTTCTGTAAGTTTGAAGTAAATTTGAAATATGCGGAGCTCTAGTCATCATCTTGAAACACAAAACAGTTATCGAAAATGCATGCTGTAATCCTATTAGCAAGCTTCAGTAGAATTGCCCTCTATCCAACAATTTTCTTCACATTATACTTATTTCGTTTCCTTTTCCTGTAGTTATTTAACTTTATTTTCATTTCCTTTAGGTCCTAAAGGTGAAAGGTCGGCTTTAGATGCATGCACAGTTGCACACCTATCTCACTAACCTTCCTCTCTACCCATACATACTAGGAATATGTGGATACTTCAATTTGATCAAACTAAAGTAGAAATTTACACCTTTTATATCAGGGTATTCTTACTTTATTTACTCAGATTCAATAATTTAAAACGTATTTTTGGAAATTAATAGAACGCTTATAGTTACTTCTTATACATTGACCACTTTGCTTGTATAAACCTTGAGACTAGGTTGAATCTGCAGCTTCAGCGATACGTTTGTACGTTTATTAAGTCATGCTTCGGCTAACACTGGTACATTTACGTAGGAGGCGTTGGCTTTCCTCCAATGGGCTCGACAAGAGATGCCCCAAGCGGAGAGTAGCGGCGCTGTAAGTGACGTCATTGAGAATGACTCTAGTTAGCCCCACATCACCAGCATCATCACATCTGAGTCTGATATCATGAAAACTAACGCATTCTTTTATTTAACGCTGCTTCGGAACGCTCCAGCCTGTGAGTATACTGTCATATCAGCTATATCTCTTCAAATATTCCTGATTACTTTAATATGTAGCCCTAAACATGTAGAGCTGTATTTTGTTATGTGATATTCTCACGTATTAACCAAACAGTATGACTTTCTTTCGAAACTTTAAATAACTAAGAAATATTTTTATGTAGTTAGTTTACTAATTTTATATAAGTGTCGATAAGTACCTACCTATGTATTTATAAAATGAAACAAAATATATAGGCTAAATTATTATTGTGATACGAGTGTATCTGGTATCTTATATTTAAAAGGCTTGTAGTTAATTAATGTAAGTCATTTAGTTAGTGTTCATAATTTTTCCATTCAATTGGAACTATAGTATATTTGCCAAAACACGTGACGTTGATCTTCCCAAGGGTTCAATCCCAGTGCGGGCTGATGGAAATCACAGAGAGAAGGCCTAAGTCCCAGCAGTGGGATCTAACCTTTCATTGTTCTGCACGACTTTACCGAATAAGCCAGTGGTCTAATTTGATCAAGTAAAATAAAAGAAATCAACCAACTGGTGTTACAGGGAGATAAAAAGCGCGAGTCGACAGGGGGCGCCGACCTCGTGTCTTGCACCGCGTGCACTGGTCCGGGGGCCTGTACACACACCGCCAACAATGGCGGAGTATCGGAGGTAACCGTCCCTCCATCAGACGCTAACATAAACTTACCAATATTTTGCGTATGACCCTACATTCCCATATAATTTAGTACAATACAAATACATTACATATGAAAGCACTTCCTAAGTAACAGCTTGCGAGTAATAATTTTCAGCTTCCATGAAAATAGGGTTGATACGCTACTTTTTATTTTCGCGCTGATGCATAGATACATCACAGCGAATGCGAGAAAATTTTAGTATTGAAACCTTCATCAGCCGTAGGGTTTGGTGCGTAAATAACAGTGACACAGAATCACAGTTCCATTAGCCTGTTATACACAGTAGCGGCTTTCGGTATCATCATTCATTTAGCAATAATAATTTCTTTCAGCCATGTTTCGTCCAGGTTCGCAAAAAAGAACCGCCGCACCCGATCCGCGTGGCGAAGACCATCGACGTGATCGCGCGGATCACGTTCCCCACTGCCTACGCCGTGTTTCTCATCTTCTTCTTCATTCACTACAAGGCGTTCTCTTAATGCTGCCTTCACTTACTGCTGTCGCTGGCCGCTTCGTGTGAACGGACATTTACTGTGTTTTTCTACTATTCTTTTACTGCGTCACAAATATGTATGAGATTAAGCTACTCACTCTATTATAATACATATTTGATGATTGTCAACGGTCGAGAATTGTGATTAAACCCGTTTATAGTGATCGTACTGTTAAGATAATTATAGTTTAAGAGACTTGAAGCAGAAAGCTAACGTCGCAGCTTTCCATAATTTAACGTCAATAAATTGACAGATGTGTGCGATTTTTCTACAGGTTTTGAAATAGTTTTCTACAAGTTCATAGACGGACGTTTATAATTATATCTACGCGTAAGATTTACTTTCTTGTGAATACACGAAAACTTATGATAGGATAAAGAGGGATCAACTTATGTAATTGTATGAAAATTCTTGTATCAACGTGGTTACATCGGATATTGTATGAATTTAGAGAGATCGTCAACTCTAGATTATTGAACGGTGGAGTTTATAATACGGAGAGCTGACTTCGATACGCAGGAGAAAGAAATCTATTTCAAACCTAAAGACAGAACTAGCGTTTTTTATTGCCTTTAAGTTATTATTATTATTACAAGTAAGATAGCAAAAGACATGATTACTTTTTATATTTATTATTAGATAATAATCACCATAGTTATTAGTTTGTCCAAACCAACACTTACATAATATGTTGTGATAATTATAATAATAATTACTTATTGCTTTCTGAAGGTGAGATGTAGGCATTGATCGCCGTATCATTTGAACTAAAGTGATTAAGTTTCGAAATAATATAATTCGGAGTAATGTAAAAAATAGCTGTAGATGCATAGATGAAGCTCAAGTCATTATTATCTTTAAATTCTAATATAAATATATAATACCAATGAGTTCACGCTATTCCAGAGGTGTACAAGAGTGTGTATACCAATTTTTTTTATTTTTTTTTAAGTTTGAAAAAATTGTAAAAATAAAAATTGTAAAAATTGTGTTGATATTGTACCATGAACATGCCTTCTACATGTCAAAGAGTTATTTTTTGCCTGATATAATATTAGTGGTTAAATACAGAAATTGACGAATATAATGCCGGCTGTAAATAATAATGAAAATAAATGACACCTATCAATACGTAAGGTATACTAACCTAATGAGATATTGTAACTATGATACTTGTATAAAAGTATCGTGAATATTGTGCTGTGAAACCATACCGTCACCTTATTTGTTGCGTAAGTAGATATCTCACCACGATAAGATATTTGTAACATTATTATAATATTGTCCTCTATCATCACACCCTAGATATTACGTAGTGGCCACAAATGCTAGAAGCCGTTTGTATATTTAGGAATAATTATATTAAAAAACAAAATCTTTGTCCAAAACCCCAACGCGCTTATGTTCCCTATGTCTGTAGGATTTGCGTTATCATTGATTACAATACCCACCATGGTCGGTAGAAAGCGTTACAAAATATTGTAACTTTCTTTTTTCTTTTTCACTAATTCAGTAATATATCTAATTTATAAAACTGAAGTTTAATTGAACACCATTGAAATTGAATTGCCTTTTGCTTGTTAAAAAGTGGACCAACGAGTCAACTGTTTTGAAAAATAGATTTTATATCTAAATTATTATAAAACAATAAATTATAAGAAAAAGCGTTTTGGCTGTGCTTTGAAATCAAATTATAATTGAAAAATGTAGGGATGCCTGATTGAATTAATTATAATGTTATTATTTCATTTTCTTTTGAACCATTGTAACGGGTGGTCAAATGCTGAGTACCTGCGATTGGATAAAAAATGACGCTTTCGGCTGTGCGTAACAATTATATTATGCATCGATCAATTTCTATTGGAAAACGTGAGGTGTCCATAAATTGTATAATAAATTAAAGCTTGGATGCCTTATGTACCTTTAAAAGTAAGTGTAATATTGTTAGACACTTACATTATTAAATGCGTGTTAGGTAATACAGCCAACTTATGAATACAGTCAACATGCAGTATTATACCTAAGTAGGTACCAATCTCAGCTGCAAACTTATTCATTTCAGTGTAAGGGTTATCGAAGGTAATATTTATTATATAATCTTTTGCTAATGATCTCTTTTTACCTGATATCGAATTATTACTGTTTTCCTGTGTTAAAAGTATTTTAAAGTTCAATAAATGTTTAATACAAATGAGACCATTCCCTTAATATTTGGATAGATACAAAGTGATACTATTTTAAATTCGCTACGTTTCTATAGGTACTATTTAAAATGTAAGATAAAAGTTACATATCATTCGCTTTATAAGATTCAACCTTGTACCTATAATATTGTGCTATCCTGTTAAAAAATATTATATATTCTATGCTGCCTTTACATATATATACATGTATAAGTTATACATTTTATATGGGTAGGTATTTTTTATTTATATTGTAAAGCACTACTTCGGTTTTGTATATTACACGTCGAGAGAATGATATCATGCCAAACTTTTTAAATTGCTTATCATATATTTTATATATTATTTAGTGCCAATTTCACTAATGAAACTGAATGCTGTCAGTGTCAATATTATACAACAGACAGCTCTTGAACGCGGTTTAGATGATGTGCTGATCGCGCTCAGTTTCATTGGAAAAATCCGCTTTTTGAATATTATCTGTAACACTTGGAACTGACTACTTACTGTTGTACTTATTTTAAGGCTCGCTTCCCTCCATTTATCTATGCTAATGATCGCGCCCCTACACCTGAAAAATGTACCCTTTCATATTTCCTACTTCGGTGCTTATTTCTGAAATATCTTGTTAATTTTTATCACTTATTATTTGGGCCTAGTCCAAAATATAAAATGTTGATTTTATCTATCGAGTCTAAATTGTTCTACAATAAGCTGTTGACTTTGTTTTCCTGAAATATTTTAACAAAAACTCTTGTTCAAATGAGTTGTTATTGTTAAAGTTAAGAATTTTATAAAAATGTTTACTTTACTTATTTCGTTTTAACTAAGTAAGTTTGTGTTAGGTACAAATTGAGAGACACCTGTTTGTTAAGTGTTTACGAAATAAGTTTCTACACCTCCTGTTTAAATTAATAAAATATGAAAATAAATATCAATGAACGTTTATTTTTCTAACATATATCTTGGTCACATTTTCTAGTCATTTTTGTAATTGATTATATACCTATAAACTGAACCTAACGAGGTCCTGTTGTAGAGCAAATTAATGAATGCTTCGCTGGATATGAGAGATTAGGCTTAAATATAAGCCGCTTAATTATAAGTGTAAAATAAGCAACTTTAATTGTCATATAGGAACTTGTATGTACCATATATGCTGTACCATAAAAACAATAATATGAGTAGATAATTTGTTAATACCTGAAATTGTCATCGCGGTCGTGTGTTGCCCACTTTAGAATTAGATGCATAAAGCTCTACGCAAACTGAAGTGAATTTTGTGGACAGTTTAGGTTACAAGCCCGTATTCTAAATAAACCGTATACTTAATGAGGCTAATATAGACAGAGTTATTATAATTTAATTCTATGAGCAAATGGTTCGTTTTTTTTTGGATTCCAGCAACTAGGTAGGTACGCACCTACATCGATATCTTTCAGCAAGCATATTAACGCACCCATATACCTATTTACTAACATTGGCACTTGGCAGCTAAAAATGAACAGACACGTGTAACAGTATATTTTTGATTTATCTACCTACCTACTTAAACATTCATTTTTAATTCATAAAATGGAAAGTAACTGATGAACGCTAGTGATGGCGCCAAAGACGGCCGAATTCTGGGCCGAGTCTATTTAGATTGCCATCAACACGCTAAGAAGAAGGAATGAAAAGTTCAGTTTACAAGAAATGAAAAGTTCAGTTTATCCGTTTGTCACAGAATTTACCTCAGTTTGAATAGAACACGAAACTAGAACCAATAATAATTTGATTTGCATCAGAAAATTAGCCATTACTTTATATATCTAAGTAGTTCATCCTGAATCCTGAATAAAAATTGTGTACGCGATGGCTACATTAGAGTTTTATTTTAAAATCGGTGTTTTTCTTCAGCTTTTACTGATTAAAAAATTTAACAACACAATTTAATATAAAAGTAAAATAATAAATTATAATTAGATAATTTTAACCTCCACATTAAAAACGTACAAATTGTTAAATTAAGAGATTTTGAAACCAATAGGTAATTAAAGCTAAGACACACTTTTCTTGCAACTTTTTTCATTAGAAAGTGTTCAAAAGAATAATTTGCAAATTATATAATAAAGGCGAAAACAGGCGCAACGCAACTCTAGTAGAACAATTTCTATGAAAACTTCGTAGACATTGTTCTACCAGAAACACGACGCACCGTCGCGTCGCGCCTGTCTGCGGGAGCCTTAAGCTAACTTTATGAAAAAATATCCTAGCACATTGTGTTGCTGGTTTTCGCATCTTTATATAAATATTATGTATAATTGTAGATACATTGTATAGCCTATTTTTAATTACCTAGTATAGTGTTAAGAAATGATTGTCAACATTTTGATGCATGAAAAGACATTAGTGAGATAAATAACAATGAAACTCTTCTGTATTTAAAAGTGATAGTTTATCATTGTTCTAATAATTATAAATTGTAAACATAATTACCGACTAATTTGGTCTTCATCATTTCATATCACTTAAAATGATGAGAGAAAGTTTGGCAAAAGTGGCTTTTGAAAAAAACGACTGACGATAGTTGTTGAACGTTGTTTTTTGTTGTTTTATAATAGCATCCACGTGTTCATAGTAACTAAATATTATGGCAATGATTACGTAAAATTGTCGTAAAATACTAAAAGAAATCCATTAAAAAAATGTTATTATGGACATTTCTAAAATTCTTGTAAAAAATTGATTTTGCACAATTAGCGTATTTTGGCTCCAGCGCAGTACCATTAAGCAGAGTGTTCTACCACCACAAAGTCGAGTGAGTGCAGGAAAAAATCGCGTTAGCTAAATATTTGTCAAGCGCTGGATAGGATAGACGTAGCCTTACCATTTACCAACGTAATAATTTCATTTACCATCGTAATATTTTCATTTACCAACGTAATATATCCATTTACTAACGTAATATTTCCAAACTTATTTTTTAAATGGTTATGTAAAGATTGCGAATTCTGATTGGTTAAAATTACGTATGTACATAAGTAAGTAGGTATATGAAAGTCTAAAGTTTATAAGCCAAACTCGCCACCGCCACTGCACTGTAACGTGCAAGCTTAGGTAGTGTTGCACATAAGCTGCGTAGGAACACAGATAAGTATGTAAGACTAATAACAAGTACTGTTAAGGAGAGGACAGAAAATCTAAATTTTAAATCTTCCTCGCCCGTCCTGCCGAGTAAGTTTAGGTACCTCCCTAACGAAATAAGAAAAGTAATCAATTACCTAAGATTTTGGTTATAATCTAGATAGATATATTAATATGAGTAAATACTGGAATTTCTGCCAGCCAGATCTTAACTTTTCTGAAAACCTAGTACACTATCCCACATAGGTACGTAACTTAACTTTTTCTTATTTTGTTGGCTCTTCGAACTTCTATCAACTTTTACCTAGGCTCTGAATAATTTACATCCCGGGACCAACATAATTTCAATTTTGTTTTAAAACTTCTCTCGAAGCCTGTTAGATTAAAAACCAAGTTTAAAAAAACAAGACAATATGTCTTTTTCATGAACATCTACGTAGGATGAAGATTAGCAACGTCATAAATTAATTCAAGTCCATTTAAAAAACGAAACTAACATACCTCCTGATGGTAATTTTTATCCTCTTCCTTATTAAAGACAACAAACAAAGATACAGAAAAAAATATAATATTGTCTAAGATCGTGGTAAAGTACCTGAGGATATCGGTGGATCATCGGCATAGCAAGTTCTGTTACGATAATTTTCACATCCATCTTTCTTAGCACGAAAAGCTGAACTACACTATAGCTAATCGAAGTTGCTAATTACTACCTAATGTTTACTTGCGTGGAACCATAAACTGTTTTAAAAAGGCCCTATAAAAGCAATCTGATTTTAGGGCCCACCTTTCACATAAATCACAGGCAAATATAATAGAAATAGATTGGTGAGAAAAGTGATGGCCTGAAAACCAGAGTAGTAGTTTATAGGGCCTTTTTAAGACATGGACTTGAATACGAACGTTAGGTACGTACGAATTTTCACAGAAGATCAGCGACTGTTTTTTGCAAGCTCACCAATCTGTTCATTTTTATTTAAGTATGTAGATAAATCCAATGATCCCTCCAAATAATAGATAACCAATCAACTTAACTACATTGGAAATGAGACGTGACTTGCTTGTCACGGCGGCGATACACAAGTTAGATACGTACTTACCTACCCTTTGCTTCGAATAGTTGGTATTTTGTATCAAGCAAATAATTAGATAATAAATTATTTATAGGACCTATTCAATTAATATTTTCATAATAAAACCCGTCATGCTGCAGATGTTTAAATGATGAAGCATGAATAATGATTGTACCTAAAAATATCTTACCCATCCAAGTCTTTTAAGGTATTGAAATTATGCATTGTTTTCACATGGGAAGGAGCTAAATATAATAGTTTTAGGTAAGTTTGTAGTTACGTTTAGAATAGATTTGTACCTGCCACACATGCCTCATTATTGTTTGTAACCTACCTTTAGGAACCGACCTAATGCTGTTTCGGTTAACTTTCTTTAAAATAATAAGTGTGACTCTCACCATTGCAACTGAACGCGATCGGCACATCTAAACCGCGTTCAAGAACTCAGTGTCAATATTCCACAATTCACAGCTCTTGAACGCGGTTTAGATGCGCCGATCGTTTAGATTCAATGGTAAAATTCGACCTAAGTCCTTGCAGAGTCAATATAAACACCGTTTGCTTTTGTAAATAATAAAGATGTAAGCGAGCTGACCGCCCGTTCGTGTTGTATTATGGCATTGTAAATAATTTTAATGTAAAATTTATGAATTACAATTTTCATCAAATAAAAACACAAATTCGATTTACAAGTTTTATTTATTTAACCGTTATTACAAAAGCGTTAGCGTAACTTACCCATAAAAAAAAGTGAAAAAAAGTGCAGATACAATTCAGACCAGTTACCGCTGTTAATTTAAATAAATTTAATAGCACTTTAGTTTGTAAATTAAGTAATCAGGACCTTTCAATAAACAATGTCAATATTCTGTATAAAGAATTCTTTTCGGTAGTCCAAACAGAGTTCAATAATACTTTTAAGAAAAACACTAAAACTATCAGCCCTAAGTTTTTATTTAGTGATTGGGCAACTAAAGGACTCAGGAAAAGTAGGGAAAGACTTTTCGAACTGTATGGCCTTAAGCCTTATATTAACACGGAAAGTTTTAATAAGTATGTTGCTACTTATTCTAGAACTTTTAAGAGCTCTTGTAAGGCAGCTAAAGCCTTATACATTAGCAACAAAGTTAAATCAGCGGACGATAAAATACAGACGGTTTGGAAAATTATCAATAATGAAACGAATAGGAGCAAAAAGCATAATTCCGATTACACACTGGAGACGTCAAGTGGTGGTCTCATTTGCGATAGCAAAGAAGTGGCTCAAGAATTTGTACATTTCTTTACCAGTATCCCGCTTAAAACTACTGAAACCTTAAACTCCTCGCCATCGCTCTCTTTTGATTTAGTAAGGGCGAACGTTCCAGCCTGCCTGATTGATTTTAACTTTAAGCATATTAACCCCGTTACAGTAATAAAAGCTTTTAAGCAAATCAAGATCAAATTGACCGAGGATCTTTGGGGAATGTCCATTAAAGTCTGTACCTCCATAATTGAGACCATAGCGCCTTACTTAGCCTTAATATTTAATTTGTGTGTGGATCAAGGAGTCTTCCCGGATTAAATGAAATACAGTAAGGTAATACCACTTTTCAAATCCGGGGACAGTAAAGACTCCAATAATTATAGGCCCGTATCCGTGCTGCCGGTTTTCAGCAAGGTGTTTGAAAAGGTAATGCTGAATCAAATGCTCAATCATTTTAACACAAATAAAATCCTTCACGACCAACAGTACGGTTTCACCAAAGGACGTTGTACGACTGACACCGGTGTAACCTTATTAAGACACATTTTTAACGCGTGGGAAGAAGCCCAAGACGCCGTAGGAATCTTTTGTGACCTCTCCAAGGCATTTGATTGCGTCGATCACGAAACCTTACTCTTGAAACTTGAGCATTACGGACTAGGTAAACTTGCGCTCAGTTTAGTAAAATCTTATTTAAATGATAGACAACAGCAAGTTCAAATAAACGGTATCAACTCACTAGGTTTAAAAGTAAAAATGGGTGTTCCACAAGGCTCGATTTTGGGTCCTTTCCTCTTTTTAGTGTACATTAATGATCTACTCCATTTATTAAAAAATCAGCCACACATGGTGTTATTTGCTGACGATACTTCCTTAATTTTTAAGGTGGATAGACGTGCTACAAATTTTGACGAAGTAAATAACGCCCTACTGCAGGTCCAAAATTGGTTCACTGCTAATAATTTAGTATTAAATGGAAAAAAGACTAAGTGCATAAAATTTTCTTTACCAAATGTCAAAAGTAGGGATTGTGAGATTATATTGAATCAAGAGAAACTAGAATTCGTCGACAAAACTGTTTTCCTGGGGATCACGCTCGACTCAAGGCTACAATGGGGTCCTCATTTAACATCTCTTTCAGGACGGCTGAGTTCAGCAGCATATGCTGTCAGAAAAATCCGTCAATTTACTGATGTCGCCCATTTACGCCCACCCATTTTACAGACCATAGCGAAACATTGATTGACCTTGTCTGTACAAATCTCAACCACAAAGGGGTATCTGTTGAGCCCTATGGCTCAATAAATGGTCACTCACTTGTTGTGTGCGAATTTAATATTAGGCGTAGCAAATATAAACCCTATTCAATCGCGTACAGACCCATTCAGCAGTTAAATAGGGAAATTTTTGATAGTGACTTATCGCACATACACTGGGACAACATTTGTGTCTTGCCTAATGTTAATGACATGGTTGAGGAAATAAATAGAAATATTTTAAAGATTTTCGATGCGCACGCTCCAGTCAAGAAATGTTTAATTAAGGAACCGTCCTATCCCTGGATAACAGAGACAATTAAATTAATGATGCACTTACGAGATGACGCTCTGACCAAGTACCGTAAAAGTAAAACGAAATCCGATTCCAAAAAGGCGTACTACAAGCAGCTAAAATCTCTGGTGGTAATTTCCTTATTTAGGGAAAAAGTTGCATTCTTTAGATTCAATATAAATAACAAAATCAAAGATCCTAAAACATTATGGAAAAATTTAAAAAATACTGTGTTACCAAAAAAAGAAATTGATGAACTTCCGACTAATTTCAGGGATCCAAACCTAATAAATAATCACTTTTTGAGTGTTCCTGGTAACCCCGTCTGCAATTCATCACAACGCACTTTCTTTGAGTCTCATCGTTATGGCGATGATAGCTTCGCATTACAACCTGTAACTCCTGATCAAATTTTACGATACTTCCGCCAGCTTAAATCTAACGCTGAAGGTTGTGATAAGTTGACCCTGAATATGCTTTTTCTTACACTCCCACATACACTAAAAGTCATCACTAACATTGTGAACAGCTCAATCGATTCAGCAACATTCCCTGACATCTGGAAAGTCGCAATTGTTAGGCCATTACCTAAAAAAACAAATCCGACTGACTTAAAAGACCTTAGACCCATTAGTATTCTGCCTTGCCTATCCAAAATTGCTGAAAAGGCTGTATGTCAGCAGCTGTCAAAATATCTGGAAGACAAACATATCCTACCTAAGCTACAGTCGGGCTTTCGTAAACGACGTGGTACTTCTACGGCTCTTTTAGACGTGACAGATAACATCTTGTCAGCACAAGATAAGGGCCTGTGCACACTTCTCGTTCTACTTGACTTTTCACGAGCTTTTGACTGCATTAATATAGATTTATTTCTGTCAAAGCTACACTATTATGGATTTGATCGTGACACCATACACTGGTTCCAAAGTTATCTCACCAACCGTCGGCAGCGCGTGGAAATACAATTAAGCGATGGCTCTGCCCTTGTTTCGTCACTTACTTCCGTTTGTAGGGGAGTTCCGCAAGGTTCAATACTAGGCCCCATCATCTTCATTTTGTACAGTGCTGATATAATAAATTCCCTAACTCGGTGTAGGTACCACATTTATGCAGATGACGTACAAGTCTATATCTCATTTAAGCCAAGTGACTATAACAACGCATTAAAGGACCTTAACGATGATCTTGACAGGATAGCGCATTGGGCTGAAAACAACGGTTTGGTACTTAACCCGACTAAAACTAAGTATATGCTGTTTGGAACCAAGTATCAAATCAGTGCAGTGCCGGCAACAATCAACGTTACTCTGTTGGGTGAGTCGGTCGTTCGAGTCAGTGAGGCACGTAATTTGGGTCTCAACATGGATGCTGAGTTAAGGTACGAAGCGCATGTGGCAGAGTCAGTGCGCACTTGTTTTTACCGGCTTAAGGTCCTTTATAAAATAAGGCCTTATCTATCAGAGGAGCTGCGGATCCAGCTAGTTGAGTCACTCGTGCTATCTAACCTAAACTATGCGGACGCAGTTATTGGCCCTCGACTACTGGCCAGAACTGATCGACTGATCCAGAGGGTGCAAAACGCCTGCGCTCGATTCTGCTTCTCAATCCCACCAAGAACTCACGTAACGCCATTTTTAAATAAGCAGTCCATCCTCAAGATGAAGTCACGTCGTAAGCTGCACTTAGCATGCCTGCTATTTGGAGTAATAAAGTACAAGCAGCCATCCTACCTGTACAATAACCTGAGCTGGATCGCTAGTAGAAGAGAATGCTCTAGTAGACAGTGCTCGCAGCAACTCTCCACTCAATCGCACAAGACAGCTGCCTTCAGGGGAAGTTTTAGATACGCCGCATCCAAATGCTGGAACAATATCCCCCCGCCGATAAGGAATCTTAAATGTCTTGGCACCTTCAGAATTCGACTGCGGCAGTTTCTTATTAACTCGCAGAAAAAACTGGGTGTGACTGTTTCGAACACGTCCATAATATAACTGGCTGTCGTGTTCTTACCGTGACATTATCTTTTTTAGTGCAACTCGTGGTCATAAACCTGTGAACAAAGGGAATATTAATGATGCAATAATTCGTGGATCTATTATTGGCTAACAGTTATAATACATATCCTTATTTACCTTTATATATTTATAGAAACCACTTTTTAATCCAGTGAAATCCATTATTTTATTTTATTTACTCCTACGCCACTATAAGATTATTAATTTATACGCTATACATTTATCTATCTAAATAATCAAGATTATAAATACACATTCATCATCGAACAACAACGTTTCCTAATGCAAAACTTTACTGTAGAATAGATTATTTAAATTGCGGGTACTTACGTAATTTTAGTCCGTACATTCCATGTTTCACATAACCAAATATTCACATATTAATCTCATGTAACATCTGCTCGACGTCCGAATGTCACTGCAGGGATCCAGCAGAATATCAGCGTCAGGTATATTTGCCTGACACATGCTGAGTTGGACTCCCGTTTGGTGCAACGTTGAGACGCACACTGCGCTTTGTATATTTCGTTATTTTTCAAAGTATGTCATAGACAATATTGTCTCGCTGTGTCTAGTTTTCTTTTATTGTTTTTATTTTTTTTGTATTTTGGCACTTTGTAGCTATAATTATTTAACCGTGCTTTTGTATGTTGTGTTGTCTTTTGTATGCACCAAATAAACGTTTTATCTATCTATCTATCTATCTGATGTAGATACCGCGAGGCTAGTCTATTTTAGTTACTTTCATAGCATAATGTCTTACGGTATTTTACTAGTGGGACGGGCTGCAGACATCGAGTCTATCTTTATTCTGCAGAAAAGAGCGATCAGAGCCATTTATAATCTACACAGGCGCGATTCTTTAAGGGAACTGTTTAAGGATATTAACATCATGACGGTACCTTGTCAATATATATATGAAAACATCTTGCACGTAAGAAAAAATTTACATATTTTTAGTAAAAGAGGCGATAGACATAATTATAGTACTAGAAATAGGGACTTATTAGTTCAACCAGGTTTCAGACTGGCTAAAGTAGACTCATCTTTCATGGGATACTGTTTAAAATGTTACAATAAAATCCCTCCCCACATACTTCAACTGAATGAGACGAAATTCAAAACTTGTATAAAACGCACACTATGTAGGCAGGCATATTATAAGTTGGAGGATTACATCTCTGATAAAAATGCTTGGCTTAATGCTGGTCCTGCTCCACAACCACAACTAACTAATTAACATTCGAAAATGCTGTTGGAGCTGCTGAAGATTGTAAGACTATCTTTGCATTGTATAAACTCATCTCCTTTGTATTATATAATTGCACGGGTGTGAGTACTATGTACTATAGAGCTACCATTTACCGGGTATTTTGTCTTTCATTGACTTGAATGTGCCCTGGCGGCTGGGAATGTCATGCTCACTCAAATGTCTCGCTGATGGTGGCGTATGTGTTGGATCATTCAGCTCCCTTCAAAATGGTTGAGCTGAATGGTGCTGATCCATGCGTCATGTTCGTGAACGGGCGCCGTCAGTTGTGACTGGTCATTTCTTAGCTGCCATGGCTTATTTTAATTTTTGAATTGTGCTTATTTTATAATTGCGGACGCTTTTAACGTGCTTTCTACATTGTTCTCACATGTATAATTTCAACATTAATGATGTAACCATTATATTGTAACAATATTTTGATTTAAAAGAGTGTCCATGGAGTTTCTTGCCCGTTCTTCTCCATAGGTACCTACTACGCTTTGGAATGGGCAACTAGCTTCATATTTCTGACTGACTGACTCCTTGACAATTCAAAAGTGCCTTGTAAATGGTTTAATTGAAATAAATGCTTTGAGTTTGAGTTATTATCACTAAATATTCCAGGAAATATTTGCGTGGTCAGGTAATAGGTACCTACATTTTATGAATTATATTTATTAAATTATTTAATAATTTTTTTTACATTTCAACAAAGAGATATACTATAATTACTATCCATGTTGGGAGAAAGTTAAATGGTCAGAATGAATGAAAAAAATAGTACAATCCAATTCGTTCAACTGTCTGAAAACAGACTGTGATCAAGTCTGTTTTCAGAGTCATTACATCATCCAGACATCCACTCTCTGACGAACTACACCGGCTCCCGATTCAACTTCCATTCGAGCCGGACATCCGTATCCGTTACATACACTTCCGGTCTATTCATATTAAAACTGGCAATTCCAAAACTAGTGATGGTTTCATGTTTTACAAAGACCGCCAAAATAAAAATAAAATCGACTAAATGGATGTATTCCCTAAAAATCGATAAATTAGTTTGTCATATTATTTGAGTGGTTATCATTTTCAAAAAGAGTTATAAATTAAAATTGGCGTCAGTACAATACGGCCGGGTCGTTATAACTTCGCAGGTCTGAACATAGGTGCATATAACTTTCGCGCATGTTCTCTCACTCATACTCGCTGATTCGCCTCCTGTCACCATTTGGTTATTATAAAATTGTAGTAAAAGAATATACCCGTAGTATTTAGGTTTTATTTAACAAAATTCAACATATTTATACAATGACACAATCAATACTGACAATCCAGTTTCTTCTATATTAAACGTTAATGTTGACCAAAGAGTTTATATAATATTTTACTACATTCTCCTGGGCTTATTTATTGTGCCACGTAGTCTGATAAATGAGCAGGCGGACGTCGTACTCTTTCAGAACGACGCAAAGTCTCTGTGGTCATGTTCTGTGGCTGGACCATTTCATTCTGGGTATCTCGCTGACCTTCTGTGTTACGATCATCGCCATCGACTGCATCGATGAACTCGTCGTCATCATTGGAATCAGTTTCATCTGCTTCTAAAGGAGATTCGCCAGCAGGAGCTAGATGTCGATTAGATACGACAGCTTCTCTACCACTGCTCAAACGCACACGAGAATGTTGAGGGTTACTTTCTAGGATCTCTACCTCTTCAACCAGTGGATCATATTTGCTGGTTCGATGATGGTTTCGTATCAAAACTTTGCCTGGGACGTTTAGCAATGTAGGCATCGACTGGCCGCTTGAGGATCTCCTGGCGTGAGAGAACATCCGCTCGTGGGGCGTACAGTTTGTAGCCGTGCAAAGAAGTGATCTTACAGAATGCAGAGCCTGAGTTATGACTGACTCCCATTTGGTTATAGGCAGATCATGGCTTTTCAGAGCCAATTGTACTGTTCGCCAAATAATTCCGTTATACCTCTCAGTTTGTCCATTACCCTGAGGGTTGTACGGTGTAGTGTAGCTCGTAGCAATGCCTTTCTGGTGAAGAAAGTCTTTCATCTCTTTTGAAAGAAAAGAAGTACCACGATCTGAGTGTACGTAAGTCGGCATTCCAAATATAGAAAATAAGTCAGTCAGTTTATTAATAACCGTATTTGTACTCAAGTCTGGGCAGGGATATGCAAATGGGAATCGAGAATATTCGTCCACAATCGTAAGGATATATCGATTGTTCCCAGTGCCATCTGAGGGCAGTGGACCTTTAAAATCTAACGATATTCTTTCAAATGGGGCCATCGCTTTTATTAGTTTTCCAATGTTTTGTTGGAAACGAGGCTTTACTTCTGCACATATAGAACAATTCGCAGTAATACGTTTTATCTCTTCAGTGGAGTAGGCTAAATTTTTGCTTCGAACCCAATGAAGCATTCTTGTTACTCCAGGGTGACACAAAGTTTTGTGCAGTTCTTTGAGCGCATTTTCTGAACTGTGTATAGAGGCCACTAATGGTGCATTAGCTCTTGATAAAGCATCAGCCGCTATATTTTCCTTTCCGGGGCGATAAACTATATCAAAATTGTATTCGGAAAGTTCTAATCGCCAACGTTGTATTTTGTCATTTTTAATTCTTGACGAATGCTGCTGATTGAACATGAATGCGACCGATTTTTGATCAGTTATCAGTTTAAACTCTCGTCCGATGAGGAATTGTCTCCATTTCCGAAGACATTCGACTATAGCCGCGGCCTCCTTCTCTATGGCTGGGTGATTCCGCTCGCTACTGTGAAGGCTTCTCGAGAAAAACGCAACAGGTCTACCTTCTTGTGACAGAGTTCCCGCGATAGCATAGTCTGAAGCGTCCGTTTCAACAACAAATTGTACGTTGTCATCAATCGCGTTTACTGCTGATCTGGCTATCTCTTGTTTTAGAGCGTTAAAAGCGTTTACTGCGTTAGAATCGAGAGGGAATGTACCTTGCGAAACGAGGGACTGAATTTTATGAGAGAATCTTGGCACATATTTAGAATAGTGAGCAAATAGTCCTAATGCTCGTCGGAGTGATGCCGAGTCTGAAGGCAGAGGCAGCTCTAATAGTGGACGTAGACGATCCGGGTCGGGTTTAATTACTCCACTGTTTATAGTATATCCTAGAATACTTATCTCTTTCAATGAAAATTCACTCTTTTCAAGATTCAGTGTAAGGTTATACCGTTTCGCAATATCAAGAAAACGCTTCAGTTTTTGATCATGGTCAGCTTGGGTTGTTCCACAGACTGTTATGTCATCCAAATATGCGTATACTCCTTTTAGTTCCTCTTTCGCAATTATATTATTGATAGTTCTTTGGAAAACCGCTACTCCGTTGGTGACCCCGAAAGGTATTCTTCGAAATTGGTATAAATTACCTTCTGCTTCAAATGCTGTATACGGTTTTTCTGTTTCAAGGATCGCAATCTGATGGTACGCACTTTTCAAGTCAATTTTGCTGTAGAAATTATGTTTGGCTACCTTAGAGACGATTTGTTCAATACTTGGTAACGGGTGAGCGTCCAGTTGCGTGTATCTATTTACTGTCTGAGAGTAGTCTATACACATCCTTTTTTTGTGGTTTTCATTTGTAGTTACAAGCACTTGTGCTCTCCATGGTGACGAGCTAGGTTCTATAATCCCTTCAGCTAGTAATTTCCTTATTTCAGTACGAATAAACTGCATGTCACTATCTGAGTATCTTCGTGACTTAACAGCTATTGGCTTGCAGTCTGGTAAGAGATTCGGGAATAAACAGATTGGATCGACATTGGCTTGAGATAGTGCACATAATTTCAATGGAGCTCTAGATCCGCCGAAATGCATTTCTAATGTAATATGTCTCTTAAGAATATCATGACCAATTATGACATCCGTACATAAGTTCTCCATTATTAATAGGTTCACTTGAAAACTATGACCTTGCAAATCAATATTGACGGAACACGATGTATCTACTTTTGTTTTTAGATTTGAAGCTGCCATGCTGACATTTTGGTAGCATGAGCTCTTTTGTATATTATATTGACAAACTAGTCGGCTATCTATAAAACTAGCAGTACTGCCTGTATCAATCAATGCTCTGGCTACAAATAATCCGTTTATTTTTATCGGTATCATAGCTTTATCGAGATCAGTTGTAGCAGCCACGATACATGACAATAATTTCTGCGTCCCTCCATTTTCCATGTTTTTGTTCGGTTCATCTATAGCATTAGTAAAAGCACTCCGTTGTGGAACTGCAGTCACTGCACTTTTGCACACTTTTGCAAAATGCCCCCTTTTCCCACATTTGAGACAGGTTGTACCAGAAGCCGGACAGCTTTGCCGTGCATGTCTCTTGTTTCCACAGAAATAGCATAGTTCTTGGATGTGTGTACTCTGATTGTTAATGGGAACCGCATTGACAAAGGTACTATTACTAGGTTTCTGGTAATCATCGCTGTGTATTCGCGCCATCTCTAGAGCGCGGGCCTGCTTGAATGCGTCATCTAATGTAAGAGTGTTATTTTCCAACAGTCTTTGGCGTACTATGGACGACGAAAGTCCAGATATGAAAGCATCTCTAATAAAATCACTTTCGTTTTGTTGAGCGGTCACTTGTTTAAAATTGCATTCTTTTGAGAGCAGTTTCAAGGCTTGTAGATACTGATCAATGGTCTCACCTGGTTGTTGTGCTCGTGTTGATAGTCTGTGTCTGGAATATATTTCGTTAGGTGGCTTCAGAAATAATGCATCAAGTCTCTTTATAGCAATGTCGTAGTCAGTGCAATCCTGTATACGCACAAAAGTTGTAGGGGACACATGATTAGTTAATATTTGGAATTTAGTCTCTTTTGCAATAGGTTTCTCGTTCGTAGTAATAGCTGTCAGAAAATTTTCGAATGTGCTTTTCCAATGTGTCCACTGAGGGGACAGATCTTGGCTTGAGGACGGGTCTCCGTCGAAACGTTCTGGTCGTAGATATTTTTCCATTCTGTTAAATAAATTGTAGTAAAAGAATATACCCGTAGTATTTAGGTTTTATTTAACAAAATTCAACATATTTATACAATGACACAATCAATACTGACAATCCAGTTTCTTCTATATTAAACGTTAATGTTGACCAAAGAGTTTATATAATATTTTACTACAAAAATATTAGTGCGCAGCACTCTGCGTGGAGTTGAAAGTTCAGAACTGCCAAGTTTTAACGGCTGTTACCGGTTTTATTTTACTCTTGTTTTTTTTAACAGGTTCTAATTCATTGTTAGTTAGTTAGTTAGTGTATAGTTATTTTAACATAATAAAAACGTAAAAGTCGATAGTAACGTGATTATTTATTTATGTATTTATCTACGAGTTAGGATTTTTTTTGGATACGCAAATTGAGTATGATAAAACCGTAAAAGACAACATTTGACAGGAGGTTCGAGAAGGTACATCACTAACAACAAGAAATAGGTATTTAAAAAAATTGTGGTCATGACAACCGATGTGAAACCGAAACGATCGAAAAAATATAATTTTAATTTATTAGCAACTACATGCAGCAGTGTCGTGTTATTAATACAATTTTAAAGAAATGATTATGTTTAACCTTTGGTCAGTGCTTCAGTGGTATCTGCGACCTTTCATCAAATGGTTTCTTAGAAAAACGACGAAACTGTGTGAACTCCAAAGAATCTGTTACGGTGACAAAGCTGGGGCAGAAAGAACGTGTAATGTGGAGAAATCATTGATGCTCTCTCGTACACGAGATGTGAAAGAGGTCGTATCTTTTTTGGACAGCGTGGTTTACGAAAGGAGATTCGTTCCTCGTAATTTTCGTGAGTACTTGGACCCATCAATTGGAATCATACTAAGGGTCAAGAAAATAAACCCTAAGCTACATGGATCCTTTGTAGGATCTTTTCGACGATGCTTAGAACAGATTTGGAGCTATAGGTGTTTGATGGACCAAGTAGAACACCTGCGACAGACTCAGTTTGATAGCAATAGTAATGAGCATGAGGATAAGTTACTGAAGTTGTGGTCCTTATTGGTGCCTCATGCACCTCTTGAAGCGCGAGTCACGAAGCAATGGCAATATATAGGATTCCAGGTAAGCTTTGTCTCAATTTAGTAGCAGGTAAAAAATGCTTTGATTTTAAATTATCTTTTAATACTACTAACACAATTAGTGTTTAGATGGTCTATAAGATTTGTGATTAGTTACCAAAAATAGTAATTAAAACTTTTTAAATCAAGATTATTAAAAAAAATACTAACGTAACACAATGTGTGTCCTATAAAAGCTTTACCCTTCTAATATCACACAGTATTATAATCATAAAATCTTGTATTAATACTATTGTTTATATTAATTTTCAGGGTGATGATCCTAAAACAGATTTTCGTGGAATGGGCCTCCTTGGATTAGAAAATCTATTATATTTTGCTATGGAGTATCCACAAGTTTCAAGCCATGTTTTAAGTCATTCGCTGCATCCAAAATATGGTTACACATTCGCCATAGTAGGTATCAATATCACATCAATGGCTTATTATTTACTAAAAGATGGTTCTGCCAAAACTTACATGTTTAATTCAAAACAATATTTGCCGAATGTAAACTTATTTCATAAATTTTATTGTTATTTATTTTATGAGTTTGATAAAATGTGGATAGAATCAAAACCAGCGAATATGATGGAGTTCTCTGACATTTTTAAGAAATTTGAAAATGCGGTGCGTATTGAACTAGCAGACCCTGCTTCAGTTTTTAGAATAAATGTTGAAGTTGACAATGTATAATGGTTTATCCAATGCTAGTATAATTCACAATATTTAGTTGAAGATATTACACAAAATATTAACAGCTCAGCATAGAAGACTGAGTGATAATAAAAGTGTGATACTTACTCGCCTTATGAATAATTTGCTTATAAGTTTTTAAACAGGCTTCATAATATTTTAATAGGAAATCTTATGTAATTATTGTTTTGCATTAGCAACCGATTACTGTAGTAAATATATCAAAGATGTTTTACTCTTGAAGCCAACATCCCAGTGTGACATAGTGATGGATGTGTACCATTGGAATGTCAATAACATATTACATACATTTTGAATTTCTCAAAATAAACAATAATTATTTTTGTAAGAATGGTAGGTACATTTTGTGGACCATTAATTAAGATTATCATATTATACTTTATGATCTCTCTGTTAACTAATACACATTGACATACTTAAATATTTAAGAAATAGTGCAATATGTAGGACTATGTTGGTTTCTTTTTTTTTGTAGTAAGTACATTAAGTATTGAGTACATAGTAATAGTTTATCAATGCAATTTTACAGTTAGGTACTTTATTATTTTATACTCATTTACCTATTTGGACTACTGAAGTAGCAAACAAATATTTGATATTATTAGACAGTAGACAGCATCATCCTTGTCATTTTTAGTCTTGAATTACTTACCTTATTAGGCTTATTAATTTTCTTCTAGTTGTATATTTTATGATGCTTCCTGCACTGCTTATTTGCATAGGTACCTAGGTACCTCTCGAATTTTACTGGATTGTATCACATTTTTTATATTATGTGCAAAGACTAGTTAATAGTTAATCTATTGACAGCTTGGTTTTATAGGTATGAATTACCGTGCGTGCCGATAGGTATCAATTACCCCCAGGCCCAGATTATCGGTTCGTGTCATGAAAAAACAAAAAAAAAACTTTTTGATTTCGGCGCACGCGCACGAAAACATTTGTCGTATTAATCCGACTGGGGCGGTCAATATGTTAAAAAATAAAAACACCTACCTATTGTGCGCTTTTATAATTTCTAATGTGAAGATGTTATCGTGGTCCATAAAATTTAGGGAAATACGTGCATGGAAATTTAAAAGCGCCTTCACATTTTACTACACTGTGCACGTCCACGACAGTAATAACACGATAGAAATGCAAGTACGTCACGTAGAAATAATAAAAGCGCACATTTAGAATGTAGATACTTACCTAGGTATTTGACTTGTTCTTTGATTAGAAACAATAAAAAATATCACAAAAATTAGAAAAATTGTGTTTAGTTAGGATTGTAAATCAACAAAATTGACTAGATTATATAGTTAAATTGATAGAAATCAAATGTTGCTATATTTAGTGCTGGGTGGATTTTAACTAAATATTAATGCAATAATTAATTTATAATGTAACATGAGTGTTGTATGTGGCTTTTGCTATTTATTTATTTATTAAGTAAATGCACAGAAATAAAAAAAGCATTAGACTCAGAAAGTTTTTATTTTCATGACCTAATTTTATTTTCCTCGATACAGCAATAAGATGGTGCTATGAAATGAACTTTAAAGTGTAACATTGGTTTTACTAATTGATTGTAGACCAAAGTTTATATCAACATCAAATTACAGATAACGTTTTTACCTATCAAGGATTGATTTTGTATGCAATTTCAAGCAAATAGTACCAACCTACTGTAAATGAAAAACTCTTGTAATGATGACCTTCACATATTTATTATTTATTTTATTCTAATATACACTTATTAAATAAAATTATCTGCAACATTACTGATTTAAATCTACAAACATCTAAGCAACAGTTTTGCTCATGATTCAGACCCTATATCACCAAGTTTCTTATTCACAACACAAATTAAGTAAATGCAAAATTTTATTTAAAGTAAGTATAAAATAAATAAAAGATAAATGCATAAAAAATAGGTTTAGTAACAAAACATAGGAGTTTATTTACTCTTCTTATCTTTTTTGGGGTCTTTGGAAGGCCGTGATCTACCTGCCTTGAGAAGAGCTATGATGGCAGTTATAGCCACTAAGCCAAATCCTGCAACTCCTATTTGCCAAATCCAAGGATGTTGTGCAAGAATGTCCAGTCCAAATGCAACACTTATTTTGAGCATTTGGACACACCAGTCCACTAGTTCATCGCTGTAACAAAATCATATATTTCAATATTCATGAATCATTCCATTTAACAACAAGGTCCATTTATAAAATATCATTTGGTTCCTGATCAACTTACAATGGCGACGCCAGCAAAGGCACAGGTTCTCCTTTGGAATTCTTATACCAGTCCTGAGCAAAAATAACAAAAGATTTCACATCTTTCTTTGGCAAATCAAACCGGTACACCTTTCCGAGGCGGAAGCTGAAAGAAAATTAAATTTTATCATTACTATTTCATACACGAGAAATACACTTAAAATACATTAATAAATACACTAACGATAACTATAATTTCTACTTATCGAATAATAATATTAAAGTACCTACAATGTCTGTATAATTACACCTATTCAAATATTCAATGCCACATGTATGTTCATGAAGTGTAAATAGCTGTAAATTGAATACTAACTGCTTGCCTATTATCACCTGATGACCAAATATGTTGTTGCATTAACTACACTCACAATCGTCAGAAAAAGCAACTTTTGTAGGAAAGCAATATAATTTCAACTACAACTATTGAAAACCAGCATCAGGCAATAGTTGTCTGGCAATTTTTGGCGCAGTTGTGTGGCACACTTTCCGGCTAATTTCTTATAACGCACTTTACACTTTTATTTGTTTTTTTTTATATTCCAAGAAAGATAATATATTAGGTCTTTACCTATGAAATTGCCGTTCTGCAGTACTGGCCATTTCAAATCAAAATAATTTTTGTTTGGCTAAGAATTCTAATTTCAAATTAATTTTATTTTAAAAACATGGATTTTTTTTTCCAAAAGTAGTCATTTCTTTATTGATTAGTGTTACATTTTCATCGCATTTCAATCTTTTTCGTCATCATGGATACGTTAAAAATTCGAGTAATTATGGTCACTGTTTGGTGGTCTAGCTCCGGTGTGATTCATCACAGCTTCTTACCAAACGGGGTGAGCATTACTGCAGATGTGTACTGTGAAGAACTGAACACAATGATGGAGAAGCTGGCGCATCTCCAACCAGCATTGGTCAATCGCTCGTCTCCGCTGCTCCTGCACGACAACGCGCGACCTCATACTGCACAGCAGACGGTCTCCAAGTTGCAAGAACTGGGGTTGGAAGCTCTCCGTCATCCGCCCTACTCACCAGACCTTGCGCCTACAGACTACTACTTTTTCCAGAATTTGGATAACTTCTTGGCGGGAAAAAAATTCAATACCCGAGAGGCAGTACAAAATGCCTTTGAAGAATTTGTTGCCTCCCGTCCAGCTGATTTCTTTAAGAAGGGCATCAATAAACTGCCACTGCGATGGCAAAGATGCATTGATTGCATGGGTGATTACTTCGATTAATACAAATAAAAAATTCATGAAAAAAATTCGTTTAAATTTTTTCATACAAAACGGCAATTTCATAGGTAAAGACCTATTATTTATTTGCTAAATAAATATATTATCTTTCTTTAAGCGTAACAATACTTACAAGAGGAAACTTGGCAGTTTGTTGACTTTGAATCTCTTGGCTGTGTTTAATCCTGCTTGGTTTGAATCCATCCGCGCGACGTTGATGCGGCCCTTCAATGTGGCGCCCACACTTTCCCACACTGCGTGTAGCCTCTGACAGTCCACACAGGAAGCTCCGTAGCTGGAAATTGCATTATTTAAATTTAGAAAATATATCAGATTCAGGCTTCAGATTGGACCTGTTGGTTTTTCTGATGCATGATTTAACTAGTAGGTATGGTAAAATTATGCAATGGCAATTTTCCCAACACACACATAATGTAGGAGTGGGTGACTCAGTTTAATAGGCCCAACTTTTCAAAAGTATGCATGATTTTAAACATTAATTATGGCGTTTTCATTCACTGTCATAGGATTTGGCAATAAATAATTAATGGGTATGGTTAAACAATGATATGCATACTTACAACATGACAAACCAATCACCAGTGGTGGCGCCTGTGGCCGCCTGAGTGATATGTTCAAATATTTTATCTGTGAGCTCTTTGACTGCAGGAGCCTGGTTCTTTTCAAAGAACCCATATATTTCATTCTCATCAGGTTCCCCTAAAAAACATTAATAATCTATGGATACAAAACTGGTATGTGACAGAAGGACAAACAATGCACAGCCTAAATTATGAATGATACAACCATGAAATCAGGAAGTGTATGTTCCTTTGAAGGTTTAGACTTTCAGAGGTCAAGGAAAATCTGACCTAGAATTTTCTTAAATTCATTTGGCTGTGGCAAGCAACATCAGTTCAGTAGTAGTTTACTATAAGTACTGACGCTGGCACCCAAGCAAGATCAAAAAAAAAAAAAAAGTAGTTTCTTACCACTAAACAGTAAAGGGACGCCATGTCTAAAGAATACGAGCGCAGGATCCTTGGCTGGGTTATACAGCCTGCTCAAGTGACTGTTTACTGTCTTGACACTTACAGCATTCATATGCTTCTTAAAATCATCCTGTAGACTCTCTATGTGAGTTTCAAATTCATCACATTTATCACAGTTTGGTTTGCCTGGAAAATTAATTCACGGTTTAAGTAATGAGGTCAATCTTGATCCACATGAGAAGAAAGTTAGGTGAATTTTCTGGGCCAGAAGGTTTTCAAGGCTTGTCAAGGTTGTCTCTAAGAAATTGTAAATAACAGACTATGAATTGTTGTTTCTCATTGATCTTTAGCCTGCCAATGTTTTTGAAACGGAGTAAGTACTTACTTACTTATTTAGTTTTTTACTCAGCCCACCTATCAGTATATCACGCAGGACTCTGGCATTACTTAAAACTCATTTAAAGCCATTTGATTGGTTGAAACTAGGTTTAAGTAATGCATCATGCATGGTCATGTTTCTATAAGTACAATGATGTCACTACAGGTACACTCAGTTAATATGTAGATAAAGGTACAGACTTACAGGGGAAAGCTTTATATCAACTACATCATTACCTACAAAACAAACATAAATAATATTATAATTAATGTGAAAGTGAGTTTCTTGGTTTGTTAGGTACGCTTTCACGCTAAAACGGCTGAACGAATTTGGATGAAATTTGGCACATGGGTAGACCATGAACTGGGACTTAGGATACTTTTTATCCGGTAGTACTTACGTTCCAGTGGGATAATAGCCGACCTCCACGCGGGCGAAGCCGCAGGCAAAGCTAACGTTTCATAAAAATACCGGCTAGGAGATCTTTACAAAGTTCGACCAAGATTCAACGAGTAGATAGTGGTCATTCCACTTACGAGTATCTATATATAATCTGAAGAAGTACTTACTAAATAACACAATAAGCTTTTCTTTCTCTCTAATTAATTCAAGGAGATCATCGTCGCTTACACTTTGCAAAGTTTCGCTGCTTGATTTTATCAATGAGAAAAGTAAAACTATAAAACACACTTTGAGCTGCATTTTGTTTATATTTAGTCCTTGTCTGGTATAAATATCACTGAATGTTTATTGCACTTCTTACAAATATGATTATATCAACCTATCCAGTAATTATATGCATTGATTTCAGTCCATCACGCAAGCCCTTCACCTGTGTTCACCTGTGAACCGTGTGTGTGATGTGAACTACAGACAGGAGGTTGAGTGAGACTTTGAGAGGTACTGTACTTGACTTGAGTCAACTCAATCAAATGTCAACATCAACCGCAGTCCACAGACTTCAACGTGGCCAAGATCATGGAAAGCAAAATTGACGCATTACACTGTTGTCCATTGCGTGATTTGAATGGAAGTTATACGACATCGACCGTTTAACTGCTCTATGGAAGTTAAATTTCAATTAACACACTGCCCAAGTTGTCAATCTTGTGTCTGTGGATCAATGCACTCATTAAAATCGACTAAGCATAGGGTGGTGGCCCATGGTTGAACATTACATTTGAGCAGCTTTGACCAGAGACGATATATTTAGTCCCAAGAGGTAGTTCGACCTGTGAAAAGTTAAGTACTCAACCGCTATAGAAGATCGTCTCTGAATACCAAAACTGCTGAACGTGGTGAGCCACTGGTGCGCACTAACTTTGACAGATGGAAGCGTAAGTTTACGCTCCGCTAAGTTTCGTCTTTGCATCTCAGCCAGATTATCAGCCGAAGTGGCAATGCTTGTGGGAGGAAAGTAGTCGTGGACGCAGGGCCGGAGGAAGGGGGGTTTTGGGGATTCAACCTTCCCCCCTGAAAAGTGGGAAACCAGAATCTCAATCCAGAGATCGACCCCCCTAGGGTACCTCCGTACTCTAATACAGATAATAAATTGTAGTCTATTTCGCTTAAGCTTAGATACCTACCTACTTTTTATTCTACAAAATTACGTAGTGTACTTAAGTGACGTGTAAATAAAGTATTTTCATCGAGTCTACTTCAGCATTCTCCAAGAGCCTAACCTTGCCCAGGCGAGGTGCAAGAATTTTCGAGGTCGCTTCGCTCGCTCTTGCATCCTATTACAAAGAACAGGAATCAAGAATTTGTCGCTAGCGATTTCAAAATCTGTGTGTAATTTCCAAAACGCCTGCTTATGTGTATCTAGTGTATGTATCTACTAATGAAGTTTAGGCGATTATTGACTGACTAAAAATACACTGGAAGTTTCTTTCTGAATTTCGTACATGCAAGTGTCACTGTCAAAAATATTTCTGAATTAACTGTGGTGGAGGTCTGGGATTTACACGATTTGAACAAAAATATTATTGTGAGATTTATTGAGCTTGAATAATTATTCTATACATGTTTATTGAAAGATTTTGCTGTAACCATTGGATATTGAGCTATTTAAATAAATATTTTTAAGTTAATAAATTGAAAAAGAACATCAACAGGTGAAGGTTTATTATAATTTCAATGTCACACAGCCTTTACTGACCCACCTCCTCCCTTGGTATCTAAACATGATTACCTTGTGAAAGTTCGATCTAACAAAGTAACAACATATTAGAACTATCACGATTCTTTTCCAAGCTACGTTCTGTACCGAAAGGGAGCTTCTGGGATAAGATTTTCTTAAAGAATAAGAAAGTCATAAAAAGGGAGGAAAGAATGAGTCATAGTTCGTAATTTGGTTGTGCTGATCTAATCTTTACCAGCCAGTGTTGTATAGTTGTTGAATTAATTTTTTTTCAGGAGGTTTTAAAAAAATGGCGGAAGTGGAGGAAAAAGTGGTGATGACACCAAAATGCAAGACTGCAAATTCAACAACCCTTGTGATTGAGAGGAAAGCAGTGGAACCAGAGGCCAGTGATAAGATCCATGTTGCTGGTGGAGACCACACAGGGATTATAATCAATAAAGAAAAAAACTATGGTATGCCCTTAACTATTTTTATCCTACATTAGCTCGCTTTGGACAATCTTTTGGGACTGCACTTAGAATGTCGTTTCTTAAATCCTTCTGTCATATTATTGCATGTCAACTTTGACCTATAAAAGAATTAGCAAAAAGCTATGATAACAAGGCATCAACATTCCATCCATTCTAATATTATAAACTAGCTGGTGCCTGTGATCCAGTATGAAAAGCAGCCTACATCCTTTTCCAGGTTCCAGGCCACCTATCTGTCAAATTTCATTGAAATCGTGCAGCCATTTTAGCATGAAAGAGTAACAGACAAATAAACACAAACAAACAAACTCACTTTTGCATTTATAATATAAGTTAGGATGCGTAAGTCACTCTGCCTGTCTGTCACTGTGCCTTGCCCTAAGAGCTGAAGAGATTTAATTCAATTTGGCAGACAGTTAGACAATTACCTGGAATGACCTGAATAAGGACATAGGATACTTTTAATCCTGGTAGTACATTCCTATATGATATAATTTGTGACCTAAACACGGGCAAAGCCGCAAGCAAAGCTAGTATTATTACATTTAATTTTCAAGAGGGTTGGAGAATTAACTATCCCACTGGTCTCATTAACAGAAATTTCCCTATTTTTGTAAAATCGTGTATTTTAAAAAGCATACATAACATTTAAATATTATCTCGCCAGCTTCCAGCACAAAAGGTTATCAATATGTTGACCTTGCTGTTTCCTGTAGGCTATAAAATAAAAATGTAGGTATTTTATTTATCCTTTTACAGTAACCACATTATTTGAGTATAAACACCATTTCCTGAGTCCTATTTTTAGCATGGTTTTCTAAATTTATTTTTCTGTTAACTTCAATTCGAATTTGTATGCAGTTATTTTATTTTATTCTTATAAATCAGTAGGGTAATTGCGTGACACACTAACAATTGCACTGTCTTTCAACTGCTTTGACAACATTCAATGCGTTATTTATGATGTTATATATACAGGCTGTGTCTAGTTTGGAACCCGCTGTTTAATCTGTCTGTCTAGAATTTTATACCGTGCTACTTGTATATTTTTAAGAACTTTGTGTAAGCTAAATAAATGGATTTGAATTCAAAGCAGACGAATTTTTCAATGCAATGGATAAGGCATTTCCTTCAATATCTTTTGGATTGTGAAAGAACTGAAAGAAAGTGACTTATTCAATTGGGGTGCTTCTAAAATGGTTACATCATTATCTGCCAGTCAAAAGCATCAATAAACACAAAGTAAGTTTTGTGTGAATGGCCTGGCAAAGTATAATCAATCTTAAAAATAATTGTGTTAAGTTCATAATAGCCTGCACTATAAACTGACATACATTGTAAGTGTATGAGTAATAGAATCGGAGAATGAAGCCTATTCCTCAACTGCAATTAAAAATTATCATTCATTAAATTTATCAACTCATTAAGCCAGACAATGAGCATTGTGCTATATTGTAACAATGCTGTGTACCGGTAGCATGAATTTTCTTATCTATCCAGTAGGATAGATAAGAAAATTCATGCTACCGGTTGATAATTTGTGTTGCAAAGCAAAATTACACCCTTAAGTAAGGGATTTTTAGGTATTATGGTTGATATCAAGGGATTGTGGAGCATAATGCTCTGGCCAAATTGAAGCGTATCCCGCGCGGGATCGAGCCTGTTGTGTTATTGTACGGAAGTGTTCAAACTGGCGCGAACAGTCGCGTGGCTTTCTAATCATTATAAAACAATCGACACATGCAGTTGTGTACCGCATCCCGCAGTGGGATTCGCCTCAGTGTGACTAGAGCTTTACTCTTGTAGGATCTCTATGTAGTCAAACAGAACACAAAAAGTTTTTTTGTATGTTTGTTACGCGATTACTCCGCCAATTATGAATCGATTTTGATGATTCTTTTTTTGTTTGGTAGGTCATGCTTCCGAGGTGGTCCCATATAAATTTTATTAACTTTGCTTGCGTAATTTTTGAGTTAGCTTCAATATTACGTATTTTTCCCACTTAGTTTATCTACACGATATCCTGTTTGACTCCTTCACGTATTCGGATTTGTGTGGGGTAGGTACCACAACTAAAAAGTGAAAAATAAAAACTTATTACAAAAAAAAAACAACCGACTTCCAAAAAAAACACTAAAAAAGTGAAAAATAACTTTAATTTCGGAAATCGGTGGCAAAAAACGGAAATTGAAAAGCAAAGACACCGACTTCCGAAATTAAAGTTATTTTTCACTTTTTTAGTGTTTTTTTTGTAAGTCGGTTGTTTTTTTTTTTGTTATCCATTCTCGACAATCAATATCTTCACCCCTGCCAACTTATCCTTTATTTAGCCTATTTCCACATGAATAAGCATCCATACTATATTATAATGCGATAGTTTGTCTGTCTGTGTTACCTTTTCACGCTTTAACGGCTAATTGTATTTGAATACAATTTGGCACACGGATAAACCATGACCTGGGTCTATTCATGTGGAATGCTGGAGAACTTAGGACATCGGATACTTATCCTGGTAGTATGTTCCTGTGAGTTAATCCACACAGGCGAAACCGTGGACAAAAACTATTTTTAATAAGATGTCTTTAGCATGACCTAATGATTGGACAGTGACTTCATCATCATTGTTTGAACTATTTGGTGATAATAAATTATGTATTCATGTTACAGAGAATGGAGTGACGGAGCCTTGCCATGCCCAGTTAGAATTCTATGTTTATTTGGTGTCTGGCGCGACGGGGACCCACACTAGGGAAGCGCGCGCGTTGCGGTTCTGGTTCAAACCGAACATGACTCCCAATGAAAGGCCGTATGAAGCACAGGCTTTCTTCCGGGAACTTGTTAGTCCACAAGATTTTCCTAAAGGTAAATATTAGTTGTATCAAAAGGACGCCAATCTGTTATTATCAGAGAATTCACTGAAACATATATGTATAAAAATGGATAAATCACATCATGCTCTCATTGTTTTTCCAATTGAAGCACCTTATTAATTCAGAATAATTGTATTCTAAAAATGCTGTCCAAATCCCAAGTTTATACTATTGAAATACGATAGACGAATGCTTGCGAATTTATAAGATTGTACATTCTTAAGCATTTATCATAAAATTTTAACTCCTACTGCCTGGTTACTTATTTGGTACATTTTGGCTAATCTTTGCCATTTATCAGAAATAAACTGATTTCAGCATGCTTAGTGAATACTTTATTTATTACATTCCAGATTACGTGGGCTACATTAAAAAGATAATGAAACTAATGCAGCACAAGTACAGTCAACTAAAACTACTAGAAGTAGAATTAAGACAAGAAGCAGCTGGACCTCCATTACCTGGTAAATACCTTCAGATCATGTTAAAAATAAAATAATTATTGCACAAATATTGGGACAATTAATATAAATAATTACTTAGTAAAAAAAAAAACTACTGCATATTTTTTAATATGGGGTTGCATAAGTAAAGAGTGCACAAAGTAAAGTTGAACTTACAAATTGTAAAGCTGAGTACAGACCAGACTTATGACTAAGACTGGGTACAGAACACCAATGCTGTCTTTGCTTCCACTCAATATTATGGGACTTAAAATGTTGGTCTACTACAGCCCTGCCTACCTTTCGGAGAATTTAATGTTCTATTACGTGTCTTAGACAAAGTGGCATTCTATCAGCGATAACGATGATGGAGAAGGCAAAAATGTATAGGACTGGCATAAGCTATCGAAAAGCTTATTTCAAACCTGTTGAAAGTCGTTGTAGAACTACGAAACGCTTTCGAAGCGATTGTCACTTGTCTAGACCCTCTTGTCCCTCGAAATCCAAAGCCAGTATAGACAATTTCTATTATAATCAGTTGTCATCAATTGTGATCCAGTCTGTACCAACCCCAAAAAATTGCTATTTATATTACTCTAAGCTTAAGGCGACAGCTTCAGGTTAGCCCGCGAAATTAAGGCGCGATTCCATTAGGCAAGTTACTTGTATGCAAGTTGCAAATTGCATACAACTTGAACAAACCTGCATACAAGCTACAACTTGTGTGAGGTAGTTTGAACTTGTACATTTTTTAATTCAAGAGACATTCAGTCTAAAACCTGTATGCAATTTGCACACTCTCAAAAACATGTTTCCAATGCAAGCAACTTGTACGTTAATGTGACGTCATACTTGCATGCAAAACTTGCCTAATGGAATCGCGGCTTTACTGACCACTCACCTGCAAATTGCAAAAAACTTAAGAAAATTTGAATTTCGCGGGCTACCTGATCGAATACCCCTTAATACAAATAATAATAAGTATCTGTTTTTAATTTTATGGTACAGAAGCAAATGGCGTTATTACGAGTAAGAGCGTTATATACGACTTTTCTAATGGCTGTATGTATATTATTTTAGTATGTATTACTATTATGCATGTATGTACTGTATCCTATGACTATTTGAATTATGTATCTGTTCATCTATTATTCCTTTGTAGTGCAGTTGACCAAATCACACAAATCAATGTGACTATTGCAACAAAGTTTAGAAGGGCTATAAATCCGAAACCCGAAGTACTAAAGGCTTGTCCTCACTAGGGCACATCTATGTAGGCAATAAAAAGTAAATCATAAAAATGTGATACAATATACCATCCAATATCCATAGCGCGCAGATAGGTACCTCGGTTGTCCATGAGGAACTGGGTTTGATTCCTGGGTTGGGCAATGTGTTATGGGGTTTTTTCATCTGGAATTTCTCAGTAGCAGCCCTTTTTTGTGGGTTGGAAATCATCAAATGGCTTGTCCCGCTCTGGGCGGAGTGGGAGGGCGTGTCAGACTTTTACTGACTAAAACTCACCCGTGCTTCTTCAATTGCCTGTTGCCAAGGGTCCCGGTATCCCGCAACCCCTGGCAGGCATCGGTCCTAACGGACCCCGCCAACAGTAGCAGCCCTGAGTCTGGCTCGCCCCCTATCCCTATTGCATGGGCCTCACACATACTGGTGAAATGTGGGTGTACTATAGGTACACCTCTGCCCAAACTTTCGGGGAATACAGACGTGAAGTTATTTTAATGCTTTTAAAAGTTTTTGTGAAATAGATTTAATTTTTGTCGAGTTTCGGTAATTTCGGTATTTTGAAGCCCTGGTAATAACAATAATTATAGAAACACTGAACATCACCTTAGGTTATCATTAAGCTTAGTAATTGGTCAATTGCATTAATTGAGTGATCAAAATGAAATAAATTAAGTAACAAAATGGTTTGATTGGAATTTGGAATAAAAAAATATTATTTTAATATTACTGCGCGATTATTTCAATACAAACAGAATTAAAATGTTTTAGTATTTTTTTTCTTAAAAATATAAATATATTTTGTCATAAATATTTATTTTTTGCTTTATCCAATAAGTTATTATTTATGAGATAGCTGCATTCATTAGTATATTTGCGCCATTAATGTGAATGTACTCTTAGTAACCATTAGTAGGTCGATTAATTTTAGCGTACACATTTTCTTTTCGAAGCAATCCACTAACGTACTGATTGCATGTATGAGTTTTGTATTGTTTGAACTGAAATTTAGATTAGACTAATTTTAAGATGTGTCTTTAAGGCTCAAAATCGTGTAACTTTCGTACACCTACTTACTATCTGTTTACTTAATGATGAATAGATGTTAAAATGGTGATGTCAGTATTGATATCCGTATTTCGATGGCAATGAATGTCTAACATAAAGTCAAATGACAAGAACAATAGCGGAATACCTGTTTCATCTACCAATACAATACCTCTTTAACTCAATTATGAGAAAGACATCCAACTGGCACCCAGTGCGAAGGCAGTCCTCCTGACCATGATCCATACGTTGGACTGTCCAAAGTACCCATACACTTGCACTTCTGAGGACCTAAAAAACGCCACTAATGCCGCAATTGGCGTGGCCACCTACAACACGCGTAGCATGACCACATTGACCACAATATATACAAATGGGTTTTGTCGACGTAAGAATAGACAAAATGACAGATTCACAACAATCACAATCTGTCATTTTGTCTATTCTGCCGTCGACAGCCCCAAAGGGGGTTTGTCGACATCACAATAGACTATGGTGGTCATGCCACGGGTGGTGGGCCCATCTCATCATAATATCTACAGTATTTTTACCTTTGCATCGACTCGAAAAGAAGAAGATGAGAAAGAGATATTATCATAATGCTCAACCGCTAAACTTGTCTGCTAAAGTAACAGAATGCCAACTGATCTCCTAAACCTGAGATTTAAAATCCCGATCATAGTTACTTATTATGGTTACCTTAAACAAAAAAAAAACCAAACAAATAATGTATGACAGTGTTTAATAGATTTTGATTTTATTTTAGCGTATATTGAAGACAGTATACTGAATCAAACTCAAGATAATATAATCTCAGAACAGAGAGTATTGGACATGATAGAAAATGCATATCCTAATCCATTGAGGGTGGACGATTTTGTCACGTAAGTATTTCATGTTTGCTTAGAAGCTTGTCTTTATAATCATAAGATAGATGAACTATTAATTTACTGCACACAAAAGAAATAAAACAAATGCTAACAAATAACATGAATGAATCAATCTGCCTTGCCGTTTCCCAACTATGTTGGGGTCCAGTCTAACCGGATTCAGCTGAATACCAGTATTTTACAACGGATGACTGCCTGTCCTAGACCTCCCCAACCCAGTAACTGGGCATACGATACACCTTGATAAGACTTTCGGGCTTCTGATGATCCGTAACGACTGTCAAAGATCTACAAATGACAGCCGGGACCAACGGTTTAACAAATACCATGAATATAATAGGAAAAAAAACACAGCTAGGTTCTCAAGACTTCCAAACATGTCTGCTAAAAAGTATTACTGCTAAAAAAGTTGATGGATTAGTCTAACAAGTAGTACTAAGTACTAAGTAAGTTTTCAGCATCTTCATGACGGTATTTATGTTCTTTCTGTTGAGAATTAGAGGACGTTTGAAATTAATATTTTAATTTTTATTGCAGTGCCGGAAAGTGGTCGAAAGCCGAAGTAAAGGATGCGTTGGAATCGCTTGAAGAGAAAGGTCTGACCCGTGCTATGTCAGAAGGACTTTACGTCAGACAACATAGTGTAGACACACAGGTAATATTAAATATAATGTACAAAACAAACACTTTCTATCATTCTACGATTATATTTTTATATTAATTAACATAGTATATATAACTAGCTTCCGCCCGCGGCTTCGCCCGCGTGGTATGTCGATAAAAAGCTATATAACCTATATCCTTTCTCAGGCTCTAGACTATCTGTGTACCAAAATTCATTTAAATCGGTTCAGTAGTTTTGGCGTGAAAGAGCGACAGACAGACAGACAGAGTTACTCTCGCATTCATAATATTAGTAAGGATTAATTCCGCTAATCATAATCTATCAAGCCGGATAGATTATGTCCATTATGCTAACCCCAAAAATATGCGTCATGCAACCCAAACCGCTAACCGACACGTGAATTGCCCCTGCACTGGAGATTGAAACTGTATTTGATTTACCTCAAAGTCCGTTTTCCCCTGTACTTACGTTTGTTCTTAAGCTGTCACTAGTACGCGGTTAAAAATACAGATGGCGCTATTTGTTACGGCTCTAAAATCAATATAGTCGCTTCTTATGGTTCTCTTCATCTGATCATGTATGTATGTTATGTATTAAGTGAAGTGATATAAATCTGACCAGATGGAAAGCGAAACCTGAAACGATACGTTCAGGTTTCAACATCAATTCAGAATTGAACTATAATTTTGGACTAAACGTTGAGTTTTCTAAAACTGAGTTTTCTAATCTACATGAAGCGCGTTCAACACCCGGTTGTATCCAATATTTGAATGGAAGATGATATGTCGGCTCATAAACTAATAATGTTGTAAGTATGTGTCGAATCTGGGTATTTGTGCCTGTAAATGATCGGATACTGTAGTAATAATGAGGCTAAAGAGGTATGCGCGCCTCTTGCAAGCTTGAGGAAGTGATGATGATAACATCACGCTGAAGTAGGCGCACGAAGGCTGCGCTGACATTCATACTCGGGGTTACCAGTTTAGAGGTATGAGGAACAGGGTGTAAAGTTCACTCATCCTCCATAGAAAATGAGAAGATCCTGCGACCAGAAGGGTGCTGTGTCTGGTGGGCAACTGCCCGACGATTCGGTGGAAGTCGCTACACCCCCGTCAAGGGGGTGTGGCTGGCGGGATCGGGGCTTCGCCCGTCGCCCGCGGAGGCTATACTGTGGCCCGTTACTACGGGCCCCTCCTTATGGATGCCTAAGCGGCGGTGGTAGTGAGGGCGTTGTCACTCAAACCATGGGTAGTTGACTTAAATATAAAAATAAATGACCGAGTAACCAAAAAAAACGTTATTTTCATTAAAAGATTTAAAAAAGTTTCTATCCGACTCCGTGCTCGCAAGCGAAACAACTGACTGACTGAGGGAGGGGTCGCGCTCGCGGCCAGTCAGGTTACGTCCCGCGATCCCCACCCGTGTTGAGACGCAAGTTCTTTGCCCTAGCGCATAGGTGAAAGGGTGAAATACTGGAGTGGTAAAATTTAATAAATATAAAAAAGTCGTAATTTTCCATTGATTTTACGTTCTACAAATGTCACCTAACCCCTGGTTTCAAGGATAACTGTGTTTACCCTAACATCCTGTATAGGTACTCATCGCGCGGTAAACTCCGCTTGCGGGAATCAGGATTTTGCGTGACGTCAGGTCTGATGCTAGTTCGCATGTGGTATTGTAGAGCCGCCACAAAGCAAAAAGGTGTAGATTTTTTCTTCCTAATTTAAATCAAAATATTTACCAGAATTGTTCTTTGCCAGGTTGTGAAACAAATGCCACAATTGTGTTCATCACGCCAGCCGAGCATTGCCGTGATAACGGCGCTGTACTGCGAGAAGCAAGCCGTCGACGCCATGATGGATAACCAGGAGACCTACGTACGATACACTACTGTCGGTAAGTCAAACATTATATTGTTATTTAATCAATCTGCCTGGCCTTTTCCCAACTATCTTGGGATCGGCTTCCATCTAACCGGATGCATCTGAATAATAGTATTCTACATGGAGCTTTAGGGGTATGAGGAACAGGGTGTACAGTTCACTCATACTCCATAGAAAAGGGAGGATCCTCCAACCAGACGGGTGTTGTGTCTGGCGGGCAACTGCCCAACGATTGATATTGGGTTCTTGTATATATGTCCACTGCACGGTAAACTTTAATTGCGCGATGCAGGATTTATGTGATGTCTGTCTGACGTCAGGTCTTTGATGTGTAGTTCGCATGTGGCGATGTAGATACCGCCACAGAGCTACTGCGTATCTGACCTCCACAACGTATGACAACAACAACGGAACAACCACGGGCTACTTACAACTTAATTCTTAATTGGTTACAAATTATAAGGAGTTAAAGAGTTTGTTTGTTAGAACGTGCTAATCTCCGGAACTATCAGTCGGGTTTGAAGAAATAATTTTGTATTGGATAGCCCAATTCTTGAGGAAGGTTATAGGCTATTTAACATCACGACACGACCCTTAGGAGCCGAGCTAAAAGAAAAAAGTCAGAAAGAACGCTAATTTAGCGCGGGCGGGCGATGGGATGCGACGCGGTGGGTCTGGTTTCACGCGGAAAAAGTCCCGGGCAGAAGCTTGTTAAGTATGTATAAGTCTCATCTCAAAAACTAACCTTGTGTTGATGTAGATCATACAATTGCGCACTAATTAGCGCCTTATCTCCTATATTTTTCACGTTTCTTAACACAATAACCACTAATAAGAAGTTTATGGAGCGCGGTAAAATGTTGGAAAATGAAAGTGAGAAATTCCACTCCTTATGAGGTCATAAAAAGTGTCATTGTATAATCATACGACACCGTTTACCCAGCTCACGTTCATACGTCATGCGGTTTTTTGCGACGAGTACAAAAAGGTAATATCGATAACCAACTCGGTAATTAAGTGAAAAGCGTGAGTAATGGAAGAGGTCATACTGACGTCACGCCTAGCCCTTTAAAAAACTTCCTGCATTTATTAGGAATTATTATATCGATAATCTTCCCGCTAGACCACGTCACGGAAACCCATGGAAGAATTCCGCATGAAGAGCTTCGATTGTCTTCGGGACTTTTCAATGCGACACATTACCTATAAGTCTAGGTGCGTACAAAGTAGAAGATTACTGTAATGTAAACGATTGTAACGCACGGTCACAAGATACGGTATAACTTCTTTAAAAAATCGATATAGGATTAACATCCTTTTGCATAATCTTCTGTATAATGAGAGAGAGAGGAGCTCGTGGCTACGTAATAACAGCCGCACGGGTCGATCCATCCGGTTAAGCTACGCTTGCCGGGGTTGGTCCGTGGATGGGTGACCATCTTTACATAACGAGTCTCCTCCGTGCCTCGGAAAGCACGTTAAGCCGTTGGTCCCGGCTGTCAATTGTGGATCTTTGACAGTCGTTACGGGTCGTCAGAAGCCCGAAAGTCTGACAACTAGTCCTACCAAGGGGTGTCGTATTACCCAGTTACTGGGTTGTGGAGGTCAGATAAGCAGTCGCTCCATGTAAAATACTGGTATTCAGCTGCATCCGGTTAGACTGGAAGCCGACTCCGACATAGTTGGGAAAAGGCTGGGCAGATGATATGCATAATCATGTATAATCAGCCTATAATGTTCCCACTGCTGGGACACAGCCCTCGGCTGTAATCTACCACACTGGCCCATCCTTTTGAAATATATTTAATTCTATAGAATTTTAGGGAGGTATGTAAGTTCTGTAAAATTGAAGAAAATAAGGCAGGTATCCGTCACGAGTTTATGATATAAGTACCTACACATGCAAATTTCCGTGCATGTGTATATCAAAAACTCGTGAATACAGTGTAGGATGTGGTTTATATCGCCTTTATCATACAAGACCATTAGATTATACCTATTTTAGAGAGATGAGCAAACAACATGCCAAATGTTTATTTATAATCTGTTACTTCACCGCCTTGCAGTCTGCCCATGTGCTAATAGATAATAGTTTATCGCATGCATTTGTAGACAACTTAAAATGCATTAATCATCCATAATTTATTCGACTTAAATAATGTAGGTATTTAAATTAATGTGTCAGCCTTGAAATGTAGGTATGTTACGTAAACTTCTTGACACATATCCTAGCGTTATCCTGTTCATGATTCATTAAATGAAAATCTTAGGTTATCGCATTTCCACTAACAGGTATTGTCTATGTTTGTGTCACAGTGGAATATTAACTGTATGCGGTTTACCCACAGACTATTACAGAACGCTCTTATGGTGCGGGAAGAATACAGTCCTTTGTACACGCCACGGTTTCTTAACGGTACGGCGTAATCATGCCGTAGAAAAAACGTGTCGGTCAACAAGCTTCGCATAGCGATCCATACAACACTGACAACCGCGCGGACACGGCGAATAAACTGTAGTTTTTCACGGCAAGAGAGACGTGGGTATACAGGGTGTTAGGGTAAACACCGTTATCCTTGAAACCAGTTGTTTTGGTGTCATTTATAGAACGTAAAATTAATGGAAAATTAAGACTTTTTTTTTTCTTTTTTTAAAATTACATTTTACTTCTCGAGTATTTCACCCTTTCACCTATGCGCTATGGCTACGAACTTGCGTCTCAACACGTCACGGGTGGGGGTCGCGGGACGTGACCTGACCGATTGCGAGCGCGATCCCTCCCTCATTTAGTCATCGGTTTCGCTTGCGAGCACGGTATCGGATATAAACTTTTTAAAATCTTTTAATGAGAATAACGTTTTTTTTTTGTTTTTACTCGGTCATTTATTTTTATATTTAAGTGAACAACTACCCATGGTTTGCGTGACAACGGTGTTCACCCTTACAAGTTACACCCTGTATAAAGGGCCTAAAGAAGCGGGTTTCCGGTAAAAACAAGTCGATAACGATCGGTGCGGGTGAAATAGCCCCGTGTTAACAAATACGCTCACACAAAAATGAACTTTGTAACCGTTTCTTTCCTTGGATAACTAGCAACTAGCAGCGAGCACTGGGTGTCAGGCCCAAAAACCGGCTTCTTTATGCAAGAACCCATACGCGAACCGGGACTCGTTTTCATGGATTGCCCGAAGTTGATCACAATAAGCACTGTAAAAGGGGTCCTAAATTTTTCGCTCGGTAGAACAATAAAGAATTTGATTACTCTTTCCATAACAAAAATCTATTGTTTAGTCAAATAAGTACCTATTCAACTTCGGAATGCAAGTTAGAAAGGTGAATATTTGCAGAAAATTAAATGTTTGTCTTGTAACATTATGAAATGCACATATTTCTAAACCTGAGTGTCGAAAGTTAGAAGACGAGTAGTCAGATTCGAGAGTTCGACATGTAGGTAGGTACGTTGTCTGAACGCTTGGTCACCAAAGGTCTGTTGTCAAATTTCGTGTTAGTATTCCGATTTGCTGACCAGATAACAATTAACAAAAAAAGTTGATGAGGTAATATTGGCAGCTGATTACATAAATTATGAATGTTTTTAGAATCCAGGGTAATATAAACAACAACAACAACATTCTGAATTAAAATACATACGTAATCGAATAGGTATCGTATTCATGAGTAAGTGCCCAGAATCATGTGCCTTAAACGAAAACAGGTAAAAATGTTACCCCGTTACGAACTCTTCGATTCTTCACACACATCCTTTTTACGCATGACCTCAATATCTATGACAAGTAAAACAGAACAGGTAAGTATCAATGCCGTAATGTTCGCTCCAATTTAACAACGGACCCACCTATTTGGTAGCGCCGTAGCGTACAAAATATGTTCGTCCTACAACGAGCCAATATTACGGCATAGGAACTATTTGATGAAACGCACTATAATTAAGTAGGTGCTAATTTTCTAACGCCTGCGTCAAGTAAAAAAGTCCGAGACTACATGAGTCACAGAATAGCTATTTTACCTTAGTCATTACACCTCCATCAAGATAGTTTTATAAATACTTGACGTCAATTTACTGTATTGTAATTATATTAACTTACTAAGAAATCATAAACAGATAGCAGGTATTTATTGACATGAGTTCCATTAGTTAACTGGATTGACTGCCCCGTTGGTCTCGTGGGCGCAAGCGCAACTGCAGAGGGGTCCTGGGTTCGATTCCCGGGTCGGGTAGTGTTATTTGGTTTTTCCATTAGGAGTTTTATACCCGTGTCTCGGTGTGACTCTGCGCTTGATCTCACTCCAGTCGTGTCGGATTGCCATCCCATCGGACTATGAGAGTTAGGGAAGAGTGCACTGTGCACCTGTGTCTGCGCACACACTTATGCATTATAATATCTCCCGCGCTGAAGGCTGGTCTCCGCTGAGATTGGTTGTCACGGCTGAAATTCGATGTGGCGGACTATTATTAGTTACCAGGACATTTCTGAAACTACAAGCCTTGTGCCCGATGGGATTCGATAATAATGAAGAACTTCCATACAAACTTTCATCCCCTAACTAAACCCTTTAGGGGATGAATTTTCAATAATCCTTCCTTAGTGCTTACCTTCGTTATATTAGGTCTTTACCTATGAAATTGCCGTTCTGCATTACTGGCCATTTCAAATCAAAATAATTTTTGTTTGGCTAAGAATTCTAATTTCAAATTAATTTTATTTTAAAAACATGGATTTTTTTTTCCAAAAGTAGTCATTTCTTTATTGATTAGTGTTACATTTTCATCGCATTTCAATCTTTTTCGTCATCATGGATACGTTAAAAATTCGAGTAATTATGGAATATGAGTACCGTCGTGGCAGCAACGCGGCACAAGCGGCACGCAACATCAACGACGTTTACGGAGCTAACACTACAAACCAACGCACCACCTGTTATTGGTTTGCTCGCTTCCGTTCTGGAAATTTCGACCTGAAAAATGAACCTCGCGGTCGTCCGAAGACTTTGGTCGACAATGACGAATTAAAGGCGATTGTGGAAGCTGATGATACACAATCTACGGCTGAATTAGCAGCAGCTTTCGACGTTAGCGTCAAAACAATATTGGTCCATTTGCGTCAAATTGGCAAGGTAAAAAAGCTTGACAAATGGGTGCCCCACGAACTCAATGATCGCCAGCGCGAAGTACGCGTCGAGACGTGCCTTGCACTGCTCAACAGACACACAAATGAAGGAATTTTGAACCGCATTGTTACCTGCGATGAAAAATGGATTCTGTTTGATAACCGCAAGCGCTCAGCAAGTTGGTTGGATCCTGGTTCAGCACCTAAACAATGCCCTAAACGAAAACTTACCCCTAGAAAAGTGATGGTCACTGTTTGGTGGTCTAGCGCCGGTGTGATTCATCACAGCTTCTTACCAAACGGGGTGAGCATTACTGCAGATGTGTACTGTGAAGAACTGAACACAATGATGGAGAAGCTGGCGCATCTCCAACCAGCATTGGTCAATCGCTCGTCTCCGCTGCTCCTGCACGACAACGCGCGACCTCATACTGCACAGCAGACGGTCTCCAAGTTGCAAGAACTGGGGTTGGAAGCTCTCCGTCATCCGCCCTACTCACCAGACCTTGCGCCTACAGAGAATTTGGATAACTTCTTGGCGGGAAAAAAATTCAATACCCGAGAGGCAGTACAAAATGCCTTTGAAGAATTTGTTGCCTCCCGTCCAGCTGATTTCTTTAAGAAGGGCATCAATAAACTGCCACTGCGATGGCAAAGATGCATTGATTGCATGGGTGATTACGTCGATTAATACAAATAAAAAATTCATGAAAAAAATTCGTTTAAATTTTTTCATACAAAACGGCAATTTCATAGGTAAAGACCTATTATAAGGAACTCTTGTGCAAAATTTCATGCTTCTAGACCCAACGGCGTAGGCTGTGTTGTCTATCAATTAACCTTTGGTATGTCGGAACGTAGATCTCGTTGAGACACAATGGATTTTTAATTGTCTGTAATTACGACATACGACGGGTTAATTAATGAATTTGAGATTTTTATGAAGTAGATAAATTGTGCAGACCTGTAATAGCGGGCTTTAACTCTTCCTTAAATGTAGGCCAAGCTAGGGCCAAAGGGATTATCGATATCGCCATTGTACCGTATAGGTATAAACAGTACTCAGAATTGCAGAAACCGTTATTTATCCACAGACGCCTTCGGCACTGTTCCACTCTGCGTCAATAGGGCGACCCCCTGTGTTTACAGTAATTGTTTGTTGTCTCGGATATCTACTCGAGTACTGTGAATTTGAAGATGGTTGTTTTATCATAGGACCAACAGAACCTACTCAGTCAATAGTAGCACAAATTATTAGGGAACCTATTGGATTAGGGGGGCACTTAAAGCCCAAATACAGCACATGTGGCTTTAATATATTTCATCCTACCTACGTAATTCTTTATGCGTATTGCCCAAGTTCGCTCCACGAATAAATCTCGGATAAATAAAGACAATGTTCTAAAAGGAAGGTAAATGATATAGGTATATGATTATTCTTGTAATTGTTGGAATATTTATAAATTGGAAATAGATACGTGAGTCTGTTTACCTATTTATATTATAATTCCCTATAATTTCTGTTATTAATATCCCGAGTGCAGTTTATTTTATGAATGAAATATTACAGGAAAACAAAACAAACAAATATAGGAAACGGACCATAGTTTCTCATTCATGTAATTACATTTACGTCAATAACAAGCCAATATTAGATACGATAGTAGTGGGCAAAATCCCACGGCGATACATAATAATCAATGTTTACCTACAAATTAAAACACGGACTGGAAATAATTCTGGGTCTGGGTGTTAGTGTATGTGAGTTTCTATGTTTGTAAACGCACCCACGATACAGGAAGAAATTCCTAGTGTGGGGCAACGTTTTATAAAAAAAAGAAAAAGAAAAAAATTGTTTAGAACTCTACACCTACTTCACGTTTCATAGTATTTCGAGTAGGTACCTAATTGGCTTGCTCTTTGCAGTAATACATTTTGAAGTACCTAGTCTATTGAAGGCTTAAATACTTGAGCCTAATATAACGGTTATTTTTTGAAGAATTTGAGCCAAGAACTTCTCTGGTCAACTTTAGGATTACTTACATTTATTTGGATTTTGTATTAGTTGAGGTCATAAAACAACAAAATTAGAGATACCTACTGAAATTTTTTATTTTCATATTTAAAATAAATGTCACAATGTGTAGGTACACTATTATGTGCGTAAGCAAATATTTTCACGAGGCAAGTACACAAACAACAACATAGGTTTAAAAACATACATAATAATATGTAACATTTAGGCACACGATAGTGACTATAATAAATGAAATGTCTAAAAGTTAAATGGTGGGATCTTGACGACTAAAGATTGAAGACACGTAATTTTCATACATTTATGAAAATGTTGATTCATCAACATGACAGACATCATTTTTTTTATTTACGGCCAAGTCACGTCTCATTACTTTAGACGGATTTAAATGAAAATAAACTATACAGTACTAGTTATAAGGTCGACAGTCAAGTAACATAATTAAATTAACTTTGACGCTCAGGGCTCATTCTATGTAGACAAGGTCTAGCCATCAAGGTGAGATTTGTATTTTTTTTACTATTATTATATCACCAATCATTGCGTATGCGCAGCCGCAAGAAAATAATGGATAACATTTGATTAAGAAGTTAATCAAACTGCCATTAAAACATTGTTTATTTAGCCGCTAAGCTACCGGTCGGGCGTAGCCCTAAAACACCGAAGCTAATTAAAATTTCCTTGAAACCTTAAAATATACAAAATTTACGCGTCTCTGCTAAAACAATTGTTTCATTCTCAAAAATCAGGTAATAACCAATTTTATTGTTACACAATTAAGTAAATGCTATTTGCTAATCACTTCAATCCATTTGCATTTAATGCAAAGTCGGTAAAATAGAAGAATGATTAATATTGGAAAGATGTACTTGTATTCATTACCAACTCAGGAAGGTCATTTAAACATAATTATAATAGTATGCACATCTACTTACTAATTGTAAAGCAAAATATCTAAATGCTTAAGTAGGATATAATTGTTCTTAGACAATTGTTGGCTTTATGATATCTTAATACCATGCTTATAAATACTTCAAAAGTTACTTATACAGTAATTATCATAATAATACATGTAAGTAAAAATAACATCTGAAATAAAATTAATGAAATATAAAGTATGGACAGATTCATAATACATTTTTGTGATGTCAGACAACCCAAAGCAATTACTAACAAATACGATAGGTTCTACAACACTCTTAAATAATAAAAACATAGTAAAAAAAGCCTTAGGTCCACTTCTAGAAAAATTTGGTCCATGCTTGAATATTTATCTCTACTCAAATCTGACAGATATATATCATATGTATAATTATGTCAGATTTCATTAGAGATGAATGAAATGAAAAAGTTGAAATATCAGTGTTCTAAATCTAGAATAAGAACCTTAGACATTATTTTAACCAAATTGGAAATCAAGTCCTAATACTTTATTAAGATCACCATTAACAGTTAAGAATCTTATATTTTGTATATCATGCTTTAGCTCCATTGTGGTTAAATGGGATTCTCCTATACGTATGTCCATCCATCCATTGTCCCTCATTCTAAATGTCATACTGAAATTGGTTCCTGAAAAAAAAAAGGTAGAAAAAGTGTTTTTCACTCACTAGTCTGTTGATGGTATTAAATTATATAACAGAAATAATAAATTATATTACAGAAATTATGGTGCAATAAGAGTCTTTCGGACAAACAAACTAATTTTTCCCTATTTACAGACTGACATTCTGTAAATAAGGAAAACAATTTGTTTAACACCAAATCAGGAACAAATATTATCAGAAAGAAGCAAGTGTACATAGTAATAAAAAATGTTAAAGTAGTAAATATTTTAATAGAAAAATTGTTGTTAACAACTAACTACCAACAGTATGTGGCCTGCCCATTGATATGGCACATGGAATTTTGGAGACTTCACAAATTTGTGGCAAAGACTCTACAAAGTCAAACTTTTTTTTACTCCCAATTCTGTAAATGTTTATACAAAATAATAGATAAAGTGAAAACTAGTAAGTGGACCCTGTTAACAGTCCCATAAAGAATTACCCTAAAACGTTTTACAAGCTAAAATAAAATAATTTTGTTAGATATTGTTAATTCTGCACTTATAAATTCCATCATGTTTTACCAAAGATTGGATTAGCATTAGGAAAACAAAATGTATTCTCAAACCTTTAAAAATGTCTCTAAAGTTAACCAAGAATTCCAGTCCCAGAAACCAGCATGCACTTTTTCAAAAAAATAATATAATACATACTTTTACCTTCATAGTAATTTGCAGCGGACTCCTCTTCATATACAAGTGTAGGTTCCCCATTCTGTACTGTGGTTATTGCCAACTTATCAGAATATTGAGGTGGGAAGAACATCTCTAATTGACAGGCAAGGTTACTATAATCGGGTGTATTAAATCCTGTTACTAATCCAAATCTCAATCTGTAATTAACATCAATGAATGAGTCATCACATTCCACGTGATTACCTATAGCAGGTTTATTAACAAGCATTAGTTAATTATCTTTGAATAGTTTGTTTTGATGGAAGGTAACTGTCTAATAAACAGGCACATTACAATAACAAGAGATTAAAGTAGTAAACGGTACATACATGCCAGGTTGATTCATTGTCTCGCAGTTGACAGTGATTCTGTCTCGTGATTCCAATTGTTTTGGTAAAAGAAACATTTTTTCGTTCTTTAGCTGTGGCGTTGGCCACGGCGGAGCTTTACTAACGTTCCCGACGTCCCTCCCGTTTAGCTGAACACTGTACGGCTCTTCAGCACGCGCCCCGTCTCTAATATTATAAACAAATATGTTACTACAAACAGTACTACGTCTTATACATATAAACTACAGGTATAACATTTCAGTGCGTTAAATTATTGAATGATACGATGAGATCTGGCAATGTTTACATCGTATGTTGCAATTAGACTGATCATAACCTTTATAAACTCGAAACAACGCATCAAAATAAATGACGCGATGTTGACTCAGGTGGCATTTCACTCCAAGTGATAGGAACGTTGATTAAAATGAAATTCACATGAAATTTTATTCACTTTTACATGAATAATTCCCATAGCATCCGGGAACAATTTTCGTGTATTTTTTTTTGTTTGACGTTTCGCCATAAACTGACATTAGACTAGACAAATAGATGACATTGACAAATAAAAAGCTGCGTCCGGGAATGTTCTTGATACTATTTCGACACGTTCATCAATTAATTCATGACACTTTTTTATTCGTGTTTCATGTTATTCACAGGTCATCTTATACAACGATTTAATACTAATACCTAATTAAGTCATACCCGGCTAGGCAATCCCAACACGATTTCAACATCTTCGATTATTTTGGTACACAAAAATTTTCTTACACGTCAGACGTATAAAAGCGTCAGTGTTTCATCGCGACTACTGACTTCTAAGATGAATCTGAGATTCAAGTTGTTTAACGGTGACGTAATGATGAAAACAAACACGGGCACTGATTCCACCGACCTCGAAATCGTCTCGTAGATCGTACTACGTCATTTCACGACACGTAGGTTCGCTTCGACATTTCACTTGATACTGCTACTCGTTTTCTGTTAAATACATTCACTCGCTATGTAAGTATGTATAAGTGTGTAACACTTGGAACAGATGCTGCGAGAAAACTGGTTAGAGAATTCCCACTTAGATTTTATATTTGCATCGTGACGTGTATATATTTACATAGGTATTGTATTGTATTGATACCTAGCTTGAGAGTTGATAAAGTTGATAAATGATAACCGCGGCCGCGGGTATTGTAAATTTACTTGACTGTAGAGTTTGTAATTATTGCTGATTACCTACAGTTGATTCTACACCTAATAGTAATAAAAAAGCTTAACACACTTTTGTTTAAAATTATTTCTATCTAAGGACAATATTTTATTTTCGAAAAAAGTACTTATATAATTGTATTCCCAGAAAGGACACTTGTTGGTGAACTGATATACCTACAGTTACGTTTAAAACCATTATTGGACGAGTCTATTGCCAATAACCGGGTACAATACAAGTCCATGCAGACTTCATAAAAGTACCTAGTTCTCATGTTTAGGTAAGGCACGTACCTAATATCATTATTTTTCTATGCTGCAAGTTGCTTATGTACCCACACTACCCAAGCGACATCGAACAACTAAAACCCCAATGAACACAACAAAAACTCTTCAAAACTTTTCTTCTTCACAAAATAAAGTACGCTAATAATCTTTCCTTTTGGCTTTGCCGTAGTCGGGTACAAAGGAACTTACTTGACTTTTTTCTGTTTCTTTACAATTGTTTTCTCTGCCTTAGTTTTCCCTGCTGTACTTTTCATTGTATCTACTTCGACCACGAACCAAATAGTGAATAAGTATTGGCCACCCAATACATATTTGTACTTAAAGATTTCCTTAAACAGAATGAATGTGTGTCATACCTTTATCAGTAAGATCAGATAAAGTATCTTTTTATGGTTTACGAAGTTCGTCATGTTTGTAAATAATATTAAAAAAATACAACAACTCATTGTGTAATCTAACGGTTACGAATGTCTGAAGGTTAAGACTGGTAATTTTAGTTAGAGCCTATGCGTAAGTAGGTTCGTTTGAATGTGTCTCCAATAGCCGTATCGGTGCCAAATACTAGTTCACGTGAGATACGTCCACCTAACGTATCTGTCTCGGATAATAATCATGAAAAAATTACATTGCACGAAGGACAATGCAAACTGGTTTCAACGATTCGTTTAAATAATATACTTTTTACCGATCAGGAAGTACCTAATGGTGTTTTAATAAGATTGAATAAGTACCTTAAGTAGATAATTATGTGTTTTAATTAAAGCAAGAACCACCGTTTGGCTACAAGCGTTCAGTTTCTGTAAACATAAACTATTTTTTATGGGCTCCACAGACAGACACAGAACCGAGACTTAACGTGCATGTCACGTTAGTCTGGCGGCTTTACGCTTATGTCAATTGGTTATTATTCGCTGGCGCCGTAGGATGCTGCCAGACAAAAGGCCCCATTCAATAAGTGTGACAGCATAGAGCAAGCCCCACAATGTAATTGCGTCGAAGGCGCGGCGTGACTGCATAGGTTTCGTAGAACACCATAAAGTGCTGTGCAGTACCTATCTTATCTTTCGAAAAAGCTTAAAGGCAACCGGCGCGACGCGATTTTAACGAAACAATTTCTGAGAAAAATTCACGGTAGAACAATTATGCAAGTGCCTTTATACATGGAAAGCAGATTCTTAATATTGAAAGGTTTTAACGTAGGTACGTCATGTCGGACGACTCACAGTGAAGGGTATCGTAGTTGGGATCAATATTTACGCATGCCCAGTAGGTAGGTATTGATTTTATCGACCAATACTTAATTGTTTTTTTTTTTTCGTCATTTAACTACACCATTGTTTAGCGGTGCGCAGAATAAATCTTCTTTCCATTTTTTATTGATATAGTGCAAAGAGTTTTCCAGTAAAATGGCAGTGTAACATCCGGACGGACGGGCAGACTGACAGACGCACAGACTGACAAAAGTTTAGAGTGAATGACAGACTGACATGATGAAATTATAAGGGTTCCGTTTTGGCTACGGAACTCTAAAGAGGAATATTTAAAATTTCCGATCGATTAGAAATACAAGAAGTGGGAGTGCCAAGTTCACCAAAATACCGAATGCCGACCATGAACCAGAAAAGAGAGTCGGATACTGACTGATAAATCTCATGGATTTTTTAATGTTGGTGTCGATGGATTTATGCTTGTCTCATGTTGGCGTAGGTAGGCTTAGTGGCTTCTATCACAATTGATCGAAGATTGTCCTGACTTTCCTATCTGTAGTTGACTAAAGGATTTTGGGAGCCCAATATGTGAATTATAAAAGTCCTCTATATTGGTTGGATAAGTTCTATATTTTTAGGATGCTATGTTGATAAACTTAAAGATACCTATGAAATAAGGTTAGACATTTAAACAAACCTTTTTTACAGTCCATTTAATCGATTTTGACTTCTATACTGTAGGCATAAGGATGGCATTAAACGCAAAAAAAGTTACACAATACCAACTGACTACTGCAGCTACCATTTGTCATGCCACCAACGCAATAGAAGTCAAAATCGGTTGAACGGGCTGTAAAAAAGGTTTATTTAAATGTCTAATCTTATTTCAAATGGAGTATAAGTATTTATAATTATGACGCCATGACGCATAGTTAACATAGAAATATTAAGTTCTAACTTTTCTTTTCTGCTAAGAATTTGAATCAGCACCCTGATTGCGTTGATAATACACGATCAATCAGAATTGGAATGGGTCGAAACAAATGTCTAAGTAATCTATTGCTTCATAAGTTCGTGATTTACGTTGTTGAGCAGATTTTTTTTCGAACTTATGAAGCAATGGATTAGATATTTGTTTCTAACCGATTCCAATTCTGACTAGTACTAGAACATGGTTCATCATGATGCGAGCTGAATCCCAATAATAAAGATATACAGTGCAATATCTGCATTTATATGAAATTAAATTGAGACATTACTAACCATAATAATGTAGGTATTATAAATTAGAAGAAGGTACAGCAACCGTACTTGTTGGAACGGGGCCAATATCAATTGTTTTATTATTTATGCGTTATCATTCGGAACACTTTTGCTAGATTCCTAATTATAAATGCAGAACGGAAGAGAATTTAATTACTTTAAAAAAGCCAAAGCAATTATCATGACATTGAACAGATTAAAAATAAAACTCCGAAAAAACCCGAAGTTTAATATTCATGTGATTCCGTGGGCTCTGATACCCTGATTATTTATAAATCTACATATTATGTGTGGTATCTCTCAAACATTTGTGTGATGAAAATCAATCAAACCATGTTTTTTTTTTAATATAATTTATATTTATTGTACTTATACTAATACATTTTTATATACAAATGAAAAGTAACCTTGAACCGGTACCAGCCGTTCAAAGTTTTTGACTAGAAAAGTATACAATTAAACTTATTTCTATTTGAGCCTCAATTTTAGCCTAAAGGGCCATTTGTGATATCCATTACATCGAACTGTTCTGTTAAAATCTCACCGTGCAAACTTTGGTGAAGTGAGTTTGAAGTGAGCTGTCATTCCATCTGATGGGATTGACATTATTGACAGCTCACTTCATTTAAGTGTTAACGGTGAGATTTCTACATAATTTATCGACCGGACCACACAAGATATTAAATCTAACTTATCACGGGCATTAAGTACATATTTTGTACAATTTGGTACTTACAACTGAGCTTACAACGAATTGTTTGGTCGCCCTACCTAATCAGAGTGAAAACGATTTGAAAATTATGCGTGAAAATAGCATAACTAACAAAACAATGATACATTTTGGTTAAAAATTGACTACAGAATGTGTTCGATCTGTTAGTGAGAATGTGAAAGAAACCTTCGATATACCTAATTAAAATTCTCAATAATGAATATCGTTATCATAACAATACGATAGATATTCCACGCATTTATAAATGACATAACGACGAACATTAGGATAGTAACATGATACTTAATGATTTTCTAATGATTTCACTACTTCTCTTGTATCGGCAAGAAAATATTAAAATATTTGCCAGCCTTCAAGATGAAAGCGGGGCTGACTGTACCGCAGTGTGCACTGTGCACTGAATGTACATTTAAATATGGACCAGGATGTCACAAGGATTTCAAATGAATTCAAAGAGTAAACTTTCCACACGAGCCACACCTTCTTTGATGACGATCTGGCCGATATCGTCGAAATTGTCGATCTTGCATAGCAGTTGTGTACTTGGGCCAACGCCTTGGTTGTAGAAAGTCACGCCCAACATGTCATTGTTCTGTTTATCCACTCTTGCTCTTAACGTCAAGGAAAACGATGGGCCTTCTGTAAAAGAGCAAAAAATAAATTAGAACAATAGGTATATATTTAGTACGTATGTAAGGATCGTAGCAGGTGACGTTCTGTATTTTCTGCCTACCCCCACAGGAAGAAGGCGTGAGATTGTTTGTATGCACAGTCGCCAGCGCATCAAGCTACTACAATCTGTCAAATTACTTTAGTAGATTTTAAACTTTATTGCCAAAGCATTAGGTTCAAGATTGATTGGGAAAGTTTGACAGTTTCGGGTAGGTTGATGTGCTGGCGTCTGTAAATAGGTTCATATCATATTTTAAATACAGTTAATATGACGGCTGATAGAGACGCATGGAAGAGGAAGATATGATGTGCCGACCCTAAATCTGCATAAAGGCAGGATGAAGATATTACAAGAAAAAATTTTGAAGAAAATATGTACTGACAAAAAATATTTGGGATTTCCAATAGGTACTTAGATCAATATTGATAGAGAAAAATACCAACCGTTAGATCCAGGTATTACTTCGAGATTGTATTCCGTACTCGCATCATATCCATCAACAGCTGGTGAGATAAAAATCTGTTTATAATTGAATCTGATCTGACAGCTTTCTTTACCACTTATAGAAGGCAACTCCACAATGAACCTGAAATATGGAAAACAATTAATTTTAAACTGCGATAAATCGACCATAAAATATTAATAAAAAATTAAAAAACTTAGTTATAAAATATAATATTAATTGGAATTAAACTTCAAAGTACTCACGTTGAATCGTTCGTATCAATGATTCCTTTTATAGTGATTGTAAGACCTTTCTTTATAGCTGTTGGAATTTTATATGTACGCGTCTCCACTTCTTCTGAACTGGATAATCTAAAAAAAAATAACATTGGTTACTTTGGAGTTCTCATAAAAAACCCTCAAGGTGTATACAGATGCATAAAAATATCCAAATATAATTCGCGTTATTATGTTAATAACTTACTCATTGTTTGTTATATCACTTGGACGTGCTGCACCTTGGTTGCAAGTTATCGCAAGCACAACAAGCACGGACACTATCGATGTTTTTGTCACTGCCATTTTTCTGAATTAAATTAAATCACTAAATGTCCTCACAAACTAACTGAACTGGTCACTTGTGTATGTTATGATAGGCGAACGTCAACTAAGGTGATGTTAACTGCACAATTAATTAATTAATTAATTAATTTTATTTATTGGTTGTCCCAATAGTAGGACTATTACCAATTTGCAGTTGGTTGACACTAATGAATAAATCTAATGTTCCTTTTATTTAAATGCTGGTTTAAGTGAATCATTAGCAGCGAATTGCGTAAATACGTCATAATTAATAAACTTACCTCCTTTATAGGATTTAATTATCAATGTTTGTTTGTTTAAGGTTTTACTATCCTTGTTGGGGAGTTCCCTATTATCCCTTATGGCAGGATAAAGTTCAACCTAGAGAAGCGTTATACGCAAATAATCATGTGCTATTTTCATGTTATTTAATAAATATCTAATAGTTATGTAATAGTCTTAGTTGATAACTATAATGTATTATATTGTGGTTTGTTTAATCTGAAATAACTGAATATGAATGTGGTTTATGAGGAACTCTTAAATTAAGTACTTACAACAGTCAAAAGCAGAATATCTAATAATATTTTTGTTCCAGGGGAATCGAACGTGTACACACTGGGTACAATAGGCAACCACCGGGTTGTGACCACTAAACTTCCGTCCGTGGGTCGAACTCGAGAAGCCATGACCGCTGCTGGCAACACCACCACAAGACTCCTAGGAATTTTCCAAAAGGTAAATATAGTTATAATATAGATAGTCTGCCATTGAACATAATTATTTTTTAATGTAGGTTCAAAATACGCTTCAAAATCTATCAACTTAGCCTTTGGCTACTGCTGGACATTGTCTCTCCTAAGTCACGCCCCTATTAAAGCCTATCATCATTCTTCTGCCTTTATCCCGATTTATATGTGGTCGGCGAATTATGGCTTTTTCTTCCATACTTCTATATTAGTCGTCATCTCGGTAGTCATCCCCTTTCGACGAATAGAGAAGTATGCAAGAAAAAGTTGTGTGAAAGCCTCTATGAATTGAAATTGATAACCAATCTGCTCAATCTACGTACGTACGTATTAATTGTATCTGGAATCAGTCGTGTACCATAAAACCTCTCTCTGGGAATCAGTGGTCATAAAAGTTTATGGAAGACGGGCCATTATGATAATGTAAGCTTTCAATAAAGTCCCTCGACGCTAATAGGTATGAAAATCCCGGCGGACCGTCAGTTACACTGTAATACGTTTTCTGGGACACATTGAGACGTTTTCTTTAGTGACTATTTTATGCACTAGCGTGTCGAAGTAGGAACGTATGTGCGACCAATCGACTATACCCTGTAGCCTATCACAGAAAATCCATACCTACTAATATTATAAATGCGAAATCTGTCTATCTGCAAAAATCTTTAAAACCACTGAATCAATCGTTATGAAATTTGACAGTTAGATAGCCTGGGACCTGGAGAAGGGGCATATGCTATTTTCTATCTTGGATATTTGTATTAAATATGAAGAAGTACAAAATACACGCAGAAAAAGCGCGAGCAATAGCTAATGTCACATAAAGTCTAGTATTTGTATCAACAAGCAGGCCAGCTATTCAGAACTCATATGGACTGGTAAATTACTGGTAACTATTATCTCCCCTGAAGAATTTAATGGTTATTTATAAATCATACACCATATACCTACTGGTTCCCTACATAATATTTTATTCGGAAACGCTCGGCTAGCTGCCGAGCGCATTGTTATTTCCTTTCTCGGAATTTTTACAGTATTGGAAAATTTTCATTGAATCGTTTGGAATTATAACTAACGTAGGCTCCGATTAAATAAAAAAGTTAGGATTAATTAAACATGAACGAGTTTGCAAAATATTATTAGGTACCTACCGTTTCGGTTTGATGTGCTCATCATATTCCTATGATTACATGAATATGACTTTATATACGACAGTCATATATACGATATAATGTTTTCCCAATGTCGTCAATACACAAAACTAAAATGATTCAGGATAAAATTAGGTAAGGTAAAATCATATTGTAGGATGTGTAGATCAACATTTAAATTGTGTAATATGGTCATTGTATTTATACAATATAAATTCTTCCTTTTCCTTGTTACGGGATGTAATTGGGATCGGTTTCCAAGCCTCCTAGAGGCGGGTGAATATTTTACACAATTACTACTATCTGAAGGCCAATTCTCTTAAAAACGTTCACATTCAAGTCGCAATCTGTCAAACTTGTCAAAAATGTTGGTAAATTGATTGTATATTTGACAGATTGCGAATGTGAACGTTCTTAAAAATTACGGGAACTGCCCCTCAGACCTTTGCAACCCAATTAACGAGTATTGGACTTCTAAGTGGCAGTAATTTCCAGAGTTAGCTTGTGATCATTGGACATCGATGTGTAAGATTTTCTTGTTTTGAATTTGAATTTTCTGAAGTAAGTCCGATGAGAAAAACCATTTAACCGAAATTCCAAGGGTATTTAAAAAAATTACAATTTGGATTCCATTCCGTACGAATTTGAAAAGGGGACCTTTTACGGACTTGTAGTGATCGTTGCAGTGACATAAACGTAGTTTTTTTGCAGGGGATGCAAAGTACTGGTAAATGCTTCTGGAACATTCTATTTTCGGTAAACGATGTTTATCAGACGTTATGTATTTATCAACATCAAATGTATCGGGCAGCCGTTAACGTATAGGTACGTTATGCTAGACATGACGCATAAATAACACAATAGACCACAATTTCATAAGGTCCTGTGAGAAAATTGCCTTAAATGGTAACTACGTAGTATTGTACTTTCTTTTTGGTCATTTGGACATTATATTATTCTACATTCGTAGGTACGTTAAGCTAAATATGACGCATAAGCACAAAAATAACACAATAGACCACAATTTCATAAGGACCTGTGGGAAAATTGCCTTAAATAGTAACTACGTAGTATTGTGCAGTTTTGTACTTTCTTTTTGGTCTAGTCTGACCGTCTGCCATCTCGCTGACTGGGTGATAATTTACCACGGAATTGGCTATTCTTACATCATGTTAAGTAATACTTCGGTTCACACCGCGTACTAAGCGAAACGAACTTAGCATCGTTTCCAGTGTGGCCTGCGCTTAAGGAGGAGTGGTTATACTCTGATAATCAATTTACAAGCTATGTTCGCGATGGGATTTCCCATCACCAAAAATGACGAACTTGCATACAAAATTTCGTTCCTTGGTTCAACCCTTTTAGGGGTGAAATTCAAAAATCCTTTCTTTGTGCTCATTTTCACTAAATAATACTTGTGCAAAATTTCATGCTTCTAGATCCAGCGTAAATATCTTAAGTTCACTGACAGACAAAGCCCAGTCGTTTTTATTAAGTAGAAGATATCAATATTACCTTACAAGACGTCAATAAAATATTTTTAGCTTGTTCCTTCGAAGAACTACATCCATTGAGAACACCTCATGTATTTTAAATGCTGCATGATCATGAATATTATAATGTTTGCTATTTAACATTGAAGTTTATTTTTAAAATCGAAGCAATCCGTATCGATAATCCCATTGATATATTATTGGGGCCTTGAGTTTGTTCTATTTTGTATCCATGCGTGAAATAGCAATGATTGCATGGGATTGGCATGTTTGGTTACCGTGAGGACAGAATTAGCTCAGTAGAAATAACTACTGGAATAACTTTGTTGCCATAATTATGTTGAGTACGGTATCTGGCTCGGAATTTGATTTACAAGCTAATTGTTTTCGTTAGGAATTTCCGACGTGTTTCCTCGTGTTCTGTTTTCAAGGAAACTTTGGTCTAATGAGTAGGAAATCATCATCAACTTTACAACCACACCTGAAAATTAAAAAAAAAAATGTATACCGCAGTCCATGGCGAGACATGTAGATCATAACCCTATTATTAAAACCATTATTGTACCATGTTTTAATGCAAATAAATATATTCTATTCTCATAGATTCTATTCAGCTAGATCACGCTCATCGTGAAAATTTTATATGTTCCTATTCACCGTATCCGGTGACAGCTACCCAGACTAATTATATTTCTTTTTGTGAGTTCTCTAAGTTTAAAATTTACTGTTAGTTTTGTGAAATTTGCACCAACCACCATTATTATTACCATCTTTTTCAGAGTCGTTAGTAGTCATGGGTAGCAGACTCCATCCTGTAGATGTAGCTTGAGGTTATATGAACCTGTAAACAGTTCCATAATTTCCCTGAATTTATCATGATAAGCCACAATTATTGCTCTGCATGACAAAAATCATCATATAGTATACCAGGTACCTATTTAATAAAAATCTTAAATTCAGTCAGCCTAAACTGCAGGGTTTATCCTTTTATAATGAAAATTACCACCAAGGAATGTTTTTTTTTTAATTCATACCCCAAGAGGTGAAATAGGAGATGAAAGTTTGTATGGACGTTCATTCTTTTTGCCGACGGAAAATCCCTTCATGCGCACGGCTCGTACCTACTTAGAAATATGAACCACCTATTTCAGTACTATTTTCAATATAACATAATAATGTTTGTGAATATAATGACTGTAATGAACAATTGTGTAGTAGGTATAAATAGTAACATTGCATAAGGAAGGTAATTGATTTATTTGGTTAATTATTATAATCACACAGTAGATTTCCTATATGTACCTAATTGTTGTAACCATATTATTAGTATACTAGCTGCGCCCCGCGGTTTCACCCGCGTAAGTCTCAATTCCGTTGGAATATCGGGATAAAAAGTATCCTATGTGTTAATACAGGTTATAAACTATCTGTTAGCCAAATTTCATCCAAATCCGTTCAGCCGTTGTTGCGTGATTGAGTAACAGACATCCAAACACACAAACTTTCACATTTATAATATTAGTAGGATAAGTTGGCATTGGCTAAATGATTTAGGTACCTAAAACAATTATCGACCTGGTATTTCCACAGTTGATATCAATACGGTAAGAAGTTGGCAATTAATTAGACCATATTTTACTCTTGTTGCTACATAAATACTTACCGCCTTATTCATAAACGCTGCATAAAGTTAAGTTATGGATATATAATCCATACATTTTCGACGTTTATACGTCTCTCTAACTTTAAGAAACGTTTATGAATAAGAGGGTTAATAGATATTTATTTAGGTATATTTCATAATATATTAAAAATATTAAAATTCGGGTTACTACGGGGCCAATCTAACGGTAATCCGGGCTTTGGATAGTAAGTAACCTTCTCAGTATACTTTCCACTATTGCTTCCTACATGAAGCACTTGATCCAACCGCTCAATGAAAGCTACCTGAGATATGGATAGGCTTATGTTTTTTATATATTATATTTGTTTATTATTATTTCCTTTCCTTATAAATATTGTTCGTCTCCAAGTACCAATGTGACATTTTAAATTCATATGTACTTTCCGAGTTTATCTTTTACATAACTGTCATCGGTGAAGAAAAACATCGTGAGGAAACCTGGACTTATAGTTAAGAAGCTGTTGCGGCGAATCCGTTCAGCCGTTTTAGCGTAAAAGCGTAACAAACTCACTTCACATTTATAATATTAGTTAGGAAGTTAGGATTATAAATTAATATATACTTAGTTTAGTCTCAGCCGCATCCGGTTAGACTGGAAGCCGACCCCAACATAGTTGGGAAAAGGCTAGGCAGATTGATATAGTTTAGTCTCTGCCTAGTTTGAATACTTACATGACTTTTGATTTTGATTTTTATGACTCTGAAACCGTCAACCCGTTTTAAACAAGAGTGGTGATCAATGCTCATGCCTTCTCTGTATGAGAAGAATCCTTTGCCCAGCTGTGGGACAATAAAGGCTGGTATTATTATTTCATTTTACATACATATAAATTATATTTTTAAATATAAAAAAAAAATATATATATAAAAATATAAAAAGTAGTAGCCCACCGGTATCGGGAACAGGGTCAAAGCTACCGGCGGTCGGGGCTCCAGAGAGAGGAACCTCCTAACCTCTTCCTCCTCCTCGTATTATTATTATTATTAAGATAAGTGCAGCGGCCACTGCCGCTAAAAGCAACAATGCGAACTATGAGAAACGGTGTCAAATGCCCACTTCCTGATTAAATTGGCAATACTTACTAGTCACTTTGCCAGTTGATCCCGTCCCGTTACGCATATTTCAATAGGAGATTAACATGAAGACATTCTATTCACAGGTCGAGTACGTGTTCCTAGTGGGCGTCGGAGGCGGGGTGCCACACTACACGGACTATGCGAGACACGTCCGACTGGGCGATGTCGTCGTTTCGTCACCTGCGCCGGATTTACCCGACAAGTCTGTATCTATTCTATCTTATTTAAGTACGTAACATAAAAGGCGAGATTGAGGTAAAGATCAAGAACATTTGGCAACAAATAAAGAGGAAAGGGCTATGTAGGTGAATTATAGTTTTAGGCAGAAATCCCGAATACTAAAATAAATTGAGATAAGTATAATATTTTTACAAATGAAATATACGTGCAGCAAAAAGGGTAGGTTTCCAGAAATTAATCCCAAAATGTACCCATAACAGGTTCTTGAATATTGAATGAAAAAATTTGATTCACGGTGAAGATGTTGCTCAAGAGGTTACACACCCACATCGACTTGTGGTTTGTATGACACTCATAATGTAACTGGAAATTCCGGAAGGGCACGCCAAAGCTAGACAGACGCACACGGCACAGTGACCTCATTGGCTGACCTATAAAAAAAATGTCTCATATGCATACCTAAAACTATGCATGTTAAAAAGTATACACGTTAAAAAGATGAAGTATAATCAACATCGTCATCATCATCATTTCAGCCAAAAGACGTCCACTGCTGGACATAAGCCTCCCACAAGGAGTAGGAGTGATTCTGCGTTTAGAAAGTTAGTTTAGAAAGCAACAATTTTTTTTATCGATTTGGTCGACTCAAAGTTTATCGCCGCCATAATTCAAACTTAGTATGCAAGGAGCGTAGCACATGGCGTTCGGTCATTCGTTAGGTATGAAGTTGACGTCGAAGTCATGGTAGGTATAGGTAATCTTCGCCTCCCATCATCAATTGGGGTCGATTTGATCCTTTTTTGGGTAAATTGATCGTGTAATCAACGGATGTCCAAGATGACGTAATTGATGGTGTAACCTTCATCTCATGCAATATAGGCATAAAAACAAATGAACGATTATCCTCGCTTGAAAAGATAAACACATAATATAGTCTATGTGTTTTTTTTGTTACTTGATTCGATTCACGTGGGATTTTGTAATTACTTGTAAATATTCTTGGGAATGAATACTGGAACATTTTTTATTAATTAACTGTCTAGTAGTCACGTTGACAAACTGCGTCAATTCTTATCCGTCATTGTTTATTGGAAACCTCGGGAATGATACTTTGGACTATGATGGCATTAACCCACAAATCGAGGTGTTGGTTTGACCATACCCACTCACTGAGTTCTCTAGTGTACCTAGTCACTTTAATATAATTTCAATATTCTCTTACATATGCCTCTCTAATTAGTAATTATGCACATCCTGTTCCATCTTAAGTTTCTAAAGCTTGTCTGCGACTTCATGAGTTTTAAATGGCCGTATCTCCACGAAAAATAACTCATTTCGCCAATACCAACACGCACTGGGCCCGCGTAGTGGATTACGGGCCACTCCCTCTCAAAGAGAGGAGGGCTGTGTGATAGAAGTGGGGGGAATGTTATAGGCTGATTATGATGATCGTATTAATGTTGTCTTTTGCAGCGTTATCCCAGATCCCGTGTTAGTTGTAATCTTTATAACCAGTACCCTAATTGCGTAAAACACGACCAATCATAATCTGAATCATTTTGAAGCAGATTGCTAATCCATTGCTTCATAAGTTAGAAAAAGTTGTCTGCTCAACAACGTTAATAACGCAATGAATGCTGTTGAACTGTCAAAATTAAACAAATTGTGATTGATCGTATGTTACGCAATTAGGGTGCTGGTTCAGATACCCTGAAAAAGTCTATTACGCAACCGTTGCGTAATAGACTTTATCACAGTCTGAAAAATTAAAGAAACTGACGTTAGTCGGTTGTTGACATTGTGATTAATTCATAAAGTAAGAGTAGGTAAATTTTAGCCCACCTAGTAACCAATTTTGTTGTGGTTTAGCTAACCACACTCCCGATGCCTCATGTTCATCGAGAACAATTGCGTAGGTATCTAAATGATTTATTCAACGTCCGGATGAAAGTTTGTAATCCATACAATATGTAAACTATAAAACAAAGCTATGGGAAAATAGAGCAAACAGGAAGAGTAATGGGCTCGTTTATAATAGCTATCGGCTCTTGAACATTATAAGCGCCATTTTAGTGTAAACAGATTGGAGATTTCAGTATGCGTACCGTACCTATCCGTTTACCTTTTGGAAATTACTGTTAGCTTATATCATCCCACTGCTGGGCAAATATATCTCTTCTATAAACTCTGTTTCGCGATTAACCGTCGATGACGTAAACCGCGGTTAAAATGGGAGTGCTGTAATAAAAATTACAGCAGGAACCAATCGCTTGACATGATTCGTTTCTCAAAGCTCTATTGTTCAATACTCTAAAAAAACATAATCCTCGGGTAATACCAATACTTAGTGTCGTGACTAAACAACCATGTAAACTAAAATGGCTATATTTCATGGCTAATACATGGTGTACGTGACTTTTAAAACCACGGTTACTAATACTATAATGTAGTGATGATATGATTATCCCGTGTGTGACGCGTTCATTACGTATTGACGCGCACGATTGTTTATGATCTATTTTGCTATTACGTCCTTGTTCTTGATTAGCGTACTAGTAGTTGTAAAAAGGAAGAAAAATTTCCGGCCTCGGGCCTATTGTATAATGTGATAATTATACTATACATTTGTTAGACTGTTTTTGTCGATAGGTATTAAAACTGGATGCGTACCAGGAGTCATGGGTATGCTCCCCCCACGAGGTACACCGATGACGTAGTGAAGGAAGGTATCGAGAATCCGCTGGATGTGTATAGCGCAGGATCGGTCATGTGGCAATGCTTGGGGGAGGCCTATGTCCGGCAGGGATAGGATGATGATGATGAAAACGGGACTATGAATAGACCCATAATTTCAATATGGCTGATGTGAACCATATTTTGTTACAATATTTTGTTAAAAGTCCACGGAGTTTCTTGCCCAATCTTCGCCTACTACGCTTTGGTATGGGCTTCATCTTTTTGACTGACCGACCCCTTGACAATTCAAAAGTGCCTGTAAATGGTGTAACTGAAATAAATGTAAAGATATTATGAAATAGAATAAAACAGTTTTGTCTAAAATATAAGCTTAAGCTGTCTATGTAGAAAATATGCATCGATATTAAAATTGGTTCAAATAAATATTTATTTATGGAAAAGTTATGAGGGCGGATGTAGGCGCGTAATTTATACGGGTTGGCGATACCTATAGGTATAGTCCGAGAAGCACGAACCACTAACATAAGTCGCAAATTATACTTAGAAGGTAGGCTACATGATAAACCATCTTATTACAATAAAATATGTACATGTTTGCAATTCACGTGAATATTCATGTGGTGGGGAAAATAAATAAACCTTTACTTGGAACATACTTAGTTAACACATAGGTATACTTACCTAGGTACCTATCTACGGAACATTGCAATACATCTTGAACAAACACTAACATCGTTCATCATATCTAATGTAAACAAAGTTTTTATGGTTCCGTAGTCAACAAGGAACCCTTATAATTTCGCCATGTCCGTCTGTCCGTCTGTCCGTCTGTCCGCGGCTTGGCTCAGAGACCGTTGGTACTAGAAAGCTGTAATTTGGTATGGATATATATATAAACGACGCCGAAAAAGTGGTTAAATAAAATCCTCCCTACACGTAAAGTGGGGATGGTTCTTTTTTTTCTCGTGAATCCTATGGTGTGGGGTATGGTTGGAAAGGTCGTTTAAAAATAATGTGAGTTTGTCAAAACTATTTTTGGGTTCAGGGATCCGTTTGCGGAATATTAAGCTTTAAAGTGCTCATTTTTGTTAGCGCCTAGTGTCCCCCCCCCTGCCAGCTAAATGGTTGGATATGTGAAAAAAATCACGGCAGTAGTATATATAACGAAATTAAAAGGAAAACTATCACCGCTACGTAGGCTCCACAAGTTACCGAGTAATAATCGACCAACTTAAATTTGCAGTTGTAAAAACATTTTCAACTACAATGTTAAGTTTGTTTTATAATTTCTTTCCAACTATAGAACCCTTCATTGTGCGTGGTTCGACATGCACTTGGCCGGTTTTTTTGTTAAAAAAAACTAAATTTTGCAGGCCACTTATGTGCCTGTGTTGGCGGCACCGCACGGCAAGGGATTTCTATGGGACGAATAAGAACATAATCTAATAGTATGATAATAAAATTGAAATGTCAATGACACAGGGGGTGTCTAGCATTGCGATTACAGGCACTATCTTGATTTCTCAGAATGTTGAGTTTATAAGAATATAACTAAACTGCTATGAGAGGAGCTCGTGGCTACGTAATACCAGCCGCACGGGTCGTTCCATCAGGTTAAGCTACGCTTGCCGGGGTTGGTCGGTGGATGGGTGACCATCTTTACATATCGAGAGTCCTCCGTGCCTCGGAAAGCACGTTAAGCCGTTGATCCCGGCTGTCATTTGTGGATCTTTCGTCCAGTCGTTACGGGTCGTCAGAAGCCCGAAAGTCTGACAACCAGTCTTACGTACTTAGGGGTATCGTATTACCCAGTTACTGGGTTGTGGAAGTCAGATAGGCAGTCGCTCCATGTAAAATACTGGTATTCAGCTGCATCCGGTTAGACTGGAAGCCAACCCCAACATAGTTGGGAAAAGGCTAGGCAGATGATGAACTAAACTGCTATGAAAAAAACAGTCTCGACCACCACGGTACCTACGATTTGTTAGTATCTAAAACATTTAAAACCGACTGCTTCCGTTCAAACTCAATCATAAACGAATGCCTACTATTAAATACTTGCAGATTTACCCAGGTAATGGTTACTTGCCTGTTTTTATTTTCCAAGTAAAATTTGCAGACAATGATGATCTTGAAAAAAAATATTTATGTCAAAGGATTGACGTCAGATAGACTACTTTGGAAAATCCATGAATCAAAAGTCGCCACATTTTTCAGAATGGTGTAATCATTCGATTGATTTATTAGAAGGAGAATAAGGTAAAATTCCCTTAATACTGAAGGAAAGAACCCTTTTATGGTATTATGGAAATTTACTTATTAAAATTATTGGGTAGGAGGACAAAGTTCAAATTATATACCTCAAGTGTAAATGTGGGTCATGGCTGTAGTCAAATACAGTAAGTTAAGTACTAACGTGGACACTGCCAGTGAACCACTTTTCAACCTTATTACTAAGGGCATACCTAAGGGTGAAAAGTGTTCCACCGCAAATATCCACAGTTGTACCTTGGTAGTTCCAACCAAATTTTCTTAACACTTATGTAAGTAGGTAATTATTGTGTAAGATCTTTGACTAAGATCCATATTCTGGCATAGATTTTAAAAAAAGGATACTCGGGCGTATAGTAAGGACTTTCCTCATACGTTATTCTATGACTATTAATTATCTCTTGATGTCGACAAACATTCGAATATCATTTATTTATTTATCGATAAGCTTTAATAATTAGGTAATCGAAGCAATAGTTAAACCTGATCACCTGATCGCATCTCGATATCATCAGATTCTCGATTTTAATACAGGACCGAAAAAACGACTTAGTGCGCATAATTTCATACTTTCGCAGATGCGCTGTATTTGGCCTAATTACTCACAGGCTATCTAAGGCTACATCAAATATGGAAATTCAAATGATAGTAAAAATACTAACATGTTTCTAAAGCTTTGTATACGGTAATAAACGTGGGAGTTTCAAATTATGTAAGAATGAGTGGGAGGCGTTCTAAATGTCCAATGAATAGTAATTGTCCACTGGCACTGACATTGCTTGACCCCTGTCGACGATTCAATTGCTTGCTCTGTGTCATAGGACCCCCATTTTAATTCAACTATTCTTTGATTTGATATTATTATTAAATTAACTTTCTCATTATTATCTATATCTATACATATTATTATAAATTAAAGTCGCTTTTCAATTTTGTCTGTATATCCGCCTTGTTCTTCTAATCCACGCAACAGATTTTGATGACATTTTCGCCATCGTTTAGAGAATTTAGTTACATAACTTTAATAATACATTATTATTAAAGTTATGTAACTAAGAAATCTCGGTGTTTTTTCAAGCCGTAAAAATGGTGCGAAGCAGGATCCAGTCGCTAGTTAATAAGTAATTTATTTATTTATTTTTAAATACTTAATCCTTTGGCGGTCGAGATTCAATTGCTTGCTCTGTGTCATAGGTATATAATATATATTATGTTTGTTATCATATTGGTTGACCAGTCAACACCAGCCCATTATCCGTCAATTGCGTGGGAAATTGCTTGCGGTTATAATTTGCGAAAGCCACTCCTTTTATTTAGGACTTAGGTATTATTTTGTAATGTCATGTTTATTCATTTACTTAATTAAATTAGTCATTGGTTCATCGCATTGATCGTAATTTAAGTAATTGATTCATGATTCAAGAGCAGGTAATATAACCTATCTACTCTTGCCTAATTTTTCCAACGCCAGAAATCTATAGCATACTTAATCACAATCAGTCTATAACGTTCCCACTGCTGGGACACACGCCTCCTCTCCAGGAGAGGGTGTGGGCTGTAATCCACCTCACGGGCCCAGTGCGGGTTGGTAGATGTCACATGTCTTCGGATTGTTGGTTCTAGGACATGCCGGTTTCCTCACGATGTTTTTCTTCACCGTTTTCAGAGCAGCAATGATGAAATAAATTATACAAAGTAATGCGCCTGGGTTTGAACCCACGACCTACAACTCGTAAGTTGGGATCGTTATCACTGGGCCTCCACTGCTGCACTGAAATCCATAAACCAGGTTATTTTTTACAGTTTTTCATGCAAAAACTGTCTAGTTATCTGACGTTAGTATCAGCTCCTAGTCAACTACCCACCATCATCTGGCTAGCCTTTTCCCAACTATGTTGGGGTCCTCTTCCAGTCTAACCGGATACAGCTGAATACCTGTATTCTACATTGAGCGACTGCCTATCTGACCTCCACAACCCATTTAGTGGGACCTATCTGTCATAGCCATGTTATGTGAGACACGGGTCTTAGTATATAATTGGATGTTCACCCATCCACGGACCGATCTCGGCAAGCGTTGCGTAACCTTGAAGATAGACCCATGCGGTTGTTATTATTTAGCCACGAGCCCGTCAACTACCTACGTTTCGAAAAAGATAAAATCAAGGCTTGATACCGCCCTTTTTAATTTAATTTCTTTTTTTATAGATACGTCTACATTTTTTGCGAGAAGGCAGAAAAGAATGCGAAAGGAGGATGGGACTATGAGGTGAAACCTTACAAGCCTGCTGACTTCCTTCTACAAGATATTGCCGTGCGTCTGAGCAACGCTAAACCTCTTTGGGACGCGTTCGTTAGCGAAGGTAAGTCTAAATGTTCTGATATAATAGTTTGCATAGCTGTATGCATGAAACCAAAGAACTCCCGCGTTGCACGGTCGACGATTACAGGCAATATATCTCCTGGTCAGGGTTTACCCATATGACAAATTACAGCCAAATCCGCTCAGCCGTTTTAGCGTGAAAGCGTAACAAACAACTATATAAGTTAGGATGGGTACAAGATCTTTTTGCTAGGCTGTCTTTCTGTCGTACGTAGACTTACGGAAAAACATTACCCTCCTTCTGGTGCAGTCGGGTAAAAAGAGTGTGTGGCCTATTCTGCTGCTACCGCCAAAAATGTTTGTGTTATAAATGTAGATTGCAGAATATGTGCTACGGAAATATCTTTATGAGTTCTAAACAAAGCTATTAAAGATAATGGTGTTTGTTTTAAAATTCTTTGCATATTTTTACCAAAGCAAAGAATAGGCTTGGTCTGTTTCCTGTGAGTTTATTGATTACCTGCGTCAAAAAGATGCATAGCAACATTCTATTTATAGCATTCGAGCATTAATATACCAACTCAAGTATTCGAAGACTGACCTTTATAATTATTTCGCTACGGTATATACTTTTTTAAATATCGCAGCATTATGCTGAGATAAGATAGCCTTTTCGGCCTCAGACAGATCTTTATGTTTTTTAACCGACTTCTTCAAAAAGGAGGAGGTTCTCAATTCGTCTGTGTTTTTTTATTTTTTTATGTTTGTTACGCGATTACTCCGCCAATTATGAATCGATTTTGATGATTCTTTTTTTGTTTGGTAGGTCATGCTTCCGAGGTGGCCCCATATAAATTAATATAACTTTGCTTCCGTACGCAAAATACGCGCTTTGACGTGGAGTTGCGGATACCAGCCCGTATTACCTATTACCTACCTAACTTTGCTTGCGTAATTTTTGAGTTAGCTTCAATATTACGTATTTTTCCCACTTAGTTTATCTAGACGATATCCTGTTTGACTCCTTCACTGTTATTTACATAGCAGGTAGTGGTATTCGGATTTTTGTGGGGTAGGTACCACAACTAAAAAGTGAAAAATAAAAACTTTTTTTTCGGAAGTCGGTGTCTTTGCTTTTCAATTTCCGTTTTTTGCCACCGACTTCCGAAATTAAAGTTATTTTTCACTTTTTTTGTGTTTTTTTTGGAAGTAGGTTGTTTTTTTTTTTGTAATGTTTTGTTTATTCGAAAAATATGTTAAGTAAATTATTCTTTAAAAACAAAAAGAATTTCTTGCGCGTGTCCCAAAAAAAATATTGTTCTTTCTATCTCTAAGAAACCGAACTTTTTTTTAAATCAATGTGACATTAGTGCCATAGGTTGCTTTCTGTAAGAAATGGTACCACTAGTGTCAGAAACTAGACGTGTGAGTCCATCCCACCCAGGTGAATCGTGCGGTCGGGTACCAGGTTCCCCCCGAGGTTCAGTGATACAGATTCGAAAGGTCATTCTGGGTTAGTGTGACTCAGCACAGTGCGACATCAAAGAAGACGACTCACTTTTCTACTAAAACACGTAGTTTCTACCATGTAGCCTGTATTTAGTATATTGTAATGGGGAAACCAGAGGGTTTAAGTCCCCAAAGAACCTGTAAGTACCTAGCTGTTTTCGGAAATTTATTTCAGGTAAATATCACCCATTGCCAGACATAAAACAAAAAAATATCAATAGAACAATAAAATTAAAACATCAAATTAAATTAAATATATAAATCAAAATAAATTAATAAATCAAATCAAATTAAAATAAAATACATAATTCAAAATAATAAAATAAATATACAGTCACAGAAAAAACAAAAATAAAATTAGTACCTTCTATCCGGCACTGGTACAGCAACATGTCTGCTGGAACAATGCCGGATGAAGGGGCAGTCCAGCCTTCCCGCAATCAACGCCAGTACGATAAACACAATCTTGCTGTACATCGCACTCGTCTCCACAGAGTAGGCAACTCGTTCATGGGTCAATGTATACGCTTTTATAACAAACTTCCCATTGACATTCGAAACTTACCCATTAAACGATTTAAAAGCTGTATTACAACCAAACTTTGTAGAAAAGGGTACTATAAAATTTCAGATTATTTAGAAGACAAAAAAGCATGGGATTGAGCTGCTCGCTCTGCTAAGCATTGTAACATTTTGAATAATATGGAAAATCATCAAAGTATATCTACCAGTTTTATTTACAAATTGACATTATTGAATATTCTATACAAAATGACATGATTACTTTGTAAAGTATTTTATTATTGTGAATGTGAGGACTGTGTTGTTTTTTTTTTTTTTCGTTCTCATTTAATTTTATCGATGGTCTGGCAATTTGAGAATTTTATGCGGCCTACCCAAATGTCCTTTCTTTGGTATTGTTCGTCGAGTCGTTGAGCTTCTTAAGTTCTGAGTTGAGCTCCACGATTACTGACAAATGCTTGCACTGACTGGACAGGTCCACTCAAATCTGTGTGGTTCTTTCCTCAAAAGACCATTTCAGACTCGAATTTACATGGTCCTCATATGGCTTGACCAAGACTATGTCTGGACTTTAAAAGAGACTGTGACCTCTGAGTTTGTTTCGGCCTTTCTTCTCAGAGTAGTCAGATAGGAAACGCCGACCTCATCTAGCTTATTTTTAATATTTTTTAATTTGACGTGTAAAAGTGATTCCTATATCCTATTTACAGAATAAACAATTTCATTTCATTTCATTTCGATGTTGGGGCTACCCCGTACCTTGCGCACTAAGGACGCTGCACGCTTGCGCATGGCATTAATACCTACCCTGAAATCTTCAGTCTGTTAAAATGATACCGTTATCAAAAACTAGCCTGTGCCCGCGACTTCTTTCGTCTATTTTTGGGAAAAAATACAAATCTTTTAAATTATTGCTACTAAAGACCTGTTATTTCGTTATTAAGTTTTGGGCAGATTTTTTTTATAGATCAATATTTTTTTGGGTTTATGAAAAATATCAATTAAATATTTAGAGGGGAGTAGTTTTTTCATAATTAATTGTTTTTGGCACCAAGTCAGAAAATTTCTAAAAAATCCAGTTTCGACCCCTACTTAACTGGACTTAATTTCTTGCTAATGACATCTAGTATAACCCCTTCCAATGTTCGAATGGTCGAATTTCCCTGTCACCCTGTATGTAGGTATAGGTATTCATTTAAACCTATAACGCTTTTGCTATGCCTCTTTATAGGTATGATCCCTAAAAAAGCTGCCTATAGTAGCTGTTTTCGGGAACTAACTGAAATAATACCCTAGAATCTTCAGTCTGTTAAAATCTGTGTGATTATTGAGTTTACAACGATAACATTTCTGTTATATCTTTTTACAGGTTTGGAGCGACTTCGAGGCGTGCCTGGTAGATGGGATCCTCCTGAAGGAGCCACGGACCGTTTGTGTGTGGACATCGGCGAGGGCGCCTTCATCGAAGTGTCGCACCCAGCACCGCAGGGAGATCAAGTGTATGTACACTTACTTACTTTAAACAACTACTCTATTCTAGCCTAGGGAATCGTTCGAAATCTCGAAAATGGCCCCGCACGACTTAGTAGATGTAGTTTTCGTTTTCATTAAGATAGGGATTATTAAAAAAAAAAAAGGGAAATCTCACCAGATTACCGAGCGAGATATTGAATGACTCTACTCGACCCCACAGACCCCCTCGACTCTTGTAGACTCAAGCTTGCATTACCTAGTCCACCTAAAGCAGTGAGTGAAAACTATGTAAACAAACCGTTTACTTGTCACATATCGGCACCAGCTGTATAGAAAGAGACCGCTCATGCCTTGATAAAATGTTTGCCATGATAAAATGGTGCAGGATAGGGTTCAATACCCAGACTAAGCCGGACTTACTTTACCCGTGAACGGTATTTCAATGTCCCCCAAAAAACCGCATAAAGTTCATATTAAAGATAACTTGACTCTCCATTCGCGGTCACATCATTATTCGCCTTTCTCCTTTTATATTAGGGGTCGTCAGCGCAACATTATCTTTTTCTTCCATGTTTTTCAATTAATCTTCAATCTCGATAGTCAGATTTAATCATGTTAACCTCAGACAGAGGTCGCCCCTTATTTTACCAACAATAAACACTTGATTCGTTAGTGATGTTATAAAGTTTTCAATCGCCACTGCAGGTTATAAGGTTAGTCATTATTTTGCAGAATTTGATAATGCTTTGTAGCGGCTTCCTTGTTGTATATTGAAAATATTTCATTTACAACAATAAGATTAACAAGAATCCTATAAATGTAATTTAAAATAAATTGTAATTTCCTCATCAAACAGGGTCGAGGTTTTCAGATGCACAATCTGAGCTAATTATGGAATAATACAACTCTTGTATAAAATGAATCATATTTCAAATTAGTCTCAACATTATGTACTCTTATGTCACTGAAATGTATTATAATAATAATATTCCTGCAATTATATTACTAAGAAAAATAATAAATTAAATGTTTACAAATATGGATTGTTGTTTAAGATAAGTAGTAAATTTTTAAATAATTTAATTTCAAAGGAAAATTATATCGGGAAGGTATGTTTGGGGCTACCCAGACGTAAGAATTAGAAGGTTTTAGACAGATTTATCCGTGTTTATGACGCACTTAGACCATGTCGCGCGTAGGTTCAAGATTATTGTGTTTACTGAACAACAAAAACATGCTGTATGAGCTTGAGTAGGCTAGTGACCTGAGTAAAAGAACATAAAATTACTGCATGTAACACCAACCTTGTATTTCCCGAAGGGAGTACTGTTTTGTAGAGTACACCCCGTTTTGCCTGTTATGTTAAGTGTAATAGGGGGCGAGCCTATTTACAATCGAGCACCAATCCAGAATCCGGGCTGCTACAGAGAAATTCCAGGTGGAAAAACCCAATAACTAATTTGCCTGACCCGGAAATTGAACCCAAGACCTCATGCTCCGCAGTAGCGCTTGCGACCACAACAACGGGGCTGTTTAGTATGTTTAGGGCTACCCGCGTTTAGTGATTTGTGGTGCAAGTAGGCCAAAGACTAATTTATGTAAATTCTTCGAAGATCTTTGAAAACGTCTGTCTATTCAAAATTGTTCTTGGCTTTTACTTTATTGTCTGTCTACTGTCCACTTGTTCTACTCTTGTACATTATCTATGAAAGCTTGCTAGTGGCCCTCCTGTCCGTCCTGTGTGTTGTTACTATTTAATTTTGTATCCTAGATGTTTGTTTTCTGAGGAAAAAAATCATAAATATAATAATAAGCCCTTATGCTTTAGTTTTTTGTTTCTTCTTAAATATATAGATACACACTACACAGCTTTCCGAGGAAAAGTAGTGGCTTCGGTAATCCTCGTGTTTCTGAATTAGTAGGAACGTCGCGCCATAGACACCCCCCACAGCTGCAATGCTTCTAAGTTTTGTACTATAATTTGCCGCCGCGCATGTACCTAAGGCGCGGAACACGATCTCGGCCAAACTATACAACGCTTTGCACCTATCATTGTGCGTTTCTATTAATTTTTTTTTGCCTACTCCGGAGTAGGTGGCCTGACAAAGAAAAAGCTTCCTAGATCGTAATTTTTTTTTGGAATTGCATAAAGTTGTTCATCTATAATTTTGTAAATAATATGATAATACAAAATAGGCGAGTACTTTCATGGTTCTAACAACTCTAAATTAGATCTCATCATCGCGCGTTTGTATTTCCCAAGATAGTCGATGATTCCTGAAGGGTATACTTTTCCTGGGATATCTGTGTGTTCTGTACATAAATCCTACTAATATTATAAATGTGAAAGTTTGTGTGTTTGGATGTTTGTTATTCAATCACGCAAAAACGGCTGAATGGATTTGGATGAAATTTGGCAAACAGATAGTTTATAACCTGGATTAACACAAAGGATACTTTTTATCCCGATATTCCCACGGGATCGGGACTTACGCGGGTGAAACCGCGGGGCGCAGCTAGTAGTTTAATAAATTATAAATTCTTTTGTGTCATATTCCCAGGGACAGGAAAGACAGCGGTCTGCGCGTGCACCTGTCGCCCGTGGCGGGCGGGCGCGCCGTGAGCGGGGCGGGCGGGCGCGCCGTGAGCGGGGCGGGCGACGCGCGCGCCGCCTTCGCCGCGCACGCGCGCGCGCTCGCGTACGACTGTGAGCTGGACGCCGTGCTCGATAGTGTCATCGGGAACAGGAAGGATTGCTTCGTTTCTATTAGAGGTGAGTAAATATACCTATACTCCATCAGTTTACGTGTCGATCCATCAGTTAAGCTACGTTTGCCGGGGTTGGTCCGTGGATGGGTAACCATATTAACATACCGAGACTCCTCTGTGGCTCGGAAAACACGTTAAGCCGTCGGTCCCGGCTGTCATTCGTGGATCGATTGACTGTTCGGGACCAACGGCTTACCGTGCTTTCCGAGGCACAGAGGGTTTCGATATTTAATGGATGGACGATTTAAGGTTAAGACCTTGAATCGTCCTGTGCGTCTGTTATTATTTATGCTCGAGCTATTACTTAAAAGCAAACAACGCCAGCTATAGCCTTGGCCAGTAGGCGTTCTGCTTTTGTTCACTTAAAAACGCCATTAACAGGTAAAATTTTAATATATAGAGTTAAATTTGAACTTTTTCTCATCCCCAGGCATATCCGACTACCGCGACGGCACCCGCGGCAAGGAGTGGCAGCCCCACGCGGCGCTGGCCGCCGCAGCTGTCATGAAGGCCATCATAGCCGCCATGGCGCCGCCTACCGACTAAACGAAACGCACACAGCACCTATAAAAGTATTTATAAGGCATTTACTTACAAAATCTATATGTATCACTGATCGGCTGATCTAATCACTGAGTAAAAAATGAATGGAGTGCTCACATAATTTTCCTGTCTCCTACTGACACAAGCAGAAATTCAGCCAGTTTTGAGACGGACTTTAATGTGTTCGATTGAATTATTGACATTTATTGCAAGTCCTTGCTCGCAGGTACTGCAAATTTTATGCGCATTTCATAAAATAACTTCAAGATAACTTCAAGGCCCAGTGAAAAAATGCGTTTTATTCTTTATCACATACCATGGTCACAGAATTTTATGGCAATATAGAGTAGATTTCGCCTGTTAACACTCCATTTGTTCAATGCTCTGTGTCACGTATTTTTAATATTTGACACGCGTATATTTACGGAAAGAAGTGTTTACTACTCTTTTTATATTGTAAACTATATTAATTACGACCAATTGTCGTACCTAAGTACGTAGGTAGTACACAATGTTCATAAAAATAATAATAACTGATATTGATTATTATCGAAATATGGTAGATATAAACCATTCCAGAAGTTAATATGTATCCTAATCTGATAACCTAGAAAAGTATTTAAAGTATAGTTTTCCCTACCCGCCTGTGGTATGCGCGCGTCTCACGGGCGGCATGCGGCGCTCATTTGTCAACGCCGCCGCTCCTCGCCGCGCATTCCTAAGGCGCGGTACAGCGGTGAGGTCAAACTATAATGGATACAGTTGCATGTTTGAAAGTGTTGCGAGAATTAATAATGTTTCAATATCAATCTGATATGTTTAAAATTATTGGCTGGATTTTTTCGTATAATAACTGCAACGATTAGTATCATTATGAGTAATTCTCTTCAAATAGCGAATTAAACATAATCTAAGTATTTTTTTTAAATCTGTGGTAGTTATTTATACGGTATTAAATCTGGTTTTATATCTAATGTACAGGTTTACTTGCCTTAGCGTTGGCTGTTATAAAAGTAGTAAAAATAATAATATTGTCTTATTAGATATTTACAAAATAATAGGGTAATTTTTAATAGTGCTAAAGTACACATGGTAGCCTTTATGAAAAACGTTAATTGTGTGGAAAACACACGAAATAGTAAATTCTTCCACTTGGAAATGTCCTAAGGACAGAACAGATTATTCTTAGACTAAAACTAAATGGTTAAGACTGTAAACAGATTTCTAATTCAATGGTACTATATCAAACGTCTAGCTTACTTAGAGAATACTGAAAATATAAAAGTTCGCTTTTTATATTGTGTTGTGTTGCCAAATCGATAGTAGCTAATTTAAAAGGGCTCAAATATATTCCGTCTTCCTCCTTTTAGGTTGAAAGTACACTTTTAACGTATTTTACATTATTTTGATTGTATTTTACTTGCATAGAGTTGCAGAAGAGTTACCACTTTCCAGATTATTATTTTAATTCAGTTGTATTATTTTAGATTAATATTTCTAAAAGTATTCCTTATAATAATTCCAAATCACTTGAAGAAATTAGTGTGATGCCAATATTTATAGTAAGTAAATTGTTCACTTTGCCCAAGCTTAGGATGTACCTTAGAATTAATAAATTATAAGTACGGATCTAATATTTCAACAAGTAACTTATTGTATTATTTATAAATTACTAACTCACTGCCATCAATGGCCTATTTATATTATAAGATTAACTTTGTTATTGGACGGTGTTGTATCAAAATATGTAACACATATTTTAAACCAAAGTTTAGACGTTTGGCTGTTTTTTGACAACCTGGTCTAGTCGCCTAAAATGTGAACATTTTGTTGAAATATTTTATTTACACGTAATTCTTAAGAATCATTGATCTATGTATAAATTGTGAAGTCACATAGTTTTATCCTCGTTGATGTTTGTGAAAATGTTTTCATGTTCGAATTTGAACACTCCTCTGCATATTTATAATTTTTCTAAACAAACAATGACTTGATTGGGGCCATATTATTATCCTCAGGATTTTTCAATCCTGTTAGTTGACCTTTGAGTATGTATAAACAATAATGGTTTACAATTTTTTCTTTTATATTGTATTGTGTTATTATGTTAGTTCAATAATGATAAAATCATGTTAAATTATTTTGTTTGATATTATTATTTCTTTCATAACAGTTGTCTGTTATGTTAAAGTACTGTGTTAGCAAGCTACTATACTGTCATTCTATTGTATCGCACAAATAAAGTCTTTAAAAATATTCATTTTTTATTTGAACTTTAAGTTTGCGTCCCCTTGGTAACAAACACACCAACAACTCTCCCAACAAACTGACCAACATTTAATGAGGCGGGAATTTTAGCATTTCACTCAGGGAACCTAAACAACGATCTTCTAAGGATTTATTTTATGTCTAAAAAGTTATCTGGTGGATAGTTGGTTCAGTTCAAACTGATTAGTTTGAAGATTCTTCTGGATAGATAATCAAGTTTGAATGTCTGACCTGGATCTTAGAATACCTGGTAATAGGTACCTACATGCGATCTATTGTGGAGATAAAGAAGCTGGCCTTCTGCCTGGTCTAGTAACGTAGATGTATGATGTCTACATGCCTCCAATCAGCATTGAATGATAACAGACAATTATATTAGAACTAGCTGCGCCCGCGGTTTCAACCGCGTAAGTCTTGATCCCGTGGGAATATAGGGATAAAAAGTATCCTATGTCCTATTCCAGGTCATGGTCTACCCATGTGCAAAATTTTATCCAAATCCGTTCAGCCGTTTTAGCATGAAAGCATAATAACAAACTCACTTTCGCGATTGTAGTAGGAAAATTAAAAGCAAATCGTAAAATTATTAAATAAAACACTTTATTGTCTAGAACTACAAATTATACACTGAGGTTCTGGGTTTACAGGAATGTCTTTTATAGTACAATTACAGATAGTATTCAAAAACTGAAATCTATGAAATCAAATTAATATTAAAACATAGTGTTTAAATTATTTCTTGGTGGAAGTAGTTGTAATACATCTTATTTGATAATGCATGAAGGTAACATCCTTCCAGCCTATCCACTTCTGATTTATTCTGAAATATAAATTATGTTATTATCTTCTAATAATATAAATGTACCGACCCGGATCAAGGATTTAGGTTTCATTGCCCAACATTCAGATCATTTTATGGATTCACAAAATAAATAAGTAAGTACTTAAGATGCAAGTGGGAACAAGTGGTGGTTATTAGTTGGTAAACTGGAAACCAAAATATCCCTACATTACAGTGAAATATTTTAATGACGCCAATATTCAAGACCGTATAGAAGGAGACAGGTGTAAAGTACAAATTATAATGATCGACTTGAATGAATTCAGATATTTTTTTTACCATACCTTTGGTCAATTAATTGGGTCTCTGCTCATGCGGGAAAGGAGTAAATTGGATTGAAAACTTAAGTATATAGATTGCATTTTTTATACTATAATAGAGCACTTGAACACACACTGGTGGTAGAGATTTAAATTGTTCCTAATTTGTTAAACTTCCTGTTTGAATTCATAAAGTTCATACTATTTCTTCAAAACTAATTGATAAGTATATCTGCAGTAACTACAATACTCAGATTAAAAGAAAATTTTATGTGTGTATTAAATATTTTATGTTAAGCTTACATCCACTGTGCATTGATATAAGTATCTCTGTGGTAATACGTAGAATAAACAAATGTGTGTTATTTAAATATTTATCCTCATATTCACAAACATTGCTTAAAGTTACGAGACATTTAAACATCAAAAATTAATAATACAAAATAAAAAGTTAAACAGGTGCTAATCATTACTTAACATTAAGCAGCGTTTATGAATAAATGCTAAACTCCTTCGAGCATTATGGGAATAGGTCAATTTGCAGAATCATGTCAAGGATTGTTAGAGATTCTTAATTAACCCGTCAAACACCTACTAGAAGCTAGCGCTCAACAGTATTTATTGTTGTTTCAAGTGTATTTTTCTTATGAACAATCGCTTGTTTATAAAACATTTGTCGGGTTAAACATACATTTATATAAGATAAGCACAAGTAAAAGGTATAGCAATAGCAAAACAGACTGCAGTGTTTTGTAACATATAAAAGGTTAGATTACAAGGGTTGATAAAATTACATTAGTTTGTGCAAACACAGAAGCAATGTAATCAAATATTGTTACTTGCATCAGTCTTAGAAGCATGGCAGCCTTGTTTGATCATCTATGTTACTGTTGGTCTTCTATAATTTTATAAAAACACAATTATTACATACGCACATCACATAAATATTACAATATTAAAATTTCACACTATCACAACATTTATTATTTAGTTTATTATTATTTTTTCATTAGACTTTGATAATAAATAGATTTCATTGTAAGTACAGATAAGTTTGAGAAATAAATAATAAAGCATTACTTCAGTTACTTCAAAAACAACATTAGAAACAAACTTTGATATCATACTATCTTTGCTTCATTTAACAATTGCCTTACTACTCACCAACATATTTAACTTCATCAAAAGCTTTTCTAGCTTTCTTGAGCTCTTCATTCATTGTAAGTAAATCTTTAACACGAGCGTACTTGCGTTGGTCTTTCCGGACTAAGAAAATTATATCTTCTACTTGAACTCTTCCTGTTCGGCCCACTTCCATTGCCCTGAAAATTCATCAATGTCTGAATAATTAACAAAAATTCTATATTATACCTAAGGTTCAATACCTAAAAGTACTTAACTCAATTCAGTTATCCTACCTATGAGTCGTTTCTGTTATAAATTCGATGACTAAATCTTCCAAAAAGTCGACACTTTCTGTGTACGGATTCTGATCGTCTCCAAACCCGTACATCATGCATCTTAATTCTTTGCTGAATAGCCTTTTCCGTCCTGATGCCGTCGCCCCGAGCTGCTGTTCAGATTCCTCTTCGTCAAACTGTAAGCAAAATGAGGACATTGATACCAACGTTAAATTAGAGGAGAAACTTTTGGACCTGTTTAACGAACCTGATCATAGTTATCTGGTGCATCTGGAGGGGTCGTCATGATAACAGCTGTATAATGTAACTATTTTCCTTTAGTGTGTCTCTAAAAATTAGAGTTCAACCCAAGAATCCATCAAATAATAATTTGTTGATTTGTATTTGTAAGCTTTCAAAGCAAAACAATATCAAATTGTCAATCACTTGTGTTGTGAACGACGACTCAACGTGACACGACGTGACATTTCGGAATTTTGATTCTGACTTTGACATTACATAAAAATCGTTCAGGAATCGGCAAACAAATGTTAATCTCAGCAACTGACTAATTTTCTGCTCACTGACTCATCATCATTGTCTTGCCCATGAAGGTACGGACAGATGTGCTCATTACTAGCATGAATGCGTGCTTTTATTGAAAAGTGCTCGTTAGTAGCACGTGTGTCGCAACATCGCTAGTAATGAGCATGCTTATTTTGAGCGTGTTAAAAAATCAACTGACGTTTGATTTTCGACCATGCTTCCTTTTTTTTTTCTTTTTTTTTGCGTTGGGTAATCATCAAATGACTTCTCCCGCTCTGGGCGGAGCGGACGGGCGTGTCAGACTCTTACTGACTAAAACCCACCCGTGTTCCTTCAGTTGCCTGTTGCCAGGGTCCCGGTATCCCTTTCGGACTATTCCGCAACCCTGGCAGGCATCGGTCCTAACGGACCCCGTCAGGTGTGCTGACATTTCTTTGAGGCGCGCGTGGAACACGACGCACCATCGACCCGGGCCTGGTCCTTATCCGCAAGCCCGCGCCTATGGTGGCCGGGAATCCGCCTGGGTTCCCGACGCCTAGGGTGTCTCCAGCGGCGGCGATTAGGGGCGTGAGGGCGCAAGCTTTGCCTCTCCCTCACGCGTTCCGCCTCCTCCTTCGCGAGCATCACTGCTTCATAGAAGGAGGTGACCGCCTCCCATCTGAACAGATTAGCTTATGAGCATGCTATTATCGATTCGATCTCGATCCGAGACAGTTGCTGCCTCAATTTAAAATAAAAACGAAATAAACCCTCAATATGTGACGTTGGTGAGAAGAAAAACTTTGCTTGTTGTGTCATATTATCGAAGTTACGAATGTCTGTGGAACACAGATTCTCCTTTGTATAAAAATAATATTGCACGATGATTGATTCTCAGTGATTTTCTTCTGTTTATCCAATAGAGAACACAAATCTTGTTTTTTTCTTTTTCACCAAAATGTTCTTATACAATTCCATTGGCAATATGATTATTTTATTGAGTTCTGTACAGATAGCACTGTCACTATATCTTTGTACATCAATTTTGGCCAAGAGCCTGTTGCTAAAACGCACGTCTGTCCGTACGTTTGCTTTGAGCATGCATATTTATGAGTATGCTTAAAACAAGAATGCTTATTGCTGTCAAATGTGAACAGTTGCAAAGCATGCTAATTTTAAGCAAGCTTATGAGCATACTTTTTTTTTAGCACGTCTGTCAGTACCTTAACCCAATTTATTTGGGGTCCATGCATCATGTCTTCTTTTCTATACTTCTTAAGTAGTCGACAATATATTAATAGAGGTACCTAGGTACCTGATACTGACCTGCAAATTGCCAAAAACGTGAATTTTACGGGCTACCTTACCGCGTCCCCATAGGTCGATTGTTTCCTATTGGACACGTTACAATTCCAATTTACGAAACTTGTTGCCAACCAAAAAATTACAAGCAAGGGACAGTGAGTTGAGTGTCCAGTGTGACCATATGTGGCAGTTTCCTGCCTTTTTGGCAGGATTGGCCTCCAATTTTAGCCTCCGTTGTCGGATGTTATGGGAGCAGTGGTGGCCCCGTGGTAACGGCCACGACTTACGAGTTGTAGGGCGTTGGTTCGAACCCCGACAGGCGCTTTACTTTGTGTAAATTATTTCATCGCCACTGCTCTCAAAACGGTGAAGGAAAACATCGTGAGGAAACCGGCATGTCCTAGAACCAAAAATTCGAAGACATCCACCAACCCGCACTGGGCTCGCGTGGTGGATTACGGCCCGCTCCCTCTCACAGAGAGGAGGCCTGTGTCCCAGCAGTGGGAACGTTATAGGCTGATTATGATGTCTGATGTTTGGTTAAGGTTGATGCGCTAGGGTGGCCCGCGAAATTCATGTAAGTGTATTGAATGAAAATTTCATGAAATCGTCAGTCAATACACTTACATGAACTTAGACAGTTGTATTGGTGATTCTAATGTTTATAATTCTGTAAATCCATATTTGTTACGGCCGCTAATAATATTTAGATCAACATGCAACCTGATACTGACCTGCAAATTGCGAAAAACGTAAGAAAATTTGAATTTCGCGGGCCACCCTAGCGCATCAACCTTAACGTTTTACAAAATTGGTAGTTTTTGGCAGGATTGCAAGAAAATAAAATTTCCATAATGGCATCTCAAATTGTCGAAAAAAGCAACCCTAAAAACAGATCGTAGGGAATTCCCCTGTACTTCTCGTGTTATGTTTGTATCTTATAAAGTTGATAATCGTAAAACGTAAGGCCATGTAAAATTTTATGTATAAAGCCATGTAAATAGAAAGAGACTAGCTTCCACACGCGGCTTCGCCCGCGCGATATGTCGATAAAAAGTAGCCTATGTCCTTCCCCAGGCCATCTATCTCCTTGCCAAATTCTGTAGAAATCCGTTCAGTGGTTTAGGCGTGAAAAGGTAACAGACAGTTACATTCGAATTTATAATAGTATGGATAGAGAATGAAGAATATGAGGCTAATTGCCATGTTTTATTTACATTTGACCTAAGTAATAAAAACATAATATACAATTGTTTCAACTACGAAATGTCAATTTTTAACTACGAATATATACTATTACAACGCTTAACAAAGTAGGCAATTTTTTGGCATTTTTTACTCGAGTCTTTGGCCGAATTTGGCAGGTTTCAAACCAAGTTAGGGCAGGATCGGTGATTTTGAGATTGAGATGGTCACACTCGAGAGTGTCGTGACAATTGACATTTATTTGACAACTGAAATAAAAAAAGTTGATGTTTGTTTCTCTTGTAGGTTATGTTTTGAGATTTTGTGTTTAAAAATAATACTATTACAATCATTTGTTTTACTAGAAAGTAGGAATTAGCGTAATACTACGTTTAATCTATGGAGGAAGATTTTATAAAACGACAAAATGAATCCTATGACGTAAATACAACTTTTGTTTCTATGTTTTAGTTAATTTGTTGACAGAAGTTTTATGGTTTTATTCTCTATTTATTTCAGCAATGTGAAGAACGTGCTAAAGCTGAGTGAACGTGAGTTGTCTGGTAAATCGAAGACTTCTTGGCATGACCAGTACAAAGACAGTGCTTGGGTGTTTGTTGGAGGGTTGCCTTATGATCTCACTGAAGGCGACATTATCTGCGTTTTCTCACAGTAAGTTGAAGCAACAAGTATAACTATCGCGGCTTTTAATTTCTGGAACTTTTTGATGGAAAAACCTACCCTGTAAAGTTATTTATTGAAAGTGTTCATCATTTAAATGCTACTTCATTGTTAGATATAGACCTCCATTTAACTTTCATAAACTTCATAACCAACAAAAATTTTGCCTAATGTAGGTAGGTAATTTGTTTTTTTTTGTATTGTCTTATCCAACCATAATGTGTTAATCTTCACTGAGAAGTTATTGATATTCATAAAATATCACTAGTCTCATTTAAAATTATTCCAGGTATGGTGAAATAGTGAACATAAACTTGGTGAGAGACAAAGCAACTGGAAAGTCAAGGGGATTCTCATTTATATGCTATGAGGATCAGCGGTCAACAATCCTGGCTGTGGATAATTTAAATGGAACCAAAGTATGTTGACTAAAATATTGAAGTACAATAAATTTATATAAAGACATACAATTTTATGACCAATAATATCATAAATTAAACTGAGCTGTATTAAACTTGTGTATGTGGAACTATCATCTACATTCTCTATCAGTTAACCTTTTTATTTTTCCCAGATCTTAGGCCGTACAGTACGAGTGGACCACTGTGAACAATATCGTGCTCCAAATGCAGATATGTCAAAAGTTGATGAAGTTACCGCGGCAATCAGGATGGAGGGCTGTGCTCCACAAGTCCAACAACTTATTACTAAAACCGAGACTGTTGTTAAACCCGTAAGCCTAATAATTTTGAATTTATATTATAAACAAGTCATGTGCCTGATGGGATTGGGATGGGACGAACTTCCATACCAACTTTCATCCCTTATGAAAACCTCTCTATGGAATGAATTTTTAAAAATCCTTTCTTGGTATTCACTCTCATCATAATAAGGAGCTTTGGTACAGAATTTCAGGTTTATAGACCTAGCGGTTTAGGCAGTGCGTTGTCTCTCTGTGAATTAAAAAAATCGACTAAATTCTAATGAAGTTAACATTTTCTAAAGAATTTAAGATTTTTACTAACTAGATTGTGTTGTACCAACAGCTATATGATCTAAAATAACCTGTTGCAGGAAAAGGAAAAAGAATCCAAAGAATCAACAAAAGTTGGCAAAGTAAAGAAGAAAAAAGATAAAAGTAAAAAAGAGAAAAGTAAAAAAAAGAAAAAAAAGAAAAGTAAAAGTTCTACTTCAGAATCAGAATCTAGTAATTAATTATTTAAGTACATATTGTAATTATTGTAATAAAAGACAATGTATAAAATGATATAATTTTATTTGAAACAATACATCACAGTTTACAATAACATGCAACATAGAGATCATTATATTTAAAATTAATATAATTGAATAATACTGACTAGATATATTTTAATAAACTTTTATATTATAATGCTTTTTAGATTCACAAGTAAAAAGAGTCACATAAGTATACAAAAAATCTTAGTAACTAACACATTTCACTTACATACATCTACACAGCAATGATTCGATAAAAAATTGGCCTTCTTGAAATAGTTATTAAAACAGTTTAATTATTTAGAAATATTAGGAATGACTGAGAAGAACTTGATAATATTTAGATCATTTTATGACCACATATGAAAACTTTGTTTAGCATTGGATATGACAGGACTTAATATTAGATTGTAATTTTAAAATAGTAGGTACCTACTACATCAAGTATTTGAGATTCAGGAGATACATTATATATTTTTTGGAATTTTTTTTAGTTATTGAGAATTTTCTTAATCTTTTCTGCTGTAGTTTCATCACTAAAAGCTATGATGCCTTCTTTGTTGCTATAGTCTTGTGACTCTAGGTCCACCTCATCATTGTAAGTGATAGGATCTTGAGTAGAGTAGCTGATAAGATCCCCACCCTTAGCCCTGAGGATAGAGTGGGGGGCACAGGTGTCCCACCGGAAAGTAGTTCCTTGAGACATGACGTATGCTGCTGCTTCACCTATAAAAGAAATATAGTAATTAAAAAAATTAAACTGCATCAAGTACCTAAAACAATTTTGTGTGATAACGATGTGACCATAATTGAACTTGAATATAGGATTTTTATTCTGCAAACAACTTAATTATGTCAGTAAATTATAATTCTTATACAGTTTATTACAAAAAAAATGTTCTAAAACTGATTAGTTTTCTCACCTAAAGCCACTTTCAGAAGCTTATGCCCAGCTCCCGGAAGAGACTTGACTTCCCATCCATCCTCTCGGAACTTATCAGCAATTTCTGGCTTCTCAGCAGTACTCATGAGTAAGATGTTCTTTTCATTGCTCTCCACAACATAACTGCTACCCCACTCATGCATATCTTTATAATTTATACCCCACACAACTCGCCCTTTGCCACTGGAAAATAAGAATTAAATACAGTGGCGTTCCTAGGGGTCAAAATCAGGGCAAACAGACAAGTTTTTTACGATAAAAAAAAATAGCCAAGTGAGCGAGTTACGGTTTTTCTATGTTGTTCATGGTAACACCATTATTATATAGTGTTATTTTTTTAATTTTATTGATAGGCTTAATTTTGAAGGCAAGTCGGGCTTTTGGGCTTCTATGGAAGGAACGCCACTAATTAAATATAATATTATTTTCTTTCATTTTATAATTCTACAGTTTCATCTTATCTTCTAAACTTAATAAGCAAAAAGTAAAGATGGCAGTGGAGTATTCTGAATAAATTACAAACTTACTTGTCATAAAATGGCTGATTTATAACTCCAAGAATAGGCTCCCCAGTAGACCTTAGATAGGCACCAATGAGAATTGTCACACATGGAAGACCATGGTCTGCATCAGCATGTCCCTGGACACCAGCTATGAACTCAGCAGTAGCATCTAATAACAGGAGGTTAAGGTGTAAAATTACTAAATGTTGTTTGAGATAATGTGTTAAACTGTATTAAAGTAAATTGTTGTAAAAGCGCTAGTACCTAGCTGGGTACTTTTTCAAAAAGGATATAAAATGTTCCTAGTTACCAATTGGATCTATCCAAATGCCTAAATCAGAAGTGTCAATTTCAGGAATATCTTTTGGCAAATTTTCACAAAATGTATGGTCTGTGTCGCGATGAGCCGCTTCAGCCATTCGATTCGCAAGCGCCGGTGCTACTAAATACTGTAGAATATCCGCAGTGCCTTCGACACTGTCGCATAATTCGATCCTGACTCCTCCAATCTCGGAGCACTCTTCGCCCCTTACATGCTCTGCAAGCTCTGGAAAATGACCCGCTATTTCAGTTTTTGCAGCTTCTTGGGCCAAAACATCCGCAATCGTTTTGAAATCTCTCTCAAAACGGGCGTTGGCATCGCCTTCGAATTTTTCTGCGACCAATAACACTTCGTTTGTCGCTCCTGCACAACAGGACCGAGCTACACATGCCGCCTTCTCTGACGCGTTTATAAGAGTTTCTAAAATATTTTTCATTTTCTCAGATATAACTACACATAGATGAAATCAATAATTCAATTTACAGGATCTGTGAGATTCTGAGATGGATATGAGAGAGAGAGATCTAAAAATAGAAATGTCATGTGTCAATGTCAATTTTGTTGATGTTTTTTAATCAATAACAGTAAGGATGCGACATTGAAGATACGAACCGTAACCATAAATCGCCTAAAAACTTCGACCTAAACATAACGTCACACTTGTAATCCCCGAAGGGACAGAGGTGTACCTATAGTACACCCATATTAGGACAACTATGTATAAATCCCACGTAATAGGGGGCGAGCCTATTGCTATCAACGGGCACGTATCCAGTCTCTCGGCTGCTATTAAGAAATTCCTGATAGAAAAACACTTTGCCCGACCTGGGTATCGAACCTCAAGCTCAGCAGTAACACTTGCGACCACTAGACTAACGAGGCAGTCCAGCCTATTAGGGCTTTACATGTACATGTAAAGCCATCACCCACTTTAAAGGGGTGATAGACGTGCGAGGAAGTTCGCGTACTTATGGCTCGGCGATCTTACTGCCCGTGTGTCATGCTAATTACGGAAAATATTGCTCGTAGCCCACATTGGGTCGTCGTCTGTCATAGCCGCGCCGAGTAAGGTCGCGAACTTAAAAACCGCGTACTTTAAGTACGCACGTCTATCACTCACTTTATCAGAACTGCTAAACCATAGATTTCTTTAAAAAGAAAAGGAAAACATACGATTGGTAAAATAATTGCCGCGAAGCGAATTCAAAAAAGGAAATATTTTTCGAATTTTCGATTGGAATTGATTGGAAATCATTCATTTAAAAGTATTTTATTAGTGCCACAAAATCAATCACAAAAATAATTATATTTAGGTAAGTACCTTCGTACAAAATGCACGTATAATGAGATTGCGATAATCTCACTTCATAATCAGGAATGTATACTATAATCTGTCGTTAAAAACTACGAGTTCCGCTCATGTATTGATACATGAGTGTTGAAAGCTCTTGAACTTACCTAAATACATCTTCGTGCTATAGCGGGCTTCAAACATGGCTTCATTCTCATATCTGCCTAGCCTTTTCCCAACTATGTTGGGGTCGGCTTCCAGTCTAACCGGATGCAGCTGAATACCAGTATTTTACATGGAGCGATTGCCTATCTGACCTCCACAACCCAGTGACTGGGTAATACGATACCCCTTGGTAAGACTGGTTGTCAGACTTTCGAGCTTCTGACGACCTGTAACGACTGTCAAAGATCCACAAATGACAGCCGGGACCAACGGCTTAACGTGCTTTCCGAAGCACGGAGGAGTCTTGGTATGTATTAGATGGTCACCCATCCACGGACCAACCCCGGCAAGCGTAGCTTAACCTGATAGATCGACCCGTGCGGCTGTTATTACTTTGCCACGAGCTCCTCATTCTACTATCTACTCATTCTTTTATCTTTATTAATGTAAACCTATATTTAATTTTAAATCATTATCTTTAGCTAAGATATCTATACATAATTATAAACTGAGGTCACTTTTCGTGTCTGTTGCCGTGAACCGCGTTGTTCTTCTAAACAACAGAGCACTCTAACGGTTCTAAACTTAGCAACGGATTATGATGTGGTTTTCACCATCATTTAGAGAATTTATTCCGGAAGGTTTATATGAATAAAACATTATTCAGTACCTACTTTAGTTAGGTACGTACACATACAGAAATCTTGATGTTTTGTCAAGTCAAATACAACTCGTGTGTGAGTAGGTATTATTATGTGGATAAGCTTCAAATGTCAAAACAAGTTGTGAACCACTGACATTCAAGTTGAACTTTTTTATAAAATTTTTATTAATTTTATAGACGATGGTGAGCAACCCTCGCCGTACCAGCAACCAACACGGTCTACATAACAGTGTCGTGATAGTGAGTAGATTTTTTTTAAATTCAGTACACCATTGTCGCTAGCTTATTCAGCATTAAATTATGACCTTGAGTAATCGTGCAAAAAATACTAGGTAAGTACCAATTCCGTAAAACGCAAAGATACCATGGGTAGGTACCAACTCGAAAAGTGTACAATTGCTTCCGATTGTGTTTATTTAAAACTTATTTGGGGCATGAGGAACAGGGTGTAAAGTTCACTCATCCACCATAGAAAAGGGAGGATCCTCCAACTAGACGGGTGTTGTGTCTGGCGGGCAACTGCCCAACGATTGATGTTGGTTTCTTGTATATATGTCCACTGCACGGTAAACTTTAATTGCGCGATGCAGGATTTATTTGACGTCAGGATGACGTCAGGTCTTTGATGCGTAGTTCGCATGTGGCGATGTAGATACCGCCACACTTATGTAAAGAAAAAAAATAGTTTTCTTCAGTGTTCTCAGCTAACAATGTGAAAACGTTTTGTCATATTATATGAAAGCGCTCAAGGTTGCCAAATATCGGCGAGCGAGTGCAACGGCAGCAACCATCATGAACGCGAGATACTTGTCGTGAAACGGTGCGTGCTTGACCTTAGGGGCGCGTGCCGATCAAACTATTTTGTTAAATCACTAGTAAATTAAATAAAGTACCGAATAAAGTAATATTGTCGAGACATGTCGCTGTTTCAAAGTAGTTCATGGACGCAGGAATGCTATATATAAAATATTTTCTTTTGTGTTTTTTGCGTTCCTACTTAGGTAGGTAGGTACCTACTACGTAATGGTTGAGCACTATGTATCTATCACATATTAAATTTATTTATTTGTCATTGTTCCATTTTTAATTCTTTTTACCTACCTATTGTGGTACTTGCAGTAGGTACTAATCATATTCTAGGTGCATCGTCTTCACATATAATTTTTAAAATTGATGTACAGTCACGGACTTTAATTGATGAGCCACCTGGAACTGTTCGTATTTTAGCCGTGTAATGCGAATCGGGTTTATTCGGTTCCCGACACGGAAAGTCATAATGTCTTCGTATTAGTAGAAGAAAATTATATTTAATAATTTTACCGGTTGGCTAACCTGAGAGCCAGAACTACAAACTTGACAGCAGAGTGACTACCCAAAGTCAACCAATTGCAGGTCTAGCAACAGTAACCTAGCAACGATTGTTTAAGCGTAGCGATAGTAACCTTAGCGTACGGAGAAATATTAATAGTCATTTCGACAACTTCGAAATTAACGTCTCTGATATCGATATTTCAACTGTCACTATCTTCAGATAAGTTTTCAGAATAATCAAGTTAATGAGCTCTGATTCAAAGGAGGTCAGTATCAAATAGATTGGATAAACTTAATGCAATATTTTATTTATTTTTATCATTGAGAACTTATTAGTCAACCTCTATGGATAAGACTATTTCCGATTATACTTAAGTAATTTATTTGTTATCTTGTTTACGAGCGTGCGGTTTGACTTCGTGTTAGATCGTGTAATTTCGTGAATGTATGAAACTGTAAGATTGAAAAGTTTGAAGTTGGCTTATCAATTAAAGTCCGTGACTGTACCTAGGTATACAAAATATTGTATCTGGTGTTTCTTGCCCATTCTTCTCCATACGAAAACTACCTTTTCGAAGGGGCAACTAGAATCAGTTCTATTTCTTTGTTTTTGACGTTCAAAAGTGCCTACTTGAAATAAATTATTTGACTTTGACTTTGGGTATTTCGGTGCTAAGGATACGCCTATCTAGATGATAATCTAAGAGCGATTAGCTTTTTAATTACTATTTGTCTGCTCATTGTATAATAGGATAGATTAGATTACTTATTAGGTACCTTACTACTTAATCAGATTTGCTCGATAGAAAGCTCACGATCGATTAAGCACAATCGTTAGAAAGGCAGACCATGGGCTAGTCATTTAGGTAACCTATTTGTAGATATCTGCGATTTTACTGATTAACCAAAGATTTTATTGGATTGATAAGTTTATAAATCAGTATTTTTGGTCAGGACTGGCTTTCAAAAAACCTTGCATGCTATCTACTTAGGTAGGTACTGTGGGAATATCAAATTGGAACAAATGGGTATGGTCTGAACAAAACTAAAGTGTTTGATTTTCGTTGCAATTGCGCAATCGCGCTGGCAACCCTATATCGTCGTTGATAGTCCAATTCCGCGTAACTAACATTGTTAAATACCGCGGATGTACACTTTCGCTAATTTTAAAAGAGGGTCAAAAAACTGAAGTTCACAAAAACTAATGGCCGAATTTTGAACGAACTTGAATCTAGGACCCTTTCGTTCCCCTTAATCATATCAAAATTCGGTCATTCGTTTTTGTGAACTTCTGTTTTTTGACCCTCCTTTAAAATTAGCGAAAGTGTACATCCGCGGTATTCAACAATGTTAGTTACGCGGAATTGGACTATCAACGACGATATAGGTAACCTATCTCACTAATATTATAAACGCGAAAGTTTGTAAGTATGGATGGATGGATGTTTGTTACTCTTTCACGTAAAAACTACTGAATGGATTTGGATGAAATTTGGCAAACAGATAGTTTATAACCTGGATTAACACATTGGATACTTTTTATCTCGATATTCCCACGGGATCGAGACTTACGCGGGTGAAACCGCGGGGAGCAGCTAGTATGTAATAAGTACGTTCCAAATGTCGCATGGTCCTTTAATTAAGGCGTTCGTCGTGCGTGTATTGGACTGTTATCTGACTCTCGTCATGGAAGAAGACTTTTGGCCGCAGAACGTGGTGTTCCGTCGCTTCCGCGGACAAGTTCCACAGGACAGCACAAAGTCTAGTTTTTGTTATATAGAATAATATGTATGTTTAGTTTAAGGTATTTTTCTATGGGCCTGTGTCGCCTGCAATAAACGGTTTTATTATTATTATTAACTACCGAAACGAATGCGGGGAAGAGGTGGCAAAAATACTGAATGGTAGTAATGACAATGACATTAAGTTGCTAATCGTAACGATAAATCACGATTTTTGAATAAGCGTGTTGGTACCCAAGTACCTACCTACTTCGTGATAAACTGTGGGTGTGTCAATCTTACTCGTGTCGTGTCGTGACGGATAAATTATAATTTCAATAAATCGTAGGTAGGTTAATTAGGTAATCGTAGGTAGGGTACTTTAATTTATGTTCTTACAATGATTTGAAAGCTATTAGGTACTGCTAAATATATTTCTGTGAATAATTTTCATTTTCTTAGGTACAAGGATTGTTATGAAAGAGTATTTCATTGTTTACATTTGGTTAGGCATTATTTTGACCGAGATTTGAGCTGTGTGTCCTTTCTCTCGAAGTTAAAGACCTTGTGACTGCTTTACGGTTAATCATTCGTTTTCAGTATTTTAAGTAATTGTTACGTGCACGAGCCACGTTATTTGCATAAATCTTATATTTTTCAATTGTGCGATCTGTTGTACTGAAAATAATAAAAACAATGTACCTATAATGACCTATAGCCTGTTTGTTAAAGGCACACGACCGTCCAAAAGTACTGTATTAAGGCTCCCGGATACAGGCGCGACGCGACCACGCGCGGCGGACGGTGCGACGCGATTCTGGTAGAACCATTTCGATGAAGTTTCAATAGAATTGTTATAAGTAGGAGTAGAGTCGCGGCGCGCCTGTCTGCAGGAGCCTTTAGACGTAAGTAAGTACACATAGGTTATTTGTCCCGATGATATAGGTACAAGTCATGAAATCTTCAATCAACAGTTATATTTACAATGACAAGCAGGTGAAGCTCCTATCGATTGTTCTAATAAAAGTTAATAGCTGCAGTAAAACTGCATAAAAATCAGTTCTTGCGACAATTTTAACATTAGGTAATGTGATTTATTAGGTACACGCCCATACGTAGGTACCTATATAAATAGGACCTAGGTACATCTCCATGAACTACTTATGAAAGCGAACATTTCGCTTTATTTTATAAAAGGTTTAGAAAATTCTCAGATCCTTCATTTGAGATTGTAGTTAAGTGCGGTTGAGTAACCAATCGATCAAATAAAATTGAATCCTTCAATACCAATTTAATTTCAAAGCACTTGAGTAATAGGTTTCTATTTATTTATTCTTTAATGTACAAATGCCGCCCATTCTCTCTCACTTGCACAATGATGGTATCTATCAATATTTTAACGACAAGTCCTAGTTTAGCAAATGCAGAAGCTTGAATGCATTAATATTCTTTATTTAACTAGGTAAGTAAGCAAATAAAAATCTTAAGTAATAGACGCCTACCTACTTAGGAAGTTCATAATTTTTCCTAAGAGTTTACGCAAGACGATAGAGTATATTTAAATATGGCTTAGTAGCTTAGGTAACACATAACATCCTAACATGTTTGTTTTCTGAAGATGTTAATAACAAAGGATTTGGGAATATTCGTGGTATTCGTACTGAAAATACGCACTACGGAACCGTAGCCGTAGAGCTATGAATAGGTAACTTTGAAAGCGCTGCAGCAAAGAAGCGGCCCCGCGCATGTACTAGCGGATAGTGAGTGGTTCTGTGTATGAAGTTGGAACGTTTTTTTTTTTTTTTTTGGGTGGGAAATCATCATATGACTTCTCCCGCTCTGGGCGGAGCGGAAGGACGTGTCAGACTCTTACTGACTAAAACCCACCCGTGTTCCTTCAGGTGCCTGTTGCTAGGGTCCCGGTATCCCTTTCGGACTATTCCGCAAACCTGGCAGTGAAGTTGGAACCTAAGTTCCAATCTCACCATACACAGCACTACTGTACACTTTGTACCTATCCGTGTTCTCTTCAAGCTATTTGGGTAAAAATATCTGTTTTCAAACAAATATTTTAATATTGAAGTACTCCAAAGAAAAGAGGTCAGCGAAGTTATTGTTGAGCAATAGCGTTGTGGACAACTCGTTACTCACACGCATTGGATTTAGCAATAACCACATCAAATCAACTTTATTATTACTTTTATTATCTACATCATTGTTTTATCGAACAAATCTTGACATAAATAATGTCATAAAACTACTTCCTACAACTTGATACAATGATGAATGGTGAAGTAAGAACTTGCAAACTCTATAGACTACATTTACATTATTAATTAGGCATATGAATTAATAGGTAGGTAGGGACGAAGATTGTGAAAAGTATGTATTTAATTAAATAAACAACCAGACAAAAATACCGCATACTTCCTCATCGCAGCGGCTCCCCGTTATTATGAAAATTGAAATAGGTACACACGGCTACACATTAAGTTATATATTTCCAGCATAAGCTGACCTCGCGGTGTAGGGAAATCCTAATACAATGCGAGATCAGCATAAACTGGAAATGTGTAGCTTGATGTGTAGCCGTGTGTGCAATTAAAAACTACAAACTCATCACATAGGTACACCAATTTTCCTACCGGAAACACCACACGTACTACAATTTGTAATAAATTATGGTGTCTAATAATATCTTTGTAAATTAATTTGCATGTTGCTTGAGGGTCATTATGTCACGGCAAAAGTAAACAAACTCTGTATATCTCATAATACATACAGTCATAACTCATAATAGACGCAAGTTGATGTAACGCCATCTTAGATCTTACATAACAGCTGATAATGACATGTTTGCAGTTCCTCACGTGATACGTCTTACACGATGTGTTTGCAATAGCAGCTGTAACAGATGTGGACGTACACGATACTGAGGAGATTGCCGAGAAAATTGGAGACTTCTTTCTATTCGCTATTCGTACTTGTTCGTGTAAATTGATATTGTATGTCAGAGCTAGTATCTGAGAGGAAGCAGTAAATGGAGGGTAACTAACTTATACAGGGTTATTGGTTTTATATCGGCAATCCGAGGAGATGTAGGAGAGGTCATTTGCACCAAATGACCTCTGATGACCCCTATGCCAACTTCAACCATTTTCGAGTAATTTAACATTTTATATTTCAAATTGTATAAAATAAAAATGTTAAATGACTCGAAAATTGTTGTATGACTCAGCAAAATTGTGACATCTCTGAAATTTTAACCCGGAGTGTAGCTTGTTTTATCAAATAACCATATTGCCATATGCTATTTGTTTAAAGGAGCTACCCTCACCGAGAGCATTCACCTGTAATGTAACGTTACGTTACAGAGTCGACCATTACGTCAGTGTGGAAGGAGAACCAGCATTACAGTGCGCAACCTGTAATGATAAAATTTGAGCATTACATCAGTGAGGGAAGACAACCGATCAGGACTTACGAGTATCAGGAGAACTTATAATATCAATGTTATTACATTACAAGCGAATGCTCGTCAGTCAGGGAGGCAGTATTGTAACGTAAAGCTCAAAATCGAATCTGGAATGTTACATTACAGGCGAATGCTCCCGGTGAGGGGAGCCTTAAGTCTAATTTAAAACGTTGGCCTAATTATCTAACTTATTTTCACTATATAAAAGTTACTTCGGTTCAAAACGTGTTTTACAATATAATGTTTATCATTTCTTCAAGTTGTAATTTATTATACTCACGAGTCACGTTACATTTAGCCTGCTTTCTTGTTCTCATGCCCTTGATTTGTGAAACCTTGTGCGAGGACCTTGACTGAATCAGCATTTTATAGTATTCCCGGCAACACAGAGGTATAATAAAAGGTGTTGTGGTTGTGACTAATATATTTTGTGGACCGGTTAAATGCATCTAAAAGCACTGAAGTGCTATGTGAAAAACCCAACGTACGTGGTAACGAAGTGTAAAGTCAGTAAAAGTGTTTAAAATAAATGTAGGGAAAGGAATTTTTGGAGTCTCTTTTTTTAAATGGAACTCAAGTTTATGCCCCAAATATTTATGGAATGGAAGGATGGATAAATTATTTTGGTTTTATTTCCTCTCTCTAATGGAGTAAACACGGTCTGCTGAACATATATAGACATGTAGGAAAACATAAAGGCTCTTACATGCTGGCGCGACGCCGCCGCATTGTTCGCCGTGAAGTTTTCTTAGAAATTGTTTTGTTAAAGTCGCATCGCGCCTGTTTGTGGAAGCCTTAAAACGCCGTTTCATAATAAAAAATACCTAGGGACAACACAATCCCGGCTCTATTAGCCGGGATTGTGACATAGGTAGGTATTTAATAGAAATGACTTATGTAATAATTAATAAGTTCCGAGTAGGTAGGCAATTTTGCTGTTTATTTTTAACTGAAAGGTAACTTTTTTGCCTTGTGAGACGGAAATACTCAAAGTTTTATTTATTGTAGCAGGATTTCCCCTATTAATGTCAATTGCGTGGGTTTTTGATTTGATATTTACCTGCCTATTAACTAACCCAAATAATATATCTGTTGCCTGTAGCTTACCTATCAAATAAGATCAAGGTAGGAAAATGACCTTGTGAAGTAATGGATAAAGAATTAAAGACAATTAAACATCAAATTAGGTTAATGAAGATGCAAGAAAATACCTACTCGAATTAATCGTAGGTCGCTAGTTGGCAGTAAGTATGTAGGTGCATTTACTATAATTGCATAATTACTGCCAGTTACTAAATATACAGCGTGTAAAAAAAAACCTGTCCGATCCGTGAGGGTGTTGTTAAGAATCATACTGAGAGTATATTTATTTGGTTTTTTTTTGGAGACAAAGAAAAATTTTTTTTTTTTCAATGAAGTATTTTTTCATGTAATAACATGGGGCGCGGGCGGCCGTCGTCTAGCGGGTGTGTACCTCTGTAGAAAATTTGCTAATTTATAATGAAATTGGGGTAATTTAGGTACTACACTGGCGACAATCTAAGTCCGTTTTGTCGTTTCGTTCTTGTACATGTAATAAAACGTTAAGCCTTGAGAATCAGTTTTTATCAATGTAGATAAGTCGTAAATTACAAACTCTCTAAGTATGTTCAATCGATATGTCTCGAGAAACAGTCGAGTTTAAGAAACAATTTTTTTTTTTCATCGCTACTCCAAGCATTTTGATAGCTGTCAAAACGGACTTCGTAGATTGTCGCGAGTCTAAAAACGTAAACTTTTTTTATTTTCGGACAGGGTTTTTGTTACATACCTACCTACTGTATAAATTGCAACAAACATTAAAAAGAGGAAGGGAATATTAAAAAAAAAACGGAGTTAGCGGAAACCGCCGTCGCCGTGTCGCATCGATATTAATGATCGTTTGGTGTAGTTTGTAGTACCTACCTACCTAACTAAAAACATATATTAAACAAGACATCACAGACAGAAAAATTTAAAATCCGGAGTTACACGTAATCTGTTCAATTTATGCCCTAAGGTTCTAAACACGTGTGACTCGGGATTTTTTATTTGTATGTTTGTGATGTCTTGTTTATATTGTTGGGTGTTAGGTATAGCTGGGTTTTAGTTTTATAACTTTTATATTTATGTTATAATGCGACTTGTAAATGTGACATAACCCTTTTGGTGTACCTAACAGGTCGATACATAGACTTCAGATACCCATCTCTTAAAATCACATTCAGCAGATGAATTTCGTCAGCACACAAATTTCGATCTTACAAGTCCGGTAACACAATTGTTTGTTTTTTACATTGTACTTAATAAAATATCGTTAAGAATATTTGCTCAACATTATTGGATTACATTATTGAAATTCTACAGCTGACGCTAAAACTGGTTTTATTACAAAAATCCCCTTACGAAATAATTAACGCATTTTTGGTGAAAGTCCCCGAACTGCACTTGTTTGGAATAGGTACCTCCAATATGTGGATAAACGAGAGTTAACCTTGTTATAATAAAAGTTGTAATTCCTTGAAAATGGTAACAATCGCTGTTGCGTAACATGAAATTATATGAATCAGGTTTCGTTTCAAAGGACTATAAATCATTAATTCCTTACAAGTAGGTACATATTTTATTAATGAAGATAGTAGATAAACACGAGTTAATTACTAGGTACTAATAATGAAATGAACATTTTTAATAACTAGAAATATTATGAATGATAAAGTTACGTTTAATTTTAAAAAATGCTCTTCCTTGTTGTTAAAACGGTGAAAGAAATCATCGTGCGGACACCGCTTAAATCCTCGAAGAAAAAATTTGAAGACATGTGACTTCTACCAATTCGCATGTGGCTAGGGTGAATTATCTATAGCCCACTCCCTCTCACAGAGAGTAGGCCTGTGTCCCAGTAATGGGAGCATTATAGGCTGATTGTGCATATACTACAAATGTTTTTCTTATTTCGATTCCATAATAGGGATACCTTGACCTTTCCTCAAAAACCTAATAGATTCTAATTGCTACGAATGTCGTGATCTCATGCAATATCGACAGTCCGTGCTAAAAAAGAGATAAGGTGCCTGTGGTACAGCGTCCACGTAATAGAATAATAGAAAAATGTTTAAGTCATGGTATCCGGCACTTTAAGATAATAATAGAAAAGTTTAGTGGAGCAAGGGCAACAGTTTTGTGATCGATATACTAAAAAAAAATCTGCTGTTCCCTAAATTTATGTTCGCATAACTCGTCTATGCATGTCTTTCAGCTGAAATGATGATAACGATGATGATGATGAACTCGTCAAAATGTAGGGAACAGCTGTTTTTTTTGCGATTTCAGGATTGGTCCGAAAGTGAAAGTTGTTCTTAAATATAAGTACAATGACCCCTTAAGAGGATTCAAACGACTAAAATTTAACCCTATACAGGGTGTTAGGGTAGACACCGTTATCCTTGAAAATAGTGGTTTGGTGTCATCTATAATATACTTTTTCTATGGGACCAACTCTGAAATCGCTAACGGTGTCTACCCTAACACCCAGTATACCACGTCTGCGCAGTTTCACTAGCTAATTTAATTTGACCCTGTAAATGCGAAAGCAACTCTATCTGTCTGTTACCTTTTTGGACGGATTTAGAATTTGGCACACAGGTAGACCGTGAGTTGGGTTAGGACATAGGATACTTTTTATTCCGGAAGTAAGCTCTCCTTTTTTTTTTTCGGTTTGGATAATCCTCATGGATGTCCTTCGCCCTGGGGCCGGCGGATGGGTCTGTCAGACTCTTACTGACTAAAAACCACCCCAGTGTTCCGACTCACACCTACGCCGGGGTCGCGGAAGTAAGCTCTCCTGGGATAACTCACGTGAAGCAGGTGAAGCCGCAGACAAAAGCACTAGCTTTTCCACTTACTTTGGAACAAATTGAATTATCAAGATGTAGGAATGCACATGTTTCAAACACACGAGACGAATGTATGCCTAGGCAGGTACCTAAGCATATTAAGATAATAATACGTGTAATATGTGTAATTGGGTGTAATTAGGACTATTTACTGAAATTAGACGTTTTTTCGGTGTTACTAACTGTATTGTGATAATAATTTGTTATGCTTATGTAACTTTATCTGATGATAACTTTTGTGAGGGAAATTCAAAAAAGAAACAGCTTAGGATGCATAATCAGCCTATAATGTTTCCACTGCTGGGATACTGGCCTCCTCTCTTCGGGAGGGAGTGGGCTGTAAGCTGTAACCTATCACGATGTTTTCCTTCACCGCCTTTAGTTTGTAGTGACACCCACCGTTCCGGCAACTGTGAATTTTGATCCTTGTTATGTCTGACTCCTGCAGTCGGCACCCTCCGTTTTTTTTCATAATAAGGCATCCATGAAAAGTAATAATTGAAGCTGCTTTTCAATTCAATTACAGCGTTAAGATTAAAATAAAAATATATTCGTATAATTAAAATATATGTTATTAGTATAATAATAATATATTATCAATATTTTGTATTATTCTAACATCAAATGCTTTTATAGTTATTATTTACTATAACGGTGCTTTCACAGTCGTCTCTATTTTGGGTTAGTTTTTAAGTATTGTGTTGACCCCAACTGAATGTTTGTTTAATTATGTTTCCAAATATGCGTGTGGTGTAATACTGTAGTTTTGACGTCCTAATAATCAATTTATTATTCCAGTCAGGCGCGGTGGCTCACTATTAAGTTTGACATTGCCTAATTTGAAATAGTGTACTTGAAAAGATGCTCTACAATAGCTTATGTCGAAATCTAAGCTGCAATAAAAGCTGAGACTTACATTTTTTTAAGAACGACGTTTGCTAGTCTGACTCTGAACTACTGCACTCAAAATGGTGAAGGAAAACATCCTTAGGAAACCGGCCTGTCCTAGAACCAAAAATTCGAAGACATAAGACATCTACCAACCCGCATTGGGCCCGCGTGGTGGATTACGGCCCACTCCCTCTAAAAGAGAGGAGGCCTGTGTCCCAGCAGAGGAAATATATTATCGGCTGATTATGCTAATCTGAAGTGCCTGACTTGGACATTCTCAGTAGATGAGCAGTTGCAGAAACCTTGGAGAAATTAATCGGGAATTTGAATACAACATTTTTCTCCGCGAAAATCGATGAAGGTAAGATTAATGAGGTTTTGTATTACTATGAATATTGTGACATTTCATCAATTGGCAGACAGCAGCCAGTTTGTAAATAAATACGAAAAATACATTCTGTTGTAAATTATGTTTAGCAAAAACTCTTCTTACGTAACATTTCGGAAACCCATTTAGATATTCTAACAATACCATTGTTATCTAGCTACAGTAATATCAATATGTAACAACATTGCAGAAACAGTGTTAAACTCGAGATTTTTTTATTTGCTACACCAAAACGACAGCTGAGATCGACCATTTTTTTTTAAATAACTCGTTAAATAATCAATATTACAGAGACAACACGGCAACAGTGAAGATCTTCTTGAGAATGATTCAGTGGTCCTTGGTGAGAGTCACTCGGTAACTAGATTATTACATTGTTATTTTTTGCCGACACTAAATGTCATTTTAGTCTAATAAAAATTACGAGTTTATATGGTATTTTCTGGGAAATATCAATCGGAAATATGCTTTAATAGAGATTGGAGATTGGTTTGAATAAAAGCAGTAAAGGATGCAACTGCCTTAGATACATTTTAATGATAACCACGTGTTTGAGTTTTCGCACGAATATAGTTCAATATGACCTTCGGTAATTCTCAGTGGCGCCCTTAAGCAATTTACAATAGAATACAGCCTTCGCTTGGTTTCAGAGGTTTGTGTAAGTTGAGCGCTCGCGCAGGATAGACCTCGTACTTATATTTATGTTTTTATTCTTTCAATGTACGGTTTTTCGCGGTGTTCAATATTTCTTTTTGTGGACTGTTTAACGAATTTGTGTGTGTGCTAGTGCTGTTATTAACGTTAAAATTTCAAAATGCTTAAAATATTGAATATGTTTACGAGTTGGTAAGTTTTTTTTTCATTGTTTACAATAGTAAAACACATAATAACTTACAGATTTTTATAGATCCTAGTTAGTTAAATTAATCTGCATGAACTAAAATAACTAATTAGTTACATAGGTTATAATTAGGTAATTATAATAAATTTATAATTAGGAGCTCGTGGCTAAGTAATAACAGCCGCAGGGGTCGAGCCATCAGGTTTAAACCACGCTTGCCGGGGTTGGTTGGTCCGTGCATGGGTGACCATCTTTATATACCGAGACTCCTCCGTGCTCGGAAAGCACGTTAAGCCGTTGGTTCCGGCTGTCTTTCGTGGATCTTTGACAGTCTTTACGGGTCGTCAGAATCCCAAAAGTCGAACAACCAGTCTTTCCAAGGGGTATCATATTACCCGGTTACTGGGTTGTGGAGGTCAGATAGGCAGTCACTCCATGTAAAATACTGGTATTCAGCTGCATCCGGTTAGACTGGAAGCCGACCCCAACATAGATGGGAAAAGGCTAGGCAGATGATGGGAGATTATAATTAGGTTTTCACTCTCTGATTCAAATCTTAGACGAATTGGAAAGAAGAACGGGCAGAAGAAACCGCGTGGGTATGTACCTTCAGACTGTAGCCATGATGTACCCATGGGAAAACCGTTTTTTTTAAACTGTAGGTTACTTACAGTAAAAAAATCTTTACTTATATAGGTACCTAAACTACCTAATTATGTTTAGTATATTTAGGATAGGTACCTAAAGTAATTGTAAAAAAACTACAATTAAAATAATTTAGTGAGGACGAACTATTAACTATTTTTTTTTCTTTGGCAAATAATTAATAATGATGATGGTGCCTGGTGCTAACTTAGATTACTTTAGGTAGAGCTACGCGGTAATTCTAACTATCATAACTTCATAACTTATATTATAAATGCGAAAGTGAGTTTGTTTGTTACGGTTTCACGCTAAAACGGCTGAACGGATTTCGATGAAATTTGGCACATGGCCAGATCATGACCTGGATCAGGACATAGAATACTTTTGATTCGGATATTCCCACAGGATCGAGACCTGCATAATCTGCAGCCTATAACGTTCCCACTGCTGGGACACAGACCTCTCTGTGAGAGAGAGTGGGCCGTAATCCACCACGCGGGCCCAGTGCGGGTTGGTAGATAAATGTTTTCGAATTTTTGGATCTATAACATGCCGGTTTCCTTACGATGTTTTCCTTCACCGTTTCCACCCGCAAAGAGCGGGTCGGACTTGCGCTCCGAGGCTAGGGTTCCTTACCTTGTAGGCAATGCTAGGCTCCTAAACGTACCTTGGTAGGCAAAATATTTTTCCTCTTCCAAATTTTTCATTGTTTGGAACCGCATAACTAAGTTTGAAAATACCGGGTTTTTGCGGATAAAAACAAATGTATGTTAGATTTTTTTTATTTTCCCTGTAAGTATTATTTGCATTATAAGCCTAAATCAACTAGATTTATTTGAGATTTTTCGCTTATCACTTAGCAGACTTTGAAGGTAAGCACAACAACCCATAAAATCCATATCTTAATGACTCCATGCTGTAAATTAATTAAAATTTACGACAGAAATGTTGTTCTGAATAAAATGAATGACTTTACGAGTAGGTACCTATGCTAAGTTCTAAGCTTAATTTAGAAATAGATTATATGATCTACAATGAACAATTCTTGACTTTTTGTGATAAAATAAAATACCTATTAAAGCCAGGTGTACGCATTAAAAATAAGCCATATCGTCGTTGATAGTCCAATTCCGCGTAACTAACATTGTTAAATACCGCGGATGTACACTTTCGCTAATTTTAAAGGAGGGTCAAAAAACGGAAGTTCACTAAAACTAATGGCCGAATTTTGAACGAACTTGAGTGTAGGACCCTTTCGTTCCCCTTAATCATATCAAAATTCGGCCATTAGTTTTTGTGAACTTCTGTTTTTTGACCCTCCTTTAAAATTAGCGAAAGTGTACATCCGCGGTATTTAACAATGTTAGTTACGCGGAATTGGACTATCAACGACGATATCCCAAATGCCAGAGAAAAATAAAAAGGGTACCATTCCTTACTATTTCAAACCTAAAAACCTAAAAGCTCTTACATACTGGCGCGACATGTCGCGCGACGCGACGCCGCCGCATTGTTCGCCGTGAAGTTTTCTCAGAAATTGTTGCGCGCTGTCGCGTCGCGCCTGTTTGTGGTAGCCTTTATGCAATCTTTTGACAATCCAGAAATACCATTTAAGAAAGGAACTATCCCATTTTTATTCAATACAATTAAAATTACTAGTCAGTCAAAGATAAAAGAACCTTTCCTTAATCGAATACACCATTTTTTCGTACCTCACAGTAAGTCAAGTTTGATACTGTTTCATCAAAACATTGCTGGTATTTTAAATAAGATAGACGAAATAACGGGGGCACTTAATGAATTATCTCTGAATTCTAAGAGATTGACATCATTTGTGAATCATTCATTAAAAGCAAATCAGAATCACTTCTTATGATTCCTGGTTACAAACTCGTCGTTGCATACTGTCGAGATACTAAACGAGGTGGGATATGCAATCTCATTAAGAATGAGATTACTTGCGTTAAATCTTCCGGACTTCTGACGACCCGTAACGACTGTCAAAAATCGAGTCTCGGTATGTAAAGATGGTCACCCATCCATGGACCAACCACGGCAAGCGTAGCTTAACCTTATGGATCGACCGACAAAGTGGTAAAATAAAATCATGAAAAAACATTTTTTTAGGAAACCTCCCTTCCTCCTCGATTGGGGGTGTTCTTTTTTATCTCGTCTATCCCAAATCAAAATATATTGTGAGTTTGTGAAAACTGTATCTTAATTCAGGGATCCCTTTGCGAAATATTAAGCTTCATTTTTGTTAGAGTCTAGTGTCCCCCTGCCAGCTAAATGTTGATTCTGTATATGTGACAAAATCAACCATATCAATGCCAATCTATATAATATATAGCGAAAATAAAAGGAAAACTATCACAGCTAAGTAGGCTTAAGTTAACGAGTAATAATTCTATGAGGAGGTTCTATGTTCGTCTGCATGTATTTTTTTTTTGTTTTTGCATTCATCGATATTTTCGCCAATTGTGAACCGATTTAAAAAAAATATTTTTTAGTTCGACAGGGTATACTCCCGAGGTGGTCCCTTATAAATTTTATTAACTTTGCTTGCGTTTTTTTTGAGTTAGCTTCAATATTACGTATTTTTCCCACTTAGTCTATGTAGACGATATATTATTTGAGTCAATCACTGTTATTTACATAGCAGGTAGTGGTATTCGAATTTGTGTGGGGTAGGTACCACAACAAAAAAGGAAAAATAAAAACATTTTACAAAAAAAAAAAACAACCCGACTTCCAAAAAAACACAAAAAAAGTGAAAAATAACTTTAATTTCGGAAGTAGATGGCAAAAAACGAAAATTAAAAAGCAAAGACACCGAATTCCGAAATGAAATAATCTTTACTTAAATCCAGGCTTAGTGTCATTAATTTCATGGGAGTGGTCCAGAATTGGTTAACGCTAAATGAGACTTCTAAAAACAAGTGACTTACACATTACACCTGTGACCCCCAAGGGTTGGCTACGTTATGCACACCCACATTTCGCCAGTTATGCTTAAGTCCCATAAAATAGGGAGCGAGCCTATTGCCACACCACAAATGGAGACTCCGGGCTGCTGTTGAGAAATTCCAGATGGAAAACTCAATAAGACTACTCGACCTGGAATTCGAACTCAGGACTTCATGCTCAGCAATAGCGGTAGCGACAACTAGAGTAACTGTCGAATAAAAAAAATGTGATCAAAGAAGCAGCAACCGCAACCGGTGTCCGCAATCCCAAACGCATAAATCTAATTCCATCGTCTCTAAATTATCCAAGTACTTAAATCAATCATAAGGCATGCAACCACTGAAATATCAAAGATAAATACACATTAATTCCAGACACAGGTCAGCAACAACACGCATGTTTTGATTTCTGTTGCTTAGTTGTTCCCTAACTACATTTTTTTGTTGTTTTTATTCATAATCATCATCATTTCAGCCGAAAGACGTGAAAGTGGTGCTGCTTGGGAGAGGCCTATCTCCAGCAGTAGGTAGTGGACATAGGCCTCTCCCAAGCACCGCCACTTCGACCGGTTCTGTGCTTCCCGTATCCAGCGGATTCCTTTGATGCATTCGGGTTATCGTAGTATAAATGCATAGAGAACGTTGCTGCCCATTCTCTTACTAGACAATCATCATCTACCTACAGGTTTTTTTTGTCCCACTCCTGCGCATAAGGGCCCCTTTACGCCATTTTCTCCGGTTTCCTACAGCATATTATGTCGTCGACCTATTTACAATCGGTTTTCCTAGAGACGGCCCTCGTGGCACTCTCAGCCTTCATGTCGAACGAAACGAACTATTGTTATGCGGGTTATTATTTACCTTTTAGGATAGGTAGTGTGGAATTTTCTGGAATGAAAATATCTCATTTTAGTTCATCACAGGCATGGAGATCGATACATACAGGGTGTTAGGATAGACACCGTTATCCTTGAAACTAGTGTTTTGGTGTCATCAATAATATACTTTTTCTATGGGACCAACTTTGAAATCGCAAAAAAAAAACAGCTGTTCCATACATTTTGTCGATTTAAATGAACACAAATGTGTGGAACAGGTGATTTTTTTTCGCGATTTCTAGGTTGGTCCCATAGAAAAAGTATATTATAGATGACACCAAACCACTACTTTCAAGGTTAACGGTGTCTACCCTAACACCTAGTATTAGTGTTATGTCTGGGTTGTTTCAGTCTAGTCTAATTCTAATTTAGACAAAATAAGTATTAACTTTTGAGGTCGCTTTAAGGACCTACAAAACTCTTGTAGGTAGCTAATTCTTCCTAAAAACATCATTAAAAATGAAGTGTTTTCTGAAATTAAATTCTCCAGGCGGAGAGGTCAGGTCTGGGCACGTGTCAATAGGTGTCAAAGATTCTTTATTTTAGTCGTGACTGAATGACGAACGAATAAATGGAACGAATGATGAAAGTCATCATATTTTATATTCACTGTCGAGATGGAAGACCTCTTGTCAAAGTGGCGCCAACTGGTGGCGTGAATTTTCATGAAAACCCTAATTGATGTAGACGGTAGTCTTGTAGAGCGTAGGTAGATATACATATGCATTCACAGTCTACATTATCTTATAAGCTATACGTTTCTTGTACTTTCGACATTATTATTATTTCTTGTAGGTACCTACACACTTATTTTTTTAATAAAATAGATAATTAACATTTAAATATAGTCTTTATAAACGTTTTAACAGTTTTGGTAATAGCGTTAAATTGGTTCAATGGCGTTTAAAGTGACTCATCGTTTATCATTCAATGTCTAAAATAACAAAGTTATTGTGAGTTTAAAGTGCAATGCCATAGAGTCGCATACGCAGGGTCGAACATTTCATATATTAGTCTACTTTTAAGGCGCAATTTGAGGGCAACCATAGCCCTGGGCGTCGGGAATCCCAGGCGGATTCCCGGTCACCATAGGCGCAGGTTTGCGGACGATAAGGACCAGGCCCGGGTCACGTCGTGTTCCACGCGCGCCTCATAGAGATGTCAGCGCACTTGACGGGATCCGTTAGGACCGAAGGAAGGAAGGAACACGGGTGGGTTTTAGTCAGTAAAAGTCTGACACGCCCTTCCGCTCCGCCCAGAGTGGGCGAAGTCATTTGATGAATTACCACGACACCTAAAAAAAAAAAATAGGGCAACCATAGGCTGCCGAATGTCTGAGGTTGTTTTTTGTTATGGAAAGCAGTAAACAGTGCCTAATTAATTATAGGCAAGAACTTAACCCTGTACAACCCAAAAGTTTTGAATTCTGAGATGAAATCCTTAATAGGTAATAATAATAAAAATGAACTAAGTTCTTGCCCAGTTAGGTAGGTACTTCATTTTGTCTTGATACGTGTCACGTATAAATTATAATACAACAATATAATATTTTTTTCAGGAAACAATGGTGGATCGTCTTGGCTATGATATCAACGATGATATCAGCATATCGACAGGGTCCATCAAACGTCGTGTTCATCATGGTTGATGATATGGTAAATAATAATATTTAATTTTCATTCTGTTTTTAATTATTATCCCTCAGAACGCTAAGGGCTCGTTAAACGTAAAGAAGGAACACATTTTAATAATAAGTTCGCCTCTGTACTTTTGTGTGCTTAAACTATTAAATAAATTAGAAATTTAATTACAAAACAATTAATTACAAAATAACATAATTTATATTACATAACTTATGTTATAGTTTTAAAATCTTACAGACTTATGTTTTTTATAATTTTGATTATGTTAATCTGCATTTATTCAAATAAATTAACGTCATAAATAGTAGTCGTTACTGTAGTAATTATACATATTCATTTTTAAACAATGCAGCAATAAGACGTAATTATGAAATAACTATGACTTTGATATATTATTTGTGACTTGTAAAGGCAAAAAAATCTCCAAAGTAGGTAGGTAGTTATTTTAATTTAGTGGTTACTGTATTTATTTTCAGAGTTATTTGTTTCACGTTTTGGCATATAAAGTTTAAGTTTATTAAAAAACAATTGATAGTTTGCCCGAGACATGTCTGAGAGTTCTCAAAAGTACGGAAACCGCACAAAGTAGGTGTATACAGGGTGTTAGGGTAGAAATCGCGAAAAAAAAACAGCTGTTCCTTTTTTTTTTTCGATTTATTTGAACACAAATGTATGGAACAGCTGATTTTTTTTTCGCGATTTCAAAGTTAGTCCCATTGAAAAAGTATATTATAAATGACACCAAACCACTAGTTTCAAGGATAACGGTGTCTACCCTAACACCCAGTATATCACAAATCCCGATTTGTACCGAGCACATGTTGCTGAAATATTTTTCTAAATTTCGAAACATTTTGGCAAATTTGAATTTTATGCCGAGACCTTGCGCGACGGGTTTACGTGGATGTATGCATTTTGATATCTCCCAAGAACTGAGTTTGCCGAGGTCACATGGTAGTTGCTTGCTGTAAAATAATGATATTCAGCCGGAACCGGAAAAACTTAAAATAATTAAAATTGTCTAAAGGCTCAGCTGATAATGATGACATTAATAAATAGTTTCTACTAGTTATTTTTATGATAACTCTCAATTACCTAGACCTAACTAACCTGGGACCTAACACGCGATAGTGTATAAAAAACCGACACCGTAATTATGTGTCTATTGTATGTAAAATATCATTAATTATGTGACAAAAAAGTTTGCAATCAATTTTATTTACACTTGGAATTGAATTAAGCAACAAATTGAAAGTTGGGTTATTTCATTTAAGACCTAAATGACAAATAAAACACTTGATTAGAACCTTGTAGGATTGACCCTACTATTTAGGTCTACATAGGTCGCCGGCCTTCAGGGTCCAAATGCAAACTGCCCTACTATTGTTCACAATTTGCCATTTATATGCATAAGTGTGACATTGGCCTGGCAATAGATCCTTACGAAACGAATTTCAGAAGTCTTTGTTATTTTCGTCTAGCTATCTTGGTTACTCGTTTTTGATGTTCTTTATGACTTACTAGCTGATGCCCGCGGCTTCGCCCGCGTGGATGTCGGTTATTATATACTAAAACCTTCCTCGAGAACCACTTTATCCATTGGTGAAAACAGCATGAAAATCGGTGCAGTAGTGTTTGAGTTTATCGCGAACAGGACGACAGACAGACGTGGCGGAGGACTTTGTTTTAATATGTAAGGATAGTCATTTCGACCGAACAGGTTTAGGTGGGTATGCAAAAACTAAATTTTCCAGCAACATAATTGCTAAAAACGGTTTTGAAGTTTTATTATTCCTATTTTGCTCACCAAAGGCTTAAATAAAACATCTAACGTGAGCGTAGCAAATGGCCAGGACGAATAAGTTTGAAAACTTGTTCGAATATAATTAGTCCAGTAGGATGGAGCATTCACTGAAATTTTAGGAAAAATAACATTAAATGTTATTTTTCCTACTTGTTTTTGAGAATGTATTAGATGAATTATTGTGTGTGAGAATGTTTTATTTTAAATTGTTACAGAATTTGTTTTTAAATGATGTCAACTAGTAGGCGTGGCTTCTTTTGTCTTCGAAATCTCTAACAGCTTAATTAGTTAATAAACAATCTAGTAGTGTAATGATAACATGTTATAATCCAACAAAATTAAATTACGATAAATATAATAAAATACCTTCCGTTTTTATGTTGTTTAAGTTATCTTTTTCTATCGAATTTAATTATGATAATAGATATTATGTTTAAGCCTTTATGTAGGTACCTATAAATTTATAAATCTTTCGGCTCAGTTTTACTTCCTTTCATGCTGATCCTAATTAAGTCAAAGAGGCCTCAATATCACTATTGTTATCGATATTAAACTGAGATTTGTAGCCTGAGCATACACTTGGCTACAAATATCTAATGTTGCTCAATAAAAACAGCTCTTAAAATGTTTACAGCCATATACAAGCTAGAATTTAGAATCTCGTTTTATAAAGTCCGTAAAACCGCATTCGGTTGACACCGGCATTGCCCCCTGCCGGCGGCCGTATTGTTCTGTATCGGCGGCCGTTTAGGCGGCCCATTTAGTAATCTGTCGTATTTTAAACCATCGAGTGCGAATGGCAGGCTACCGCAGTTTCGTGCAATATATATATATACGTTACCAACAACTCGGTTTGCTTTGAATTTGAATTGTAATTGCGCAGTGTTCATTAGTGTAAGAACTTTCCTATTGAGGTCTGTACTGTAATATACTCGACGGAAGTCTTTATGGTGATTGAATGACTGAGCCACACAGATATGAATAATTATTACTACTGCAATATGTTTTCACTAAATGAAAACACATCATCTTCCTGCCCTTGTCCCATGTTACTTGGGGTCGGCACAACACGTTTTCTTTTTCCACTCTCCCCTGTCAACAGTCACGTTATCATTTACTCCCTTCTCTTTCATATCATTCCTCCCACAATCCATTCATCTTTTCTTTGGCCTTCCTCTCCCGCTCCATCCATCAACATTTATATTAGGTCTTTACCTATGAAATTGCCGTTCTGCAGTACTGGCCATTTCAAATCAAAATAATTTTTGTTTGGCTTAGAATTCTAATTTCAAATTAATTTTATTTTAAAAACATGGATTTTTTTTTCCAAAAGTAGTCATTTCTTTATTGATTAGTGTTACATTTTCATCGCATTTCAATCTTTTTCGTCATCATGGATACGTTAAAAATTCGAGTAATTATGGAATATGAGTACCGTCGTGGCAGCAACGCGGCACAAGCGGCACGCAACATCAACGACGTTTACGGAGCTAACACTACAAACCAACGCACCACCTGTTATTGGTTTGCTCGCTTCCGTTCTGGAAATTTCGACCTGAAAAATGAACCTCGCGGTCGTCCGAAGACTTTGGTCGACAATGACGAATTAAAGGCGATTGTGGAAGCTGATGATACACAATCTACGGCTGAATTAGCAGCAGCTTTCGACGTTAGCGTCAAAACAATATTGGTCCAATTGCGTCAAATTGGCAAGGTAAAAAAGCTTGACAAATGGGTGCCCCACGAACTCAATGATCGCCAGCGCGAAGTACGCGTCGAGACGTGCCTTGCACTGCTCAACAGACACACTAAAGAAGGAATTTTGAACCGCATTGTTACCTGCGATGAAAAATGGATTCTGTTTGATAACCGCAAGCGCTCAGCAAGTTGGTTGGATCCTGGTTCAGCACCTAAACAATGCCCTAAACGAAAACTTACCCCTAGAAAAGTGATGGTCACTGTTTGGTGGTCTAGCGCCGGTGTGATTCATCACAGCTTCTTACCAAACGGGGTGAGCATTACTGCAGATGTGTACTGTAAAGAATTGAACACAATGATGGAGAAGCTGGCGCATCTCCAACCAGCATTGGTCAATCGCTCGTCTCCGCTGCTCCTGCACGACAACGCGCGACCTCATACTGCACAGCAGACGGTCTCCAAGTTGCAAGAACTGGGGTTGGAAGCTCTCCGTCATCCGCCCTACTCACCAGACCTTGCGCCTACAGACTACTACTTTTTCCAGAATTTGGATAACTTCTTGGCGGGAAAAAAATTCAATACCCGAGAGGCAGTACAAAATGCCTTTGAAGAATTTGTTGCCTCCCGTCCAGCTGATTTCTTTAAGAAGGGCATCAATAAACTGCCACTGCGATGGCAAAGATGCATTGATTGCATGGGTGATTACTTCGATTAATACAAATAAAAAATTCATGAAAAAAAATCGTTTAAATTTTTTCATACAAAACGGCAATTTCATAGGTAAAGACCTATTATTAATCACTTTTTTAGTCACATGCGATTCGTCTCTCCTCATCACATACCAGGCCAAACGATTACCTTTCAACTTTTCTTTAGCCGCGCCGCTTTTAAACTTCCCCATATATAGGTACGCATTTCTTACTTTATCCATTTTCGTCACTCCACACATCCATCTCAACATTCTCATCTCCGCTACATGCATTCTTTTTTCATTCGTCTTCTTCACGGCCCAGCATTCCGATCCATACAGTACGACAGACTAAATGAAAACACATAAAAACCCAAATAAGGAGACCTGAATGATCAAGGTTTGTGTTGCTACTACGTGGCTAGCAGGCAGACCACTGTAAATAAACCTCTGTTAAATTTTACGATGCCAGTCTCAGACAGACGTTTCCTCGGCCTCTCTCGGCGACGATGCTCATCTTCTAGCGTGACGACTCTGATGCACCATGCATGTACATGGCCTGCCACATTCCACTTCAGCCTAGCAGATTTGTTGTCCTTATTGGCGATCCCTGTTTTGGAGCGTATCTTGATATTATGATTATCTATATATTATTACTCGGTAGCTGAGGTAACCCAATACGCTATGCTCCATCGCCCTTTGGAAAACCTTGAGTTTGTAATTTTCGGAATCGGTCAGGGGCTAAGTTTGTGCAGCGTAGGTTAGGATGGGCAGGATGCACAAATATCGATGAGTTTGTCCTTCAACGCTGGCGTGATGACTTTTATGAGAGACTGGCAGGAGACGGGAACACAGGGAAGAGTGGAAAGCTGTGGAAAGACCTTTGCCCAGCAGTGAGATAATACAGGTCGAAAAAAGAAAAAAAAAACGAAATAGTTTGCTTGCCAAACTGCAGTTAATTTTCGTGTATTTAAATGTTATAATAGTGTCACAACATGAACTAGAACCATTACAATACATTAAATTCATAACTATACCTACATATAACTAATTTCACGCTCTAGTGAATGAAAAGAAACAAAAAAATACTTTAGTAAAATTATTTCTTAATTGTTCTGTATTTCACTGAGCACGTTGTTTTTACATTGGCCATGAATTTATAATTGATGTCATTGATCCGATTATCTTGTGCACGATAATCTTTCGCGTGCGTAACACTTTCAGGTTAATCTAACGATCATTCTAAATAACTTATCTGATTTATCTGTGACTAGCTTGCGACCGCGGCTTCACCCGCGTGTTATGTCGAAAAAAAGTAACTTAACTTCCCCGGAATGCCATCTATCTCCTTGCCAAATTTTATCGAAATCCGTTCAGTGGTTTAGGCATGAAAAGGTAACATACAGACCGAGAGAGAGACAGACAGAGTTACTATCGAATTTATAATATTAGGTCTTTACCTATGAAATTGCCGTTCTGCAGTACTGGCCATTTCAAATCAAAATAATTTTTGTTTGGCTAAGAATTCTAATTTCAAATTAATTTTATTTTAAAAACATGGTTTTTTTTTCCAAAAGTAGTCATTTCTTTATTGATTAGTGTTACATTTTCATCGCATTTCAATCTTTTTCGTCATCATGGATACGTTAAAAATTCGAGTAATTATGGAATATGAGTACCGTCGTGGCAGCAACGCGGCACAAGCGGCACGCAACATCAACGACGTTTACGGAGCTAACACTACAAACCAACGCACCACCTGTTATTGGTTTGCTCGCTTCCGTTCTGGAAATTTCGACCTGAAAAATGAACCTCGCGGTCGTCCGAAGACTTTGGTCGACAATGACGAATTAAAGGCGATTGTGGAAGCTGATGATACACAATCTACGGCTGAATTAGCAGCAGCTTTCGACGTTAGCGTCAAAACAATATTGGTCCATTTGCGTCAAATTGGCAAGGTAAAAAAGCTTGACAAATGGGTGCCCTACGAACTCAATGATCGCCAGCGCGAAGTACGCGTCGAGACGTGCCTTGCACTGCTCAACAGACACACAAATGAAGGAATTTTGAACCGCATTGTTACCTGCGATGAAAAATGGATTCTGTTTGATAACCGCAAGCGCTCAGCAAGTTGGTTGGATCCTGGTTCAGCACCTAAACAATGCCCTAAACGAAAACTTACCCCTAGAAAAGTGATGGTCACTGTTTGGTGGTCTAGCGCCGGTGTGATTCATCACAGCTTCTTACCAAACGGGGTGAGCATTACTGCAGATGTGTACTGTGAAGAACTGAACACAATGATGGAGAAGCTGGCGCATCTCCAACCAGCATTGGTCAATCGCTCGTCTCCGCTGCTCCTGCACGACAACGCGCGACCTCATACTGCACAGCAGACGGTCTCCAAGTTGCAAGAACTGGGGTTGGAAGCTCTCCGTCATCCGCCCTACTCACCAGACCTTGCGCCTACAGACTACTACTTTTTCCAGAATTTGGATAACTTCTTGGCGGGAAAAAAATTCAATACCCGAGAGGCAGTACAAAATGCCTTTAAAGAATTTGTTGCCTCCCGTCCAGCTGATTTCTTTAAGAAGGGCATCAATAAACTGCCACTGCGATGGCAAAGATGCATTGATTGCATGGGTGATTACTTTGATTAATACAAATAAAAAATTCATGAAAAAAATTCGTTTAAATTTTTTCATACAAAACGGCAATTTCATAGGTAAAGACCTATTATTAGTATGGATATGGATTTTGATCTCTGAGGTGGTTTCGGCATTTCTTCTCAGAGAGTCAGTTATTGATGATTATTATTTATCATATTTGTCTCGGACAGTATTAATCTTTCGATAGGATTTATCATTTCTATGACACTTTTTGATCTATCTTCTGTGTCAATGTACCTGCGATAAGAGTCGAAGATAAGTTTTTAGAAGTTACTGGGAAATCAGTAACAGAGAAGTAGATGAAAATCTTAAGAAGTAAAACTTAAACCTTGCTGATTTTCAATTTTATGTTTATATCATTTTTAAGTTTCGGTTTACTGGTTGTAACTTTACACTCAATCTGCCTAGCCTTTTCCCAACTATGTTGGGGTCGGCTTCCAATCTAACCGGATGCAGCTGAATACCAGTATTTTACATGGAGCGACTGCCTATCTGACCTCCACTACCCAGTAACTGGTTAATACGGTTGTAACTTTACACTGCGTTTATTAATTAGGCGGCAAATCTGAGATAGCTAAAGATATTTAACTGAAATGATCTAACTGAGATCGTCTGTCAGTGGTCAGCTGATTATGATAACTTTCGTTCATGTCACATGTCAGAACGAAGACTGGCTAATGAGAGCGGAAGTCAGATTCATTGAGCGGTGTGGCCGAGTTACTAACTGTAAATTGTACGGATCATTAGTCTCTCTGCTGATTTTCGTAGTCTAATGTTAGTTGGAGATAATCCTCTGACAAGACAGTTTAACGGCTTTAGAGACAGCTGCATTACCACGTCTTTTTGTGACCAATGCACGGTGTAACTTTAACTTAATAATAATAATATAAACCGACAATCGGTGCATAAATATACATATATGTGTGGCGGCATCTACATCGCCACATGCGAACTACGCATCAAAGACTTGACGTCACATAAAAATCCTGCATAGCGCAATTAGAGTTTACCGCGCATATATACAAGATTCCAACATCAATCATAGGGCAGTTGCCCGCCAGACACAACACCCGTCTGGTCGAATGAACCTCCCTTTTCTATAGAGCATGAGTGAACTTTACACCCTTTTCCTCATACCTCCAAATATGTACTATAAAGTGATTCAGTATAGAGTGACCATTCGAAAAAGTCTGTCTTTACCTTTTGACGCCTTAATGACTGAACGGATTTTGATGAAATTTGGCACACAGACCATGATCTGGGTTATGACATAGATACGTTTTATCCCCGGTTCCCGTGGGATAACTTCCTACCTGCAAGCGTAAGAAGCCGCGCATAAGCTAATTAATAATGAACTTTATAATTTAATTCACAGGGTTGGAATGACGTCTCATTCCACGGGTCAGACCAGATTTTGACTCCGAACATCGACACCCTGGCGTATCAGAGCGTCATTCTGCAACAGTACTACAGCGAAGCAATCTGCACGCCTGCGAGGACGGCACTACTCACCGGGAAATACCCCATGCGATTGGGTAAGAACGTTTAACATTATGTAGAATAACAAAACTTCTCGCAATGTATTCCTTGAAGGGGTAGGCAGACCTGTATAGTTAAGTAGGTGAGTAACCCCATATTATGCTAGTTATGCCTAAGTCCCATGTAATAGGAGCCGGACCCATTCCCATCAACTGGTGCCGATTTATAGTTCGCGTCACGTAAAAACAGCGCTCACAATGAACTTGTGCAATAAGTGTTCAGCGTTCTTTTTACGTGTACTCACTCTATGAAGTATTAATGCCACTATTTTTCCAGTGTGAGAGAGAGACGGAGCTAGACAAGGCCGCTAGCACCATGCCGTTTTCGCAGTGGAATAATGATGGCATTAAAAATCAATCTGCCTAGCCTTTTTCTAACTATGTTGGGGTCGGCTTCCAGTCTAACCGGATGCAGCTGAATACCACATATAGTATTTGCTGATTTTTTATTTTATTAGCTGATATAGTATTTTACATGGAGCGACTGCCTATCTGACCTCCACAACCCAGTAACTGGGTAATACGATATTCCTTGGTAAGACTGGTTGTCAGACTTCCGGGCTTCTGACGACCCGTAACGACTGTCAAAGATTCATGAATGACAGCCGGGACTAAAGGCTTAACGTGCTTTCCGAGGCACGGAGGAATCTCGATTTGTAAAGATGGTCACCCATCCACGGACCAACCCCCCGGCAAGCGTAGCTGAACCTGATAGATCGACCCGTGCGGCTGTTATTACTTAGCCACGAGCTCCTCTAATGATGGCATTAATACTTCATAATACTACCCCTGCACAGATTCAAGCACTCTTAGATATTCCGGCAAATCCAATAACTTTTTGATCGGGCTGGGAATCGACGCCAGGACTGAGAACCGACTGCAGTAATATCGCTTGAGACAACATTACGAACAAGGCAGTCCACATTGTAATTTTTAGTCTAATTAATTTGTACAACTGTAAGAATTTAATTTCCATTCAAGAAAGTGTTATGCAGTTGAAGGCAAACGACTGAATGAGAGTTGTTCACCTTCAGTCGTGCTATACGCAATTTTATGTAGGTACCTATGCTTTCGCAAAACTAGGGCTTTTGGCAATTATATTGTAATTTTTATACAATAACTACAGATTTAATTGCTTCATTCATAAAACGTGGTTTATATCGGTACATAGTTAAAGGACAAATTAATAATATAGTTTATAATAAAGGTACATAATAACATGTAAGTGATATTGGGTCAATGAATATGATCCTTAACGTTTATTGTTAATAATATTTGCAGAATGAAAGCATGAAAGCAATTAACCGAGAAAATTAAACACAAAGTTGAGAATAAAATGGCAAAATAAATACTCTTTTAATAATGATTTCCATTACTTGATGGACACAACACTGATTACCGCGGTGTGCGGCCGTTTGCCGCACCATCGCGTGCGGCGCGGTGACGGGAATAATTACCCACTTTTAATTGATTGCCTACTTAAAACGCGGTTTACGCTAAGATGAGAACTCTGACATCACTATTAATGCTTCCACTTTATCATTCACAGCGCTGGAAGCGCTATTTATGCAATACTCGAAGATCTCAATCATAATTATTAAACGATTTCAAAATCATCTTACTCTTAGGCATAATGGTCATAAAATAACACTCACACAATTATCTCGTTAACGGTCACTTAAATTTTGTGTTAATTTAATCAATTACATCAAGCCAGAGGCGTGACGGTTTTGTTTCCCATTTTCGCAGGCATGCATGGCCAGCCTTTATTGAACTCTGAGGACCGAGGCATACCGCTAACAGAGCGTCTTCTACCATCGTACATGAAAGAGTTGGGCTACTCCACACACTTGGTGGGCAAATGGCACGTGGGGATGTCCAAAGCAGAGTACCTACCGACATCTCGCGGCTACGATCATCACTACGGCATGCGAGGCGGATTCGTCGACTATTACACATACAACAAAGTCGAAATGGTAAGTTACCGACATTTGACGGCCGTACAAAAGGGTCGTCGATGTAGGTAATTAGGTGTGGACACCCAGCAACCGAGCCATGAAATTTTATAAGGCCAAGCAACGCGGATATGCAGTCACGTTTTGTTAGCCGTGAAAGTACTTTAAAGTGAACGGTTTTAAGCACTATTTGTTTGCAAGAACAAATGTTCAGTTAATTATAATACTAATGTTTGTATTGATCGTTACTTATTCGCAGTGGCCGAATGGACGACAATTGTTCGGTCTAGATCTGTACGATGATGCAATACCACAAGATTGCGAGCAACGGTACATTGTGGACGCACTCACCGAGAAAGCAGTTAAAAGTAAGTTTGTACAGAAGTTTCATTTACAATGCCATTGTGTTTTGTATTACCTTTTGCAATAGTCTTTAAGAATTCAATAACGGTGGAAATGTGCAAGATTTCATCTTCAATGGGCACTCAAAATTGGGAACGAATGGTGTAATGTCAAGTTTTGCAACACTCGTACTATGGAACGTACTTCCATTATTGCAATAGTAACCCATACTGTATGGTAAAAAGTTAAAAACCTATTGCCTGTATATCCATTACTCAATGTAATACAAAGTTTTGATTGAATTCAACGTCTTTAGTATTGCGATTCGGAGCTATTGTTTGGATGATAAAACTACCACCGAAAATTAATTAGACATAGATCATGTTCAAATCGCAATCTAAATGCGGTTACTTTATCTTCATAAAGAAAATGATATTGTGTTTGTACTGTTTGGTTTTCTGTAGAGTCGTTCGATATCCGGTGTCTATTGCAGTGTCTATAGTAGCAATATCTTTATCTTAGCTCCATTCACTTGGTGGTTACTGTCCAAATATAGATCTGGTACAGTGCTTCGACAGTCTCTTACAAGACTTACTATAGATTACCTATTTGTATGTGACTACATCAAGGTGGGTACTGGCTCTACCGTGTGTAGGCTCTCAAGATGGACCAATATTGATCTGGTGAAGGTCGCTAAAAGCTGCTGGATATGACTGGTGCAAGACCAGGGGGCCAAGTATACTAATTTACAAACGTGTCAGTGCTCTCACAATGATCAGTTTTTAACGGATATGCCATACAAAATCTGTTAAAAACTGATTATTGTAAGACCACTGACACGTTTGTAAATTAGTAGACTTGGCGGGTCGTTGTGACAAGTCCTTCGGAGAGGATGTCCAATGGCGGACTCCATTCGGCTAAAATGACGATGAAAGGGTGTAATATTTTGTTAATATAAACCGAGCGCCCGATGAGATTTCAAATTTCGAAAAAAAAAAAAAAATATCAACTTCCATACTAACTTTCATCCCCTATTTAACCCCTTTAAGGGGTGAATTTTCAAAAATCCCTCCTTAGCGCTCACTTTCAGCATATAATGAAGTCTTGCGCAACATTCCATGCTTCATGCATTCTGGACCCAGCTGTCTGTGAATGATTAAGATTTTTATGAATATTAATAGGTAATGTTATTTCTGTTCCACAGTTATCCACCATCACAACTCGTCTCAGCCCTTGTTCCTGCACGTGACGCACAACGCGCCGCACGCAGGCAATGACGGCGGCGCGCTGCAGCCGCCGCTGTACTCGACTGTCAAACATACGCACATCGCCAACTCTAACCGAAGGCTGTTTGCAGGTAATGTTGCACACACCTATAGTGTAATACTGTTAATGCAAAGAAAGAAAGAAAATTGCGTTTATTGGCACAAGAAATAAATAAACTTCATAAATGATAGGAATAATACCAATCATAACTAAAAACACGATATGAAAATATACCCAACTAGAAAAACAAGCATTGAAAAGATGTATTTGTTGATAACAGGCGTGTATTTTTAGCAAATCCATTTTTACGTTTGCATAAAATAGTGAAATATTTATACGTTAAACGAATTTCATTGTTCCCGAATCTCCATTACTTACCCATATGTACTAATGGCGAGTATGTATTTCCAGGTAGGTATTGTTTGAGAGCTCACTGCGGAAGTGCGGTATGTGGATTTCGGCTTAGTGATACCCTTCACAGAGGGATTTTGGTTTATGCTACGAAACTACGTAAAATCTCATTGGTTTCAAATTTTGTGTAATAATTACGGAAATCGGAGATTATATATAAGTACATAAACACAAACTATGTACACCGTATTTAAAGACAAATTGTTAAAGAAATACATATAGTTCTACAATATAGTGCATAGTTTTTTTTTTTCTGAATTTTGGATAATACGTTCAGAATCTCACTTTCTTTATACAGGACAAATAGAAATTCATTGTTATCTATCATATAATCTAATCTTTAATTTGAACTCCTCTTGCATGAAACCTAAGTTATATTTAATCTTTCTAGAAGTTGTGACGGCCGTGAACCGTAGCGACGGCAAAATAGTCCGAACATAATTATACTTCTCATCAGAAAAATCTAAACACCTTGCAAGTTTATGTTTTGTAAGGATTATCAGAAAAATGTGTATATTTAGAAACTCCAAACCATAAAAATGGAAGTATTTCGATTTTTCTGATGAGAAGTGTATTACAAGTACTAGTTTTTTCTAACTTTTGGATAAACACGTTCAGAATCTGATTTTATTTATACAGGAGAAATAGAAATTCGTTGTTATCTAACTTTTTGATTTGAACTCTTGCATGAGCCTAAGTTATATTTAATATTTTCAGAGGTCGTGACGCACGTGGACCGCAGCGTCGGCAAAATAGTCCGAGCTTTAGCAGACACAGGAATCCTTGACGACACTATCATCGTATTCGCTTCCGACAACGGAGCACCAACAGTCGGAGACTTAAGAAACTGGGGAGTTAACTTACCCTTCAGAGGAAAGAAATATACGCCTTGGGAGGGAGGGGTTCGAGTTCCAGCTTTTATTTGGCAGTCTGCAGTCAGGCCTAGGGTATGGCAAGGACTGATGCACATATCAGACTGGCTGCCAACCATAATGGCTGCTACCGGAGGAAAAGTCCCAACAGCCATAGATGGAGTCAACCAATGGGACTCTATAATGCAAGGTGGAGCTTCCAAACGCAATGAAGTCTTAATAGCTGTGGAAGACAGCAGTACCAACTCCTGGGCAGCTTACAGAGCAGGCGATTATAAAATTGTAGTTGGTAACGTAACAGGAGTAAGCAATGGCTACTATGGAGCTGAGTTCATGGTGAATAAACGGACTCCTCCTGAATATTATCCTGCTTTGAGGACTTGTGAAGTGACGAGAGCTTTTGAAAGTATAGGGGTTTATTTAGATCTGGATGCTGCGAGAGCAACTAGAAGAGCGGCTACTGTTAAACAAGAGGATACTGCGAGGGACGCTACGCCGTGTCTACCTTCACCCAGTAAGTTATCGTAACTGTCTAGTATATTAGATAGATTTAGCATTTCTTTTAGCCCAAGGTAGTTCACGAAGGTCGTTAGGTACATGGCTATAGTTACCATATTTTATTTGCCAAAAAGTTCTTAGTATTTGGCTACTTAGATGATGTTGTCATCATTTTAAACGGTGTGTATAACCATATAATTTTGATTACACATTATATTATTTTTAATTTTTCAATTGCCCATTAAAAAATTGCTTCTGCCAAAATTTATATAAAGAATATAGATATTTGAAACAACAACAGATTTAAAGAAAATTATGAGCTTTTCGCTATGACCCATTCTATTGCACACAGCTGTACGTTTTGTGTGAAACCAAAATGTTGGATGCAGTGTCTCTCGGCCATGAAAAGGACATTAATCGTCTTTTACGACATCCATAGAAATCTTCTGTTACTTCAAGTTTCAAGAAATTGCTTTGGTACTTAACCTACATTTCACAATTTTCTAAGAATTTTCCTTTTCAGAAACTATTTATTGTTTTTAATTATTCTACAATCTTTATGCTATTCTCTAACTTGGTTTTGTCTTTTATTTCTGGAAAACAAAATCGGCTGTATCTATGACAGTTTAAATCCTCTGAATACCTTCGTTTTTAACATGTATTCAGCGAACCGATTTGTTTATGATAAGGTATCTTTATCCACAGATTCATGACAAAAGAGTAAAATATTGAATCTTTTTTCTGGCAGCCCGCATTTCATAACTGGGTTTTTAGATTAAGCATATTTTTTTGACCTTCATCAAATTCTTTATCTCTATAAAAAAATAGTACCACCCGCATTTTCACGAAATGTGCTCTAAGCATGTTGTGTGCTAATTCCTTCAAGATAAGTCTTGTCAACGAAGAGATAATGAGACACAGAATTTCTACAGAAGTTAAAATACCTATAATTTTCAGCTCGCGGTTGCCTTTACAACGTGCGCCGTGATCCGATGGAGAGTAACAATCTATGGGGCAAAGCTAATAAGATAGCCACTTTGCTCACAAGCCGGCTAAGGGGACTATGGGCAACTCAACAAAGACGAGGGGCACCCAGACTGAATGCTGCCGCAGACCCTGCTAACTTCAACTACGTTTGGACCCCGTGGCTCCAACCTAACGTTACCCGCATTAATAATAATTCTAGACCAAGACCAAATGATAAGCAAAGAAATGAAAACTTCAACCTGTCGTTTAACTTCAACCAGCAAACGACTGGAATCAGAAACACTACGGTCGCGGCCGTCGTCAACTGCGATGGTACGACAGGCTTGAGAAACTTTTTGTGTATTCTGAAAAGTGTGTTTTAATGATTTAGTTTTTAGCATTCACTTTCGTATCAACCATTACCGTGCCCGAGTGGTGGATTACGGATCACCTCTTTTTAAAGAGAGGATGCCTAAATCCCAGCAGTGGGAACATTATAGTCTGGTTTTGTAATCACTGCCTTAACTTTTATTCAGGAGATTTGTTCGAGAGTGTTCAAAAGGATTTTTTGTTTCAATACCTGGATCTACTATGCATGTGTCAGAAGTCTATAAGATGCCATTTATAATTTTTTAATGGAACTGTTCGAGATTGATTTCAAAGATTGTTTTTTAAGGTATGGTTTAAGACGTGTTTACTTTTAGATGCATCGATTTCTTCTCTATAATCTTTCGAATCTATACTGGTTTATTGGTAATATGTCGGCAATCATTAGGAGAGGTCATTTGCAACCAAATAACACCATATGACCCCTATGCATGTCAACCATTTTCGAATAATTTGACATTTTAAAAGGAATGAAATAAAAATATAAAATTACTCAAAAATGGTTGATATGTAGATAATTAAGGATATGTAGGAGAGGTCATTTGGTTGTAAAAGACCTCTCCTACATCCCTTTAATGAATCTCTGACATATTACCAATAACCCTGTATAAAATGTAAGTAATTTCTTTCTGTATAGTTGTATAAACTTTTGTAACAGTGATTCTCTAAACTTACCGTACGATAAAGTTTTAAGTTCATCTGTGTAAGTACTTGTAGAGTTCGTGTTGTGTAGTTGTATTGAATGTAATCTTTTGTTATTGATCTGTTATTTATTGTAGATAATAAATAGGTAGATTGATCTAACTCGCCATCAATTTCCAATCGTTGAAGGTATTCTTAATGGATTTTTCTTATGTTGAATGACTTTTTTAGGCTAAAAGTCTTTGCGGACGTCGAAATCTGTTTAAGAATCACTTGACAATTTGAAATTATGTGCCTTGTCCACCCACGATTGAAGGTGAGCTAGAGAACTTTGAGTTTATTTTTGAAGTGAAAACTTTTTTCGCGTCACCGACATGCTCGCGCCGTAGTGCTGTACTATAGAATATAGATCGCTAATGACCAGTTTTTAAATGGATTTTCTTCTTTGCATCTTGGTTTTCTATACGTCTTCTGAAAGCTTGATTCAAACTTAATCAGTTAGACATAATCAAGATTCTGAGAAAATACGATGTTAGCTGTTGTTATTTTTTGCACAAAATAACAATCAAATCACTACATGTGTCATAGATTTCATTGAATAGGCTTTCAGAAACCAAAGATTTGGTGACCGATTTATCTTTAGTCTCCTGTGGAAGTTGTGGCGCTTGAGGCGAAAGCGTCAGGATAGCCCGCGAAATTTAAATTTTCTGACGTTTTTTTGCAATTTGCAGGTCATTATAAGGTTATTTGTGTTGATCTTAATATGATTCGTTGCCGCGGACGCGACGTCATTGGAACATGCTCATTGGTCACATTTTGTATAGTGATGCCACTTTTCGTCATTTGACCAATGAACGCGTGGTGACGTCCGAGTGTAACATGTGCTGCCGCATCTTGTGTGTCTTAAGTATAATGTATAACCTATTAACTTTTATTGTAATATTTTGTAATTAAATCGTTGTTGTAAACTTGTACTGTAAATATTTGTGATATTTAGGATTAAGAACTAAACAAGTAAATATAAATATCAAGTTTTATCGAAAGTGTTTGATTGTAATCCTAATAATTGGAGACTGTATTCTACGAATATAGCGCTAACAGAAATTGGTATCGATTTATCTACGTTTTAGAGATCGAGAATGGTTTCCTGACACTTGTTAGTTGAGTATAAAAGAATACGTATTTCGAATACTTATTTTTTTTTGTAATTATGTCCAAACTGAGAGGTGTCAGGAACGCATTTTCTCGGCGACCGAAGTTTAAATTTGAAGGGATCAAACACACGTATTAGACTACAATAAAAAAAAACTGTCATAATATTATTTAACATTTTTATTCAAATCCGAATAATTTCTCCCCGTTTCCAAACCCTATCAGGCAAGGATTGCTTACAGACCAAAACAATTATGCACAAACGCCTGACCGTTCGTGTATAGGTACAGTTTGTGCAGATTAAATGGATATCTGAAGTCCCAATCAATTTGTTCCTTGGGGGATAGAACCTATCATCAATAAGCTTAGAAACTAGGAACCCACACTAGAACTGTGACTTTCTATTCTAGTTCCCATATCTCTTGAGTTTTAATCAAATCGGAATTGATTCGTGTTTATTTCAGACTAATAATCCTTACCTAATAATCCATACTAATATTATAAATTCGAAAGTAACTCTGTCTGTCTGTCAGTATGTTACATTTTCACGCCTAAACCACTGAACAGATTTCGACAAAATTTGGCAAGGAGGTAGATGACATCCCGGGGAAGCCAAATCAAATCAAAATATTTTATTTCACATAAACCTACATGGGCACTTATGAAACGTCAGAAGCTAGGTGCACGGTTCCAATTGGTCGTTTCCTATGGAGAAGAGCCGGCAAGAAACTCCACGGTTACTCTTTTAAAAATAATTGGATTTTACAATATTTTTAAATTACAGTGTTAGTAGGCATGGGAGGACAATGTAGGCCTTTCAACAAGTAAGTACCAGGTACTTAACAAAATAGATGTTCAGTAAATCTACAGTCCAATAAGCCTACAAAGTTCTCACATTCACAAAATAGAAAATAATCTATATAAAAGACAAACAATAAAAAAAAACCTATTTCAGCCAAATGACGTGATTGCTATTACAACTGTAACAAATTGAATAATTATCATGTCCACAAAAGCCACTAGGAGTTGAAATTAAATTGGAGGTATCTATAATAATAGGAATAATGTCAAATACAATGATTATGTCAAGGATGAATGTAAAGAAAATAAACATTGTAATTTGGGAGCAGTTAATAGACTCTTACATAATTATGCCGTTTATAAGGTACCAGGGAAGCCACATGTGCAGAAGGAATTATTGCCAAACTTCCTTGTCATCAACAACTACTACTGCTACTACTACTACTACTACTACTACTTTACTAGAATGCGAGTGTTAATGATTGACCAATCGGCTCCTTTTGCTTGGTGTAAGTTACGCGCGCCCGTTTCGAGGACTACGCACCTCACATCTCACCAATAATACACAATTTTTTTCTCATCAACTTACTAACTCAGTAGTTATCCAGGTTGTCAAAACTGTCCCTAAATGATTTATAAAATCGTGTCAAGCCAAGCGTGAAAGTTTAACGTTAAAATAGGAGTCGTTAGAGATAGTTCCGGTTAGTATGAAAATGTGCGGTGCTGGCCTCAGCTAGAACGTTTGACAACTACATTATGTACGCAAAGTTGCGGCGGGCGGTCGACATGTCCATTCCTATTTCTACGAACCGTTTCAAACTGTTACGCGCAAATAAAATCTTTTTCAATCTACGGTGGGGCAAGTTTTGTATATTTAATATACCTTATAATAGTATATATAATAGTAGTTAGAGTGCTCTTTGATCGCCGCAAATCTAGGACATAGGTATTAAACGGCTACGAGCTAGCTATACAGGGTTATTGGTAAAACACCAATAACCTCTTAAGGAGTCATTGTACTCATCATTATGAACAACTTTTACTATGGGAACAAATATGAAATCGCGAAAAACACAGAACAGCTGTTTTTTTTTCGCGATTTCATATTTGTTCCCATAGTAAAAGTTGTTCATAATGATGAGCACAATGACTCCTTAAGAGGTTATTGGTGTTTTATCAATAACCCTGTATATACTAAACTCAATTTTTTGTACACACTTTTCACAACACTTTTCAATCTACCCTCCAATTAGGAAGAGACTATTTACCTATAATATTTGATAGGGAAATAGCTCCCTATCAAATATTATAGGTAAATAGTGCTCTCCTATGATCCATCGAACTGTTATCGACCTCTTCGATATTATTTTTATATAAACTGTATAATTTCAAAGTTTTTTTACCCACATCTAAACTCTCAAAGTTGGCGCCCAGCTCGACGTAATTACTGAAGTTAAACGTGTGATAATGTTGTTGATGAGTTATTGGGTGACCCACATGTTCACAGCGCTAAGTTGCATAATTACTGAACTCTAAAGTTCACCACTCACCTCAACTTTAGCCTGCACGACGATTTTGTCGCCTCTGTTAAAGTTTTTCCATGCAGTTTGCATAAACATTGCAGATAGTTTATTCAGGCTTGAATTTTTTAAGCAAGTAATGCTGGATTCATGCAAATTGCAACAGTAGGAAATGAAAGAATCTGAGCTGAAAAAAAGTACCTAGAATGTGGCAGTTGGTTGCTATCCCACACAATTCGTAATAGGAGAGTGAGCTACAGTTGCGCAGTTGATAGGAATAAATTGGCAATCCGTCAGCGGAGCAGCAATTTCTTCCGTAGCATTCATTCAAATGGCTGCTTGTTATAGTTTAAATGCGATCAACCAATCCTATAGGACTTGTAACTTAAATTCTGCTTTCATATTGTCTTTTAACATTCTGTCACAATATGGGTTACTATTTCCTAAATTTTTTTCCCTATCAATTATAATGTTAATAATGCCAATATTACGAAATTAGGTACCTGTGGTATTGTTTGTCGCTTCCAGATCTTTTGTATAATTTATGTTTTCTTGAAAAACGTTAATTGATTCTATGACGTATATACAGCATTGTTATGAATCCAAATTACCTACAGTATATTAGACAATTTATCTACGTTTGCAGATTTCAAATTTCCGCTGATAAACATTTGAGATTACAGTATTATTTTATTCTCCTTATTTTATTAAAAATATCACGGATATTCGAAAAAAAAAATGCATTCGCATGGATCGAAACTTACCACTACGTATGCTTTTTTAATTGTTTGATCACTGTCTCTCCTGTAATTCAAAACTTCTCGATAATCAACTATCAACCGTATCGAATAGTCAATTTCATTTTAACATAAATAAAATTACGATTAATTTGACAATCCTAACGTAATCCATCCAGTACGATTAAAATAAATTATAAACAATTGCAAAGAACGGAGAAGGTAAGCGATCGAATCGAACGTCAAATGAGTCATCGTGATATTCTGAATCAAGAGCTGATGATAGGCGATCGACGATTGCATGCTTCGAAGGCCCGGCTCGTAGCTAAATAATAATAGCCACGCGTGTCGACCTAAGGTTAAGTTCACTTGCCGCGGTCGGTTTGTGGATGGAATATCATCCATTACTTATAGATAAAGCAGTCGCTCCATGTTAAATACTGGTATTCAGCTGCATCCGGTTAGATTGGAAGCCGACCCCAATATAGTTGGGAAAAGGCTAGGCAGATAGACTTAACGAGAACCGTCCGTGTCTCGGCGTGGTCCCGGTTGTCATTAGTAGATCTTTTAAAGCCGTTACGGGTAGTCAGAACCCCAAAAGTCTGCGAAAACCAGTCTTACTAAGTGTTACCCAGTAACTGGGTAGTGGAGGTCACATCTAGGTGGTCGCTTCACGTAGAATGATGGTATTCGGCTGCGTCGTAGAATGCTGGTTGGACATGAAGCCGACTTCAACAAGGTTGGGAGAGACCTAGGTAGATTGATTGCATAAGTACTATTCTAGCATCACCTGGTCTGTCTGTAGGCTTTAAATTATCAAGCTAATTTCTATGCTTGGATGAGCAATATTGCATGAAGTTCGCATTTTTCTATAATTTACCGCAAATTGTAAAAACGCGAGCCAAAAGCTTAGGTATTCATCAATGTTCGATTTTCACTGTTCAATACGAATATGATGTTGTTCAAAACATTGCAATATTAATTCCAAGTATTTTTCACAAACTAATCACGTAATTGTTGATAGATTGTCAAATGTTTAAAACAAAATTCCAAGTTAAAACGTAAAAGATTAACCCCTCGCTCGATAGATGGCGTTGTACCATTCAGACCAGTTTCTGAATCGCCCTATGCCCTAATTTAGGGGCATGAGGAACAGGGTGTAAAGTTCACTCATACTCCATAGAAAAGGGAGGATCCTCCAACCAGACGGGTGTTATGTCTGGCGGGCAACTGCCCAACGATTGATGTTGGGTTCTCGTATATATGTCCACTGCACAGTAAACTTTAATTGCGTGATGCAGGATTTATGTGACGTCAGGTCTTTGATGCGTAGTTCGCATGTGGCGATGTAGATACCGCCACAGTTTCCTTCACACGGATAATAGAGGTAGGAAATTTTTTCGAGGTTTTTTGTGCCTCAATCTATTGAGTAAGGAAATTATTGGGTCTTGGTAACTCTTGGCAATGTCCTAAATGGGCGAATTTATTTTTTGATGGTATAGGTCGTCCCGGAGAATGCTCGCCTTCTTTGTAACCGGGCTTGGTGAAGCGGTCTATCCTATATTCCTGAATTACCAACATACATTCATTCAATCATTCACTCACAAGGCAGTCAAGGCACAGCATAAACTAATAAATCTAGTGCACAAGAGTTCCCTATAAAATGAGCACTAAGGAAAGATTTTTAGAAATTCTTATATACTTTCTTCGTTTTATACAATGTAACCATGAAGTATTTCAATTTTATAATAATTACGACTCATTTCATTGACTATCTAAGTAGTAAGTACCTACGAGAGTCTAGGCATATCTTTAAATAGAGCAATCAATCTAACATGCCTTATCTATTAATTTCATGGGCAGTTCGTTTGTTAAGGTTCTGTACCCAACGGCAGTATATTACTATGCGCTGTCTTTTGTCCATCCGTCCGTCTGTTACATGGTTGTATCTTTTGAACCGTAATACGTAGACACTTATAATTCTCACAGAGTGTGTTGTATACTACTATAGCTGCTCTGCCTGCCTAGCCTTTTCCCAACTCTGTTGGGGTCGGCTTCCAGTCTAACCGGATGCAGCTGAATACCAGTATTTTACATGGAGCGACTGACCTCCACAACCCACAGGGTAATACGATACCCCTTGGTAAGACTGGTTGTCAGACTTTCGGGCTTCTGACGACCCGTAACGACTGTCAAAGATCTGCGAATGACAGCCGGGAGCCCGGGACCAACGGCTTAACGTGCTTTCCGAGGCACGGAGGAGTCTCGGTATGTAAAGATGGTCACCTATCCACCGACCAACCCCGGCAAGCGTAGCTTAACCTGATGGATCGACCCATGTGGCAGTTATTAACTAGCCACGAGCTCATAACAAATAATTGAACGGTGCTATGGAACTCTTCGTGTGCGAGTTCGACTCGCAAATAGCCGCTTTTTTGTATTGTTATAGTTTGTGAATTATTGGCCTATGATGGTACTATATCATAACCATAAGTTCATAACACAATAACATAACAATTAGTTAGTTGGCCTTTGAGTTTCTCATACATAGCGTTTGTGCTAGAATAGTTATTCGTAGAGATATATTGTATGTGACTGCGTTTCGAACGCGGAATAAAATCACATAACACACATGTATAATATCACGCCTGTAGTCCCCGAAGGGTTAGGCAGAGGTGCACCTTTGGTATACCCACATTTCGCCAGTAGAATTTACTTTTGCTTTTGTTTAAAGTCTTAAGTCTTAATAGGTACCTACAAATGTGTACTCGTAGTGCAAAAAGATCTTTACATTAAATTTTCTTAAAAAAAATACTTATTCCTAATACTATTCGTGCATTATAACAGCTCTCCTTGCATAATCATTTATTCAACTTTAATTAGAGTAAATTACATCATAAAACGAGCTATAAATAAACTTAATGCAGTAAAATGTGATATCGTTCAGTGACGAGTCGTGACGAGTCGTGACGAGTGCACGACCCATCATTGAAAAAATAAATACAAGTAGATGCACTAAAATGTGATATCGTTCAATCACGGGTCGTGTACTCGTGTGGTCACACGTTGTGAACCGTCAACAGTGCACACACGTGCTACAAGTATGTTACTGTGATAACGTTAACTAGACAACTGTAGTACTATTTTATTATTTATTTAGTCTCATACTGTTATCAAGATAACTAACTGTTTCTGAAAGAGTTTCAGTGATTTTTAAATTTTTCATGTAGTAAGTTTTTAGCCTTGTTTTCTTTTACCATGGGAACCCATAGAGTGTTATCTTTTTTTGTGACCATCGGAGTCATTGGTTTATCTTGTGAAGCAGATAATCCTAATATTGTTTTCATAATGGCTGATGATATGGTAAGTTGTAATAATTGTATTATTTTATTCTTAATCATTTTGTAGTATCCTGTAGGTACCTATTGGGTATAATAATATCACCAGAAACCAACTCTTTTTTTGTAGACCATCAAATATTATTATGACCTATTTCTAACGTAATATCTCTTACCCTGGTTTAGTATAATGATCGTAAAATAGTTTATAGATTCATCGTCATAAAGTTATGTAAGGAAATCGTAATAGGTAGCCGGAAAAACTAAACTCTATCAATCTATATGAAATAGTATCATGAAATAATTTGTCTGAAAGATGAGGACCTTTGGGTTATGACTTAATAAAAAGGGTCAACATCAGCATTTTTCTTTTAAATAACTTAAAGTACCTCTATGAGATTTACATAATGAAGTCCCCTACATTCAATAACCCGAAGAATAATTAAGTTTCTTGATGGAAACAATGTTCAACCTTTATGTAATTAACACGAGTCTTTTAGGAAAACAATAGACAGTTACCATTATGGAATACGATAACCATTTCTATTTTATTAATGATAGCTTTGTTTTAAAACAAATCGGAGGTATTGACACACTTATCTATTTTTTATAGGGATGGAATGACGTAAGTTTTCACGGATCTGATCAAATTTTAACACCTAACATTGACTTGTTGGCGTATTCGGGAGTGGCGCTAGGAAGATACTACAGCCATGCTATATGTACACCCTCTAGATCAGCTCTTCTTACTGGAAAATATTCCTATAAAACAGGTTATTTTTAATACTTAAATTTACCTTCAGATACATACTTCATTGTAGATATATAATCGAGATTTTTTGTCTAAAACCGTTGTGAAGTTGTGTTCATTAACCCGCTCATTGACTCTCTGTGACGTAAATGCTTATCAAGAATAATCAAGATACTTGTTCTGTTAACAGTAAAACTTTAGCCAAATATTATTTGTCTATATTTATTTGTAGTAAGTACGCTTAACTCTAATATCTACAAATAATTTTCCAAGTATGAGTATTATTTTATTTTGTAGCACATTCTTTTTACCCGACTGCCCCAGAAGGTGGAAAACCAATAACCTAAAATATGGTGTAACTTTTGTATGTCATACCTTACAAAAAACAAAGTTCAATGCTTGTTTTTCTCTTTTCAGTCATATGTTTTTGCAGTCGGGTTTTTGTTTTTTTAAATAATAGTTTTTTTGAAATCGTACTATGATCTGAACTATTTTCTCACCCAGGCATGCAAGGATATCCTCCTCTAACAATGGGTGAGGATCGGGGCATTCCAACCAGTTTGATACTATTGCCTGAGTATTTCCAAGACGCGGGTTATACAACCCATTTGGTTGGTAAGTGGCACGTTGGGTCATCCCGGGAAGAATATTTACCTACCAAAAGAGGCTTTGATAGTCACTTTGGACATAGAGGTGGTTACTTAGACTATTATGAGTACACTTATGAGGAGCATGTAAGTATATTTAATTTTGTTACCTACTGTTTAAAAAAAAACATTATAACAAAAAAAAACACATATTCCTCGGGAATCTTCCTAGTTGTAGCTAAAGTCTTCGATACATATCGTCCCAGTGAAAAACATAAATGGGTTTAAGGATACGCACGAGGAACGACGAAATTTAATGGTTTGAAGTTATTCTTGTATTTTTTTTGTTAAATTAATAAATCGAAGTTAGAAAATAGGGGATTACACCCCCTTAAACTTAGGTTCTCCCCAAGGTAGTAAACTGGGTCCGATTCAGTTCGATTTTTACTCAAAACATCGTATTGAAGTGAACTATGGGTTGACAGTTCAACTACATAATAATTATTATCTAGAAAACTTTACGAGGTGTGTAACCTTAATTTGTCTGTTAATTTGTGTAAACTTGTTTTTAGTGGAGCGTCGGCCAAGTTTCTGGTTTATCCTTATTTAGAAACCAAACCCCAGCATGGGATGTTGAGGGTTATATCACCGACGTCTACACAGAACATGCCAAGTCAGGTAAGTTTTATTGCTAATAAAAATGTAGAAAAAATGAAGAAAAATGCCAAAATGGTGATTTTTCTTAAATAATATCAAGCCATGCAATTAACTGGTCGTCTGTCGTAATTACAGACACAATTAAAAATCCATTGTGTCTCAACGAGATCTACGTTCCGACATACCAAAGGTAAATGTCGAATTTCAAAACTTGGAAATCCTTGAAACCGTTCATAATAAGTTCGTATATTATTATTTGTATGAGATAAGATATTCCATCTGTAACTCTTACATCTAGATGTAATCATATTATCATTCAATCAGTCAAACCAAAAACATAAATCGCGTTGTATTATTTAGCACTTAATTTTATCTGCTTTTATCAGTTATCGAGAATCACGACACGTTGTCTCCCCTGTTTCTATTGGTTGCGCACAACGCTCCACATGCGAGCAACGAAGGTGCTCCTCTGCAGGCACCACCAGAAGAAATCAGGGCAATGAGACACGTCGAGTCACCGGAGAGAAGGATATTTGCAGGTAAATATTACCCAAGGAATTTGAGGGCTCAATAATAATTTGGCTAACTGCCTGCTGAAAATTTGTATGTCTTTTTGATACTTACCAAGACTCTCACAACATCCTCGTGTTATAATACAACATAATATACGTTATTGTTAACGGGAAATAAAAACACTACACTCAGATGTTCACATCCGCGTTACTCAGCGTGGCAGCGATTGTACGTGTGAATCTTTATCAAACTTATATGTATTTTGCTTTACGTTTTAGCGATGGTTAAGAAACTTGACGACAGCGTCGGTGAGATTGTCCGAGCTCTATCTGAGAAGGGAATTTTAGAAAACACGATAATTGTGTTTGCCTCAGACAATGGAGGTATGACAGTCGGCCAGTATAATAACTACGCTTCAAACTATCCTCTGAGAGGAATTAAATTGACACCTTATGAGGGAGGCGTGCGAGTTGTTGGGTTGGTGTGGAGTACTCACTTGAACAACACAAGTCATTACTGGGATGGTTACATGCACGTCACTGACTGGCTGCCAACTTTATTGAGTGCTGCTGGTGTAAAAGCTCCCACAGACATTGATGGAATCGATCAGTGGGACAGCATAAACTCTAACTTACCTTCTCAAAGAATGGAGATGTATGAAATCGACGATAGCACAGGATATGCTTCAATAATATATGGAGAGTTTAAGTTGGTAATGGGAGACGTTGTTCAGAGTTACAGTACACACCATGGTACTAATCTCATAGGTATGATTGGCAGTCCACCGTCATATGTTGACGCTCTTACAGGCAGTACCGTGTATGGTGTACTTGACTCGGTTGGCATGACCTTCAATACTGATGACTTGAGTCTAAGAAACAAAACAACAATCAAATGCGATATATCTTCGGCTACTACATGTTATCCTGGTAACGGTGAGTTTTATCATGAAATGCTAGTCTCAGTGTAGAAATTTCAACTAGAATTTCACAGTCAGTCACAGGCCGGATTATGACCGCTGCCTGGTTTCATTCGTCAAGTGGCAGATCCGTATGGGGTCGCTCGACGAGTGGAACAGAAGATAAAAAAACGGCCAAACACGTCACCAAAATGTTGCTCCCATTCGTGATAGATACCTTCACAGTAACTACATTTTTCAACTTTAAAAAACAGCTGAAGGAAGTGTATTTGGCCCCAAGCTTCGAGTGTAATTTTACTTAAAAATATTTAAGTATTATATTCAAGTATTAGAATATCGCTAGTCCATGTCCGGACACACTGCATATTAATAGCTTCTTCTCCAAAGGCGCTTTCAGTGAACCAAGGTAGATACCTTGGTTCTAGATAGAAACAGTGGTTTATATGAACAAAGTTTAAGGCAAAAAGTGCTATCTATGAACAGAGATTTCTGTTAACAGTGCTTCCTGTGGACCGAGATATCTACAAACAATGTTTTCTATCAAAAAAGTTTTCGGCGAAACGTGCTGTCTAGGAATAGAGATTTCTATCAGCTGTACTTTCTGTATGAAGTCGTATCGTACAAGCGTGTTTCTATCTTAGGTTCCACACTTTAGTGTACCGTAGTAGTGATTGTTGCCACAACAATATGTAGAATGAATCCATTGCTGCTAGATTGATGATTGATAAAAAGGAGTAATAAACCGCTTATATTAATTACTCCTGCCATCAAACAGCTCTCCAAATGTGGACATGGCCAATAATACTGCATGTATAATTTTCAGGAACAGTATGTCTTTACAATATAATAGAGGATCCCTGTGAAACAACGGAATTATCCGCCAGATATCCGGACTTACTACCATGTTTGCAGTCTCTGTTGGAAACAGAAATGGCGAAAAGGATTCCTAGAATTGTGCCAGTTTTCAGGAACCCCTTAGCTGCTCCTAGTCTGTTCAACTATACGTGGGATGTTTGGATTAAGTGAGGTAACTTAATGTACTCTGTACTGTATTGTTTAAAATGTTTGAATTTGTAGTGCATCAGAGGGCCTATACAAGTGACAATCGCTTCGAAAGCGTTTCGATTTCTACAGCGACTTTCAACAGGATTGACATAAGCTTTTCGATAGGTTATGTCAGTCCTATACATTTTTGCCTTTTCCATCATCGTTATCGCTGATAGAATGTCACTTTGTCTAGGGCCTCAGATCACCCTGCGATAAACAGTGTTAAGTGTTAGCACGAAGAGGCTGAAAGTTACTTATACGTGTTCATAGAATCATCCTTAGATGTCGTAAGAACGAAGGTCCTTCTAAAAATGTTAGTTTTTTTTGTCATTGAAAGAATAGAAGCGCGGCTATGTAATGAATAATTCTCGTAGTTCAGATTCGCAGTGAGTTCCCGGACAGGGATTGTTCAAATATTTACATACGAGTAGATATAACTGGCGAGGTCTTGCTGGAGTTTTATCCTTATCTTTTTCATTGGCGCTGATTGTGAAGCGTACTTGCCGTGTATATTGAGATAAATATCTGCCAAAATCTGTATTTCTGGTTTACTTAGGATACTGCGAATACCATGGTTATCTATAATGGCATGAAAATTAAAGGAAATAGCTTCCAGAGCTGAATTAACCAGTTGTGACCTATCGTCTTCTTGTTGTGTGAACAGTGAACAGTGAACGCGGAAAAGAAAAGATTTTGCAACTCAATTAGCATTAAAGCATTTTGCAACCCTGAGTTTTGTGCAGATTTTCGCGCTTGCTATCTGCATAGTCGATTTTTTTTAAGCAAGCTTTGTTTTATTACAATTGTGTGATAATAATATTTTATGAGTATTAGAATTAATAATTATTAATAATTAATGAGGAATTAATAATTTAATTTGCCATTGGATGTCTATTTAATAGTTTTGTAGGTAATAAGAATAAAAAGAGAATCAAAATATTATTATAATATCTTAACAAAATAGATATTAATCTTTCTTACAAAAACAAAACAAAAGATTTATAAACATTTATCTAGACTCTAGAATCTAGAGTCTAGATAAATTTTTATTGTTTTAAAAACGTTTTCTAAGCGTGAGAAAGGATTTTTTTTACATTAATAATATTCTGAGTAAATGTAAAAGATACAAGGTTGGATTTTAGGAGTACCAAACATGTAATCTATCCGATACCCGTACCCCAATAATTTATTCCTAATTTTGTAATTTGATTGAAGTAAATATTTCTTAATAAATGATTAGTAATACCTAATTAAAAAATATATTATAAAATAAATGCTTTGTTTTCAATCATAGCGTTATTGCAACGTTTTACTTACAATTAGTTTTTCATTCTAACGGCAGTAAGTACAACATCCATACAGGATAGGTACCTTCTTACTCATTTTATTTTTTATACCGCTGTAAAATGATAGGATATAATATTAAAAAAATGATTGAATGTCCAACATACAGCGGTTGAGTCAGGACCAAAGAAGGATACTCGACATTTTTACAACGCTATAAAATAAAATTGTTGTGCATAAATCCGGCAAAATCATACTCGACACCGTCGTAAAATAAAGACGGAGAAGCAGAGGCTCCATGATTGATATGGACCAATCTAGTCGATAGAAGAAAATAAATATAAATTAAATTATTTTGTAAAAATAAAACCGAAACCCAATTCAGACGCTGAAATAAAGGAAAAGCCACACCTAATAATGAAAAGAAAAACTGTGGTCATTTTTGAAAATGTATTTGCACAGTTTACTGCACCAATATTTAAACTTAGCTAAAGCTAAGTTTAGTATACTACAAAGGCAGTCAAATACGTAAGTGCTTTAGATCCTTTCTTATTAATATCCTACAAATATTATAAAAGTGAAAGTTTGTGACGATGGATGGATGTTTGTTACTCTTTAACGCAAAAACTACTGAACGAATTTAGATAAAATTTGGCACACAGATAGTTTCTAACTTGGATTAACACATAGAATACTTTTATTTCCAATAGTCCCACAGGATCGAAACTTATGCGGGTGAAACCGCGGACCGCTGCTAGTAGATCATACGTTCGCCTTTAGTTCCAGCAAGCCTTAGTTTTGCCTAATCTGCTAATCCTCTAATAGCACTCCATTGCAAATCGATATCAATTAGGACTGAAAGCTGAGATTGGGAGTGAGTAGAAGCCACTCGAAATTCTTTTCTTTTCTCTTCGCTTGCAGGAAGCAGGCAATGATTTATGTAAGCACATAAATCTCACAGCAGCTAGCAAAATAAAATATGTTAATATCGTTGTCACGCCAAGGTTTGCAAGAACAAAATATTCAAGTTTCCACTTTATTTAAAAAAATAAAATTATACAATGTGGAGATAAAAATACGACAATACATGAAAATACTGGATGCATCCATCGGAGTATTTTGAAAATATGAAATAAATTTTATTTTAACATTGAATTTGGAATATATTTTTGAAACTGAATGCGATCAGCAAATAAACTACGTTTTAGGGCTGTCAGTGTCATTATTTTCTGTGGAGTATTGACAAGGATGCGCTAGGGTAGCCCGCGAAATTCAAATTTTCTCACGTTTTTTGCAATTTGCAGGTCAGTATTAAGTTGTATGTTGATCTAAATATTATTGGCGGCCGTAACAAATATGGATTTACAGAATTATAAAAATTTGAATCAGCAATACAACTCTCTAAGTTCATGTCGTCAATCGTTAAGATTAGAGTATTAGAGAATTTCACATCACATCGCGTTCAGTTACATACATAAATTCTATGTAGGGTGAAATTCGCCCTACATAGAATTTATGGGCTGACTATGGGTTTTGTCTATCAACCAACTGCTATAGTGACTAAACTATTGGAAATATTTGATTAAACGTTTACATGCAGACTAGGAACGTTATAAGAAATACAAAGTTCAAATTATTGTCTTATCGTCGTCTACATTTATCGAATAAAAATAGGTTGTTGTATTAAAAAGATTGATACTGTAAGATAAAGTCGCAAAGACACTTCATGATGAACGCAATATAGAGTGACACCTAAGCGATTGCACGAATTTGAGCTTTCAAATGCTCCTCATCGTACCAAAGGAATTTAGGAGCGTATTACAAACGTTTTCTCACAAAAGCGGCTGCTTATTACATGAACAGAATCTCTGTGAAACCTTTTAAGTAGCTATTAAAGTGTTCCTGGGCAAGCCACTTAATATTTAGCATGAATTTTCTCTGTTTACCTGTGAAGCGCTTCAGGTTAGTATAATAGAACCGTTTTCCCCCCGAAGGGAAGAAAACGAATATTTAGGTTTCAGCCGTAGCTCGACCCACTGTGAGATTACCCCCTTAAACTTTGCGCGTTTGCAGTGTGTTTTTACCATTATTTCCTTCACTTTTTCGATGTGGAGGGTACGTGCGTAGCAGCCATCGCCGGTTAGCTTGTCATGTCAGTACTATCACAATCACAAGCCGGCAAGAACGGCAAATAGTGGGTCGAGCTACGGCTGAAACCTAAATATTCGTTTTCTTCCCTTCGGGGGGAAAACGGTTCTATTTAGGTGTTCGAGCCTACGCTCGACCCACTGTGAGATGTGTTTATATTCTGCCGGCGATGGCTAGACGTACTGTGTTGGAACCGGTAAATGTTGTACATAATACGTAAGTAAGACGCAAATATTACTAATGAAAAATAAAACTTTAATCAAAATAACAAAAATATCAGTCTTTCATGATTATAATAATTAAAGGAAATGATTAACTATCTAGAATAAAAGTTTAATCGAAATAACAAAATATCAGTCTTTCCTTATTATATTAATTAAGCTTAAATTGGAGAGAATGATTGACTTAAACTGTCTAAAGTCCCTTTTGATTGATTCGGGATTTCTTTAAAATAATGTTTTAAAAAGGTATCCCTTGATCTCCAGTTCCCTCGTTTGATTACTTCATCAAGATTAAGGTTTCTATTGATCCAATTATCTGAATTAACTGCTGCCCTACAACTTCCAGGAGACGCTTTGATTTGTGCCTCCTTGAATAGCGTTCGAATCCAACCAGCAATAACGCTTCTAGAGGCTTCCTTTACTTTACCCCTGGTAGATATGAATAGGCTAGTCAGGTTACCCCGTCTTAATTTGCAAATGGTAATCAGTCTATTAACCCAATAAACTATATTTAATCTTTCAGCACCTTTATCATATAACTGCCAGCCAGATTGTCTGTATTTAGAAGAGTCGGTTTTTGAGCCGAATCGTGGCCAAAATACAATATAATTTATATGGGACTCGAACAGTTCTGGTCCTATATCCAGAAGCGTCAGGTCATGAATTCTTCTCCCCGATGATAAAAGAAGCAATGCAGCTACGTGTCGCGATATTTGGAAAATACTATTATTGTCAATCTCATATGTCTTCAAGAAATCTACTAATTGTGAGACATTCCACGTTTTTGGTTTTGGTGGTGGCGGTCGTGCAATGAAGACTGCTTTCATCATCTGTTGTACGAGTGGGTGACTGCTAAGTTTATCACTCATCTCCGGATTTGCAAACGTGGTAACTACGGATTTGTGGACTGCGATGGTTTTAGCTGCTAGTTTTACTTCTTTATGAAGAAAATGGATGTATTTCGCTACCTCTTGAGGTTTCGGGTTATCCATTTGGTAATTATTACTCAAAGCCCATGATTTCCAGCGCTCCCAAACGGAACTATAAGTTTTTAATGTTGACTTCCGCCACGACGTTTCCAAGAGTTCTCGGCTCTCGCTTGGCCATGATTCTACTAAACGAGACCAGCCCGTACCCTCCAGACCTGCAAACACAGGTCTTTTATCTCGGGAGGGGGGCGTCCCGTTCTCAGGTCTACTAAGTTCCTGCGCAAATTTGGGATCTTGAATGGTTGGCTCCGAGCTCGTTTCTTGACTTCGGTTTTCCAAAAGGTTCGCTCCCAATGTGGCGTCACCAGGTAGTAGGTTCCTGAGCACTTGTTGAGGTGCTGTAGAACGCGTGGTATAAGACATGGAGGAGGAAATATCCACCCCAGCTTGAAATTCCATGGCTGGCTGAAGGCATCCACAAATAGGCAATTCGGGTCTCTGGCATCCTCGCTGACATAGTTGTTCATGATTGCTGAACGGGCGCTTGCAAAAAGGTCGACTATCGGGGTACCCCACTTCCGGAATACTGACCGCAGGACTGACTTGCTCAGCGTCCACTCCGGTATTGTCTTCGCTCTCGACAGGCTGTCGGACATTGAATTGTATCTTCCAGGGAGATAGCGGGCTACCAAGTCTATCTGATGACGTTTGGCTAACTGTAGGATTTCTTCGGTGATTTCCAAAAGCTTTGTGGATCTGGTCCCGCCTTCTTTGGTGATATATGCTACGACTGACCGGTTGTCTGACTGAATCATAACTGTTTGATTTTTCATTTGGACTCCGGTTCTTCGGAGTGCCTCCAAGACAGCCCAGAGTTCTTTTCTGTTGCTGTGCCAAGATTTCTGAGAACTGTCCCACTGGCCCTGTAGTTTTCGATTGTTGATTGTTGCACCCCAACCGGTCCTGGCAGCGTCTGTGGTGATGAAGGTTGTTGCAGACTTTTGATGGATTTGTGATGGTTGTCGTATGTTGCGGAGCCACCACTGAAGCTCCTGAACAACTATTTTTGGGAGAGGGAATTTTCTGTGTTTGTCTTCTCTTGGAAGTCGGTTGGCTTTTATTTGGATGCGACGAGAATGTAGCCTCCCGAGTGGGATAACAAAGGTTGCGAAGTTTAGATTCCCTAACAAGACTTTGGCTGTCCACCAAGACCACATTTGATTTCGTAAGGTTTCTCGAATCAATTGTATTATTTTTAAAATTTTGGGGTTCGGTAGCCGTTTTAAATTTTCCTTTGTATTCCACAGAATTCCAAGATATTCCACGCTTTGACAGGGAATAAGAACTGATTTCTGAAAATTTATGCACCAGCCCATTTTTGTGAGATATTCTTGAACCAATTTGCTTTGTTGCAGAAGGATGGCAGGATCGTGATGCATTATCATGAAATCGTCTAAGTACACTACCACTCTGATTCCTCTTTCCCTGAAAATGTTTGCAATCCAGTTAGTTATTTTTGAAAATATGTAGGGGGCTGTTGCAAGGCCAAAAGGTAGACAGGTCATTTGAAATATTTTTCTATTGAAATAGAAGGCTAAAAATCTACGGTGAGATTCTACAATAGGAATGTGAAAATAGGCCTGCGAAAGGTCTATTTTGATCATATAATCTGATTCGCCTAAGCAGAGTGGAATTTTGTGGTGGTTTATTAAGCGAAATTTAGGGGGATTCAAATATTCATTTAATAGCTTTAGATTAAATATAGGCCGGTTCGAGCCGTCCGATTTCTTTCTTAAAAACACGGGGGACAAGAATCCGGAAGGACTTTTACATATTTCAATTGCACCGCACTCTAACATTTTTTCGACTTCTAGCGTCATGTCCGTAGAGGACTTAAGCGCTAGCCGAGTACAAATATCAGCATTGAACACTTTTAATGGTGGGGTGCATATGAAAGGAATTCTGTAGCCAGATAATATAGACAGGAGATTTTTTGAGGCGCCTAGGTTTTCCCAAACTAGCAATTTATTCTTTACCTGTCCTGCCAAAAAATTAGTATTTCCTTCCTTCAAATTTAGTTTTCTTCGCTTTCGCGGCAGGTGTTGTAGAAGGGCGCTTTCCTGAGAATCGGCCCGAGAATCTGTCTTGTCTAAAGTTAGATCTTCTGATCTCATCACCGGTTCGTGTCTTCGTCCTGGTTTCCTGATGGGTGACCGGTGTCTTAAAAGGCCTGGGTTTGTAGGAGTTTGTATGGTTTCGTTGTTTTGCAGGAAAAAACTTATTTGGGCCTCCTTGCTCCTTGATTAGGTCCGATAATTGAGGTTCCGAAAAAAGGTGAGTTGCTGAAGGCGGAATTGAGTGTAATAATTCATTTAAAGTCTTATTGGTGGGTTTATAAACACTTCGCCTATGCTGTATTATCTCCGCTCTTTTTCCGCATGTGTATTGAAGAAGTGCATCAGATGTTTTCCGAAATTGGCATTCTTGTCCCAAGAAATTCTTGCTGATGTGAGATTTCACCTCCAGAGAAGCATTTTTGAAAGTATCCATAAAACATTGCCTTTGTTGAAGGAGGCCATGGGAGACTGCAGCTAAACACTGATCCATATTTTCTAGCAACGAAATCATTTGCCAAGAAGGCGTTGTGCCTGCAAGAATGCTATTAACCTTTAAGGACGTAAAAACCGGGGTTGCGGTGAAGTGTTTTTGAACATCTGCATATCGGATATTCTTCCACTTTTCGCTATTTAATCTCTGAATTTGAATGCCTTGCTTCGCGACAGATTCTTCTGCATCACCAATTTTTGCCTCTGATTCTTTGGTTTCAGGGTTGAAGTCGTTGAAGTGTTGTTCTTCTACACTATCAGGGTGTCCCGCTGTAGTTGTTACACAAGACGAGAGATTTCGATGTATATCTCTTTCTTCTAGTGTTAATGGTGGTGCAGCCCAACTACCGTCTTCCCTATCATTTGAAGACTCTTGCTCATCCACTGATAAATCCTGAGGAGGATGAGTCTTACTAGTAGTTTGTATAAACTGCTGTAGAATTTCAGTTTGCTGTTCCATAAGGCGTTCCAGTCTCTCTATCCTGGGATTTTGGTCCATTTTTGGACTATGAGGCCTATTGCGATAACTCTGTGTAGATGTTGAAGGTGAAACTGATCTTTGAGTACGGGACTTAAGAAGTCTAGACGCTTCGGTTTGTGAGATTAACTGAGGTTTGATTGTTGGTAGAAACTCGTAAACCCCGTTAAAGGCGTCTATTGGGTGGATCATTTTCATTGTGGCGAGAGGTGCGTAAATAAGAGCGCGACCTATAGGCCAGTTAATTAGCTTCCTCTTTATAGCTTTATACTTTCGCTCACTTAGGGATGTTGGGGTACTATCGCAAAAAACGTGGGCAAGCTGAACCGTGGGCATAGCAAAACGAAGTCGGCACTCATCATCCGATGATATTTTGCTTCCAAAGAGGTCCTCGTAGTCGACGCAGTTGACAACCCACGATCTCCAATCTTCTGGGTATATTTCATCAATCTTGTTGACAAATTGGGTGTATACTGACTCCTCATCAGGGGGAGGTTCCCAGTTGGCGAGTTCGCCCATGGTAGTGCGCTCCAAGCTCTGTGGGCGACAAGATAGATTTAGAATACGAACGTCGTATCAAAGTAAAGGTGTCGGCTACGCAGCCGACATCTAGTAGGCAGCGTAGCCGATGTCTCGATCTAAGTGTCGGCTGTGCAGCCGACGTTTCGTAAACGTTTTGTTCTTTGCGTAGCCAACATTTCGATAATAGCATTATCAAAACCCTCAAGTTGTGAGGATATTATTGGGGGCTTACCCCATTGCACATATAATAGCGAGTCTGCCGTCCTGGGAGCGGGCATTCGCAACAAGTGCACATCCTATCGATGAGATTTAATCACTTTATCACATCACTTATTAAGAAGAATGTCCTTACCTCATTTACTTCGCGAAGAGCCATTTTATATTCACTAGAAATTTAATATTATTTTTCCAAACACACTGCTCACTGCAAAGTTTAAAGACGTACTGACATGACAAGCTAACCGGCGATGGCTGCTACGCACGTACCCTCCACATCGAAAAAGTGAAGGAAATAATGGTAAAAACACACTGCAAACGCGCAAAGTTTAAGGGGGTAATCTCACAGTGGGTCGAGCGTAGGCTCGAACACCTAAATATGCAGTTTCTTATCTTTATCTACGCTCTCACCTCATCTAATTTTTAAATTCGTTTACTTTGCTTTTTGGAGCCGATGGTACGGCTTTGTTGACCAAGGTTAAGTAAATTATACCAAAAAAAAAGCCTTATTATCGGCTAACAATTTGTCGGATGAGCCTGTAGGTCAAGGTTCCCTTTTTCAGCAGTTTATATATGTTTGTAAGTTGATTCAGTTTGTTATAAAAGGGGCTTCGCATACGCTTGTGCGGCTTCACTATACTTTTTCTTGAAATGCTACGAATGAAAAGCGACCGTTGGCAAAGAAACATATCACATTTTTATATATACGGACTGGTCGACTTTCAAGTTCTAATGGCTGTCTAACAGTTGCCTTATAGAATAGAGTTCCGTTTCTAGATCAAAATAAGGTACTCCAATTCCTTTCACAGTTCAGGAAAGAATTCGCTAGCTCAGCACCGTTCGAAGCGTATCATCGTACAGCACATATATATCAGGTTGCCATGGTTATGATAGGGAACTATATTTTCTATCACCAAAATTTATATTTGTCATCAAGTTGTATCACCTAATAAATACATCTATCGCCACGAAATATTTTCGTTCTCAGATAAACAAAAATTGTTCCCAGGTATGAATTATCAAATTAATGTTAATATATGTGTAAAATAAGAGATCGATAACCAATAAAATTATATTGCATTACATGAATATAAACTTCGTTCTTATAATAACAGTTTTGTTACTTAAATAATAGCTCTGTGCTCAGAATGGTAGATCTGTCACCAAATAAATCGATTATCGATCCCTGATTGCGACTCCTTTTTATTTGATATTTTGTCACCAATACAGTAGTAACATTTTATTTCGTTCAGATATTAAATTAATAGTATTCGTTACCAATTTAATACATCAATTTATAATTTTAATGAAAAAATGATCAAAGGGGCGGAGACAAATTGGCGCGCTTTAAAAATTGATTAGCCATACGCTTAAAGCTGGCCAACCCCCCACCAGAAGCAAAAAATGTGCTTATCGGCCAGAAAAGAAAAAGGGGGCGCCCTTCGAAATCCAAACCAGCGCTGATTATTCAGTGATTATTGTTTTTTAAGAATAAATATTGATTATTTTAACTTTAATTAAGTGTTTTATCTATTATTCTGCTAGCCATAAGCCAGCTATTTTAAACCAGCGCTGATTGTTCAGTGGTAATTATTTTAAACAATAAATATTGATTATTTTGACTTTAATTGTTTTATTTACTACTCTGCTAAAAATTTTATTTAAATATAATTTATACTACCAGTGGAAATTTAAAACCTTGGGAGTCTAGTTAAGTAGCAGAATCTTTTGGTTGAAACGATGATGACAACCCTAATTTTTTATTTGAACTTAATGCAATTTTCTAGTAACATAATATGATTTATTGGTGATCTCTTTAAATTAGTTTGCTTAAATACTTATTAGGACACACCTATTATAATACATACAAAAACATTTATTTGGTACTAGACCTTATATCTCAGGATTTTAGGTGATTTATTGTGGAACTGATTTTGCATTGTTTGGTGACTACATTTTGGTGACAGATCTACTATTTTGAGGACAAACCCTATTATTTAAGAAACACAAAACTAATTAAATTGGTGATAGCTTAAATGATACCCGTTATGATACCTGTTATAATGCTGTAATTGCTTATGGGTAGAGTGGCCAACGAATTTTATTTTATTAAAAAAAAAAAAAAAACAATTATCAACACGAATTATCGCACTATGTTTAGGGACAAACAGTCTTCTTTTTTTTAATTTCCCGCGTCTTTACAGGATCAACTTTCGTTGGCCAGACTCTAGCACACTCGCTACGGAAAATCGTTCCGATCGCACCGTACCGTTCAAACTGCACCGATAATCGAAACATGTGATTAAAACTGTACCGTCAAACGGAGTAGTATGAAAATTTGAATAGGTAAATAAATAAATAAAAATAATAACACACAGATAGAAAGCGTCACGTAACGAAAAAGCGTTATACCCCCTCCATGCGACTATCTCTCTCTTTCTATACGAGTGGGTGTGTGCGTACGAGTATCGGGTGAGGAACTTTGTTCCTGATAGGAGTCTCCCAACCGCACACGTTTTTGAATTGAAAACTTCTTTAGGCGCGTTGAGCACTTTTTGGGTGAACAAAAATCATGGAACTCGCGTCATCGTTACCGAACGCTTGAAGAAACGAATGAATTTTACTTAGTTTTCACTTCTATCGGTAGTCCCCAAAGACTGCCCCGCATTTTTTTTATGTCTTGCGAAATCTGCGTAGTAGGCAAATAATATAAAATTTCTAGCGTTAGACCCGGATATTATTACGATTCTCAAACAAAAATGTCGTTTTAAAAACTGGCAGATTCAATACAAATCTCTCTTTTTTTCATATATTGCGTGCCTTAAAATCTGGGTCAAATAAATTTATTTTCTTTCTTACTCAAACTTTGTTTAGAAAACATGCATCTTTTGCATTCTGGGGTTATGAGATGAACACAGTGTGTTAGTTTTAGAGAAAGTTTTGGCTTCGTGCGGCCCCCGTCGGCTATTTTGTCGTCCACCCTCAAAGGAATCTCATTACACCGGCATTATCCTGAGCAGCGTTAAGAAATAATTACTGTCACCAGGACGTTAGCAGATGCTAATGAATAGACATTGACTGTAATCTGTGGAACTTTTGTAACGAAGCTAAGCTAAAAAGTTAAAACGTTACATGCACAAGTTATAGCAGTGGTGATAGCAGTGGTGGCCCAGGGGTAACGGCCACGACTTACGAGTTGTAGGTCGTAGGTTCGAACCCCGACAGGCGCTTTACTTTGTGTATATTATTTCATCACCACTACTCTCAAAACGGTGAAGGAAAACATCGTGAGGAAACCGGCATATCCTAGAACCAAAAATTCGAAGACATGTGACATCTACCAACCCGCACTGGGCCCGCGTGGTGGATTACGGCCCGCTCCCTCTCACAGAGAGGAGGCCTGTGTCCCAGCAGTGGGAACAATATAGGCTGATTATGTATGTATGTATGTATGCACAAGTTAGGGTTTTTTTTAAATTTTGTGTGCGGTTGTTGGCATTAAGCTCGCCCCCTATTACATAGGACTTAAAAATAACTGGTGAAATGTCGGTGTATTAGGCACACCTCTGTCTAACCCTTTGGGGAATATTGACGTGATGTTATTTGTCTTGTATCTTGACTCTACCTACTTGAATAATTTTTGCCAATAAATGAAAGCTTAAAAAAAGAAGGTAACAACTGTTAGGTTTCCATTTATTAATAGATAATTGTTGATTATTGTACTGGCAACACTGAAAGATTCGATATGGTGAAATGGCGCGAGAACGGTCTCCTGGGTCGGGCACGTAAGACGTGCTAGTGGCGGTGTCGGTTTAAAATATGGATTGGGATGCAATACTTGGAGATCTACTGTCAATTAAGTTAACCTGTTAGTTTTATCGTAATTATTGGAATATTAAATCAATAGTGATATTATTTGGGGAATAGGAGATGTGATGGTATGGTGTAGAATATTGAATATGATGTTGGCAAAGAAATATAAATGAATGACTAAATGTCTTGGTGTTTCATCTTATTTCCCTAATCCCTGAAATACTGTAAACATGGTGGTAATAATAGACAGTTAGAGATTATGATATTGGGGTAACGACTTGAGATCTATTTGGGAATTAGTTATGGGTGGTGTTTATTACACAACCAATGTTAGTTAGTTATCATTAGCATTTTTATGAAAAAAATACGGTTTTCCTCAAATCCTTGACTGTGAGAAAATATTATCTACGCAAATGTGCTTTTCCTTATTACCTATGTTTGTATTTTTCCTCATAGATAGGGTCGTGCGGGCCTTATCACACTGGCGATTTGCGAGCGCGTTTCAACGTAGCGATCAACGTGTTCGCCACGTTCGTAGAACGAGTGCGATTGCCGTTAGGGCGCTTATAGACCAACGACACTCGATCGACGACGAGCGCTGCGGCGTAGTCGCCTTGCTGACGACCGTGGACGACGGCGTCGTCGCCGCACCGTCGACGTCGTCGCCTAGCGGCGGCGACGTAGTCGCCTAGTTGTGGCGTGTGCGGTGTGTTGTAGTTGTCTCGGAGACCAGACGTATTCTTGTTCTTGTTAAACATTTTTTAATTGAAGAAATTAATAAATCAACACTAATTTCGTCGTCACTCATTTTGCTCGTAATTTACGTGCTAGACTATTTGTTGCCGACTGCACGGACTTATTGCAACGACACAACTGGGCGACGACGTCGTCGTCCACGGTCGTCAGTAAGGCGACTACGCTGCAGCGCTCGTCGTCGATCGAGTGTCGTTGGTCTGTAAGCGCCCTTAGTGCACGTGAGAGAGTGAGACAAGCGAGAGTACAATAATTGTTAAAACGCGGAGAACAGGGCCCCGTTTATCAAAAGTTACAAGTCTACACGTTCACAGGTTATCTAGAATGATAATTTTCGTTAAATTCATAGCTCATCTCCATATTAATAATCAGCCATAATGTTCCCACTGCTGGGGCACGGGCATCAGGTAATCTCTCTCTTTTGAGCACATTTAAAAAAAGAAAATCGAATATAGACATTTATTGCGGTACTAAGCACGACACTTGTAAACTTGTAAGACGGAATAGAGAGTCGCCGGACACTCTCAGGATTTTTCATATTATGAAATTATATATTTTTTTTAAATTCAATTCTAATTTTGTAGCATACCTACCAATGTATTTTGTTGGCCCTGTTCAATTATTCGGAAAAGCCTCCTATGTTGTTAAAGCACCGAAGTAGACAATGCTTATCCTTTTTAAATGGCCTTGTGTAATTGGATTTTCACAGAATTTATACCCAATTATGACATTGGGTGTGTAATAATAAAGATAAACATGTGATAAGGCATTTATTTCATGTAGGTACAGGATGTTTAATTAATGAAATACATATATCGTTACATCATTAGGCATAATGTATGCATAGTAATTGCTACTGACAAAATAAATGTGTAAGTGCTTGCTTCTTGTAAATTATTTTATTTTCTCTTTCCACACATTTTTTATTCCCAAGCTGCATTCATCAAATTAAATAGTGTGTATGACTGACGACACATCTGAAAGTAAATTATTCGTGGATCAACCTTTTAAAACTGTTTTTAATTAGAAGTAATTTACTCTAACATAAATAACAAGTTAAATTAAATTAAAAATTTAAAAACCCTCGACAAAAACAGAGCATCTAATAAACGATTTTTTTATATCTAAGAACACTCTCGATCATTCACCTTTCAAACAAAGCAAAAAAAAACAAAATCGGTTTAGTCGTTTGGCAGCTTCGATGGCGCAGACAGACACACAGATACAGACGTTAAACTTATAACACCCCTCTTTTTCCGTCGGGGGTTAAAAATAGTTATTTGTAATTACTTACCTGTATTGAAACCTGAGCGTTGCGAGGGTTTCTAAGGTACGAGACCCAGGAAAACTTTGCTGCCGAGCGAAACACACAGCTTTTCACCTGACTACAGCGAGGAAAATGCTAGGTGTCTCCATGCATTGAACAAAAATATTGTACCTAAGCTTTTATGTACTTTTCGCGCAATTTTTCCGGAAGAAAGCTCAATTCGGCATTATGTACCGCTTGCACTAACTCTGCACTGCTAAACAAACCCAAATGGTGGAAAGTGAATTGAATATACAGAAGAAAATTATATAAAGTTTTTTTATGTGAAAACTTCTTTAGTTGAGCGATTTTTTTTCGTGCTGGCCAGTACGATTATTCTAAAAATGAGGTTGGTGCTCTGACATAAAATAAGTATTGATGCATTATCAGTCGACCCGGCGGTATAGAAATTTGTTGAATAGAAAGGTTCGAATTTTAAAAACTCTTTCCACGCTAGCGGGGAAAATTCACTTTTCCACGCAGATTTCGAATGACAAACAGAATCTTTCCGAGCTTGTGAGGTGAAAAGGTATTTTTTTCTATTTAAAAACAGTTTTTAGTGTATCTTGTGAATATTAAATGTGCCAACGTATTTCTGATGTTTATAGTTGTTGTTGTGTTCATAGTTTTTCTGATGGAAAAGCGCGCGGCCCATTTTCACACGACTGCGCCAAAAGAATGCGGTCTAACCTACCTCAGCGAAGGTATCGAGATTAATCACGTAAAACACCGTTGTGATCCCCATCGGGATTCTGGCCCTCGTCATCATGAACAACACAATCTGTCGAACTCGCTTGTCAGGACATGTCTCCCAGCTACATGAGTATATCGCTTGACGAAAGTTTTCGCTCTGGAATGAAGATATAATTTCATAATATGAAAAATTACCTACTTGTTAGTTTCTCACTCAAACTCAAAGAAATTATTTCAGTTACACTGCACAAATGCACTTTTGAATTGTCAAAGAATCGGTCAATCAGAAACGTGAAGATATTTGCCCATTCCAAAGCGTAGTCGGTTCCTATGGAGAAGAACGGTCAAGAAATTCCCTGGGCACACTAAAAGTACTCAAGTAAATATCTACATTCAATAGGCTCAGACCAAATAAAAAACCAAGACAGGGCGCTGTCAACAGTGACGGGAGGCCGGTTTCGTAAACATGTATGCAATTAGTTTGGTGTACTTTGACTGTGAATGGGTATAAAAGTGTGCGCGTGAGCGTGTATCCTTAGAGCGTGTATGCATAGAGCGGTGGTGTAGATTTTGCATGCTTCACTGTATTGTTCGTAGCGCTCTGTGTTGGTTTTTTTTTTGGTCTGGGGCAATAGGTATGTAATCAGCGAAGCTATTCAGTTAATCTAAGTCGATCCTATCCGACGCGGACGTATTTCTGGTAACTGGAGATTTATGAATTTTCTAAATAATTGGCTTTTGGCTACTTTTTATGTTTACGTACGTTTTGTTTGCGCAGAATAAACAATTTGTCTTTCTTTCTTTTTTTAAATAGTCTTACCGTTTCCATGAGAAGGTCGCTGTAGTAACAAGGCATGTAGAAATGTAAAATGCAGCCGACAAAGAATGAAATAAACTCGACGTTTATCCGTTTCTCTCGCAAATCCTGCAAGAATTAATTATAATTTATTGTGTATAATTCATCTTGTATTCTGCGTAGTCGGATTATTTTAATGTTTTGAGACTGTGTTTCATAGCTTTAGAAATGAAATCTTTTTAACAATAAATGATAAGAAAATAAGACGAGGTTTTCTTAAAAATACGTTTTATAGCAAATTTCATCAGAAATTATAGTTTATAATACATAAGTAACGTTTTTAACTTAAACCAAAAAAATAGCCATTTTTAGCTTACTGGCAAAAAATCAAAATTAAAATTCAAACAACATTTATAACTACAGTTTTACGCCTTATATACATTTTTTTTGACACCAAAATCCGCTATCAAAATTCATCGGTCAAGAAATAAATGTGAAAACAAAAATAGAAAAAAAAGTTGCAACAATTTGAAAAGGAGTGTTTTTGTTTATAAGGTTTTTTTAGCCATTCCTTAAATTATGGTTATCGGCTATAAAGATTTTATTTAAAAAAAAAAATATTTTTGTAATCTCCCAGCTAAAGTTTTGTTGTAGACTAAAATTCTATTAGCCACTTTATTTCTTTTGAGTAGGTCATCGATTTCTTAGTCAGACAAGCAATGTAACGTCTACAGGCTATAATTTAACTTTTTTTTTTATTTGGAGAAGCTTATAAACAGACCAATCTTGTTTACCTAAGTACGTACACAAATTCTTTTTGTAATCCTTTTCATTTCGAAAATATATCTTGTGTAATTTAAAAGTTATTGCAATTTTAGAAGTAAGTTTTGACGGCCAGTTTTTAATTTAAATACACGGATCTATAGTTAACTTACTTCTACTATTTGGAATGCAGTTAGTGGTAATAAAAATGTAGTTGCTTTCATGTTATATTCGTATAAAACAGAAAAGTTATATTCCACGCGATCCACAAACCTGTAAAATAAAGTATGAATTTCAATGTTAAGCAAAAACTTCATTCATGACATCACCAAAACGTCACTGATTGCCGTACTTGTAAAGGTCCTGCAGTTTTGAAATAATCTTCTTCAAACCATCTTCTATTTCTTTGCTATTTTCGGCTTCGTGGAACAATTTACTAATGCGTTTACTAAGCAACTCCAGTTGTCCACATGTATGTAACATAAATATAGGTACCATAGGATCAAACCCTACGTACATCGATGCGGCATAAGAATCGAATATAAAAGTGAAAGTAAACAACAGCCAAAACATTATCATTGCATTTTTATAGCTTTCTATTGGTTCAGGATACGTTAGATCAAAGAGAGGAACAAGAACAAACTCTCCTTTGCAGTAATAATATACCATTAGGAAAACCGCTTTTATTGGGAAGATAGCGCTAGTGCCGAAACCGAACACGAGCCAAAATTTGCATACCGTCACACCTCTTTTAGCAAACTCGACAACTATATCCATGTCTTCTTTGGACTCCTGGGCCGTTTCGTAGTCCATTTTCAGGATGTTAATGAGTTCTTTAATAGATTCCTCATGATACAAGAGCACAATATATTTAAGAGTAATTGTACACGATACGATAACCATCGTGCCGTTCTTACTAGCTTCAGCAAAATATCCGAATTTAATATCATGAAAAAAGATGGAATGCAGGAGAAAAATACAACAGAAGAATGTATTTGTCATTATGATTGAGAATCGAACTTTCCATCGTAGATCCCGTGCGATTGATGGATGGGCGCCGTTTAAATGCAAAGAAATTGTTGCAATTTTAAACATTTTTTCAAAATTTAAATTAAACTCCGTCATTGTGCCAGTACAGCTGTGTGATTCTCCCTAATAACAAGACCGATTTGAATAGTCAGCTTTATGAAATGAAAAGCATACTTAATGGAAGTTGTAAGAATTGAAGTGATTTCTTTGTGAAAAAGGGCATGCTATTGACAAAGTAATAACACATTAACTGGCAAAACAATAATTGATAAAAGTCTACCCTCATTCTACGGATTCGTTCTCCCGGTTTAAAGTTTTGTTATGTATTGTTGTAGACTAAAATACTATTAGCCACTTTATTTCTTTTAAGTAGTATTGACTAAGTAGTGAGACAAGCAATTTAGTGTCTACGGGCTAATTTAACTTTTTCTTTTATTTGGAGAAACTTTCAGACCAATCTTGCTTACCTATGTAGGTTCACACGGCTACACATCAAGCTATACATTTCCAGTTTATGCTGATCTCGCATTGTATAGGATTTCCGTACAATGCGAGGTCAGCTTCCACTGGAAATGTATAGCTTGATGTGTAGCCGTGTGTGCACAATTTATTTACGCTAGGATAAAATGCATTAAAATATTTCTCAGATGGGTTTAAACTAAAGGCTCTCGCAGTAAGGCGCGACCCAATAGCACGACGCGACTCTAGTAGAACATTTTCTATAAAAACTTCATGGAAATTGTTCTACTAGAATTGCGTCACGCTGTCGCGTTGCGCTGTTGCGTCGCGGCTGTTTGCGCCTTTATTCGTGCCAAAACGTAGCAAGTACTAACTTACAAATTCTAATCGAAAAAAAATACGTAAAGAATTTTATTGTATGTAGAGGAAAGACTATATAATTTGTTTCCATTAGTGGTAGAGTTGCAAGGTTGTATCATTAGCTTGTATCTGACACAATAACTACGCCCCTACAACGTTGCTGCACGTACCCCCACATTAGGTGCTCAATTGAATTATGGCTGTCATCAATCAAGCTTCGGGAACATTACTGAAACTTCTTATTTTGTCGTCAAATCGATTATGGGAATTGACTTGTATTATGGAATTTTCACATCGTATTCATCTTTTGCATTGTGTTGACCGGGTAAATTCTTCCATGATTCTAAGGGGCATTTTGCTCATCGCATTCTCTTATATTTGAAAATACAACATATAGATAGGCAGGTAGGTTATGTCTGGACATTAAAAGAGACTGCGATCTCTGAGTTTGTTTCGGCCTTTCTTCTCAGAATAGTCAGATAGGAAACGCCGACCTCATCTAGCTTATTTTTAATATGACGTGTAAAAGTGATTCCAATATCCTATTTACAGAATAAACAATTTCATTTCATTTCATTGCGATCATTACTCGTAACATACGTTCATGGTTACTTGCCCTACACCATGAAGCAGTGAACGTTTAGACACCAGGGGGCTTAAAACAGTCACTTTGGCAGAATCATGATAGGAAAATATTATGAATCATCGTAAAATGTCACAAACTGACAATTCATAATATGATCTGCGTGCGTATCATATTACGAAATAATTCATCTGTTTGACAGTTTTCTATGGAGATTCGTAAAATGCCCACATAATATGAATTGCTTTTGTGTCAAATTAGAGGAATTGCTAATGACAGCTGGGATTCAGGAAATGAACTGCTTTTAAAGGAATTGCTAATGTGGCCGGTTTAGGCCCCCTGTTCACTGTTCATAAAATATATCCTGTAAGATATTTTGCTTAACTTTCCAGTTACACAAAAAAGCGTTCACAATTTTAATCTACAACTTTATAGATATTGTATAAAGTTTAGGAATGGTAAACATTTTAATGGCCGTTCAGCCGTCTGTTTTACAATGAGCTAGGCACATAAAAATGGCAAGATAACGCACGAAAGCTTGATTTTTGATAGGCCTATAAAACTGTATCAGAGATTGTAAACACGTAGCTGCCGGATTATCATAGGAAAGGCGGCTCTATATTTTTGTTCGTCAATTTACTTGTCAGGATCGAAAAGGATACAAAATTCCGTTTGAAATTTTTGGAATGAGAGGTAGGTATATGGGTCATTAGATAACAGCACGTGAAAACCTAGGTATCGCATGTTCATAACACATTGGCTTGGCACCCTGACCCTTGTGGATGAAGGGGGCTGTAGCATTAATCATACCTAGCTTGTTATTGATACCTACGAAGGATGAAGCTGCTGGATATTCTACCGACATACCCAGACCATGTAGGTATATAATGATAAAAGGTTAATATGATAAGAGTGCTCGATTGACATTGTAAAACAAACCTTCTTCAAAGTCGGTGGTTAAGTAACAAATCCCTGGTATTTTTGTATCATTAATTTGTTCGGTAACAAGTGTAGTTTTTACGTAAACACAAAAAAATGTGTCAACATTTCAAAGTCCATTTTCAGTAGTCCCCGAGATATTCTACTTTATATTTGTTCATTTGTATTCCGGCCGCGGCCGAAAAGACCCGCTGCCGTCTTGAATTCCTTATTTTGAATCTCGACATCTCTTTTTTTAGAGTCTCTAAGCCAATTTATGGAAAAGATAACAAAATGAAGTGGTCTAATGTGACCATATGATGTAATTTTCCCTATGACGGTCGGTGTACATAGGTTATACCCACCTAGGTATACTTATATACATACGGATAAGGAAGGTGGAATATCATCTCCTTTGTAGTCAAAGTCAAAGTATTTATGATTTTTGGTGATACAGTAGGTCTTATAATTAGGTTATGGTAAGTCAAAAACCTATTTAACATACACTATTTAATAATATAAGAATTTAAAATCGATATTAGGTACATACAAATTAACAAAAATTTTAATAGTTAGAATAGGTACAATCAGTTGTTACAATATTTAAACATTTAGGATACAATTAATTATTATAATAAATATTCAGAACACAATAATATGTCAAGTTTTTGAATTATCAAGCATAAAAACATAATTATCATTTAGTTTATAACATTTTCTCAAGAAGGAATTCGTCAATGCTGTAGTAGCATTATTCAAATAAAAATTTATTTAGTCTCCGTTTAAATTGCGTCAAATTTAAATCTTTAATGTCATTTGGTATTTTATTGAATATTTTCGGAGCCATGCAGAGGATTCTTTTGTGCATAAGAGCGGTCTTTGAGGCTCTTAGACGTAATTCGTGACGATATTCTTGTCTTGTAGATCTATAGCGTTGCTCTGAAGCTTCTTTAAACAGTTCACTATTTTTTCGTATATGTAAAGGCAAGGTAATGTTAGTATTTTCAGAACTTTAAAATGTGGTTTGCAACTTTCCGTTGGTTTAAGACTACGTATCGACCTAATGCACCTGTTCTGTGCTTTAAAAATGTATTACTGTTTTAAGGTTAATGCAAAACATGCCGTACCAAAATTTCGCTAAGCGACATTTGCATCTAATTCGACATTTGCATAACTGTTAGTGTCCTTTAAAAGCGACGTGTTCGCGCAAAGTTGGGAAAAATATTTAGCATTTGCTTTTACAAAGTTTTTATTGCCATCGCCGGCGCCTCGTATGTTACCTACATTTATAAATAATATTTCCTGCTTTGTGAATTCACCTAATGTTATGAATATTTGAATTTATTTCGCGATTCGAACTCGTACACTTTCTGGCGAATTGTTGCGCTTTTCTGCTTCAAGAGTTCGGATTAATTGATGCAGGGATATGAATAAATGATTCATGTGCCCGTAACCCTTGGAACAAAAAAAAGTCTAACAAAATCAATTCGACTTGATTCGTATCATGATTCGACTTAGACCTTGTTCCAATTCGCCTAAAGTGATGGTCGTCGACCAAGCAAAATGGGTCATCTCGTCAAACAGACAGCTTGATGGATCGCCTTTAGTCGGTCTGGGAGAGCGGGCAGCAGCTGACTCATTCGGAGGGCATTACCATGCCTTAGCTGTTACATTATTGAGAGAGATCGTGACCGCTAGGCAAAAACACACTATCGTCCCGATAGTTCAATTTTCTTTTAGCTCTTTGGAATGGCAAGAATTGTCGGTAGTTAGATTTGTTGTTGTATTATGCACCAGCACGCTTAGCATGACCACAATAGATACGGGTTTTGTCGACGGAAGAATATACAAAATGACAGATAAACAATTATAATCTTTTCTTTTTTCTGTTCTTCCGTCGACAAACACCGTTTCTATGGTTGTCATGCTACGCATAAATCAGAACTTATGTAGAGGTACTTATCTAAACTATTTATTTATTTATTTAACCATTTATGCACACACATATAAATACAGACAACAAGAAAGGAACAGAAAAATACGTACAAAGGCAATACATATTTCTAAAAAAATCTCTTCCAGCATACCTGCGATAGGAAAGTAGATAGAATAGATGTAGACAACGTGTGTAAGAGTAGAAGAGAAACAAAATACATAAATCAAGAAACAATTCACTAATTTAAATATAAACATACAATATGAGAATATACTTACATACATACTTCTAAAATAAATATTACAAAAAAAAAAAAACTATTATATTAAAATAACTATGCAACTGTCACTACCACTAACACACACTACTATACTACTATGCAATATCTTATCAAAATGATAAAACATTTTAGATTTAAGATTGATCTCGTAAATCTAATCATGCACATATTGTTATCTCTAGCTATTTATTAATCTAAATCCTATTTATTTGTTGTTGGAGAAAAGCTCCAAGAGTTAGATTACCTGCCTAAATATTGTTTTTCAGTGAAAGACATGTATTTTCTGATTTAAAAGAAAACAACGCCTGCATCGAATTTCTTCATGGACACAAATGGCAACCAACAATGGATGAACAGAAATAATATTTAAAAATATCTGAGACTACAAATTGGATTGAACAATGTATAGGTAGGTATAATCCCTATTTATAGAGCTCAGTTTTCGCTTCACTGCATTAGCACTCCACTATATTTGGAGCTCTCAAAAATCTAGGATCGACTTCGATTATAAAAGAAATTCTGTTGTTTTTCAGCTTCCAGATTAATGTGAAATCGTTACAAAACTTAAATAAATTCTTTCAACGATACACTCGTTGAAATAATTTATTTATGATGCATACAAATCTGAGTAACGTCCGATTTCAGCTTTCATCTACATACATATTGTTGCCTAGAGAGCTGTGTATCGATATAGGTTGTCGGCTGGTCAGCAAAAAAAATGATTTGTGTATTTGCAATCGTTATTTGCGGAACTCTTTGATGGATATGCGGTGTGTACGTCACAACGGGAACTAATTGAAGCGGACGCCGGACGTCAGACGTGCGTCGGGAAAAAACTGCAACACGATGGGAAAACAAAGGGTAGAAATAGGTTTTTGTAGCAATCGTCTCGTCTGACGAGGGCTGCGAATGGATGAATTAGCTGTTTTGTTTCAGGAATAGGTTGCATACGTGCTAAATGTAGGTCTAAACTTAAAATGAACGAGTGAAGACTAATAGTAGTGAGTGAATGCAGTGTCGTTGTCATTTTTCTTTCAGAATATGCTATGAAAATGTATTCTTCTGTCAGTTGGCGTGATATATGTTTGGCTAGCATTTGAACCTTTTGGTACGTGCTCTGGCAGTTTAAGAAGGAAGTAACAGGTGGTCCGATCTATTAATTTGTTCAATGCATTTAATATAATATTGAGACGGTTGTAATTTATAGTTCTATTGTCTTAAGAAACAGAAAATAGAGTTATCAAAAGTATGAAGTCCGTAGCCAAAAAATGTACAATGAGCACTTTTAAACCTTAAAAGCGAAGATTATATTCAATACATTATAATCTTTGCTTAGATGTATTGAATATGATCTGGGATTTATTAAAGAAATTTTTAACATTTATCTGGGACAAAAAATGCGCCTTTGCTGCAGCCATTAATTTGTAAACAAAACATTGCCATCACATCTCACTTATCATTACGTATCTACGTGTACGTGTGGTAAATTCAGAATTCTCTGATGACGCAACACGTTATTATAATTAGGCACCCGGTTCACATCCGACTCGTATCCGACAGAACAGATTCGGAAACGTTTACATGTATCTTGGGACTTCCAACGAGTAACCTTTGCTTTGTTCTTATATTTTACGTGAGAGAACCTTGGGGGAAAATTGAGAGACAGCGTCGTTGGTCTAGTGGTCGCAACTGCTACTGAACATGAGATCCTGGATTCGATTGTCAGGTCGGGCAAAGTATTTTTGTCAGTAGCAGGCTTTTTTTTTTTTGTGGTTTGGAAATCATCAAATGATTTCTCCCACTCTGGGCGGAACGGAACGGCGTGTCAGACTTTTACTCACTAAAACCCACCCGTGTTCCTTCAGTTGCCTGTTGCCAAGGTCCTGGTATCCCTTTCGGACATTCCCGCAACCCTGGCAGGGTCAGTAGCAGCCTGGAATTCTGATTTGTGTCCGGTTAATTCCAATAGGTTCGCCACCTACTACATGGAACTTATGGCACACCTCTGCCTAATCTTCCGGGGAACAGGCGTGATGTTATGTTATCTTAAATTTTGAGAGATCTCTCCTCCTAAAGTAAGCTATGAAGATGCTTCTATACTATGTGATATTGACCTAAACCTTAAAATAAAAAAACTTTTTACAAAAAAAAAACAACCGACTTCCAAAAAAAACACTAAAAAAGTGAAAAATAACTTTAATTTCGGAAGTCTGTGTCTTTGCTTTTCAATTTCCGTTTTTTGCCACCGACTTCCGAAATTAAAGTTATTTTTCACTTTTTTAGTGTTTTTTTTGGAAGTCGGTTGTTTTTTTTTTGTAAAAAGTTTTTTTTTTTCGCTTTTTAGTTGTGGTACCTACCCCACACAAATCCGAATACCACTACCTGCTATGTAAATAACAGTGAAGGATTCAAACAGGATATCGTCTAGATAAACTAAGCGGGAAAAATAAGTAATATTGAAGCTAACTCAAAAATTACGCAAGCAAAGTTAATAAAATTTATATGGGACCACCTCGGAAGCATGACCTACCAAACAAAAAAAGAATCATCAAAATCGATTCATAATTGGCGGAGTAATCGCGTAACAAACATATAAAAAAAAAAAAAAAAAAAAACATACAGACGAATTGAGAACCTCCTCCTTTTTGAAGAAGTCGGTTAAAAAGATAAGAAAACGTTGACATCGTTTGTTAATACGATAGTATAATATAATAGTTATCTACGTTTTGGAATGGGCTTGAACTCTCTGACTAACTGACCGACTCTTTGACAATTCAAAAGTGCCTGTAAATGGTTTAATTAAAATAAATGCTTTAAGTTTGAGTTTGAATGTACTGTAACTTAATCTCTATGTGTTCATGTTAGTGACACATCACCTTTAACTTTAGAAAAATTGTCATGGTTTATTTACTTCAAAAATATATTAGGTGCACGATTGAATGTAGGTACCTTCTACATGGTGTTTGATAGCTCGTAACTTTGTTTTGGTACCTACTTACCCCAATGAGAGTGAGGGAAGAGAAGAAGTGTGTACATTCTATTATCTCCCACGCCGAAGGTCTCCGCTGAGATTGTTATGGAAATTGGGTCTGGTGGAGTCTTATTATTACATGGGCATGGGTAAACCCATCACGTCTCTGTTCTTGACACAAGCTATAAAATTCAAAGAACAAAATAATAAAAAGATTGAATCAAAGATTCAATCAACTATATGAAAATATAAATAATAATATACACTTGAATCTTTTCTTAAAAGTTATACGGGGCATAAAAACATTACTGATAATATTGTTTATAACCAAAGTGTAACAAACGTATATAAGGTTAAAAGTATGTTTACCCCAATTTTACTTAGGTATGTAAGAATACTCATAAATAACTAGGCATGAGAAAATAAACACATTTTATCACGTTAACAAGTTAGAAACGGTACTATCTCCCTTGTTACTAACTTGTTTTTCACAACCTTTCCCCCCACTGGGAATAAGCCCATAAATATAAATAAACAGTTTTCTTCTGCTAAAATAATAAAATATTTGTGTGGTTAAAAGTTCATAGAGTCGCGTTCATAGAATCGCGAAAAAAAAATCAGCTGTTCCATACATTTTGTCGATTTAAGTGAACACAAATGTAGGGAACAGCTGATTTTTTTTTCGCGATTTCAATGTTGGTCCGATAGAAAAAGTTGTTCAAAATGATGAGTACAATGACCCCTTTTCGGGTTAGCATAAAGAAAAAATAATGTTGTATACACACACACACACACCTTTCTGCCAAAAAAGCGATGTTACTGAGAGTGGCCGTCACTGAGAGGGCCTGTAATAGTATTCTCCAGGTTGTTCTGCTAACCTGGTCAAAATAAAGCAAAAAAGGTTCTTGGACTTGGTATCCATGAACCTTTCTACCTACATGATGTAAAAACTAATTTTATTGTGAGCGCAAAAGTATAGCAGAAATTGAAGCTGCCCAATGTTCGGAAAGCCAATCAGTGTAGGTATCAATAAAAAAAAAGAAAGAAGAGAAATGCAATTTACTGTGTCTGCACATAAAACTATGTAGGTCTATGTACGACTTTGCAGCATATAAACACAAATGAAATAACACGCAAATGGTTCGTGGCATTTTTAATTTGTTGAAGGAGTGTCGCATCCCGGCTTCCTATGAAGGCAGTGTTTCACTTCACTAAATTGGAAAACTGTGAAATTCAGTACGCTGTGGTGCAATTTTACAAAACTGTGAGCAGGCCCGATGTAGGAGATATATCTACGGCTACGACAGAACCGAAAAATATTAATTAATATTCTTCATAAATCCCATCGTAATTAATTTCCTGTCAACCGCAATGAATGGTTGTTGGATCGAATAACAACTACAACAGTAGAGATGAAATCAGACAGCATATTTAAATTGATGGCTTTCAGAAACATGAGTTAAGAGTATTTTTCATACTACAGCTACTGCAGTGTCAAAAGCTTCTCGCCGGAAATGGCACAACAAAAAATAGAGATAAGTATAAAATCTACAAAGCTTTTTTCTACCTCAAGAATAAAGAGCATTTACCTGGTACTTACCAACAAGTGTTACAACTTTCAAGAGAAAACTTTAATCGAATTTCTCTATCTGCGATTGGAAATCGAAGACCACCAAGTCGTAATGCATTTATTATTCGTTTATCTCTATACCACACTCGAACTATCCTTTTGTTTCCAAAAACAGGAAAGGTGATGTCTCCGTACGTGTTCATAATCTATAGAATGCGGCATTGTCTCGTGTATTCTGCGCAAACTAGTCGGATCCATACGTCTACCGCCGAACAGAACGTAATTAATCAAAACAGTCGGCGTTCAGTCTAGTGATTAAATTGATGAAGATTGTACGCAGCTGCGCTGTGCGGCGCGTCAGAACGTTGTCATAGTAAGTCATGTGCCCGCTACCCAGCGACGCCTGACCTGAAGAGGGTAAGAGGTATCCTTGCTTAGACAACTCTATGCATTATTATATCTCGAGATTTCCCTCGAGTTCGAGCCTACAGTTATTACTACAACAAACTTTTACCAGACTCATATGTCATGGCAAGCCTACCTACTGAATTAAAAGATACATAATTTGTATATCAGAAGCGGGATCTATCCTTAAACTTTTTTTATAAGCTTCCCTTTGGTCTAAGACTATTTATTTTTATCATCAGAGACTATGGTAGTCAAATCAATCATCTTAGTGTAGTCAATTAATTAATTGGACGTGGAACACATGTCGTTATGCGATGTCACTTGCAGAACGCTATTCGAAATAATGATGGAGTGACAAACGTGGTAGGTGTGACAGCGATAGATGTACTGAATCAACCTTAAGCGCTAAATATAGATAGGTAGCAATGCTTTTGGGGTGTATAGGTAGATTATTTTCGAGCCGAAAGGTTATTTATTTACGGAAATCTACAAATACTTTAGGTTTAATTTTAAATAAAATACTGTTTGGTATTTAATGATAGCGTTCATATAGTACCAATTACCAATTCAGATAAAAGGAACCATGTATTCTGCCCATCCTTTCAAGAAAAATAGGCGTGAAGAGTATTTTTTTAAATCTAGGTAGTTACAGAATGTCGTTTTTCTCTCACAACTGTTAAACTACCAATGTGTCACCGACGCCGCATGAATTCTAAAGAGCAACATTAAATTCGTAAATTAAATGCTAAATTGTAAAAAAATCACGTCCCAACAATGTGCAAAAAGCTAAGCTTGAAATTGTAGGACACTTTCAACATCTCATCGTAAGTGTCACTTCACTCGAGACTCCTGTTAATTCCTTCACCAACTTTTCCATTAAATATCTCTAGCCTGGAAAATAGCAGAAATATAAAGGTGTGTTTAGACCACACAAAAAAAAAACTGCAACAATGAGATTTGTTGCTCATCGAAACTGGAGGGGAATTATAGTAAGATGAAGGTAAATTCATGCCGCATTTGGTAAATTTGCATTTACACAGTTTCCTGTTTTCACTGTAGAACGATTACAAGCTGAAATAATTCTTTTCTGGTCATTCATTAAAGAAAGGACAGCGAATGTCTTAAGATAAAGAGTGCAGTGTTGTAACAAAAACTTCAACAATTCTTAGGAATATAAGATAGTCGATATTGTGTCAAATAGATACAGAATTTCCTATGAAATTAAAGGCTCCTACATACAGGCGCGACTTGGCGCGCGACGCGTGCCCCCGCATTGTTCGCCGTGAAGTTTTCTCAAAAATTGTTTTGTTAAAGTCGCGTCGCGCCTGTTTGTTAGAGCCTTAAAGCTTCATTTTTACTGTTTGCTGCTGTTGCTTGGAAACATTTTCTAGGAATCTATTCTAGCTTTGTTTCCTGACGTTTGTATGTTCTAAACTTGCCTTTAGAGAACGCTAATTACGATGTGTAGAGTCATCCTGAAACCAACCACTCTGTGATGTCAAATTGGATACCCTGTGATGTCAAATTGGATACCCTGTGTTGTCAAATTGGATGCTCTGTAATATATTCGGAATATGTTTTAAACAATGTGTCTATCAAACTGACAAACGAGTTGCCCGAGTTGGTGATGTTATTATTTATTTATAAGGGGAAATGCTAGGGCATATGATAATTTTTTGTAGTACATGTAATTTTAATTAATCGGTTGAAGGACACTGAACGAGACATAATAGAAGTTTTATTGTTATTATGTCTGGGGGTAGTTCGCGTCCCGCAATGGTTTATGGTTTTAGCTGCCGTAGAAACTAGTGATTGTATTATAAATATGGCCCGTGTAATTAGAGTATCTATTTTCCTTCTTCATTACCTATACCTGAAATATAAAATTAAAATCTCTGTATATAACCATTCAACAATCAGTCTTCGTTCTCAGTTTGCGCAGAGTGATAACTCGCTATTCATGAAATAAAATATTTGAAGTAGTTCATCATAATTGAAATCTGTAAAAGAATGGTGCATTTTTAGTCAAATTCATTGATGTATTTTGAGTGGAAATGTATTTTCTTTAAAAATCTTTTTTATGGCAAATAATAACTGTATGGCGTATGATAAGTTAATCTAGCGGCAATTAGTTTAAAATCATGATATTTTTAATGAAAACATTTTATCACATCATAAAAAAACTTACGCTTTCTTCCCATTGTGGTAGGCAAAAACTTCAGAAAGTCACCTGCTACGATACTTACATACTCCTTGCATCGTTTACGTTCATACATCTAGCCATTCACGTACTCCGGTTGCGAGTACTACGCACCTGACCTCTCTTAAGTACATCACCAATAAGGCCGCTATTATCCTTCTAGGGCTTCCCCACCCGGCGTTTCCGCTCAAATCTGCCTTGTAAATACCTTTTGTTAGTCGCCTTTAATTCATCCTCTCATATTCTCATCTTTCATTGATCATAATCTATCATAATTATTATCCAGACAGAACTATATTCAATACACAAACGCCTATAGTGCTTTGTTATTTTCCTGAAACGAAGTTTTCTTTTTCTGCTCGTTTCCAGGTTGCACTTGCTACAAAAATAAATCTACTGGGTGTTAGGGTAGACACCGTTATCCTTGAAACTAGTGGTTTGGTGTCATCTATAATATACTTTTTCTATGGGACCAACCTTGGAATCGCGAAAAAAAAATCAGCTGTTCCATACATTTGTGTTCACTTAAATCGACAAAATGTATGTAACAACTGATAATTTTTTTGCGATTTCATAATTGGTCTCATAGGAAAAGTATATTATAGATGACACCAACCCACTAGTTTCAAGGATAACGGTGTCTACCCTAACACCCTGTATAAACATATTGGTTATACTGCAGATTTAAATTTGTTACCGTCACCTACTGCATACGTCTATTAATAAAACAAACAACGTACTGCACTATATTCTAAACTATTTGCATGCACAAATTACTACGAGCCCGTATTGACAGCAAATAAGATGCGGCAGAGCATGCGATCACTTAAATTGAGTTCACTGTTACAGATAGTTTCGCGTCACTTTCAGTTTGTTCATCATTTTACACTCCTAGAGTAATTAACAACTCCTACACCGTCTTAGAATAGAGCCTTAATTTATTTAACAGCCCATAGGCTTGATTAATAATTACACGAATACGAGGTAATTGGGTAATTCAATTATGGGATCAAACGTTGGAGGTTGTGTTGTTCCCTGGATTGTTACGAGACGATGATGTGATGATGACGTCATCTAATCGACTTTTGCTACACCGACATCATTCTCTGGTTTCCGGTCATGGTGGTTGGGACCTTCTATATGAGCACACAATCTCTTGCTCCCAAGTTTGTCATAAGTTAAAATGAGATGATGTTTATATATCTAAGCAGGTTTATACCTACATCTTTTCAATAGAGAAGGCTCCGTAGGTGTGGGCCCCGCTCGCCCTTTTGATTAAAATGTTCCACTCGCCCCGTTTTTTATTCTTTTGGTGTACTGATTCGCCCCTTACCAAGGGGCGAGTGGAAAATGTACATTTAAATAAGTATTTTGATGTACCGATTCGCCCCTTGCGGCATTTCCTTTCCTCTGCCTTTCCACAGACAGAAAAATGTACACATTTATTGCCAAACTAAGTATCTCGGGGATGTAATGCTGTCATTATCATAAAGTTGCGAAATTCGAAGTGCTGTCATAAACTAGCTATGAAGTAAAATGTTAGAAAGATTTGTTCAGAACAAGTCGCGTGACATGAATCGCAACCCGCACCGTAGCGCAGCCGAGGTTAACATTATGGTAACGATGATGAACATTAAAGCATCAGGTTAAATAAAAGCACGTAATAAGTAAACAGTGCGGATATGAAAAGTTGGGGCAATTTGCGAGCCACGGAACATGCGGCCGGAAACGCTGGCAACAAGAGGTGTTAAACTTTTAATTAGTTCGACAACTTTCAAAGAAGCATTAAGTCTTCCTGGCCGCTTAAGCTCGACCTTTTGTTTTTCACTTTGTAATCAATGAGGATTTTTCAATGAAGACACTTTACATAAAAAGAACATTCTTTTTTTTAATGTGTTGGTACTTTCGTTGTAAACTTTGAAATACCCGACGAAAGGATAGCCATACGAAATACGAATAGCTGAGCACGTAGGTATGCGAATATGAACAAATATGATTTGCAAAAATGTGGCTACAACGGAATTTCTCGAAAATATTCTATCGACAGCTGTTGCATGCGAGATTTTTTATACGGAATTCAGCCGCTGAAACTTTGCTGCATTAGTGCAGCAAACTAGCAGTAGTTAGCTACTGCTAACAATGCCGGGATGTAGTTTTTAGTTTGTTGAAACTTGATATTTGCGAACTGTTTTAATTATGTCGATTGAGAACTTCGACTAAATTCTATTTTATTTTTACTGGATATAAAAACTGCTCTCTGATTTCGGGGTATTTGTTACCCTTGTTGAAAATCTACTCCAGTCTCATCGCACAAAGTTTTGAACTTAGTTGGAGGGATTAACAAGAAAAGTAGTGATGTGTCACACGTCATGAAACGTCTCATAGTGGGTGCAAATATACCGAGCTTGGTTGGAGGGATCATAATAAAATTTAGGGAGTGCCACCGCTGCCGGCGCCGGCTCCCAAAAATAACGCCATTGGGAACCGGCAGTGACATTACTGCCGGCAGCCGATGTTTGTAGTTTGCCGATGTTTTTAATCTCGGCTGCCGGCAGTAATGTCACCGCCGGCTCCCATAATGGACACCGGCGACGCGGCGTTTATAGAAATCCTTCCAGTATTCAGAACCCCAACTAACTAACTAACCGTAACTAAAATATGTTTTTCTGCCTATTCTATTCGTTTTTGTCGTAGGGGGTCATAGTTCTAATCTAACCTAACCTAATTTTTTTTGCGATTAAAATTATTAATCCTAATCTTACTAGTTCGGTTTTGTGGTATGACTGTACTATTTCCGTTCTTTTGTTTATAGGACCATTTGCTCATAAGACGATTTGCTAATAGGACATTTTGCTAAAGTGTCGTTTTGATTATGGGTAGTTTTTCTAATAGGACCATTTGCTTTTAGGAAGTTTTGATACGGAGGGAACAGGAACACTGTAGTGATGTGATCCAAACACTTAGAAGTCCTTTTCTAACTATAAGGTCTATTTTAGGTCCATTCCCAACACGAAAGTGCTATTAAAATTGAAGCTGAGTTTTATTACCCTTGTTAACGTACTATTTCGAATTAGGCACGGTCATATACGTTATTTATTAAGTAATTAATGTAATATGTAGGCGTGAATGGAAGTATTTTAATTCGTTAGCTAAATTTTACCAAGAAATTAAAGGGTTTGAGTACGTACCATTTTAGGAGGCGAAATACTTATAAATCTACGTCGGTGAACTTTATAATATATTCCTAATTGAAATTGTATTATGATTTAACGATCAGATTATATGTGAAATGTATAGGATACGAAGTCATAAACATTATATTTATCTTTTTCCAGCTTGTTTGCTTGTTCGATTGTGCAAAGCTCGCATTATTTTGAGTATGTATGTTATAGTTAGATATATTATTACATTATTATTAGGATTTTAACCATCATATTTTTTTCCTTTATGATGTTTTCTTTTTCATGTTCTACGTTTTTTATTTATCAAGACCGGGCCCATTCAACAATAAAAACACATCACACATCTAAATAAGAATAATTTTCACATCTAATTTAAAAAAAAAAACCTACAAATTCTAATTCATTTCTGAATTTATTCGGCGAGTAGCTGGGTAATGCACCATGAAAGGAGGTACCTTTAATAAAAAATAGTTAGCACACACACAAAGTGTGTAATATAATTAATATCCCTCATTCTTTACCAGAAGACGTTAAGCCTGATAGGATACATACCTAATCACGGTCAGTTATCTCGCTAAATACTTGGCATAGCGTACACTACGTGTCCAGCAAGGCACGTCCCCTCAATAGGTCATGGCTAATCTGCAATTTGCCACGCGTAAAATGTTGAATTGTGGTTCTAGCTATGTGATCGTTAAACCACAAAACATGATATTGTACGAAATCAAAGTAATTATGAAAGTTATGATCTTGTATTGTAATTGATTGAAGGCAATATATATGAACACACATAATCATGAATGATTATTTGACGTGGGGTGGCTGGCTCTGACACATAGATGGTTCCCTACGCGTAAGCTTAGATGGAACCTCTAATGGAGGTTTCAAATTCAAATTGTTTATTTGCAAGAAAATACATTGTTTACAAGGAAAGATCTTACAGCCTTAAAGTTATTGTGTTCTGCCTGCAAGCAAGCGTGCAAATTATTCAAGATTATATGTCATAATTATCATGCAGATTATATTATTAGTACATTCATCGAAATATGACACGATTTAGCCAGTTATGTTTTTTTTATATTTGTATGTACTACGGGTACACCTCTGCCCAACTCTTCGGGGAAATAAGGCGTGAAGTTATTTGTGTTATGACACGGAAATGCCTTTATAAAGGCTCCCACAAACAGGCGCGATATCGCGGGCGCTACAAGGGCCGCGCTGCCTGTCACGCCTGCGATATCGCGTCAGTTGGCAAGAGGCTTAATTAATAAGCTGTTTCAGGAACTAAGACTTTTCTCAGCAAAACAAACCATAAAAGGCCAAAGATTTACTTCAAAACTATTTGTAAAGATTTAAATAAATTAGGATAAGACATAATTATTGTTATAAATAAGTCCAATACAAGATGTAGATAAACTTACGACTGCAAGTATAAACTTCTTATCAAATATGGTTGTTTATAGAAAACTCCCTAAAAAACGCCCTCTTAAAAAGAGAGGGATTCCAAACCTGGAATTGCTGCTTCGAAGATTTATGGACATAATATACAGGAGTAGAGAGTTAATGCCTTAAGGCTTCCAAGGCAAATAGTCATATTATACAGAAAGTTGGCAAGCCGTTGTCTATATATGAACATTACTTGTACACAATATGTATAGGTTATAGCATTTTTCTTTTTTCGTAGTGACTAACCTGGTGTCACAGTTATTATGCCACCCGTCGGCCTCGGACTTGGCTTCACTTGTCGTCGAGAAATATCTCTCAGGCATGCCGGTTTCCGCATGCTGTATATGTAGGTATATGAGAGTATAGCATATGATATTATGATGAGATGGAAGAGATATGAATATAATTTAACCAAAACCAGGTCGTGACACGGGATGGAGAGTAAACTGCTCTCAGGATCTGCCCCAAGTCACTGCTATAGATATCTTCTAAACATAAGCATAATCAGCCAATAATGTTCCCGCTGCTGGGACATAGGCCTCCTCTCTATGAGAGGGAGTGGGCCATAATCCACCACGCGTGCCTAGTGCGGGTTGGTAGATGTCACATGTCTTCGAAGTTTTGGTTCTAGGACATGCCGGTTTCCTAACGATAATTTCCTTCACCGTTTTGAGAGCAGTGGTGATGAAATTATTTACACACAGTAAAGCACCTGGCAGGGTTCGAACCTACGACCCGTAAGTCACGGCCGTTACCACTGGGCTACCGCTGCTTCTTCATTTTCTACTTATTAAAACTTTTTATTGACAAAAACGTATAGCTGGGCCTTAACCACTGGGTCTAAAAGCATCGAATGTTGCACAAGAGTTCCATAAGGGCCGATTCACACAGGAACGGCAGAAGCCAGCAGCGGCCGGCAGTGACGCGACGAGGCCAGCCGCGGAATATACCGTTGACAAGACGCGCCTGGAGACGCGACATTTTCGAGCTTTTCAAGCGAAACTGGTCTTTTAATTATGTAGATAAAGTTTAACATTATTTCACACTGAAAGTGCTCGCCGCGCTGCTGCCGGGGATTTTTGAAACTTCATCTCCTAAAGTGGTTAATAGGGGATTACAGGTTATATGGAAGTTTCTCATTTCTCCTGATGGGAAATCCCGTCGGACATACGGGCTGTTCACAATAATATCTTTACGCAAATTATACCGTCACATTCATACCATAGAATTTATAGAATTCCAAGTTAACTGATATTGTTAAGTTGCGTCTTGGCTAGGCGAACCGAGCTTGAGCAGAGCATGAATTTTTGTAGTGAAGCCGTACTTAGGAGCCTCGAACGAGCAGGCCTTACTACGCTAATTCGTCCTCCACACTGCTCGGCTCGTGCTTAAATCGCCTAACGTAGACAAAGCTTTAATAACTAGGTATATAAGTAATTAAAGTTCATTAATTTAAATTGCATTACATACTTGGATTGTGGTTTTCTTTTCGATTTAAATATTCATTCTGTACGGGCAAAGTTCTGAAAACAACAGTCGAGGTGAAATGAACGGATTTATTATTACGTGCCTCCACTGTGCTTACTTGACCTATTTTATTAAGTTACTTAAGCTGAATAACAAGGTAATTATGTATTTGAGTTAAAACAAAATACAGGAATGAGGTTCATAATTATACCGTTTTTGTTATGAAGTCTCGAGAGTTGTAACTTCTGTTATAATACCCACTTTAATGGACTTGGTAACAATTTAACTTACACTTTATCAAATACACGACTAATCACAAACTAATCTAATCCATTACTTCATAAGTACGAAAAAAAATCTGCTCAGTAACGTCGATAAATGAATGTTGTTGAACTATCAGTGAATTGATTAATCTTAATAGATTGCGAAAATAAGTAACGCAATTAGTTAGCCGTCAGTAACTGTAAGTTTTATACTAACGAATATCTCGACCTGAGACGCATTAGGTCGGAATTTAAAATACAATACAAATCCGACCTTATGCGTGTCAGGTCGAGACAAGTGTTTTACGAATTTGATCCTTATTACTACTAGAAATTGTCCAACTGACAGGTGTCAGGAACGCATTCTCAAGAAGTCAGGACTGTAAGTCCATTGATAATTATGAAGTGAGTGGAGAATTCATGTCAAGTAGAAAGTTGGTTTTTAATGTTGCTGGAGAATAGAATAGAATACTCTTTATTATGTACACCTGTATTTTTCATCTGTATTTTTAATACAGATATAAATGTAGAAATTTAACATAGGGTGACACAATGGGCGGTCTTATCGCTAAAAGCGATCTTTTACAGACAACCTTTGTACTTAATGAACAATTGAATAATGTTAACAAAACTTTAATTTTACTTAAATTCAACTTTCGCTCTAAAGCAAAGTACCTACTAGTAGGTACATAAGGTAAAAATAATGGTGTAAATAACGGATGCTACTAATGATTACTATTACTCTTTTGCTGCAGCAGCTAATCGCCGGCCAATTAACAACCTTTTCCTAAGGTATTTTAATCCCTAATTAATGCAGTCTATTTGTCTGTAAGTTCACAAATAAAACTGAAAGTACCAAAGTAAAGATGTAAAATATTGGGTACATTTTTATTGAAAGTAGGTCAATCTGCCTAGCCTTTTCCCAACTATGTTGGGATCAGCTCCCAGTCTAACCGGATGCAGCTGAATACCAGTATTTTACATGGAACGACTGCCTATCTGACCTCCACAACCCAGCAACTGGGTAACACGATACCCCTTGATTAGACTGGTTTTCACACTCGGGCTTCTGACGACTCGTAACGACTGTCAAAGATCCACAATTGACAGCCGGGACCAACGGCTTAACGTGCTTTTCGAGGCACGGAGGATTCTCGTATGTAAAGATGGTCACCCATCCACGGACCAACCCCGGCAAGCGTAGCATAACCTGACGGAACGACCCGAGCAGCTGTTATAACTTAGCCACGAGCGCCTCCTTTTATTAAAAGTAGGTAAAGATATAATATATTAAGTACATTTTTATATTCTAAATAATAATTTGTTATTTTACGAGTTTCTTAACTAATTGCATTGTCTTCCTGATACCGCAACTGATGGAGCCAGATGTTCTCATTTCTCATGCAAATCGTTGTTTTATAGCAAAAAGTTGGCAAAATCTTTTGTTTTTTATACCGCCCTATTCTTCAAGTTGAAGCACCAGAAGCTTTATTTATAGTAACCTTGTTTATGTCTGTTGGAATTATAATTCTCGTCATAATGTTAGAGGGCTTGCTTTTAATGTTATATTAAGAGCACGTAGGAAGGTTCTTGCTGCTTTGTTTCAGATTAAAAGTAGTAGAGAAAACCGGCCAAGTGCGAGTCGGACTCGCGCACGAAGGGTTCCGTACCATTATCTATAAAAACGGTTAAAAAAAAACACGTTTGTTTTATGGGAGCCCACTTAAATATTTATTTTATTCTGTTTTATAGTATTTGTTGTTATAGCGGCAACAGAAATACATCATCTGTCAAAATTTCAACTGTCTAGCTATCACGGTTCATGAGATACAGCCTGGTGACAGACGGACAAACAGACAGACAGTGGAGTCTTAGTAATAGGGTCCCGTTTTACCCTTAGGGTACGGAACCCTAATAAAAAGTAGCCTGTGTGGCCCTACTGCTGCCCGGCTTCCCCGGGACGCCATCTATCTCCTTGCCAAATTTTATCGAAATCCGTTCAGTAGCTTGGGCGTGAAAAGGTAACATACAGACAGACAGAGTAACTTTCGAATTTATAATATTATTTAGGTTACACATTGTCCTAATGATTTCAAATGGTAATTAAATCTAGCTTCAGTCCGTGTAAAATGTCTTGTTTTAACATAAAATATGTCCTTTAGCTGTGCCCCCCGTTACTTCATTTTCGCTTAGCGTTCTTTTTGCTCGGCCCCTAAGGGTCGTAGCGTGATGTTAAATAGACTTCCACAAGAATTGGCCTATCAAATGCAAAAATATGTTTTTAAATCCGACTGGTAGTTCCAGAGATTATCGTGTTCAAACAAACAATAAAAAAGCTCTTCAGCTTTATTGTATTAAGTGCTAACTGATGCCCGCTTGACAAATTATATACTAAAACCTTCCTCGAGAACCACTCTATCCATTGGTGACAGCATGACAATCGGTGCAGCAGTTTTTGAGTTTATCGCGACCAGACAGACGCGGCGGAGGACTTTGTTTATAATATGTAGTGATATAGATTATTTGGTATGAAATAATTGTTTTATCCGCTCTACTTAAAAAGGTTCTTGAAGTTATTCAATTTGGTTATAAATAGCATAATCAGCCTGTAATGGTAGTCTACCACGTGGGCCCAGTGCGCGTTGGTACGTCTGGCACCATGTCAGTTGGTTCTACGACATGCCGGTTTCCTCACAATGTTTTCCTTCACCGTTTTGAGAGCAGTGGTGATGGAATTATTTACACAAAGTAAAGCGCCTGTCTCGGTTCTAAATCACGACCTACACATAAGTACCACTGGGCCACTAATGCTCATCAGGTTATAAATAACATAGACATATAAGAGGACTGCAAGATTAATCTCTAAGGCTCCCCCTTAAGTCTTTATTTCATTAACGTTAAAGAAACCAAATAGATGTACATATTTGTATTAATAAATAATCAATTTCTAATCAGCAATATAATGTTATAAAATCTAGTATAATCTGCCAAAGAGAATTAAGGTTTAATGGAAATAAGGTTTCCCGAAAATAATCATTCAGTTTCAAGTCTGCGAAAACCGCCACTAATTTATGACTATCAGACGGGTCACGACCTCTGGCAGGAGTCGTCAACGTTGCATGCTTTACATAGAACCACGTTCATTATCCCTGAGAAGTGAAAGAAGTTTTAATTAGTACCGACTGAAACTGATTGTAATTTGTCATTTTTAAAATTATGGATTTCTATTCGGATTTTTTTTTACTCCCAACGCTACGTCTTCCGGTAGGTACGGACGAAGTGGCGGTGCTTGGGGCAGGCCTATGTCCAGCAGTGGACGTCTTTCAGCTGAATGATGATGATGAATTAAGTCATTTATATTTTACTGAGATAAAAACTTTTTACAAAAATTAAAAAACAACCGACTTTTGTAAATAGTTTTTATTACCCACACAAATTCAAATACCACTATGTAAATAATAGTGACGGAGTCAAATAATATATCGTCTACATAGACCAAGTGGGAAAAAATACGTAATGTTGAAGCTAACTCAAAATCTACGCAAGCAAAGTTAATAAAATGTATATGGGAACACCTCTGAAGCATGACCTACCAAACAAAAAAAGAACCATCAAAATCGATTCATAATTGGCGGAGAAATCGCGTAACATACACACAAAAAAAAAAACATACAGACGAATTGAGAACCTACTCGTTTTTGAAGAAGTCGGGTAAAAAGATTTGCCATTTTTTGTTTGACATGTCATAATGTATCTTCTATTACAAGTATAACATACTTTTCAATATTCCGGTGCAATATATCGAGATAATATATAATTTTCCACTCAGTAATCGGCATTTCGTTTAATTTGTGATTGTTTTGTTTGTTTTCATTTGGTAATGTCACAACAAATTACGGAAGTAAATTGTCTTTGGCCTCTCATCCACAGATAACTGTTTATTGCTCTCATCAAGCAATAGACTGCTACTAGAATAGCAATTGTCAAATTTGTATAATTTTCTGTTTTAAATATGAGGCTTTTGGTTAATTTGTACATATAGTGAATGTCAGTCATTATTTTGTATTGTGTGTTTAGTTTGTGCAGAATAAACAATTTTTCTTTCTTTTCTTTCTTCAGATATTGTCTCGACCGAGTGAGTCCCTGGTCTATCCGGAACTAGCCAATCTAAAGAAAATGAAATTTTCCCAGTCGAGCTTTCCTTCCTGTCGAGGTACAAATCAACTCACGTCGCGGAGTGGAGGTAGTCTTTGATATTCAAAAAGCACTTTAAAATGCGTCCATTCTTAATAATAAAAATCTTGCCGTTGCGTTTGAGAATTTCATATTTTTTCTTAGAGTTTTTCGTTCAGTTTGCGCGGCTATTACTGCATTGCCGTCCTTGCTTTTGCTCCGCTAACCGTTCGCCAATGTACCCAGGTACCTATAGGCAGGTACTATTGTTATCAAGTATTTCATTTGGCTGACGGGTTTCAAATGCTTGTTTCCAACTCTTTCATTTTGTCAAAATGGGGCTACATTTTAGTGAGTTATTTGTAAAACTATAGTCGGTCTGCTCTGCAGTGGGCTGCCATCTATTCAAAGTTTCTCTTTGTTTCTGTACTTTCACGTCACTTGTGGTTTTAATTAGGTGTGAAAGTTACTCCAAGCCGAATATAGTGTTTATTGTAGCAGATGATTTGGTGAGTAAATCATTGTTACTAGTCAGTAGGTAGGATACCATCAATCTGCCTAGCCTTTTCCCAACTAGGTTGGGGTCGGCTTCCAGTCTAACTAGATGACCAGTATTTCACATGGAGCGCCTGCCTATTAGACCTCCACAAACCAGTAACTGGGTAACACCCCTTGGTAAGACTGGTTGTCAGACTTTCGGGCTTCTGATGACCCGTAATGACTCTCAAAGATCCACGAATGACAGCCGGAACCAACGGCTTGACGTGCTTTCCGAGGTACGGAGGAGTCTCGGTATATAAAGATGGTCACCCATCCACGGACCAACCCTGAAAAGCGTAGCTTAACCCGATGGCTGTTATTACTTAGCCACGAGCTCGAGTACGAGGTAGGATATCCAATAAGTGTTTGAAATGTGAATGCTTTATGACTCCATGTAGTCATTATTATCACAAGTACTCTTCTTTTTAGACTAATTGTTGTTAAGTGATTAGTGATATATAACACCCATAATATTCCCAATGCTGGGACTCAGGCTTTTTCTACCTATACCTCCTGCTCTAACTATTATGAATCCCCTCTATTTTGTAGTTCTTGGTCTGTAGCGCTATTCTGTAAATATCTCGCCGTGAAAACTTAGATGAAGTGAACTGACAATCCGTAGCATCGAGCAGAATGACAGCTTATTTCACTTAAGTTTTCACGATGACATTTTTACAGAATAATTATACTGGCTGTTCTGCCTACCACCAGTCATTTTACGAAGGCTACCAATCTACACCATGAAGTTACCATTACTTAATAGTTATTTATGCAACTGTTATATAATAAGGGGTATTAAAACACGAATGATAATAGTATCACATGAATGTTTTAATACCTAATTATTTACAGTTGCATACAAGACTTTATCTACACCCATGATATGAATCCTCTATAAAAGGTTCTTTGCAATACTAATATCGAACAAAAATGGAGGGACACGAGTAGGCACGTCGAACGTGAATTCGAATTTTTCGAATTCGAATAACATAGATGTTTTTTTGGTTTAAATTACTGTGCTTTGTTAGTGAAACGTGCCTGCACGACCATGTTCTTTTTTTGATGAGTTGCATTATGAAATTCAGTACAACATTGTAACACCCGTTTGGATGTTATTATGCTTACTGTGACACTGGTTGTTTTAATGTTGGCAATAAGCTAACTGTTTCAGAAACTTTTATTGAGGATTTATAGCATGGGTGTAGATAAATAACCTTACAAAACTAGTCAAAATACTCACCTCTAAGAATTTCCAGCCCATTTATTTCCCTTACTAAGTTTTTGGCGTAATAACCTTAACAGGGCTGGGACGACGTGAGTTTCCAAGGCTCGGATCAAATAATGACGTCTAACATCGAAACGCTCGCATACCAGGGCGTCATAATATCCTAGTACTATACCCACGTGCGCGGCACGCCAGCGAGGAGCGCGCTTTTCACCGGAAAATATTCTCTAAGGGGGTACGTTTGGAAGCGAAGAAAGCGCTTTTATATACGAAGCTCGGGTGAATTTATCTGTGCAATATTTTAAAGGGAGATTGTTTATTTGGCTTTTTGATATGGAGTTAACTCTACTGCTTCTGTTATTTTACTGTTAGGAAGCTACAATTTACAACAATACTAAACAGAGGAAGAACATTATGTAGGTACTTTCATTATGGTATTAATTTGGCAAGAGTAAGGGGTTTATTTATAAACGTTTCTTAAAGTTAAGTAATTAGCGATTGTTTATTCACAAATTTTTGACGTTTAGTTAGGATTAGGATAAAGTGAGTTGTGTGTTTGTTACGCTTTCACGCTAAAACGGCTGAACGGATTTGGATGAAGTTTGTCACAGGGGTCGACCATGACCTTTTTTTTTTTTTTTTGTGTGGGAAATCATCATATGACTTCTCCCGCTCTGGGCGGAGCGGAAGGGCGTGTCAGCCTCTTACTGACTAAAACTCACCCGTGTTCCTTCAGTTGCTGACATCTCTTTGAGGCGCGCGTGGAACACGACGCGCCGTCGACCCGAGCCTGGTCCTTATCGGACGGCGAGCTACCCATTGCTCGCCGTCCGCAAGCCCACGCCTATGGTGGCCGGGAATCCGCCCGGGATTCCCGACGCCCAGGGTGTCTCCAGCGGCGGCGGTTAAGGGCGTGAGGGCGCAGGCTTTGCCTCTCCCTCACGCGTTCCGCCTCCTCCTTCGCGAGCATCACTGCTTCGCAGAAGGAGGTGACCGCCTCCCATGCCCTCTCGCTCCGTACCATGGCCTGGACCAGGGCCGGACGCGAGAGGTCAGTGCCACCAATCGCCTCCACGAGGACACGGCGGTGCTCCGCCCAAGCAGGGCACACCTCCACCGTATGCTCCACCGTGTCCTTCGGAGGATCCGCACAGTGGTGACGCCCGGGCGTTTCCTCCCGCCTGATCCTACACAGGTGAAGCTCCCGAAGCTGCCATGTCCGGTGAGGACCTGCGCCAGGCGGAAGGTTAGGACGCCGTGGCGCCTCTCCAGCCACTCCTCAAACTTATCGCCGCAATTGTGGCGAGCCCAGCACTGGGTTGCGACAATCGCACTCTCCATGCCGTCATGAGATCCTGCCGGAGCTCTGTCCGCTGTGCCGCGATTTCTCGCGGCAGCGGAGTTACGCCCCGGCGCTTCATCTCCTCGCGCCACACCCAGATGTGCGCGAGGACCTTCGCCTCCAGATCCCATGGCGGTAATCCGGCAAGGAGGCTCGAGAGACCATGCGGTATCCCCGGGCCAGCCGAATGGCCATGACCCTTTGGGACGCGTTCAACCGGCGGGCTGGCCGCAGCCTAATGGAACGCGCCCACACCGGTGCCCCGTAAAGGGCCATGGACCGCAGTCGACCATGACCTGGAATAGGAAATCGGATACTTTTTATCCCGATATTCCCATGGGATTGAGACTTACGTGGGTGTAAACGCGGGGCGCAGCTAGTATATTATATAATAGAAAGGAACTAATGTCTCTAAGATTACATAAACTAGAATTTAGCACCGGATCTTATTTCCTTCTTATATATTTTCTGGCTTTAGGTACTTCTGTCGGGTAGCGCTGTCTCATCGTAATTGGCGGTAGCGGATTAGTGCTACGAATAGCTTTTTATTTTTAGCAGTTTTTCTCTGAAATTATAATTAAAATGTGTAGCCTTAAAATGTAACGTAGCCTGGCAATTTATTATCAAAAATATAAATAGAAAAAGTACTTATCAAGCAAACCAATTATTTTTATTGACGTCATCCGAAATAAATCCACAACGAAAATAATTAATCATTTACTTTAATAATATTAAGTATCGTTTGACGATTTGTAACGTAATTTACTTAATGACTCTTTAGCCTTCATTTTTGAATAATTTCTTTGAAGTATTTTCGTAAGCCTCTTATGTGGGCGCAATTTTTTATTAAAGAAATGTACAAAGAAAAAAAAACGAAAAAAACGGCCCTGATTTTTTTAGTAACAAGATAATTGTGGTAAAATGTAGGTAGGTATTTTATATGGCTGGAGGTACGGTGAACTTCTTTAAAAACATTTAATGAACTATTTTATTACGATTTCTACGAAAGAAAGAATTCAAAAGGATCTTCTTTTCAGTACGCTTAGTACGTTAACAAAACGTCTGAAAATACCGGCCTCTACTATATATTATTTTATTGTACATAATAGCTTACCTATTATTTTTGTATCCATTCATAAAGTTAATCCAACAACCAGTACACTAATTCAACAACCTTCTATGAAAGACAGACTTCAGAAGTTTCAATTACTTAAATCTTTTTAACAACGATTATTCCGTTTCAAAAACCGTCTGAAAATACTCCAATAATCTGTGCGAATTAGGGCTAATTCGAAAAAACTTTCTCCCTTCATGTCTAATCCAGCGAATAAATATTACATTTTTGACAGATTTTCTATACAAAAACTGTCAGACGTCAATTATCTAAGGGCTAATAACAATAAGGGCTGATTTATATAATATAAATCAGCTCTTATTGTTATTAGAACGGTAGCGGATATTATTTGATATAAATAAGCAAATTGTGTCAGTTTAAATTTAAATCACAACTGTCATTCTTTGACAGTTGTATAAACTGGCTATACCTACTAGGTACTGCAAATTTACGTAGAATGTCAATTTGTTTTCCCTGACCTTACATCCGTCCATTTATTAAGCTAATCTAATAACCTATACTAATTATACGTACCTACATATACACAAGGTACGCAAGGAATCTCTATCACTGCTGAGGACCGCGGCCCTTGCATGCAGGCAGCGCCTATTGCCCGAACATTTACAAGAATTGGGCTACAACACACATTTGATAGGTAAATGGGGCCTCGGTAAATCCAGGGAACATTATCTACCCACTAATAGAGGCTTTGATACATTCTACGGCTTCTTAGGCAGCAGCGTGGATTACTACACATACGACCACGTAGAGGTACGTATAAGTACGTCTTTAAACGTTAAGGTATTTGGAACACAAAGCAGTATTGTTGAAGGGAAGAAAAGGAATGAAAATAAATCCTCTTTTGTTTGAACTTAGGAATAGAATGTTCTTTCTTACCTACATTTTGCTTGAATTGTGTTTTTAGGTAGATGTTGGTTAGGATTATCTTAACAAAAATGCCTATGATATTTTAAATGAAAACCATACCTATTTACTGAGACAGATATATATTTACGAAAAACTTATTTACTGAAGCGTGAGGCAATATCATTTTCCACTAACCGGGGCAATTACCCGGAACGCGTAATTGATACCTCATAATAATGGGATCGACGACGTTTGAAAAGTGGGTAGTTATGTAAGTACTTAGTTGTTTTTTTAAAAGTAGATAATAATAATTATTATGATATTAATATTAAACCAATGTTATTATATATTATTAACAGATATGTTATACACTCACAAAACAACCGAAAAAAATGTACCGCGCAGCAGCGGCAGCACAATACCCACTTTTCATTCATTTTACATTTCACTACAAGTAAAAATGATAGAAAAGAGATGGCTTGATAAAAACAATAAGAAAAAAGAGACAGCTAGTGTTATCAATTCAACTAACCGTATTACTCGTCGCCATGCGTATCGCAGACTAAAGTCAATACGTCCCAATTAGGATGTTTTCGAGTCTTCACAATTGCGCGCTCACAACATATCTGTACACAGTTTCCTGTAGGAAGAAGTATTAACCTATCTTTTATGAAAACATGAAACCTTTACTTTTCCAGAAATGGAACGATACTGTTTTCTACGAACTCGATTTCTTTAATAATTCGGACCCGATTGATGATCAAAGAGGCCACATCACTGAAGTACTAACAGATCGGGCAGTAAACAGTACGTGTGTTTAGCAATTAAAATGTTTGTAACATACACACATGAATATTTATTAGTTGCACGCACTTTTATTAATATATGCAGAGTTAGGACATGACAGAATTTTAAAGCAATGAATAATATTAAATGGCGCGTGGTTAATCGCTCATTTGATTAATATTTCCAACTCGTGATTATGGTCCCTAGTGCCCTATGCATAAATAAAATTTCAAAAGCTACTGCGTCAATAAGGGTAATACTTAAACTTTGGGGTAAGGTAAATAGGTTGGGGTCATGGCCAGAAGCTGGGTAAGTCAAATAAGATTTTGAGTAATTTTTTTCGGACATTTTTACAATTAATTGATTAGAAATCTCATTAGTATTTTTACCCGACTGCCCCAGAAGGAGGGTAATGTTTTTGTGTACCCATTTTGTATAAAGACTGAACAAAGAAGTAATGCTAATATGTATATAATTGTTTTCCCTTTTCACGTGGTAGGTAATCTATATTGCTAGCTAGCACAGGACTTTTTATTTATACCATTTATTTGTCAAGCATTGCCATTTATAAGGTGTAAAATACTAAAAGTAGTAAGTAGTATAAAAGTTGTTTAAGATGAATTACCCTTTTCCAAGTTTTCAGTGATTTTAATTTCACCTTGGACCTGCTTACATTGGATGGTAACATAATTATGTGTCTCATTACAGTAATAAAGAATCACGAAACATCTGTGCCGGTATATCTCCATATACCGCACGCAGCCCCCCACACTGGAGGGGGCTACCATAATCTGCAGCCGCCTGAGGAGTTCATCGCCGCAAACGACCACATCATACACTCAGCACGGAGATTATACACGCGGTAACTAAACCGAATCAAATCTTATGACCATTATACATATAGGATTGGTACCTGAGGTTACCGTTATGGACTCAGGAGTAATTGCCAATTAGTTACGCTCGAAGTAGGTATACGGTTCGCTTTTGCTTATCAATTTCGTTGAAACAATCAAATTGAGTACAAACTTAAATCAAATTGAATCCTAAAGGCTGCAGATTGGGACTCAGCGCCGCAACGGAACGCATTACAAAAATCTTCCATCTTGACTTTCTTAAGCCGTTGGGCAACCCCGTCTTCTGTGCCTTTTTGCGTGATTTGCCATTTGATTTGCATGTACTAGGGGCTTAATCAACGCATACTATAAGGCTGGCCGCACCGCACTTTTTTGTATGAAAATGCGTTGCACTGCGACTTCTTGCGGCTGTAATTTACGCTTGGCTTTACTGACACCCTTCATTTTTGCGCCTTCCAAGAAAACTGTATCAATTTGGTTGAACCGTTTCATGTTGCCATTATGTCAACCATACTATTTACGATCAGTTTAATGCTATTTGTATGGGAGGTAAAAACCTCAGAATCTCATTAGTGATACTTTAGTCTTTGTGGTGGTTGAGTTAAGATCGGACATCGCGTAATTGACTTTTTATGGAGCGAGCTTTTTGCTACATCAATGGCGGACGATTTGCTTGCTCAGGGTATTCAAAGCTCGAGAGACCCTGAAGAGAAAGACGATTACCGCCAATTATGAAGATCAGGCTCACTTATATCCTTGCAATTGTTATACAGGTTGTAAGGGTAAACACCGTTGTCACTCAAACCATGGATAGTTGACCTAAATATAAAAATAAAATACATAACCGAGTAACAACAAAAAAACGTTATTTAAATTAGATTTTAAAAAGTTTATATCCGAAACCGTGCTCGCTAGCGAAATAGCTGACTGACTGAGGGAGGGGTCGCGCTCGCGGCCAGTCAGGTCACGTCCCGCGCGACCCATCCGTGTTGAGACGCAAGTTCGTTGCCTTAGCACCCTAGGGTGAAAGGGTGAAATACTGTGGTAAAATGAAGATTTTCTTTAAAAAAAAAAGTTTTAATTTTCCATTGATTTTACGTTTTATAAATGAAACCAAACCACTGGTTTCAAGGATACCGGTGTTTACCCTAACACCCTGTATACCAACAACATGAAGGCAAATAAGCGTGCGGGTGCCTCAGTGTACCTGTAGTACCTGTATCAATTAATCGGTATGTTTCGATATCTGAACGGGTCTCGATTCCGGCTTAAATGGTAGCGTTGGTCACGTTATATCGACACTAGCCGAGAGGGAGCTCCTCAACAACACTATCATCGTTTTAGTTTCCGATAATGGTGCTTCAACAGGATTAAACCGGAATTTCAGTTCGAATTTACCATTGCGAGGCACAGAAGGCACGCCATGGGAAGGTGCGGTACGGACTACAGCGGTTGTATAACACGCATCGATACCCTCCCGATATCCGCCAGGTCTACATCACGTATCCGACTGGTTGCCAACACTAATTGGTGCTGCAGGTGGCAATTATAACCATACAATAGACGGTATCAACCGATGGAATGCCATAACAAAAGATGAGACACCTGCTAGACTCGACGCGTTAATAACAATGGAGAATCTGAAGGACTGGGCAGCTTTCAGACAAGGAAAATATAAATCCTATTGTATTAAATGAGCTATATTTGTATATATTTATTTATATATTTGCAATCTCGTTCTCAAAAATCGCTCTAACGAATTCGATGAAAGTTGCAATATAGGGGTTTACGGGGGCGAAAAATCGGTCTAGCTAGGTGTCATATCTGGGAATGTTAGTATTTTTCTATTTTCAACCGAGTCGAGCTTGGTCGCCCAGGTACTATAAAATAATTTTGGGCAACGTTTCTACGTGAATTCTACGGCAGGGACTTACAGAAGTTAAGACTTCCTGGGTGAGTGACATTATGAGAATATGTTGCTAAATTCAGACACAGCGTGAGTGTTTATGGAGACATTATTTATGAACCTGGACCTCTCATCTATATAACCTCTCATCTATATGGCCGCTAAGAAGCGAAAGTATTTGAGTTTATAGTTATACCATTATAATAACTTCTCATATCAAAAAAAGGTTTGTATTTTGAATGCGAATAAAACGTTAAGTTAATAAGAAAATTATAAAAGAGTTATTTCTGATCCCTAATATTAAATTTTTCAATTACAGAAAAAGGATATTTGTTTGAGTTGAGCGTGGATCCACCAGAGAATATAATGATTTGTGGCCCTCCCATTCGGAGCTCGTGCAGCACAAGGTCCTTCGACTCCGAAGGTACTGGTCCGCAGTAAATCCATGACAAAGACCAAAGCTAGACCCAAGAGCAAATCCGGCACTTCACGATTTTTTCTGGCTCCCGCGGCTTGATAACGAAGAAAATGTATCAAAGGCTTTACAGGCATTCCCAGCTTTTCCTTTGCAAGCTTCCGTCGGCGAGCTACAATATTTAGTGGATTTCAATCTCAAAGCGTTTATAGAAGGTCTGACAAATTATGTGAAGAGTTCAGCTGATGCGTTTATGCAAAACATCGCTTGGTTATTCTCGTTTTAAGTATTAGTAAAAAACGGGCCAAGTGCGTGTCGGACCACGCACATTTAAGGGTTCCGTAGTTGGGATTTATCGCAAGAACAAACTTAACATTGTAGTTGAAAAACATGTTCTCCCATGCACGTCATCTCACGCAAAATATTGACAGATTTGCCATGTTATTTTAAAACCTTTTATAGCTTTTCTTGTAATCTATAGCGATAGAACTATTTTCGGTATTTTTATTTTTTGAAAAATAAAAGCAATTTGAATTTTGTTAAAACATCTTTTCCTTAACTTTTTAAATTATACACGTTTTATATATTTATTAATGAAAGGGTTGTTAAAACATGCTTGATGACTCGGATGGGCCGAAATAATGAATTTTATGAGCCGACGAGTTATTTTGTCGTCGCTTCGCCGCCCGCCCTTTGATCAAGGCGTGCATTAAAAAGGAAAATTGGTCAGCTTTTTGGGTTCGCATAGCTGAAAGAGCATCTGTGTTATTATGTTAAAATATATAACAGCATCCATCTACGTCTAAAAGGCGTGAGGGACTAACAATAATAATGTTTAGAGGAAGTTTCATCATATTTCAGCAATTTTAGAGGAAGTTTCATCATATTTCGGCCATTTCCCATTATATATAAATGATAAATGACGAATGAAAAGGTATTTATTTATAGGTATAGTAATACAAAACAGTGACTCGGTATTTATCGGAATATCTGTGATTTACGAATCAGATCCAGAATAATGTGTTATGAATAAAAGATTGTATAGCCTTCGCTTCAATTGGTGTAAGTAGTATCTATAATTTTGAATGAAATCTTGAAAGAAATAAAACACGACTCTTGAAGAATTTATTCAAAACTGCGAATAAAAATTGTTCTCCTTCGGATTAATGTTTCTCTTTAATATTCATCACAACATCGTCTCGCAAAACTACTTAGAGGGTATGACTAGAGTGAGATAAAACAGAACCACTGCTCAAGCAAATATGAAGTATTTTTAACCGACTTCAAAAAGAAGAGGATGTTTTCACTTTTTGGTGTTTTTTTTGGAAGTCGTTTGTTTCTTTTTGTAAAAAGTTTTATGAAATGTGAGAATAACATCACGCCTCCCCGAAAGGTTAGGCAGAGATGTACTTATAGTACATCCACATTACGCTAGTTATGTTTCAGTACTATGCAATAGGGGGGGGGATTCTATAGACATCAACCGGGCACAAATTCAGACTCTGGCATGCTACTGAGAAATTCCAGGTGGAAAAACCCAATAACACTTTGCTCGAAACGGGAATCGAGCTCAGGAGGCTAATTCTCGCGTTTACACTCGTCCATGTCATTTTCGACATTACCACTCGTCTCTCTATGTCGCTTATAAAATGGTGACATTATACTACAACTCATTCGTACATCACGAGTCGCAGGAAAATAGTTTTTCATTAGAGTGCGTTTCATCAAATAGTTCCTAGACCGTAATGTTGGCTTCACTGTTAAATTAAAAAAAAAACAGACCTATTAGGTGGCGCCATAGCGGCGTAGTGTATTCGTATTGGTCGTACAACAGTGGAGCCAACATTACGGCATAGGAAGTATTTGATGAAACGCACTATATACCTCTCGCGTACCGATCCATTCCACACAGGTAACGATGCTACTTATATATATATAAGGTTTTGAACAACATTTTATATGTATTTCATAAACATTTATCAAAAAATAATAAATTATGAATTTCATAACACCCATTTTATGTAAATTTTAAAATAAGTTTTCTCTTATAATATCAACAACGGAATGCACTTGACTGATTTTGTCATGTCATGAGTTTGATGTGTCAACTGTGATGTCAACAATTTCTGTTACATCCAAAGAGAAGAATAATTAATTAAATAAGGTATGCAGAACGCCAAAAAAGCAAGAAGCTTCTGCTGCGGCGCTGCCGCGCCTAATTCTCGCCGCAGCAGAAGCTATCACCAAACGGGAATATGAAAGAAGGTGGCGAAATATCACCGACACCGTCAATTCCCTGAACGGCGCGAATAAGTCGTGTGAATCGTGGCGCAAAGTAAATAAAATAAAAACTTATTATGGGTATGTAGAGTTCTGCACCCAAAGGATGTTAACGTCGTCTTTCTGCCAGTCTGGCACATCAAACCCAACAGGATACCCCCATAAGAAGGGAATGCATCAAAACCAAGAGGATTTCCCAATATGAAGCGGATACATCGAACCCAAGAGGATTTCCCCATACGCAGCAGATGCAATACTGCGGAGTAGCATCGCAGCGCAATGATGTTCACCAACACCGAGACACTACAGTAGTGCTTGTGACACCGCATTGGCCGTGTAGCACACATTGTGCCGAAATCGTAGCGGTGCGTCGAAGCAACGAAGCGGCAACGCCCATGTGGCCTACCTAGGGGGTCGACTGGTCATGAGCACTCTTTGCATGTCGCATGTAAACTAAGGCATTTCGCGTGCCTTCCTGCGAGAAATGATCGAACCGACATGGCGAGAATAGCTCAACTTGATTTTTACGAATGAAAAGTTGATTTTTACGAGTGAAAAGTACGAGTCGAACGACAATAACGCATGCGACATGCGCGAGAATTGCCTTCCAGGACCTCATGCTCAGCAGTAGCGTATGCAACTAATAGACCAACGAGGCCGAAATATGCGAGTATGGCTATAATGTTTCTTTACACTAAATATTATGTCAATTATTTATTATTGTAGTTACCTCTAAAATGAAATTACATTTTAATTGGATTTCATAATACATAGTTAGATATATTATAGCTGCTAATATTTCACTTTCCATTCGATCAGTATGTAAATTAAAATAGATACCTTCCAAAATCTCTACCAAATTCCCTTTGTGTCTGTAAAATTGTCGACTTTAGGAACATTAAATCAGGATTGATAGCAGGAACTGTGAGCGCTACCCAAACGTTTTGAATCGACTTAGTATTGGCGTCATAAATCTTTTGACTCGGAGAGCCCTCTAATCTAACACCCGACAAGAAATATACGAGGCTTCGTTTGTACACCATTCTTATACTGAATAACCGCGAATTCTGGAAGAATGAAAACGTAAGAAATAGAAGACTAACTAAGTTTTGACGCCAACTTTTAATGATGGAAGTTCACATTATTTATTCATGAGGTTGTCGTTGAAGTTTAATATTCATTTTTGGACTTCAAATTATTTTCAATAAGGGAGAGTAATGAAATGTCATGGCTGTGGTTATGACAAACATCTCAGTTAGGACAGCATTTATTAATAACTCGTCAGAAGCAAGGAGATAATTAAACAAGGCTTAAGAAAGAGGCTAAATATGAATATCTGGACACTTTGAATTCTTATGTATAAAATGTTTAGAAATCAAAGAAAAAAAAATGTTACGTTAGTTGTACAAAAACATTTATCTAAACCCTATGCAGCGTTACAACTAAGGAAAAGAGTGTTTCCGATGACCTCTGGCATCCAAAGTAAAATATAACTTACTGTTTAGGGTGCCATTGTCTGCGGGAAAGTCCGAAAGGGATACCGGGACCTTGGCAACAGGCACCTGAAGGAACACGGGTGGGTTTTAGTCAGTAAAAGTCTGACACGCCCTTCCGCTCCACCCAGAGCGGGAGAAGTCATTAGATGACCACCCAAACTCAAAAAAAAAAAAAAAAAGTTTTCCATTGTCCTCGCCTATAATTTGGACATATATCAGTAGTTAGTTGTAGGATGAGCACAGTATATTATTATTAAGAAACAGATATTATTAAGATAAAACAACAGCAGCTTAATGGAACCATCGATGCTTACTTAATCAACCAAAATGCACGGATCATTTGATTTCTGCTTTACGAATTCAGATTTCACCGTTCTTTATTTGTTTATATTCACGGTTTTTTCTCTTTTCTATTTAATACGTTTTCTTGTAAAGTTAAGGTCCCAGTAGAATATCTAAAGAAAGAAAAAAGAGTACAAGAGTGACGAATCACAGCGTACTAAACTTCTAACACCTTCGCTTCCTCTCGACTGTTATTTATTTGGAACTAAGGGATTGGCGCGGTATCGATAGTGTGAATGCTCTCATTGTTTATCCGTAAAAATAGTTTATCCGAGCGAGAATGTATCGATATCAGCTTTGTACAGTGAATTTGTTTATTTATTTCACTACCCTGTATTGAAAACAACTGACTACTTTTACGTTTGTGAGTTTTTTTTATGGTTGAGCAGAAACATAATTGAATTCTGTTACTGAAATATCTTTCTGGGATTTCGTTTTAATGATGGGGGTCTAGATAATGTTAATGCTGCAACAAATCATCAAAGTAACAATTGTGCCCGGTAACTGTCATATTCTTGTCCCCGATATTCATAATATTTATAACATTGAATAGCCTTTGCCAAAATGCCAGCTGTATGTGAATGAAAAAAACAGTACACACATTTCTACCAAACCCCTGGAGAACACAACCGTGATATAATGACCCCATAACATCACAGTTGGCAAATAAAGCGTGATTCTATTTGCATGCATAGCCAAGGAACAAAGAAGTGCGGATTTTTGTCCCGAAGAAGTTTATCAGCGAATTGCCATCGGGGATGGCACGCTGGCAAGGCGCCAGCCTGCGTTCCTAACAACTTTATTATGCATTACCGGGTGCGCGTCAACCCTAAATAAGCAACAGTTCGCTTGCCAAGTTTTGGCTTTACATTTTCATTAGATAGCAGTCTGTCAACGCGTGTGTGATATTAGAGCATAATTTGCAATAACAGCGGCTCTACAGATTAATAAGATTAAAAATAGATCGGATCGTGTTGGTATACAACCTGAACAGTTTGCGGTTGCAGTGCATATTTGAGAAGGTGATAGTGATGTAAAATCCTAACTAATGTTATAAATGCGAAAGTGAGTTTGTTTGTTTGTTACGCTTTCACGCTAAAACGGCTGAACGGATTTGGATGAAATTTGGCACAGGGGTAGACCTTGACCTGGAAAAGGACATAGGCTACTCTTTATCGACATACCACGCGCGCGAAGCCGCGGTCGGAGTAAGTCATAAGGCAGTCACATACCTAATCGTATCCTAACTATACTAATATTATAAATTCTGAAGTAACTCTGTCTGTCTCTATGTTACCTTTTCACGCCTAAACCACTGAACGTATTTCGAAAAAAAGGAGAGGAGATAGATGACATCCTGGGGAAGGATATGAGTTTTTTTGTTACGCTTTCACGCTAAAATGGATGAACGGATTTAGATGAATTTGGCACATGGTTAGACCATGACCTGGAATAGGACATAGGATACTTTTAAACCCGATATTCCCACGGGATCGAGACTTATGCCGTCTGAAACCGCGGGGCGCAGGTAGTATTAAACATACAAATGATGGCTTTTTCATAAAGAGATGGTACGCGCAGTGGTCACGATGTCAGGTCACTGCATGTTGGCGATTTCTGGCTACTATTTACTCAGATTTTTCTCACTGTAATACATACTCACAAAGCGTAGAGGACCCTCCGTGATTGCGTGTTAAAACTTGGTCCTTTAGTCCCACACCTTATTCAATATGCATCCATTTACTACAGCTTCCTTCTACAGGGGTGTGATTCTGTAAGACCTCATTCTAAACTTCGAATCTGAATCCGCTGTGGGTTTCTTGATTGGCATTCTAAAAATTCGGTTGATACACTAGCGCTACCCTTGCCAGCGTGTCAGCGAGTTGACTAAATTGACCGTGAGACTTTGACAGATAAAGTATGAGATGACGTAAGAAGTGGCGTTCAGTAAGGAAATTCCCCCGTCACTTCGACACTCACTTCGCACTCGAACCCGATTCAAAATTCGAAGTGCGATGTGAGATGCGAGTTGTTGTTTGAATTTTACAGAATCGATGTACAGGGGGCCTAAACCGGCCACATTAGGAATTCCTCTAAAAGCAGTTAATTTCCTGAATTCCAGCTGTCATAAGCAATTCCTCTAATTTGACATAAAAACAATTCATAATTTGTGGACCATTTTACAAATCTCCATAGAAAACTGTCAAACAGATGAATTAATTCTTAATATTAATTACACGCAGATCATATTATGAATTGTCAGTTGGTGACATTTTACGATATTTCATAATATTTTGATATTATGATTCTGCTAAAGTGACCGTTTTAAGGCGCTTGGTCCCGTTCAGTACCGTAACATGGTCAATTTAAAAAGCCTACTCCTCATTAACGACTTGGATAAAAGATCTGAAAAAAATACATGTTTGCCATAGATTCATGTACAACATTTTAATCGAGCAGTTTTTTTCGTAAGACTAATACTTTTGCCTTAAAAAAATATCTACCAAGACGCAATTGTTGGCTAATAACTACTAAACGGCTTTGATGTTTGGAAATATTTATATACTGAAAAATTGATGGTTAGAGGTACTACAGATTGTTCGTTGCATAAATGTAAATTAATCAATATTTTTAAGAATATTACCCCACTTAGAGATAGAGGTTCAGAGGTGCTCTGCGCGGGGCGCGGGCGGCAGTCCCGAGTTAGCATTGCTACGGGACGGCTGTGTCGCTCGCTGCTCCGCCCCGGCTATCGACCGACTATGCACGTTTGCGTGTGTTAGTGCAAATATTTACGAACGAATTGTATCAATGTGCGTTTATAGACTAGCTCGCTGCAGAGAGCCCAAGTCAATTGTGCGCGTAGGCGCTTTATTGTTGAGTTTTTTTTTTAACATGCAATTACTTATTAATACTTTTTTTATTTACATTCACATAATTTACATACAAATTTATAATATAAGTAGACCAAAAAAATATGTTAATGTAACATAACATCACGCCTGTATTCCCCGAAGGGTTAGGCAAAGGTGTACCTTTAGTTAGTACACTCACATTTTGCCAGTTATGTCGCATGTAATAGGGGCGAGCCTATTGCCATCAACCAGGCACAAATTGAGACTCTGGGCTGCTACTGAGCAATCCCAGATAGAAAAACCGACCAAGTGCGTGTCGGACCACACATAATGGTGCCGATTCTCTTGTCACAAAATTCTCTAAACTAAACTAAAAATCACTAAAATTTTGTTTAGTCCTGTCAAACGATCAAACTCATTCTGAAATAGACTTTAAATGACATAACTTAACTATAATTTAGTTTGACAGCACTAAGATGGCACTGAGATTAGTTTAGTGAAAATGCTATTCTGAATTTGACGATTTAAACTAAAAATTTGTCCTATATCTAAAATCCTCTAACTAAATCTGACTATATATATATATATATATATCGCGATTAAAAATGTGTGGAATAAAATGAGATGTCATGAACTAAAATTCAAACCAACACCTCAACTTCAGTTACAAAAAACAGTACTGTATTTTTTTATTTTCTTTTGCTTATATCTCGAAAACGGTGTGTCCTATCGCAAAATTAATGAAAATTTCGATCCCCTTTAGAAAACCCTTAAACCCCTAATTCTCAACATGTTGGTAATTATTTTTAATTTTTTTTCTTTATTTTCCATACAAAAACTGAAAAATTCCATTAAAAACACGTCGAGGCTGCCGTGCAGGCGCGCCTCTGGCTCTAAAAAAAAACACGGGGCAGGGAAAACAAGTACCAAGTGGAGGTGCGCGGTTGCCAAATTCGATTTTAGTTGTGTCAAAATAAGTTTTAAATTTAAGTTGGTAGATTATTACCTACTCGTTAACTTGTAGAACCTGGTATAGCCTATAGCTGTGATAGTTTTCCTTTTAATTTCGTCATACATTATATACTACTGCTGTGAATTTTTTCACATATCCAAAATTGGACGAAAATAAAAGGTGTATCTTTTATACACGAAATATTTTAAGGGGTCATTGTACTCATCATCATGAACAGCTTTCACTATGGGACCAAGCCTGAAATCACTTTACTTTATGTTCGCATAGCTCGTCAAAATGTAGAACAGCTGACACTTTTTTCGCGATTTCAGCGTTGGTCCCATATGCACACGGCTACACATCAAGCTATACATTTCCAGTTTATACTGATCTCGCATTGTATAGAATTTCCGTACAACGCGAGGTCAGCTTATACTGGCAATGTACCTATAGCTTGAAGTGTAGCCGTGTGTACAATGACCCATTAAAATATTTCTTAACTACATACCTAACTATATACCTACCTACATACTTACCTACATACATACCTAGAATACCTACCTACATACCTAGAATACCTACCTACATATACCTACATACTTTTATATCTACATGTTGTACTTAGTAAACGTTTAAAACTCCAGCACAGACCTACATAACATAGGTTTTTCTGTTGCATTTAGAATACGCGTTATAGTGGCAACCTATTCTTACCATTGCATTGCTAAAATTCGCGTAAATTTAACATGTACTTGTAGCCGTAAGGGGTAAGCAATGGATCCGCAATCGAAGACGACCGGGTTCGAATCCGAAGCGATATTTGTTTTTTGAAACCATCATAATTATTTATAAGTATTCTAAGCAACAATGTTAGTTATTATTTTAACTATTTATGTTTATTTATAATCTATTCATTCTTATTTTTGTTTTTTTATGAAGTTTAATATTTGTTATTGTATTATTATTTAACTATTTATAGATATCAGTATTCAGCAGACTTTACTGAAAACTAATAATATGATTTAGACTTTATACATGTTTTTTTGTTAATGTAACGTATCGTATGAACACAATAAAGTCGAGCACGTTACTCGGTCATTTATTTATATATTTAAGTCAACTTTATCTTTAAAAAAAACATGCATAAAGTCTAAATCATATTATTAGTTTTCAATAAAGTCTGCTGAATACTGATATCTATAAATAGTTAAATAATAATACAATAACAAATATTAAACTTCACAAAAAATAAAAAATAAGAATGAATAGATTATAAATAAACATAAATAGTTAAAATAATAACTAACATTGTTGCTTAGAATACTTATAAATAATTGTGATGGTTTCAAAAAACAAAAATCAATTCGGATTCGAACCCGAACCTCTTCGATTGCGGATCCATTGCTTACCCCTTACGGCTACAAGTACATGTTAAATTTACGCGAATTTAAGCAATGCAATGGTAAGAATAGGTTGCCACTATGACGCGTATTCTAAATGCAACAGAAAAACCTATGTTATGTAGGTCTGTGCTGGAGTTTTGAGCGTTTACTAAGTACAACATGTAGATATAAAAGTATGTAGGTATAATGTAGGTAGATATGTAGATAGGTATTCTAGGTATGTATGTAGGTAAGTATACATACTTACCTACATACATACCTAGGTAGGTAGGTAGGTATGTAGGTAGGAAATATTTTAAGGGGTCATTGTACACACGGCTACTCGCGTTGTACGGAAATTCTATACAATGCGAGATCTGCATAAACTGGAAATGTGTAGCTTGATGTGTAGCCGTGTGTATATGGGACCAACCCTGAAATCGCAAAAAAATAATCAGCTGTTCGACATTTTGACAAGCTATGCGAACATAAAGTATCACGTGTATAAAAAGATACACCTTTTATTTTCATCCAAAGACATGCTAAAAAATAATATCCAGTAAAAACTTAAAATATATGTAACTTATGTATCTATCTATACAAATGTCAGCCTTGCATCTCCGCCATTCCTTTCTGGAATCGTAGGCAAAATAGGCGTCCTATGCGCGCAACTCTGCGCCCTTGTATTTTCTTTGATCGCCGTTTTAGTTTAGCGCGCCACCGCACGCGTTTTACGTATTCGGGGAGTAGGGAGTTTAGCTCCGCCCACATGCTCAAGGTCAGTGAGGAAACTATCGCCCTTAAGCCCCCAGGTCATCGCTTTAGTAAGAGCGCAATAATCTGCCGTTGTTAATTGTTAATCAGCACGGTTCGGTGTCCGATGCAGGTGACCTTTCGGTAATCAAGTGTCAGCCTGATCTGCAAGCGGTCAACCATATCGGTAACAAAATTATGATGGGTCAGTAAACTAAGTTGCCGTTCATAATAAATCTTAATCAAGACAGCAACTTTATTGATGCAAGTAATTGGCGCTTCAGTTACTTGCATGTAGATGTAGTACCTAGACAGGCTAAGGCTGCTTATTGATTGTGAGACAGAAATAATTAGTTTAATATTGTAATAACAGGGGGCTTAAACCGGTCACTTTAGCAGAATCATAATATGAAAATTATTATGAATCATCGTAAAAAGTCAACAAATGACAATTCATAATATGATCTGCGTGTAATTCATGTGTTTGTCAGTTTTCTATGGAGATTCGTAAAGTGGTCCACAAATTATGAATTGCTTTTATGTCAAATCAGAGGAATTGCTAATGACAGCTGGGATTCAGTAAATGAACTGCTTTTAGAGGAATTGCTAATGTGGCCGGTTTAGGCCCCCTGGTCTGCAACGTTCGTCTAGTCGTCGCACTGCGCCAATGCTAACTGCGAGTTCTTGGGTTCGATACCCAGGTCAGACAAAGTGAATTATCTGTATGTCTGGATCTGTGCCCAGTTGATGGCAATAGGGTCACCCCTGTAACATGGTATGCATTTAGTAAAAAGCTGTTATTTTGCACAAACAACCACTTCAATTTGATATACATATGTATTATGTATGTAGGTATGTGTAGATTACGCGACAGTTTAATTATAGAATACACCATCTGCGTTTAATTAGTTTTTTTTAGCCTACCTACTGCTCAAGGTCTAAAATCTGTTTGCGAACTTTGTACAGAAATGTAAACAAGATACATGATATTGATGTTCTCTTTTTGTTTTCTATAAACGCTGCCCCACGGCCTGAGGTTTCTCTTATACCGTGAACACTGATAATGATGCAACGTGATATGGGAGTTATAAACAGGTAGGTAGCAGAATTCTCATTGTGTGCTAAAATCAATGTAGGTACAGCCATCACACCAAGAGGAGCCGACTAGTGAGGGAATATATATAATTTCGTTGCGGTTGATCTGGAAACTCCAGGATAAAACAATACCCTGAAAATGTTATGTGAGTAATTCGCTAAGAGTAGAGAAACATGAAATTCTGAAAGGATAACGTTACAGAGATACAATACAAGATGGAAAAGACAACACGACAATGAATGAAAACTGCGTATATCTATCTAATGACGTTTCCTGTCCTGCACTCAAAAATTCAACACAATAATATTCAATAGTTTAGTCACTATAATTAGTCAAAGATTGGCAATTTATTTTTGTTTAAAAAAATCACGTTTTCAGTTTCGATGTTAGGATTTATTTTATAGTTCCAAAATACTTCTATTACTAAGTAGGTATTAGTACTGTCACTGTTTTCATTTATTGTAGTATTGTCGTCTCAACATTTTATAAACGCGTATGTAACATGATTGTAATTTTTACAATTAAATACCTATTTGGAAGCCGTTCCCATAACAGACTAATTACCATAAATGCGCCTGATCTCTCTCCGGTCGTGTCGGATTGTCATCCCATCGGACTATGAGAGTGAGGGAGTAGAGAAACCACCTGTGTCTGCACACACACTTGTGCACTATAATATCTCCCGCGCCGAAAGCGAGTCCCCGCTGAGATTGGCGGCCATGTCCGAAATTAGGTCTGGTGGCCTATTTTTACCATAAAGCCTGTACATTGGTTTCCGTCACTCGAACATGATAACGATGACGAATTCTAACAAGAATTAACCTACTGTCCAAAGTAGCGAGCCCTTATTCTACACTCGTATAGAACTAAGCCTCTAAAGACCAAAATAAACTTCTATACATCTCCACATTATCTGATTGTGAGTTGTTCATTCTTGTTAGAATTCCTCGTAAATTTGAGGTCCTCTCTAGTTAGAAAGTTCTGCGGCACGTGGGAACACCTTGCAAACTCCTTTGAACATTCATAACTCGTAATAAAATTTGTGCATTTTAGAAAACCGCAATACCCTATACGGAGAATATGTGGAACTTTTCGTTTTACGCCAGGAATACTAAAAAGTAGCCTTGTAGGTCGCTTTATCGTTTGTAGCATCTAACTCGAAGGGTTCAATGTAGGGTTCGTAACTGAATACAGATGTGACAATCTGTCTTTTGTGTTATTGTCAATTTTTGTCTTCGTAGGTATGTTTGTTACTTTATTCTGAAAAATAATAGGTTTCTACTTAGAGATGATCGTTAGAGTTTTATTAAAATTAAAATATTTGGAACGAGACTTGATGTTATAATTATCTAAAAACATGAATTGATCGAGTCGGACAATATTTTTGTAGCCACATTCAACAGTTAGCACCAAGTGAAGCCGATTAATAAGGAAATATACATAATTTCGTTGCGGTTGATCTGAAAATTTCAGGATAAAATAATTCCCTAGAATTGTTCTAGATATTTCTTGAGAGTAGAGAAACCTGAAATACTGGAAGAATTAAATTATCCATCTGTCTAGCCTTTGCCAACCATGTTGGGGTCGGCTTCCGGTGTAACCGGACGCAGCTGATACCAGTATTTTACAAGGTGCAACTGCTTATCTGTCCTCCACAACCCAGTTACTGGGTAACACTAGCAAGACTGGTTGTCAGACTTTCGCTTTTGACTATGTAACGACTGTCAAAGATCTATAAATGACAGCCGGGACTGAATGCTTATCATGCACTTCCGAGACATGGACGGGTCTCGGTATGTTGTGGATGGTCACCGATCCACGGAACGTCCTCGGCAAGCGTTGCTTAACCTTGACGCTGGTAGCACAAAGTCAAGAGAAGAAACCGCAGTAGTCAAATTCAACTGGCTCGCATCATGTTCGCTGCCTACTCGAATCGGATGCAAATAGCGGAACATGACGCGAGTCAGTTCATTTGAACTACTGCGGTTTCGCAGCTATGGTTTCGCGGCGGAGGTGAGCTACCCGACTGTAGATCGACCCGTGCGGGTGTTATTATTTTAGGTACGAGCCCCTCATTAATATATCGACAATATTATAATTATTTTACAGCTATTATTTCAGCTTTAATGACGTTCTTCACGTTCTTTGAACTGTGACATTATGATTACCGACGTGTTCTTCTAGGTTGTTTTTTAGGGTTCAGTACCCAAAGGGTAAAACGGGACCCTATTACTAAGGCTTCGCTGTCTGTCTGTCTGTCCGTCTGTCACCAGGCTGTATCTCATGAACCGTGATAGTTAGGCAGTTGAAATTTTCACAGATGATGTATTTCTGTCGCCGCTATAACAAAAAACAGAAAAAATAAATATTTAAGGGGCTCCCATACAACAAACGTGATTTTTTGCTCGTTTTTGCTCGATATTGCTAACGCTTGAAATATTCACAGAATATTTAGTATTATAAACACTTTAAAAAAAAGATTAAATTAAATTAAAATTAAATTAAACAAATATTTAAGGGGGGCTCCCATATAACAGACATGATTTTTTTGCGGTTTTATAGATTATGGTACGGAACCCTTCGTGCGAGTCCGATTCGCACTTGGCCGGTTTCTTATTTTAATTTTGTATATAACAGTACAGTGTAAATTATTTCATCGCCACTGCTCTCAAAACGGTGAAGGAAAACATTGAGAGGAAACCGGCATGTCCAACAATGAACCAAAAAAAAAATCGAAGACATGTGACATCTACCAACCCGCGCTGGGCCCGCGTGGTGGATTACGGCCCGCCGCTCCCTCTCACAAAGAGGAGACCTGTGTCCCAGCAGTGGGAACATTATAGGCTGATAATAATATCTTGCTGCCTAGCCTTTTCTCAACTATGTTGGGGTCGGCTTCCAGTCTAACCGGATATTAATAGTCATCCAGGCTGATCATAATATAACAGTACAAAATCATTCAAAATCTCTTTTCACATGAATCTGGCAATCTTTTTATTCAAAGGAAGAATATTTATTTCGCCTTTGTAATGTTTTTACATGTACCTGAGTAACGTAATATCTATGAATGAGAATAATAATGAAAGTTATGAATCCGAATGGTATCTATGAATAAATTCCAGGATGTATCCATTTAATTGGCAAACATCCATGGTAGCCAGAGTATCAATAGAAAATGAAAATGTTTTTTTTTTAACTGTATTTAATCTATGAAACAACCCTACGTTGTAGATAATATTTTTTCATCGACATAATTCTCATTAGGGAAAATTGATTCAATACACAAATTCCATTACGTAGGTATTGATCAAGTTATAAATATGAATTTATCATTTACATTTACATATTCATGAAATGTCTCCGTTGAAGTATCCAATTCGAATCGACGAATAGGGAACTTTCCATTCCACGTACAAAATTCTAATTACATTATGTTTCTGAATAAAAGCTCGGAACGGCCCTTTCATAAGCTCGCAAAGTGACATAATCCTTGAATTTAATAAATTACCCCAGAAATTGAGACTTATATAACAAGAATGAAATTAACGAGGGCAAAATGACTTTCAGTAGGTAAGCTTTTATCGTGTATAAATTCGTTATAGTTAAAGCAAGGAAATTATTTATTTTGAACTTTAAGTCTTTTGAGGCACTTGGTACCGGCGTTTCCTGATTACGTCGAAATAATTAAAATACTACAGGGTTGTGAAAATTACGTGACAACAATATTTAGGGTCTGGATTTACATTTTGAAGGAGGATTTTCATCATCTTCGCTGTTGGAACGAGCGGCGCAAAAAAAGTCACGGCGCTTGGGAAACAGATTAGATGATCATCATGATTATTAGCTAGGCTGACTGGTCAGTCAGCACTCACTATCCGAGGGTTTAGATGGGAATTCCTAATCCAACCTTCATAGAAATAAAAATCGTTTGCTGAACTGTTTAAATGTGTGTTACGCAAGTACCCCGCAGGTTCATCACGATTTTAGAAAGATCAACGAGTAATGGTTCCAACGACCTGCGAAAACTAATATAACCAGTTTAATTACAACTGTGGGTCATTCCAAATAAGTAATTATTCAATAAAAATAATTACATTACATTTAACAATATCATTATTTATGTCACGAACAACAACATTTAGGTGACCTATTTTACAGACAATGGTACCAATAAAATGAACTTTCAGTGTACAGATAACGGTTCCATTCATTCATTCAGAGCGCTGTACGACTTTTTTTAAATTTTGTTCGTTTTTTGCCAGTTCTTATTTTACTTGCTCTTCCGTATCTTCACCCGTTGATATAGTTCATTCTCCTATTTGTAAACGTTCCTTGTTAACATCCCTTTTCTTGAAATGTACATGTATATTATTCTATTATTGATATTTTATATCGGTCCCAAAATGGTTCGATTTCAATCCAAATTAGACACACACGGAGTACCTAAGCCAGCGAGGGCCGGAGTGGAGCTTGAATCGTCGTAAATACATCACTACTAACTAGCAATTGGATTACCTACAGATTGGAAGTGCTAAACGATTTGTACGCATGAATAACGTTACGGTCCAATTCGGCGGAATATATTAGTCTGTTAGAGTAATGTTGAAACATTGCGAGGGCTTTCTAAAATGGTGAATTTGGATCAGAAATATTATAAAAGCTAAGGTAAAAACGACAACAGACGACCTTTTAAAAAGGTGGCCGGGCTGGGACAAACAATGCGGACGTCCAAGGATAGAGTGTTTTGGCGCAACCTACACTTCTAGCATGACAACCCTAGAAACGGGTTTTCTATGGGTTTTGTCGACGGAAGAATAGACAAAATTACAGATTGTGATTGTTTATCTGTCATTTTGTCTATAATAATATCATATATCATTTTGTGGGTAGACACCGTTATCCTTGAAACTAGTGGTTTGGTGTCATCTATAATACACTTTTTCTATGGGACCAACTTTGAAATCGCAAAAAAAAAACAGCTTTTCCATACATTTGTCGATTTAAGTGAACACAAATGTATGGAACAGCTGATTTTTTTTTCGCGATTTCAAGGTTGGTCCCATAGAAGAAGAAGAAGAATATTTCTTTATTGGAGTAACCAAGACTCGACAAGTTCGTTAGTAAAACTTATGACTATGTTAGTAAGCACAGACACTAAACAAAAACAAGGAAAACAATACAGAAATAACAACAAATAACACGAAATAACGGTTGGTCACCGTTGCGACATCGCATGAGAGACAGCACAACAGTGACCCACGTATACACAGTCCAGGCGACTCGCAACCATGCTTAAGACACTGTTGGAGCTGCCCCACACCCTGCGCACCAGGGAAGCGCACCTTTTACGCATCGTTGCGTAAAAGCAATCTACATGCGCATCTGCGAACATCCGTGACGCACTACATAGAAAAAGATAACCATAGAAAAAGTATATTATAGATGACATCAAACCACTAGTTTCAAGGATAACGGTATCTACCCTAACACCCAGTATATTAGTCTGTTAGAGTAATGTTGAAACATTGCGAGCGCTTTCTAAAATGGTGAATTTGGATCAGAAATATTATAAAATCTAAGGTAAAAACGACGACAGACGACCTTTTAAAAAGGTGGCCGGGCTGGGACAAACAATGCGGACGTCTGAGGATGGAGTGTTTTGGCGCAACCTGCAAGCGTAGCATGACAACAATAGAAACGGGTTTGCTATGGGTTTTGTCGACGGAAGAATAGACAAAATGACAGATTTTGATTGTATATCTGTCATTTTTTCTATTCTTCTGTCGACAAAACCCGTTTCAATTGTGGTCAGGCTAAGCGTGCTAGTAGAGGCATATGTTCAACAGTGGATTGCGATAGGCTGAGTTGTTTGATTGATTGATTGATACGATAAAAACCAACTAATAATACACTTGTTGCTTCTGACATTATGGGAAATTAAAATTCGATCAAATAAAATTAATTAATAGTCAAGCAAACAACCAACAATGAAGAAGCTAAAAAGTAAAACTAATAGTCAGCATGTGTAAGCATAAAAATATAATCCACGAACAGATTTAGTCCTAATCCACTTCTAACTTAGGCTTAAACAGATGAGGTAGGCAAGACTTAACTTGAAAAGAACGTGACGGAACTAAGTTTAATATAGTTAAAGTAGAAAGATAAAAGTTTCTTATGTTGGTAATAGATTTATACCAGATGGAACGTGATAATGATTTTAAACATAAGATGTCGCCAACTGCGGTAGATTATTTTAATTATTTTGAGATAACTTTCATGGAGATGGAGTTAAAATGTTCTGGGGCCCTACCACCACCACTTACAGCAGTATTATTATTTTAATATTACTTCAGTGTAGGAAAGAGATGAACTCTACAGGACGTATAGCTGCATCTCTTTCCCCCACGAAGTAAGATTAAATAACACTGCTGTAAGCGGTGGTGGTAGGCCTCCTGGTATGTACTTATCAAGGTTGTCTTACTACTAATATAGAGAATTTTTTGAGTATTTGTAATGTTTTTGAGTCAATTGAAGTTATATTAGAACCAGCACCCTAATTGCGTAATACACAATCAATCACAATCTGAATCGTTTTGAAACAGATAGCTAATTAATCCAAAAGTTCAAAAAAAATTGCTCAAAAACGTAAATAACGCAATCAATGTTTGTTGAACTGTCAAAATGAAACAGATTAGTCTTAATCGTTTACGAAGATGTGTTACACTATTAAATAGCAGAAAAATGGTTTTAACAACCAGCGGGATAATTTCGTAACACACTAACAATTGCAATGCCTTTTATTTTGACAGTTTGAAACCATTAATTGCGTTATTACGCTGTAAAGCTGACTTAATTTTGAAACAGCATAACACACTAACAATTGCAATGCCTTTTATTTTGACAGTTTGAAAACATTAATTGCGTTATTACGGCTTGAGCTGACTTATTTTAAAACATATGAAGCAATGACTTCGGAATTTCTTCAAATTATGAAATAAAGTGTGTTAAGCATTTGAGGTGCTGAAATCATGGATTTCTCAGGAAGAATACTCATGATTTTTTCTTTGTGATTGATAATGAAGTAAATAAATAAATTTTCATCAACGATTAGCAATTAAAACGTAATTATCATACTTCAAGCTTAGCTTAGTATAGTTGTATGTCTATAAATTTATCTCTGTCATCTGATAACAAACAAGATTTTGCTTCTAACTCAAGTAACATGTATTAGTGACGATGTAATTAGTTGGCAGCTAACGAGAAGCACAAATATTAATGAATCTCGGGACAGGAGCTCTTTCACGACGTTCCGCGAATCCTATGGGCCGTGTATGTTACTCTAGTCACCATTACGGACTTTTTAGTGAGAAGTTAAGTTTTAATTAGAATTCTGTTTGTGTTACTCATTCGTCTATTGATTGTAGAGTAGTGGTGGTAGAGTAGTGGTGGCCGTGACTTACGAGTTGTAGGGCGTAAGTTCGAACCCCGACAGGTGCTTTACTTTGTGTAGTTATTTCATCACACCTGCTCTCTAAACGGTGGAGGAAAACATCGTAAGGAAATCGGCATGTTCTAGAATTAAAAATTCGAAGACATGTGACATCTGCCAACCCGCACTGGGGCCGGGTGGTGGATTACGGCCCACTTCCTCTCATAAACGAGGCCTGTGTCCCAACAGTGGGAACATTCTAAGGCTGATTATGCTATGTAATATATATACAGATTATGCATTTTCAAAACAAAAGGTGATAAATGCTGATGATATAATTATTTATGTTTATAAAAGAGAAATTTTAAGAATCGAGCTTGTGGATTTGAAATCCTTTGTTAGGATTAAATTCAATAGTTTGGGAAAAAAGAAAAAAGCGTTTTCTGAAGTTCCAAAGCTAAGCATCCAGCATATTACTACGACATTATAGCAAGTGATATGACTTTATAAGAACTATTAGCATGTCACCGCTGACTTAATTCAACATCGATGATACATATAAAGGTGACTTTCACGTATACGCTAGAGACATTCGATTGAAATTTATCAGGTCGCATCAGAATTTTTACTCTCCTCGGTAGAACACATCGCATCGGTATTGAAATGGAAAAGTTTGCGGTATCAGAATTACATACTCGAAGTTCAAACTCAAATAATGTATAACTTTCTCTAATATACTGATCATTCAAATATTTGCTTGTAGGAGGTATATGGTTGAAGGTACAAATTAACATAGTTAGCGAAACTGAAACGATTAAATCTAACTAATATTATAAACGAAAAAGTTTGTTAGTATGGATGGACGGATGTTTGTTACTCTTTCACGTAAAAACTACTGAATGGATTTAGATGAAATTTGGCAAACAGATAGTTTATAACCTGGATTAACACATATGATACTTTTTATTCCGATATTCCTTCGGGATCGAGACTTACGCGGGTGAAACCGCGGGGCGCAGCTAGTCCTAACTATAATTAATGCGAAAGTGAGTTTGTTACGCTTTCAAGCTAAAACGGCTGAACGTATTTAGATGAAATTTGGCACAGGGGTAGACCATGACCTGGAATAGGACATAGGATAGGAGGATAGGAGGTATACTTTCTATTCCGATATTCCCACGGGATCGAGACTTACGCGGGTGAAACCGCGGGGCGCAGCTAGTAAATAATAAGTTTAATAATATTGTTTCTTTTGCTTTTTTTTCGTTAACATCCGTGTACGTACGGTCTCTGATTTTAATTTCTCCATATTAAAATCTAATACATGTAGGTATAAAATAGACAAAGGTAATTTATTTTATGAAATTGTACTCTACTATCAATAAAACTTTATTAATTTCAAAATGATTTGTTTCCTCGTCAACAAAACAAAGGATTCTGAACAAATTTCATAAAAAGTAATTGGGTACGTCTCGTCAATATCTCGGAAACCTTTGTTAAAATATATTGAAACAGTTTTGTTAAATTAAACCACAATACTGAAACGGTGAATGGTTATGACATTTAATTGAAATTAAATCTATTGGAAAATACAAGGTTAGAAAATAGCAGACGTGAACAATTAATGGCGTAAATTAAACAGAATCCGTTGAAATAACTGTTGACTTTCATACTTAAATGAAAGCATTGTGCGTTTTACGTGATCTGCTTAAATATTGGATTCGATTCGATAGATCTAGCTAGCCAGTAGCCTGTTACATTTATTAGCAACTCAATGGAATATTCAATTAATTTCAGTGCACTTCCCATAATACTTACGTCATTAAAATTAAATTAGACCTCAACATTTTATAAACCCTTAGTTTTGGATTGAACTTTGATTTGAAATTGAAATTGATTGAAACTGTCCGTCCATAAATAATATAAGTACAAAATATTATGTCACACAAAAAAGGTGAAAAAAGTAAAACGCAAGGAAAGGTAAAAGATGGATAGGTGATATGATACAAAATACAATGGACCATAACGTCACGACATGACGGCACGTATCGGCTGAACGACGAGCCGCAGTCCGTACACCGGCCGGTAACTCAGGTATACCACAGGTAGATCTATTCGTTACACGTCAAATCTTTTCATGTGCCGTCGTATAACAAGCGTGTTGTCCCATCGGCAGATATCTTGCAGATATAAATTTTTACGCTGTTCGCAGATTTGTTTTTGTTTTGTTTCTTTTTTATATGCATTCCTAATTTGAATCGAACGTTCCTGGTTGTCTGTAGATTCGTAATTTGAATGGAACGGTTTGTCGGTTTTCAAAATAATTGGGACTATGTGAAATGATACACCTTACATGCGTTCTTTAGAAACCAAAAATATTATGTTGATCAAGTTGATTCGAAGTATTATTTGCAAAGCCACAACGAGTTTTTAAATGGCCAAATAAACAAATCAAGAAAGCTTGACGGGTTCTTGTTTACGTTTTGGTTCTGTCACACACATACTGACTCAGGTAACATTATTTAACAATCACCTCCTCAAACACGTAACGGACCGATTGCATCAACGCAGTTTGTAAGAAGTTTGCCGTTGTGATGTGTACAAAGGCTTTTGAACTTGACAGACACAAAAGGTTGTTGTTACAAACACCAGGTAAACCGCATAAAATGTTAAGTAGGTCTCATAAATAACCGCGGAACCTTGACATTGACATCGAAAAGTATCGAATCCATTTCGTGCTTTTAAAGTGAAGTTGTTATGCTAATCATGCTTTCAATAATTTTTCGAAGCTCAACGGTCATGCTATGATGACCAGTTAGTTGCCGCGTCGGTTTGTGTGTGAGGGAGACAGCACGAGCGGTGCGTCAACGCGTCAGTGCCTCCCGCGCTACAGCCGGCATTTATCGCGGCGCATTCTCGTATATCGCGCGTTCCCTGCTCGGATATCCCGCACATGTATCCCGCGAGTGTATCTCTGTGAACCTGTCCTGTGATCTCTGGATGTTTTGCGTGCAACCATGGAAGCACGACTAGTGTTGTTGTTAGTGATGTGCACGGGTCACGTGCTCGCCGACAGGAAACTTACCGTTGTCGAGAAAATAAGAGGAGACGGGGACCTCTCGCAGGTATTCCAAACTTTCTAACGAGTACTTAAATAGTTTTAAAAGTCTTTTGTTTTACTTTTAAGGAGTTCTAAGGAGCACTCTTTGGTGTTAGAACTGCTTTAGTTGTGTTAAAGTTAGTTACGGCCATTTTATGGAGTAACTTCGACGAGTGAAGGGTTACGTTGAACCTGCAGTTTAATGGGCCCGAAGTTGTATTATTATTTGGTATCCCGCTGTGAATTCTTGATTCAAAACAATTGCTCTAGGTACTCTATTTTAATTCAAGGTATGTGAAGGTTAGAGGTGTGAGTGCTACGACCTACTTGCTCTCAGTTACAGGTTCTTTGCATAATAAAAAAGTGCAATAAAACAAGTAGGTACCACCGTCAGATATGTAAACAAATAAAGTTCTTATTAGTCTTTTATGTACGGACCAAGTTGTTTCTTTTTAACTGACGCACTGTACCAGTTACCTTATCAGCATTATAGCTTTGATGACTCCACATTATGGAGTTGTTTTTATAAGGAGAAATGTTTAGTACAAGCATGTTTTGTATTTAATATATTTCCTTATTCATTGAGCTTAGTTTACATAATAAGAAGTTGAGTAATAATAACAGCTGCGATTAATTATTGCGAATGCGGTTTGTAATCGCGGGCCATCTGGCTGGACTGTGAGTCATGTCAGCCCTTAGCTAATTTTCCACTTGGGACAATGCCTCACTGATTTGTTCCTTTTAACTTTTACTGCTCGACATTAGCCTTTCCTTTGTTTCTAACATAATGCTGTACTCACGAATAGTTACGATCATTATTTCCTAAAAGGGAAGAAGAGTTTTTCTAAACACGCGTAATGCTTGACATTTTCGTCGTTCAATGATTTGGGGAATAGACAATGGGTTGCCGCCCTCGTTATATAGTTTTCGCGAACGACGCTCCTACGCTCGGTCTTGGGTTTGATTCTTACCAGGAGAACTCGGACACACTGCCCAGGTATTAGGGTTCTCAATTGGAGTGCTGCTTGCAATTGAAATCGGGGACGCTAATACTAAAAGTTACTTTAAATTATAATATGTAAATATTTTATTACATTTACTATACACAATATGTATATAGATAGCATTACTAACTATTTACATAAAAAACTAAAACTAAAAGGACTAACTAAATAAATATAAAATCAAAGGGACCTTTAGGCGTTGAAGTACTCGTCCGCATCGCTGCCATCCGGAAACGTGCCCAGAAGACTGGCAGCATTGCCATTCTTTGGCCGATGAACAAGCCAGCCCTCTGGTCACGTGAAGTGTCGACCGCTAATACTTATACCAAGTCGCAAATTATGATGATGATTTATTTCCAAAAAGATACCGAGATGCTCGGAGCTGCCCTGAACTTCTATTAAACTTGGGCTAAACTTATACCTTCAGCTTGAAATTTCCGGGAAGACAGCCAAAACTATGACATTACATAACCCTAGAAAGGTTTGGCAGAAGAAGAGTGACGTAAACGGCACACCCAAAGTACCAATTTGCGAATTTGCAATTCATCGATCGATGCCATAGTAGACATCAGGAAATATCTTTGAAAACAAAAGACGACTGATAGCTGAGGAAGAAATGGCTGATTAAAAAGAGGGGTCAAGGTATATATAGCGTGCTGTATTGCCGTAGGTATAGCCCAAAAATATGTTCGTCACCTTAAGGACTAATTTTGTCTGCTCGATAGAATCCGCTTTACCGAGTTAGCAGTCAATACCCAAGAATGACATAGAATCATCTTCTTTATAGGTCTGACCGAATTTAAATATGTGCCATTGACAGACTCCGACAATTAAATAGAGAGAAAAAGATTTATATTTCATAAAATTTTCTAGGCCATTAAAAATGTCTTAGGTTGAGGTCAACTTGACATTGGTCATCAAAGTTGTGTCAATCTCAAACTCAAAGCATTTATTTCAATTAAAACATTTACAGGCACTTTTGAATTGTCAGTCAGTAAGAAAGATGAAGCTAGTTGCCCATTCCAAAGCATAGTAGGTACCTATGGAGAAGAACGGGCAAGAAACTCCATGGACTTTTCATCAATCAAAATATTGTTGTGATATAGGTGTGCTATTAGAATCTTTGTTATCAAGTAATTAATTAGAGTTTTCTATGCAATTTAGTCTGCTCAGTGCCGTAGCTTCAAAAGGTATCGTATCCTGACTTAATAAAGAAAAGCATTTGAAAAATGACGAAGATATAAAAGACTTGACTCTACTACGTATAAACCTGTTACTACTTCGTGCATAATGTCGACTTCTTACTGGCTAGTTAGCTTCCGTTTTAAGTACGTATGAGTCATCAATCGACCACACAACGACGCGACGTTGCAAGTGCATTGTGTCAATAAAGTTTAAAAGCTGCAAGGTTCAATTAAAGGAAGGGCAAGAAGTTAATCTAATGAGTTTACTTACTCATATGTTTCCTGGTCGGCTAAGTAGAGCTGCAATTGCACTAATTGGGACTTTACCTAACCTATAACTGCTCTTGGAAATCTGCCTTGGAACAAATACGGATAAAATAAATAAATAAAATTTCACAAAAACTTAATTTCGGAAGTATTTTTTTTTCGTTTTTTGCCACCGACTTCCGAAATTAAAGTTATTTTTCAATTTTAGTTGTGGTACCTACCCCACACAAATTCGAATACCACTACCTGCTATATAAATAACAGTGACGTAGTCAAATAATATATCATCCACATAGACTAAGTGAGAAAAAATACGTAATATTGAAGCTAACTCAAAAACTACGCAAGCAAAGTTAATAAAATGTATATGGGACCACCTCTGAAGCATGACCTACCAAACAAAAAAGAATCATCAAAATCGATTCATAATTGGCGGAGCAATCGCGTAAAAAAAAAACATACAGACGAATTGAGAACCTTTTTTGAAGAAGTCGGTTAAAAAGATGTAGAATTTCCATCATGGTGTAACGTAAAGCATTCAGTAGTCAGTTACTTTAGGAAGTTTAGACGGACTAGGTGATGCAAGTGGAATCTAATAGAAATTCTGTAGAACAAACATATTTTAAACTGAGGCATCAAGGTTTGCTTCTGAGAATACACCTATGCATAAGCATAATCAGCCTATAATGTTCCCACTGCTGGGACACAGGCCTCCCCTCGAGGGAGCGGGCCGTAATCCACCACGCGGGGCCAGTGCGGGTTGGTAGATGTCACATGTCTTCGAATTTTTGGTTCTAGGACATGCCAGTTTCCTCACGATGTTTTCCTTCACCGTTTTGAGAGCAGTGGCGATGAAATAATTTACACAAAGTAAAGCGCCTGTCAGGGTTCGAACCTACGACCTACAACTCGTAAGTCATGGCCGTTACCACTGGGCCACCACTGCTCTTACCTCTGCTCTCACCACTGCACCAATACACCTATGGAAAAACTGGAACCTACTTGAAAAATGTGACTTATCTCGCGGAGTAGTCGCGGTCACTTGACCAATGGACATAACTATATCCATAAAGTCCGAATATATATTGTAACTTATTGTTATTTCCAAAAGCTTATTTATCCATAATAAGCATTCTAATACAAAACAAGTGAAACGAAAGCCGATTTCAGAGCAAATCCTGCTTGAAGAGTTTAAAAGACCAGTAATTTTTTCTTTTTATTTGCGAAGCGGTGGTCCGCTCGAGGCCGATAAGCTAGGACAAAATCTTATTAAAGATATTATTTAGTCACGGTCGAAGCTGGGTTACAGAGGAATTTACATATTTTGTTTCGGGGCGGAAGAAGGACCAGAATATACAAAGTCAATAACTAAATAGTTCTCCAAACTGGACTTATAAGCCCGTCATTGACATTAGTCTCGAAGGACCTAAATGTATTTAGGCCCTACCCTACCTCAAATTTTATCTCTCTTGCACAATACTACTCGCGGCCTGAGTGAGAGCGAGACGCAGTGGGTTCTGGTGGCTTTCAAGCCTCGAATAATTTAGGTAATTGCTTTTTACGCTGAAAATAATAGTAATTTAAAAAAAATAAAAAACAAGACCTGCTTTATAGTTAGTTTAGTTATTATGCATTGTATTTTTTTAATACCAGCGGTTTATAGTTCGGTTTAGACGTAATATTGTAATTTTTCTGTATCGAGATTTTATATAATCGTGTTTAAGCTAAACATAGAACCTAGCATCAATCCTCAACTTTAACATATATTTATTTCAAAATGAATGCTGCAGTATTTTCGGCTATACGGAGGATCATGCTAAGCAATTTGAGGTAGGGTAGGGCCTTAAGCTATAATGCGTAGTACCTCTCCAAGGAATGCATAAAACTCGTTCCTAATTCAGGCCCAAGTGGGAAAAGTCATAAAACTTTGCTAATGTTTGTTTGGTACACAATTTTGGTTATAAAGACTTACTTTTAAGTGTTTAATTTCGCTTTACCCGTTATCTCCGAAACAAACTTCCATTTTGAGTTTGTCTTCGACATAATTGAATTAGCTTAAAGGCCATGATCGATAATTTAATCAAAGGCCATGTACTACAAATGTTAATAAAGGACTGTTCATATTAATCGAACGTCTCAAATGGCCGCATCCGTTGTCTTATGTCGTTTCAATTGTGGTTCAACTTTGTCAAAGGCTGATCTTGGATTTATTTATAGTTATAGCAACGTTTAGCAATTAGTCCTCATAGAGTTGGGGAGAGAGCATCTGTTGAAACAACACCTATCGGGAATAGGGCCAGCTGTCAAACCGTGCCGTCATTAATTCTTAGTTCGGGCCCCGTACTAATCATATGTCCGTAAGTGAAACGGAATAGGAAACGCCCGTATCGGCTGAAACTACGGGTTTCGTGGATAGGGAGTAGACCCCCAGGGTACGTACGAGGTAGTCTGGATCGTTTATGTACTTTATGTTACCAAACCTCTTCATTGTGAAGTCCTGTACAAACATAGAGTTGTGGCTTCTAAATTGAAAGTGGTTTAATGCCCGATGCTAAAACACAGACGAGTTGCTTCGAAGCATTATTAGAATTTGGCATAATTTTCAAATTAGTAAGCGCCAACCGTTCCACTGGAGGATCATTTTCGATTCTGATCTCTTTGGATTGTCAATTCTTGCTTATTTTGGAGGACATGTACAGTCACGAGCACTAATATGTATATACTTAGCAACTTTTAAATGTGATTTTCTCCTACTATATTGATTGTAATTTTATGTTGTTATCGATCAAAATATTTTGGAACCTGTACTATTCTGAAATAGAACTTATCTCAAAGTTGCAATAGTTATACCATGAGAAAATCACTTTAACATTTTGCTAAGTTTATATAAAGCTCTCATGACTGTATATCATTATACTATTTATCTGTGTGTCTCTCAGTAGGTATTCTTCAAAAGAAAACTTATTTTATCTAGATCTTTCCTTGTTTCGGATCCTCCTTGAGCGTTTATTTAGATACGTGCTTGAAAACCGGACAACCCGCAGTGAATGATGAAATATTAGATAACTTCTTGTATTGTCTACGTTACGGATGTCCTTATGTACCTACGTACGTACTAGGCATACATAAGTGGTCCGCACGCGACGAGCGCTCATCTTACCCGCTTCCTTCGAGATAATTATTGTGGACAACGGGTCCCTTCGTCAATCAACGAACAGTTAAATTACATTTGAGCTTCCTTTGTGAAGGTTACCAGTATTAACGACTCACTATGAATATTATGTTACCTTCCAAAAACTTTGTCATGTGGGTCGTTACGGCAATTGTGGTGGATTAGTTAGGACATAGCAACTGTTCATTTATCATGATACTTGTTAGTAGGTTTTTTTCTTCCATTATCCATTTAAAATAATACAGTGTGTTATAAAAACCATGTGTTATCCGTGAGGGTATTGTTAAGATTATATTTAGGTGGTTTATAATTAGAACAAAAAAAAAAACAAACCGACTTCCAAAAAAACACTAAAAAAGTGAAAAATAACTTTAATATCGGAAGTCGGTGGCAAAAAACGGAAATTGAAAAGCAAAGACATCGGCTTCCGAAATTAAAGTTATTTTTCACTTTTTAGTTGTGGTACCTACCCCACACAAATCCGAATACCACTACCTGATATGTAAATAACAGTGAAGGAGTCAAACAGGATATCATCTAGATAAACTAAGTGGGAAAAATACGTAATATTGAAGCTAACTCAAAAATTACGCAAGCAAAGTTAATAAAATTTATATGGGACCACCTCGGAAGCATGACCTACCAAACAAAAAAATAATCATCTAAATCGATTCATAATTGGCGGAGTAATCGCGTAACAAAAACAAAAACATACAGACGAATTGAGAACCTGCTCCTTTTTGAAGTCGGTTAAAAAAGGAAAAAAAAACTGCAATTTTTTTGGGCGCAGACGGCTGTCGTTTTGCAGGTATCTACAAGTCATGACTTATGACCTCTGTAGAAAATTTGCTAATTTATAATGAAATTAGTGTAATTTTGGTGCTAACGTGAACTATAAATAATAATAACATTCTTATTTTTACAAAAAAATATTTTTTGATTACTTTTTAGTAATGTTATTGCGGTACCTAGGCGCCCCCTTTTGGATCGGTCACGGTTTTTATTACATGTTGTATAATAGCTTAGTATGTTTCATTTAAGTAGATACTCTGTTATGTATAATGCTGACTTTGTGTTTTACGTGAGGGTAGGCCCTCATCCCAAAAATGTCGGCAAAAAAGGATTTATTGGTAAATATTATCTCTAATAAATCACCAAAAAATTCGTTTACTTTTAATTTATGTATCTGTTTCTCTGCTTCACAATTGTTGAAAAATGCTTTAATGAAAAATTGTTGTATCATGGTCGTGGCCGGCCTTCGAGGTTTCAAGGGGATCCAGCAACGTAACCCGGGATGGCAAATCAAAAGTATTTTAATAACGCTTAAATCTACCAGTCTGAGAAGTATGCGAACATGATTTATGCTTAAAATTAAATTCTTGAGAACGGACTTACGCATTTTGTTCTGCACATGCATGCAGTCTTGAAATACATTTTGATAGTTAATTTATTCGCTTGTATGACTTGTATTTTTTTTTAATTCTTACCAAAAAATTTATTTACTCAGTTATGGTTAGCCATGCGCTAATAATATAATTATTGTTAAGAAGTTCGGGTACCTACGCCAACTACATAGTACAAAACTGTGCTTTAGCAGGATACTTATAATAAGCCTTACTTCCTTACTTTATTACTAATATTGCAAATGCGAAAGTGAGTTTGTTTGTTACACTTTCACGCTAAAACGGCTGACCGGATTTACTATATACGTACTTTTTATCCCGATATTTCCCCGGAATCGCGACTTATGCAGGTGAAACCTCGGGGTGCAGCCTAGTATTTTTATAAACCGCTAAACCGTCGTGTTAAACAGATTGTAGTAGAAGTAAGTTCTTTTGTTTCCCATAATAACCGAACCCGAATACAATCCAAAGTAAAACCGAATTTATTAAAACAAGTGAATGAATTTCACAATCTTTCAATAAAAAATCAAGGAGCTATTTCTCAAACGCTTTTGTTTTTAAGCTGAGACCGCCTTAATTGGAAGGCGGGTGAAGTGTTGGAAATTACAATATGGCGTCGATGTAAGATCTATTTCTATAGAAGAGATAATAATAAATTTAAAACCGTATTTCTGTGATCGCGTTGTTCTTCTAAATTACACAACGGATTTTGATGCGGTTTTCACCATTATTTAGAGAATTTATCCCGGAAGGTTTATGACATCTGTATTATACATTAATACTTGTTAAACTTAGTACATATCATAAATAAATCTAAATGTTTTGTCAACTCGTAAAAGCCGTGTTAAATAGGAGCGAGTCACTAGTGTTTCTATAAAAGTTAAGTAATAACAATTTGATAAGACCCGGTAATGTCGCCGTGTTCCCGTTTCAACGCTCAAGTGTTATTATATGAAAATGGATTTTCTTTTCTGTCTTCGTTAACTTTTTTATTGGAAAATGGACAATATTGCTTTTCTATTGGACTTTCATTACAACCATTTGGTTTAGTAAATAGGTTGTTAGAACGATTCGCGCGGAAAATGTGTTTCCTACTTTTCCTCTTGGCGTAGTTGGAGAATCATAAATGCAATAAAATAAATCATTTTGTTGTGTTTTTATTGGTTGTACTGAAGTTAGTATAAATAATAACGAAGATTTAAGGTAGGCAATTGTTAAGGTAGACTTAGAAACATACAATCTGATCTTAATAAAACTCACTTATTGTAATAAATAATAATTTTTTGAAAGAATTGGCGTAGTCTAATTAGAGACACAAGATTTTAATTGAGTTATAATAATTCACTCTCGCATGTTCTAATCGTATTATTTATTATACATTGTAACAGCGAATCAATTTTCACGCCTCCCCCTTAAGACCAAATGTCAAATATTTTTTGATATTCGGTTAGCTCATAACCTAAAGAGGTTCTATAAAGAATATGAATAAAAAATTAAAATTAACATAAATATATCGCGGGTATTCTGGTTTACTTAACTATGTATATTTGATACCCTCATGATTGATTGCTTTTACTGAAATCAGAAATAAGGGTCCATGCTAAATTGGGGTAATTGCGTAACACACTAACAGTAGCAATGGCTTTCATTTTGATAGTTCAACAACATTCATGGCGTTATTTAACAGACAAATAGTTCGAAAATTAATAAGCAATGGATTAGCAATATCCTCCAAAATCATTCAGATTGTGATTGAAAGCTTATTATTACACAATTAGGGTTTCACAGGCAGACAGTTCTTTAGGGGTCACAATTAGTTTGGGTCGATTATTTTGATTGTATTGTTAACATTCCTTCAAAATCACGGCTCAAAGGACCAAAATTGGATAACACTCAAAATAACTTTGAATTCCTCGAGATTTTTCGACGTTTTTTACTTTCTATCTCATATTAAAGTACATGCACGACGTGACAATATCTGGGGACACATCCTGTCACCGCTTCCTGCGTTCCTGTAGGTGACGAAGTATCAATTGATAGGGAATTCAATATGTGCGTACCGCGTAGTGCCGCGTATTATGCGGGCCACGAGACGCGCCCAGCGTTTTTTGTATTCCGAACACGACGCACTGACACCTACCTGACGGGTGTTCCTAATGCTTAAACGAATTTTAACGTATTTTTGCGAAGGTCGAATTTTTTTTTTTTTTTAATGATTAGTGTGCTATTGTTACCTGTTGCTTCCATGGGAAGTGGATAACGTAGCTATGATTCATGGCCTTCATAATGAATGTATTAGATATCTAAAAATTATCTATCTATTGGTTTTATCTTCGAATAACTGCTGCCCGCGGATTGGCCCGCGTGGACCCAATATTTTGTAGTTGCGTAAGTTCCTTATAACCTCACCTATCTGCTAGTGAAAGACCCGTAAAAACCGATCCGTCCAGCCGTTTCGGAGATTAGCCGGAACAAACAGACAGACAGATAGACAAAAATTATAAAAAAAAATTTTTGTTAAGTATATCTATGTAGGTACCGTATTCAGAAGAAGAATCAACTGGCACGTAATTTTTTTTTTTTCATGCCAAAATTATTCGACAAAGTCACAATTATTTATGGAAAACAAAAAATACGAGAAAAAATATGTCGGCGTCGCATTTTCTTAGTTTTCAATATGAATGATTGGTTTGAATGAAAATGATTTACTCGTACTTATAAATTAAACTTAAATAGATAGATACACACATCGAGAGTCTAATGGTACGATAACTTAAAACAAATGAAAAATGATTGATATGCCAGTTGATTCTTTGATATGGGTCTCATTAATACCCTAAAGTTATGGGATAACAAAAAAAAAAAACCTATAAATTATTTCAGATATTTTCAGTGTAAGTTAAGAGTACGGAGTAAGAGTCAAGCGACGTTTGAAATAATAAATAAAGTTGCTGTTCGTGAATAAAACTGTCCGTTCACCCTTTTAATATTCAATATTCTGTTTCAAAGACAAACTTCCCCACCTTGGAGACCGATACTGATACTGATACTCTATCACTATTAGTTAACATTCAGTCGATCGTTTCGTCTTTAATGTCGGTATGGTCGCCGAACAGCTGTTATATTTCACTTCGCAAATAATTACCGCAATTAAAATATTTAACTACCGTTCCTGACCCTCCGGTTCGGTAAGTTACCGGACGGTGGAGGTACGGTTCCTATAACAAATAACGAGTCGCTTTATATACTGATGGTTATATATTATATACTATACTCGCATGTTTATGTGCTTTCCTTTTTAGAGTTTTTAGCTTGCAGATGACGCTATGCTTTGAAGATAACGCTATAAAACACGTAGCTTCTGCCCGCGAATACGTCCTCGTAATTTTTTTATTTTTATTCTATAGGTGCTCTATACATTGACACCGTACATATATGTATATTTTCTTATGCAATTATTAAAAAGCTGTTATTTCGACATTACAAACAGAAACTTCAATTTTATTTATTTGTACCATTACACATACAAATACTTACAGATAACAAAGAAAATAATTAAAAAAAAATTGTCCTTCTGTCTGTTTGTTCCGGCTAATCTCAGAAAACGCTGGACCTATTTTTTTTAGAAACTTAACTAGGGTCACCGCGGGCGAAGCCGCGGTCAAGAGCTAGTATAAAATATATGCTATGACACTCGGCTATACTGGAGCGTTCCAATACTTAAAGAATTTTCGGAATCGGATCATTAGTGCAAACATACAAATCCACAAATTTTACCTCTTTAGCAATACAGTTGTATAGGGTATACAATATTAGTTTTTATTTAATCGCGAAAAAAAAATCTGCTGTTCCATACATTTGTGTTCACTTAAATAGAAAAAATGTATGGAACAGCAGATTTTTTTTCACGATTTCGAAGTTGGTCCCATAGAAAAATTTGTTCAAAATGATGAGTACAATGACCCCTTTTCGGGTTTAGCATAAACAAAAACGAATGTTATAGATAGATAATTTAATGGCTTATTTATGTTATCTTGTTATAGTTAATAGTATTCAGAGTCGGAGTATTTTCCGAAAAGGATCGTTACAATTTCTAATAGAAACGGGAGCGGACTGTAACTTTATGTTATTTTATCATTTGAGTTCACAAATGACCGGACGCTGAAAGTTCCTGAAACTAATACATTTTAGATTACTTTCCCTCAAGTTAGTATCCAGTTTAAAGTTAACGCTAAGCATGTTTAGATCGCGTGGTTCTCTTTGAATGAAGAATGCCTCGCGGTTCTAAGGAATTACTGAATTAAACACAAATGTCAAAATGTATATTACGTAGTAAACTTTAACTTTGGAGTACTGAACTTACTTTGAATTAAGACAAAGCCGCGTTGAACTTAATTATGTAATAATAATTATTGCTTTTAATAGCTGCTGTTGAGAGAAAATTACAATTTGATGTTTCTACAAGTAAGTTAGTAAGTTAAGTAATAAAAGGTATTGTGTTGATGATATTGCAAGGGTAAGCAGAAGTAGAGGCCGTTTATGGATGGTATTGGGCGACTTTTAACCTAGGAATCATAGATCATCCTCCTGGAAGGTTTTGTTTTCATCATACATATCAGGTTAACAGGGGTTAATGCCTCATCAGCTGCCAAGCCTTTTCCCAACTATGTTGGGGTCGGCTTCCAGTCTAACCGGATGCAGCTGAATACCAGTATTTTACATGGAGCGACTGCCTATCTGACCTCCACAACCCAGTAACTGGGTAATACGATACCCCTTTGTACGACTGGTTGTCACTTTCGGGGTTCTGACGAACCGTAACGACTCAAAGATCCACAAATGACAGCCGAGACCAACGGCTTAACGTGCTTTCCGAGACACGGAGAAGTCTTGGTATGTAAAGATGGTCACCCATCCACGGACCAACCCCGGCAAGCGTAGCTTAACCTGATGGATCGACCTGAACGGCTGTTATAACGTAGCCACGAGCTCCTCAGGGGAAATGCCTATTTTCAAAAAATAACCTTTCCAAACACCTATACTCCATTTGAAATAAGATTAGACATTACAGTCCGTTCAAACGATTTTGACATCTATACCGTAGGCATAAAGGATGACATTAAAAGCAAAAAAGTGGTTACAGTAACTGTTTTCTGTTTTTGCTGCCATGATTCATGCTCCCAACGCAATAGAAGTCAAAATCGTTTGAACGGACTGTAAAAAAGGTTTATTCAAATGTCTAATCTTATTTCAAATGGACTATAATTGACACATAACATAACATCACGCCTGTATTCCCTGAAGGCTTGGGCAGAGTACTGCACTTATGGTACACCCACATTTTGCCAGTTATTTTTAAGTCCCATGTAATGGGGGGTGAGCCTAAACCTAATTGATTGATGACTATATTGCCTTTATTTGTGAACATTCTGGAAATATCCGTGAATTGGTAAACTACTAGAAGTAATTGGTATGGATTATGTGGCCTATGTGGGTATCTGAATTCCCAAAAAAAAACATCTGAATATCTTGAATTATATGTATTGTGTGTTATCCATTCAATATCAAACCAATCTAAATAAAACAAAATAATGTTGTTTTCATCATTTATAGTTGTGATGACTTGAACAATTTAATCGCGGCCATTTCGTTTAAATTCGAGAATGTGGGTATTCGAATAGGTTTGTAAGTTGATGCAAATAATAGTGGGGTCCGAGTTCCTGACAGTGATGCGGGTGACTCTCAAGTGATAGCTCTTATTCAGATTTATACGCTTTTTCATATATACATCTATAAATATCTGTCTACGCTTTCGTTCACACTTCTAGTATTTTCGGTTTCGATGTGATTTGATAGAAAAACTGTGTTACACAAATCACTTTTTCGTTTTTTACAATATTCATTTTGTATTTGTCACTGTAAAACACTATTCACATGTTTTATCTTTATCAGTATTGCAGTTTGATGTTTTTAAAAGTCTTTATCGTTTGGTTTTTTCCTCAATATTCTAGAATACCTACTCGTCAGTGCATCCAAATGATTACAGTGACCTAAGCTTATCTTAATGTCATCGAACTCTTGCTCTCTCAGACGAGACACTTTGAAAAAAAGTTTTATACAACTGTCCGCAATAAAATTTCATTGTAACCCGGAAATAAACTAGATCAATTCGTTATTCGTTAACTTTCCAGTTAATATAACAATCGAATCGATTGAACTGGAAGAGGAGGCAGAAAATTAAAAAAAACTCTGCCTGGTCGAAGTTTGTTGAACTCTGTTATGATCGTGTTCAAAGAAAGAAAGAAAAAAGCATTTATGCTGAACTTTTTCAAGCGACAACCGCTCACAGACTTTGATCAAAAAGCAAAGAGGTAGTTTGAAATTAGCTGCTTTCAACGCGGGAAAATTGACCCTTCATCTATGATGCCCCGATAATTGAATACCCGTTATAACACGAAGGAAAAGTTTCACAATATTCCTGAAAGATTTATAGAGAAAGTTTTTCAGTATACCTACTACATCAAAATTATGATGGAAGTACACGGTGGACTAAATTTGAAATAAGCAGGTGGTTTTAATCGGATCAAGTATAACGACTTGGCGAAACGAACCTCGTACCAACACCCTTTGAAATTGTACTGTTTTAATTATAACTTTTAATCTGCCGTCCAAAATAATTAAAAATGTTGCATAACGAAGTTGTAGGTATTATTATTATGAGATTGTATGCTTCGGGAGTGGCACTGTAGTTTTTGCTAAGAACTAAAATGCCGACTTACTCGAAATGTCTTGAAACACAAAAAGAACAACGGTCCTGCATGAATTTTCCTCAAAACACATGGAGACCAATCCTATAAAGATTGTAATCAAAAGTAATGTGACGCAACAGTAAATTTTATCTGAACGTTATCACAAATGTGAGTAAACGACAAACGAATGAATCCAATAACGTTCGGTTGCCTCAGGAACATCTCGCGTGCGCGGCACGGACGCAGGCATCTGCTTGAGAGATAGGCTCTTTTATATTCAGAGCACTGAGCCCACACGCCGAATTGCTTACAGTTCCACAGAATTTCTGAACACAACGTTGTTCTTGTTTGGATATGGATCCACAGGTACCTATACGTTTTAAAAATTCAACCCTTTAAAACGTACAATTTTGAAGAGAATTTTACACACGCAGCGTTGTAATTTCAAACTGGCTTACTTTTTAATGGTTTCACGAAAACGGCAATGGTCGATTCCAAGGTAAATTTCGCAAATTCCAGTTAATATAATGATTTTGAGTAGGTATGTTGGTGTTTTTCACAAAGTTAAGTACATAATTTAGGTAATATTTAGGTAATAACTGTAGGTACTAGTTTAATAATTATGAAAAATATTGACTTTTATAAGCTAGTGTGTGTGTGTCAATAAATACCTAATTAATTAGAGACCGAAAACAGTCCACGATAGAATCAACTAGCTTCTAACTATACCTATGTCGATAAAAAGTATGTATAAGTAGCCAATGTCCTTTCCGGGGATGCCATCTATCTCCTTGCCTCGAAATCCGTTCTGTGGTTTAGGCGTGAAAAGGTAACATACAGACAGACAGAGTTATTATCGAATTATAATATTAGTACCTATGGAAGTATGGATGGATGTGTGACCAACGCTGCTTAAATAAAAAATATATAATTCAAATATGCTACTCTACCTCTCGCTGCTTCAGAAAAATAAATTGACTTATGGAAAAATAATGTTAACGAATAGAACTAATAGGTAGAGGTGCGCTAAGCGTGAAGCACACTTGAGTCTCTAAAATGTCTGCTCGTAGTGAGGGCCTCGTTTGAACGTGACATGCTCAAGTCGGCGTACACTCTCCTCTATTGTCTACGGGGCATCCGTGGCGTTATCGCGTTACCCCGCCTTCCCTGTATATGGCTACATCCCTAAGAACTACGCTCCTCGCAAAATGCTTGTTTATCGTACACCCATTTTTGTAAAAGAAAATGTTGCTCGCTTTTTAGACATGTTTTCCAATGGAAGTCGCAGGCTTTGTTCTTTTCTTTTTATGTTTTTTTCTTTCGTTTTAACAAGCAGGAGCAGAAGTATTTTTGTGAAACAGAGCTTTAAATTACTGTTATTTATTACACCATTAGAGCCAATTGATTAGCCTTTTTTTTGGTGGTAATTGGAGCAAGTGGCTGTGATACTGAGCCGGCTGTAACTGAATTGACAAATACGACTGTGCATGATTAAAATGAATGGGAAGTCCGTCGTGCTATCTCTTACAAACTGATTTTAAAATGCTTGCATGGCCCATTTAATACGTCATCGTCGTGAATTTATGAGCGTTGTTCAGTGCCCCTCTCTAATAAAAACCGATGAGCCGTGATCTGTATGCCAAAAACTCCACAATAGCGCTATAAGTTGGTTTTATTACGCACCGTGCGTCTTAATGCATCCGTGAGGGTTGTGAGCTAACATTACAAATGTCCCATTAATTAAATATCGTATGATTTATCGCATTCCATATTTTTAACGATGCAGATAAAGTATTTTTTCAATCGACAACGTGCTTTGTCGAGGACTGGCGGAGCTTTCAATTAAATAATTTTATTCGCAAACGTGTTGTGTGCTCGATTGAACTTTTATATGGTGAATCCTACCAATTATTTGTTGATGTAGATTTTATGTGTTGACATAATAGGTATGTATTTTTGTTCATATACTAGGTAGTACATATCCCACATGAGTATATTTTTTCATTATTATAAACAACACTATGGGGTAGGTATATCAAGTTCGGAAAATGTAGGCGGAAGCTATTATTCCCATTAGTTGCCATACTTCCCATCGTCTCGACAGTTACATGGGATATACATTAGCTCCCTCTTGGGTAAACCAAAAAGATATCTTACAAAATATTGACATTATATTATGACCAATTACAGTTTACCTACCCACATGAAATTCTACGATTCGTAAATAAGAATAGTATTTTTATGACTCTACAAGTATTTTGATTTTAATCAGATTCAACAGCCGGCAATTGGACAAGCCTATGTCCAGCACTAGACCGCTATAGGGAATGCATCATGGAATTAGGTGTATAGGGTGACAAAATTTAAGGGGGTGTTAAACAACTTTAACAAAGGGACCAATCGAATTCGCAAAAAAAAATTCGACCTAACCAAAAAGGTATATTCCGGATTTGACCATTTTGTATAAGAAGGTCGTATATTTTTTCCCTTCAGTTTTGTCGATTGTTTTCAAAGTCAGCCTGTATGTCGTAAAATGTCGATATCAGGCCAGCACTGCAACACACTTTTAATAGAATCCAAGCATTTAGCTTTAATCCATTCGCGTTGATGAAATGAAAAACCCGAATACAGATTACAATCCAGGCTATTTTTTTCTGCATTCAATGATAAAAAAACTAGATTTTTAAGCGTAATATTTCACACGATTCGTATTGTCGGTATGATTTTTTTCATGCAAATTGACACCTAGCTCGATATAGTGGTGTGCGGTGTGCCAATGGCAATGTCGATATTCAATAGTTGAATACTAAATTGGATTTAGTTTCACGTGTGGAATTCTGTTCCGAATAGCTTAACAGATATATAGCTTTATCTATTGACACTTTAGTAGGTATAACATTGTGTGTTCTTCTGTATTATGAAATGTTACCTACCGCAAGATCGTAGCAACATTCTCGAGATAACATCAAAAATTCTTTCCCTATCGGTTATTATTATTATGTTCTCAAGAAATGGTAATGAGATACTTACAGTGCACGTGACACCAGCGCCTTTGTTATGTTTCACAAAATAACATCAGAGGGTTTTTAAAAGTGGCGTGAAAAAAAAACCTCAAAATCTCTAACGATGTTTTTTGTGTCGGGCACTTTTTTCTGGAAGCACGAATTATGAGGCTACCTTTGTAGCCGATTTTGTATTCAAGATCGTAACTGCTGCGTAATCAGAATCAACAATTTAAATTAATAGTCAGAAGCGTATATTATAATATTACCTCAGCATCAGTATTTAGTAATTGTATGTTTCGTCTTTCTGCGATTTAAAAGTAAATCTATTTCTATTTTATTTAATTACAAGTGAGATGATTTAATTACAAGAGTTAACTTTGACAATGCTTGGTACTCGTAACGTAATTAATGCCATCCATTCCTGCTTGTTTCAAGTTCTTAAATACGAAAGCAATCCGCTATTGATTCGTGTTCGAACATAAAAAAAGCCTTTCGAGTTTCTGAACACTTGAACAGTGTTTCCAGGATCAGTTTAATTAAAGACTTTTTGCGTTTGCAAATACACGGACAAGTAGGTGCCCAGTCTACCCAGGGACATAATTTTCAGGAAAATTACACGTGTTGTCGTATTTACAATTTATATGGAAACTGAATTCTCACTTCATTATTAATTAATGACTGTTTATTGTTTAATTTTATTTTTCAATATTTAACGAGGTGGAGACGAAAATAACACAATAACTTCGTATATCTCAATGACTATTCCAGTCTGTATACAAAAATTCAATAAAATTTTGATCCAATAGTTTAGTCACCATAGCTAGTCAAAGATTGGCATTACCCCGGTCGGCCCATCACTACTATATAGTTTGTTTGAAAAAAAATACGTTTTCAATTTCAATGTTAGGATATAATTATGTGATAGTATCAAAATACTCCCATGTATTGTCAGTATTTACATTTTTCGCATTATCGCCTCCACATTGTAAAAAAATATAAACAGTACCTAGGCGACCTAGCTTTCTCGCGAAAGATTTTTCCCAGATATGAGACTTAGCTAGAACGATTTTTCTCCCCCGTAAACCCCTATACTGCAACTTTCATCGAAATCGTGAGAGCCGTTTTCGAAAACGTAATTACAAATAATAAACAAATATTACTCATTTAATAGTTTAAGGGATTTTTCTTATTTCACTTTTTAACCCGCTCCAGTCTGTAATAAAGATAGTTTCGGATGAACGCTTCTCAGGAATCAAAATTAATTCAGCGGAACGCTAAAAACGTTTTTATTCTATTTACAGATTCTTTCGATTCTTTGCGGTGAAAGAGTCTGATACAAAAAAATAGAGATGGCCTTGCTCAAAAAATCTAAAATCGCCCAGGAAAACTTATTTATTTATTATCTGTTATTTATGTACATAACACAGACAAAGAATAAGAGAACAGATAGATTCAGTAAGAAATAAAGAAAGAAAATCCCTAGATGTGAGTAGGTAAGGTATAACGATATAAGGTACCTACTCATATCTATAAATACGGATTTTCTTGAGAACACAATGGTGGCATAAATCAATAAATGCATAGGTACTTGCCTTTTACGGGTCCAATAAAGTAGGAACCACACTTATACCGGTAATACCATTGTTTACCATTTCGAGTATCCTCTTTGGGAATTACAATCGTTATGGTTATGTTATTACCTACTTTTATGATAGTCTTCGAGAAGAAACTGCGATGTCGTTGTGTTTTCTTTGTTATAGAACAAATATAAAAGAAAATTCATAATAACATAACATCACGCCTGTATTCCCCGAAGGGTTAGACAGAGGTGCACCTTTAGTACACCCATATTTCGCCAGTTATGTTGTAAGTCCCATGCAATAGGAGCATGGGCGTATAGGCCTTTGTCATCAACCGGGAACAAATCCAGACTCCAGGCTGCTACTGAGAAATTCCAGATAGAAAAACCCAATAAGACATTGCCCAACCTAGGAATCGAACCCAGAATGCTCGGCAGTAGCGCTTGGAAGCTCTAGACCAAAGAGGCAGAAAAAATATTCGTTATACTTACAACGAGTTACCGCTTTTTTATTTATTTGGCCTAGCCTTTTTATTTATTTATTTTTCCCAGCTATGGTGGGGACGGTCTACCCCTTTGCCAAATTTCATCCAATTCCGTTCAGTCGTTTTAGCCTGAAAGCGTAACAAACAAACAAACTCACTTTCGCATTTATAATATTTGTTTAGGATTATATAATAATGAAGAAAAAATTTACCAAAAGCGACGCTTAGTTAATAAAGTTGCTAGGATTAATCAGAAAACCTCAATATCTGATGCAGAAACATTAGCAACAGCAGGTTTGCACAAAACAGCATTATTAAGAAAAAGCTTACTTTCAATGGGGCCCATCATCTATTAATAAAATACCTCATGCCTACAAAGAAGAGTGATTCCATATGTTTAAAAAGAGGCTTAAATACTTACTTATAGATAAATGTTACTATTCTATACAAGATTTTTTGAATGACAAGAGTTTATAATGTTATATTAATTTATTATTTTTGTTTCACATTATATTATATCTTATTTATATTTTTTTTTTTTTTTTTTATCTAAACATTTGTAAAATATAGAATTAAGATCGTTGTTTTGATGTATAATATAAGTAGGAAGGCTGTATTTTTTTGTTTTGTATAATTGAGTACTGAAAACAATTTTTTTTTTACTTTTGCATGCCGTAAGGTAGAGTGTTTTGGAACTGCTTTTACAATGTTTACATCTTATTTTGTACCCACATTCATTGCAAAATAAATGATTTCTGATTTCTGAGCAATTGATTCAATTAATAAATTAGGGCCGTTAACTGGATTTATCGTAGCGTAAACCGTAACCGTGTCACTTGTTACTTGGTGACTTATTTACGTAACGTATGAAGAAATGGGGAACTTTGTCTAACAAGTGTTACAACCTACCCGACAATGAACTTCTTTTCGAGTTGTTAACTTTGCCTCTTAGAACTTTCAAAGACAATTCGGGGACACAACTTACGATTAAAATTAATGAGGTTCTAAGGGAGTTTCACTTACGTACTTGTTTCTAGCCAGTTGAGAATTTACTGGTTGTCGTGTGAATCTATCAGTCTTCGTGGTAGTCTGAAGTTAGTGGAGTTAGGTCTTGGTAGTAATTGGATTATAGGGGACAGGTGCGCGCTGGGCTAGCCAGTTGACTTAGCTTATTGCAGTTCACTATTGGACATTGGCATGTAGATCTAGCAAAATCATACCTTGGATAAACCCCATACCCGAATCTAGTGAAGAAACAAAATAAAATGTAGAAATCTGGATAGTTTTCATAGACATTTAAGAGTGTAAGAGTTTTTTTACATGTCATATTTTATATAAACGCACGTACCTTCCACCAAGTATCCAACACAAGACGTCGTTCGCTAAACATCAATATTATATACTAAGTAAAGTAAAGTAAAGTAAAGTAAACATTTATTTGCCTAGATTGCAGGTACAGTAAATAAGCTGTGAACAATTATGGGTGATCCTTGTACAATCTACCTTGTATTAGGCATGCAACATTATTATAAACCGAGTGAATTTAATATAAAGTGAATAGCAATGATGACATGATAAATTATTTCTAAGGTATAACATTTGAAACGGTATGGTACATTCATTATACTAAAACATTTATTCAAATATTATATCTTCAATACAAATAGGAATGATATTAAATAGTTATAATAATTCAAAAAATGTCACAATTAGGTATGTCAGATTAAATTAGGGTACATTATTCATTTAAAAAGTCAGTATCATTAAGAAAGTCATTCACAGAATAATAGCATTTTGTAATTAATAATGCTGTCAATTTCTTTTTGAAGTTTTGAGTACTCATATTTATAAAAACATCAACAGACACCTCAGTATTATAAATCTAAACTCACATGCACTAAAATTTAAAGTAACAGAGTGGCTGCTCCTTAAGGACTACTCTTACACGGAGTCTTTACTTACCTATCTTGTGTAATACACACACTCACACACACGCACACACAAACACACACACACAGACACACACACAGCACTCACACACACAATCACACACATCACATTTATTAACACAATTTTACTCTTCTTTTATACAATACAGTAGAATGACACAGTCCACTTAAGATAAGTTTTTTGTTGATCTTTGTAAGCCTTGACCGTGAACTACCTCTTATAATACAGGTATACCCTAGCTTAAGAGGTAGAGTATAATTCTTGTACAGAATTTGCAACATAAACTATAAATAATGTTGAAGCCAAATATCTAACTGTACGTCAAAATCTGTGTTTTTTTTTTTTAATTTTTTTTTTTTATATATGTCATTCTAATGTATTTTTTGGTTGCATCATAAAAAAGTAGATGTTAAGGGAATAAACCATAAAACATACACAAACAAAAACTCAATGCAGATGTACGAATAATAAATCACTAATACTTCCAAAGTCCGAACTACGAGCAGATTACCATTATTTATTATAATACCATTAAATGCCAACTACCCGCAAAATTCGTGCCAAAGAACACGGCATTTTGTGTGTAATCCGCCGACTTATTTGTCATAGCTAATGGTTTTTACTCTACGTAATAATCTGTAGTATTTTTTCCCTGATGTTTGTGTACAAAAAATAATAATGTGTTGTGTAACATGGTTTTTGTGAATCGCTTAGCTGAGAGCATCCACAATAGATGGGGCCCCATTGTGAAGGGTAATTGAAAATGCGGGCATAATCGATGTTTTCTATATTATTGTAATATTTCGTCGCGCGTCGTGATTTTTGGTGTGGGTAATTTATTCGATGTATTAATTTATATTTCGAAATTGAAAACTAATTTACATTAGGTACTTCTTCCTTATATAAAAAAAAATCATTGTCTAGTTTTAATTTAAGAAGACCATAATTAAGGACTTGGGGTGGCCTGAAATACAAGCTCCGGCTTAGCTTAGGCACCAGTAACAATATTCTTTTTTGAGCCCATGACGAGACGATAAGATTTTTTGTTACTATTTTATACAGTTATTATGGTGAGAAAGTAAATAAATAAATTGTTATTAAGCTCCAAAACGAGCTTAATAACAATTTGTTTATTTACCAGTACTTGATGTGATACAGTTAATAGAAGTGGAAAATTGTTAGTGCTTAGCTTCAGTATATTTTGACTGGCACTGTTTGTTATAAATCCAGACATTCGAGCAACTCTCCAGTGGTATAAGCACTGCCTTTGAAGGGAGATATTCACCCAACCGTCTAAACAAACTCTAAACTTTGACTAACTAGTTGGCGGTGGTCTCTGTTAACTTAATTTAGGTAATAGAATAATACACAAAATAAAGGAAGAAAATTAGAATTATTTAATTAAAACGCGAAGGTAGGTTACGCGCTACGGTCTTGGTGTGTAAACTAGGTAAATTGAAGGAAGCACTTCAAGAGCCTGTTCCGGTTTCGAGCGAAATGCCGACCGGCCACCGGTATGGCTTCCGCTCACTGACCGCAGCATGTAACCACCACCGCCCGCTCAGCCGCTCGGTACACATCGGAGAGTTTTGTAACACAACTCCGCCCAAACCAGACCATCAAAATATAGCAAATAATTCACGCCCGATACATGAGAGAGTGAACCATCGTTCAAAACACTCATTTGTGAAGCCATTCATCGAATACTTACTTATAAGAAGGCTTTGTTCACTCACAGTTATTCACCGTATTCGGTCCACAAATCTCAAGGCGGCGTGTCAAGAATATTTACATAACGTCGGCCTCTAGACATTTAATTATATAATTTTCTTTGTTGGAGGTATTCCGTTTAACTGAGCACAATTTATTACGGTTCTTCTCATTCATGTAAATGCAATGGCAACAGCGTAAACAAAGCAACGAGCGTAAACAATTAGTTGGTTTGATCACAAGTGTACTGATAAACAATTTGTTGAATTTGTACCAGCGTTAACGTACTTAATCAACAGTTTCCTTGTTTGTTTACGGTAATTAGCATCGATAGTAATATAGCTGATGTTTGTATTTACCTTACAGTTCAAGATAAACAATATATCCACTCATTTGTGTGGATCGCTAATCAAATGTAAGGAGAGCCCAGTCTTTTGAATGTGCTGGGGACATTGATCCGTCATGAAGAGGCGCTCTGGAGAATTTTAATTTAAATGAAATGGAACACTAACGATTACATTACGTAGTCGTACGTGTTCACTGTCGAACAGGAAGACGCGCTCATCATGAAATAATAACAACAGTTGTATCAAATTAAAATAATTTCCATTGAATAATTTACATACTTTCCAACTTTGCCTCGAGTAACCGTAATACCTGTCATAGTATAAATATTACAAGCACAAAATGAATGATCGCAGTTTTCCAACTCTGTCGAGTCTGATTTATTCGGGTCCAGTTGTAAATAAATGGACGCGCTGCCGCCAAGCCATCAATAAAATGTTCACAAACATATCACTCACCTAACTTAAGACAGTTTTGATAGATATAATGACAATGTTGGAAATTTATTTATGCACGAGAAGCATTTTGTAAATTGATGAACAAATTTTGTTGAAAACAATCCTAAAGTGATTGGAAATTCCGTTTCCGACTTTATAGCTTACTGCATAAAGTCCTAAAACGAATGATGTAAATTTTCACTCAGCATTTCATTGGGTTTCAGGGTAGTCTGCGAGAGAATAACAAAGGTAACTACGTAGAATCCTTTAAGCTCATCAATAGAAGCCGGATGAAAGTGCATACTTAGCCGTATTTTTAGATAGCATGCACTGAATTAAAAACAACATGTCCTTTGGTTTTTTTTTTGTTTTCCGTTGTAAAAAAATCTTTAATTTTTAAACAGTAGTCAATCTTCGTAAATAACCTGTATTCCCGGAAGGTTTTTTTTTTTGCAAATAATTCTCGAAAACATGATACTTAAACGAATAACTAAACTGCTTTTACTAATATACTAAGCAACTTGTTGTTGCATACAAGCCAGCTTGCTTATCAAAATCTTCAACAAAGCTCTGTGTATTGTCCTAGCCGGCTCATATTGAATGCAAGCGAGCGCGCGGCGCCGCTCAGCCAGCGGCAAATCAAAAAGTACCCACGCTGGTAGCTGGTAGCTGTTACGCAGGAAATTCTCGGTCGGTGGTCTTATATCTATCCCACTTATAGACTCCGTAATAATCGGATAGCCTGGATCCGATGGCCGCTTTAATATAATAAAAGAGCTTGCAGCAAAGGAGCTCGGGCTTGGAGAGAATTTTTGAAATAATTTGCTCTAAACGTTCGCTCTACGTAATAGAATTAGTAATAGAGATTCTCTTCTAAGTAACGGTCAGTGGTGCTTGATATTATTCAGATTTTGGACTTGGAAGAGGTAAACCAAATAGATGCTTACTTTTTATAGGATCTTAGAAATGTTATGCAAATGCTTCGTTTATGCAAAATTCGTTTTCGTTGTATTTAATCTCAAGTACGTTTTTTCGCCAAATGAAGCCACAGTCACGGAGGGTAATTAAGAAAATTTCAGCATTTTTGTGGGATCACAGTTGGCCATTTCCGTCAGATGTGCCGACATTACTCTTGATGTATAATTCTGGGCAGAGTTCACCTTATTCTGTCTCGCCCCGCCTTTGAACTTGAGAATAATATTATTAATAATTTAAAATACCCACAGAGAGCTCTCTTCGAAGTCTCTAATAAATTAAATAGCTTAAACGAAATCCGTTAACATAGAAAATTTTCTTGTTGAATATGATTTTTTAATAATGTTTTCGGTCGTCTATCTGAAAATAGCTTTATATATCTTTTTGGCTTTCGAGGGGTTTTGTATTGAATCAAATTATATCTAAGATTTTTATGTTAATATTTACATCACTTCAGATTCGGCTTGGCTCCTAAAATTTGCATGAATAATATTGTTAGTTGTTCAAATAAGTCAACCCTCAAAACTTCTTTGACAATGAACTGCGAATAAGGCGTAGCGAAATAACAATTTGAGCGCAGCGGTTGCAGGGTCAAATCAGTCGTTATTAAACATTGAACAGCGACTTCATAAATAATAATAGTCTAGCGATATATCAGATAAGATAGCATGAAAACTCAATGTACCTTTTAGTACCAAGCTGATCGTAAATTCAAATCCAATACACATGACTAAAAGGAGAGCGCGAGAGCGTCGCGAATACTACACAGTCACGCTACATCTATCAATATTCTACGTCTGTTATATTGTTTGTAAAGAGCTTTTATCTACATACATTTCAAATATTTATATCGTGTGTGAAATTTGGTAATGTGCAGTGTATCAAATATTCAGTGACTCGGTCGGCAGATGTAGTCAAATTTCGGATAGGTACTACAATATTTATTCAGTATAATTTCAGCCCGAAAAAGGAAGTACCTACTGAAACAATGTTAATTAATAAAACCTTTAAAATTTACAGCGAACATAACTGTAACGACTGTTTTTCAATTACAAAGCAAAATTCGCTTTTATTGTGGATAAAGTGGTATGTTTATCCGTTTTACATACTCATTTATATACAGATTTTGTAATAACAAACTATATACATATAAACATGGCCGGAGGAAATTACTAGGGTCTCATAACTTTATAGGAGTTAGAACAGTGGTCGTAGACACGAAATGTCGCGTCGTCAGAATGCGGGTCCTATTGTTCATACATCCCTCCGATGTCTCTCGTTTAAACACTTGATACTTGTTCGCCTTTTGTCTAGTTTTCGAGACCTCGTTACACATGCGACAGTTTTCAAGTACGGATTTTTCGTGCAATAAAATGTATTTTCGAGGACGGCTATTTGGTTTGATATTTTCTTTAGGCCTCGAATTCCCAGACGTAGATTAAGGTTAAATTGTTCATTGTAATACTATTTTACACCTGGCTGGTCATGGTCAGGCTGGTATTATTTAGATATTGGCTTCGAAATAAGAAACTTAATTTGAAAATAGAATCTATTCACTGAATTAGTGGCACGTGTAATAATATAGATGTAAGGCAAAGAGAGTTTTCTTGCCAATACACACACATTATAACATAACATCACGCCTGTATTCCCCGAAGGGTTAGACAGAGGTGTACCTAAAGTACATCCATATTTCGTCAGTTTTTTTTTTTAAGTCCCATGTAATAGGGGGCGAGCCTATTGCCATCAATCTGGCATAAATCCAAATTCTGCTACTGAGAAATTCCTGATAGAAACATCCAGTTACACTTCCCGACCACTTTTCATTTTTCTTTGCGGTTTCTTGCCAATATGTATTTCTAAAACGATGTATTTTATATTGTATAAAGAATATTTTATAACACGACTTGTATATCAAGTGGCAGACAGATAGACAGACAGACTTACAAAGGTAAAAACCCCGGAAATCTAAAAACAGAAGTCGTATTGAAACAAACAAAAGAGGAACGACAACGACATATCGATGATTCGGAATCAGCATACTTATGTTTCATTCAGCCCGGATGCAGGCGGCCGTTTGCTATCCGAGTATCGAACAAAGCTCGATTTTTCATGCAGATTTAATCAGTAGCTGGCTATTACCCGCCATGACCGGGTGTAGCTTTACAAATAAACATATTGTTGAACTCGGACAGCATGCCACGTTCTGTAATTCGCAGCATATGGCGCATTAATTTCTCAATTGACGGCTTATTGACAGAGATTATAATATTAGAAAGCCCCATTTTGGATCTGTAAAGCACAAATGCCAATTAAGATTAGTTTTATTATCTAATATAGAAATATTAATTGAATGCTTTTAGCATCTGGATGTTCGTCTAGTCTGTTTTGTCATCTGTGTAATTTCTGTTTATAATCGGAATGAAGTACTTACTGGAATATTTTATTGAATTCTAGTGCTTTTTTTTTCGTTAAATATCAAAAGATTACCAATTATTGTGAAGGGTCCTTCTTCACAAGCCCTTGCCCTACATCTGTCATCCATTATTTTATTAAGGAAAAAAAATCTTTGTCTAGTTTTTAAATAAAAATATTTATGAAACACTTTCATTATGCTAAGAAAGGCCAGTTTCCTGTTTTATTTCCATTATATTAACAGTTTATTCTAAGAAATTCCATCAAGTGAACAACAAGATTGATGAGAAATATTGAAGAAGCTCTTTAAATAGAAAAGGCTCTAATAATATTAATAACAATGGTCTTAAAGCTTTTTAAATAGAAAAGCCTCTATTAACATTAATAACAATGGTTTTATCTACTCCACGGTGTACAAGTATGCCCTTCTGAATATGTGAGAGCATTTTTCGCATATATTCAAAGTCAGTATTTTCCTACGTACGTATTAGTACGTACTCACGAGCATAAATATCTCACTCTTACGCAAGATTCAAAAGCGATTTTCTCCTAAAGTAAATATGTGTATATAAGTAGTATGTATGTAGTATATATGTTTTAGTATTATATTTAAGTATTTAAGGATTTAAGTATTACTAACACTAGTCTATAAGAACTTTGTTACTAACAAAATGGATACCATGGTCTGAAATAAAGTAATTTATTTATTTATTTATTTATCAAAACCATACTATTATGAAATAGGTATTTTCTCAAAGTTGCAATTTTTATTTCACGAGAAATAATTAAAGTTAATATAGTTGCATGAATATTTTCTTCTTTTTGCTCTGTAGGATGTGAAGTAAGGTACTTACTTCATGTTATACTTAAATCATTATTTAGATAGGTACATTAAAAAGGACTGAATCTTTTCCAGAATGTTTGCCTTGGAGTCCCACATTAATTGAATAAATAAGGTACCTTTAGGGGAGGGATTAAGCAAATTTGTTCGCGTCGATTTGTTCCCGGGAATATTATTGTTTGAACAAAAAAGAGAATGTCAAACATTTGCTTATATCTTTTCGGTTTGATATGAAATCAAAAAACTTTCTTTGTAAGCACTTACTTTGTGAAGAATAAACATGGTTTGTCTGCGATTTTGTGGTACAATCTCTCTACCTAATGGGAAACCCTGTCTTTTGAAAGGCTAGGATTAATCGCTCTACTGATTGGTTTTAGTGCACTGTAAGGACAAATCCTTTTGACAATTCAACAAAATCCACTGCTTTATTTTAAGTGGTACATAGTTGTCGAGAAGACAATTTTTCCTAACATACTAGAGCTTTCTTTGTATAGATACTAGGGTTTTTGAAAGCCAAAAGCTATTGCTAATGTGAGTGTATTATGCAATTCGGATGCTGAATTTTCAGTAGGTATGGTTACACAGACAATTCATAGATACATGAAGAGATAAGCAATGTCTTATTTATTTATTTATTAAAGAACACCAACAGCATATAGATTAAACATTGCAAAAAAAAAATTAGGAAAGGTATTACTGCTAATGTATACACAAATTATAGGTGTACATAACATAAACATTAATATATTATTATTATATTAACATTTTATTTCTTCTAGTATTTTAAATATTTTTGTATGGGATTACACTATAATGTTATTTGTCTACCTTCCAATTGAAAATTACTTCCAGCTCAACTTAGCTGATTTAAATAGAAGACTTGTAAAGTAGTCTGCAGCTTGTGCCAACGTAGGACGTTGTTTGTCGCAAGACAAGTCGGGAAAAAGCATGACAAATTGATACAGAACTTTATTGTCTAACTGAAGTTACCCTCAAAAGCGGGTAAAACCTTTTGAAGTTGTTTCTTCTTGAAACAATAACATTAATTTTTTTCGAGGAGAATAATTGTAATTTTTTAACAATAAGTTCTTAGATTTGTATTATTTCAGTCCTAAAAAAAATAAGCTAAAAATAACAACGTCCTGCTTTAGGGTTGTCTGTAACCATATTTAGGCTACGGTGGACTTCAAGCCAATTTATAGCCTACTTGCCTATTCTCAGCTTACTAAGCAAGGGTTAGCCGATTTACGCGATTAATGAAAATTATTTAAACATATTTAATTAACTGACTGAATTAACTGACTTGTCCGATGGTCTAGTGGACATGAGGTCCTGGGTTCGATTCCCGGGTCGGGCAAAGTGTTATTGGGTGTTTCCATCTGGAATTTCTCAGTGGCAGCCCGGAGTCTGGATTTGTGCCTGGATGGCAATAGGATCGCCCCCTATTATAATAATATTATTATCATCATCTGCCTAGCCTTTTCCCAACTATGTTGGGGTCGGCTTCCAGTCTAACCGGATGCAGCTGAATACCCGTATTTTACATGGAGCGACTGCCTATCTGACCTTCACAACTCAGTAACTAGGTAATACGATACCCCTTGGTAAGACTGGTTGTCAGACATTCGGTCTTATGACGACCCGTAACGACTGTCAAAGATATAACCAATAATATGGGACTTCAAAATAACTGGCGAAATGTGGGTGTATTATAGATAGGTACACCTCTGCCCATCCCTTCGGGGACAGGCGTGATGGTATGTTGTTATTAAATTAAACTAGATTATAACTTGTCCCTTAAAGTCATACCACAGATAATGTTAGCTTATCACGGATGAACGTATTCCAATAAAAACAGTCACTGCAAAATATATATAAAGTTGTTAAAAACAACCATCAAAACGGCAAGTAAGATGCTCTACTTCGTAATTAGATCACTAAAAATATATTGCGCGACGCTACAAAGTATTTATTTGTACATTACTTCAGTTATATCATTTGTGTGCCAATTCGGAGGTCAGAGGGGTTTATTGACCCCTTGTTGACGTGTAGCAGACTCGCAGATGTTTATAGTGGCAGTGCCATCTTCGGATGGCGCCAACTAGACTGCGAGGGATCCCGTCGTCGGCGTCGCGACTGAGAGGCGCCCGATGCCGGATTGGTATATTAAGACTACTCCTTTATTTCTAGTGATGGCAGTAAATCTGTACTTTGTTGAAGAGATTTTCGTGTTGTTTTTGATGAAATACTGTATTATGTACCTATTGAAATTTTAACAGTTACCGCATTATTACATAAATAGGTAGCATGGTTTAGCTAAAAATTCGGTTTAAGAACATTCTAGGAAATGGGAGTTTAGTTTTAACCACAGTTAAACTTAAGTTTAGTTCCTTAAAGCAGTTAAGCCATTCGTTAAGCCAAGTTAAACTTTCTTTAACCATAGTTACTGTCTTCGAGGAAAAAGAGTTCAATTACTTCACTCTACATATTTAACGATACGGTCAAAGAATCTGTGAAAAATTTAAAAAGCTGCAATGAAAAAGAAAACTCCTGAGCTGGAACTGCAATGGCGAAAGCATTGAATATAATTAAAACACTCTTGTAACTTGTAAACTGCTTTAGAAACTTTGTGAAAAACGTTCTAAGAAGTTGTGGAACGTTTGAAAATCCATGCTGTAGTTTGAAAATCCATGCGGTAGTTTCAAAACCGACGCGGTCGGGAACTTTGTTGTATGCCGTGTAAGTGGTCTGGTGGATCTGTGGTGATGAGGATTAACGCACTACTAAATGTTCCGGAAAACTAGCTGTTATTGAGATAACGTTACAAATTGGATAGTTAGAGGAGATGTTATTTGCAGGGCTCCTAGTTAGCTGTAGTTTGGTATTATAGGATGTTTTCAAAGATATAAATACAGGGTATAAATAAGGGACAGCCTTCCGCAGACTGATGGAATAAATTCAGCATAATTATCATACTAAGACGCGTACATGAAATTATTTCAGAAACATTATGGGAATCCAATAAACCTGATTTGTATTATTACGACACACGCAATGTATCGTTACCGTGGCAAAACTCACGTAGCCGCACTCCCCGTGTTGGGGGGGCGCGCTCGTGTATTTTAACATCCATTGCTGTTTTTTTTATTTTAGATGTTTTATTTACATAAATGGAGTGCTGTGTACAGAGAATGTTATTTTACATTGAAATAAAGGAATAGTAACTGATAAAACGATAAAAAAAATTAAACTATCCTGAGAAAATATCCGGTGGAATATGATTCAAAATAAGGAGCTGCCCTGTTTATTTGCGGAGGGCTGTCCCTTACACCCTGTATGTCCAGATAGACCATCAAAGCTGTGAACTTGGTGAAGTGTGCAAAATAAACAATTTTTCTTTCATCTTTCTTTTCTAACTTGTCGAAAAAATAGCGTCCAACTGTTGGCCGCTAAATGTATGCACACTAGAAAAGTACAACGATAGCACAATGACGTGGCGCGAGTGTTAGACGTAGCTGACTCGCACAACAGCATAACAAAGTTTGCTTGTTTGTTTTAGTTCTTTTGCAGCGCGACACTCTATATAGACATACTATAAATAATCAAAGGATGTTGCAATTTTCGGTGGACTCGACCAGGCCTAATGTGGACCACATTAGCCCTGGATCGCAAGAACTGGATGTCATGGGGAGAGGTCGTTGCCCAGCAGTTGGATATAGGCTAACAGTAATAGTAACCTAACAGTATAGTTTAGTAACATGTTGGAAAAACAGCAATTTAGCAACATCATTATAGGACCACTCGCCATCATCACTTCTACGTAATCTTTAGAGGTCGGCTATGCCAAACTCATTTACATTGCTTATCTAATTCAATTATTTTCAAAAGCCACATAAACCACCCCAAATGGGATACCCTGTAATTATTATCTTTGAACATTAAGTATTTCTAACGAAATTAAGGGTATCCGTAATTTATTCGGATTCCTTTGATTGTAAAGTTAGGGGTCATAATTTGTGAAGAGTTTTCAAAGTTTCGAAGCAACCCCACTTGATGAGACTCAAAGGAAAAATACTCGATTTCAATGAATTCTCTTGAATTTTCTCAATAAAGGGTCTTGCATAATTTATGCTGAAATTCGTTATAAAATGGGTAACGTCACTATTTCTTTCTGACCTAACGCCAAAACGACCTATCCGATTTTCTTTTTAATTCATTGATACTGGTCTAATTTTCTATGATAACGTTTTACTTCGTTATTTGGGCTAATACCTAAGTACCTAACTCCAAAACCAGATATCCAATTTACTTTTTAGTTCATAGATCATTGTTATCTGCTAAAGTTTTAGACATTTTGTTATAAACTTTACATAAGATACAGCCAATCTTATTTAAATTAATCATCGACCTAGATTTTTTAAGTGAAGAAAGTGGCTAGCTTAAAGAGAAAACCTAGAACCTAGTAAAAACTAAATAATAATTTAGGCTAGGCGCTAGTCTAGTGAAAAATTCGCGAGAGGAAATTCAGGAGGATTGATTTCCAGTTCTACGATCACGCTACAATCTAGCCGACCGCAGCGGAAATTAAGCGCGTTACGATAGCAAACAGTAGTTCTGTACCGTTGGAAAATATTTTACTTATGCAAAGTTTGTAGTAAAAATGGATCTTCTTGGGATCGAACTGTTATGCTTATCTTCCTCTACAACCTAGAGAATATTTTTACGATTCGGTGCAAGATATTGTATATTCCTTCATGTTATCGCATAGGCCTATCATAAACATTCGTTGATAGCCTAAAAGCGAGTGCTTTCTTTGTGCATCTCATGCAAAGACTATGAAATGTACTTACGAATGTCTTGTAGGGATCGATTTCGATTCAAGTCTAAGCAGATTTAACGCAATTCTAATACAAGTAGGTTACATAAGTTTTTATAGTGTTTATCACGCCATATTCGGATCGTTAAACAACAGTTTCGATCGTTTAGAATTTGTGCTGACTATAGAATACAGAAAGAGTGAGCTTATCATAAAAATAAGTGACTTTTTATGGGCGATTTCAATCCACTTTACGTCTCTTTTGATACGTATCTATGAACATGTTAGAATCGTAAAACATCCCGTATAATACAGGTCCTGTCTGCTTCGCACCGATTTAGAATCGAGAATTGCGATCCTCTCACCATAGTTTATTTCCAAGATTTTCAATAATGTTTCTAAATGTATTTTTAAATACAACTGGCGAAATGTACTTTATGTACATCTCTGCCTAACCCTTTGGGGATTACAGACATGTTCTATTGTGTTATGTTATGTTTTGTCATTTGCTTCATTTTTTAAATGAAATTGGTCGTTACTGAAATGAAAATTACCAAAACATACTTCGCACAGCCTGGTTGTTCGCGCAAAAACAACATGTAGGCCCCAATAAACATCAAAATGACTGATTTGACGCCTTACCCATTCTGACACAACACTTAACCCTCCGCCCCAAATTTATTGGCACTAACGCATAATAAAATAAAACTATATGTGCGCTCGCCCGGCGTTGGTTGTTTGAATGATTTCTAGATATTTGCTTTACGGCGCCGGCGCCTAATTTATAGGCTGATTCAGCGCAACTTGAACGATTGGCACGTACGACTCACAGCCCTATCGATATCTTTATATCCTATAGGTCTGACATGGTTTGAGGTTAAACGATGAAAATGATACTCGAATAGGGTAAAAATCCAAACATAACGTTACGTTTAACGTTAACGTTTCCTTCCCTCTTTCTGTCCTTCAGTTATTTTTGGGAGTAGTAAAATAAATTTAGAAAACTAATAAGGCCACATGCGGGTGAAAGGGTTACAGGGGAACTGTGTAAACTAGGTTCCCCAAACGTCAATCTCACCTGCACTGGGTAAGACAAATGAGGTGCTGTCGAAGGGTAGATAGCGGGGAAACTGTTTATCTTACTGGCGCAAACTTTGAGCCAGTGCCGAACAATAACGTCACCGCTGCGGACGGCACAACTACCCTATTTTGGAGATGCCAATGAATAGTAGCGGATACTATTCATAAGCATCTCGGCTTCTGCAAGGGATGAGTATTCTATTCCGAGATAATTTTCCCTTTTGAGCGGAAGATTCTATAATTTCAGGATTTTGTTTTTATTTATTCACTAATAACGCAGCTAACATAAAAAATCCTAAATATTTCTGATATAAGTATTTTGCAAACATAAATCCTAAAGCACAAAAAAAAAAAAAAAAAACCATTTGAGATTTTATATTTTTGTTATGAGCAGGCAAAGGTTGACGTAGTTTCAAAATTACTCCTTACACGAATGCAAAGAAACTAAGACACTTTATTATTTACTAGCTTCCGCCAGCGGCTTCGCCCACGTGATTTCTTTAAAATTATAACCTATGTTACTAATATAGCATTCTACTGACGAAGCAGTTTTGTAAATCGGTCCAGTAGTTTTTGAGTGTATTCCTTACAAACAAAAATACAAATCTTTTCTCTTTATGTTATTAGTGTACGTAGATTAAGCCGTGTGCCCGATAGTATTATTTTCCTGTCACTAAAAATGACGAATTTCCATACATACTTTCATTATCCCTATTTAAAATCCCTAGGGATGAATTTTCTCTATACAAAAGAATAAAAAAAGAAAAAAAAAACATTATTTAAGGAATAAAGTTTGTTTATTCCTGTGCAAAATTTCATGCTTCTAGATTCAGTGGCTTAGGCTGCCATCAGACGGACTGCATTTCAACTTTTTCAACTGCAATTTTGCAGTTTGAATGCAGTTACCAGTACATTACGAGTATTGCAGTCGTACTAAACTGCATTCAAACTGCAAGAATGCAGTCCGTCTGGGGGCTTAAAACAGTCACTTTAGCAGAATCATAATGTGAAAATATTATGAATCATCGTAAAATGTCACAAACTGACAATTCATAATACGATCTGCGTGTAATTCATATTACCTACGTTATAATTCATCTGTTTGACAGTTTTCTATGGAGATTCGTAAAATGGTCCACAAATTATGAATTGCTTTTATGTCAAATTAAAGGAATAGCTAATGACAACCGGGATTCAGGAAATGAACTGCTTTTAGAGGAATTGCTAATGTGGCCCGTTTAGGCCCCCCCAAGGGAACCTTAGGCTGTGACGAATTTGAGAATTACTTTAAAAATATGCAGGGACATTTTCGTATGTCTATTCCGGTTGTGGTTTTACTTCTCCTCTCAATTGTGCCAATAGTATACGTTTGGTGATATAAAGGCACTCCGTAGTGATTTATTTTACGAGCTCGCGACAGGTGAGACCCGGGTACATGTCCCCTACTCTTGTATGTACAGGGGACTGAAACCCTACTTTTTCTCGGAAATCACGTACGTACCTATGATATAAATAATGTGTAGGCGTATTTTCTTGTTTATGAAGTGTAAGCTTTATATTGAGGTAGGAGGAGAAACGTTTACAAAAATAGGTGAAACTCAAATAAACTTTTCTAAAAAATAAATCAATTGGTTTATGGTTTGCCCAATAAGTCCCTATTAATAGTAAGTTAATAATATTAAGCTATTTATTATTATTAAGTTTATATTTCTGAAGTATTTTTATAGTTTAAATTAATAATGAAGTTCCTTGAAATAACTGTTTGTATCTATATGTCATCATTGTTGTAGTGACATTGACAGCACTTGAACGCAGTTTACAGGTACTGACTGAATTGAAACTGGTTTCAATAGTGAAATTGGCACTTAATCAGCCAACTGTACCTGGGTGGTGGTTAACATTGAACGGAAATGGCCAATTTTTGTTTAAAAAATCTGTTTCAGCTGAGCTATGCTAGTTATTTTTATGACGTGCCATATTTTATTACAATTTTATTTTTCCAATTAAAACAATTATAAGGAAAGTGGCGAAGTGTTGAGTGCCGACCACGATACTTTATGAACCAAGAAGAAGCTTAACTAAGTGTGACAGTGCCCCCAATGCCGACCAATTAACTGAGGTTTATAAAGTTATTTATAGCAGAGAAAAATAAGGTTGTTGTCTTGTTAAAATAAAGGTTGTTAATATACAAAATAAATAATAAAACAGATGAGCGTTACGATAGTATTCCTAGAAAAGGTGAGATGTCGATTCTGTAATATATCACCATTTTGCCGGTATACTGAAACTCGATACTTTCGTAGAAGGCGAGTCTTTTAAAACTTTATCAACTTGACTTTTTGAAATTTTTCTAGCTCTATTTAAAATTATTTACTACGGAAAATTCACAACTAAAGACTAATCTAGGGACTAACATTTTCCTCTTTTTTTTTTAGTATATGCCTCTGTTATTTTAGAATACAAAATTCGATGGTTTGCCACCCAAAAAAATTCAAAAAGCAGCCGATTGACAACAGTTTTTTTTCCATAAAACATAAACTGTAGTGTATTACATAATCGTTTGTGAAAGAATTCCCAAGGGACATGTTCTATATTGTATTTGTTTTATTTGGTATCATTCTCCCGTGTAACCCATAACTTATCTGCAGACGGGAAGCGGTACAAACCTGATGGGTAATAAAACGTCGCCTGAGCGCTTGAAATGTCATGAAGGCACTGTTATGTTATGTTACCCTAGTACTTTTAACAATATATTTAAATCTTGTTGCATGCTATTGACATGTCTACAATTTTTTTGTAGAATGTGTCGTTTATATAATCTACTTAAAACCATTATAATCAGGGCGAGCGTGAGTTTGTGTATATGTGAAGGTTAATCTGTGGAAACACTGCCCCTATTTAAAAAAATCGTTCTCTATTTGAAAGTTACATTATTCCAGATAGCCATAGGCTAAAAGTTATGTAAATATGTACAAAAAGAAGTACATAATAATGCCAAAGAAATACTATCTTGGATTCATGCCTGCCTAGTACTTTTTGTTGGGTTACTTGCCCAGAACTTGTGTACAACGTGTCGTGAACAGAATACCGTCTTCACATGTATATTGCACCCGTTCGAAGCCGCGGCGGGTCGCTAGTTTTAAATACAACACAACAAACAGTCAACATTCCCATAATTAGGTAACCGGATCACAGTAAGGTTAGGTACCTAAAAAAAAACACAAGGAGGTTACGATCCATCCTCATTAAAATTAATACACGTACGCTTTTTTAGAATCCTTATAACATGAAGGGATTATTTTAATCTACTGTACAGGGATTATTTTTATTACGTACTAGCTGATACGGAGCCCGCGGCTTCTTCGAAAACAGCATGAAAATCGCTGCAGTTGTTTTTGAGTTTATCGCTAACAGACGGACAGACAGACGCGGCGGAGTACTTTGTTTTATAATTATGTAGTGATGCTAGAGTCATAAGTAAAGGTACTAGACGAGGACCGAATTTCCCGAAAATTTGAAAATTGACCGAAAATCCGCTCACAGTTAGCAGCTAATTCATAAGCCGTGTTTTTTACTAACTTTTCTTTAGTAGGATAACTAACTTTTCCTGAAAAATATAAGTCTGAGCTCGACTGTAAAAAATATAAAGAAGGAAAAAATAGGTAATACTTATATGTATGTAGGAATATTACGATAGTGTATCATGTCATCAAGCATGATGATGATGAATTACCGAAATATTTTCAATAAAAAAATGGCTCTTAATTACTTTCTGCGCTTCTAGACATTCCAGCTATACCAACATACTAGCTATAACCACATCTCTGCTGAAACTAGACTGGAAATATATCTAGTATTTGAAGTTTCGACATCGATTACTGTGTTGTAAGTTACCAGCAGTGGACGTTCACGCTATTAAATCAAAAAGCGTATTTTTCGAACAACTCCAAAATTAAACAGTTGTGTAACAACGTGATTATCCCGCAAACGTACATGTATTTACTATATAAGTACAATTTAACGCGTTGAGAATGTTCCACTTGCAAACTGGATTAGAAGTTCCACTTAAACTAACTGGATTTAACGGGCACGTCTCACATCCGCGATGCCAGACTATGTACACCATTTTATATTTAAAAACACGAAAAACTCAGTGTCTACTCAAAAATTATGAACATATAAATATTATTAGTATTTTAAGACTTTTAAATGATGTAAATATTTTCTACTAACTAAACATACTTGGACTTGTTATGTAAATAAACAAATAAATCATCAAAAAATATTACGAAGCTTCATTATTTGGATAATTGTAAAAAGGTTTTCCTACCGACCAGTTTTCTTTGGCCGTAAGGCTATAATTTGAATGCGAGGCGTAACGTTCAATGCAAAACCAGAACTTCCGAAAATATTGATTTGTTTTCATGTACTCACGTTTACTTGGCCATGGTAGTTTCACTATCCCTTTATGATGTATTTATACAGTTTTCTGTGTGAAACTTAATTAGTCATTTATGTCAGTAGAAAAGATACATGTACACTTGTACAGGGTGTACAACCCATCCACGTTTTTTGGCGCGTGGCCAAAATCAGAACTAACTCTGCCATCTATTTTAATTTCACAAATGTTTACCAGCAACGCCCCCCTGTCAATGTCAATCAGGCGCCAAAAGGTATTACAGCTATATTATCTAGTACCAATTATGCAAAATTAGACGTCACGCACTAAATTATCACCCACAGAGACTGTTCTCAAATACGTATTACACAAATCATTCGTTGGCTACCCAATATCTGACTAGAAGATCTTGTCCCAACTGATAAATAGGAACTATTAGGCCGAACTATTTTTCAGATGTTCGTTCTGCCCGTCCATGCCTTCACCCATGTAGTTTTCGATTAGGCCATTTTATCTCTATCCATCTTCGTGTCTTTAGAGGAGATAGCAATAGTTAGGGGTTGTTGGTTCGAAGCCAGACGACGATCGCTCCTGTGACGTCACAAACTAGTCTTATGGATGACCAAACTAGTCGTGTGCTTCCTAATGAACGAACTAACGCGTATGAAACCCGAAACTGACCAATGGGCTAGAAGAAGTTGCCTCTCTATGATGAGTTAACATGGCACTAGTTTCAAGATTTTTAAAGTTCAAAATATTGAATTACTGCTCCCCGCGGCCACGTGGACCATAATTATTTTTCTAAACAAAAGTAGCATAAGTTACTCCATATAACATCAGCTATTTGCCAGTGAAAGTCCAGTTAAAATCAGTACAGCCGTTTCGGAGATTAGCCGGAACAAACAGAGAGACAGACATTTTTTTTTAATGTTTTTTTTTTTCAATAAGTTACCTACGTTTAAACTGTCATATGCATTTAGTAAAAATCTGTTATTTTGACATTACAAACAGACACTTCAATTTTATTCATTTCTATGTGTTTATAGAATAGATTCATGAATATTTCTTTTAAAAGATGAGACTAAAGTCTCATCTCAACACAGCAAGATTAGGTACGAAGCATCACAATGGACTAGTGACCTCTGTTTCAGTGTTTCTTCTCAGAGTAGTCAGGTAGGAAACTCCGACCTCATCTAATTTTTATTAAATATTATTGACGTGTAAGAGCTTTTTCATACACCTACTTACAGAAATAAACAGCATTTTATCTTTAACATAGAAAAATTGCGCCATCAAGCTTTACATTAAAACGAGTCCAAAATGATTGAAGAAAATGATACAGGTTTTTAGTATTTCTCCTTTTTACAATAAATCTAAGATATACATCCTTGAATTAGAAACCCTCTCCGTCTCCTTAACGGAAGCAGTGAACAATTAATTAAATGGAAAACAGAATAATGCAATTTGAAACAGATTCCTGATACAAATTAGGCTAACAAACCAGAAAATCCGCGCCCGTTTTCTCTTTTTAATTGAGCATTATAATTTATTAGCAGTCCGTGCTTACGAAGTTTATAATAATAACATCGGGAATCTGGTTGAAATTTAATAAGCCGATATACTTAAAAAGAAAGCAAATAACACAGTTATGTGCAAGCATAGTTAGCCTCAAAAAATGAATACATCGTAAAAAATCATTTACTTGTCTACAATTTGTGTTCCAAATTATACTGCATCAATGTGTGGCTCTTTTAAGTACCCAATGTGTTATTATATATTTTGTGTGTTTTGTTTTTGTGTTGTGTGTTGGTTGGGATTAAATAATTATCACACAGAATGAGGACAAACCACGTACACGACTCCGTATTACCCTATCGTAGGCAGTATGACTGAGCTCGAAAGCACTAAAGTCAGAAAAATTATGTTGAGAGATTAAATTGTGGTGAGATTTCATTGGTGATTATGATGTACCTACCCTCACCCAATTTATATTTAGGTATCCCGAAAAACTTGTAAAACTAAAAATACGTTTTTTTATTTTTTTTTCCGAAAACTTACCTCGATGTAGCTTTAAACCTCGATATTAAAATATCCTACTTTAAAATACCATTTGAAATTTTATGCTCGAGGAATAGTAAGAAAGTGTCAACTTATCATCTGTAGTTTGGGACAGGAGCTCTTCGAAAGATTTCCATCAAAGAATTCCTTCTAAATTTTCAAAAAGCAATATTTGAGAGCGAAGATTTTCTTTGGTGAGTTATCCCTTTAATGTAGCAGCTTTTCACAGAATTTCTTACGTTTCATTTTCACCGTCACTTATTCTATCTTGAAAATTCGTGAACACGAATTTGTCAAATTGAATTACGATTTTTGTATGGATGCGTAGATTTTATACGATTCTGATTTAACATAAAAAGATTATAATCCGAGTGAGAGCTTTATTGTGTCAATTTATTGGGATAAAACGGTCCGTTAAAGCGCTGAAAAAGCGTGTGTAAACAACAGATGGAGAGCGACACGTATGTTTGCTGACCGATATAATAAAATCCGAGTACATACATAAACATTGAATAAATAAAGGCTTTTTGGCAAAAATAGACACATTAAAATGCGAGAAGAAAAATGATGTAAAATGTAAGATATGAAATACGTCACGTGTATCTGTGGGTCTCATTGTAGTTATACGGGTATACGTCTGTAGAGCTGTTCTAGCAAATTTTATATGACCATGCATAGTGTGTCTGCATACTTAAATTGCTAAAAACTGAATCTTCAAGAAGACGACGTGATGGAAGAGGATGCATAGATTATTAAAGAAGTTGAATATTTTTTATGTTTCTGTTGAGAAAACACTTTTTCCTTCGCGGTGTTACAAAACATTGAGACATAAAACAGCAGAAATTAAAAAAAAAATCTCATAAACCAACATGGGCTCTTACGAAACGTCAGTAGCTAGGTGCACTAGGTGCACGGTTTTACTCTTTTAAAAAAGATTGGCATTTACAATGTTTTCTAATAGTACCAGGTCGCTAGATCTGATTTCTATCTAATATAAAATTTTAGCCCTGCAACATTACTTTGCTATTAAAAATCGACAAAGATTTTGCAACAGTCATAACATTTTACGGACATTTTCAACTCTTCAAAACTGACGCCAAAAAGTTAAGTCGTTAGGCTATGAACGCGGACAACTACCGCTTGTCACAAACGGCTCTGACTAGAATAGAAAACACATGTCCCTCCGGCATAGCGCCAAGTAGAAAATGTAACAGACTAATTAAGGAAGGGAGCGAGAAATTATATTTGTCGTGTGGTTCCAATTCCGGACAAAAAAATAGTTCACACTCGGTGTTGTAAAAGGCGACCAAGGCGTTAATATCACGAGAATGAGTAGCAATAGTCGGTGCTAATTGCAGCGTAGGTGCCTGGTGTACTCGCAAATCTGTCTGCCAACCGCCGTGATTTACAATATCACCACAGTATAAATAAGTAACAGTATTATATCATAGAAAATGACCGAAACACACGATTCGAAATCTCAGTGTTTATCAGTACGCAATATTATTAAGTGCGTGGCAGTTACAGTTAGATTCAAACTTAATTGCGGCCCGGAAGTTAGCTACTTGCTGCGCAGTAACCTACCCCTCACTCCCGCTGACTCATGAAATTATCACTGCGCTACGACTCGCCTTATCATCCGACTTCTTCAAAAAGTAGGAGGTTCTCATGTTCCGACTGTTCTGAACCGCCATTAAGTTTGAATCGAACTGTACGCAAGGACGTTGAAGGTTTATCTATGGAGCGGCTATAGGTTATAATTTGAAGGTCACAGCCGAAATATAATAGGTTGACAGGTTAATAGGTTGGTTGGACTGTTAGTTAATTGATTCAGGCGTGACTTTGCGGAAATCTATTATAAAATACAATAGACGTAGATATTATTTAGTAACCAATTCCGCTTGACTATTCTTCAAGAGTCATAAAAAACCCTGTTAGAAATCGACAGGTGTTTCACCTCACACGTCGCGTTCTGGTTTGCAATTGGTCAACCGTCATCCTGAGGATGCCTCTATTGTATTTTTTTAGGTACTGCAGTACCGCACATTAAAAACAAAATGGCCATTGGGTAACTCATGTTTCTGGTGGAAGTTAATTGGTAGAAATGAGCAAGAAATTGACGATATTTCTACAAAAAGGGTTGAATAACTCTTTCAGCTTATACACAACAAGACCATTTTTGCGACGCGGCTGCCATAAATATTTTAATGAGAATTCTCGCTACAAAGCTAATCCTACTCATTTGGACGGACACTCATTCATAATAATTTGCCTTTCAGATTATGTACAAGCTTTAAGGCAATTTGTTTTATGTTACAAAGTCTTGACTTCGCTAACGGACTTATAACGACTGTTTATGACCGTACCCGATTAATTAGTAATGAAAAAATAATTACTAATGCATTTTTAATATCTTTTGGTAATATGGTTCTTTTATTAATGAAAAACCGTTTTTCATTTAATATTAGGTACAAAACTTTTTGTCCATTTTATGATTACTCTGTTTGTGGTTAAAGGGAAATGTGTGTTTTACATTCGAAGTTCGGTTTACGGGTTGAGATCCTTTGGGCTTTCATTAAAATAATAATAGGGACATAAATTCGTATTGCAGACTGTTCACTGTACCTCCGCCATATTGTTCTGTCAAAAGCTATTAACTTTACAATATAACTCCTCTTTCACTAAACCTTCGACAGGGCGACCCTTTATTTAAAAAAATGTCATGCATCTCTCCTGCTGGGTAAACACAATGAATTAAATCAGATTAACACTTACTATTACAGCGAGCGCTTTGTAAGCGCATTCTAATCAAGATTAGGGGTGTCGCAACGTAATTCTTTACATTTAAATTCGTCGTCAACAAAGGGCGCGCTAAATCCGAGTGGAAATAAACAATTTCACACGTTGTTAGGGTGCGAAGCAGCTACTACTGAGCTGTCTGATTTTATCGACGATTTCAATGGGTTAACATTTACAGTGAGTCGGGATCACGACGGTTATTTATTCGGTATTATTCTTATTACAACTAATGCTAGATAACACTTTAAATTATGCGAAGAACTTGTTTTTGTTGTATATTAAATAAGGATGTAAATTATGAGTTACAATTTTTAGGGGATGTTCACAATGTTGCTGCAGAAGATCATTAAAAATATCTAAACTACTCCCACATTTTAAACTAGTAGATGGCAGCTTTGATACATAAACATCGCATCTGCCTAGCCTTTTTCCAACTATGTTGGGGTCGGCTTCCAGTCTAACCGGATGCAGCTGAATACCAGTATTTTACATGGAGCGACTGCCTATCTGACTTCCACAACCCAGTAACTGGGTAATACTATACCCATTGGTAAGACTGGTTGTCAGACTTTCGGGCTTCTGACGACCCGTAACGACTGTCAAAGATCCACAAATGACAGCCGGGACCAACGGCTTATCGTGCTTTTCGAGGCACGGAGGAGTCTCGGTATGTAAAGATGGTCACCCATCCACTGACCAACCCTGGCAAGCGTTGCTTAACCTGATGGATCGATCCGTGCGTCTGTTATTACTTAGCAGCTTTGCTACGTCAACTAAAATGTTTTTGACTACACTTTAAAAGCAGAAAGTAAACTACCACATAGAACAGACCCAGTCAACTTTAAATATCTTCATGGGAACCAAGCAATCTGGTTAAGTGAAATAAAAGAAAAGTATGTCCATTACCGTTGACATAACAGCCCTACAAAAGTTAGAAACTCAGGTCTTTCTACTTATTTCCTGTAACAGCAAAGAGGGAATAAAATGTCAGTTTGAAAGCCATATAACCTGCACCCTGTTTATGTTACGGCGGCGGTTGGTGACTCACCTTATGTTTGTGCCCTAAGCCTTATACAGGGTTACTTGTAACTAAAAAAAAAAAAAAATTAAGAACATAGTGTGAAATAAAATGAAATTGCGTTAGATTAGTGTCGGAAATGGTCTTTGAGGAAATAGAACCACACAGATTTGAGTGGACCCTTCCACTCAGTGTAAAACCGTGTCACCCGATGTAAAATTTCTACATTTACGTATATCTGAAACTCGTATGTACATAATATAGAGTATTCTATTGTATTATTTTGCTTTTGTTAACTTTTGAAATATACAATAGAGTTTTTAAACAAAAAACTTTTTACATAAAAAAAAAGCAAACGGTCTTACAAAAAAAAAAACAATAAAAAGTGAAAAAAAATAAAAAAAGTTGTTTTTTTTCGCTAACTATGGGGTTTTATTTGGGACTATATGAGTGTTCATTTTATGCATAAATATAATAATTTAGGTCACACGAAATGTCTTATACCTAAGTATTGTACTTGGAGTAAGAAGTCACCCTGTATAGTGTATTGTTGCCGAAGTGACGATTCGAGTTTTGCATACGACATGGATGACATGTTTACGTTTTAGAACGTGGGGTTTTTAGTATCCCTCGGTGGTTTTACTAGTCCATTGTTCTTTGATGGATACATTATTGTTTTGTATATTGGGTGTGAATGTGTGATCGAATAGAAAATAAAATAGTTTTCTGTAAAGTAAAATGATTTGGACAGGATTGTTTTTAGTTTGTAGGTATATGACTTAAAATGGGCTTAGACATTATACGTATTCTTTAAGTAATCTTAGACATGATTTTTTTCAAAAGCAGGTATGCAATCAATAATAATTGCTGACGGTTAATGCAATTCCCGATAACGGACAAGATTACTGAAAACTAGACCCTGACCGGCTCAACTTGTTTTTAGATAACAGACCCAACTGATGGTCCTACTAATCTATCTATCATCATCTTCGATCGAAGTTGATAAAAAATTATATCGATTCGATTGAAGATACCTAAGATACGAAGGTTATTATGAGAATCAGAGCAACAATCTCGGTCAAGCTTCAGTTCAAATATACACTACAACAGGTGACGCGTGCTACAGGGTAGTTTATATAACTAATAAATTAATCGAACGTGAATACGTCAATAAAGGCCTGACAGACAAACTGACTGAATAACGTGACGTTACGTGCTACAAGTTTATATACATAATGGCTGCATGATAATTTTATTGTTATCGATGAAATCAATCTGCCTAGCCTTTTCCCAACTATGTTGGGGTCGGCTTCCAGTCTAACCGGATGCAGCTGAATACCAGTATTTTACATGGAGCGACTGCCTATCTGATCTACACAACCCAGTAACTGGGTAATACGATACCCGTTGGCAAGACTGGTTGTCAGACTTTCGGGCTTCTGACGACCCGTAACGACTGTCAAAGATCCACGTTTGACAGCCGGGACCAACGGCTTAACGTGCTTTCCGAGGCACGGAGGAGTCTCGGTATGTAAAGATGGTCACCCATCCACGGACCAACCCCGGCAAGCGTAGCTTAACCTGATGGATAGACCCGTGCGGCTGTTATTACTTAGCCAAGAGGTCCTCTTTATTGTTATCGATATGTTTGTTTATATTTTAATGTAATTTTGTCTGGTGGATAAGATAATGGCTAACTTCTAAAGATAATAATTTAAGCTGGAGTTAACATCATTGCTTCTTTACGTTTATTCAGCCTACCCTTTGGATGCCCGGTATGTCGATGTTCTTAGTTAGAAAAACCTTCCAAAGTACAGTAACTTTGAAAGGTTTAATGGTATAAACTTAAATGTATCGAAAACGAAATTTTAATCGACATAGTATTGAATATTTCTGACATTAGACAGAAAAAATACATGCAAATATTCGAAATGTCGGTATTATGTAATCGCATTAATTGGAGACTACGCGATCGATTCGCTTCCTCTCTTAATTGAAAGGGAACACTGACGATCGAAACCCGATTAATTTTCATCAACATTGAGTCTGAGTTTATTTTTTCCGATATGCAAATTGTATGTTCCTTCATTCCAGTATTTTGATTCTTGTTTCTTTATTTATATCTGGTGAGTGACTGATACTCGTTTGTTATCTTCATGATGTGATAATAGAATTCGAAGAATTTTCAGAAACGTAGAGACAACAGTTATTAAAAAAAAATACCCGCGGCTTCGCCCACGTAGATGGCGGAAAATATCCCACGGGAACGTACTACCGGGATTAAAAGTACTCTTTCTGATCCAGGTTGTAAACTATCTGTGTGCCAAATTTCATCCAAACCCGTTCCGCCGTTTTTTGCGCCAATCCGGAACATACATTCAGACAAACGGACAAAATATCTTTGTTTCTATTTTATTTTATATATAATAGTTTTATATAAATAAATACTTTAATATAAATATTATAGGTATAGACAAAGCCATCTACTCAACATTTTTAAGGAAAAGCGATTTGTAATATTGCTAAGTTCATATTTTTATACGTGACCACCTTAATTCCGTCTCAAACAGTTTAATTGTCAAAAAAAGTTAGGAACTAACAGATAAAATCAAGCGATCATCAGTCTGCCAAACGGAGGCGATTCTTTGAGAATCGCCTCCGTTTTGTTCGAGAGCCAGGTAAAAACTACCGAACTGAACATACAAAGCGTTTGACAGCTCGAGCTGGCCTATAAAAAGTGGTCAATTGTAAGTCGGACTCGCACACAAATGGTTCCGTACCACCGTACAATATTCAACACTACATATTTATTACAAGCTTCCGCCCGCGGCTTCGCTCGCGTGGCATGTCAATAAAAAGTAGCCTATGTCCTTCCCTAGGGTGCCATCTATCTCTTTGCCAAATTTTATCGAAATCCGTTCAATGGTTTAGGCGTGAAAAGGTAACATACAGAAAAATAGACAGACAAACAGGCAGAGTTACTTTCGAATTTATAATATTAGTAGGTATGGATTTGTTATTATACCGGACATAGTATTTACACACTCTGTGAAAATTTCAAGTGTCCTGTGATATACGGACCTACGAACGGACCGGATGGACACTGGAGCCGTAATAGGGTCCCGTTGGCAACCTTTGGGTACGGAACCCAAAAAAATGGGGCGAATTATCACGCTGTGACAACTGGGGCGAGACGGAGAGATAGGTACGAATAGGTAGTAAAAAAGAAATAAAAAAGTAGGTATTATGTAATTTTATTTCCACAAGGACGCGCTATGGAAACCAACTAGGTACCTTATAGCCTGTTATGAATTTTTAAAAGAGTTCAGACAGGAATATTGTTGTAGTGTACGTATTAATTTCTGGGAAAACAGATTTTGTTAGTGGATGTAGACGAAGTGAGGAGATATATCCGATGATTCGCCAGAATATTCGAGTTCTGGGCAGCTGGTTTACTATTCAGCATTAGGTGTATACAGGATGATTGGAAGTTTGGTGCAAAGTCTTAAGGGGTGATAGTTGAAACAATTTTGCAAAAGTCGCTTATCATTACTTACTTAACTTTAAGAGGCCGTATATACGAAATAATAATTGTAAGTAATCGTAATTAAATGATCTTTCAAGTCGTGCATTAAAACTTATAGAAACACAGTATTTTATTTAACAGTAAATTCACGTTAATTAGCTAAGACAGTAAACTTTCGTATACAGCCTCTTAAGCAACGTTTATAAATGTCCCTTAACCGTATAAAATCTGTAATAGTACCAGCTTTCTTGGTATATTCTGTTAATGATATACGATGCTGGGCTAGTTTTTTAAAATGCCAAGTATACATATTTACGTATGTGTTTATATGTGGACTGTTGTGAGCCCTGAATGACCAGTCATTAGCAATGAGCGAGCAGAGGCCGTGTATAACGTGCCTAACAGAAGTACCCATCTAGGACAAAAATTAGAACAACGAATGTAGGTAGGTAATTCATTATTCACTTAAAACAACGGTAACTTTTTCTTTTTCAGTTTATTATATAACTGTTGATTTTTAGGTTAGCATAATCAGCCTATATAGAATATTCCCACTGCTGGGACACAGGACACTCTCTCAGTTAGAGGGAGATTTTTAGGTTAATTCTTACTTCTTTACTAATATTATTATCAAATATCTAAATCTATAGTATTATAAATGCGAGTGAGTTTGTTTGTTTGTTACGCTTTCACGCTATAACGGCTGAACCGATTTGGATTTAATTTGGCACTGGGGTAGACCTTGACCTGGAATAGGACATAGAAGACTTTTTACCCCGGTATCCTTACTAATATTATAAATGCGAAAGTGAGTTTTTTTGTTTGTTTGTTACGCTTTCACGCAAAAACGGCTGAACCGATTTGGATGAAATTTGGCACAGGAGTAGACTTTGACCTGGAATAGGACATAGAAGACTTTTTACCCCGATAACCTAACTAATATTATAAATGCGAAAGTGATTTTTTTTGTTTGTTTCTTACGCTTTTACGCTAAAACGGTTAAACCGATTTGGATGAAATTTGGCGCATGGGTAGACCATGACCTGGAGAAGGGCATAGGCTTTTTTTTATCCTAGATCGCAGACGAAGTCGCAGGCAACAGAGAGTATTTCAAAAAGTTATGTAAAAGAACTAACATGCTTATAACGACTTTTATATCATACAATTTCCACGAATTTATTTCCCTAGCTTGCAGTTTTCCGAAGAAAAATTCATGCCTAGTTTAAAATGTTCGCAAACAGAAAGTTTGCATTCCTATTGCCTAGTCGTCCCGGACATCGTTATTTAGTTCTTCAAGACCAACTTTTAAAATATTATAATATCTGTGTAGCATTCATTAGTTTTTTTCTCCTGAAAAAGTATTATGTAATGATAAATTTTATAGTCGTGATTGTATAGAGTTTCAAAGTGCCATTTCTCATTGAATTCTTGTTTTTGTTTGAAAAGCTCAGTAGTTGGCAAGGCAAGAAAAACAAAAGAACATTAACTTTGATTAATAAGGAAGCCTTTCTACCTCTCTGTCTCCCTCTACCACAATATGTCAACGTGATAAACACAAAACTCATACTGAGGTATAGTAGCAAAACTTCGCTTGCGGTGCCTTATTAGAGCCTATTGTTCAAGTGCTGTACCATTTGCGGTTTCCCTTTTGTGGCCACATGCTGCGAAACCATTATTGCGCTCCCTAATTAGAAGGGCAGGCCATGTTTCAGTTATACAGGGAACAAGGCCGAACTATCGCCCGGCCAATCGTAAATAAGTCGTTATAAGGCTAACACAGTGATAGAACACAAAGCCTTTGTCTTTGTGAAAATTATGGCAGCGATAATTTGCAAGTGGTGAATTAGCACTTTAGTCGTAAACTCGGCAGTCACTCGGAGACATTCGGGGGAGCTCGGCTCTCTTCGTTAGCTGAACGAGGTCCCATTCCCATGTTTTTAGGGTCGCAAGAGATTTCGTCTAGACTTTGCGCTGCACATTTCATGAGAATTTTACTCACTTCAAGTTAAGTGGACTGAACGGAATTTTAAGCTTTTTCAGGTTCCATTTTGTGCTTCCTAATAGAAGTGCTAGCGTACTAGCGTAAATAGTATACTGTATCTACAGACTTAGTGAATGTAAGTAGTTAGGTATGATTTTTATTTCAGTGGGCAAAAATGGATCCAAGAAACTATAAAACCTGAAGAAAGATGTCACTTTTAACGACTCTAGTCCCATTGATGACGTATCAGAAATATATAACTTCATTGAATTTAAAATAAATTCAATCGCTTGTCCGAAACCTCAGCAGTTGTCCCGTGGGACTGTGAACGTTCAATTCTGTCGATATTAGAGCTAAAGTATTAAAAGCTTACCCGCTAAACGTTGGGAGAATTGAATAGAATTGAGTTTCAACGATTTTCCCATTCAAAGTAAATACTGAAACGTAAAAATATGAATCTTTTATTACAGGATCTTTATAAGAGTGTCACATAAAAAGCGTTATATACTATCTACCTACTTATTATACCACATCTGCTTTATAAAATTCTCTTTGAAAATCTCATAATATGTACTCATCGTCATGAGCTTTGCGGATGAGTGTCGTATTAAACCCAGCCGTCATGTCAACATGAACAGGCGTCGGATTTCTGAAGTAATTACACGCAAAACGTCTACCGCAGGTTGGAGACAAAGCATTTTATACACCACCCCTACCCAGGTATGTTGATTAATACATTATGTGCACTCATTCATACTGATAAAATTTGTACTTAACCGCGTAATAGGACCCAAGATAACAATATGGTGCACATTAATGCAGAACATTGTGGGAGATTGGTCTGTATATTTTATGTAGGAGTAGCGACCTGCCCCTACTTCGCACGGTTTTATACGACTTGGCAAAACATCGTTTCTTTGTTATCTAAGTAAGTTTTATAATAATTTATTACATACACAATAATATATACACATAAAGACTCCCGCAGACGCGACACTGGTGGAACAATTTCTATGAAAGCTTCACGAAAATTGTACTAACTGTGTCGTGTCGCGCCTGTCTGCGTGAGCCTTAGACCTTCCGGAATAAATTATTTGAATGATGGTGAAAATCGCGTCAAAATACGTTATGGCTTAGAAAAACAATGCGGTTACCAAGGCAGACACGAAAATAGTTGTATAAGTGAAGCATAGGAACATACCGACATAGGTACCTATTATGAAAATCTACACGATGAAATATAATTTCAGGAACTGAGTAACGAAGCTGTCAACTGTATCATTTATTTGCACGCCTCAAATATCAAAGTGAAAAACGTACCTAATGAAGCATTAAGTATGAAATATTTTGATTAAAAACATTACTTCAAAATACAATCATTACTTTTGAATCTGTTGCATTGATTTATGCGCCCCCAAATTGTGTAACACAATTTGTATCACAATCCGACGGATTTTGAAGGAAATTGTTAATCAATTGCTTTATTTATTCTGTGTTCGGTGGGAGTCCCAATAAATATTTTTTCTTTCCTTTTTCTTTATAATTACTTATGTTTGAAAAATTCGTCACCTCAAATGTTTAATTGTGAAATGAAAAGCATTGCCATTGCAAATGTGTTACGCAATTTGCTGTTACAGCTATGTTTACTAAAGTCAATTTGATTTACCTGTAACATGATCTAATCACGTCAATTTATGCGAAAGTTCGCAACTATGGGGTCATTAAACCACCCCCAAATAGGGCACTGGCTCACCCCCATACGTTGGCAAATCTTGTCGGCGCCGATACCGCCCCGCCGGCGCCACTACACAACCGTTCCCTTATTTTGCAAGCCAGTGTACTTGCAACCTATTTTCCGTTGCCAAAACCCGATACGTTGACCCATATGATATAATATTAATATTACAGGCAGTGACGCTATGATGTGGAATATTTATGATTTTTCGGTCGAAGTTCATCGCACTTGTGTTTTACAGGGATTTATGATCCGTGAGTTTTTTCAATAACCATATTATATGAAACGGTTTAATACAGTGACCACAGCGAGCCAAAAGACTCTTTAAAACATAGTAAGGTATTCAATCTTTTCTTTAAATTCCTATGGAAAATCAATTAGTTTGCGATCAGGAACGATTTGGAATTTCTTACGAAGAAATCAATTTACATATGGAGCTCTTTATCAAAGATGTGATGTGATTAATCTCCCTGTGTCTTTGACGGGAATACTTTATGCAATTAAAAAACATGTAGATATTTTCCCTTTTGCGTAGATCGGTAGATGTAGGATACTACTTGATAATAAAGGAAAAAATCTATATATTTTGGGAAGCCAGAGACTGAAAATTATGCATAACATGAGACTGGAACGTGAACATGATTTGGAAAAGTTCAGAATATTACCTCCGACAACCATATCCGTATGTACGACGGATGTAGTGTAGACATTTATGGATATAAATAATACATATCGTTCGAAACATTACTGGCTGATAGGGGTGAAAATATTCCGAAAGGACCACGCCAGTTTATTTCGAACACTCGTTTATGAGCGCTCGTTTGTGACCCTACAATATTAATTATAATTCGTCTGGGCCGGTCAAAAAACTTGAATACGTTGGGTCGTAGGCATGCTCAACTGAACTAACCCTAACGTATTCCCTAGAGTTGAAACGTAAAGGTCGCCTGATATAACAAATCTAGTGAATATTATATCACCATTCCTTGATTTTATGACCTGGGTTAATAGTAATTATAACTATGAAATAAATAAGTCAGCTATGACTGTTTTTTGTAGATATGAACTTTACTATCAGAACGTACTATAATTGCGTGTTTACAGTTGTGGGTTGTATAATATTAGGTATTATAGCTCTTCTTATACATACTAGGGACCCGCCCTTACTTCGCACGGTTTTTGGGCTTGAGAAAACATCAAGATTTCTTTATTACAGTTAGTTTAATACTAATCTCCCTCCCTCTCACAAAGATGAGGCATGTGTTCCAGCAGTGGCTGATTATGTATCGATGTTATGTTGTGCATATAAACCTTCCAGAATAAATTCTCTCCTTAAATGATGGTGAAAACATCAAAATCTGTTGTGTGGTTTAGAGAAACGACGCGGACATACAAACAAACATATACAATTAATTCATTTTTCTTAATAATTTAATGCGATGAATATATTTTTATAGTATCCTTGTGCGATAAAAATTCATCATGTATCAGTAAATGTCAGTCACTTCAGTGTTATGTAAATAGGTTTAAAATTCAATAATAAGGTTCTCAAACAATTAGGGGATTCAAAAGGGAATAAGATTTTTATGTGATCCCCTAGGGCATCGTAGTGGACCATTGAGTGCTGTATAGTTAGTTCCCTAGGGGATTGGTCTAGGGGATTTTAGTGGAACGAGTGACTTTAATTTATAATATTATGTATGGATGTCGGTATACTTATACAGATTATTAATAAGGTAATCAATATTATAGGATACGGACATTTATTCTAAAATGTTGTACTGTAAAGACACTTTTGAATATTTTATTAATATCCCTAATTGCCATTCTTTGGTGAATATTTAAATCGGTACTTATCGTTAGTCCGCCGTCCTCAGTCGAAGAAAATCAAATTCTTCAAACTGAATCACACATACTAATATTATAAATTCGAAAGTAACTGCGTCTGTCCGTCTGTCTGTATGTTACCTTTTTATGCCTAAACCACTGAACGGATTTCGATAAAATTTGGCAGGAGATAGATGGCATCCCGGGGAAGGACATAGGCTACTTTTTATCGGTATCACGCGGGCGAGGCCATGGTCGGAAGCTAGTAAGTAATATTATAAATGCGAAAGTGAGTATGTATGTTACGCATTCCCTCTGAAACGGCTGTATAGATTTGGATGAAATTTGGCACACGGGTAGACCATGACCTGGATTAGGATATAGGGTAGGTAGTGTTTATCACGATATTCCCACGGGATCGAGACTTACGTGGGTAAAACAGAAGGGCGCAGCTAGTAAAAAGTATATAGGTACTAAAGCCTACAAGGTTTTCTATAAATTACTTCGTGTGGACTAACAAAAATAAAGGAAAGATTTTTCCGGTATTAATATTATTTTCATTCAAAGGAAAATTTTCTAAAAATAGCAACAGCTAAAATTACAGGCTTATCAAGTTTCACTTCATCCAGAAAGACGAAGACCACAGAAATTAATTAGAAACCGTCAATGTGGTAACACCAAAGAATAATTTAAAGCTATAGCAACAATTCCTGTAGTCCAAACCACAGCATACTTAGTACAGAAGGCGCACTCCGCATTTTAGGTACGAAACTTGTACGCGGCGGGCTCGTCTTGTCGGGTCAATTCAGTGAGCGTAACCTAGCCAGAAGATAATAGTTACGTGATAGAAAGAGAGGCAACTTCTAGGTGAATATAACTGTAGGTAATTAGCGCTGTGCGACCTGAATTGCAGTTTATTGTGTCGGAGCAAAAATCGCATTTTATTTTAGAGTTTTTCGGACTGAACCATCTGTATTAATCTGTGCCCAGACTTTGTGCAGGGGTAGTAAAACGGACTCGTGTTTGTTCGCCAGTGATTGGAGACGGATACGTCAGTTAAAACTGTGTGAGCATCCACTTTGACGAAACTGACGTCAGTGCCGGTTGCTCCAGACACGTTCTGCTTTACGTTTTTGGTTGGAAAGAGACTGTGGAACGTGCTAGTTGAATGAAACAATTGAACGAAATCCTAGGCATATGGTAGTTCTATGGGTTGAATGAACCACAGTTAAACGAAATAGTCACGTATATATCTCATCTTCACTCATATTATAAAAGAAAGTCCTGCCGCGTCTGTCTGTCTGTCTGAATGCAATAAACTAGTATGAGTACCTAGTACGAGTATTTGACTCGGTAGTCAATCTGCCTAGCCTTTTCCCAACTATATTGGGGTCGGCTTCCAGTCTAACCGGATGCGGCTGAATACCAGTATTTTTTGACTCGGTAGTATTTGAGTTTATTGCATTCAACGGATTTTCATACGGTTCTCACCAATGGACGGAGAGTGTATAATTCATTAAGCTTTGTGTAAATTGTCTGAAATATGATGATGATTGTTGAATCATGCCGACTGATGTAGGCATATATGTACCTATGTATGCTCTGCTACCCGTGCGCGCCCGTACCCGTGGCGGGTTACTAGTTTTATTGTAAAAGAAGATAGATTACGTAAACTTAGCACAAATTGTGTTATACTAAAGCGAGACACGTACCTACAGGCAATATAATTCATAACGCAAAGCAATGTGCCGCATAACGACGTTAAAATTCGATACAAACGTAACTGTGAAACGTGCAACTACCTCCAAAAGGGAAAACAATAATACAACAATCATTTTGGGACATACAGAAACAATTTCACACAGCGGATGCAGCCAAACGTTCCCCGCTAACGGCTAAGTACACATCTCGCGAATTTACTTCTAAAGTTCTATACTTGCAACACTTAAAAACTACAGAAGTGCGCTAAGCGGCGACTGTTGCAACTTCCAAGATAAATAGCCAATTGACACGGTCGTCCTTTGTCTATCAGAAAGAAAGAAAGAAACAGAAATAAAGGATGAAAAACCTGATGGTATTACAAAAGATGTTTTTCTCAATGCTTATTTTCCGTACAATGCGAACGAAATAAATCCAGCTGCGTTCATTTGTGAATGCAATCATGAGTACTGCGGAACAACTAATCCTGATCATTATTAATGAGAGTTGTAATTGGTTCACTATGGAATGGAGTAGCATGAATTTTAAATTATAGTCTCCAGGGCATTACGGTTTAGAGGCCGGACGCTGGTAATGCAGTGCGTACATAGAAGCACCTGTGCGTTAGTTTGTTTTGCATTGTTTGTGAAATGAACTCCGAAATGTTTAGTATTCATGGGCTTATTTGAACTGCCAATGGGACAACGTTGCTACATAATTGAATATTTTGTGATTGTCCGTTCACCTGTTGTCCGTGCATTTAGTAAAATGGTTTGTAAATGCTGCGAGCTATTATATATTGTTACGATTTCAGGTTTTTGTGAAATCGATAGGTGTGAACATATAATGAGAACTTTATTGCTTACTAGTTTCCGCCAGCGGCTTCACCCGCGTGATATCTTTATAAATTACTAGCTGCGCCCCGTGGTCCCACCCGCTTAAGTCTCTTTATGAAAAAGCCATCATTTGTATGTTTAATACTACCTGCGCCCCGCGGTTTCAGACGGCATAAGTCTCGATCCCGTGGGAATATCGGGATAAAAACTATCCTATGTCCTATTCCAGGTCATGGTCTACCTATGTGCCAAATTTCATATAAACGGTTCAGCCGTTTTAGCGTAAAAGCATAAGCTAACAAACAAACTCACTCATTCTCGCATTTATAATATTAGTTAGGATAGCTCATTAGCTGCGCCACGCGGATTCACCCGCATAAGTCTCGATCCCGTGGGAATATCGGGATAAAGAGTATCCTATATCCTAACCCAGGTCATGTGCCTTTCATCAAAATCCGTTCAGCCGTTTTAGCGAGAAAGCGTCACAAACAAACGAACTCACTTTCGCATTTATAATAGGTAGGATAGTATACATGCTTCATGTTTAAAAGTTTTTTTCTTTTTCCTCTCTCATTACAGCTTTTGTTGTTTGCAAAAAACATGGTGAGTTTGTTATATAAACTTTTTCCAAAACTGCATAAAACAAAGTAATGAAAAAAGGACATCACGTCAATCTGCCCGTTCGTTTACCATCAAGTAATTTAGTTTCAGCTGAAAATATTTTCATGTTTCTCATTTAATGGTAACATATTTTTCCTGAATAAAATATAGTGAAATAAAGAAATGTAGCGGGTTGTGAGAGCGGTGAAATTATGGTTATTTCCTGGTGGCATAAGTGTCAGTGCGAGCATATAGTGTGTATGGGACTGGACCATTACTTGCCATGTTGTGTGGACATAACTGCGACGTATATTTATATCACTCACTCACACACTTACACATTTATATTTTATTTCACTAGTAGGAACAAATTTTCATAAAAGTGTAACGTTTTGTAGAAACAGCTTCTGGAAAGTGGAATTCTACAGGCGTAGCATATAGCAATAATAGTAATTTTAGAAAAGTGATGCACAAGTAAAAAAATACTGTACAAAGGCGGACTTAATGCCTGAGGCATTTTCACTTTAGCTGCACCTTTTTTTTTCTTTTTTTCCTTTGGGAAATCCTCATGGAACAAAACACGTCACAATAGTTCAGATTTTCTATAAATATTATAAAACCGTGATAGCTTTATGAATCCTATTTAAAGATTTCTTTTACCGACTCAGAATAATTGCACGAAGGCATTTTATACTTGTTTTGTTATTTAGCCGCCTACGCATTTCAAGAAAATAAAGTTGACAGAATCCATTTACATTTCTCACACAAAATAATAGCGAGCTTTGCATAATCACCACTTTTGTGTCATCTGTCCAGCCTTTTCCCAACTATGTTGGGGTCGGCTTCTAGTCTAACCGGATGCAGCTGAATACCAGTATTTTACATGGAGCGACTGCCTATCAGACCTCCACAACCCAGTAACTGGATAATACGATACCCCTTGTTAAGACTGGTTGTCAGACTTTCGAGCTTCTGACGACCTGTAACGACTCTTAAAGATTCATAAATGACAGCCGGGACCAACGGCTTAACGTGCTTTCCGAGGCAGTCTCGGTATGTATTAGATGGTCACCCATCCACGGACCAACCCCGGCAAGCGTAGCTTAACCTGATGGATCGACCCGTGCGGCTGTTATTACTTAGCCACGAGCTCCTCCATAATCACTACTTTTGTGTAACAACCTCATATCTTAGTACCTTCTTGCCAACTACGACATGCTGCCATAATATATAAAGAGGGAAATCTCGCTGGAGAAATCACTCTGCACGACCAATTCCAACAACAAATCTGCTCATAGTCCTGGGACTGATCGCAGAGAAAATGAGAAAAAAAAAAAAAACTTATTTGGTATGTACCTACACAAAATGAAAAAAAAAAAAAAAACTTTGTATGTACGTACCTACACAAAATACTGTAACACCATAATTATCATCACGGATTGTTTCCACGAAGGGTTAGGCAGAGGTGTACCTAATATACCTAGGGCAACCAGATTTCGGCAGCTATGTTCAAGTCTTACGTAATAGGTGGCAAACCTATTGCCAACAACCGGGAACAAATCCAGACACCGGCCTGCTACTGAGATATGCTAGATCGAAAAACCTAATAACACTTTCTCTCACTGACCTGGGGATTACATCCAGGATCTCATCTTTAGAAGTAACTCTTGCGACCACGATACAACATTATTTTTTCTTTAAAAAAAAATCAGCTGTTCAATACATTTTGTCGATTTCAGTGAACACGTGTATGGAACAGCAGATTTTTTTTGTTGCGATTTCAATGTTGGTCCCATAGAAAAAGTTGTTCAAAATTATGAGTACAATGGCCCCTTATTGGGTTTAACATACAGAAAAAAAACTTTTTACAAAAAAAAAATAACCGACTTCCAAAAAAACACTAAAAACTTTGCGTTATTTTTCACGTTTTTAGTGTCTTTTTGGAAGTCGGTTGTTTTTTTTTTTTGTAAAAAGTTTTTATTTTTCACTTTTTAGTTGTGGTACCTACCCTACACAAATTCGAATACACTACCTGCTATGTAAATAACAGTGACGGAGTCAAACAATATATCGTCTACATACACTAAGTGGGAAAAATACGTAATTATTGAAGCTAACTCAAAAACTACGCAAAAAAATTACTAATAAAAAAAAAAAAAAAAAAAAAATTAATAAAATTTATATGGGACCACCTCTGAAGCATGACCTACCAAACAAAAAAAGAATCATCAAAATCGATTCATAATTGGCGGAGTAATCGCGTAACATCACATCGCAAAAAAAAAACAACAACAAAAAACATACAGACGAATTGAGAACCTCCTCCTTTTTGAAGAAGTCGGTTAAAAAATAAGGGTGTAGTTTTATTGTAAATGGTTGTAAATGTGAGCGTGTATGCACAAAGCTATGTAGTTTTGCTTCAGTGTATTGTTAGCAGCGTTCTGTCTTGGTTTTTTATTAGGTCTGAGGCTACGACAAACAAAATAATAACTATAAATACAAAACTTCTCGTTCAAAGTGTAGTCTATACTTTACTAGACTTTACAGGTCGATCGATATTGATATAGTATTTATGTAGGTAGGTACATTTATAGGCTATTGTGTCTCCTCCAATAAAAACTTGGTAGCTGAAATAAAAAGGCTAAAGTTTTAACGAGATTCCGTAAGTTATATAAAGAAAAGTCGAAGTCGAGTAGTAAGATAGTCGAATTCAAAGGCGATGTTAAAACATCGCCCTTGAATTCGACTATCTTCTATTTTTATCTTGTGACTAGCTTCAGCCCGCGATTTCGTTCGCGTGAAATTTCGGTCCCCGACCCATCGCGTCGCATCACATCGCCTGCCCGCACTATTACTTCGTTTTCGCTTAGAGTTCTTTCTGATTTTTTTTCCTTTTTGCTCGACACCTAAGGGTCGTAGCGTGATGATAACCTTCTTCAAAAATTTGGCTATCAAATACAAAAAATATTTTTTCAAATCCGACTGGCAGTTCCAGAGATTAGCGAAAAAAATTTATTCAAACAAACAAACAAAAAACAAACTCTTACCTTTATTAGAAAGCAGAAAAAAAAAACAAAAGAAATGAAAGAAAATACATATTTACTATATTTTTTTAAAATGTATTTTTGATTAAATTACATATTAATTTGTAAAGATAAGAAAAAAAAAGACTTTTTTTTACTGTAGGTTTATTACTAAATCTGTTACCAAAAATAATAAGACAACAATTTTATTTTCAATTATCGCTATTGAAAAGAAATTTACTTTTATTTTATTATTTAGGTAATCTATTTCGGTTGTCTTATTTTCCAACAGTTTATAAAAGAAAAGTGTCACAGTTAAAACTGTAAAGCCGGTAAAAGGAACTAACGGTCAACTCAGCACGACGTCTGTCCGGCCACATTACGACACTCGTCCTACTTAGTGTCCCAATATAGACCTCTGACTCGACCTTACACTCCTGCTGCTTCTTATTACATAATAATGCTGTCTGTGTTTTGTTTGAGATCCTCCCAGACAGGATACCGGTACGCCTAAGGCTGGGTACGCACTTTCGCATACGAACTATCATTTTGTACCAATTTTTTTATTTAAAAAGGAGTGTCCGTGGAGTTTCTTGCCCGTTCATCGCCATAGGTACCTACTACGCTTTGGAATGGGCAACTAGCTTCATATGTCTGACTGACCGACTCCATGACAATTTAAAAGTGTCTGTAAATGGTTTTATTGAAATAAATGCTTTGAGTTTGAGTTTGAACGAATACGAACATTCTTCATGAGCGAACGCATCGCATTCGCTGAGGAAGAATGTTCGTATTCGATTTCGTTCGTATCGAATTTTGTGGCGTAGCTACAGCCTTGTGGTTGTGGCGTATCATGCATGATGCGATAACAAGTTTGTTTGAAAAACCGTGTGGCTTCTTTTGTATGTTTTATGTAGTATTTTTCTTACAAAGAGTTTATGTATATGCACAATAATTGCACATTGTTTATATGGTAGGCCGGTATGCATGTATGACTAGGATTTACGAAACGCAAGCCAAAAGGAAAGGAATACAAATTGATGACAATTAAACCTATTCAAAGTGTTTAAGAGTACCTAAGAGTAAATGGGTGTTATTCATAATAATTGTACGTAACGGATATGAAAAAGATATGAAAAATAAATTAAATGTAACAGAAAAGATAACAGATTGGAATTTCTATTGATTAATATTTATATTAATCAACTACCCGCGGTTTCACCCGCGTAAGGCACGATCCCGTGGGAATATCGGGATAAAAAGTATCTTATGTGTTAATCCAGGTTATAAACTATCTGTGTGCTAAATTTCATCCAAATCCGTTCAGTAGTTTTTGCGTGAAAGAGTAACAAACATCCATCCATCCATACTAACAAACTTTCGCGTTTATAATATTAGTTAGATGTGAAAATAGAACTTCGTAATATGATAGAAGCATGACTCTCAGACAGATGTCCTAGAGTTTGTCTAATGCGGTATAGTATCCAAGCACATTATGAATGCTGACTTGCTAGTCTAATCTCTCTTGAAGAAAGAGCATCTAACAATCTAGTATCCAATATTGTGTGATAATAACATTCTCAAGACTACAGGCTTCGAGTACACCGAAGAGTAACAACAGATTGGTTTAAAAATTGCAACTCTGAATTCGTAATGACAGGTTGCGAGCTCGACTACGAGCTGTTGTCTTCGAATAAATATTTATTGCACTACAAATACTAGAGTAGGTACCTTTGAGCACTAAGGTATGAAATCCTGAGCACCTACGCCTAAGTTCACACGAGGTTAAAATTTCGACTAAGGCTATGTGCAGCTGCACCGATGCCGCATCGCATTTTCGGCTTTGTCATTTCTCGTTCGGCCGCTTCGAAGGTATCAAATGGCTTCGTCGTGGCTTCCAAATCTATATTGGCTTTTGACATACGCAAAGAATAACTTTTCAAAGCTAGGACTCATGGCGGTACACTTTAAACCTCGCGATTGAGTTTTGTCGCTACATCTTGATTCTAATAAGACAGAAAACGTATCATGTCTACCCCACACCTTATAGTCTAGCTCACAATCGTATTTTGCCGTTTTTTTCGTACCTGGAGTGCCTTAAAAAAATGTTATAAAAATGCACCTCAGTTGAGTGCACTTTGCACTCAGCGTAATAATTTTTATCACACGGTTCAACTTCAACAATCGGACGGCAGAATTTTCATTAAAAAGTACTCAAATAGTATCTATTAAATGTCGAACCTTTTTAGACTGGAATTATTTTCATTTTATCGAATATCCAACGTGACATGCTACCAACCTTTTTTTTAATAAATTAGGTAGGTATACAATGATGGTGGAATAAAAAACTGGGAATTGATTGCGATACCCAATTAATTTGCCATAAACATATTTTATATAATATTTCGACGAACCTTTTTTATGAGTACCTAGGTAATCCGTTATTCTGTACGTATCCAAAAAATTGGTGGCATATATATCGAGTACATTTTGAGGGCCGAATAGAGATTATCCCCGTAGATATTCTGATCCGCTTATATAGTCTCTATTAAGTAAAAAACAATGGCTTCCTAGTTTCACCTTCGTACGTGAACATAAAGGCCAGTACATACGTCGGCGAACAGTGAGCTCTCGAGGGAACCATTGTTGTAAGAACTACGCACGACGCGACGCCGAGCGACGTGATTTCTATTACCGTTTCCGAGTTTTCTTTGTATGAATTATATTGTTTGAAGTGTTTCACTTTCTTCACAATACGCGTGATCTGGTTGAATAACTGTGTTGGCACCTTGTTGGCACTACCTTCATTTTTATGTTGGGATTTGTATACTTTAGGTAAACAACGCGATATTCGATACGGTGACCTAAAAGGGTAAAAGGCTTTGTTTTTAGTATAGGTACATAAAAAGTTTTAGTTCTCCGCTTACATTATTGATCAAAAACCTTTTCCTAGGTATGGATGGAATAATATAGACTAATACTACCTAATACTACCCGTGTTGTGGTTCTTAGTTATTGAATCTAACTTTCGGATAGTCTTCGTTCCATTTAGCAATTAGCCGTGACGTTAGTCGTGACTAACGCTGCCGAAGCCAATCAAAACAGATCGCAGAACTCTCCGTTCATAGGTGGGTAGCCGATTTTCGAAGCGTTCTATGGAAACCCTGAACAACTAACACATTTGAGTTATTCCATTCTAATACCAAAAACGAATCCACTGGTATTTGTTGGAACTCATATTTATTTTCTATTCCGAACCGATAATACTCTTTAAATAATTAAATTTAATGTGCAAACGAATACCAACAACTTTAATTTGGTACAGTCAGCTCCGTCTAACCTACTCAAATAAAGTTTGTTTTCTAATATGTTTATGTGATCGTAATAAAATACTATCCAAATACCTACACTTCATTCCAATATTTTTACAAAGGTATGGGTAAGAGTAGTTTAAGTGAATCATCTTGCTATTTTTTTTGGGGTATTCCTCGAAGCGCAACTACTTTGAAATGCATCCAATAAAGCGCAACTAAAGTATTACTCGAAACGCAGCCACGATGAAACATAGAGAAGAGCATGACGGATTCGTAACAAATGATATCGATAGACGTTTTAAAATTCAACTGTCCTAATTGTTTAGTTATTCAAACTACCAGGAAAGCAGAAATGAACTGGAACTATGTGCTTAAGCGACTTACTACTTAGCTCAATAATGGTAAAAATACAGGTTTTGACATTGAATAATTTGTTGTTTTGAAAAGTACCAGGGTGATAGAAATGAAAAGAAATGCGCCTAAACGATCTCACTAAGTTGCACAACAACCAACGATTAAACACAAAGAGGAATACAAAGTATTAGTTATTATTCACTATATCGATAGAAGTTTTAAAACTGTCCTTTATCTTACCTATACCTATTATGACTATCAGGAAAACAGAAACTGGAAGTAGTTGCTTATGAAATGTTATTCACCAGAATAACAGGTAAGTCTATAAAGGCCCCATTATCAAGAATTATCCAGAATTTGACTTTTTTCATTATCACTTAATATCTTGTTCGTAAAGTTTCCCAACTCATAAGTAGATTTATCGTTCACATTTTCGAAAAATGAAATTACCTACATAAAAAGCATTTTTACTGACTGTACCCTAATATCTTCGAACTTGTTTTGGTATTAGTTTAAACAATGTTATCCGTTCGGAATAGAAAATAAATATGAGTTGAAACAAATACCAGTGGTATTAGTTTTTGGTATTAGAATAGAATTACTCATACATTTTGCGGGAAGTCGACGAAGATATCTTTCATGCATGGTTACATTATGGGCCTTAGCACACATCTGCCGCTAAACCGTAGCAGCGAAACCGGAGTAGTTCAATTCAACTGACTCGTGTCATGATCCGCTACCCGAATCTGAATTAGAGTTGAGAGTTTCATGTTGAAAAAGTTACTATATGAGAGACATCGTGAGAAATTGATGCTTGAGCAAAACAAAAATATCCCGCAGCAAATATCTAACTGTTTGGAATCCACGGAGTCTAGGATATTGTGATCTCATTTTGCCATATTCCAGAATTTTCAAATGAATATTGTAAAAGCATTTCACAGAGATTTTCTTGTCCAACGGAAAAATATCTTAGCGACGTCTTTACTGCACAACGTACAGATTAAAAAGGGGTTACAGTAGCAACAATTTATTTTATAATGAATAGAGGAATGGAAAAGCTAGGCAGCTCGTTATCCGCAGGCGGGATGGGGATATACTCATTAGTTAATATTTGTTTAAACAAGTCCTCCTTGTACTCCTTAGGGCATAAAAGAAAGTAATACAGGAAGTCCGGAGCATAGGTTGCTTTATAAACATGAATAATGTGATATTTATGTCTTCTTGTAGGTTTTGTGAGGAAAATACAAGACTTAAAAGGTAATTTTCTGTTCTGGGTTTTATTTTCTGCTCGGTTTGGTTGGTGGTAGGACTCGTAAGTCCACCACGATGGATCACCATCTTACCTAAATCTGTCCCCATAACAACAATGTTAAAATCATTGTTGTGATTTAAGAGTTAGAGGTAAGATAGCCCGTTCCTCTGTGGTTGACGAATCCGGGTGAAGCACGCTTCCACCTTCGGCCTGATCATGACTTACCATCAGTTGAGATGCAGGCCAAGTGGTACCCCGTTGTGGCTAAAAAATTAAATAAAAACCCTTTTAGGTCTTATATTTAAAACTTTAGTTACCTTTCTGGTTGACTCATTGTATATATAAAAGTATAGGCTATATAGACAGACGTTGTCAAGTCCAATAAAAATTACCATAGAAAAAAAAAAGTTTAGTTTCCCGAATTAGATTTTTTTCCGGGAAACGTTGAAAAATTTTCTTTCCATAAAAATTGAATTCGGACTCTTACGAATATTTTAATAGTTATTTATGCAACTGTTTATAATAAAGGGTATTAAAACACGAATGTGGGTTTATCACACGAGGCGAAACCGAGTGTGATAATAGTATCACATGAGTGTTTTAATACCTAATTATTTACAGTTGCATACAAGACTTTATCTACACCCATGATATGAATCCTATATAAAAGTTTCTTTGCAATACTAATATCGAACAAAAATGGAGGGATAGGTACGACCTACGTGAATTCTAATTTTTCAAATTCGAGTAATAAATGCTTTTTTGTTTTAAATTACGGTGTTTTGTAAGTGAAACGCGCCTGCATGACAATGTTCTTTTTTAAAATTATAACACACATATACATATTGTTATAACACCCGTTTGGATGATATTATGGTTACTATCAATAAGCTAACTGTTTCAGAAACTTTTATAGAGGATTTATAGCATGGTTGTAGATAAAACAAAAAATAAGCTCATCATTTTAAAACTCATCTGTCCAGCCATAATTTACCAACGAACAGGATTGTATTTCTATTTATATAGATAAGGGGATAAGTTACAGTAAACATAAACATAAACCTTGGTACAGTAACTGCACAGACATTTGCGGTTCAAAAAGAGAAAAAAAAATCTCGATCTATTTCCTTATCCAAGTTTCAATATGTACATGGAAATGGCTTGTTTGGTTTTCCCCTAAAAGTGTACAAAACAAAAACATAACATCACAAAGAGTCTCTAACTTTCATTAACTCCAAAGCTTGTGGAAAATAGCTGACTTTTCTAGGCACCAGAAATAATATATAGACTATTCAACATGAAACTCATAAAAAGTACCAAAAAAAAAACGATAAAGCCCTTAAAGTCAAAGTCAAATCATTTATTTCAAATAGGCACATTAAAGGCACTTTTGAACTTCAAAAAAACTAAGAAATAGAACTGATTCTAGTTGCCCCTTCCAAAAAGGTAGTTTTCGTATGGAGAAGAATGGGCAAGAAACTCCAACGTTACTCTTTTAAAAAAATGGTTTACAATATTTTGTATACATCAATTATAATTACATGTGAATACGATGCACCTAGAATACGATTACTTTACAACAAATTGTAAAAAGAATTAAAAATGGAGCAATGACAAATAAATTGATTAATAAAATTATGTGATAGATACATGGTGCTCACACATTTACAAACATTGTAAAAGTAGGTACCTATACAATATCACAATATTCCTAAAAATTTTACATTACAAATAATACTAATAAGACAGTGTGTGAGTTAAGTAATCACAAAATGTGTAAAAATCTATGATATACAAATAAAGTAAAAAAAAACCTTCCTAGACTGGATGAACACATAAAACATACATTGATATCAGCTGTTTTCATCCAGCAGGTACTTGTAAGTACTTGCGAGAGTCGAGTGAAAGGAATTGTTTATTGTGAAGCTTGCAGACAAAGACAATAGCTACCGTTATTACACCGCTGAACTACTTCGATTTTACAGTTGAACAGCTCACTTTAGTACAATTGAAAGTTTAACTGAACCAGCTGATCCGAGTAGAGTGAAAATAGAAAACAAAAATAACGATTAACTTATGTATTCTATTTTTGCTTTGCAAATATAGTTTTATGTGATTGCCAATTCGACAATCACAGAAAAAGATAGCTATACGTTGTTGAAGTTATTCATTTCACTATTTGCGTTTTCAATCGATTACCTACAGTAATCATAGAAGAGAGTTTGTTTCGGCCTTTCTTCTCAGAGTAGTCAGATAGGAAACGCCGACCTCATCTAGTTTTATTTAAAAATATGATTGACGTGTAAAAGTGTTTGTACAAACCCACTTACAGAAAATAAATCATTTATCATTTATCAAGAATTTATCCGTAGGTATATAAATTATGCAAGTACATACAATCAAATACAAAAAAATATAAATAATAACCAGTGCAGGGCAAATGCATCTTCATATAAAAAGAATGCACGAGGATTGATCACCACATCAGATGTATAAGTTACCAATAAACACAAATATCACTAAATTGTTTTTCTTTATTTTTATAATATAAAATTGTACCTATTACTTATTTTGAAGGCTCGCCGTTATTAAGATGAAAAACGTTCCATTATGGGCAGAATAAAGAATGAACACCGTCTGTCTGTCCATCCTTCAAAACTTTTTCTAACGTACGACTGAAGGTATTATAAACGGATCAAGGATGCTTCAGAAACACCAATATCGACCCTAAATGATGTGTTGGTAACACTAAATTAACAAAAAAATTCTTGTCCCCAGTTTCTATCCCTGCTGGAACGCAATGTGGTCGCCAACACAACACTCCACTACCGACAGATGACTCTGTTCGCGCCAACCAACGAGGCATTCCAGAGATTCAACGGTGAATTGGACGATTCACTCGTCCTCTATCATATAGGTATGTGAGATATTTGTTCCGTAAATGTTGTGGGTGTAAGCGTATGTATGTGTAGGGTGTGTGTTGTGTTGTGGGTGTGTGTGTATGTAAGGCCTTTCTATTGAAGTCGTGTGGTTCGCAGATAGTACATTTATCTTTTGTATGTCTAGGGGTGTTGTCGGTTTGAAAATGGTTGGTGAATGGGCTGAGATAAGTGAACAGCAATATATGTGATAGACAGTAAAACATACTGAGTAGGTACTTACTTCATATTTCTATCAATGGAAAAGCGGATACCTATGCAGTAGGAACCTAAGCAGAGGCACAGTATAATAAAGAAATAGTATTATGTCTCGACCGTGACCTTGACATAATTACCTACGACCGCTCGGTAGATAAACCTTCCGCTTCCGTGCGTAACTGCCGCGCACTCGAGACTGTTACCGTACTGATATACACTGAGATTCCGAAGTGCGTCGTTTTGGCCTTTTTCTATGAAGCCATAATACTGTTACTTATTTATACTGTGGCAGTGGGAACAATTCGTAATGCAAAAAAAAAAAAATTATGCCAAATATCAACATTAGTCCAAAATTCTAACCTATTAGTGAACACTAGATATTTTACCGGTACTGGTAAATGAAAACGTTTCTCTCCTATGACTTCAAATTATGCTTAACTAAAGTTAATGTTTGTACAACAAATCACCCGTACCCAACCGTCCAAGAAATAGGGACTTGAAAGTTGTTTTAGGTAATGATGCATCTGCATAAAACATTCTCTGAGGTATTTCTGTACATACATCAAAGTCACGTGTTGTTTTACCCAAGCTCAAAGACTAAACTTGTGGAACTTATCCTATTAGTGCTCCTTGTAGTTTAGTCTAAACTAAGCTAGTTCAGGTACAGCAACTCCTAAATTAAAGCGATTCTGCTAGATTTTCACCTTGTCTACGTGAGAACCCAGGCTTTCATTAATTTTAACCCCACATGTCTACGAGTCACCGCGCTGCTTATTGTTTAGAATATTAACTTTGTTTTATGTCAACTACGGGTAAGATTAGCCGAGATGGAAATTAAACTTTGAATGAAATGAAAGCTGAAGATATGAATGTATATAGAGGTATAAGGAACAGGGTGTAAAGTTCACTCACCCACCATAGAAAAGTGAGGATCCTCCGAACAGACTGGTGTTGTGTTCGATGAGCTAATTTTCGGCGGTTGATGTCGGGTCGTTGTCTAGTCGCACGGTAAACTCTGCTTGCGCGATGCAGGATTTTGCGCGACGTCAGTGTGATGCTTAGTTCGCATGTGACGATATAGATGCCGCCACAAGTAGTTATTGCTCAGTTTAATAAAATTTAATCAAGGGAACAGTGCGCGCGTGGAAACACAAAAAAACGGTGATCACGAAGGGTCCCTTATAACCGTACATTACTTAAAAATTCATTTTTAAATACTTTTGCAAAATTTGCCGTTTCTTGTCCCGCTTAGGCGCTGCCTTTTGGGCACGGAACCCTAAAAAGTTAGTCGTTAGTCACGTCTCAACAAACGCAAGGCTAGAATTAGATTTAGTCCACAACTTTTATGATTCAAAGCCTATCCCTTTCGTAGATTGATAAAGGAGTCGCTCTAATGCAATATGGCTGACATAATCCGATTATAACAGTCATGGAACGAGCTAACTGTCAAACGCGGTGTCGCCCGCGTATTATTTGAATAAAATATTAATAATGGCGACGCTGTGTCATTTATCAGGAAGATAAATAGATTTTGTGACCTGAGAAACGGCACAATATTCTGGAGCGGACAAAGAATGTTTGTGATCGTGACATGCTTTTTATTTGGTCGACGAGTATGACCTTAATAGTAGAGGAGAGTAGAGGAGCTCGTGGCTAAGTAATAACAGCCGCACGGGTCGATCCATGAGGTTAAGCTACGCTTGCTGGGGTTGGTCTGTGGATGGGTGACCATCTTTACTTACCTAGACTCCTCCGTGCCTCGGAAAGCACGTTAAGCCGTTGGTCCCGGCTGTCATTCGTGGATCTTTGACAGACGTTACGGGTCGTCAGAAGCCCGAAAGTCTGACAACCAGTCTTACCATGTAAAATACTGATATTCAGCTGTATCCGGTTAGACTGGAAGCCGACCCCAACATAGTTGGGAAACGGCTAGGCAGATTGTGTATGACCTTAATAGTGTTATTATGTATCATGATTATGCTATTATTCATAATATATCAAATCTAGGTATGCTATTATAGCAATAGTAGAGCAGTGGTGGCCCAGTGGTATCGCCCCCGACTTACGAGTTGTAGGTCGAGGGTTGCCCATTGCAAGCAGGCACTTTACTTTGTGTAAATAATTTCATCACCCCTGCTCTCAAAACGGTGAAGGAAAACATCGTGAGGAAACCGGCATTTCCTAGAACCAAAAATTCGAAGACATGTGACATCCACCAACTCGCACTGGGCCTGGGTGGTGGATTATGGCTTACCCCTCTCACAAAGGGGAGGCCTGTGTCACAGCAGTGAGAACATTAAGGCTGTACCTCAAATTGCTTAGAATGATCCTCCGTTATGCCGAAAATACTGCAGCATTAATGTTGAAATAAATATATGTTAAAGTTGAGGAACCAATCCTCTATTTGACGAAATGTATGAATGTAGTAAGGGCTGATAATGCTGGTATAGTAAAGCTGAATAGTTTGTTTGTTGAAAAATTCTATTTGCCTTTCAAAGCCCAATTCTTGAGGAAGGTTAGGATATTAACCTCCACGTAGTGTGGACTTAGGAGCCGAGCAAAGAGAAAAATGACAGAAAGAAAAATTAAACGGCCGTCGAAACCGCGAGCCACAGCACTAGTACCTTTATAATTATAATATTCGAGTAATGTTATATTACTAATTAAAGTCTAATAATTGAATAACCAAGATCATCGCCTGTTGAATACCTATCAAAGGTAAATACAATACCAGCAGGCTCAGCTAGGCAGCTTTGATCAGTTTGAATGTAATTATAATCCAAAGCTCCTTGCCATTGTTATTAAATACAATAAAGGGCTTTCAGTACTGGCTGAACCGTTCTAATAAAGTGCTTTGGAAACCATAGATGACATAATGTCATCTATGGTAAAAAACAGAAGTTCACAAAAACTAATCGGCTGAATTTTGAACGAACTTGAGTGTAGGACCCTTTCGTTCCCCTTAATCATCAAAATTCGGCCATTCGTTTTTGTGAACTTCTGTTTTTTGACCCTCCTTTAAAATTTGCGAAAGTGTACATCCGCGGTATTTAACAATGTTAGTTACGCGGAATTGGACTATCAACGACGATATCACTTACGTAGATGGCACATAAAATATTTTAAAGAAAGTCATTCAAAAAAGTACTTGTTCGGACTTAAAAAAAACTGACTTGGGATATTTTTCATTTGTGAATAGAGGTCTACCTTTTTTGTTCTATGGGTCTACCTAATAATTCGTAGACCTATGCTGGGATGGGAACCACACACCACATTCGAACAAAAACTTTTATAGGCTCCCGCCGACAGTTTCCATGAAGTTTTCATAGAAATTATTCAACTAAGTCGCGTCGCACTGTTGCGTTGCGCCTGTCTGCGTGAGCCTTAACATGTCTGGCAGGTGTTTGACTTGAAAGCAGAGTTTAAGTACAAAAATACTTTTGCTTATGTTGCCGTTTGTTAGCAACTGCTGGACAAAACAAGGCCTTTATTACATACACTACAAGGTTATTTTGGCGTGTGGCCATAATCAGCACTAATGTCACAATCTTGTTTTTTTAATACATTTCAAGTGTGATTTCACAAAACAATTGCGTAAATGTTTACCATGGGTGACCATCTTTACTTACCGAGACTCCTCCATGTCTCGGAAACCACGTTAAGCCGTTGGTCTCAGCTGTCATTCATGGATCTTTGACAGTCGTTACGGGTCGTAGAAGCCCGAAAGTCTGACAACCAGTCCGAGATCAGATAGGCAGTCGATCCATGTAAAATACTGGTACTCAGCTGCATCCGGTTAGACTGGAAACCGACCCTAGTTGGGAAAAGGCTAGGCAGGTTGATTGATTGGTTGTTTACCAGCAGTGCCCCCTGTCAACGTCAATCGAACGCCAAATTAAAGATCCTTGTAGGAGCGAACATAGAATTAACCAAACCTTTTCTTTCAGCAAATCTGGCGACGACCCTCTCAAACATGGACTATGCGATATCGACTGATCTGGACGGGAACCCCCCGCTGTGGGTGACGACGCGACGGGGAGCCATGCATAACGACATCTACGTGAACAACGCTAAGGTCTACGTGGCCAGGTCTTACCAGGCCGTCAACAGGAATAATAAGTTACAAGTAAGAGATTTTTTTTTTATTGCAGGGGCGTCAAACTTTTGCTTTTACAGATAACGTTTTAGGTAGGTATTTTTGAATATTGCATTTTTAATTTGCAGAGTTGTCAAACGTTTTGTTCGATCTTTTCTCCGTTCATATTTTTCAATTTAATAACGTAATTTTGAAATTGTATAAAATTATTGTAAAGGTTTAGATTAGAGATTTATGAATAAATAACAATGGTAGGACCCGGCTGCGGCGCCTAAAACTAAAAATATCACTATTTTCAATAAATCTATTATGGCTTTGAAAGGAACAGCTGAGTAGGCAAATACAACTACAAAGAATATTTTTGTACCAAACATTAACAGGCTAGTAGGTAGGTACTGAAAAAGTAACATCCCAAGATAATAAGAATTTCAAGAGTTTTTTCACAAACTAAGCCGGGATTTACCTCACTGTATTACGAATGCCAATAACATTCCCGCGGGATTCATAGATGTCGTCAGGTGTTTGCGGTAAAGACATAACACAATTATTATTTCGACGAGATACTTCGATAACTCCTTTGACTTAATTGAATAAAGTGTCTAAGTTCAATTCGGCCAGATTAGGGTTATGTCTGTTATAATCGAATTGGTTAGAGTTATAATTTAATCAAATAGAGGTTAGTGACAATGAAAATAGCCGTAAGAGAGGCTATATTCAATTGAAATGAAGGGTTTCTTCGTTTATAAACTTTCTAGCAAATAAAACATGCGATAGACAGACGGACACCATTAGTAATTCCGTATTCTATTTCAGAACGTATAAATTCGCGCCCCTTCATTTGAATGCGGAACACTAAATGTAAAAAAGAGTTTCCCGAAAGTGGCGCGGAAAAATCGATATTTATTACACCTACCAAAATTATTATATTGCTGGTTGCTCAATTAATCACCGCCCCAATAACATAGCGTCCCAAATCAGGCAAACATTGGGCTTATTCGAGTTATTCGGAAAAATATAATCCGATTATATTTTAGCCCGTTACAAGTATTATGCCAGGGGCTCGTGACTTAACATAACAGCCGCTCGGGTCGATCATCAGGGTTAAGCAACCCATGCCGAGGTCAGTCCGTGGATGGGAGACCACCCATAACGTACCGAAGCCCCTCCGTGCTCCTCGGACAGCACGTTAAGCAGTTAGTCCCGGCTTCCATTCGTAGATCTTTGACAGTCGTTACGGGTCGTCAGAAGCCTGAAAGTCTGACCGCCAGTCTTGCCACGAGGCATCGTAATACCCAGTAACTAGATTGTGGAGTCAGATAGGCTGTCATTCTATTAAAATACTGGTATCTAGCTGCATCCGGTTAGACTGGAAGCCACCTCCAACATAGAGATAAGGCTACGCAGATATACAACAAGTATTGTGCCAAAAAGTCCGCAACGATCAATATCGCCAGTGAGTTTTGGCACGTTTCTTATACGAATAATATGCAGGGTACATTTGAACCCAGGCAAGCTTGAACGACGTGATTACTTGCTTGATTCGGGAAACCAAAACATTTGCCTGATTGCTGCAAAAAAAATATTTTTATTAGACCGTGTCATGCGAAAGAAATTCTCTTTAAGTGGCTTTTTATGTAACTTCCACCCATTAGTGTGTGTACATTCTTACCCCGTGTCCTGGTTATAAGGACACAGCCTCATGCCTTGCGTCTCTCGCACTTTGTGTCCGGGTAGCATTTGTTTGCACAAAACACTCGAAACGTTTCAGCGCAACATCAGTTATATTAGGTATTTCTATAATTAGTTAATTAATAACTTATTTATTCTTCTATAATAATAGGGTATAATGCTGATAAAGTTAAACAAATTGTTTGGAACCAGATTAAGAATAATAATAGCAGATCCAAGTAACAAAATACTAGAAACGCCAATAAAACAAACGTACCGACTGCGAACCAACAAATAAACAAAATTGTCGAAGCAATAACTATTAAGTACCTAACCCAAATTTTTGCTATACTAATTAGACGAGGATATTGACGAAGGAACAACAATCAGGCTCGAAGGCTCGAAGGAAGAGGACCCAGTAGGGCATCAAAGGGGCTTTGGACACGCCATTTATTAACACTAATAAGTCTTTACGCCAAAACCACTTAGAAACTAGGAAACTTTTTCCTTTGAACAAAAACTACTCTTTTCTTCAACAATTTTATACAAACTTGACTGAACAGAAAAGGTCTAACTAACGAGACAGTTTTTATCAGCATAATTTCGTCTTTTTTCTATTTTTTTTGTTTTATTGTCTTTTTTTTAATTTTATTGTTTTATTGTCCTTGATTTCTTTTGACAAGAGCACGAACATTTTTTCTATAATTTTAATATTTCTTTTGGAAAAGTAATTTTACTTTTACAAGATGATTGATATAAAATTGTTTATTTTGGACCTTGCTTGGGACATGGACTATTGTGATTATTTACCTTAGTATCATATTTCATCCATGCAATTATGGATAGATTTAAGCCAACGCAAATTTTATTAGTGAGAATTAGAATTACCAACTGTTCGTGGTTAATTGGACATGGGGACCTAATAACTAAGACGAGCTGGTAAAACTTCACTAATTACATAGGTAATAATTTATTTTATTTCTGGAATCTGAGATATGATAAAGGTTTCTACACACATTACTGCCTATAGACACTCAAACATCAATTAATCTGCCTAGCCTTTTCCCAACTTTGTTGGGGTCGGTTTTCAGTCTAGCCAGATGCAGCTGAATACCAGTATTTTACATAGAGCGACTGCATATCAGACCTCCACAACCCAGTAACTGGGTAATACCCCTTGGTAAGACAGATTTTCAGATTTTCGGGCTTCTGAGGACCCGTAACGACTGTCAAAGATCCACGAATGACAGCCGGGATCAACGGCTTAACGTGCTTTCCGAGTCACGGCGGAGTCTCGATGGTCACCCATCCATGAATCAACCCCGGCACGCGTAGCTTAACCTAATGGATTAACCCGCGCTGCTGTTATTACTTAGCCACTCAAACATCTTTGCTGAAAATGATTGTTCATACTGGCTTAACTTAACGGGTCGTATGTTCCAGTTGTATGCTTTAGACAACAATTGAAGTGCTAATTTAGAATTATGTGAAACAGGGTGGAATATTCATCACCCTAGTTGAAAAGGGTGGATCTTCCGACCTTGTTTGGTGGGCTAGTGCCCGACGGGTCTTTTCGGTTTTCTGTAATTTGCTATTGCCCGCAATTTCGTCTGCGATCCAGGCCGAAAAGTAGCATATGTCCTTCTCCAGGTCATTGTTTACCCATGTGCCAACCCGTTCAGTCGTTCTAGCGTGAAAGTGTAACAAACAAACAAACGAACAAACTCACTTCCGCATCTTTACTATTATACTAGCTGTGCGCCCCGCGTTTTCACTCGCGTAAATCTCGATTCCGTGGGAATATCGGGATAAAAAGTATCCTATGTCCTATTCTATATGCCAAATTTCATCCAAATCCGTTCAGCCGTTTAAGCGCGAAAGCGTATCAAACAAACAAACTCACTTTCGCATTTATAATATTAGTTAGGATAAATCTACGAATAATATTTATAAATATAGTTAGGATGTAAAGCTCATTTTAGACTACGCTATACCTACTATTCTGCTCTATAGTACAACATTAAAAGGCAATTTAATAATATATAGTATAGCAATGTGTGAACGTGTTCTAAATAAATGTATGGCGAGCGATATTGTTGTGCTATGAACTATATGGCTTAGGACTCTGCGTGACGTCAGGTGTAATGCGTAGTTCGCATGTGGCGTTCGTTATAGATCCACACCAAGTTTTTATTTCACTTTCAAACAAGGATGGGGAAAGGAATTGGTGGTATCCTAATTACTTTTGTTTTGTTTCAGGTTCTGCACGTGATAGACCAGGTGTTACTACCATTGCAACCACATGGACCCAGTTCTATTAGCTCCCCAGTCTATAACCCCAATGCCTATCACTTCCTGGAGCATTCAGACCTCTTCAATATTGGACAACATCGACTCAGGTAATTAATTTATAATTAATAGTGATACCTACTTTATCCAAATTAAGAATGTTTTTTTTTTTTTGCTATTAGTTCTTTTTGCTTTAAGTGCCAGCTAGACGGTCGCCAACCGCTTCCCGACAGAGGTGACCACCAAGGTCACCTCTGTCGGTTTACAACCGTGTGGATGATGGTTTACTAACAAATTTGAAACAGCTCTGCCGGTCGCCAACCGATATCACCTCTGTCGGGGACGCGGTTGGCAACCAAATAAAATACTTACTACTTTTGATCAAGGCTTCGTTCATCTCATCCATAGTTCGAACTCACTCGCTTTTTGTATGCCTATCAGCTCTTAGGGTACCGTGAACCGAGCGAGTTTAAATAGGGATGAGAATGAACGAAGACTTGAACAATAGGTACGTATATGTCCATAGTAGGAAGGGACCACCATAAAGGCTCTAACTGGCGCGACCTTTCGCAGGAGGTTTTCTCAAAAATTGTTTTGTTAAAAGTCTCGTCGCGCGACAATTCACGCCAGTATGTAAGAGCCTTAATATTCAGGCAAAATATAAAACTACTTGTATGTTGAAACTAAGCAATTAGGTATTCGTCCAAAATAATGTGCAAATTGGCTTTTAAGTCTAACATTAAATTTCCATTTAATCAACAATTACACAAGCCTGGTTTGCATCATAATCGTCCTTAAACGCTAGGTACACGTTATACATGAAGTGCTAGTAGAAAGTCAGAAAAATAAGCCTGAAAATGAAACAAGTTGAAACTTAATTACTTCGCTAGTGTTTCAATTGCGGCCAAACTCGTGGTGAACCGAATTATCGTTGCATTGAACTTTTGCACGTTGAGTTCGCGAAACAAACAACACAATTACTGAGTACTATCTGTTGTGCAATCGCTACTAAGGCTGTGTAGTACTACACGCTAGGAATTCCAATTGAATTCCGTCGTAGATCTAATGAATTTTGAATAGAGTTCGTGAATTATTGCGATCGGGTCAAGGATATAATTATTAAAGTGCACACATGTTTTATATTTGTTAACATACGAATAAACTCCTTCTGTGAGATTAATTGATGTTTCTATTTATAAATAGATTTGTGCCTTGTTTATACATCATTTTAGTTAGAATCTGAACCAGTTCGGTTCCATTTTAAATTTTTGTGCAAAGACTATGTACCTACTAAACCAAACCAAATAGGTTGGTAAGTGTGAATACGGACAAGTCTTAAACAGTCACAGCCTAGTATAAAGACTGAAATCGTAGCCCCTTCTTGTATCCCTGCAAATACGTTTAGTTAAATAAAACAAAAAATACATTATAAACTTTATAATTAAGCACCAAGGTGCATTTTTCCACAGATCCTTCAGACAAAAAGTGAACCAGCTTAAAAAGAGCAAAGTATTTGACTCCGACGGCAGGCATACGTTCTTTATCCCTGTCGACGAAGGATTTAAGGTAAAGGTATAATTCTTTCCGATAAACTGCGAAAAATCTTCTTAAGGACGGTACCCACCGCGAGCATTCGCTTCACGAATGAATGTTCGTCGCGTAACAAACGCACACGTTTACGAATGTTTGCAAAACAAATACGCGACGCGAACGCTCGCGGTGAGTACCGTCCTTTAATGACACCGAAATAAAGTTTATTATCTCTTTTAGCCGACAACAAGATCAGATTTGATAGACGAGAAAGTCATAGATGGGCATGTTATACCTCACCATGTGTTGTTCACACATGCCACGGCTGATACCAAGGAGTTTGAGACCTTGGCGTTCGGCGACAACGTCAAGGTCATCATATCGTTCAGCACCGTCATGAATGGGAACGATGAGATAAGTAAGTACCTATTGATAATTTGGACGAGTTTATCGTACCTATCTAAATATATTAAAAAAACCAGCCAAGTGCGAGTCGGACTCGCGCACTAAGGGTTCCGTACCATTATCTATAAAAACGGTAAAAAAATCATGTTGTATGGGGCTCCCATACAACAAATGTGATTTTTTTACCGATTTTTTTACCTTAAATATTTTTATCTGTTTTTTTGTTTATATTTGTTGTTATAGCGGCAACAGAAATACCTCATTTGTGAAAATTTCCACTGTCTAACTATCACGGTTCATGAGATACAGCCTGGTGACTGACAGACAGACAGCGAAGTCTTAGTAATATGGTCTCATTTTACCCTTTGGGTACGTTAACGTAACCCTAAAAATGTTATCATTCGATTTCTTTTGCACCATTTTGAAAAGTTGTGTATCTCATATATTTGACGATATCTTACTGAATATAGCTATCACAATGAACAGTCTTACTTTATCACCTATTACGTTCATCGTCGCTGTATGATCATCACACTTGACTCTTAGAAGAATTCTCAATTTGTAATAAGTTCTAAGTTTCCTTGTACGATACCAGCGGGAAATAAAGAGTTTGCATATTCTTTATCGCGAACCACAGGGAACGAGAAATCCAGTCGTTAATAATAGATTGAAAATCTGTGACCTTTTAGCTGAACCCAACTACAACCGTAGCTAGACACAAATGCAGGCAAAGGGCAGGCTTCCAAGCGTCCCTCGCGATAACAGCTACTGACATTTGATCGAGTTGATAGATAGATTACTTTGCCTACATCGCTAGACTTAAAAGCCGATATCAACTTACTTCTTGAAATAGCTATCTGTATTCTATTTTTATGAAGAATTACTGACATTACTGTAAGAAGCTGGTTGTATTAAGCCAACTAAAACGCACTTCCAGGAAATATTGGCTTTGGGGCTTGGAACGTTTTAAGGAAAACCAATTTCCCATTATAATGATATACCTAGGTATTAACTATGATATACATTAAATAAAATAGAAAAGACTTTCGGGAATAACACCACGGGGATGCCACGGACAAAAATAACAAGTTTATTGAAATACCGTAATAATAAATTTGTGGCGGTATCTACATCTCACCTAAAAGTTAAGCACTGAATTATCGCATCAAACCCATATTATGTAGTCTACTGAAGACATTGCACACAGACATATTTTGACAAGCTTGCATTGGCTTCACTGCAGTGTATCAATTATTTAATTATTCAAACTCTGGCCCCTAATTGGTTGTATAAGGGAACGCTGAAGGAATACGTTCGTACGTCTGTCGGGGATATCTAACTTCTCTATTGTGATGTATGACGCTAATTGGCATGACTTTAACGGCGGAAGCCAAGCGTCTGCCTTGCGCATTTAATATATAGTATATCAAGTATATCGAGGAATATCTTGTATATTGTATGAGCTGAATATTATTATCATTTTATGTATATTGTAGATATTTGAATTTTTATTATAAAAGAAACGGAGTTACCGACATAGCTTGCAGAGTAAGCAAACTAAAGTGGCAGCGGGCTAGCCATGATTGTCGAAGGACCAATGGCTGGTGGAGCAGACGAGTCCTATAGTGGAGACCGCATATCGGCAAGCGTAGCGTGTGACACCTTCCAGCTAGCTGGACCGACGACCTTAAGATAGTGGCTGGGACAGACTGGATGCGGAAGGCGGAGGACAGGGTGTTGTGGCACAGCTTGGGAGAGGCCTAGTTGCGATAGACTGAGTTGATTGATTGATGTAGATATTTAATTCTAGAATAGAATGTTATTACCCTTGTGATTTTGGGTTTATACTTTTCTATGAAAGATTGGTACTTATAGTAGATAGATTTAAGGCCCATCTTCCGTGACAAAAGCCAAAAGTAAAATGATACAGACAGACTCAAATCACCAATGAGTAGTAAGAATGTCACAGATCTAGTATTGTTATATAATATGTAATATATAAATACTAGAGCTATAAAGAATGTTTATATATTTTAATGGCGGTCCGGACACGGCGCGAGCGCGACTTCTGATTAGTTGCGTCCTGTACGTACCTATACCCCATTTGAAATAAGATTAGACATTTAAATAAGCATTTTTTTACAGTCCGTTCAACCGATTTTGACTTCTATTTCGTTGGTGGCACGACAAATGGCAGCTGCAGTAGACAGTTGGTATTGTGTAACTTTTTTTTCTTTTAATGCCATCCTTATGCCTACGGTATAGAAGTCAAAATCGGTTGAACGGACTGTAAAAAGGTTTGTTTAAATTTCTAATCTTATTTCAAATGGAGTTTAAGTGTAAAGAGTTTCATTTACTTAGCACCAGTATTTAAGCCTTATTAATACCTGAGATTTGTCAAGCGTAATCTACAACCAATAAATCACTTGTCTTGGAATTGGCACTTTATTTAAAACATTCAGAACAAGCTTTTGGAAAACGGCAACGATCAAAAATCCTATACCTATCTCTTTAAAGTTCTAATATTTTCTACTCAGCCTACGTTAAGTCAAACACCGTTGCTGGCGACGCAAAGCATGCCCGAGGAGTGGTTCTGGCAGACATCGTGAGAGCCAACATCCCTGTGAAGAACGGAGTGGTCCACCTCATTCAGAGACCGCTAATGGTCGTCGATACTACCGTCATCGATTTCCTCAGGGTGAGTGGACTTTGAGAAAGCTATCGTAACTAATCTAAAATTTCTATTGTTAGGATGGCTCTCAATTATAATGAGCGTCTTTGGTGGAGGGATTTCTGAGTAAGATACTGCTAATAATATCACGGCTAAGGAAAAGCTAGCAATATTCGCTTGACAAAATAATATATCGTTTTACTCTATACCTCTTCACTTCTTGTATTGTCCACATATTGATGTACAGCTACTTGACTCATACTCCACACATCACCTTACATTTCTACAACTATACTTATAGTATTATAAGCTAATAGAAACACAATTTCAATCACATAATTGACTTTCCGCTCCATTTTAATGGGAACCAGGCCATGAAGGTAAAATGAAGCGTTTTATTTCTTTCTTATTTTATTATCCATCTTTGTGTGTCCTTTATTTTTATTACATACCTTTCCGTTTCATAGAATCTACGGTATAATCAATTTGAGCACGTTCTTAAAAGTTTTTCTGTGTGCAATCGAGCGTAAGTTTGAAGTACTGTGATAGTCTGGTAAGCTTCGTATGATGCCATAGTAATATTGTTTGGTAGACTCCAACCTAACGTGGATTTGTAAGTAATTTGTTCATTAGCTACAACAGTTTAGGACCCAACTCATTAGTAACCGCAGTTTTAGTTCAGTAATGAAATGTAAAACCGTTGGAAATAAAATTTGTAGAAATTGATTTAGAAGTATTTATTGTTAATGCGTATTTTTTATGTAAACTTTAAACGTTAAGATATTACATCCTTATTATACAATATACCGATAGAACCCACTAGTGCAGGTAGGTATATAATGAATATTTGTTATTATCTTTTTTTGTTTTTGCATCCCCGCTCCGTTGGATCCTGCCGTTCCTGCATGATCTTGACAACTTTAGGGAATTGTAAGTACTGTCGCCTTATACGCATGACTTACCTACCTAACATACCTCACTTGTACACCTTCTTTATAATATATTTTCTCTGTTCTATCTTTCTAATTAATATATTTTGTAGACTTTATTATCATGGTACTTAATGGAAACCCCGTAACAAAGGTAAAGTACGAACTGTGTTTAAACGTAGACGTAAATATTTTAGTACACAACAATATTCAGTGACTTACAGCCAAAAGAGTGAAGTTAATTACGCATTTAATTACAAAGAACAGTACGTAAATTAATTACAACGGTCACTTGATAAATACTCGTTGGATTTTAAAAGGATCTCGGAAGCTTTTAGAACCTTATCCAGATAAAAGATTACCAAGATTGTTTTGGTGTACTATTTATTTCCTCTGAGAGTAAAATAAGAATTGTTCAAACAGGAAAAAGAAGACGGACCTCTTTGTAAATTCTATGAAGTAATCATGGACCTGGGAGCAAACAATCAGTTTTACAACGAACTCACTTTGGCGAAAGACATCACTCTATTTGCGCCCTCAAATGAAGCGTGGGCCGACTTCAGCGTGCAAAATATCATTAGGTTATTTACTTCACTTTACTTTTTACGAGCTTTTTGTGTTGATGTGATTGCTGCCATAATGTTTGGCTCTGATGAGCTTCCCTGGGTTGAATATTGGATTTTTAAGAATGCTAAAGTGCGAAATTATTCGCATGTTAGCTGGTAATCGAAATTCAATTGTGTTTTGTTCGTAGGAACCATCAAAAGCTGAGGGATATTCTGAACTTGCACTTGGTTCGTGAGCGGCTGCCATTGGACGCGATAATTCACAACAATATGAATCAGGTAAACATTGAAATGTTAATTCACAATTGCTGTGTTTCCATTCGAATATTTAATTTATGAATACAAAACTGTAAGTGGAGATCTGGAATTTCGACGATTGTGGAATTTTAATTCGATGTCAATTAAAATTAATGTCATACATTGGTTTTAATTCTTTGGTTTGGTTGCTGCTATTTGGAATCAGCTACCCGGAACTGTATGTTTAAACATTTTTAAATACAATTTATTTCACAAATGTTTTAATCGGTTACAGCCCGGTGTTGTGTTAAAACGTACTTATTATTTCAAATTAATGTACCTCCCTGTTCATTGTATTCCATCGTTCCTGTGGTTGCATGGTTGTAAAATGAATTCCTGTTACGTGATTTATTTAATTTATAATATGTTCTCTTTCGATAGATTTTTCAGGAATGTGCAATCTGTATTTTGAATGACCCTATAGATATTGTTGTAAATGCATAATAGCATGGGTGTCGAATGCAACGACAAAATGTTTAACGTACATTTTTCTATAATTCGAATATTATTTTAGATCTATCAAGCACCAACGGCTTTGCCTCGCAAGTATCTGTACTTCAATGTACTGACGCATGGTCAGAATCAGACCCTGACGGTGGAAGGTGGTGGAGTGAACGCAACCGTGACACTCCCCAACATTGCGGCAACCAACGGCTTCGTTCACATCATCGATAGAGTACTGGGAGTCCCTTACACAACCGTCTTCGAGAAATTGAAAACGGATCCAATGCTGAAGTAAGCAAAACACTATCGCTTGTTACAAGCGAGCTTCATGTTTATACATGTCATGTTTTACTTAGCCAGAAATACAAACGCGAAGTTTACTAAGAATAAGGAACACTACAAACTTTAAGGAAGTACCGATGAAGATGTATTTCTTTTGTTTTAGCATCACTTACAACCTGGGCAAGCGGCAGATGTTCAACCAGCAACTCAATGATATGGAACATCGTTACACATACTTCGTCCCACGTGATCACGCTTGGCTCAAATTCCAAATCAAGCATCCTTCTGCCTTCAAATCTCTGTTCAGGGAAGACTTTGGTTATTTCGTAAGTTTCAAAGTTCCATAATTATTCTCAAGTTTATTTTACGTTTGGTGTTTAATCATTATTTTATCTCCCTTGTCATTTTGCAGACGAAACAAATTTTAGAGCGACACGTTATCCGGGCCGGGCGCGCCTACACAGTATCTGATTTAAAACTTCTCGCGAACGAAACACATCCCTTCGTTCTGCCGACTTCACGCGATCCACTCCGGCTGCGTGTCAAGGAATCTGATAAGAGTAAGCTTTTAGCGGTTCATTTACATTATTATCTGTTTTCCTTTATAATGTTGAGATTTTAAATGGTGTTAAGTCAAGATTTGAGATTAAACTAATTTGTTATTTTCACAGACTACTACGTCGAGTGGAACGGCCATTGGATCCACGTGTTCAGGCCTGACGTGGAGTGCACCAACGGCATCATCCACGTGATCGACGAGCCCTTCGTTCTTGAGAGTGACATCCGGGCCACCGGCGGTGCTCAGAGAGTTAGTGTCGCCTCCACGTGCTTCGTACTTTACCTCTCCTTTTGTTTTGTAAGAATTTTGGAAAATTAAACGTCCATCGGTTTTTGTTGAGTCAAAAGCTTTCGTATTATTAGCCAAAGAGCTATGAGTTTCCGGTTCAAAATTCACATTTTACGGCGAAACAATATAATTTGGACAATGTTCGCTAATAATTGCATTGAATGTAAATTAATGAATTAGTTTCGGGTACTTTCATATTACGTTACCGTAGAGTTTGATATAGTTTAAGGATAATGCGGGATTTGCACTGATTCGTTGAAAATATAGAAGTCCGTTGTAAAATGTTTACCAAATGACTCGAGATATACACTGCCATCAATATTAGAGCGTTTTAAGTAAAATAAAAAGAAGATTTTTTAAATTTTATATATCAGTATTTGCATTTTAAATCGGAACTGTTGTTGTATCAATCTAAATTGAAATTTCTGTAATCTGAAATATATATTATATTTAATATAAAATAAATATTTAAGTAAGGCATTGTAGTCGTATAGGTATTTATTTCTACAATAACCGTTGTTAAAGTTTTTTTTAGATTAATTATAATGAATGAATGAATCTTACACTCCACTTTTAAATTTTGGGTCCCTTGTGCCTTTTTTAAAACCAAAGTACTAAAATTAATTCAAAATATACTTATCCAAATTATTATTTACAAAAGTATATAATATTTACTTTAAAACATATTATAACCTATACATTCCATGTTATAAGTATCTAAAAGATCTATTAATGTCCAAATACCTATTTATCGTTGTTGTTACCACTGAAGTACCCAATTTAACTTTCAGTTGTAAAATATCTTCGACTGAAAAATAATAACTGTAGAAAATTAAATTCGAAAGCATTAATTTATGTAGGTAGAGTTATTCATTCGTGTCAAATTAATTGGTCTATAAATTAAAACGTCTGGAGTGAAAAGATTATCTGAAAGCGTATCGAGAAGCGCCTGCTGCGATCATTATTATATTAAGTTCATTGAACATTTCAAACTTACGATGATTTGAATTTAATAACGTATTTTAAGATGGCCGCTTTAGCATGCACGCTGCGCCGGAGCTCAGCAGGTCTTTCTATCATTATTATAAGCAATGGAAAGTAAAGTATATAATAGAAGTATTCTTAAATTGAGAGCGATCATATTATAATAAATGTATATAGGAATGAATGGGCTTATAATTATGATGGTGCATTTGTGATTCTCTTACGTTTACTAAACAGATGTAAATAATTTATATAAGTTATCATAGTTCATTATAGTTATTGTATAATTTAGTAGCTATTACTTGAATACGACTGAAATTTTATCACGTTGTCATACATGAACTATTGGAAAATTTGAAAGGTGTTAATAAAACAGAAATGCTGCTTCCGCGCTTTAAACTGTAATACAAGGTTGAAGTTTTCTAAAAAAGTGATTTACAAAATACTGTTTATGTACTTACATTTACAAAGGGTCACTTTATACTGAATATACATGAACCATATTTGGAGTAGAAATTTACAACCGTAAGGCAGCATTTATTAGAGAATTCTTACTAATTAATATACTCGAGTATCCTGTTGAAATCAGTGTAATAGATACATTGTCTGTCGCTTTATAGATATATACATTAATAACTTTATAAGTAAATATTCAAGTGATGTCTATATTGAGCCAAAGCTAATCGCTACTTCAACTGATATCATAATAATATTACCTTCCTATATGTACTGTGTAAGGTTTTAATATTACCTAACAATAGATCTTAGATTGACGTATAGCCGATACATTTAAGGTTTGAATGTTCATGAAAGCGATCATTATAAAATTGCATTTTTAATACTATACACTAGTATTACGTGGGACGTATTGACCCAAGACAATATAATTCTGACCAAATATTCAACCAAATATTTGGTTAAGTACGAAATTGGAATTCAATTAATTAGTGAATGTTTTGGTGTAATAAATAAAATCTATGTCAAATTAGTGAAGACGTTATGAGGAAGTGTTTAATGACAAAGAATTTATGTGTAAAATATACATATTGAACTTCTCGTGTTGGTTTCATTGTTGGCTTTAAATGTTCCCTTAGTCTAGTCACGTGTAGGGTAAGTGGCAAATTAAATTTGGGTACAGCGTGTCGGTGATATTTGCGGACCCTCCGCCACGCTGCCTTAACAGTCTGCAATAACAATGTTAGCAACAAAATCTAAAACAAAATTAACAACAATAACAATTAAATGTGTTGAGATGTCTCTCATGGAATCGTTTCAGCAGCTGCTACAGTTTCATTAAATTTCAGCTGCACGAACGAATATCTACCTAATTAACCGATGTACGGTTGCACTGGGAACGTTGTTATGAATCCAATTTCACCTATAAAATGTTAATGCTGTAGGTGGTATTAAGGCTTTTGTCAGCTTTGTTTCATGTGGGAACCGGAAAAGAAGGTATTTGGAAGCAGATACGTTTTGGTTGTATTTCGGGATTTTTTAACCAGTGTGACACGTGTTCGCGCGATTCATATCCATCTGAGTTCGAAAATTGTAAGGCTTTCCCAAAAACTACTGGAAACAATATTTTTTTCTCGTTTTCTCAAAAAGTTTCTCAAAAAGTTTTTCTCGAGTGTTAAGGTAGGTAAATAACACACTTATCTACATGATGAGCTCGTGGCTAAGTAAGAACAGCCTCGGGGTTGGTCCGTGGATGGGTGACCATCTTTACATACTGAGACTCCTCCGTGCCTCGGAACACGTTAAGCCGTTGGTACCGGCTGTCATTCGATCTTTGACAGTCGTTACGGGTCGTCAGAAGCTCGCGAAAAACGGACAACTAGTCTTACCAAGAGGTATCGTATTACCTTATTACTCGGTTGTGGAGGTCAGATAGGCAGTCGCTCCATGTAAAATACTGGTATTCAGCTGCATCCGGTTAGAATGGAAGCCAACCCCAAACATAGTTGGGAAAAGGCTAGGCAGATTGATCTACATGATGATTAAACGTGGATAAAAACTATGTAAATTAAGTGGATATCAATATATGGATATTGATATCCACTTAATTTAATTAGCAGGCTTAAAGTGTCAGACAGAATAGATGTTACTGGGTTTATTTACTGTGTATGAAATATAATTAAATGTCATCATAATCCCTATGAATATAGTGTGTAGGAAAAGATTTTATGAACAAAAGCACAGAAAGACAAGACAAGGCATGTTTTTCTAACGTTAATTAGAAAGCTAGTTTGTCCGTTCACAAAACTTATAAGTCTTCATGGAGAAAAAGGACAAGAAATTCCTTGTGAGCTATTTTTAAGTGTTTTATCAACACATTTATATGTTAGCATAAAATAACGTTATTGTATCATATTAATCTCTTAGACAATTTCTAAAATGTATATGTATAGCAACTTATCAATGAGAAGAAACAGAAAATGAATATTCTATGATTCAGTTTAACACATATTGCAGCGTTTCGCTGCATTTAAATCTTCGAGCTTGGATCTTTTTGTTAATTTACTGGCCATCAATGTTGTTGTCTTAAATCTTCCGATGATTTCAATTTTTTTTATGTGAATCTGGCGTAGAGAAAAGAGGAACAATTTTTCGAGGCGCCCGTCATTCGCGATGTCTTTCCCATTTAATAAATATCTCTGAAATTTTAAATAATTTCCAGTGAACAACGGTGGAAAAATAATAAGTATCGTCAGTGCAGTTTATGTAGTAGTATCGTGAGTGTATAGTGTACAGTTTGGTGGTACGTATCGAATTCTATCAGTGCAACTATACTCGCTTTTTCCCCAAGGTTTGTCTTTAGTCTTTTCCCGGCTCTAAAACCATCTTATTTGTCGTCGGTTTAAGAAAAAGGCCTAATTTGGCCTTTTACCGGTAGGGCATTTGAAACCCTCCTGATCCTATCATTTCGTCAATATTGGCCTTACTGTTAACTTATAACATTCAATAGCTTTCAATCAGGTTTATTTGACGTCTCCTCTCGTCAGCTCAGTTGACGTTGGGTAAACGAAAAAAAAAGAAAATCAAATAATATTTCCGCGCAGTTTCGCGCGGGCACTCTGTTTTAACGGAATAATTGAACGTAGCGCTGCAAAGGTCGTAGTCAGTCTCTTAATCCCATAAGGTTGGTGCGACGACACAGCTACCCTGCCTTGCTAATCCCCTTGATGGATGGCAGAAGTAACTCCTTTCTATGAGGCCATCCCATTACATGGAACACGCTTACCCGAGGCAGTAATGCGTGTTGTGGTGTGTAATTACCTCCCATTTAAACAGAAACACTGCGAATAAACAATTTGATATGTTAACACAGGCGCTTATAAACAATAGGCGCAGATTGAATGCAATTAAAGTGTCATTCGACTGAAATGTCCACATGAAGTGAGTTACAGTTAAGCCAGGAAATTGAGGGTTTTGCCGAGAGCGACCCGAATAAACGAGAGGTCATTTGAATAAAGTTTGTATGTAGAGATCTATTTGTAAATAGCAACAGAATTTGTTTGAAAAACTGTTATTTGTAGGTAAAAGAAAGTTTATAACCTTACAACATGATAATGTCAGTTAAAATAACTAAAATAAAAATACAATAAAAATCCCTGAACTATTTATTCTGTTCTCCTTCACCGGTGCAAAAAACGTTTTTAAAGTTTAAAAAACTCAGCGGCGTTCTTGCACTATGCACAAAAATTACGTTACCTACTTAAAGTTTAGAGAATTCCCCAGGACAGGTTCCATTTTTGTATTTTTCTATTTCACCTGAGTTAATTCTAGGCAACTTTACTCCTGTTTCAGTCGTGGAAACATTTTAAACAACAGGAAATTCGCCCGGATTTTTCGGCAGTCGCATGAACATGAACAATGCCGCATTGTCAGAAAATAAATGTCTCCTCACTATTTTCACTAAGTAAACAGATTTGTTTCTTGGAAAACCCTTACAAAACATAATATAAACAGGTGTGTCCAGTTACATTTTTACTCACGCTCGGTGACCCGAATATGGAGGATAAAACATTTTGTAATAGCAACATTATAGGGAAGTACTGCTTTATATGTTCATCTTCTATATTAACATCCATATCTTTATTCACATAACATCAGACCTTGTGTCCCCGTGTAGAATTGCGCAGAGGTGTACCTATAGTATTGTATACACATTTTGCCAGTTATGCCCATGCCCAGGCCCATGTAATATGGGGCGAGCCTATTGCCATCAACCGGGCACAAATCCAGACTCCGGGCTGCTACTGAGAAATTCCAGATGGAAAAATCCAATAACACTTTGCCCGTTATTGGATTTTTCTATCTGGAATTTTTCATGGGCTTGGGCATGGACATAACTGGCAAAACTACTCATACTCAGCAGCAGCGCTTACGACCACTAGACCAACGAGGATTTATAATTATCTATCTATACATTATTATAAATCAAAATCGATTTTCGTCTGTTTGTGTGACCGTGTTAGGCTTGAATTCCTCCTACACTGATGTCGGTCGCGTACGGTCGGTCGCGTACGCGTAGCAACGTAGTATGTACGCGCCGCGGACCTCAGCGTCCCAGTATGAACAATGTGTGAACCTACGCGCGACCGATGTACGCGACCGATATCAGCGTAGGAGGAATTCAAGCCTTATTCTTCGAAACTATAGATTTAATTCCAGAAGATTTATGTGTATATTAAAGTTACCTCCATGTTGTTTTGTCAAAACATGCAAAGCAAGGGTGGGTCGCTAGTTAATACCCTGGTATAAAGTAGGATATTATGAAAATACCGAAATTTATAATGTTATTTCATAACAGAACACAAATGATAGATCACTTTGCAGAGCTCGCGAATAACCTGGTAAGTGCAGACCATTAACTTCTGTAAACCAAACATATTGCTTTGAAAATACATAAATCTATTTTCACGAGAAATATGAACTTGGAGAACACACAATTATTTAGCGTCGCTGTCTGTAGACCACATCCTCTTAAATCTCTCACAAAATAAATGCAAGCTGTTACGACCTCCTTCGAGCGGGAAAAGAAAAAAATAAAAGTTTTTATGGACTCGATTTATCTTAACGCTCCGAGCAGAAATACAGAATGCGATCGGAATCAAACACAGTTCTTCTATTTCAAACTGCCTAGATCTGATTAATGTTTATTTTTTTGCTCAATCAAAGTCTGCAACTGACCAGTCGTCAATTTGTTTACTCCAGGGTAGTATTATTCTTTTTAGGAAATACTGGTTGAGCTTTGCGATCGGTCTAGTGAAAGAGTGTAGTATGGCAGGAATGATGTTTCCATACATCATTCCTGCCATACTAAGCTAAGCAATATGCTGAACTAACTCATAGTGAATTTATTTACTTAAACTTCACGCCCTTCCGCTCCGCCCAGAGCGGGAGAAGTCATATGATGATTTCCCACCCAAAAAAAAAGGTAGTCAGGTAGGGAACGAAAATTTCAGTTTCATTCCGATGTTATAAATTGTATCCGATTACCAGAAAAATAGGCTCTACTTTAGGTGTTATTTTGTAGCAAGCGATATTACAAAATGTGACTCCGTACTAGCCTTCAACGAAATGTATTGTACATTCAACAGTGCAACTCTTCAAACCCTTTGGGAATATAGTATTGCGTCTGACGTGTGACGCATTTTTATTAAAACTAGCTTCATGGCGAACCCTCAAAGGTATAAGTTATTTGCATATCCTTGACAGAAACTTGATCTACCGGGATCAAAATCATCCTATGTTATCATCTCCACGACAAGCCTATATGTATGCAAAATTCATGGAGATCGCTCGATCAACCGAGTCGTGAAACTGGCATATGACACAGGTGTATCTTGAACTTTCGGGGAAATTCATGCAGGTGATCGAGCAAGAGAATCAACGGAATTATATTAAAAAGATGAATGAATATATCTTTTCTTACATTTACACATGCCTACTACCTAGCAAAGAGAATTATGACGTATGCGAAAGTAAGAACGTACAAAAAATCTAAACGAGGAATTGCTTGCTACGCCACCGTGCTACGGTGCTACGTCGTAGCCCACACTGTGCCTGACATCACGCCTGTTGAACATTTTAGGAATTTTGTTTTGTAACATGTAAGTCGGTGGGTTTAGTCCACGTTCAACCCCTACAATTTTTACCCCCGACCATGAGTTCATCATTTCTTAATGTTAAAATAATCATAGAAACAAGCGAGGAACTATAATAACTCGGTGAACGCTACTTACCAATGCCATGATTATTTACAACGTACGTAAAAACTGGGATATTTTGCTTAAAAAAAAAACACATGGTTTGTAAATAGATATTCTACTGAAAGTCAAGCTCTTCTGCGATTAAAGGCGCAAGGGTATTACATAATACAGTTTCTTTTTTAGTAACCACATTTTTTTACTCCTACGACAATTCTCTTCAGGCGTGCTATTACGTTATTGCTATTTTTTCTCCACAGACACTTATCTTGTATGGTACAATTCTTGGAACTTCATAAATTCCATTAAGCTCTTTTCAGAAGGCAATATCAAAAGTTTTCATTCTATTTTCGGCCATAAAATTCTTAGAACATACAGTCAAGCGCACGTCAATACCACGGAGTGGGTCAGTATGTACCTACCTATGATATTATAAGTAAAAAGCGGGTTAATACTTAAAATGGTAAGCAGTACTATTATAATACAGTGTGTAAGGGTAAACACCGTTGTCACATAAATGACCGAAAACAACAAAAAAATAACTTTATTTTCATTAAAAGATTTTAAAAAGTTTCTATCAGAACCGAGCTCGCTAGCAAAACAGCTGACTGACTGAGGAGGGGTCGCGCTCGCCGGTCGCCGGGCCGGTCAGGTCACGTCCCTCACCCCCCGCCCGTGTTGAGACGCAAGTTCGTTGCCCAAGCGCATAAGGCAACGAACTTGCGTATCTTGTGGTAAAAAGAAGATTTAAAAAATAAAATAAAAGTTGTAATTTTCCATTGATTTTACGTTATAGTGACCCTCTCAAGGTAACCAAAAATCTTTTTTAAATTCAGCGGCGATGAGTTTTAAGAAAATAGGTATTTCAGTAACTAGCTGCACCCTGCGGTTTCACTCGCATAAGTCTCGATCTCGTTGGAATATCGGGCTAAAAATTATCCTATGTCATGGTCTACCAAATTTCATTCAAATTCGTTCAGCTGTTTTATTTTAGCGTAAAAGCGTAACAAACAAACACACTTTCGCATTTTAGGACGGATATTCCTATCCGTCCTTAAATGCGAATGGATAGGAGGAGGTAGGATAGGATAGGATAGGACTAGTTAGGATTAATAAATAAATAAAATTCTCAATACAAAGCCATCGCAACGGTAATCCGAATGGAATCAACTGATTCTGTTTCATTGAATTTAAGATTTAAATAAATGTAACGAAAATAAAAAAAAGATTGTGACTTTAATGAATGGCAGTGGGATTTCCAATTTAAACGAGACTTAGGCGATACTAAATGCGATTCCATTTCCTTGATTTCATTACTTGTTTTGGTACCTACATTCTACTATTTGGACTAACTCCGCTATATTTCCACGTTTAAATAACGGGTGTAAAAAGACGCTTAACGAAGCCGAAAGTCACTTGTTATTCCCGTCATTGTGATCATTTTTTGTTCTGGACCATACCTGGGAACCTTCTGGTTACGGAGATATTTAATGTCAAAGTTCCAAGTTTTTCAGACGTTTTTTAAATAACCCCACAAACCCTGAACCGTTACAGGCACCCATAAACACAATGTTTTGCGTGCGTTATGTTGCGCATTACCGTTAACAGTGACAGCTTTTTCACACCAAAAATAAAAGTCGTTTCCCAGCAATTATTTTTGTGCAATGTTACTTCATTTGATGTACAGGATGCGTAGTTGACGGCTATGTGATGGGGCCTATAAACAGCTTGTAACAAAAACTCTGTCCAAAACGGGGCCTCAAAAGTTTTTTTTTTCTGAAATGAGTTCAAATATCAAATATTTTTATTTGTAGAACATAGGTAAATACAGATGTCAATATTAATAAAAGTGAACACTATGTCTTGCCGTCAACGGCGCACAAATATTCTAATAGTTTCAAATTAATTATTAATAAATACAACAAAACATTTAAATTAACAATTTAACATAGCAATTCAATTCAAAATTAATACATAAAAAAACATTCATTATTTCAATAAATTATCATATCAATATTATATTATATCACATAAAAACATTAAAATTCAATTAAATTTAATAAGAGTTGATCCCTAATTGAAAAAAATAAATGTCAATGATTATAATTTGTCATCTAGGTATTCATTTATTGTGTAATATGCTCTTATCTATACATATAATAAATCTGTAGACGAGGCGTTTCTGTACAATGAAAAAAAAAAAAAAGAACTTAGTTGGAGTTTCCAAGAATAACCAACAGATGCCATTTCTACCATTTTTGGAATTTTTGTCTGTTTGTCTGTTTGTCTGTTCGTTTGTTTGATTGTTCCAGTATCACGTAAAAAGTACGAAATCAATATGGTTAACTTATAAACTCAAATATTGTGTGTAACTCGATGTTTCATTTAGTCTTTGTTTCATCGCAATCGCTTCAAAATATCAAAAGATATAAGAGTTTAAAGTATTCAAGAAGAAATTTTCATTAGGTACGTAATGTAGATACACGTAACGACATCTATTGACGTAAAATGACACTAGCGTAAAATCAGGTAGCTTTGTGAGAACGTGTGTAACACACGATTATAATCATCATATGTACACATACTTCGCGCGGAAACATTGTGAATTTACCCAATCTAAAGTTTGGTTAATTCAAGTTTTCCAAATATCAAGGTAGTAGTGCCATAGGTGGCGCTATCTATCTTTTAAATCATGATACAAATTAATCATGAAAAAATGGTGATAAATTTTAATTTCTTAAAAATTGTAGATGTTACATCGAGAAAAAAGTGAGTAATTAAGGAACGAATGCGCTTACTAAATTAACACGAGTGCATTAATTACTCACTTTAGCAAGGTACCTACGTAATCTACTTTTCTTTCAACTACCAATGTACCTGCTGCGATAAAATATACCTGCTCAAGGTTAACTCAACTCAATCCAAATCAGTTAGGTCAAGTTAGGTCAAGTCAGGTCAAGTCAGGTCAAGTCAAGTCAAGTCAGGTCAAGTCAGTCAGTCATGGAACCCTAAAAACCGTCTTTTCTACATAGCTTACAGAGTGTTCGAACGTTTTCCCATATATTTTGACAGTATCACTTCGTGCTCGATAGATGGCGTTGTTCATTTAACGTCATTTTCTGAATCGCGGTGTTAAGAGTCTCCGTAGAAGAATGACTTTCGCCGAATTCATAATTATCAAGCATTTGGCTCATTTTGAATTGAACACATAATCCATACTAATCGATGCTTAAAAGTATAAATTAACTCTGTCTGTCTGTCCGTTTGTAATTCTGTATGTTACCTTTTCACGCCTGATCCACTGAACGGATCTCGATAAAATTGGGGAATATAGGGGATGAAAGTTTTTGTAACTAACAAAGAGTTACGTTTTTCTAAACTCATCCCTCATGAGGGTAAAAACCCTTCTTTACCCTCTTGATTTTAAAATTCACATGTAAGTACTTATTATTGACATTTTTGCGGGACTCTCTTCAAGAGCGTTAAGGGATTGAGAATATAGTCATAGTCCGTATCTTGAGAATCTGTCCACTCAATCAAAAGTTATGACTACTTGGCTCTTGGCTTGGAACGAAGAGTTTGAGTTTGCCAGTGAGTAGTTACTCGATAGATGGCGTTGTGCAAATGATGCGATTTTCTTAAAGGGGATGCGCCGGTAGCCCGCGATATTCAAATCTTAAGTTTTTTGCAATTTGCAAGTCAGTGTCAGGCAGGTTGTATGTTGAAATGAAATGAAATGAAATTGTTTATTCTGTAAATAGGTTATTGGAATCACTTTTACACGTCGTAATAATATAAAAAATTTGTAAAATTAAGCTAGATGAGGTCGGCGTTTCCTATCTGACTACTCTGAGAAGAAAGGCCGAAACAAACTCACAGTCTCTTTTAAAGTCCGGACATACCTAGGTCGGATATTGGCATATTGGTCAGGCCCTATGAGGACCATGTAGATTAGAATCTGAAATGGTCTTTTGAGGAATGAACCACACAGATTTGAGTGAACCTGTCCTGTCACTGCAAGCATTTGTCAGTAATAGTGGAGCTCAGCTCAGAACTTAAGGAGCTCAACGACTCAACGAACAATACCAAAGAAAGGACATTTGTGTAGGCCGCATAAAGTTCTCAAATTGCCAGACCATTGTTAAAACTAACTGAGAACGAAAAAATATAAGAATAAAAACAAAATAAACATCCACATAGTCCTCACATTCACAATAATACAATACTTTACAAAGTAATCATGTCATTTTGTCAATATCCTACATATAATATTCAATAATGTGAATTTGTATATAAAACTGGTAGGTGTATTTTGATGATTTTCCATAGTACTTATTCAAAATGACAAAATGTTAGCAGAGCGAGCAGCTCAATCCCATGCTTTTTGTCTTCTAAATAATCTGAAATTACCCTTTACCCTTAGTACCCTTTTTTACAAAGTTTGGTTTTAATACAGCTTTTAAATCGTTTAATGGGTAAGTTCCGAATGTCAATATGATTAAAATATGATTTGCGATCGTAGCAAATAGTAGCTTTACAGAATAATAACCATTAGATACAGGAATACAACTCCTGCAATATTAGTTAGATTAGATAAATAAATATTTGATACAACTGCGACTCATTATTTAGATCAACATAAAACTTTATACTGACCTGTAAAAAGCAAAAAACATAGGAAATTCTAATTTCGCAGGCTCCCCCTAAGCTTTCGCCTTAGTTTCCATCGTCCATACAATATGCCATAGTTTTTTCATTAATCTTTATACAATATTTTATCATTAATCTTTCCGACAGTTTCATATTGCTGTCCATACTATCCACACTATCACAACAATATAGATATGGACTACCACTAATATATAAAGTTACTGGCTGTCTCATGTCTGTTACTTTTACGCCGTAACGCCTAGGTCGCCTAGACAGACCACGTGGGTTATGGGACATAGGATACTTATATCCCGGTAGCACATTCCCGTGGGATAATTTCCGACATCCACGCGGGCGAAGCCGCGGGCAAAAGCTAGTATTTAATAAATTAAGAACAGCCTTTTTAAAACGGTGCATGTCAAGATCTTTTATTGGATTGGGTATCTTGTTGTATATTTTGGGTGCCATTCCTAAAAAAGTTATTACTGTTTAAATTCACCCGGTAATTTGAAACCCATTGAAAAAAGCATTTTCCAAAAAAACATATAAATAGACTCTCAATATGATTCTTAACAACACCAACACGGATTGGACGGGGTTTTTGTTAAACGCTGTATAAACTAGCAAATACAACTTGTACGTAGTGTAACAAATAGTCCAATAACAAGATTCAATTTACTTAATTTCGAGATTACAAAGGAAAAAGAAATCCGTCTAATCTTTGTGTCCATTTATCTTTGTCTGTTTGGTAATGTACCAATCTTTTCTTTTTAAAGACAACCACTTTGGTGGATAGAAAAGTAAATGTAAATAAAATATAGGCTATCTCTCCAAGTGCGTGTCGGACATAGTAGGGTTCCGTAGTCAATTAACAAATCTCGAGGTTACTCGTGTTGTATCCTGTCACCAATAAATAATTTACTGTACAGAGAGAAACAAGTTACGGCGGGGAAATTGCGTAACATACAGTAGCACTGGCTTTCATTTTGACAGTTCCACAACATTCATTGCGTTATTTACGTTGTTGAGACAAAGACAAATTTTTCGAACATATTAAGCAGTAATATCCTTCAAAACCATTCAGATTGTGATTGAAAGTGTGTTACGCAATAATGGTGCAGGTTAGAACACGTCAGGGCCTATGTATACGGTCTATAGTACGTTTGCAATGCAAGCCAACTGGGATGTCAGTTAGATGCGGTTTCGTGTATTTGATATAACTGCATCAAAACTGTCGACGATTTTGCAGTTCGCTTGCAGTCGGCGTGCATTTGTAACTAATGCGCAATTAGTAACAGAAACAGACCCACACACTGTACACACACCTTTGAGCAATTTCAGAAACAAGAAGCCTCAAAATTTAAGAAAAGAACCCGGTAAATTAAAATTCAAAGTTATTTATTCAAAGTGAACTAATTTTAGAGTGCTTTTTGAATTTTTAGGCGTTACTTGTAATGGCAGGTAGGTATATCTCGCGGGAAAGGTACCTTCGATGTAGGTACCTACCGAAATTCCGGTTGTTGCGTTTCCAACATTAGTATTAACAAAACCATTTTATTGACTCTCGCTCGCGTGATAGCTTTATAAATTATTACCTATGTTACTTAGTGATAATATAGCATTAAGCTGGTGAAAGATTTTTTTAAATCGATCCAGTTGTTATTGATTTTATTCATTACAAACAAAAATACAAACCTTTCGTTTTATAATATTTAGTGTAGACTAGCTACCGCAAACAGCTTTACCCGCGTGATATCTATCAATGAGCAGAGCCATTTATAATCTACGCAGGCGCGATTCTTTAAGGGAACTGTTTAAGGATATTAACATCATGACGGTACCTTGTCAATATATATATGAAAACATCTTGCACGTAAGAAAAAATTTACGTCTTTTTAGTAAAAGAGGCGATAGACATAATTATAGTACTAGAAATAGGGACTTATTAGTTCAACCAGGTTTCAGACTGGCTAAAGTAGACTCATCTTTCATGGGGTACTGTTTAAAATGTTACAATAAAATCCCTCCCCACATACTTCAACTGAATGAGACGAAATTCAAAACTTGTATAAAACGCACACTATGTAGGCAGGCATATTATAAGTTGGAGGATTACATCTCTGATAAAAATGCTTGGCTTAATGCTGGTCCTGCTCCACAACCACAACTAACTAATTAACATTCGAAAATGCTGTTGGAGCTGCTGAAGATTGTAAGACTATCTTTGCATTGTATAAACTCAAGCTCTCCTTTGTATTATATAATTGCACAGGTGTGAGTACTATGTACTATAGAGCTACCATTTACCGGGTATTTTGTCTTCCATTGACTTGAATGTGCCCTGGCGGCTGGGAATGTCATGCTCACTCAAATGTCTCGCTGATGGTGGCGTATGTGTTGGATCATTTAGCTCCCTTCAAAATGGTTGAGCTAATTGATGCTGATCCATGCGTCATGTTCGTGAACGGGCGCCGTCAGTTGTGACCGGTCATTTCTTAGCTGCCATGGCTTATTTTAATTTTTGAATTGTGCTTATTTTATAATTGCGGACGCTTTTAACGTGCTTTCTACATTGTTCTCACATGTATAATTTCAACATGAATAATGTAACCATTATATTGTAACAATATTTTGATTTAAAAGAGTGTCCATGGAGTTTCTTGCCCGTTCTTCTCCATAGGTACCTACTACGCTTTGGAATGGGCAACTAGCTTCATATTTCTGACTGACTGACTCCTTGACAGTTGAAAAGTGCCTGTAAATGGTTTAATTGAAATAAATGCTTTGAGTTTGAGTTCAATTATTATATAGCCTATGTTACTAAGTGATAAAGCATTCAACTGGTGAAGCAATTTTTAAAATCAGTCCATTCGTTTATGACTTTACTCATTATAAACAAAAATACAAATGTTTTATCTTTATTTACTTAGATAAACTGCTTATTATCCTTCGAGTACTAAATACCTATTACTTTGTAAACGATTGACCTACTTCCAAAGTCTACAAACTACATAAATTACTTTAAAACTAAGCTCCTACTAAATATCAGGGTTGAGTGCAAAATGGTGTATTTTATTACTTTTTATCGCGACTTGTCTATATTCATCTCATAAATTCCACACACGGTAAGCGGTTTTTGATTCACGAGAGTATGATTCATGAGCGTTGTGTCATTTATCTAAGAAAAGACCCAGCTGCTGCACAATGGATATCTGAGATGAAGAGGAAATAATTGACACCTTCATTTTATCCGTTTATTGGTGCCGATTCCCTTGTTCACAAACTAAACAAAATTTAAGTTCAGTGCATCTTTTTCTTTCTATTTCATTAAGAAAAGGACAGAAGATAAATTTTAGTTCCTGTCAAATTAGTCAGCGCCTGATGTAAATTGACGTAATTTTAGTAGGCAAGTTTTTAATCACGTCTACACTTGGATGGAGTAGCGACAGGCGCTGATTAATTTGACGGGACTAAACTAAAATTTATCTTCTGTCCTCTTCTTAATGAAATACAGAGAAAAAGATGCACTGAACTTAAATTTAGTTTAGTTTCTGAACAAGGAAGTCGGCACCACTGTCTGCGATTTTTTTTGTATGCTCGATTAACTTGTAGCATATAGATATTATTCATACTCTACAATAAAATTATGAATGTATATGCAACTCTGTCTGTCTGTCTGTTACGTTACCTTTTCATGACTGAACGGATTTTTGTGCCTCCATGACCTGGGTTAGGGCATAATTTCGGGTGAGCTCGGCGCGGGTGAAGCCACGGGCAAAAGCTAGTTATTGATATACTAATCCTTTCTCCAAATTGCCACCCCTTCTTGTGATCACATTGTTACTTCTTTACTATTAACAAGGAGTCTAGTTCGTATCTTGTTATACCTACATAGATTCTTTTGAAGTTATTCCGAAGATATTCAGGGATAAAAGTCATCAAAGTCGGTGCTCTACGAAGAATCTTCTCAAGTCGTTAGAAATTTAATTAAATTGACGCCTTCAAGGAAAGATCTCGAATTTTCAATATCTACCCTTTGTCAAGTCAGACAGTTGTAGTTAATGGTGTGTTAATGATGCTTTAACATTTAATGGATTGGATTATTTTATCTTCATCTCAAATCAGACTTTACTGTATCAATAGATGCAAGATGATGAACAAGACGGTACCATATGACACACTCATTAGGCTTAGCCTGAAATCCGGCTGATTGTCTTACGGTTGGCATTGATATTTCGCAGTGACTGCGTTATTCAAATGAACGTGCAGTTACTACGTGTATACCTCACAACTAATTCAGATATTGTTGTATACAGTCGTATCTATTCAAACTAGAAGCTGACCCCAATATGCCTATTGTCGAGAAAAGCCTTAGGCAGACAGAAAACGACAACTTGGAAGTTTCCAGCCAGGGCCTACCCAACCTCAAATTTTATATCGCTTGCACCATACTACTCGCGGCCTGAGTGAGAGCGAGATGGAGTGGCGTGCTAGTGACTCCAAGCCTCGAATAGTTTAGGAAATTGCTTTTAACGTTGAAAATAATGGTAATTAAAAAAAATAGACCTGCTTTATAGTTAGTTCAGTTATTATGCAGTTTCATGATCTAATTTGAAGTATTTTTTGAATACCAGCGGTTTATAGTTCGGTTTAGAAACAACTTTTGTTTGTTTTGTATCGAGAAAATTTAATCGTGTTTTCGCCAAACATAGGACCTAGCATCAGTCTTCAACTTTAATATATATTTATTTTAAAATTAATGCTGCAGTATTTTCGGCGAAACGGAGGATCATGCTTAGCAATTTGAGGTTGGGAAAGTCCTTAAAATCAAACGCACCCATCAGATCACAGAAATATTAGACGCGATTTTATAGTTTTATGGTTCGTCTGCTCGGCAGCCCCGAATGGCCCGAATAGCCAAATGCAGTGTGCACGATGAACAAATACAAGCACGGGTAACGAGCCTACAGACCCGCCGGGAATTCGACCACGGCCCCGTTGACATTTCAAAAGCTCACCGGATTTTTTCAAATATCTATCTCCCTTTCGAAGCTTCGTTAACACGCTGTACTATCAAATTGCTGGTGAAATTTTACATAGGTCGTATAGGTTTGGAATCGTGCCTCCGACCATCGTGGACAACGCGTACACAGGAATGAAACTGTATATAGGAGATAGGTATATGGAGGCATTTACAACTAGAAATAATAATAATATTCAGGGTGAAATGGAATACAGGGCATCCTCATAAGGGGACATTGTACTCATCATTAGGAATAACTTTCACTATGAGACCAACACTGAATTCGAGAAAAAAAAAATCTTTGGTGATCTATTCGCACATATATTAAAAATTTAGGGAACTCAGACCAAATAAATAACCAAGACAGAGCGCTGCGAACAATACAGTGAAGCATGCCAAAACTACACCACCGCTCTGTGCATACACGCTCAAACGCACACATTTACTACCATTTACAATCAAACTACACCAAAATATTTGCACACATGTTTACGAAACCGGCCTCACGTCACTGTTCACAGTCTGTCTTTTTAAGGTGTACCTATTTGCACTTGGGTAGACCATGACCTGGAATAGGACAAAGGACACTTTTTATCCTGGTAGTAGTTACGTTCCCGTGGGATAATTTCCAATCTACACGCGGGCGAAGCCGCGGGCAAAAGCTAGTTAAGAATAAAATAAGTAAAGAGTGCATTAATGAAGAAATACAAAGGTACTACTGAATTTACATTGTGGTTTCCAAGTTCCAGTAATTAAATCCAGTTTTGAAGTGTATTCTAAAACTAGTTTTATAATTATGTAAAAATAATCGGCAGGTAATAATAAAAGTGTCGTTTCCAATTAAATATTTCCCAAAACTTAAAAGCTTAAACCTACACGATTAAAAATAATAATTAGGTATATTTTTGGTATTCTCAAAATTTAATCATTGTTAATTCGATAAGTGAAAAATTTGATAGTAGGACATCGTTTTTACACTCGTTTTTTTACATTAAGCTGTCCCAATTTCATGTTTCTGGCTTCAGCGATTAATGCTCGGCGTTAATGAAGCTCCAGTCAGTAAGCCATGTATTTTAATCTAGATAGGAAGTGATTTTATAGATTATTTTGGTTTGGTTATATTCAGAACACCAACACTTTAATTTGTGTCTTACTTATTAAAATGAGGGTAAGTAGTAGTAGTAGTAGTAGCGCCCCGTGGTTTCACCCGCATAAAGGCTCTTACATATGGCGCGATTTGTCGCGCGACGCGACTTTAAAAAAAACAATTTCTGAGAAAACTTCACGGCGAACAATGCAGCGGCATCGCATCGCGCGACAAGTCACGCCTGTTTGTGGGAGCCTTAAGTCCCGATCCCGTGGGAATATCGGGATAAAAAGTATCCTGTGTTAATCCAGGTTATAAACTATATGTGTGCCAAATTTCATCCAAATCCGTTCAGTAGTTTTTGCGTGAAAGAGTAACAAACATCCATCCGCTAACTAACTTTCGCGTTTATAATATTAATAGGATTGACTTAAAATGATTCCAATCATGCGCACTCAATAGAGATTTTGATGAAGTGTCGGCGAGTTTAAATTCAGAATTCGTACATGTGGCAAATATTGTTAGACGCCGGAAGCGCTTGCCACCGGAAACACGTCACCGGAGGCGCACGCCCTCTACATCCGGCCGACAGAGGCAGAGCTATCCGAGCGACTTACTTGCGCTCATTTCTCGCCGAATGGATTCCAGGGAATCGCTTTTCAATCCGCTCAAGGTATTCTCAAAGAGCCTTTAGTTCACTATCGAACACAAAAGACATTGTCTGTCCAATTATGTACGTCTCTCTATAACGTGTGACGTACGATAGGGGCTGAAGCTGGCAATTCTGAAAATCGAATATTGGACACAATAGATAAGATTAAGTGTCAGTTATCAGTTATAATTATGTGTGTCCAAACACGTATTTTTTCATTTGTATTCTTTATTAAAATTTATCAAAAAGTATTGTAAAATTCATTTATGAATTGCTGAAAGTGCAAATCCGTGTATATTTAGAATATGGTTACTGAATTTTTTTTATTTTAATGATTAGATCGTATGTAACTTTGTAAATAGCTTTATCGAACAATTTATATCATTTATATTGTGTTCTAGAGCCTGTATTCGAAATATTGCCACTTATTACTTGCCTGAGTAACGGAGCAAGAAAAAAAATGCTTTTTCTAAAGACTTCTCACTTACGAAAAAAGAGATAAAGCAGCCTACGTATAACTTTAAGTCAGTGTACTCTAAACTGAAGTCTTTTAACAAAATTGATTGAAAACTAAATAAATCTATCATCTTTAACTTTATATAACCCCTCGACGGTAGCTCCGTATATAATATTAATAAGAAGCGTCTGTTTGTAATGTCAAAATAACAACTTTTTATTAAATGCATAAAAAAAATATATACGGTAATAATAACAAAAAAAAAAAACAATTTTTAAAATTTTGGTATGTCTGTTTGTTTGTTCCAACTAATCTCCAAAATGGCTGGACCGATTTTGACGGGACTTTCACTGGCAGGTCTGATGTTATAAGAAGCATAGGATAATGTAGGCAACATGATTTTTAGGAAAAAAAATAGGGCCCACGCGGGCGAATTTGCGAGCAGCAGCTCGTAAAAAATATTTATAATTGTACCTGACATCCGAATAGCATATTTTTTCCAAAGCTATGATAGGTTTAGGATATATTTTTATATAAAACTAACATGACCCATTTTTAGAAAATCCCACAATTTGTTATTCTGCACGTTTTCACATTGTTATGTGTGTTGTAAGGTTTCGTGCATGGATTTCAATTTATTCCAGGTGTACCTACACGAAAAAAGTACACGTGTCGCTCGCTCTATGAAAAATCAGCTATTCCATACATTTGTGTTCACTTAAATCGATAAAATGTATGGAACAGCAGATTTTTTTTTTCGCGATTTCAGTCTTGGTCCCATAGCAAAAGTTGTTCAAAATGATGAGTACAATGACCCCTTTTCGCGTTTAGCATAAACAAAAACAAATGTTGTATACTTTTGGAAAATTCGTTGTCTCATCAACTAGATTAGCTATCGCTGGATTGTCATCTAGAAGCTATTATATTATTGCTACTAGCTTTTGCCTGCGGCTTCACCCTTGCGGAGGTCGAAATGTATTCCACGGGAACGTAATATAGGGATAAAAAGTATGTCCTGTGTGCCTAATTTCATCGAAATCTGTTTAGAAAATGCGTGAAAACTTAACAGAAATCAGTTACTTTCGCATTTTGATATTATATGTTTAAACTAAATGTTTGGATTATGACAGGGTTATGCAAATGGAGTGCAGGATGGTAACAATAAAATGCAAACGCTAGATCTCAAATCGTGTATCGTCGATTTCACAAATCCTAGTAAGACAAGGATTTCAGAATGCAAAGTTACAAACGCCTTGGGTGGCATCCAAAGCAACTTGTCGCTTTTCATGCATCTATCCGATCTTTCTCAAGACATGTTGCGGGGTTTTCCGCAGCTCTGCATTTGTTCTACCGCAACTTTTGTCCGACCGTTGTTTTCACAACTTTTTGGATAAACTTTCACATTATTTTAGGGTTAAGTCATTGTTATGCTTTTGTTATCTTCTACTTAATAAAATTCTCAGCCATTCATTCATTAAGTGGCAGACAACGTAGTACTACAGCCTAAACCTCTAGCTCTAGAGACTCAGGGGTTTATTTATGAACGTTGCTTAAAGTTCAGTGATGTTCAAACGTCAAAAATGTATGGTTAAACAGTCGCTAATCATTACTTAACTTTAAACAATGTTTATAAATAAACCCCTTAAAAGAATTCTCAAGCATTACTGATTTATGAAAAGTGAGTATTAAGGAAGGATTTTTGAAAATTCCTCTCCTAAGGGGAAATAGGGAATGAAAGTTTATTTATTTAAACTTCTCGCACAGATTAAGGTACAAAAGACGGACTTAATGCCTTAGGCATTCTCTACCACCAGTCAATCAAGGGTGGTGAAGATATTTGATCACGCCGCAGGAGCTCTGTTTGAGAGCCGATACTAATAATAAAAAATAAAATAAAAAGATGAATTTTAAATAAAATATATACACAAATAGATACTTATAATAATGGTTATAAAGTTTGTAAAGGAATTCGACGATTTTCCGAATGAGAAATCTAAAGCACATGGACTGTATTTTAAGAAAATTAAATACTACCTACGCTATCAAATAGGATTTACCTTTAGACTTGTGGCCTTTACATGACCACCAAAAAACCTTTATTGAAACAGTAAATTACAGTTCACCAGAATTGCGGTATGCACGCTTCAACCTTACCCAATATTGTTTATACAAGTGAACTTTAAATCCTGCGGCTTTTGATACACCACAACAGCATGTATATTCTAGATAGGTGCCACAAAACTTTCAGTTTTCGATAACCACGATCGGATAGCAGCCGAACGCCAAAAATAGAGTAATAAATATCTATAAAAACGGCAAAAAAACCATTTGTTGTATGGGAGCCCCCCTACAACAAAAGTGATTTTTTTACCCTTAAATATTTATTTTATTCTGTTTTTTAGTATTTGTTGTTATAGCGGCAACAGAAATGCATCATCTGTGATAATATCAACTGTGTAACTATCACAGTTCATGAGATACAGCCTGGTAACAGACGGACGGACAGCGGAATCTTAGTAATAGGGTCATGTGTTACCCATTGGGTACGGAACCCTAAAAATGGACAGGAGCATCGACCAGTGCTCTGGATATATTGTTTTTTAAAATATTTAGTTTGCTTTATTTTTCTTTATTAATCGAGATAACTGATATTTTAGTGTGCACTTGTTTCTGTTATAAATAAACCTATTTTTCTTTCTTTATACATACTAGTCCATACTAATATTATAAATTCGAAAGTAACTCTGTCTGTCTTTATGTTACCTTTTCACGCCTAAACCCCTGGACGGATTTCGATAAAATTTGGCAAGGAGATAGATGGCATCCCGGGGAAGGACATAGGGTACTTTTCATCGACATACCACGCGGGCGAGGCTGCGGGCGGAAGCTGTTATTATATCTTAAAAAGTAGGTAATAAAGGTACGTACTCCTTTTCTTAGGAAATACATAAACATAGCTGGCGCACTATAGTTGTAGGTACCTACTGCATATAGGTACACCTTATCATCCCTTCGAAAATTATAAGTTTAATTTTACGTTATGTTAAAAACTACGTCCGTTTTGGGAGTCGTCATTACATAATTAACAGTTAAATGATAAATGATGTTCTCGAAAAACATTTTTGCCCCATAAGGCGTTATTTATTTAATAACAGAGTTTTCCACCGAAATTGAAAACATTTACACAGTTTCTATCTTAAATGTTAGCAGAAATTTTATAATTTTATGAGGGCTATTCGAACTACTTACATCACAAATAAATAAACTCAGATTACATAAAAATATAGACTAACAGAACCACAGAAACTCCGTGCACATGACAGTACAATTAAATTAATAAAAGTAAGAACAGTAACTGAACAACAAAGGGACTTAATCCCTTTGATTGCAATAACGAATAACAAAGAAATTTTGTAATAAAGCAAAATCCATATTCATTGCCTCAGGGAAACCCGATCCAGACCAGCAGGGTAATTGCGTAACACACATTAAATGGCAATTGATTGCAATGCCTTTCATTTTGACAGTTAAGTTTGTGCCTCAGACCAAATAACAACCAACCAAAACATAGCGCTGTAAACAATACAGTGAAGCATGCCAAAACTACACCACAAATCTGTGCAGACACGCTCACACGCACACATTTACAATCACACTACACCTCACTAAGTGCACACATGTTTACGAAACAGACCTCACGTCACTGACAGCGCTATGTCTTGGTTTTTTATTTTTTCTGAGTGCTGAGCAGACAAATTTTTCAAACCTATAAAGGAATTGTCCTCGTATTGTGATTGAAGTGTGCTACGCAATTATCGACTTCTCGAGTAATCATTTCAGGAAGATCATAAGCCGCTCCTTTCCTGAAGTAGGGTCTAAATCTTTAAGTGCATTCTGACAGGAACTCGGAATTTACGAGGTCTCGACCTCGACATAAATAAAAAAATAAAATCAACGAGGTTGCGACCTCGACATACGAGTCGAGTAATTGTAGTTTGAAGTAGATACATAGTACTAAGTGCTACTTTTGTAGAACTTTCGAGTTTGTGTTTAGCACGATCTACACTTAGTAAATTCAAAGAAGTTACAGTGAACAGTGAACTTGAAGGTTGGCTGGCATTTTAACTGTTTTTATCTAATATGACGGCCTCGTTGGTCTAGTAGTAGCTACTGCTGAGCATGAGGTTCTGGGTTCGATTCCCAGGCCGAGCAAAGCGTTATTGGGTTTTTCCATCAGGAATTTCTCAGTAGCAACCAGGAGTCTAGATTTGTGCCCGGTCGCTCGCCCTCTATTACATGGTACTTAAATGTAACTGGAGAAATGTGGGTGTACTATAAATACACCTCTGCCTAACCCTTCGGGGATTATAGGCGTGATGTTATGTTATTTATCCACACTACACCATACTACACCACACGACACTACACCACACTTCACTGGTACCCTCACTCTTCAATAATAACTTTAAATTTTGTATCTTTTTAGGATTTCGTACCCAAAGGGAAAAATGGGATTACTAAGACTCCGCTGTCCGTCCGTCTATCTGTCCGTCTGTCTGTCTGTTTGTCTGTCCGTCTGCCACCAGGCTGTATCTCATGAACTGTGTTAGTCAGACAGTTGAAATTTTCACAGATGCTGTAGACGGACTTTTTTGACCTAGGCTAATCTCGTTGTTCTGAGAGAGTTAGTATCTGGCGCGTCTTTGTAACAGTGGAATTAATATTTAATGCACATAAAGTCACTACAAAGTTAATTAAAAAATCGTCATAAAGTCACACTCGCGCCCCCAGTGAGAGCCACCTTTTAGCTAAATAAACACATCTTTTATTAGTCCGAATTTACTTTATTTCATAAGCTTTTTTTAAACAACACCTACAATTAGTTATACAAACAATACAATATAAAGAAATATTATTTTTTATTAGAGACGATTAACTTATCTGTTTTAATTAAATAACAAATTCCTTATCAGCTGTTACCAATCCAAAACTGCTGTATTACATAAAAGCGAAACTAACAATATCTATATCTACGAGGATGAAGTTATGATGAGAGAGGTTATGTAAGATAAGAGGAGAGAGGAGATATCTTATAAAAAATTGAGTACAACAAGTTTTGACTACGAGTCTTCAACTTCTTCTACGGTATATGCCTAATTATATAGACTGAAATTGAATTCATGGGCATCCTCTTAACCCCTCATTGAACTCACCATTATGATCAACTTTCACTATGAGACCAACCCTGAAATCTCAAAGAAAAAAAACAGCTGTTCCCTACATTTTATTTTCGCATAGTTCATCAAAATAAGGGAACAGCTGATAATGTTTTCGCGGTTTCAGTGTTGGTACCATAGGGAAATTGTTCATAATTATGAGTACAATGACCCCTTAACAGGATGCTAATGAATTCCATTTCACCCTGTATACCAACGTAGTTATGTGAATAATTACAATTATTCACACATTTGAATAATTACAATTATTCACACATTTGAATAATTATAATTATTCACACAGCTGCAGCATTAAAAATTTCAGTGAAAACTAAATGTACAGAATATTATATCAAAGGCGAGCGATATTTCTCCCAAAACAACTTTAGTTACCTAAAATTCATGAGGACGCGAATTTCGGCCCGGGGTCGGTGGCACGAAAAGAAAACGGTTGGACTATCACATTGTTTGTTTGCCTCTATGGGCCGGCGGCGTTAGTATCTCATCTCATGCAATTTGCATTTGTTTAGCTACACAAAGGGCAACAAACTATCCATTACGACCCGCGACCTACCTATCTGTCCTTTACATTGTAAGCTATTGATATGTGGCGCTTATTTTGTCCGTCTTTGCATATATTTGTTGGATATTTATAGCCTGCCACATCCTTCTGAAAAGTTTATTCCTGATGATTTCAAACAAATTCTTTTCCATTTTAAATCCATGTTGTTTTAGTTGATAATTTAAAATAGAGAGGCTGGCGTTTAGCCACTGTAAGTCATGATTAGTCAACGATATTACACGCTTGCCTAGAAGTAACCAATTCACTCGTGTTTTGAACTATTCCAGGTTATAGCTGCCGAAAACACAGCTTTCGGCAAGGATTTCCATTCCTAAGCTAACTTAATACTACTTTATGCAGATATGGTGCATAAAGTAGTAATAATACTTTACTTAATACTTTATCTGCATAAAGTATTAAGTTATCTGGACAATAAAACAGTTGTTATTGCACCAAATGTTTCGTAAAATCAATGAGTATTTTTTATTCCAAAATCAATCGAACGAAATAAATATTACGGTGAATACCAGCTTGCATACTTAACGACGACATCTATCATAACCACAGACATTTTAAGCTCTCTAGGTACTTTCATCTAGTTATTCGCTGAAAAACTGTTTTTCAGTACATTACTCATACTAAGAGAAAGATAGATTGCTACTATTTATTCTACGTTTTTAAATATTATATTATGTCATTTGTTTTTTTTTAAGGAAATTATTATTGGTTTATCTTTGAAACTTAAGTATGTTTTCAATTAATAGTATATTTTCGTATAATTTATGCTATTAGAGATTTCTTTAAAAATCGTACCTGTAGTGGCTTACGACTTGTAGGTCGTCGGTTCGAACCCAGCCAGGCGTTTTACTCGTGAGGAAACCGGCATGTCATAGAACCAAAAATTCGAAATGTGGCATCTACCAACCAGCACTGGGCCCGCGTTGTGATTACGGCCCACTCCCTCTCACAGAGAGGAGGCCTATGTCCCAGCAGTGGGAAAGTTATAGGCTGATTGTGATGTGACCTAAATTGTAATATTTCGGATAACCAATTATCATGAAATGCTAATCGGTTATCCGAAATATTATGAAGCTCAGTTAAATGTGGTTTGTTTCTCTTGAATGTTTGACATACCTAATTACATCGTGATGTCAGTAGATGGTCATTTTATGCTTGTGGATCAAAATAGTAGTTTCATTAACATTTAGGGGTATGCGGAACAGGGTGTAAAGTTCACTCATCCACCATAGAAAAGGGAGGATCCTCCGACCAGACGGGTGTTGTGTCTGGCGGGCAACTGCCCGACGATTGATGTCGGGTTCTTGTATTATGTCCATTGCACGGTAAACTTTAATTGCGCGATGCAGGATTTATGTGACGTTAGGATTTTTGTGTGACGTCAGGTCTTTGATGCGTAGTTTTCATGTGGCTATTTAGATACCGCAAAAAACATAATATTTATGTTATACATATATATACATAATATTTATGTTATATATATACATATATTTAGAAAACATATAATTAGCCACCAATACAACCTTAGTTGCTATAAATATCTACTATATAGGTACTGGCACCAACTTTCAAACAACTGTACAAGTACATAAGCTTTGGTGCCGTAATAGCTTGAAAAGAGGATTCACTTGGAACCCAAGTTGGGTAGCAGCCAGGAAAATTCTGCCATTGTACAAGTTTAAACTTATATGTATTAAACATAAATAAATAGTCACGTTGACAGAACATTTAATAAGGTTCTTGGCGCACGAGTTCTTGCCACTTAAGGCCATACCCTACCTCAAATTGCTTAGCATGATCCTCCGTAAAGCCGAAAATACTGCAGCATTAATTTTGAAATAAATATATGTTAAAGTTGAGGATTGATGTTTGGCGAAAACACGATTAGGTACATAAAATTTTCTCTATAGAAAAAATACAAAGTTATCCGAACTATAAACCGCTGGTATTAAAAAAATAATTTAAATTAGATCATGAAACTTTGCGTAATAACTGAACTAACTTTTAAACAGATCTTAAATATGTTTTTTATTTTTTAACCCCTGACGGAAAAAGAGGGGTGATATAAGTATAACGTATGTATCTCTGTGTCCGTCTGCGCCATCGTAGCTGCCAAACGGCTGAACCGATTTTGATATTTTTTTGGTTTGTTTGAAAGGTAACTTGATCGAGATTCGAGAGTGTACTTAGCCATAAAAAAAAAGTTTAAGTATTAGACGCTTTGTTTTTGTCGGGAGTTTTTTTAATTTTTAAAGGGTACTTGTTTAATTACCATTATTTTCACCGTAAAAAGCAATTACCTAAACTATTCGAGGCTTGAGAACCCCACTTCGTCTCGCTCTCAAAATAAGATACTATCAAAATGTGAAAGCCTCTGCCTACCCGTTCGGGGAATACAGGCGTGATGTTAAGTGTTGTTGAATATAAATTGACGTCACACAGTGCGAATAACAAATCCCATATTTTACCATATTGACAATTCATGGTAAAATATGGGAATTTTACCATTTGTAATCGATTTGGTTCGTTATCGAATCCAAAAAAATCAGAATGGAGGACTGATTGGAATTATCATAAATAATATCCGCATAGAAATCACAATATCTTCTCGGTTTTTTTGTTGTGATACGCGCGTTTTCTAACCAAAAAAATCTATCTGCCTAGCCTTTTCCCACCTATTTTGGGGTCGGCTTCCAGTCTAACCAAATGCAGCTGAATACCAGTATTTTACAGGCCTATGTCCTATGTCCACTGGAGGCCTATGTCCACTGCTGGACTTAGGCCTCCCCCAAGCACCGCCACTACGACCGGTTCTGTGATTCTCGCATCCAGCTTCAACCAGGTCATCGGTCCACCTTGTGGGGCCTTCCAACGAGTTCCTTGATAAATAATAAGGATTCATTCAGAGGTATTTTGAATTTACATTACTGCCGTTGTTTATATGTAAACTTGCTACTATGTATAATCTAGATGGTACGTACTGTTCTTGTTTCAGAATTAAGCACATTATGTATAGGTATTAGAACAAAGTTCTATACTGATATTGTTAATGGTAAAAGTTTATTACGTGTTTATAATAAACATCAGTTTTGAACACATAACAATCTACGCAAACTATAACTTTGCAAATCGACTTTTTGGTACATTCTTGAATCGGTAATCTTATTCGTACTGGCACAGTAAATAAGTGATTGAGTTTTGTGCTATGACCGCTATGAGTCGAGGGTTCAATATCCGTTTTTTTTTTTTTTATATTCGTACCAGATACAATAGAAAAAAAAATTGTTTCTGCGAACATAATATTACCTACCACCATCTCCACAATTGTCAAATGGATTGGTTGTTATATTGGCGGGCAGAACGACATACACGCTAGACTCGCGACAATCTAAGAAGTCCGTTTTGACAGCTATCAAAATGCTTTGTGTAGCGATGAAAAAAAAAAATAGTTTCTTAAAAACTGATTCTCGAGACATATCGATTGAACATACTTAGAGAGTTTGTAATTTACGACTTATCTACATTGATAAAAACTGATTCGCAAGGCTTAACGTTTTATTACATGTACGTGAACGAAACGTCAAAACGGACTTCTTAGATTGTCGCGAGTGTAGTAAGAATCATTTTCTTTTTACTTGTTATTAAGAAAAAAATATTTATTTTTCCCAGAATGTGTGTGTGTGTGTGACACTAATTAGCAAGCAGTCTTGGATTTAAAGTAGTGTGTATTAATAAACTAAGTAGTTTACCTAGGCAACGTGTGGCAACGAGGTCTTCGCTGGTTATAAACGTGAACCCAATTACTGAATAATATCTCTGAAATCTTCATCCCTTTTGTTATTCTACGGTACCTTTTAGAAACAACCTGTGATTACAACTATGTTTAACATGATTTGTACATTTAAAGGATCATTCTAAATGTCTCCCTTGTTGCCAACTAAATTAAGGGTTTTGAGGTTGGATTGCGGTTACCGGACTTACCCTAGTCTTACCCGTTACCCTCCCAAGTAGTTACCATAATAGGTCCGCTAGTAACGTATCAAATCCAGGAAACGGTTAACCTGAATCTAAGGGCAATCTACTGAAGTGATTTGAAACAATATGCTAGTAATTAGTTTTGGTACGTGGTTTTGATGGCGTGCTCGGTTCCTGAAAGCTACGGACTGTTATTGGTAACTTTTACGTAAATAATTTAATCGCCTTATTTTTAAAGACAACACGATACCAAAACATTCGCTTTCCCAGAAACGACCAAATCAAGTAAATTTTTTGCGAAAAAAATCAAAGAAATCAATTTAACATCTGAAACGGAAAAGTTAAACACAAACAAAATCACGATCGCATCAACAGCCTCAAGATTAAAGGTACCTACTGAGTGAGTACCTACTTACTGCCTGCCTTATTTATTTCTCGTGGCTTTTAGATATTTTCACAAATGATGCTGCGGTTCAACATTCTTTCCTAACCGTTCGTGTGGAAAGAAATCAAAGGATCTCTGCGTTTTCGTAGCCAGCTAGGTAACTGAAATTTCACGGGTCGTTGAGCAACGTTTTTGGTCAAAAAGGGAGCTTATCTTGGGGATGAAAACCTTTTAAAGTATTCTAGGAATATTATCTTTCTTTTTGTACGTTGAAGTACTGAAATGTTTAATTATTCAGGGACAAAAAAGGAAGGTATTCTTAATTTGGTGAATGTAAAAGGCTTTCATGCAAATATCGTGTGCGCTGCGACACTTATTTTTAAATGTCACAGCAGCATGCTGAGATAGGAGCCTTTTGGCCTCGTACAGAACTTTTTTTTTAAAATCATTTCTTTTTAAATAGTAGTATATAATTTTGTTTTTTATATTTTTATGATTATGTTTAGTTTAGTTTGTGAGAGTCCCACTATGTCTTTCTTTCTTTCTTTCTAAATATTTTAGAAAATCTGTGAGCTTATTAGAGTTCTCGTAAGTATAATAATTTATTTGCTACAAATTCCGGTAACATAGTGAGTAATACCGAGCTACTTCTGCCTACATATAGGTATGTAAGTGTTACCGTTACTATTTTACGAAGCGAGATTAAATTTCAAGAATGCGAGGAAGTAAATTGGATTTTACCGCAACATATCGTATTCGGGTATATTTGTGCGTCACGATTCTGGGTGTGGGTAGGTATCATGTGTTAGATTACGAATTATTATGAATTAAAGTTAACGGCTTTGGGGGAAAACTAAATTAGAGACGTTTCATAACGGGGTGCTATGAAACTAGCTAGTTTTGAAATTAGCTCCTAATGTTTATTATCTTAGTGTGATTTAATAAATTGTTATTACAACCGGTGTCTTTGATAAGTCCTATAAAATATAGTGTTTTGAATTTTGTGTCTCAATCTTACTGTTTATTTTTTTTATTTTAATCTTAAATATTGAATTTTAATTTTGATTTTAATACCTAATAATTTTGATTTTCGTTTTGATTTTGATTCTAATTTCGTTTATGATTTTGTTTTTTTACATAATGTTTTGATCTTTGTTTATAATTGATTTTTCTATCCTCATTACTAGTATACAATTTTGTTAAAACGAATATTTATGAAACTGTCTTTATGTAAGTGCTGTGTAGATACGCCTGTAAGTGACTGGTTCACCATAACTCAATACATTATGTATTTTTTTTATTAGTTGTTTTTTTTTTAATGTTTCGTTGGTGTACTTTTCAAATAAATAAATAAATAAACGAAAGCAAGGAATTGCGAAGACCTTAGTTCTGTAGTTTCTTCTTAAACGTCAAAGTGTACGAAGGGTAGCTTAGAGAAAGCACTTGCTTTAATTGTAATTGAATTGTTTAGGTATCAATGTTTGTATTTGGGCTTCCGGTAAAAGTTTCAGGATTTCCAAAAAAAATACCACAACGGGGTACAATTGTGGATGAAAGTTTGTATGGGAAAGCTCAAAATAGTTTCAAATAATATAAAAAGATTCTAGAAATGACAACCTAATATTTTTTATAAGTTGGCTTTAACAACAAACAAACTTTACATTATCTACTTGTATTTAAAAACTCATTAAATGTATGCCACAAAATGTGTCATGTGGTAAACAAAGGTCAAAGAATAATTACTTCATGTCACAAATGTCGGCCACGCACTCAATGAGTGAATATCAATCACCATTTTTTAAAAAAACAGCCACACTATTGATTTTTCAATTAAACAGCGTATTCGATGATTATCTCAGGTTAGAATATTCGTATAAATATTTGTATTAATCACTAGCTTCCGCCCGTGGCTTCGCCCGCGTGGTATGTCGATAAAAAGTAGCCTATGTCCTTCCCCAGGATGCCATCTATCTCCTTGCCAAATTTTATCTAAATCCGTTCAGTGGTTTAGGCGTGTAAAGGTAACATACAGACAGACACACACAAAAATCCTGACGTCACATAAATCCTGAATCGCGCTTAAAGTTTACCGTGCAATGGACATATATACAAGCACCCGACATCAATCGTTGGGCAGTTGCCCGCCAGACAATACACCCGTTTGGTCGGAGGATCCTCCCTTTTTCTATGGTGGATGAGTGAACTTTACACCCTGTTCCTCATACCCCTAAAACTTTATTATATAAAAATTAAAGTAATAAAAACTAAAACCCAACTACGACTAAAAAGGTATAAACAAGACATCACAGTCACACGTGTTAGGGCCATAAATCAAACAGATTAAGTGTGACTCCGGATTTTTAATTTGTCTGTCTGTGGTGTCTTGTTTATACCTTTTTAGTCGTAGTTGGGTTTTAGTTTTTATTACTTTTTTTTAAAATTCTTTTAGGGTTATAATATATATATTTTTTTAAAGTGTGTGAATTTAGTGTGACGTAGCCGATAACCAGCGGACGATCAAGACGCTTCCAACGATACCTCATTTGTGAAATTGTGATGAGTCGTTTAGAAGATATGAGGGAACAGATGAACATACATACATAATACATACCGGTCAAAATCATAACCCTCCTTTTTTCTTCGCCGTAGTCGGGTAAAAACTACATACTATTTTACATTCATCCAACTATAGCTTTAATCCAAACCTCATTCACACACGGTCAGGATATGATTGAACACTTATTAAAAAAACAATCGTTGATTGAAAATTAACGTATGCACATAATGCACATACCACAAACGATTGCTTCAATATTCATGAACAAATTATTAATTCCAAGAGGATTTATTTTAACTGAATGTTCTCCCCATTCTCCCCTCTCTCCATCATAGTTTTATTTTTGTAACATTTGTGTTGCTGCTACTCTATTTGATAAATGATACGAAATATAACACATGTTCTTGGCTCTTGAGTACACGTAATCCGTCCTTTTCGTACGAGAATTAGTAAAGTAAGAGCCTTTCGCTGGGGCTTAGCTGCCGAATGTAAAAGCTTATCACTGCAATTTTGTTTTATTTAATACATTAGCCTTTCACGAACACGAAATAAAGCTTTATTTGATCAACTTTGATTTAACTTTATACCGTTTTGATATTAAGAAGGAATGAGTTATGCATACAGACAAATTCAAAACGGTAAAGGAAACTGGTATGTCATAGAACCAAAATATCGGAGCAACGAAAAACAACCGCACAACAGTAACCATCCCGCACTGGACCCGCATGGTTGATATCGCAACACTCCTCACTCACAGAGAGGACCCTGAATCCCAGCAGTGGGAACGTTATAGGCTGATTATGACTAATTCAGCAAATAATTCCACGTTCGCAGGACCTGCAAAATGACATGGCGAAAAAATGTCGAACCATTTTATTCCCTAATGTAAAACATAATATTTACAGCTTAAAACGACTTTTTTTATCTTCGCTGAGCCACAATAGGAACCGTCGAAAACACGGAATGATAATATTGTTCTGCCTGTTTCAAGGAAAATGCAACTTGTAACTTGCACATAAGGTTTGTATTAAAACGGTTGAAGGAGATCATTTTTTGGGAAACATTTCGTTTGGTTAACCAGACCATATCGGTAGACGTACATTCAAAGTTCGTTAACTTTTATCATAGAAGATATGAAGCATGATAATCGAATGCAGAATCAAATTAGCAAACCCAAAGAGGAATCTATTAAAACAGTTTTTTTGACATCATCAACTCACATGCAATCTCACCAGCTATGGTAGAAGTATGGTAAGTAGTATGGTAGTATGGTTCTTGAAGTATTTGCAAAAATCACTCGAAATCAAAGTACAAGCAGCTGGTGCTAGATCATTCTTTTCTATCATCCCTGAGTGGCATTTAACGTGAATGATAGAAAAAGGGCAACCTTTGCATAAACTCGCACATAAAATTTTAATATGACATAACTGAGATGCTAGAATATGAATAAAATACTGTAGAAAATATATACGAGCTTGTTGAAAATATTAGCGAGACAAAAAATATTATCTCAGCATACTGTTACAGACGAGTATTAAGCTAAACAGCATTTTTTTAACAACCCACGCTCTCGTCACTAAAAAATTAATGCGGGGATTTTAATGAAATTTTCGCCGCTGTGATGCTTAGCACCGCAATATGCTGGCCCTGCTTTACATGCTCTATGTAATTATTTTATTTGAGTCTTTACTTTAGCATTCTTGTTTTGTTAACATAGTAGTGTTTTTGATGTAGTCTTTTCTGTGAGTAATTGCTGTTGAAGTATGCTGTGGTATGAGTAGTTTCTATGAAATACAGGGTTTTATGGGAGCAATATGATACTCTGGATATTAATAGAATCATGGTTATGAATAATTTTCGTAAGCGGAAAGGTACGGGTAAGCTATATACCGGGGCTACCAGTAAGCGTTGGGGGAATAAATGATCCAGAGGGAATTGCAAACATGTTCATGGAACACTTTAAGTTCTCTCAGTTACGATGACTGGTGCTGAGTCCCGCCCCGTGAGGGAATGGAACCGGTAATGAATTTTCGGCTAAACATGTCAGAGCTATAATTAAAAACATGAGTAGAGGCAAATCTCCCGGACACGATGAACATCGATCATTTTAAGTTTGCAGGTGTTCATCTGTCAAGGGTTCTGTCGTTGTTTTATTCACTGTGCATCAGCGGCGAGGGGTCAATTTTTATGAGAGTGAAGCCGGAACGGTGCCTGTCTGAACGTACTTACTTATGAATACAGTAAACATTAATTAAAGACTTTCCTTAACTTAATGTAACACCATCTATCGCCAAGTAGCAGAACCAAACAGACGCTTAATATAACTTTATTTTTTTTACAGAAATAAACTCAAATATAATTTTAAAATTATTAAAGGATCAAATAAAATACACGTGAATAGGTGAAAACTAAATAAAATGTGCAATATTCCTCTATCTCGTTCTCGCTGACGCATTTTTCTATATCTGTCTCTATCGTAACCCGGTGTACACCGGCTTGCTCTCGTCCTTATCAAGTGGTGCCACGTGACCTAAAGTGACGTCATGACGGGATCACTATTGTATGAATTTTTAGTTCCCGATTCTGACGTTTTGGCGCCGGGTTATTTTAGGAAACTTTTTGTTTTTGTTGTAATTCAAAGGTACCTGTTGTTTGAATGTTATGGTGAATTAAATAGAAGTAGTGTAACTATATTTTTGGCAATAGTAAACGATATTGACTGTGCTAATTTTCAATAGCAGTAGACTTGCTGATGCGAACCTCCAAAGGGAAGCCGGTAGGAATCGTGTTCTATGGTGCTTTCGCCACTGCTGTGCATTAGTGACTCAGCTGAATGAATGAACACTATAATAGTACCGATAGCCAAAATCGGGACAGAAGATATCTCGGACAAGTGAAGCTGGTGACCTATCTCTTTTGCGACGACTATTGCTAAAATATTGGACATTATGCTTGATTCGTGCTTGAAAAATCATCTAGGCTTGCACGACGCACAATTTAGGTTTGAACCTGAACTTTCAACGGAAAGTGCAATCTTAAGTTTCAAGAATACTGTATGATCGTAAAACATTGGTATATGCCTGTTTCCTTGATCTTTACAATGCCTTCGACCTTGTGTCATACGATGTTACTTGGTCATCTTCTGTGCAAAATGCTTCAAACTTAAATAACAATAATATACCTACTAACACTGGCCTAAAATAACTAACTGGTCTGTGTGTCTGTCTGAATAAAGAAATATTGATTGATTTATTTTCGAAAACTGTTCTGGAATAACTTATTTTTTATAAACTTCTATAACAGTACAACTTACCTACCTTATTTACATGGCTTAGATGGTTTCGTTCGGATAAGGTTTTTTTTTTTTTTTTTAATATGGAATTGGACAGGGCACGTAGCGAGGCTAGAGGACGATAGATGGACTAGCAGGGTAACAAAGTGGATGGGCCCATACGTCAAGCACCTCCAAGGTAGACCTCATACGAGATGGGCAGACGAAATAACAAAAATAGCTGGTCCCTGCTGGCCGCAAATAGCTCAAGATAGGGACAAATAGACTTCTTTAGAGGAGGCCTTTACCTTCGCCTGAGGGGTTCTTGCATAAGATTTTTTTTAATAATTTTTTTTTTATATGTGTAAACACTAAAATTAGTAGACGCATTTTTTTTCGTTATCATACTCTGTAACTTTCTTGCACGAAATAAAAGGCTTTTTATTTTATTTATAAGGTTTTATTTTTTATTTTTTTCGACCGAATTCACGGATAGGTATAGAGCTACTTATTTCAAGAAAACCACGACACATCACTTCTGTCTCATTACCTACCAAACAACAAACAACATTCCAGCCATGTTTGGCAAATAACCATTCTAAACAATTTATGAATAAACTTCACAATATGCTCCATTTGCATTCGTCTTACCCTCAATATACCATCAAAAGTTGTTCTGTAGCCGTTCAAACTTATCGTCACACATGCCCATATGCCGACGCCTTGCGAAATCGAAGATGGTACAGTCCACCCCACGTCTGTGGTAAAAGTAGTTAACTCTACAATCGACATTTTGTTATCCGACTGCCCCAGAAGGAGGGTAATGTTTTCGACAGTATGTACGTATTTATGTTTGTATGTATGTATGTCTATTTCTTTGGCACGCTCTGTAGCCGAAATAGCTTGATGGGTTTTTGTTGTCATTTGGCAAAGTCGATGTCGAAAAAATAATTACGCAATATTGTCTTTGGTCCCTGGCCTTGACATCAATCAATGAACAAACATCAAGTAGTAGAATAAGTATGAACAATATTGTCAAACTTTTTTCTTTTTTATTGGTTGAATACGAGGCTTTTGGCTACTTTTGTTTATGAGTATTTTGTCTTTTTTTTTGTTGTGTATGCCTTTTTTGTGCAAAATAATCAATTTTTCTTTCTTTCTTTCTACTCTGATTTTGAAGTGGCCTAGCGTAGAACGGGGATTCAGTAAAAGGAGAGGCAAGTTTAAATTGGTTTTGTTACCAATCACGTGTGGCCTACTGTACCTAAATTCAGTTATTAGTATTCATGCCTTCCCTCTCATGTTGCCATGTGTCACCAAACATTGTACTGAGCATAGATATAATTAATTAGAGATAAATCTTCTGCTTTATTTTGGATATATATATATTTACTATAATTATACTAGCCTCCGCCCGCGGCTTCGTCTGCGTGGTATGTCGATAAAAAGTAGCCTATGTCCTTTCTCATGCTCTAGACTATCTGTGTACCAACTTTCATTTAAATAGTTTTGGCGCGACAGACAGACAGACAGAGTTACTTTCGCATTTATAATATTAGTAAGGATTTAGGATTTCATGGGGTTATTAATGAATTTCCCTTTTGGGCTGAAGGAAAAAGGAAATTCTTTAATGTCAATTCGACCATGACCTTTTTGAACTGGTACAAAATGACAAAATAAGTTTGACAGCTGTATTTATTTGTCGATTGGTTGAGTTACCAATTGCAGGTCTTAAGTAAGGTAAGGTAGAGCCTTAAGTAAATTGAAGATATTATGTAACTTGTGATTTTAATTTTTTGCACTTAACGATAAGTAACATGTTTTATTTACATTTAATTTGTTTTTTACCCGACTACGGCGAAGAAAAAAGGAGGGTTATGATTTTGACCGGTATGTATGTATGTATGTATGTATGTTCATCTGTTCCCTCATATCTTCTAAACGTCTCATCACAATTTGACAAATGAGGTATCGTTGGAAGCGTCTTGATCGTCCGCTGGCTATGTGATGTCACATAAAAATAGGCTATGTGACGTCACATAAAAATGGCGCTCTCTAGAGAACACAAAGTCAGGATCTAAAAAAAAAAAATTGTTTAATCGTACCATGTTTGGTATCAAATGAAAGGGCTTAATGAGCACATTTCAAAAATATAAATATTATAAACCCAAAAGAATTAAAAAAAAAAACAAGTAATAAAAACTAAAACCCAACTACGACTAAAAAGGTATAAACAAGAGACCACAGACAGACAAAGACTTTTTAGTCGTAGTTGGGTTTTAGTTTTTATTACTTTATATATGTTATGGTTGAAATAGCTACATAGACTCAAGATTATGTGATGTGTGCGAAAATAACGTCATGTCATCATGGAAAATGATGAACCGATCAAATTGATTTATCGGTGGTCTTCCAGTGGAAATGCTCAAAGTGTTCGTCCATTTGAATAACAGGAAGCACACGGTCCGTCGCCGGAAGTGGTCGTGATGCGGGATAACTTCTGGTTCCGGTGTACGTGCCAGTCCAGTGACATATTAGTGGGTATGGTATGTCGGGAGCCGTATTGTGTAGACGTGATATGTCTTCAAGTTATGTTTAGTATAATATTAAATATTTCGTATTAGTGTTGCTTGTGAATCTGTGCATCAAAAAGAAAAGGGAATCTTATGAAATGAAATGAAATTGTTTATTCTGTAAATAGGATATCGGAATCACTTTTACACATGATATAAAAAAAAAAAATAACTTGATGAGGTCGGCGTTTCCTATCTGACTACTCTGAGAAGAATGGCCGAAACAAACGCAGAGGTCGCAGTCTCTTTTAAGGTCCAGACATAATCTTGGTCAGGTCATATGAGGATCATGTAGATTAATGTCTGAAATGGTCTTTTGAGGAAAGAACCACACAGAATGAGTGGACCTGTCCAGTCAGTGCAAGCAAAACATCATACAATTTTACCCGTCTTTTAAAACGGAGGAGATTATGCATTTGGTTGGTTTTCAGCTCTAGTCGCGGGTTCAGTGAGAAAACGGCCTAGAAAGCTGTTTAGCGTCTGAGTACCTTTAGATTTGTGAGCTCACAAGAAAAACCCCAATGTTCACTCTAAAAAAGCAACCAAGTTAACGTTTTTTCGAAAAACGCCGTTTTTCTGTATCTCCATTAATGTATCAATTTCAGGAAAACTGATCAGAAATATTCCATAACAGCACAAACGTACTAACGACGACGTAAAAAACAGAAAAACGGCGGAACGTTACGTCGCGTCGCCGCACCGAACGGTGTCATGTCTAATGCATAGTAATGAACTTCGAAATCCGAAACCCGAACACACGTTGACCACTAAAAGCAAAAGATACGAAACTGCACGGATATTTCCCGATTCCTATAATTTACGGACCGTTACTGACGTGTTATCTGCACCAATACTGCATCATAACTTCTGAAGCGTACCTAAGTGTGGTACCATCGTAATAATGAGTAAGAAATAATTGTTTTACAATAGAACAGTATTTTTATTGGCCCAACAACTATTGGTGTAGGTACCAGTAAAACTACAAAAAAATCTTGCTTATCATTTTATAATTTTATGACGTGTAACCGAATAAACAGGATTTATTATTATCTGAGCAAAGTTTTACAATTGCCTTTGAAAAAACACGGTATGTACAGTCAATCAATCTGCCTAGCCTTTTCCCAACTATGTTGGGGTTGGCTTCCAGTCTAACCGGATGCAGCTGAATACCAGTATTTTACATGGAGCGACTGCCTATCTGACCTCCACAATACAGTACCTGGGTAATACGATACCCCTTGGTAAGACTGGTTGTCAGACTTTCGGGCTTCTGACGACCCGTAACGACTGTCAAAGATCCACGAAAGACAGCCGGGACCAACGGCTTAACGTGCTTACGGTATGTACAGTCAAACAAGGTAATTGGTGTACAGGTAAATTGAATTCATTTTCCGTTACACTGCCAAAATTAGTTTTGTTTGTGTGTGTAATTTAACTTTTTGAGCTTATGGCTTAGGAGAGTGACGTAAAAGGATTGTTGACTACTGAAAATACTTACAAAATTGTTTAAAGTAGTTGCAAGCTATCTGCCTGTATACCAAATAGCTTGTTCGACTGTAGGTACTATAATTCGTGGCACTGTCAGATAAAATGAACAAAAAATGCCCGACTTTGACTTTAGGACCTCACCTGTGACCTAAAAGGTGGGGCAAATTTTCTCGCCATATCACTTCCAATTACAAGACACAAGAGGTTCAAACAATATCACATTTCTGAAAGACTTTCCTCACCTTGATCTGGCGTTGTGTTAAACAGCAAAAGGAATGGCCATTGTTTTGAAGGAACACAAAATTTCAATGGCCCTTTGTGTATCATGTAACGATTCTATTATATTTTGTTGTTGTGTGATAAATAATAATGTCATTGACAGGTAAACAACTAACAATACACCCGTGGTAAGTTTCCACAGGAATGTGTAAACTTCAGAGCTAGTCTATAGAGCAGGGGTGGCCGACTTGATTAGATCCAAGATCTACTGTTTACTGACGAAAACCTGTGCGATCTACCAATTACATACTTCTTGAAATCTTAAATGAAACAGCATAGTTCAGTACACAATTATGTAGTGTTTTTTATTTTATTAATAGGAAAAAAAACTGAAAATTATTTTTAGTAACTACTTATTTATATTAGTGTGAGTATTGCGTCTGAGCATCTTCCCCCGCGTCCCACACGCTTCCCGCTTATTGTTCCTCACGTTCCGAAAACAAAAGAGAGCTATGCTGCGTAGAAGAGAGGATAAATAACGTGACGGAACGGCGATTGAAAAAGGATACAACATGATGCGTGCAGCAGTTGGTGATTACGTTGCGCAGTCTGTTCTACGTAAAACCCGTGCGCATTAACATGGCACCTGGCTCAATGACATTTGCAGCTCCCCCCGCTACCCCGCACGGCGGCGGCGGGGCGCGGCGCGGGTAGCGGGGAGTATTGAGTTCCGAGCCAGGTGCCATGTTAATGCGCACTGGTTGTATTTATATTTTTTGCCTTGCCCACGATCGACTGGATTACTAGTCGCGATCGACCGGTTGGCCACCCCTGCTATAGAGGGTCCTTATTTATGCTTGTTGTTGCTCAGCTGTCAATGCCTTTCAGTAAATAGATTGTACGGAAATTTCTGTTGGATTTAACAGAGGATTATTATTGCTAAAACATCACCTATCTGCCAGTGACCATCCCTTCAAAATCAGTCCAGCAATTTCCGAAATTAGCTGGAACAAATACAGACAAAAAAAAAAATTTTTTTTTTTTTTTCACTTACTGTTTATAGATACTTTCATATATTACGCGTTAAGTAAACATATGGGGGCTTAAAACAGTCACCTTGGCAGAATCACCATAGGAAAATATTATGAATCATCTTAAAATGTCACAAACTGACAATTCATAATATTATTATCTGCGTGCGATTCATATTACGAAATAATTCATCTGTTTGACAGTTTTGTATGGAGATTCGTAAAATGGTCCACACATTATGAATTGCTGTGTCAAATTAGAGGAATGCCTAATGACAACTGGAAATTCAGGAAATGAACTGCTTTTAGAGGAATTGCTAATGTGGCCGTTTTAGGCCCCCTGTTAATTTTTCATTATAAACAGACAATTAAATTTTATTTCTTTGTATGTATATAGAAGTAAAGGAAAATAAATTGCTGATGCTTTATAACGCGCTCAGTCGTGAACGTCGGGTATTATCAGTAATTAAATTAGACTTGCAAAACGTATACTTATACTATACATAAGTATGTTTACCTCCGCATTCATTATTTCCTGTACGCACAGCGAAAATTTAGCGTATTTCACGGAATATTGTTTCCAGTTTGTGCAAACTCGAATTCATCAAGTTTCGGGTTTCGGAAACATTTTTGCTTTGAGCGCAACCTGAATGGAATTGTTTTCATCTCCGAAAGATGAGATTATTTTTATTTTAGAGGACTTTGTCCCGTTTCATCAAATTGTCGAGGTTAATAAGATTTTAATAATGGATGCGAAGGTGTCAAAGTTGTTACGTGCGGGTCATTCAGCCTATTGTATCGAGTTTACGAGCAAGCGAGCTCGTAAAGTAAGTATTGCTGAAGGTTCAGCTATCAATAAACTTTATACTGTTAAAGTTGCAGCCGTTTCGTGGAAAATGGACAACAAACCTTAAATTGCAAGAATCAATATTCAGGCCTGTTCAATCTTCACCTTTCCTTGCCCTGGTCGATAGATGGAGAAGCTTTCACAAGACAGACAATGCAGTATACTGAGAAGTACATTGTTCTAAGACGCGAACTATCACACAATGGTAACCCTGCACATGGGCTCGCACATAAAGTTAACTATTCATGAAGCCATAATCAATCATTTCTCGGTGAGGAACTTTTGAGATGGGAGCTTGATCTTGTTTCATTGTCTATCGCAGACATGCTATCTATCACCCCAACACTGTTCAGAGTTTAGTTTTCTAAGTTATATCTAAGTTTAGCTGTCGTTTTGACTATATTTTAGTTGCATCTAACTTATAATTTGTATATTATATGTCACTTTAATAGTAACATATTATACACATAAACCTTCCGGAATAAATTCTCTAAACGATCGTGAAAACCTCATCAAAATTTGATGCATGGTTTAGAAGCACAACGCGAACATACAGACAAACACGAAAAGCAACTTTAATTTATAATATTACTAGCTGATGCCCGCGGCTTCGCCCGCATGGATGTCAGTTATTATATACTAAAACCTTCCTCGAGAACCACTCTATCCATGCATTGGTGAAAACAGCACGAAAATCGGTGCAGTAGTTTTTGAGTTTATCGCGAACAGACAGACAGACAGACGTGGCGGAGGACTTTGTTTTATATATGTACCTATTAGGACGTATATAAGATATAGATATAGAAATAATAGAAAGACAAAGTAATAAAAGGCAATTCTTATGAGAAATTGCCATAGTGTCTATGTTTTGTATTTATTAATATCAGTGATTTATTTACCAAATTTTTCCTTCGAAATGTTCTGGTTTAGTACTTACGTAAGTAAAGTTATCACTTTACTCCATATTTGTTCGGTCTCCCTAAGACAACGTATTTGGAGTTTGGCCAAAAGTGTGTACTGCCCCTCACCACACTGTAACTTCATAAACACAACCATATCCGAGCCACTTCACCCACCTACCGAGAATACTTGTAAAGTAGGTCTCGTAATATACAGAAAGTATCGTTTAGGAATACAATTTTCTTTTTAGTATTGTTAAATACTTAGGAACCAATCGGAGACTGAAAAGTTGTGCGGAAATCGGTCATCTGGTGATGCGAAGGAATGAGGGAAAATGTCCCGAGGAAAGTTTTGGATATGGCTATACGAGTAGGGGAAGACCAAAGAAACGATGGATGGAATGTGTGAAAGATGATATGGCTAGAAAGGGGGTGACTATCGAGATGACGGCTAACAGAGATGTATAGGATAAAGGGACATGTTGCGCCGACCGCGAATAAATTGGGATAAGGGCAGGAGAATGATGATGACTTAGGAACCAATCGGAACTTCGGAAAAAGAAAATCACTTTTGAACAAAATCCAGGTGTGGTGAGATATTAAAAACTGTTATATCCCTTAACAATAAATTAGTCTCTCGTTCTACTTCTTGACATTTCTTAAGGTGGATGCGCTAAGGTGGCCCGCGAAATTCAATTTTTCTGAAGTTTTTTGCAATTTGCAGGTCAGCATCAGGTTGTATGTTGATCTAAATATTACTACGACCGTAACAAACATGGATTTACAGAATTATAAACATTAGAATCAGCAATACAACTCTCTAAGTTCATGTAGGTGTGTAGTGCATTGAACGACGAATTCATGAAATAGTCATTATTAGTCATAGAACAATGCAAAAAACGTAAGAAAATTTGAATTTCGCGGGCCACCTTATTGCATCCCCCTTAAGCCTCTAAAGCCTAAACCTCCAATCTCGAAATTAAACCTGGCTCCTAACCATATATTTCTGGTGAATGTGTCCCAATTGGTCCCAATCTACTATTGATCATCAGTTTTTTGGCTTACTATCCTCTGATCTGCCTAGACAAGTGACAATCGCTTCGAAAGCGTTTTGGATTTCTACAACGACTTTCAACAGGATTGACATACCTAAGCTTTTCGATAGCTTATGTCAGTCCTATAAATTGTTGCCTTTTCCATCATCGTTATAGAATTTCACTTTGTCTCAGGATCTACTACTATCAATCTTTAAAAAACTTTTCCAAAAATAGAATATTTCAAACATAGTTCTCCTAAAGCACAACGTTCATCACAATTTATTCGCAAGAGCAGCTCAACGATACACCAGGGGGCCTAAACCGGCACATTTGCAATTCCTCTAAGTTCATTTCCTGAATTTCCAGTTGTCATTAGCCATTCCTCTAATTTGACATACAATTCATAATTTGTGAAACATTTTACGAATCTCCATAGAAAACTGTCAAACAGATGAATTATTTCGTAATAAATGAATTACACACAGATCATAATCATGAATTGTTAGTTTGTGACATTTTACGATGATACATAAAATTTTCATATTATGATTCTGCTAAAGTGACCGTTTTAAGCCCCCAGTTATATAATCCCTCAAGACTTTAATCAAAGGACAAGACTTAAACTCCATCTGTCAAGAAACATTTAGGTGAACGTTAGCGGCAACGGACAATTTGAACTGGTCCGTAGTGGCTCCGTGCCAAAGTTTGTGGTTAGTTCCCCTGAGTTTTCGGAACCTCCAGTGTATTAACAGTAGCTATCGATTGACCGCTTAACTATTTTAACTACTAAGAGGCACTTACGGAAACTTTACAAGAATTTCTAATAACTAAGAATGTTTTAGCAGGAACAATTTGGAAGTGACCATCTACGGATATTAGAGCTGTAGATCAGCATAATTATGTACCTACGTATCTTTTGAAATACACACTGGGCAGCTCGAGTATGTGTGCAGATGGGCGTGGTGTGGTGCGTACGTCTGTGCGTGTGTGTGAGCATACGGCGCACAAAAATACAAGGCGATGTGCCTACCTTTTATAATAATGTTAAGTGTTAAGTAATAATTTTAAGTAAGCTAAGAGCTAAGCTAAGCTGTATCCACGAGATCACTACCGATAAACTGTCCTGCAGTTTGGCAGATTTGTGTAATACATACTTGTGTACCATTTTGGAAAGAAAAAAAAAAAAAACTTACGTAGTATATAGATCCAGAGATTGTGGTCGCGAGCGCTACTGCTGAGCTTGAGGTCCTGGGTTCGATTCCCGGGCCGGGCAAACTGGTATTGGGTATTTCAATCAGTAGCAGCACGGAGTCTGGATTTATACAGGGTCCGCCATCTAACGTTTTTTTTTTTCAACTAGTGCTTATTTCGTGAATGGTAACACTTAGCTCATGTTTGATTTCACAGGTAATTAGTTTTATCCTTCCGCTGAACGAATATGGTTGTGTATACGCTTGAACAACGCTGGGAAATATTGCGACATTACTTTGAAAATCATGGTAATGTTAAAGGAGTGGCCGTTACAGTCAATGGCGATCGTTATCGGGCCATGTTGAACGAATTTTTGTTCACAAAAATTGAAGAGGAGGATATTGGCAACATTTGGTTTCAACAGGACGGCGCTACGTGCCACACAGCCGAAGCTACACTCGATGTTTTGCGCCCCGTTTTTGAAGATCGCATTATCAGCCGCAGAGCTGATGTCGTTTGGCCACCTCGGAGCTGCGATTTGACACCGTTGGACTATTATTTGTGGGGTGCCCTCAAAGATAAGTGTTACGCCGACAAGCCAGAGACAATTGACGCTTTAAAGGACAATATTCGTGAAGCCATTGGTGAAATACAGCTGCCCACAATCGATAATGTGCTTAAAAATTGGACCGATCCTGTAGGCTACTGCATGGCCAGCCGAGGCAGCCATTTGAATGAAATTATTTTCCATTATTAACCGGAAGAATTGTACTTTCAAATAAAAAAAGAAATTTGAGAAAATATTCAGTAGTTTTTTTTTATAGCATTTTCAAAAAAAAAAATGTTATTTGGCGGACCCGTTATAGGCCCGGTTGATGGCAATAGGCTCGCCCAAAATGTGGGTGAACTATAGGTAGGTACACCTAGCTCTGCCTAACCCTTGGAACCCGGGGAATACAGGCGTGTCTAATTCACTTTTCTTTCTCTTTTGGGAATGATTGGCCTTTGATTTATATTCAGTCTTCTGTTTTACTTTTTATTCGTGTTACAAAAACTAGTCAGTCAAAAGAGAATTTGAATTGCGCACTGAAATTTGCATGCCCAAAAACAAAAAAATAGGACCAACGTACTTGGTAAGTGAACGCCGCGTGGAACTGGTGAACACATGAGTAAACTTATATTACTTTAGTTTTTCTTTGCGAAGTGTGAAACCCCTAAAACTTATAATAAACTTACACGCATTCAGATTTCCACTTGAAACATCTACCGGGTACATTGATCCCCAGGGGTAAAACACTCGAAAAAAAGGTTTTGGAGGACATACATAGATAGGCACAAATACATTAACAATATCAATGGGGACTTGGAACTGTCAAGACTTAAGTGACCGCAAGGGATTCCACCTTTTGACCCACAAGTTTCAAATCTCGAAGAGCTCCGATAAAAGAAAAAGTAAAGAAGCGTCACCTTATATCCCTAGCGGGTCGCTCTAGGATACTTGATAATCAGTCAGTGACGTCACGCCTTCGATTCTATCTGCTGAAGAAATGCGTTACTCGAATTTTTCCTGTTCTTGTTGGTAAGAGCATCACATAGCTTGATAAGTAAATCCACTGTTTTTTTATACTTCAGTCGAAAATTCTAACAAAAAGTCCAATGTGAAGGATGGAAGGACACTAACGTCATGGTAAATGGGTAAATGATGCAACACTTTTAAGCAGCACCTATTTATTTCAAATGATTCCCATTTCACCTAATTAGTTACCCAAATGCCAAGACCAGGGGGCCTAAACCGGCCATATTAGCAATTCCTCTAAAAGCAGTTCATTTCCTGAATCCAAGCTGTCATTAGCAATTCCTCTAATTTAACATAAAAGCAATTCATAATTTGTGGACCATTTTACGAATCTCCATAGAAAACTGTCAAGAGATGAATTGCTTCGTAATATGAATTACACGCAGATCATATTATGAATTGTAAGTTTTTGATATTTGACGATGATTCATAATATTTTCATATTATGATTCTGCTAAAGTGACCGTTTTAAGCCCGCTGGATAGAATGGATAATATTATTTGATAGGACCAGGTACATGCTGCAACGGTGGTGTTTGATTGTGTCAGATAGTTAATTGGTACGATCTTCTCTGGTCGCCCGAAGGCACCCCAGGGTGTTCGGATATACGGAATCGGTTATGTTCGGGTCAAAACACGAGAGACAGCGATTTTAGTTAGTATATTACGTAAATTACATACTTATCAAGTTTCCTTTCTTGAGAATGCTTGTTTTTAATTTTAAAGTTATACAGATAAAGTGACTGATGGTTTACAAGCGTAGGTACTGAAAGCCCATTTTGTAACAACTGACCCATATGCAGGTGAAATGTCACATTCTGTGCAAATAAATATTTTCTATTTTATACAAATTCATGACTCAGTTTTTCAGCCTGAACCAAAACTCCGAACCACGTGATGCTCAATATTCATGCTAACGATCACTAGAACAACGAGACCGGTTTACAGAATGTTTATTCATTTATTAAAAATAAACACAGCGCCGACAAAAATAATGCTGTTTTTCAACAAGAAAAGTCACTCCAGTTTTCATAACCACTGAAATAAAAACTACGGGTAATCGTACAGCCTGATATTTCTGCCTGGTCGGTGCATAAATCAGTTTTTAATACCATAAATTTAATACACTTGGGCACGGGGCAAACAGGGCGCAGAATCAGGAGATATCTGTACAGTTTCATCCCAGATTCTCCCCAAGGAATCTTGGGAAGGAAAACTGTAGATACATATGGCGTTTTTTTGGCGAAATGCGTTGTGATTGATAACAGTCGTAAGTGGTTACCGATGTGAAAAATCATTTCTGAGCGTGCGGATTGGGTTTTAAAAACTTGTGATTGATGATTTTTGCACGATATTGTGGAGTGCCTTTTAGTAGTAAGGTAACTTTTAAATAGATACTGTCTAGTTGATGCAATTTCTATTTCAGATCGAGTATTATTTGATCATTGTCTTATAGAACGATACAAAGTTGACAAAAAAATTACATGAAACACCTTTTTCCACAATTTTCGAGAAACATGTAAGATTAGATCGTGACGTAAACTGTACCTAATATCTGTCAAATGTATTTTTATAACAAGAAAGGTTGCGGAACCTTGTTTTTCTCAAGAACCTTAAAACTACTTATATACAATATAACTAAGGTCACTTAAAACTCTAATGGACCCACTAACGTAATCTGACCAAACAATAGAAAGAAGGTCGTCAAACCCTTTGTACCAAAAGAAACGAAAGTACCTAAGGTACGGGATTAAATATCCCAGATGTTTTTTCAAGATTTTCTCACATGTAGACTTTGGGCTTTTAAGCGATCTCGGAGGCAATATGGACACACAATATGTATGAAATATGCTCTACCCACACAGTTTCTGTTTGAACATAATTATTTTCATATTGTTATAGGCAAAAATATAGATTTAATATGTAAACAGTTTTCCGGGTAGCTTATATTTTCTAATACTTTATAACAATGTACAGTGGAAAGAATAAAAAGGAAGTGGGTCTTAGTTCGGTTGTGCACACACGTTTTTTGCTGTTTGATTTGCCGTGTGTACGCAAGGTCGTCAGTGTGTTGTATGTATGCATCAACATGGAAGATTTTTGACAGACACGGCGCATACGGCGCGTGTATAGGACTAGGCTCGGTCGTCAGTGTTGTATATATCACTTTGAAATTTGTGGACAGACACGGCGCTTGGTGACGTCGACGTTGCGTCGTGCCCTAGTGCCGCTGTGTAGGTCTTCACGGCAAAAAAACATGTGTGTACAATGAGCCTTAGGTATGTTTTTATCGATATAAAGTTCAGGTGATACGCTTCTGTTAGCGTTGGCGAAATCTTTTAGTTGGTAGGTACTTTTTTTCTGCAAATAATTTAAAGAGAGATTTTCCAAGTTTGGATTCCCACGACGATGTTCTCATTACTTTCCTCATCAAGCTTTCAAGTTAAATCCCTAAAAGTAAGGTCTTACAATCTCGTCGCCCGCAATTGCGCACTTATCATAATTTTTATTTAATTTGCTAAGCTGTGAGAAAATTAATTTCGCACCGTAATTTGAATGCACCGTATTTCCCGAAAGCGGTGAAGGAAGTTGTCGTCGGAAGTAGTTAGGTCTAGCGGAAACAATGCGGCGACGGGAAGATGGCGCGCTTCTATACCGAATTTGTAATTTATACACGTGTGTATATTGCTCAGTATACTCACGGGTAACTATTAATAGTACTCGTAAGCGGGGTAGAATTTAACAAACAAATCATGCCGTGCTTATATGACCAGCTATCCTGCGCAACTTATTAAATTTTCGTAACCGATTAAGACTAATTTGTTTCATTTCAACAACATTCATTGCGGTATTTACGTTGTTGAGCAGATTTTTTATTGGAACTTATGAAGCAATGGATAAGTTATTAGTTTAAAACCGATTCCAATTCTGATTCATCGTGTATTAGGTACGTAGTCAGGGTGCTGGGGGGTAATTGCGTAACACATAAAATGACAACTGATCGCAATGGGTTTCATTGTGACAGTTCACTTTCAATTCCTTCATAGCTCTCGGATTGTGAAAGTGTGTTACGCAGTTAGGGTGCTGATATATGAACATAAAAGAAGCATTAGGATTAGGTAAGGGTTCTAGTTTCTGACTAACCTCATGGGAAGAATGTGTGAGTTTATGTTTGTATGTATGTAAAATCAGTGCCCTAGTACGCATCTTGCAAGTGAGAACAGCCAGTCTATTCTGTAAACACCTTATTGTGAAAACTTAGGTGAAGTGAGCTGTCCATCTCTAGCGTCAGTTGGAGTGACAGCTCACTTTAATCTCACTTCACCTAAGTTTTCACGTTGAGATTTTTACAGAATACCACTACTGATAAGGTGAAAGCAAGCCTAAATGTTGCTATTCGTGGTTCAAATAATCTGCCAGATTTTCATTAAGACCTGCGGTCATGACAAGCCGCATTAAGAAAGCCTACGCAGCTGAGGTTATTAAAGTTATTATTATAAGCCATAATCGAAAACCACATTGTTTATTCATAGTTTTACTAAGTTACAGCGTTAATTCGCTTAGGCCAGAGATCTCATTTAGGGAACTATAAACTGTCAGGAGTTGTAAATAGATTCAATTGTAAACTTCTATTAACTATTAATTTGATAATTGTAATTTTGTAAATTAATTAACAAATGTTGCCATGTTTCATGACTTGAGTAGGTAAATGTTGTTAATCATGGTCACAGTTGATGTTTTCCCTCGGCCATTTTTTCTCAGAAACAGTTGTAATTTCGAACTGAGTTTTCCTGCATACTTTTGACCTTTTCTATTTTGGTCAGAGAACAAAAAAATATACCGTTTTTTGTGAGTTTAGGAAGTTACACCTCAAATTGGGAAATGTCTGAAACTTTTCTCGTGGGCGCGTGATAAATCAACTCCCGATTGGTATTGAAAATCATGAATGGGGGTGAAAGAGGGAATTTAAATAGTTCACCTGTAGGTACCCTGAAGGGCACACTTAACAGGTACTATAAAAACCTATTAATAGTCCTATTTAGAAGTCCCCGTTTTTCACACAATAGCATGAGTGAGGACTTTTAGTTTTGTTTTTTAAGAAAAGTTTCAAGAGCCTTATGACCAGCCGGTTTAAACTGGTTTTGATATTCAATAATAATAATAATCTTTATGATAAACAAATCAAGTATCTTGACTTGATGTGGACTCTGCGATCATTGTGCCGATAATCGTATCAGCCAGTGGCTTAATTGCCAAGAGCCTCGACCAACACCTATGGAGGCTCTCGTTGGGCAGCTGGATTAAGGGCTTGATTCAGAAAGCGGTACTCCTGGACACGGCCCGTATTGTTAGAAGGTTCCTCTATCTGGAGCCCTGACCGCCTATTTTTTATATTTTTAAATATTTTTAATTTTTTATAATCTAAAAAATATAAATTAAAAATGTAATTCATAAGTAACTTTATGAAATAAAAACAACCGACTTCCAAAAAATACACTAAAAAAGTGAAAAATTACTTTAATTTCGGAAGTCGGTGTCTTTGGTTTCGGCGTTTTTTTTTAACTTTTTAGTTGTGGTACCTACCCCACACAAATCCGAATACCACTGCACACCTGCTATGTAAATAACAGTGAAGGAGTCAATAAGGATATCGTCTAGATAAACTAAGTGGAAAAAATACGTAATATTGAATCTAACTCAAAAACTACGCAAGTAAAGTTAATAAAATTTTTATGGGACCACCTCGGAAGCATGACCTACCAAACAAAAAAAGAATCATCAAGATTGATTCATAATTGGCGGAGTAATCGCGTAACAAACATACAAAAAAATCTCTCTTGTGCTAGTGGTTAACCTGTGTTACAAGAGCCTACATATTACCTACCTGACCTACATATTATATTAAGAGAATAATAAACGAATGACAATAAATGTTAAGTTATAACAATAAATGTCAGTGAAAAATTATAATAACTAAATATGAATAAAACTGTTTGCATCATAACGGATAGATGGGAAATGATTTAGATATTTAGTAATAAGCTTCCCCCGTCCCACTTATATTAAAATGTAGCTGTGCCCGACAGGGTCCATAATTGTTTTTATTTATTAATTATTATCACCTGTATGTGTACATTATAGATTGCAATAAAGTTTGAAATTGAAATTGAAATTGAGCCAGCCAGAAAATACTATTGAAAACTTATGCAATATAAAATTATTTCCCAGAAAGGTGAAAAAGGCATAGTATATCTATGAGATTTGAAATACCTACCAATACATGTTAAATCGAGAACCAACCTCAACACAGTTGGGAAAAGGAAGCCTCCTGATTCCAGATAAAACTTAGACTGGACTTGGCGCAACCAAGACAACTGATAGCCTAGAGTTAGCCAGTCAACTTAGCACTTGATGGTTTCCTGAACCTATCAGTAAATGTAGACTAATGCGCAGTGTGGTACTTGAGATAACGTACATACATTAGTGGCATGTCTTGGATTTGCAGAGGTACAGCATTCTGCATTCCGGTGCAATTGCCACTGAGGCAACGGATCTGGCCACGAATTATGTTCCTCTACACGCAAATAGCTAAATGTGAAGTGGAATTACGAGATTGCAAGCTGTATTATAGTAAAGATATTGTATTGTATTTATCTAATTAAGTAATGATTATTGATATGATTGAGAATCCAACCGTTTGTATGAAAAAGTACATGGTTGTAATTTAGAAAGAAGCAGATATGAGATCATGCCTGATGTATTTCAGTAGCGAAATTTTCTCAACAAAGGTAAATGAGGTTATAGGTATTATGCCTAATTATAAATTCCTTCCTTTCTCTCCCTCTCTCTCAGAGAGGAGGCCTGTGTCCCAGCAGTAAGAACGTTATAGGCATATGCTTATTGAAATTACAAGTGAATAGTTTACAAATTACAAAAAAAAAACAACCGACTTCCAAAAAAAACACAAAAAAAGTGAAAAATAACTTTAATTTCGGAAGTCGGTGTCTTTACTTTTCAATTTACGTGTTTTGCCACCGACTTCCGAAATTAAAGTTATTTTTCACTTTTTTTGTGTGTGTTGTTTTTTTTTTGTAATTCGTATTGGTGTGGGGTTTCGAATACCACTACCTGCTATGTAAATAACAGTGACGGAGTCAAATAATATATCGTCTACATAAACTAAGTGGGAAAAAATACGTAATACTGAAGCTAACTCAAAAACTATGCAAGCAAAGTTAACAAAATTTATATGGGACCACCTCTGAAGCATGACCTACCAAACAAAAAAAGAATCATCAAAATCGATTCATAATTGGCGGAGTAATCGCGTAAAATAAAAACAAAAAAAAAAAACATACAGACGAATTGAGAACCTCCTCCTTTTTGGAGAAGTTGGTTAAAAAAAAAGATGGCGGCGCCATTCAGACATGAGTAAAGCATGTTCTACATATTTTCTTTGAACAACTTTTTCTTAATAATTTTGATATAAAATTCTATACGTAAAAAGGGTTTGAGTATTCATAGTCACCATTTTTATTATACTCTAACTTTTCTCTCTCTCACGAAACTAAAAAGGCATCGCCTACCTATATCTAGTGATTTGTACATGTGACACGACCACTGAAAAGAAAACAGTTTATTATTTATCGGAATACTTCAAAGGTTTCAATATAAACAGGTAAACTATTGTGTACCGGTACAAAGGTATGGTTTTGGTTGTTGTTTATTATTATAAAATGACGAACAAAATAAACTAAAAATAACTTATTTTTCCATGTTTTTTGTTTATTAAAATAACTTATTTTAATGACAATTCCATGATTGGGATGCAATCCAATTCATGTATTTATGTAATTATTAGGTTATCATTCAATGCAAAAAGGTAAAAAATTACTATCATCAAGATAATCTGAAGGTACCTACTATTTTACGTACCTACATTATACACAAAAAATAAACATAAAAAAAGAAAAAAATGATGTATCACCAATTAGAAACGTTATATCACCAAAAATCCCATTAATAAAAACTTTGACTTTGACTTTTACCGTAGGGTAGATACATTAATTTAGGGTAGCAGTAGATACATTTATTTAGGCTAGCAATTGAAATCGTTACCAACGCGATGTAACTAGCAGAAACACCCATTTCTTTCGCTAAACAGTTTTAACTTCCCTGATCTCCACACCCAAGAACACGAAATGGTTCGTAAAGGCATCGTTATATTAACATAATGTCCTGTAAAAGTACAAAATGTACTAACCAAGGGCACGCAGTCTAAACCAACGGAAATAATAAAGGTACAGTAAATGAAACTCCTTGAACAAAGCCCTTTTGTCTTTCGAGTACACTGTTCAAATTAAATGAAAAATAATTCCGGTCCTGCAAATTGGCTGTCCGGAAAACTTACAGGATAACAGATATTAGACGGTGCAGCATTTACAACATAGCCATTCTTTTATTTTTATAGAACGGAAAAGTTTTACTCATAAATTTTCTTTTACGCTGATGGAAATAGTTGCTAAATTCATTTTCTTCAGTAATTATTCATTAACATAGACAATTACAGGACCATTAACGTAGAAAATTGCGAAAAATTGTTTTAAACTAACGGCCTTCAGAATTGTTCTTGTCATCCAGTTCATGATGTCTTGAAGATTAAAAGATATTTAAACAACAATTAGAAACTAATTAATTACCAGATAATAGTGTATATTAATTATTGATTATTGTATTAAATAAAGATTGTACAATGAGTTTCATTTTTATGTAAAGTTAATCTCATTAAGATTAGAAAAAAAAAAGAAGATATTCTACTTAGCTTATAATGAAGTTTGAGAAACCATGTTCTGGTGCAAAAAATAGTGCGGTAAAGGCTCTTTTTACCCGACTACGGCGAAGAAAAAAGGAGGGTTATGATTTTGACCGGTATGTATGTATGTATGTATGTTCATCTGTTCCCTCATATCTTGTAAACGACTCATCACAATTTGGCAAATGAAGTATCTTTTGGAAACGCCTTGATCGTCCGCTGGTTATAGGCTATGTGACATCACATTAAATTAAAAATGGCGCCCTCTAGAGGACATAAACCTGAACCAAAAAACAAATATTTTTTAATCATACCATGTTAGGTATCAAATTAAAGGGCTTACGTAGCCCATTTAAAAAAAAAAATATTATGACGCCAAAAAAAAAAATGTAATAAAATCTAAAACCCAACGACGACAACAAAGTCAACAATCAACTAAAATGGTATAAACAAGACACCACAGACACAAATTAAAAATCCGGAGTCACACGTAATCTGTTCGATTTATGCCCAACACGTGTGACTCCGGATTTTTAATTTGTGTGTGTGGTGTCTTGTTTATACAATTTTAGTTTTTATTACTTTAATTTTTTTTCGCTTTTGGACCGAAAAATGTTTAAGTGTCATTGAGCTCAGAGCTACAGACGACCTCAGTATCAGAAGCCCTAGCACGAACGCGAGACATGAACGTCCCAATAAAGCGGGATTTATAATAGAGAGCGTTTATAATAGAGTGCGTTTCATCAAATAGTTCCTTTGGTGTATCCCGCGTCACGACACTAAAGGACACAGTAATGTGTTGGTGGCTTTACGAAAACACAACTGACCTTTAGTATTTTAGCATTTTGTTCGTGACAGGCCTACGGTTATAGAGAATTTAGAGACATTTACAAATAAAATGTGTTGTTCTAATGAAACCATAAAAAGGTTATCCACAAGGCAGGTATGCACGGCTACACATCAAGCTAACATTCGCAACATTTTCAGTAAGCCGACCTCGTATCTGCACGGAAATCCTATACAAAGTCTAAGTCAAAACGAACACAACAATGCAATGCGAGATCAGCATAAACTGGAAATGTATAGCTATGTGTAGTCGTGTGTACAACCAATAAGTATTAGGTAAACACATACTTCGTTCACCTGCTGTTTACCTTGAATACAGTTAAAGAATAAGTACACAAACATTTTAAAGTTTTTGATAAGCGAAAACCAGTCAGGTGCGATTTGGATTTCACATTGAGTTCCTCATTATATCTACCTACGGCAGAACGTAGAACGGAATGGGTTTTGCCATTCCTCGATACGCTAACCTTCCAACAATTCCAACCATAGTATATTAATAGAAATATATCAAAATGTAATCTAAAGTTCTAATTAAATGTATAAATAACTATCCAAAACAAATTGGTTGGAAAATCAAAGTTCTTCCTTTTATAGATTGACTTTGTTGACAGGGGTTTTTCAGACAGATGGGTGGGCATGACAGCATCGTAAGGGTTTCTTCAGTTTACTACGGAACTCTAAATAACAAATTACTATTCAGCTCCACATTTCGAGGTTTTTAGAACTTATTATCGGGACCACAAACAGCTAAGTAATTTCCGTTCACCTAGCACTATTCGGCGATACTGTGAATACTTACAGAAATAAATAAAATTCATTTTAATCGTAGTTAAACGACCAGATACCGGCGCTGCCGCTTTTTGTCGCCTCAATAAACTATCGGATTCACGTGAAAATGGAGCACAAAAATTTATTTGCAACCATTTTTGTATTTGCCTGTGTTTTGACCTGTAGGGGTGAGGACTGTGAGGTCTACGATGAAATGGGATCGTGTAAGTTTTAACTGAATTTTAATAATATAATATTTACTTAATTAACTTATAAACGTACATATGTAAATAAGAACGTAAGTGAAGCTAAAGGAATATGTACAGTCGAACAAGCTATTTGGTATATACGCAAAATATATTCATTTTCGGCTACACTGCCAAAATTCGCTTAGGAGAGTGACGTTAAAGGATTGTTGACTACTGAGAACAGTCACAAAATTGTTAAAAGTAGTTGCAAGCCTGTATACCAAATAGCTTGTTTGACTGTACCTAAGGATCGTAGCAGCTGGCGTTCTGAAGTTTCTGCCTATCCTGGGAAAAAGGCGTTCATGTATGTATGTGTATATATTTTAACTTAAGTATGATTTGTTTGACTATCAGCTGAGTTATTCCGAGCTGATCCCCTAAGTCCGATCTTCTACTAGATTATCCTCAATCCAGCTTGGGAGATCAGACTGGAATAATTCTTTATGGTGTCAATATTACCTACCTTTACTTTTTGTCATGGCACCATCAACAAAATCATCTCTTGTTATATTTTAACGCTCCTCCAAATAATTAATGAAATCATTGTTTTTAAAATTCAACGTTGAACGAAAATGTATATCTACTGTTTATTCAACACACCACAATTAAAATACAACAATAAATTTCGCTGTTTTCAATTATGAATGTTATAAATAACCCATCGTTTTAAATTCAAGTAAATTGGTTGAACCTGCATAATTTTAATTAAGCATAAAATAATACTTTTGATCCAGCTAATAATGATAAAACTACGCGAAATATTTATTACATTTGGCTTAATATGTAAATATTAACTACATAAAACTAACATATTATCATTCCAGCTATCTATTTTCGTCACTTATTTTCGCAACCATCATCATCTGCCTAGCCTTTTCCCAACCAAGTTGGGGTCGGCTTCCAGTCTAACCGGATGCAGCTGAATACCAGTATTTTACATGGAGCGACTGCCTATCTGACCTCCACAACCCAGTAACTGGGTAATACGATACCCCTTGGCAAGACTGATTGTCCGACTTTCCGGCTTCTGACGACCCGTAACCACTATCAAAGATACACAAATGACAGCCGAGACCAACGGCTGTGTGCATTCCGAGTAAAGGAGGAGTCTCGATATGTAAAGATGGTCACCCATCAACGGACCAACCCCGGCGTAGTTTAACCTGATGAATCGACCCGTGCGGCTGTTATTATTAACCACGAGCTCCTCCGCACGCGCTTCGAAGTTATTTTCGTAACGATTATGACTAATTTGTTTCATTTTGACAGTTCAACAACATTCATTGCGTTATTTATGTTGTTGAGCAGTTTTTTTTCGAACTTAGGAAGCAATAGATTAGACATAATTATGTTTCAAACCAATTCCGATTCCTTGATTGTGTATTACGAAATTAGTGCTGAAACTATTGGAACAAAATATTATTCGGGTGTCTGATTGGAATATCTAGTGGACCGTGGGATCCTGGGTTCGTTGCCCTAGTACTCGACTTGAATGTGCCCTGGCGGCTGGGAATGTCATGCTCACTCAAATGTCTCGCTGATGGTGGCGTATGTGTTGGATCATTTAGCTCCCTTCAAAATGGTTGAGCTGAATGGTGCTGATCCATGCGTCATGTTCGTGCTCCCCCAATGACTGGCCAAATGTTAGTGGTGTCTATACAAAACACCTCTGGATACCCTTTCGCGGAATACAGGTGTTATGTTTCTTTATGAGAAATTGAACCTCTAAAACCTTATGACCTTCTACAGATGCACGCTTTTTTAAAATAAATGAGACTCTTTTTAATTTTCTGTCCTTTTCTCAAAGCTGTTCGCAGCAACTAATTCCCAAGGCTAGAAAACCCCGACCAAAGAGAACAGTGACAGTGAAGTGAGCGGTGCTTCGGCAACGGCCGGCGAGCGCTACATCCAGTTCGCCGTTTAAAAAACACCAAAAGAGCTTCATAATATTATATTATAGGTTCATAAGAGGGTATCGCTTAATATTTTTAGGGAATCTAAATGGGAATTATTTGGGGTTCGATTAAATGATGCATGGTTTTCTTTATTCAGGTACCCCACCGTGTTCTTCCGGCATGGTGTTATACAGCGCTGGTTGCCTCGACCCTACATTGTCAGAGCGTACGTGCCGACAACCCGTGGCTCGCTCCCTGGGTGTCCGCTGCGATTACTCGCGGTGTGAGTGTCCCGACCCGAAGGTGTGGGACGAATGCGCTAAGCAATGCGTGACCGTCGACCAGTGCTCGGATCAATCTAATGTGAATAATACTAGAAGTGACTGATTAATGAGTTCCTTGAATAAATGTTTATGCTATACCTTGTTATTCCATCAACCTTGTTGTTCTTTTTTCTGACAACCAGTCTTGCCAAGGATATCCTGTCATATAAGTAGTCGCTCCATATAAAATACTGGTGTGGCAGTATCTACATCGCCACATGCGAACAAAAGACTTGACGTCAGACAGACGTCACATAAATCCTGCATCGCGCAATTAAAGCTCATCACCCCGACCCACTGGGGAATCACCGCAATCACCTCATCACCCCGACCCACTGGGGAATCACCGCAATCACCTCAATCACCACAACCGCCGCGAACAGTTCCGACCCACTGCGAACAATGCGGCACCCGGTTCCGACTCACTGGAACCACAACTGGCACTGGCAAGCATCGCAAGATACAAAACTCAGCCCACTATCGACCTCCGGTCTCCGGAGGGGAGTGATGTGGCGGTATCTACATCGCCACATGCGAACTACGCATCAAAAGACCTGACGTCAGACAGACGTCACATAAATCCTGCATCGCGCAATTAAAGTTTACCGTGCAGTGGACATATATACGAGAACCCAACATCAATCGTTGGGCAGTTGCCCGCCAGACACAACACCCGTCTGGTCGGAGGATCCTCCCTTTTCTATGGAGTATGAGTGAACTTTACACCCTGTTCCTCATGCCCCTAAACTGGTATTCAGCTGCATCCGTAAGATCGAGCCCAACATAGTTGGGAAAAGGCTAGGCAGATGATGATGAAAAAGCCTATTTTCCATGCAGAATGAGGATTTATCACCACGCTTGCTCAGTGTTAGGGTTGCTCATGATACTAACTTTTGCTCGCGGCTTCGTCAGCGATTCAGGATGAAAAGTAGCCTATATCTTTCTCCAAGTCAAGGTCTACCATTCAAATTCGTTCTGTCCTTTTAGCGTGAATGCGTAACAAACAATCTCGCTTTCGCATTTATAATATACATTAGGATAGTTAGGATAGTAAGGATTCTCCGTCTATAAATTTAAAATTTAAAAAACCCCCGACAAAAAAAAAACATTATTTGTTTACTTTTTAAATGCTTTGTTTTTGTAGGGGGTTTTTTAAATTTTAAATTTAACTTTTATTTCCAGCTTTTTAAATTTCATATTATATTACGAGTAGAAACCCTATGATCAACCCGCGGCTCGCCGATATCTGCGTAGCTGTACGTACTTTTGCCACAGTAAAGCTAGTTTCTAATTTAGTCTCATTTCTCTTTCCTACTCCATCATCAGACCCTGATCACCATCCATCTGTAACCTATTTTTTGAGACCTTTCCAATGAGCCCAAACACGATACCTCTGCCTCTTTTTCAGTCGGGGGTTAAAAATTTATATCTGAGATTGCCCTTTTGAATTCCTGGAAGCTATTTGATCTTGGCAACATACAATAAAACACACTGCACAATGTACGGAAGATTGTCAAGTGCTTGCCCTATTCATGACAGTTTTGTATGTAAGCAACGGGGTGTGAACAGCATGCGGACGACACGCAGAACAGTCTGACGACTCGTGTCATGTCCACTCTGCCTTTGATATATGAAAAATAGAGTCAGTAAATCTCCCAGTAAAAATTTGAATCACTTTAAATTTCAAAGCATTTATTTAAATAAAAACCTTTTAAACGCTTTCACCAACCTTTTAAAAAATTCGATTAAACCAATTTAAATGCCCTTTTGTCAAGGAGTCGGTCAGTTAGTCAGAAAGTTCAAGCTAAGTAGTTTCTGGTTCCAAAACGTAAATTTCTATGGAGAGCAACGGGAAAGAAACCCCATGGTTAGATACCGTTGATTGTTCAACTTTCTTAAAATAATCAAGCTACAATAACGCTACAAAAAAAACAGAATCACTTTCGTTATTAGCTCCCAGTTAATACTAACAAAACTCCACCCTGAAAGTTACAACGCTTTTTGACCACAACTGGGTATATTTACACTACTAGAAACTCCAAACCAGGTCAATTAATTATTCTTATTTGAGGAGATAGAATAGTTTATCTACCTGCCGGACCTCTGTTTACTTTTTGAACAGAAACCAGAGCTGTGCGCCGTACGATTGAATTTTACGAGTATAGAGATACCTAATAAATGCCACGAATGAATATTCACAGAGCGATATTGCAATGTAGATCGAATAACAGTGTTTTTATTAACAGGAATTTTAAATGCATGGAAATTGTATACGTGAATGAAAAGAGAATTGTTCGACTTTATTTAATGTAAAATAGTTTGACTCTGATAGACCCAGATTCATCATCAGCCTATAGTAGTCCTACTGGATATAGGCTCCAATTGCATGCCATTCAAGTGATGATGACCCTGCAACTACCTATATTAGGTACCTAAGTTTTCTGATTCATTATTACCCCAAGATATTCGGATCAATCAATCAACTCATCCTATCGCAGTCCACTGCTGGACATAGGCCTCTCCCAGGCTGCGCCACAACACCCTGTCCTTAGCCTTCCACATCCAGTCTGTGCTAGCCAACTTTTTAAGGTTGTCGGTCCATCTAGCTGGCGGGCGTCCGATACGCGGTCTCCACTCTAGGGCTCGTCTGCTCCACCAGCCATCGGTCCTTCGACAAACATGGCCAGCTCACTGCCGCTTCAGTTTACTTACTCTGCAAGCTTTATCGGTAGCTCCGGTTCTTTTTTCCGGATAACTTCACTTCACTTTTTTCTGGCAAGAAGGCCACCGTTCCATTGCTTGGAGTGAAGATCCCAGAGGCCCTTCTCTCTCATATGATAGGACAGCCATCATCAGCCATCAAGGATTACGTCATACGCTAACGTAGTCTATTTTATAATAAGTACTTATAATATCACTAAGAACAGGTTTTTGCTGGGAATTTCTTATTCATTATTTTTTGGTTCTGTAATTGTATTTGTTTTTCACTTATTACCCGGACTGCCAAGGAAGGGTTATGTTTTTCGCGCGTATCTTGTATGTATGTAAGTAATTTGTAAATTTCTTTATTACCTCGTATCTTCCAAACGGCTGGATGGATTTCGATAATTAGAGTATCGTTATATTCGTCTTACCAACCCAAGTGTCCTTAGATCGGTGTATGAAAAAAAAAACAAAAAACCCGACTGCAAAAACCTATAACCGAAAAGAGAAAAACAAGCATTGAACTTTGTTTTTTGTAAGGTATTGCAGGCCGACAAACAAAAGTTACAACATATTTCAGGTTATTGGTTTGTCCCTGCCTGCACAATTTCTCTTTTTAAACGACTTCTTCAAAAAGGAGGAGGTTCTCAATTCGTCTGTACGTTATTTTTTTTTTGTGTATATGTTACGCGATTACTCCGCCAATTATGAATCAAACTCAAAACTCAAAGTCAAACTCAAAACATTTATTTCAAATAAACCAATTACAGGTACTTTTGAATTGTCAAAGGGTCGGTCAGTCAGAAAGATGAAGATAGTTGCCCATTCCAAAGCGTAGTAGGTTCCTATGGAGAAGAACGGCCAAGAAATCGATTTTGATGATTCTTATTTTGTTTGGTAGGTCATGCTTCAGAGGTGGTCCATATAAATTTTATTAACTCTGCTTGCGTAGTTTTTGAGTTAGCTTCAATAATTATGTATTTTTCCCACTTAGTGCATGTAGACGATATATTGTTTGACTCCGTCACTGTTATTTACATAGCAGGTAGTGGTATTCGAATTTGTGTGGGGTAGGTACCACAACTAAAAAGTGAAAAATAAAAACTTTTCAATCTCCGTCTTTTGCCACCGACTTCCGAAATTAAAGTTCTTTTTCAAGGTTTTAGTGTTTTTTTGGAAGTCGGTTGTTTTTTTTTTGTAAAAAGTTTTTATTGTTTATAATTTTTTGTATATTGTGTTTCACGAACTGTTTTCAAATAAATGTTATTCTTTCTTTCTTTCTTTCATACCTACACCGAATGAAAACTGTCTTAGTAACTAGCTGCGCCCCGCGGTTTCACCCGTGTAAGTCTCGATCCCGTGGGAATATCGGGATAAATATATCCTATGTCCTAACCCTGGTCATGGTCTACCCCTGTGCCAAATTTCATTCAAATCCGTTCAGCCATTTTAGCGTAAAAGCGTAACAAATAGGATTGTTAGGATATAAGTTAGGATTAGGATTCCATAAATAAAAACGACCCATCAATCATGGTTTGTTCAATAGCAGCCACCGCAAATAGCAAAAAAGTAATATAAATGAGACGTACGTTCCTCAGTGATCGAAGGTATTTGATCGCACGTCAGTGGTTGCTGTGTGAATGTGCGTGGCATTCGATATATCCCCAGTTTATCTCGCGGTGTTGTTATGTCGAACGTGACAAACAGCTCGACGTATCGCATCCTTATAGCTCTTGTATCATCGTGGAAACTTATCAGTGTACAGGAGCACTGAAAAACTGGTTACTTATAAGAAAAATATATTTAAAAAATGCTGCTGCTGTCTCCATAAATACGACACGAGTTCCTTGTGCAGTTGGCCTTTGGCCCTTGTGTTTTATTTTATGTTTTACTTATGTTTCTTTATGTGCGACTCCCAATAAATACTTTTCTTTTTTTCTTTAATATCCTAAGCCCTGTTTCCCTATGAATTTTAAGAAAATCACACAAATATCTGTCTCATAACATTCTGCAACCATAAAATTACACTTGTATTCCCCCAAGGATTAAGACAGAGGTGTACCTTTAGTACACCCACATTTCGTCACTTATCTTTAAGTCCCATGTAATAGGGGGCGAGCCTATTGGTATCAACCGGGCTCAAATGCAGACTACGGGTAAATTCCAGATGGAAAAACTCAATAACACTTTTCCTGACCAGGGAATCGAAGCCAGGACCTCATGCTCAGCCGTAGCGCTTGCGACCACTAGACCAACGAGGCAATTTAGAAAAATAGGTATATGGTTTCCTAGGGGACCAACAATCAGTATCACAGGCTTTTTAATAGCTCGATTTCAGTCAAATTCTGTAACACGTGCTCCTCATAATACGAAAGGGTTCGATTCGATATCAAACCAAGACGTCACACATCAATACTGCCCAACGTCATACATCGATTGATTGGCGCGGCCATCAAAGTATATCAGCTGATCGGGCTAATTATCATGTATAAACAAAAGTAAGGAATTCCTCTAGTTTCCCAGGTCGGAGTTGTAGTGATAACCCCACATTATATTACGCTTCCCAGTGGTACCAAACACGTGTTGAGTGCACATAAGCACGTTATCATTTTCCGATAAGCCACAATGTCAACATTGGATCTATTATTGTCATACAACAAGAAATAACAATCATTTAGCTGTATTACTTTGGAACACACTCGGGACTTAATTTATATCATCATCTGCCTAGCTTTTTTGATGAAATGATAACAAGGGCGAATTATTATAAATAAGTAATTTATTTAGAGGATTATCGTACCGGATAATGTTAGCACACACATGACAGATCGGACACACGAGAGTGTTCCATTTACAACTATATGTCAGATTGAACTAGTGCAGGTTCCATACTTTCATCACTTTTCCCAACTATGTTTGGGGTCACCTTCCAGTTTAACCGAATGCAGCTGAATACCAGTATTTTACATGGAGCCACTACCTTTCTGATAGGGTTGCCAGGTGTCCCGATTTGCGCGGGACGTTCCGATTTTCAGAGGTCTGGGGACGCGTCCCGATTTGCACCTGATTGGGACACTAAATGTCCCGATAAATCAATACATGTCCAGCAACCTAATTGCGTACCTGATAAACGATCAATGACAATCTGAATTGGTTTGAAACAAATGTTAATGAACCATTGCTTAATAAGTTTCAAACTGTACGGGTTCCTTGTTGCCTACCGAACCCTAGAAACCGGCCAAGTAGGTACGTGTCGAACCACCCACAATGAAGGATTCCGTAGTTGGGATGAATTTAATACAAAAACAAACTTCACATTGTATTTGAAAAACATATTCTTCTATACATTATAACTGCAAATCTAAGTTTGTACGCACAATATTGACAAATCTACCATGTTATTTTAAGACAGACAGAGATAGAATTCTTATAGGTTTTCCTGTAATCTATGATTATAGAACCATTCTCTAAAATTTTTTCAAAATTTTTGGCTCAGTAGTTTCGGAGATAAGGTTGGGGGAATGGTCAATTTTCATCTACTTATTTGCTTAAATATATATAAAAGTACCTATTTACTTTAATATTTTTTTAATATTTGAGATTTTTAATTTTCTTATTTGCCCCCCAAAAGTGACCATATTCAAAATCTATTTACGTTACTCGTCTGTGTTTGGGTAATAGAAATATATGTGTAAAAAAAACCTTGTTTTTTTAATGTCCCGATCTACAACCCTAAATCCCGATTTATTTACCTTCTGCCCCGATTTAAAACAAATCGGACCTGGCAACACTATTTCTGACCTCCACAGCCCAGTTACTGGGTAATACGATACCTCTTTGGTAAGACTGGTTGTCAGACTTTCACGCTTCTGACAACCCATAAAGACTGTCAAAGATCCACGAAACACGGAGGGATCTTGGTATGTAAAGATGGTCTTCCTCCCACCGATAACCGCGGCAAGCGTAGCTTAACCTGATTGATCGACCCGTGCGGCTGTTATTACTTAGCCACAAGCCCACCGGGACTTAATAACAACAAGTTAATTTGTTAGTCCCGCAGTTTAGGTATCATCACTATCATAGCGACGGTTAAATAGGCCTTTTCAATTGCCTTCCATTGATAAAACCCTGATGTGAAATCTGAGGCAGTTGATCTATGCAGAACATTGATTATTCAGTCGCATTTAATCAGTCTGAAAGCCGACATCAAAGTTGGAAAAGAACTTTAAAACACTCTCGGTCTCTAGGAATGTCTGATATCCCCAATAGTTCACTTCAGCTTCAAGTCATAGTTTTCATTTCTTTGGTTCAGATCTTGCCACAAATAGTGTGGCGCATTTTTTTATAACGCTGCTTAAAATATCACATATATAGCACAACTAGCTTCTGCCTGCGACTTCCGCGTGAACTTTCTTGTTTTAATATCCTATTCCTAACTAATATTATAAATGCGAAAGTGAGTTAATTTGTTTGTTACGCTTTCACGCTTAAACGGCTGAACGGATTTGGATGAAATTTGGCTCATGGTAGACTAGGACACAGTATACTTTTTATCCCGATATTCTTACGAAATCGAGACTTATACGGGTGAAACCATGGGGCGCTGCTAGTTAATATATTTTTATAATGCTTGCTAGAAGTTGGAGAAATTGCCGTGAAACCGAAAAATCATAACTTTTCCTTTGTTTTTTCCTTTGTCAAGTGAAAAAACATCTTCGCCTTCTTACCTACTGATGAAAGAAAATATTCATAGTTCATATCATAGTTTTAATAAGTGAGTGTTCTGCAAACTAAGAAAATGACGGATACATTAAAATGTGTCTCGTGTAACATCGTAATTGATGAGTTGTTGGCTTACGTACAAAATAAGCTATCACTCATCGATGAGGAGAGCTTAGTTAAAATATGTGTGTCGACGTTTGACAGTGAACAAATCAAAAAGTCGAAGTCGTTATTATTTGAATCGATTCCAAGCGATTTAAAACGTAAACCTACACGTAAAGGACAAGGCAAAGAAGATCGCACTATGTACGATATTATTAGTGTGTTTAAGGTCATGGACAGTGATGTGATGCCGATATTTGTGGCCCGTAATCTGGAGAAACTACCTCCAATAACCTTTGACCATCTGGACGTCTCTGATCTTTTGAGAAAGATTGTGATACTTCAAGAGGAGGTGAAGAACTTGAAGAGTACTTGTGTCACAGTAAGTCAATTAGATGACCTTAAAAGTGTATTGCTTGATTCAAAGTCGCAATCTCCACCCACCCACCATAACGTAAATACAAGAAGAGGTGCATGCAAGCTGGATGAAAGTGACTCTAATCAATCTGGAACTCAGCGTTGTGAGAGCTCGACAGTCTCAGAACTAATAAATGAGAGGAATATATCAAGCATAAATAAGGTTAATGCGTTGTCAGCTGATACCAACAATAGCGACAACATATTGCACGAAGCGAAAACAGTGAGTCATAGCAGTAAACGTAGTGCGCGCGCGGTGTCAACGTCGTTCGTTCCTCACGAAATAACAAACCGGTTTTCTGGTCAGCTGATAAGTGAGCAGCCGCGTAATCAAACTGCGGCCGAGGTAGTCAAACTAACTTTCGAAGAAAATCGAGTTGATGACGAAGGGTGGACGGAAGTTAAAAAGAAATATCGTTACCATTTGAGAGACCGTCTAACAGGAAAGATGGGAGTTGCGACTGATTCTGTAGAAAGCTTTCGAGCTGCGGAAAGGAATGTTCCTATTTTTATTACGAACGTGCACAAAAGCGCGACAGAGGCTGATATAGTTAATTATATTATGAGGAAAACGCAAGTATCTGTTAAATTGGAGAAAATAAACGCCAAAAGACGGTCTGAACACTATGCCTACAAATTCTTTGTGGCACAATCGAAAGTACAAACATTCCTTGATGATAAATTGTGGCCTCAGGGCATAATATTTCGGAAATTTGTACACTTTAAACAGCAGTCAGCAGCGCAAGCAAGTTGTACTGGAAACGGCTCAATAAACACGGCAGTTAATGGATAGACAGACATGCAAGTTCGTTACATTTAATTGTAAAAACGTAAAACGTTCAGCAGATTACATCAGAGACTTGTGCAGCAACGCGGACATAATTGCACTTCAAGAAACCTGGTTGCTGACTGAGGAGCAGTCATATTTGGACACCATTAGCAGTGAGTTCAGTTCGACGGGTACGTCAGGCATGGATTCAGCGTCACGACTAATACGTGGGAGGCCTTACGGTGGTGTGGCTATTCTATGGCGAAAAGTAATGTTCTGTAATGTGTCGGTTATCGAGTGTCATAATCCACGCGTGTGTGCAGTGAAGATTGCGCTAAGTAATAAGTCTATACTAGTGCTAAGTGTGTATATGCCAACCGATGACGTATCTAACCTCACGGAGTTCGCGGACTGTCTTGGCTCGGTGAGTGCAATTATTGACAGTTGTAACTTAGAATGTTGTTATGTCTTAGGTGATTTCAATTCGCACCCAACGGAATTATTTTATACGGAACTTTCAAGTTTTTGTGTTGAACAACAATGGACATGCATTGACACCGAGTTGTTGGGTCTCGGTTCGGGTGCCCACACTTTTATTAGTGACGCTCATGGATCGCAGAGGTGGCTTGATCACTGTTTAGTCACAAAGGCGGCTGTACCTACTGTTAGGCATTCTTATGTAAAATATGATGTGCAGTGGTCTGACCACTTTCCGTTGTTTTTTATGTGTGACCTTAGTTTTGTTCAGATTCAACAGCCAAATGTTAGCATTGAAGTGAATAGGGTGATCTGGGGGGAAAGAAGTCAAGAACAGATTCGTGCTTATAGCATTAAATGTCATGAGAATCTGCGACTAATTGACTTCCCGGATGACTTTAGAGAATGTAGTGGTCAAACTTGTAACAACCCTCGCCACTTTCGTGTAATAGATGCAATGTATGGCAAAATTGTTAGTGCATTGAGTGAGTCGGCTACCGAGACAGTAACTTGTGGGGGGAGTCCTAGAAAGCGAGGAACAGTCGTGGGCTGGAACATGCATGTGAGCGGCGCTCATAGGGAGGCTAGGCGTAAATTCTTGTGCTGGCTAGACAATGGTATGCCGACATCGGGACGTATTTTTGAAGACATGCGTGAAGCTAGAAAGATATTTAAGTCTCGGTTGAAGTGGTGTCAAGATCATGAGACTCAAATTAAAATGGATATTCTGGCTTCACAGCATTCAAAGAACGATTTTAGATCTTTTTGGAAGCATACAAATAGACTAAAGGGCAAGCCTGGCCTTCCTGTTTGCGTCGACGGCGTGAGTGATGCTAAACAAATAGCTGACCTTTTTGTAGACCATTTTAGTGTGCATTCACCATTAGGCCCATCTAGGTCGACGCTCAATGTTGAGCCACGGAAAGAACTAGGAGTTAAAATAACAGCGAAAATGCTCTTGGACAGAATTAACGCGATGCGTCGAGGAAAATCTCCTGGTCATGACGGTCTCAGCATTGAGCATCTCCGATTTGCCAAGAGTGTTGGCTATGCTTTTTACTTTTTGTCTGGGTCATGCTTATATGCCGAGTGACATGATCAAAACAACAGTGGTGCCTATCGTCAAAAATAAGACTGGTGACATGAGCGATAGGAACAATTACAGGCCAATATCTCTTGCCACAATCATGTCGAAAGTGTTTGACAGTGTGCTTAACGCTCAACTTAGCAGTCATATTCGTGTTCACGATAACCAATTTGGTTTCAGTTCTGGATTATCCACTGACAGCGCTATATTGAGTGTGAAGCATACTGTGAAGTACTACACGGATCGCCAAACTCCAGTTTACGCATGTTTCCTTGACTTGAGCAGGGCTTTTGACTTGGTTTCTTACGACATTTTATGGAGGAAGATGGAAGAGGTAAATTTGCCACCAGAGGTGACAAATACTCTTAAATACTGGTATGGAAACCAAGTCAATAGTGTGAAATGGGCTGGTGCCCTGTCTAGGCCGTATGGGTTGGAATGCGGGGTGAGGCAGGGGGGGTTGTGCTCCCCTACGCTTTTCAACTTATACGTGAATGATCTGATTGGCGCGCTTAGCAGCATGCGTGTCGGGTGTCATATTGATGGCGTGTGTTGTAATAACATCAGCTACGCCGACGACATGGTGCTGCTGAGCGCGTCAATCTGTGGGCTAAGGACCCTCGTAGCCACTTGCGAGCAATTTGCTAGACTTCATGGTCTGGCATATAATGTGAAGAAAAGTGTTGTCATGGTCTTTGGGGCCAGGGGCAAATACCCAGAAGCTGTACCTTCAGTTAAGTTAAGCGGTGTACCCCTTGTGAGGGTAGACCAATTTAAATACCTGGGTCACTTATTGACCACTGGCCTCAAAGACGATGAGGATATTGATAGGGAGCGGAGGGCGCTGTGTGTGAGAGCAAACATGATTGCCTGCAGATTTAGGCGTGCCTCTAAAGAGGTCAAGCGCACTATATTTAGTGCTTACTGCACGTCTTTCTACACTTGCAGTCTGTGGGGTCATTATACTCAAAAATCATACAGCGCCCTTCGCGTCCAATACAATAACGCATTCAGGGTGCTGATGGGGTTGCCCCGATACTGCAGCGCATCAGGGATGTTTGCTGAAGCGCACGTAGATTGTTTCTACACGGTTATGCGGAAACGGTGCGCATCCCTGGTCCGTAGGGTGCGGGGCAGCGCCAACAGCATCCTGTATATGATAGCAAGTAGGCTTGATTGTGCGTTTGTGAACCACTGCTGCAAGGTGTCAGCTGGGCCTGTCACCTTGCAGCAATGATCTCACAACCTGTTGATTTTATTTGTTTTTTATTTGTTTGTAAGTGTATTACTAACATAGTTTGTAAGTATATTGTTACTAACACTATGAGTCTGGTTGCTCGAAATAAATGATTTAATAATAATAATAATAAGATTCTTGCCCTTTCCTATACCAATTACGTACATCCAGGTATTCCCACTGTTATTTGTAAACCTTTTTGACATGACTGCCAAAATTTCATAAGATTCTGACGTGTCTTAGTACTTGTATATCCTTCATAGGTATTTTTATAGCTTTTGAATAAACACCCAACACCGAAAACCGTCACCTATCTTAACTTACATTTATGAAAATGTTCAGTTTTTCATAAAAGATCGTTTAGAACACATTAACAAAGCGTTGTAGTATTTCGCTTACAATGCGTTGGAAAATACCACACGACCTTTTATCAGTAGAGTTGATGACCTGAAAGATTAGAGTTTATAGTAGATTATTGTTAACCTTTACGATAACTATGGCAATTAACGCATTATAATAATAGTTTATGCTTTAGTTAAAGTACCATTGCATATTGATATTTACGCCTGGTAAGTCGTTTTGTGCAGCTATTCATAATGAAGTAATCACATCTCTTGTTTTGTTAAATGAGCAAGGAATGTAACAAAGCATAGTTGACTTCAAATGTTCCGTCTTTTGTTTCAGCTCCAGAAATTCAAGATGTTGTATAAAATAAAAATAGCAGCTTTGTTAGTTCTGGCAGTCATTACACCTAGTTTTGAAGACCCTGTTGGTGTCAAACAAGAGGAATGTAAGAAAATATCTTCGTGTTCGTCGTGTATAGCAAAAAGTTTCTGCACGTGGTGCGTCACCAAAAGTAAATGCACAAAGCAATCATGCGGCAACGATAACATTATTTTCCCTGAAGGGAACCCAGCCATAATGGCTGGGCCGCAGTTCTGCCCCAGGGTCGTGGAAACGGAAGAAATATTGACTTTAAAGAGTGGAGCGAAGCAAATTATTGTTGTGAAAATTACGCAGATACATTTGTATATGGCATTTACTCCGTGGAAATGTAAAATAGATTATAACGGTGCGCAAATGACAGTGGTGGCGGTGTTGCTAGGTGACCAAGTATATTGTGAATCTGTGTTACTCACTAACGAGACCCATGAGCCTCGCACAAGTGGTAGAGTGTCGGTACTGTGGGACTACAGTAAATCCTTTGATGGATCTGTTCCGTTTGAAGTGTGCCGCTGTGACTTAGACCTTTATTGCCCCGCTTGTAATAAATTAACTTAAGGGGGATGCGCTAAGGTAGCCCACGAAATCCAAATTTTCTTACGGTTACGTTTCTTTGAAATTTGCAGGTCATTGTCGGATTGTTAAAATATGATTCACGACCGTAACAAATATGGCTTTCCAGAATTACAATCAGCAATACAACTCCTAAAGTTAGAATAATCCTCAAATGTCATTTAATGAAATAATCATTCAATAGGATCTTGGAGAGTTATATTGATGATTTTTATGATTATAATTCTATAAATAAATATTTGATAGGGCCGCGAATCATATTCAAATCAACAAACAACCTGATATTGACCTGCAAATTGCAAAATACCTAAGAAAATTTTAATTTCGCGGTCTACCCTAACGCTTTCGCCTTAAGCGCAATAGATTAAGTACTATTTTAAGTGCAAATCTCATAATCACAAAGTGCATATTAAATTACTATAAGAGGTTTCTGCAGTGTCTTATTTAAACACGTTAAGGCTTTCTTAATTCTGAGTCTAAACACTAAAAGAGAAATTCACAAACCGAATTTTAATCACAGATTCACGTTTCAATAGTGTTTTTTTTTTGTACAGAAACAAAGGGAATATGGTAACAAACGAGTGAGTTGTGGGGCGAAAATACGTGCATGAAATTGGACCCACCGGTTACCGGTACACTGTATGGGGAAAATATACTCGATAAAGTTACCACAAGCACTTGTATCTTACAACAGTTTAATTTGATCAGAAACTTGTTGAAAAGTTCGTTATAGCAATATCGTTAGCGACTGTTTTGGCTTCGAAGAACAAACAAATAGTGAAAGACTTCGCTTATTATACCATACGTAACTAACTCAACTGCCGGGGGCTTGTGTAGCCACAAGCCCCCGGCAGTTGAGTTAGTAATAACAGGTCGATCGTTCAGGTTAAGCTACACTTGCCGTGATTGGTCCATGGATGGGTGACCATCTTTACATACCAAGACGAGGGGTCTTGGTATGTAAAGATGGTCACCGTGACTCGGAAATCACGGTAAGCCGTTGGTCCCGGCTGTCATTTCTAGATCTTTGAGAGTCGTTACGGGTAGTCAGAAGCCCGAAAGTCTCACAACCAGTCTTACTAAGGGGTATCCTATTACCCAGTAACTGGGTTGTGGAGGTCAGACTGGTATTCAGCTGCATCCGGTTAGACTGGAACTCGACAACAACATAGTTGGGAAAAAGCTAGGCAGATGAAGTAACATAACTGCCCGTTATGAGGTTTCCTTGTTGTGAGGAAATATGATTACCTACTTGTTCAAGACTTTTCAATCAAAACTCCACCAACTTAGTGTTGTAGTATTCATAGCATATCATAGGAGAACCTTCAACTTTAAAACCTATTTACGAAACCTGTCCATAGATTAATTTTGAAAAACAATTTGACATTAACAAATCGATTGGTAATGTGTATCATCCATTACGAACAGTGAAGGACACGTGTACCTACCCTACCTTCAATAGCAAGTGGTCTGAAATCGCGAACTCAGAGTGAGCAACGAAGTTCTGACGAGACGAGAGATACCGAGTAGAAGAGACCACTGCCCAGCAGTGGGACAATATTATTCGTATACTTATCAGAGAGGAGTGGTCATGTGGTACAGACCATCAACATTCTCCATGAGACCAACACTGTTATCGAGAAAAAGTATCAGCTGTCCCTTATAAAGCTTCAATAACTCGATCCAAATGTATGGAATGATGCAGAAAGTTGCTCAGTTTGATGGTGTGTATCACACACATTTTTTTTTTTTTCGAGGTTGGCAAATCATCAAATTCTCCCGCTCTGGGCGGAGCGAAAGGGCGTGTCAGACTTTTACTGACTAAAACCCACCCGAGTTCATTCAGTTGCCTGTTGCCAAGGTCCCGGTATCCCTTTCGGACATTCCCGCAACCCTGACAGGGTGTATCACACCCTTCAATTTGACTACTCCTTTCTGGTACACCTCGTCGAAACCATTATGTACGTCGAAGAGTTCACCATTTTTGAACCAAAAAGTTTTTGAAGCATGAAAATTGATAAAAGTAAATATTACCTAAATGATATATGGTAGTATTACTATCAACCGAGAATCGTATCAGAGTGTATGATTTAAAACGGTTGAACTTTAATTTCCTGAGTTGGTAGTGTGATGACCGTAAAAGCGTTAGGTTCTCCTACGAAGGTCGAAGGTCGCTTAAAATAATGTACGTGTGGAAACCACTTTTGTGAAGGCTGAATTGATTTATTCTGTAATCTATAACTATAGAACTATTTTCTGTTTTTTTCTGTGTAGTTTTTCAATGTTTTATTTCACTGACGTGTGTGATTCGAAACCCTTTGTCGGGCACGCACATTGCCGGGTTTTTTTTAAACGTCCTTGATGTTTGGAACGAAAAATACTTACCAACCAGTGCCAACAGACTTTCCATATAAAATGCGTAAAATCACATATTAGGTATCCGAGGACATTACACAAATGTCCCTCAATTATAAGTTGAATATCACCTCGTTTATAAACAATGGCTGTTTGTGATAGTGCAGTCTGAAATAGAATAGGCTTGCTATTTCTATTGTGTGGCATTATGAATTGTTGCGAGATTCCTTAATTAGCGTAGCTACTCACAGCAGAGCTTGAATATCCAGAGATTAATAAAATTGATTGACTCATTCATACATTATTTTATCAAATCGGAAGAATTTGTGTTTTTTTTTGGGTTCCGTAGTCAACAAGGAACCCTTATAGTTTCGCCATGTCCGTCTGTCCGTCTGTCCGCGGCTTAGCTCAGAGATCGTTGGAAAGCTGTAATTTGGTATGGATATACATATAAAAGACGCCGCAAAGTGGCAAAAAAAAATCGTAATCAAATATATTTTTTTAGGGTACCTCCCCTACACCTAAAGTGGGGATGGTATTTTTCTTTCTCGTCAATCCTATGGAGTGGGAATGAAAAAAAATAATGCGAGTTTTTTCGCCTGCCAGGGTTGCGGGAAAGTCCGAAAGGGATACCGGGACCTTGGCAATATGCAACTGTAGGAACAAGGGTGGGTTTTATTCAGTATAAGTCTGACATGCCCACCCGCTCCGCCCAAAGCGGAAGAAGCGTGACGAAGTGATTTCCAAACATCAAAAAAAAAAAAAAAGGGCTTCATTCTCATCCGTATCGATTGCGACCGTATAACTTGAATTAACTTGAAAAATTACTGCTTTAGAAAAAGGTCTTAGTTTTAAGCTATCTCATGAATTATCTACAGAATACGTGTTGGTGTACATTGAAAGTACTTTTTAAAATTCTACTTTCAACTTGAGATGTTCTGGCACGACTTAAAAAGCGAAGTAGTTTATTTATTATAATGTTCAGTCGCTTTTGAAAGCCAACCCTGCTGTATCTCCATCTAAGCTATCCGCTAATCTAGAGGAGTAAGTTGCTCTTTTCAATTAACAAACGTCACGGGCAATTTTTCTTTCTACTAAGAATACTTTCTGAGAAAAAGAAAAAAAAGGTGTGCTTTGTAGTTTAGATATTTTATGGCTCGCAGTTAGAGCAAATAACTAGTTTGTTTGCGAAGTGGAATAAAAAAATCTATCAAGTAATTTTTTGTATTTTAGTGTGAAAAATGACCCCACGCATAGCACTAGACAAAATTGACTGATAATAGTGTTCGTTTTTTGGTTCAATATAGTACAAGACCTTGAATGATAGATACCTACTATCAAATATCGATCAATATCTTTGTAAATAGGTACATGGTAGCAGTGATAAGTATCAAATTAGATCCCATCACTCCATTACTACAACTCCTGCAGTGCGTCTCAACGTGAAAAGTTAGGTGAAGTGAACTTGAAGTGAGTTCTCATGATGAGCAAGTGAGCTCTCATCCCACCTGATACTAGGGATAGATAGCTCACTTTGCCTACACGTTTTCACGGTGAGATTTGACAGAATCGCACTGCAGCATTGCATTATTTCTCTTCTTATTTCATTTAGACAAGAATTTTATACCTTCCTTGTATTACTTTGTGGCGGCATCTATGTCGCCACATGCGAACTACGTATAACACTGACGTCACGCAAAATCCTGTATCGCGCAAGCAGAGTTTACCGCGTGACTGGCATATCGCCGGCATGATATCTTTATAAATTATTGCCTACTAAGTTACTCAGTGATAATAGAGCATCCTACGCATGAAAGAATTTTTTAAATCCATCCAGTAGTTTGGCTTTATTCGTTACAATCAAAAGTACCTATAAATATTTTCTGTGTATATTAAATTGTAGTAGTAGTATTTATTATTCGTTTATTTATTTTCTTTATTATGTAATTACATTTTTAAATATTTCTTAAATTAAAATGATAATATAAAAAAAAACATTTAAAAATATAAAAAATAGAGGTCCGCTGGTGTCGGGAGCAGGGTCCAAGCTACCGGTGGTTAGGGCTGCAGAGACAGGAACCTCCGTAGTGTGTGTGTTCACTTAAATCGACAAAATGTATGGAACAGCTTATTTTTTTTTACGCGATTTCAATGTTGGTTCCATAGTAATAGTTGTTCAAAATGATGAGTACAATGACCTTTTCGGGTTTAGCATAAAGAAAAAATAACGTTGTATAAATTATTACCAGTTATCTGATGCAATCAACACTATTTATTCGTCTTTAAATGAATGATAATAGAATTGGAATTATCAATAATTTACCTCTATTGATGGATAAATGATAACAATTATCTACATTAGCCTAAAGTCTTGGCTAAAGTCAATGTTTGCTAATGACTTGAAACAATTCCGATATTGATCTGTAATCTCTACTTGAGAATTCAGTTAGCGTGGAATAGCTGGCTATTGACAATGTACTGGGAGTACTAAGCTTGCTTGCACCTGTGTCCTGCCGTCAGATCTGTAGAGTATGTTTGGATGTACCTGGCACATCACACACATTAATTGCACATTAATCCATAACCATCATGTATATTTTATATGAACCATCGCACACTCAGGCAAGCCACGACGCGTCTTTTTGAATTAAAATGCGATGCGCTGCGGCCGACGACATGGCTATAATGTGCGCTTAGCTTTATAATCTCCTAGAAAAATATATCTGTTTTCGAATGGTTTCTTTTGAAGACGAGAAATTAGCTCAAAGCTCTTGTATCTTTCTCTTCTTTAAAGATAGAAATCTTCTCTGTCTACAAGTTTTTCTCCATCTCTACACATGATCATAAGTTTCGACTATAATGAAGTGAGCAACACTCACACGTAGATACTCTTCTACCGTATCGTCGGTAACAAACTTACAAATTGTGATAGGTATTAGATGTTCTATTTTAGAAAGTTTCAAGCGAGTGTTCTATATAGTATTACAAGAGTTCCTATGTGAGTTGCAGGCTCTAGTGTTAACCTGTACCTACGCTTCTTTATTCCGAAGTTGGATGGTTGGTTGGAACCGTTTTAGCGTTTGTAATACGTCAATCACTACATACTATATTCTAAAACAAAGTCCTCCGCCGCGTCTGTCTGTTCGTGATAAACTCAAAAACGACTGCACCGATTTTCATGCTGTTTTCACCAATAGATAAAGTGGTTCTCGAGGAAGGTTTTAGTATATAATTTGTCAAGCGAGCGAAGTCGCGGGCATCAGCTTTATTATATATACGAAAGTTACTGGCTGTCTCATGTCTGTTACCTTTATGCCGTTACGCCTAGATAGATAGACGCCATGACGTGGGTTATGGGACATTGGATACTTTTTATCCCGGTAGTACGATCCCTTGGGATAATTTCTGACCTCAACGCGGGCGAAGCCGAGGGCTAAACGTAGTAATCAAATAAACTTGCAAAATGAGTCTCAAGCTGGGCAAATTTGACGTATTTACAATAATTACAGAGCGTTGAGTGAGTCGAGTTGGCGCCGCGAGGCCGAAATAGGCCGATAGTCAGACCTTTTTCTAGACTAATTTTGACAGCTGTCAGTCGAAGGGATATTCTTACGTATTATTGTTTGATCAGAAGTTCGCCTGCTGGCTGCACCGAAAATCTAATTAAAATATTAGAAGTGTAGGTACTTGAAATAACTGAAACGTATTATTACAAAAAATCGGTTTAAAAAAAATCAGATGTTCCATACCTTTAGTCGAGTTATGCGGATATAAAGGTATCTGATCTTTTTCGCGATTTTAGTTTTGGGTGAAGATTGCTTTTAATAGCAACATTCAGAAGAAAGGGGATGACCATACACCGTCCTTTTACAGATCCTTATATTGTCCAATGTTTGATGGTCATCGTGACATTCACGTTTTTCACCCATATTCACAGTTCAGGCTTATAAATAGCTCCCTCACAAGCGAGGTCACTGTATTTTCGCTGCTCCAGTCTCCGCCACAGTAATCTAATTTCAGAATAACGAGGTTTCACAAAATATTGTAGCCTTGTCGTTTCGCATAAAACTTGGCCTTCTTGTCGCTGAATTTTTACATAGTCATCGCTAGGCTAAGCATTTCTTAGTTCTTGTTTAGTGTATCTAGAAGAAGTTATGGGTGTATCTTGTACGCTAACGTGCCCGGTCGCATGGTCGTAAGTTGTGGGGCAAGGAAAAATTATGCGAGGATTTTATTTCAGAAAATCCTCCAATTTATCTAAACTTATATTATAAAGAGAAAAGATTTGTTTTGTTGTTCGTTTTTTTGTAATGAACTCATAAAATACTTAATCGATATAAAAAATTCTTTCGCCTATAGAAAACTACATTATCAGCGAGTAAAATGGGCTGCATTCATTGACATATATATTACTACTATTTATATCAATTGCATTTTATTCTTTTTCAAAAAAAAATTGAGATCCATACAAAAATAGCAATAATGTAACCCAAGGTCTCAGAACAAATAAAAAAGGTTTTTTATTTGGTCTGAGCCCAAGGTAAGTAAAAATTGCCTATATGAGCGCTTACACACTGGGACGCCATGGCGACGTCACCAGGTCGCCCTGCCAACTAAATGTACACAGCTTTATAGTGGTTGCCTCACCTGGCGTCCGCTTGGTTACGCAGCCAATCATACATTTTGTTGGAGTCGCGACGCTACTGGCGTCCTAGTGTATTAGCGCTCTAAAATTCATTATTTGGCGTGCGCTGCGAAAACTATTGACATAATATGTATGTTTAAATAATGTACTCTCATCCACAAAAAAGTCCGCAAATTATAGTAAAAGTCACTAAAAGTTTGTCATGCTGCTAATGCTTATGTGTCAAGGATATCTTTAAGTAACCACGACCAAAAAAGAAAAGGGTAAAAAAAATGTCGTCTCGAAACTGAATAAAATAAGCAAAGTAGTTAAGGATGAACAAACAAAGGATAAGCTCGTAAGGCCATGATAAGGTTTGAGTTCGGCTCAGCTGAGCGGAATATACCCGCTTAAGGCCGTCTAGTCGCGGATTTCATCGTATGTCGCGAACGTGGGAAGAATTCCTTGCAGTTTCGGCGCGGGCCTTTCTTTTGTGCCTATTATGTCGGCATTAATCCTCAACCTCAACTAAAATGTGAACTGCGAGTTTTTTCGCGAGTTTCTGAGTATAAGCTGACACGCTATAGGTACCTTATGTTCCTAAGGGTTAATCAAACTTTACCTTATGAAGATTTTAACTTGGTGCGGCGTAATGCGTAGTCAAAGCAACAGCGGAAAAAAATACCGGCTTATCAAGATTACGAAAGCCTAAATAGGAAAATTCCCCAAAAATAAAACCACAGTCACAAAAATCCGCATTTTTTTTACGATTTCATCTCCGAAATTAGCGGTTCAATTTGTAGGAGTGCTTAATAGACGTGTTGTAAGCCTCGCGTGGTGGCATGGCGGCTGGTGGCTGGCTGGCTGCAATTAATCAGGCCGCCACTTTCCCCAGCCAGGATTATAGTAAATGGCAAGGATTAGAGTCGCTCGCGTTTTTACTCCAAGATTTTTAACACACGATTTATCGCAGACCTCTTGGGGATACAAGCTGACAAGTTAATCTCCACGCAATCAGCTACTTAATGTACCTAGAGATAGCAGTCGAGATATGTATGTGAAGATGCGAACGTTCCGATGTTTGTGACTTTGTGAGTCGATCTGTGTAACGACTGGATATGGATAGATTTACATGAAGTAGGTATGGCACAATGGTAGAATTGAAAATTTACTGCTTTCAAAACACATAAATTATTAACATTTTCTTGTTTGTATATTTTAGAGTTAGCCATGTTCGTAAAAGGTAATCTTCATCTTTTTAAGATGTATTGTGAAATTCGACTCCGCAGTACTTCTATGAGACCTCAGTACCAAAACTTATTATACACAGGCGGCTACAAAACAGCTCTGTTAAAAAAGAGTGTTTTTGGCATGGCACCTCAAATTTATAATAAGATACCTGACTGTATAAAAGCACAGCCAATAAGAATTTTCAAAAAGAAGCTCTTTGCTCTACTTGTGGAAAAGTGTTATTATTCCATCAATGATTTCCTGAATGATCCGTCAATAATAAATAATAGAGTACTATAAAATTTAACTTGTGTAGCGATAGCTTAATTTATATCTTCTATACCTAGTTTAGCTTAAGTAAATTATCGGATGTTTAATTTTAAAGTCTAGATTAAGTAAATTAAGTTTAAAATTTGCATGCCTATTAGGCAGAATGTACAAGGCCCTGTAAATAATATTCTAACACCAAATTGTAAATACCTGCATTCAAAGCAAATAAATTTATTTCATTTCATTTGAGTACTTACTAGTAACGTGTCTGAAAGAGATGACTTGCAAGAGTGCTATGTGCTGTTACATTTATATATGTTATGGACCAAGTGATTATTAGGGCATTATAAAAAATGCCCGGGCAGTTTGAAAAATGCCCAATAAGAGAGGGCAGTATGATAACAACTATTGAAATAATCAAATCGACCGGGCATTTTTTATTATGCTAGTCACCTTTGGGGCAGAACAATTATAACCAGGTTTATTACTATTATTTTGATTTCAAACGAAGAATCAATATTTAAAATCAAATAAAATCTTTCCATTCATAGACACTCTGCTGACCTATGATGACTTTACCATAATTAAATACCTGTGTATATTAGATTGCCCAAAGACCGCACGGTAATATTTATAATGACGAGGCAATGTGATAAATAAGGAAGTTCAAATTTTAATTAATTATTTCGCCCTAAGTAGCTTTGTCATATTCATAATGCGCGGGCATTACGAAAAATGCCCCTATTTATTACTTGGTCCATAACATATATATAGATCTCAGACACAGGACTGCCTCGCTGATCTAGTGGTCGCAAGCCCTACTACTGAGCATGAGGTCCTGGGTTCGATTCCCAGGTCGAGCAAAGTGGTTTTGGGTTTTTCTATATAGAATTTCTCAGTACCAGCCCGGAGTCTGGATTTGTGCCTGGTTGATGGCGATAGGCCCGCCCCCTATTACATGGGTTTTCAGGCGAAATGTGGGTGTACTATAGGTACACCTCTGCCCAACCATGTGTTATGTATGTGTATCTCAGACTCAGACAAGTTTGTAGAGTGACTAATAACATACTGCGATTACTTTATTTGTCTACCAAAGGAAGCCGATTACAGCATTAACATTCTCCTTTTGATCGTTAATTTGACACATGTTTCATATCTCCCCTAGCAACCAGATACAGTACGACACAACTTAGACGAAACATCGGCAAAATTCGTAAAACCGATCACCATCCGAACTGAGTGCGCCTTCAAAATCTCCAGTCATTATTACTGCTTTAGGTGAAAATAATCTTTACGCAAACGCAATAACTTATAAATTCATATAACCAAGAAATGAGTGAATGCATCAAATGTATGCTACATCTAAGTTGTGTGTTACTGTATTCAAGGCGATAATGTAACGAACGTTCATAAATAAATAAACATGCTTGTCCCTACGTGATTGCTAGGTCGTGTGTATTACTACCTATGTATTTATATTTTTATGGTTTCCACGAGCTTGCCTCCCATCTCCTTCTAATAAATATGTATTGCGGTCGTGTTTGTAGAAGACGCCACACAAGGGACACTGCTCTTTGCGGGAATTATTTGACCGCACTCAGAAGTTGTTGTAATTTTTTTAAGTATGCTGAAGAATAAATTTTATTTATTTATTTATTAAAAAACCAACTTATATTTATAGTTGCACATATAAGTTAACGGTTAATATCTGTTGGAGATTACATATAAAATTAGATTAAATAACTTAAAAACTAGACAAAATTTGATGAAATCCCACAATTGAATTAATTTAGATTAAATAAAATTAGATAAAAATAGATAAATAAGATAAAATAGACAAATAAGATAAAATTTTGAATATATTTATTAATAGCAAGATACACTTTAATTTAATTTATTCACTCCAAGGAGATTATACTGGGAGTGGCAATGAACTCCAGGTATCGAGTTGCAGTGGAATCTCAGTTCAGTACTCGTAAAGACATCTGAGGATATGTGTCGTACAGCCAATCGATACAGGGTCCATGTTATTTGTTTATGTATCATTTGGAACACAAACAGGTAATCAACAGATTACCGTCTGTTACCTGTTTGTGTTTTTAATAATAAATCATTATCAGGAGTAGCAATATGCAATAGCAATATAACAATTGTTTACATTACATTCACTGAAGTGCGGTAACGTAGAGGATCGCATTTCAGAGCAGTTATATAAGTAATACCGTCCTTGGCGCAACAAACAATCTGCTGCAAAAAGCTGCGAAACTTAAACGAAGCTGGGCCGGACATAGTCGCGAGTCGGGAGTTAAAATAACCCCTGAGAACATATACTGAACATCGGAGATAGCAGGATGAGGTTGGCTTCTATCGAAAGGCAATCCTTTATTAATAGTACCTATATTAGTTATCTATTAATACTGAACAGTGGTGAACATTTATGTGAAAAGTAGAAAGTTTGAGCTTTCCCCTGCAGTGGGACAAAATAAGCCAAATATTTTAATTTTAAATTGGTGTTACACATATTTTAAAACATATATAACAACACGGATGGGTAACAACAACATAATTGAGCAGTGGTGGCCCAGTGGTAACGACCGCGACTTAAGAGTTGTAGCTCACAGGTTTGAATCCCGACAGGCGCTTTACTTTGTGTAAATTATTGCAGTACCACTGCTCTCGTTTTCTTGACTTCACGGCACGTCCTAGAACAAAAAAAAACGAAGACACGTGACATCTACTAATCCGCACTGGGTCCGCGTGGTGGATTACGGCCCGCTTCCTCTCACAGAGTGGAGGCCTGTGTCCTAGCAGTGGGAACATTATAGGCTGATACTAGGTAACATAACATAATATAAAAAACACCTAGCCTGTATTTTCGGGAGGTTTGGGCAGAAGTGTACCTTAAAACCCACCCACATTTCGCTAGTAATGTTTAAGACCCATGTAATAACTACTTAGGGGCGACCTATTTTATATTAGTCAGTCTCTTACGTTATCCGTTTGTCGGAGTAATAATCTAATTTTGTTTTGATAAATTTGGTTGTGAGAAAAATAAAGTAATTTTCAACTTTTTTCGTCTATGTCTATAGACGAAAAGAACAACTTTCTATTGGACAGTAATCAATATCTTAATCATATGTAGGTGAGAAAAAAGATAAAATGCAGTCATAATTAAACCAAAGAGATTGTATCTTGGCAGTTCCTAAAACAGATAAATGGATTAAGAACTATTTTAAAGCATGTCCTTTTAAAAAAATCAGTTTAACTGTCAAACTGTCAATGATAGCTATCACATAAGTAAATAACAGTAAAATATAAATAAACGTAAAATAAACAAGGTGGTCGCGACCAGTAACTAAAATATTGAAATCTTCGGCCAACAATCGTAGAGAAATTATATTTTACTGAGAATTTCATCAACAAAATTATTCTACCTGAAAAATTCATCAGCGGTGACCCTTGACCTTTCTTTCAAGAGGATAATCGAATTTCTAAGAATCGATAAGTTGGGGCCCCCGTTGAAGATCGAATTAATACAATCATTGTGGACTACGAACAGGTTACCATGGCAAAAGTCTTGTGAGTAGGTAAGTATGTCCTATAATAAACAGTGTAACTATAAACAAAAGTAATATCAGAAACCGGAGATTCTGATATTACTTTTGTTTTTGGTTTGTCTTATTTATTACATGATAAATAAGTAATAATCACATATACCCTCCAGGAATAGCTCCGGTGGGTAAGGGTAAGACTATGTATAGATGGAACATTCCTTTTTCGACCGTTTGATATATTTTTTTTATTCGATCCGAACAAAGATTGTTGCCAAGCAAGTCTTTGTCGGAAAATTACCATAATTCATTTTAGAAGTGCTATAGGCCTGATTGGACTATTTGCAATCTCAAACCTCAAGCCTACTTGTGCCCTGTTGATAGAACCACATAATCCCATTGTTTTTATACCTTCGAATACCACTTGGGGGAAAAGCTATACACCTAGCTATACCTACTATATAGTTAATTTTATGTTATGTTGTTGTTGTTGTTATGTTTGTTAGTTATGTTGCTATATAGTTTGTTTGTTTGTTTGAAAAAGTCATTTTGCATGCGATAGCCCAATGTTTAAGGAAGGTTATTGGTTATTTCATATCACGCTTTGACCTTTAGGATTCGAGCAAAAGGTAAAATAATCAGGGCCTCTAGACAAGTGACAATCGCTTCCAAAGCGTTTCGTATTTCTACTACGACTTTCAACAGGATTGACTGAAGCTTTTCGATTGCATAAGTCAGTTGATATACATTTCTGCCTTTTCTATCATCGTTATCGCTGATAGAATGTCACTTTGTCCAGGGCCCCAGAACGCTAAGCGAAAACGATGCGATGCGATCCGAGGGAGCTTTATAAAAATGTGGCTGTTATTTTAGTATATTATTATTGTGAATCTTTCGACATCCACGCGAATAAAGTTGCGGGCAGAAACTAGTCTAAATAAATTCCAAACAGCATAACAACAAATAACAAAACTTTTTACAAAAAAAAACAAACTGTTTTTTTTTGGAAGTCGGTTGTTTTTTTTTTTGTAAAGTTTTTATTTTTCACTTTTTCGTTGTGGTACCTACCCCGCACAAATCCGAATACCACTACCTGCTATGTTATAACTGTGAAGGAGTCAAACAGGATATCGTCTAGATAAACTAAGCGGGAAAAATACGTAATATTGAAGCTAACTCAAAAATTACGCAAGCAAAGTTAATAAAATTTATATGGGACCTCGGAAGCATGATCTACCAAAAAAAAAAAGAATCATCAAAATCGATTCATAATGGGCAGAGTAATCGCGTAAAAAACATACAAAAAAAAAAAAAAAACTTACAGACGAATTGAGAACCTCCTCCTTTTTGAAGAAGTCGGTTAAAAAGTATAAGTATTCTGTTTTTCTTCCTTATGTGCATCACTTAAGACATAATCTCAAGTGGGTGTAAGGGTGTTGCATCGCTGATATTTTAATCTAACCTCGTCCTCGAGATTTGCATTGTACACTATTGTAGTACCACATAATAATGTTGCCGCCGCTCAACTGTTGATTGGCCTTTAGATGGCGGATAACTATTAAAATTCTATTGTCTTATTAGTGACAGTTGGAGGTTTATGCACTTTAGTTTAACCTCCTATAGATTGTTTATGTCAGATGTCTTATTCTCGCTTTCATTAAGACGTGCTCGATTCGATAATTCTAAATCTTTTGAAAGATGGTGAATAGCGTGAAAAAATAATAAAACAATAATAATTATTAGTACCTAGTTAATCTGCCTAGACTTTTCCCAACTATGGCGGGGTCGGGTTCCAGTCTAACCGGAATACCAGTATTTTACATGGATCGCTCCATGTAATAACAGCAATAACAGCCGCTGGCACGAGTCAATCAATCAGTTTAAGCTACGCTTGCCACTGTTGGTCCGTGGATGAGTGACCATCTTTACATACCAAGACTTCCTCCGTGCCTCGGAAAGCACGATAAGCCGTTGGTCCCGGCTGTCATTTGTAGATCTTTGACAGATGTTACGGTTCGTCAGAAGCCCGAAAGTCTGACAACCAGTCTTACCAAGGGGTATCATGTTACCCAGTAACTGGGTTTTGGAGGTCAGATAGGCAGTCGCTCCATGTAAAATACTGGTATTCAGCTGCATCCGGTTAGACTGGAAGTCGACCCCAACATAGTTGGAATAAGGCTAGGCAGATGATAAATTAATTTTATTTGTTTCCTGCAGGTGTCGGAGAAAGTTCTCAGATGAGTTGGTGAATCCCTCTTAATTAGGAGAAGCATAGCATATTAAGCACAAGGATAGAGGATAAAGAAGGAGCGAAATAAATAGCTCTGCTTGTATAATTGCAATCACACGAATAAGGAAATTAAATACAATTATTTGTAATGACGTATGAATCGAAAGGATTATTTTGTTTGGTGAAGAGAGACCGTTGTGCTTAATGTTGATATGCCAGTGTCACCGAACAATCAATTCCTTACCAAAATAATAGAAGTCAAGATCATGCAAGCTCATCCAAAAACATTCAGTTCCAGTCTCTCCACTTGGTGCAAAATCAACTGGCGTGGGATCCTGTCCGAGTTCCTGTCCACACTGATGCTTGTATTACTCGGCTGTATGTCATGTGTACCCGTTCCAGGAATCGACACGAGCATTTACGCCCCTTTCGCATTTGGTTGTGTAGTCATGTTCAATGTTCAAATATTTGGTCACATATCTGGAGCATTCATGAACCCGGCGGTTACATTAGCGTCTGTTATCTGGGGGAATACTTCTATCAGTTTGGGAATAATTTACGTGATTGTTGAATGCGCTGGAGCAATTCTCGGTTATGGGATCTTACATACATTATCGCCGATGGACTTAGTGACGGCAGGTGTATGTGTGACTAGGCCGTACCCAGGAGTGACTGTATTCCAAACTTTGGGGATTGAAATATCTATCACTGCAGCGCTTTCTTTCGTCTGTATGAGTGTGTGGGATCCCGTTAATAAGCATAAACAGGACAGCACCTCATTAAAGTTTGGAGTGACAATTCTTGGGCTTTGTCTCGTGGCTGGAGCGCTGACTGGAGCGAGCATGAACCCTGCTCGGAGCCTGGGACCTGCGGTTTGGACTGGCCACTGGACCCAACACTGGGCTTACTGGGTCGGACCCTTGGTTGGTAGTGGTCTGGCAGCTGTGTTATACAAATATGTACTTGTGAAGAGACATGAAGAAGTTCAGCAAAGTGACTAAACTGTACATAATTGAATCAATTTTCAAACCTGTTGCAGGATAATAGAGGAATACGACTTGACAGTGGACCCTTTTAAAATGACGAAATTTACAAAAAAATATGTATAGGAGTTAGAAAAAATATAAAAATCTGATAAAAAGTCCACCAGACTTACAGAGGCAGTGGTGGAACAGTCATGATATTTGGATCGACGGAAGAACCGAACCGATTTGATCAGAGGCAATCTCAATTAACAGATTTACGCTGAAATGATTTTATCTAATGTGAGGTCCGCAAAAGTATTCCTTTTGGTGCTTTATTTCTGCTTATGCATGATGATACACACACTGCCAGAGTCATTGAAAACACACTAGCCGCAGCTAATATCAACGTCCTACTATGGCCTGTTCAATCGCCAGGCTTGAATCCCATTGAGCACGCATGGGATATGCTTTAAAGACGAGCTCTGCGAAATATTAATGCCGTACACACAATATATCTTTTTTGCCTGTTACAACAGACGTGTGGTGGCCATTCCGCAACGAGATTTGGATGAACTCATATTGAGTGTGCCGAATCGCTGCGATTGTGTTATGTACGCGTTAACGGCGGAAATGCAGACTACTAATTGGTTTATTTTATGCAATAAAAACCTTTAAAAACTTTATTTTTATTTTTTTATCACATTTTATGCGAAAGCAGAGAGTCAATCAAAATTTAAAAAAATAATAGTGCCATAAATTGTTTATTTTAATTTTTATTGTACTTATAGATTATATTTTAGGTTAGGTTTTTACGCTGCTAAAGTGATGACGGATATTTTCTATCACAAGTACGTATCACATTCTTCTGAATTTAACTGAGTAGACAGATAATATATGGATGAATCATGCAGTGTAAGGGCCAATTCTCTTACATAAAAAATGGTCACATTCAAGTCGCAATTTGTCAAACTTGTCAAAAATGTTGGTAAAATTATGTTTTTTTTTGACAGATTGCGAATGAGATACGAATGTGAACGTTCATTATAAATAAGGGAATTGCCCCGCAGATATTGATACCAAACTGTTCACAGTAATATTATTTATGCTCGCGACTGTACATTTCGATAGCAATATCCACTTATATTAATCCGAATTCGAGAGTCCTTAGCCACTATTCACAAATCATTAATATAGGCTGTTATATTGTAGGGCTGAAAACAATAGATAACGGTCGCTCTATGTGCATTAATATAATTTTATACTTGTGACTTTGTGTCGGAGATTTCTATATATTTTAACCTCGAGGCTGACGCAAAACAGTCGCGTCCACCGGTGGATCAACACCAGGAAGACACAGTGAATAATTATTCATCTACGTGCAATAAAAACAATGTGAGATCACAGTTTAGAAAGTTCAGTTAAGTGACGTGCAGTTGAGCGAAGTTATTAATTTATTTTGTGAAAACGTGATATAGTGAACAGCAAATATGGAACCGATTCCTCAATTAATGACAGAATTCAAGATCATACAAGATGATTATGTTGCGAAAAGCACTCTACGTTCATGGTGGAGAAGTTCTTGGCGCGGCATCGTGTCGGAGTTCTTATCCACCATGATGCTTGTGCTGTTCGGTTGCATGACATGTATTCCTATGGAGGGAATTAACATGGGCATTTATGCCCCGTTTGGATTCGGCTTCGTAGTGCTGTTCAATATCCAAATCTTTGGTCACATCTCTGGAGCATACATGAACCCGGCGATGACATTGGCATCTGTCATCTGGGGTTTTACGTCCATTCCTGTTGGGATCATTTACGTAATCGCGGAGTTTGCCGGAGCTTTAGTGGGTTATAGAATCTTATTAACATTATCTCCAGTGGACGTGGTGGCAGAGAACGTGTGTGTGACGGTCCCGCATGTGGGCCTGAACGACCTTCAATCGTTGGGTGTTGAGGTTGCGCTGACAGCAGCACTCACGTTCATTAGCTGTGGCGTGTGGGATCCAGTGAACGAGAGTAAACAAGACAGCGCCCCAATAAAGTTTGGTTTGACCATCGTTGGGCTGTCCCTCGTGGGGGGTCCGCTGACCGGCGCGAGCATGAACCCCGCAAGGTCTTTCGCACCCGCGGTCTGGACTGGCTACTGGACCCACCAATGGGTATACTGGGTTGGCCCATTTGTTGGCAGTCTTATAGCCGTTGCGTTTTACAAATTGGTTTTCTTAAAGAAACGTGAAATTGTTTAAACTTAGGCTAGCGAGGTGTATTTAATTTAAAATTTAAATGTATGGGTATGAAAATATTATTAGTAATATTGACTCGACAATCATTACAATATATTACAAGTTTATGTTTAAAATGTTAAAATAAAACTTACAAAAGCTTTTGAAATAAAGTTACAATATTTTAGAATAATATTTTATTCATTACGATTCTAAAGATTAGATAATGATATATATATTTTACCTGAGTATGTTTATATAACTAGGTACTTGATTAAAATAATACATGATGATTGCGTTATTATAAGTAGATTATTACAGCAGCTAAGTAGTACTTATAAATACAAACTAGTTATTAGCAATACATAATTCTCAGAAAACAGGCTATTAATTGGGTATTCCATATTACTGGAATTCCAATAGTTATTACACTAAGAAACTATTGACGGAACTCTCATACAATAATTATGCTGTGATGATAATAATTAATATTTCTTTTTTTTAATGTACAATTTTTTTATTTTTTTATTTTTGGTTGGTTATGGGGTAGGTATTTGAATAATGTTCCTTTTTTTTAAGAACTATGTTGTAAAGACAGAAAAATAATTTGATGAATGTTAATAAAAGTTTTAAATATTTATTTCATTCTTTCTTTTCTCTTTTATTCTGATGAAATTCTGACAACCAGTCTTACCAAGGGGGATCGTGTTACCCAGTAACTCGGTTATGGAGGTCAAATAGGCAGGCGCTCGATGTAAAATACTGGTATTCAGCTGCATCTGGTAATACTGGAAGACGACCCCAACTTAAATTGCTGAGAAATAGCTAAGCAGATGATGATTCTTACATAAAATTATGGGCTCTGTCGAACTTAGAAGTAAATGTGCCAATAACCTAGAAAGAGTCATAATTATCAGCATTAATGCCAGACAGATACTGTATGACCCTGATTTTCTAATGAACCTTTAGGGACAAATGACGGGAAGCACAAACAGTTTCAACATGCCTAATAAATACTTGACCTCGAAAATAAGGAAAAAGCGAGTGCAAGACTCATATGTAACCGTTTAAGACCTGTTACGCTATTATATGAGCCCAGCTTAGTAAGTAGGTACCTACGTGGGAACCGATGTATTTATGTGAAGTCAATGACACCACATACCTACTTATTTACTAAAATGTAAATCTATATACCTACGTAGATTGCCTCGTTGGTGTAGCGGTCGCAAGCACTACCCCTGAGCATGAGGTTCGATTCTCAGGTCGGGCAAAGTGTTACTGGGTTTTCCATGAGGAGTAAGTACTTTAGTTGTCAGATATTTATGATGGAATTGGTAAAAATATTTTTTTTTTTTTTCTCCTCACATCGAAACAAGTTTTTGATACCCTAGACTAGGTGTTTAATCGAAGTCCTTATTTCATCGCAAACATACGATACTTTAATATAAATCTAGTAGTTCGTATGGAGAAGCCTCAATAGAATGAACTAATTAATTCTATTAAATTATCGTAAGTTAAGGTTAAGGTACTGGATTGTTAATACTTCAGTTGAATTAGTAATTAACAAGATATTTAGCGATATAATATATTTATAGATTATAGAATTTCGCGGGCTACCTTGACGTATTCCCCTTAAAAATGTGTTTGGATACTCAGTATCAGTCCGTATATTGCCCAAAACGATCACCAAACAAACAATGTTTGTTACAAGTAGATAGAAACAAAATGACATCTCATAAATATTGTAATGTCGTAGGTAACGTCTGTTATCAGCTGTCGTAATATCAATATGCATCATGTTTATGTTATGTAGGTATGTACCTAACACACCTACAGCAGGCTATTCCGTAACACTGACATTTATTATTAAACAAAACTCACTATTATTATTTCCGACACCACAGAAAAAAAAAAAGTTATTTATGATATAAGTGCGGAAAGTAGGTGAATTCCGACGATTTGCATTTTGAATCACGAGCGAGCGAGTGTATATAAGCCGACACGAGTCGGAAATCATCTTACGCACGAGTATCATACAGTGTATCTTACGCAAGTGTTTTACCGCCTGGTCACAGGAAATTCCGCTGCAGCTGCAGCGAATTTTTGCGCGGTGCGAACGGTGAAGCGTCTTGCGACTAAAACAAATGAATAAAAATTTACTGTACGCCGCACCGCCCACCGCACCGCCCGCCGCACCGCCTGCCGCACCGCCTGCCGCACCGCCTGCCGCACCGCGCCGCACGTCCCGTGGCCAGGCGGTTACTCAAAAACTAATAATTATATTGATCAAAATCTAAATCTAGAGTAGGTAATTAATAACGTGTTTCGTGAAGTATTCGTTTTATTGCTAAGGAACTTCGTTCCTGATGTCTCTGACGTATAACTTAAAACAGAATCAACGTCGGTCTGACGACGAATTCAAAAAATAAAAAACAACTGAAAAGTAAAAAGTACTAGTCCGAAAAAGTGGCACTTTCCGCACAATTCGGCTGCTTTGAAAACGCTCTTTTTGAGCACTTGCATTGTAAAGTATTGTTTAATTCTGGCAGATGACACTGTGGACTCTGAAGTAAATTCAATTGTGAGTTTTACAAAATGGTGCGCTCGACCAACTGAAGCAGGAGGATACTCTGTTCCCTTATTGCTGAATATCTTCAGCACTGTAAAAATCTGACAACGTAAACTTAGGTGAAGTGAGGTTGAAGTGAACTGTCATTTCACCCGATAAGGGACTGGTGGTAGGTCCCCTAAGTTTAAATCCCAGCCTCTCCAATCACACTCCATTTATCTTGGCTCTCGGCCACTGGTGTTCATCCACTGCATGTCAACAAAAGAATAAACTGACATTAAAATATTGCTAATAACCTCCATGCAATGGAACTTTAATAAAATTAATAATTTGGGGTCGCTTGCGCAAAAAAAAAACAGAGTCAGTAATAATGATCAGTGATCTTTGTTGTATTTTTGATACTATTAAAGAAACTGCCACTGGTCAGTTAATTTAAATCTTTTAAAAGATGATGTTTAAGGTGAAAACAGAATAATATGCAGTAATAAGTAGTATTATTCTTTCATTCAATTAATAATAGGTAGAAGTACCTCTATTCTTCAATTTGATATTTTACTACAATCTCTCAAGATCTACAAGTGTGCAATACTAATCTCAAGGACGAAGCTAGAGTATAGTTAGTGATTAAACGAACTCTTTTTGTAAGTGAAGTTCTATCATAATTATAATAAAGCCTCGTCCGAAGAGATTAGCAACCCACGCCACCCTTCCCTTTACTTTTCAGTAGCTGCTAAGTATCATTTACAGTATAGCTGTAAATGCTAAGTATCATTTACAGTATAGCTGTAAATGCTAAGTATCATTTACAGTATAGCTGTAAATGACACTTAGCAGCTACTGAAAAGTAAACTTAGTCAGTGTTATAAACGCTAGTTAAATAATCAATTGCTTAGCAATTGATTAGCAAAATTTCTATTCATAAACGCTATTTAGCGCTAAGAGGTCGCTAAGCAATTGATTAGTAGCTGTCAAAATTAAACACCACCGGACCACTGTTAAGAGGATGCTAAGAGCCAAGATGGCGGATTTTATTTGAATCAGCTGATCGATCCAATAGGTTTATTGTGTGCTTCTAAGTAATTTTGATCGTAATATCAAGTTGTGCCTTAGTAAATATGGATTTCGACAATCTTTTACGGGATTTCAGAACGACGTAGAAAGATTACATAATTTTGAAACGCCGCCCGGCAGGAACTACACCTACAAAGCTCATTTAAATCCACTACGAGGATGATTACCTAATAATATTCTTCATTCGAATTACAAAGTCATGATGAAAGGATTTCTGGAAACCTCAATTAGGAGGAAGCTCGGTAGGTGTTTAGGAGATTTGAAAAGACGCGAGTTCGTGAGAAAGCTCGTTGGAAGTTATTATCCAATGTGTTATCCTATGTGCCCCTCCTGTTATTGAGCCAGCTCTAAGGCCCAGAACTAAAGAAAAGCTACGTTTTGGCAGTTACTTAAATAACGCGAGACATTTTATAGAATATAATTTATTTTGATACATAATAAAGCAATTTTTTTGTTATAAATTAATTATTATTGATTTCCAAAATTCTTCCTCCAAAGTCTTAGGTGCCATTCTTTACTCATGCCACTCATATTCCTTATCTTTTTCACGTAGCATGGTCTCCTCCCTCATCTTTACGAGGTTGAATAGTATTTGTGCTAGGTGCTAGTGGCTTTCATAGCAGCAGTCAAAATTGTACCTGTAAATAAGTACATGAACTGTTAATAAAAGATACTGAAACCCTGGTGCAAAAGCAATAGGAAGTAATATAAAACAGGCACAAGTATCTGCATACATTTCTAAAATAGTATATTCGTTTTAACAGGGTTAGTTTGTAGGATGAGAATACATAGCTACTGCTTTCACATTCATTTGGTCAGATTACATGGGTTTACATAAGTAAGTAGATATAAATTCAGAGATAAATACCTTTCCCAGATAAATCCAATTTATTGACGCTTATTATTTCCATTGATATACCATCGCAAACACACTTAAATAAACCTATTAAAGGATTTTATTCAAATTCTAATTTTCCGATGAAATTGTTGACTTTTGTCTGTCAAAGTCACGACAGATACAAAAAGGGTGGTTTTGACAACTTTTTTCTTAAAATTCTGTTTTATAGTCGACTATTTTGATTATAATCTGTGCCAAACGCCTAATGTTACCTGTATTTCGTTTCGCAACTAATCATTTGCTAACTAGCGTTTATAAATGAAGAAAACTTAATCATTGATTAAGAGCTAACCATTTGCTTAGCTAAACAGTCGCTAATCAGTGATTAGTGAGAATTTTATAAATAAGACTGAGTATTGCCAGGCTTTCTGACAGCGAAAATAAGGCTGACTTAAAAAAATCTAAAGGAGGTTAAACTAAAGTGCAAAAGCGGTGACATTCAAATGTCATATTGGGTAATATATCCGGAGCATTCATGAACCCCTCCGTGACATTGGCATTGGTTATCTGAGAGAGTACGTACGGTTTGGGAATTATTTAAGTGATCGTTGAATGTTTAGGGGTATGAGGAACAGGGTGTAAAGTTCACTCATACTCCATAGAAAAGGGAGGATCCTCCAACCAGACGGGTGTTGTGTCTGGCGGGCAACTGCCCAACGATTAATGTTGGGTTCTTGTATATATGTTCACTGCACGGTAAGCTTCAATTGCGCGATTCAGGATTTATGTGACGTCAGGATGCCGTCAGGTCTTTGATGCGTAGTTCGCATGTGGTGATGTGGATACCGCCACAAATGTGTTGGAGCTATACTCGGTAATGGGATGTAAGATGTGCTATCATCGATTAACATCTACAGGACAGCACCTCCACTCACCAGCAGTTTGGAGCGACAATTCTTGGGGTTTGTCTCGTTGTTGGGGCGCTAACTGGAGCATGAACCTTGCTAGGAGCATAGAGCCTGCTGTTTGGACTGACCACTGGGCTTACTGGGTTGGACCATTCTCTGGCTGTGGCCTGGCAACCGTGTTATAAAAATTAAATAAACTCTTCAAAAATCCGTATTTGTGTAGAATGAAATTGAAAGAACATTGAATTTGACCAATGAGACGAATGGACAACAAGCTAGCAAAGTGACTGTACTGTACATAATTTAATCACCTTATGTTATGGCTGTAATTCTTTTTATCACAGTGAATTTAGTTAAATAATATAACAATTTTATTTTTAACTGAATTCATGTATTTAATGTTGTAAGAATTACGTAGGTACGGTAGGTACGTATAAAATATACGCAGTACGTAAGCAAATACAAAAAATTAATTCTAATTGTATTTTACCTTATAAAGGCATTTTCATTCTTTATAAAATCCTGGCAGACTTTCAATATAAATTATATTTCATAATTCCCATTAAAAACAACAAACACGCTGACGCTGCCAATCGAAAACCTTTTTTAACCGACTTCTTCAAAAAGGAGGAGGTTCTCAATTCGTCTGTATGTTTTTTTTTTTTTTTTTTTGTATGTTTGTTACTCGATTACTCCGCGAATTGTGAATCGATTTTGATGATTCTTTTTTTGTTTGGTAGGTCATGCTTCCGAGGTGTTCCCATATAAATTTTATTAACTTTGCTTGCGTAGTTTTTGAGTTAGCTTCAATATTACGTATTTTTCCCACTTAGTTTATCTAGACGATTTCCTTATTTACTATTTCACTGTTATATACATAGCAGGTAGTGCTATTCGGATTTGTGTGGGGTAGGTACCACAACTAAAAAGTGAAAAATAAAAACTTTTTTCAAAAAAAAACAAACTGACTTCCAAAAAAAACACTAAAAAAAGAGAAAAATAACTTCAATTTCGGAAGTCGGTGGCATAAAACGAAAATTGGAAAACAAAGACACCGACTTCGACGAAATAAAAAGTTATTTTTCTCTTTTTTTAGTGTTTTTTTTGGAAGTCGGTTTGATTTTTTTGTAAAAAGTTTTTCTCAGTGTTTTTCAGCCGGCAAGTAAGTTGACGCTTAGTCGTTATGACAAGAAAGATTACTCCGATCTCGATACATGGGGATCTTCTTTTAAAGTGGATTTACGACAGTGGCTTAATGTTGTGGTAAAAGATTAGCCAATCAGCGGGGCTTCACCGAATGTATCGGTAGTTAAGTTATACATAGGTACAATCAGGGTTTTTATAAATATAAAATTGACACACAACTTCAATTTACCGTAAGCTATTACATACAACTGTCAAAGACAACTGACAGTTGTGATTTGAATCTACGGACAATTTAGGTTGACAAGGTTTATTTGCACTTTCATTAGATACTTTTGGGACAGACTATAGGTACGCAATACGTTCGAGCTCTTGTTTTATTTCCAAATAATATTGTTGTATAATATTTTGGATAAATATTATGATGTTCCTATGCGTCAATTCGTAGTATGTTTAACTGGCGTTAAGTAAGCCTTAACTTCGGTTAAGGCTTACTTAACGATAAACAAATAGAAACCTATTACTTGGGCTTACTAACTTTTAGGTAAACACTTACCCTCTTATTCATAAACGTTTCTTAAAGTTAAAGAGCCGTATAAACGTCGAAAATGTATGGTTAAATAGTTGCTAATTCATAACTTAACTTTATGCAGCGTTTATGAATAAGGCGGTTATTTTATTAATGTACAAATATTTTTCTAAAAATAAATGTACATTGAAATGTATATTTTTGCATTTGTTTTTATTTATAAAATTATGGAAGTATCTAATAAATAATAATAGTTAGTAGTGAGTTATTGATTAAACGTTCTTTTTTTTTTTGGCAGCTTTTTTTAGTGGTTTATAATGCAAATTGTCTTTACCTAAATATCGTTCAGAACTATTACACGTCTTAAAAAAAAAATATATATATATATATATATTTACTACATTGAAATGTAATAAATACACAAAACTAAATGGGTAAGCCAACAACGCTGTACATTTTGAAGGAGATATCCACGTATGTATATTAATCCTATCTTAGTAGTTGTTCCGGGTCTGGGTGTTAGTGTATGTGAGTTTCTATGTTTGTAAACGCACCCACGATACAGGAAGAAATTCCTAGTGTGGGGCAAAGTTTAAAAAAAAAAAAAAAAAATATATATAATAAAAAAATAATCCGAATTCTGGAATCCATAGCCACTCAATACACGATAATAAACAATAATCGGATGTGTTACTGTATAGCTGAAAACAATAGATAACGGTCGCTCTATCTGCATTAATATCATTTTATCCGTGTGACTGAGCGCCGGAGATATTTATATATTTTCACTTCGAGCCTGACGCAAACCAGTCGCGTCCACCGGTGGATCAACACCACGAAGTCACAGTGAATTTATTGATTTGCGTGCAATAAAAACAATGAGTGATCAAAATTGAACAAGTGACGTGCAGTTGACCCAAGTTATTCATTAATTTTGTGAAAACGTGAAATAGTGAACGGCAAATATGAAAGTGCCACCTATTAGTCAATTAGTGACAGAACTCAAGATCACACAAAATGATGAGGGTGCGAAATCCACCTTACGTTCATGGTTGAGAAGTTCTTGGCGCGGCATCGTGTCAGAGTTCTTATCCACCCTGATGCTTGTGCTGTTCGGTTGCATGACATGTATTCCTATGGAAGGAATTGACATGAATATCTATGCCCCGTTTGGATTCGGCTTCGTAGTTCTGTTCAATATCCAAATCTTTGGTCACATCTCTGGAGCATACATGAACCCGGCGGTGACATTGGCGACTGTCATCTGGGGCAGTACATCCATCCCTTTAGGGATCATATACGTGATCGCGGAATGCGCCGGAGCTTTAGTAGGTTATGGAATACTATTGACATTATCTCCAGTGGACGTGGTGACACAGAACGTTTGTGTGACGGCCCCGCATGTGGGCCTGAACGACCTTCAATCGTTGGGTATTGAGGTTGCGTTGACAGCAGCACTCACTTTCATTAACTGTGGCGTGTGGGATCCAGTGAACGCAAGTAAACAAGACAGCGCCCCAATAAAGTTTGGTTTGACCATCGTTGGGTTGTCCCTCGTGGGGGGTCCGCTAACCGGCGCGAGCATGAACCCCGCAAGGTCTTTCGCACCCGCGGTCTGGACTGGCTACTGGACCCACCAATGGATATACTGGGTTGGCCCATTTGTTGGCAGTCTTATAGCCGTTGTATTTTACAAGTTCGTTCTCTTAAAGAAACGTGAAACTGATTAAACTAAAGCTAGTGTAAGAGTATTTATTTTAAAATTTAATTTAAATGTATGGGTATGAAAATATTATTAGTGTTATTTACTCGACAAACATCTTAATTTATACCAAAATAATTATGTTTAAAATAAAACATTGAAAACGCTTTTGAAATACTTGTGTTAAAATATTTTTTAATATTTTTTCATTACCTATGATTAGAAAGATTAGATAATGATAGTAGTCATTTAAATAATACTCTTTTAGCTGCTATCTATATTTGTATAACAACATCATGATTAATAAAAATAATCCATGATAATTGTGTAATGTGTTGTTTTATGCATGTAGATTTTCGCTTTCTCCATAATAATTATTTTACAATTTTAAACAAAAATGATGTGTGTTCATGTTCTTTAATAATGCATAAAACAGTATTACAAGCAGCTAAGTAGGTACTTATACAAACTAGTTATTAGCAATAAATACTTCTTATAAAACAGGCTATTAATTGGATTTCCCAAATTATTGGAATTCCAATAGTAATTACACTAAGAAACCACTGACTGAGCTCTGACACAATGTCGTGTGAGTATTATAACTAATAATTTAAACAAAATACCTACTTATAAAAATGTAAAAAGTAATTAAGGGGTATTTTAATAAAAACTTCTATTTTGTTAAAGAAATATAATATATAAAAGTTTTAAATATTTATTTCATTCATAAATAAGTCATTCATAAATTCATCTCTGTCCTACTGTTAGTGTAGTGGTACGCCAATGACCTCTAAAATAAGGAAAACGCATGTGCCAAACTCATATTGTATTACCTGGTTGTAACAGTCTAAGACCAGTTTTAAAAGCCCAGCTCAACTCTGTACCTATATTATTTACCAGTTGCGCCCCGCGGTTACACCCGCGTAAGTCTCGATCCCGTGAGAATATCGGGATAAAAAGTATCCTATGTCCTATTCCAGGTCATACCCGTGTGCCAAATTTCATCCAAATCCATTCAGCTGTTTTAGCGAGAAAGCGTAACAAACCAACAAACTCACTTTCACATTTATAATTTTAGTTAGGATTAGGATATTATGAAGTCAAATGTAAAACTACGTGTACTGTCACGATAATTTTTTACTTGTCTTCTCGTTGTTTTAAAATCGTGATGGCCCAGTGGTTAAGGCTTCGCTTCTCACGCATAAGGTTGTTGATTCAAATCCGGACGAATACCTATAAATGTGACTTTTTCAATTCATTTTTTTTAAACTGTCCCAGTTTATCTTGGACATAACTGACATCGATGAAGGAAAAAAATACATTGTGAGGAAATCTGGACTTACGGTTAATATACTTAAGTCTGAAATCGCCTAAGCAAGCGTGGTGATCAATGGTGCCTTCTCTGAATGAGAAGAAGCTTTTGCCCTGCAGTGAAACAATAATAGTCTGGTATTATTTTATTGAAAGCACCTTTGTGCCTTTCATTGCAGAAGGACAATGAAGGTTTATTATGACTAATGTAGGTACAAATAAACATTCGCGGAACGAAAAGGTCAAACACCTTCTTTTGGTCATTTTACTCGTAAACAGTGCAAGAAACTTAAAGGGGATTTATTGGAACTGTGATACTGATATTTACGATGAATTTGGTTTTTCAAGGATTTATTTGTTATTATTATCATTACTAGCTGCTGCTGCGTGGACCATAATTATTTTATTTTTTTAAATAAAATTAGCCTTGATTTTTTGTTTTAAGTAGGTACCGTATATACTTTCATATGCATTAAGTAAAAAGCTATTATTATGACACTACAGACACTTAGATTTTATTTGCGTCATAAGAAGAATAAAATAAGTGATAGATTTGTCATAGTATCAAATCAGAGTTTTGATTCCCTAGACCTATATCGATTACATAGTTTTTTGATCGAAACCCCTATTTCATCGCAAACCTACGATAATTTAATAGAAATACACTAGTTCGCATCGAGAAGCCTTAACAGCATTAATTAATGGTTAATCTACTTAACTGAAGTAGTAATTAACAATTATACCAGTACCTTTTGATTAAAGCTGTGTAAACTATGGTTAACTAGAATGCCTAAGTAAACCATTAACATTAGAAGGAGCATTAGCATTTGTAGCACTAGTGCTGTCAGAAATAACGCGGTTCAATGACCTTAATTGATCTGCATAATTCGTTCTGAGCTATAGTTGCAAGTGAACTTAGTACTAATGTTTGTTAATTGATATTTACATCTATGGATATACTTACTCGCAAATATAATACGGGTCAACACACAGTGTTTTTTTTATTTCTTTTAAAGACACAGGCGCGACGCGGCAGTGCGTCGCGACTCTAGTGAAAAAAATCTACGAATACTTCACAGAAATTGTTCTACAGCTGTCGCGTCGCACCTGCGTGCATGAGCCTTAAAGCAACATACCTACTTTGCCAAATTAGCATAAAAAAGATCCAATGCACAAAAATGCTGCAATTTGAAAAAATCTAAAAAAACAATGGAATTTCGCGGGCTACCTCGACGTATCCCCCTAAAAAATATGTGTAAACAGACAACAAACAGAAGTGCTTCACCCAAGTAGGTATAAACAAACTACACCTCACAATGTAGGTAATGTCGTATGTAACGTCTGTTATCTGCTGTCATAATATCAATATGCATCATGTTTTGTAATGGTTAATGCATAACACTGACATTTATTAAAAAACACATTTATTAGGTATGCTACAAGATCAATTTTGACACCACCGAAACAAAAATTGGCCAAGTGCGGTCGTACTCGCACACAAAAGGTTCAGTACCACCGTACACTACAAAACACTAACCCTCTTATTCATAAACGTTTCTTAAAGTTAAAGAGACGTATAAACGTCGAAAATGTATGGTTTTAAACAGTTGCTAATTCATAACTTAACTTTAAGCAGCGTTTATGAATAAGGCGGTTAGTTTTTACTTTAGTAAAACAAACACTTTTTTTATTTGTTGTTATAGCAGGAATAGACATTTACAATCTGTGAAAATGGAAACTGTCTACTTATTAGGATTCCCGAGATACAGCCCACTGACAGACAGACGAACGTACGGACAGCGGAGACTTAGTAATATTAAGGTTCCGTTTGGCACCCTTCAGGTACGGAACCCTAAAAAAGTGAATCGTGAACTTAGTTGCACGAAATATCCCGACGAATGGTTCACGAGGATACTCTGTTCCCTTAATCCTGAATACCTTCAGCAGCATTGCTATTCTGTAACCATCTCACCGTGAAAACTTAGGTGAAGTGAGCGTGGAGTGAGCTGTCATTGGCACCGATACCTACTAATGCTAAGGCAGTGACAGTTCACTTCAAGGTCACTTCACTTAAGTTTTCACGGTGAGATTATTACAAAATCGACCGGCAGGCCTAATGAAAACTTAGGTGAAGTGAGCTGTCACTATTATCGGTCTCTTAGCATCGGGTATAATGACAGCTTACTTCAAGCTGACTTCGCCTGAGTTTTCCATTCATCCATTTATCTTGTCCCTCAGCCCCTTTCTTTACTCATGTACCTCGGCCACAGGTATAAATTTATTGCATATCAACAAAAAATATAAAACTGACATGAAAATATTGCTGATATTTGTTATTAATTAACGAAGCTACTAATTGGTGTCGCCTGCGCAAAATAAACATAAAAGAGGAATATAATAAACTCCTTGTTGTATTTTTCCGTCAGTTACTTTTCATTGGCTTTGTTGATCGTAGATTAAACCTGATTTTTATTTTATTTACAAAAGTTGAGAACATTTCATTCGCTTTCTGAAATGCATGTGTGTACCTACCTATGTGAAAATACGTTCTACACAATGACATGTATGTGTTTATCGAATCACTGAAACCCTAAATGATATGAAGGTGGAGACGACAAAAAATAAAACTTCGTATATATAATAACGTTCTCGATCTACATACAAAAAAATATATCCAATAGTTTAGTTCGAGTTAAAGATCGGCAAACCCCATAGTCGGCCCATCACTACTATTTAGTTTGTTTGAAAAAATTACTTTTTAAATTTCCATGTTAGGATATATTTGATAGTTCCAAAATACTCATATGCATTAGTATTACCAGTGTTTTCATTTATTGTTGTATTGTCGTCTCCACATTGTATACATATTCACTATGTGTTATACTATTATATTAGATTTATATTTTATATTTATATTATTTTAATATTATAAATCCGAAAGCGAGTTTGTTTGTTTGTTACGCTTTCATGCTAAAACGGCAGAACAGATTTGGATAAAATTTGATGCATGGGTAGACCATGACCTGGATTAGGACATAGAATACTTTTTATCCCGATATTCCCACAGGATCGAGACTTACGGGTGGGTGAAACAGCGGGGCGCAGCTAGTTTAGAATAAATCTAATGACATTAGCAATCACGGCGAGAGACACCGCGGAGTTGAGAGTTCATTATTTATCGTGAAGTTGTATTAGTATTTAATGCTAAGGAACCCTTAATTTTTTTGTAAATGTGTCTGTATATGTTATTCACTGGTAAACATGACCCACACAATTTTTAAGTATTTCTGCCTTTGTATTTAAACAGGTATTTCTTCCTCATGTCAGTAACCGGACGGAATTAAAAAACAAGTATGTAGATGTTGACCTGATAATATTGCGTCGATTTGTGAAGTAAGAAAACTAGTCTGTTGGGTTCTAAAACAACACGATATTTTGAAACTATGTAGTTAAATCGGTAAAACCAGTTTATTTTTAAGCTTCATCAAAAACAAACAACAACATGAGAATGATTGTATCAATATTTTGGGACCTTGAATTTTTTGTAGAGGTTAATTACCTACTGCAAAATCCTCATTCTTTGGTCATGACCTGTCGTGTTAAGGCTCCCACAAACAGGAGCGAAGCGATAGCGCGACGCGACTTTAACAAAACAATTTTTGAGAGAAAACTGCACGGCGAACAATGCGCCGGAATCGCGTCGCGCGACTTGCCGCGCCAGTAAGTAAGAATCTTAAAATCTTTAAATTGCATTGTTGTTATTTAAAAAAACAATCTATAGTACCTAAGTATTTTAATTATGCTGTGTGTGTGTCACATCTTAAAAGAAAAAAAAAATCTAATACGCCTTCTCTATATACGCCGATGGAATTTTCAACTTGACGGAGCAACGAGCTCTGATGGTACTCTAGCTGTAGCCGGACTTTAAAATACTCAGCAACAGTATCCAAGAGTGCCCCTTCAAGCGGGACTCTTACAAGTAGGATACTTACATGAAGAGACATACGTACAGGCATTTGGATTTAACGTTCTTTTAGACACCGGCAACGCATCAAGTGATTTTTTTATCATAGAAGCCTTAGCGTACCTTGTCGCGAAACCATGACAGCAAAACCGCAGTATTGTAATACAACTGACTCGCGTCGTGTTCTGATACGATTAGCGGAACATGACGCGAGTCTGTTGAATTGAACTACTGCGGTTTCGCTGCTATGGTTTCGCGGCGGAGGTGTGCTACCCGCCAGAAACTGGGTGGCAAAAAGCATATGACCTAACGAATGGTAGGTGAGTATGTACTGCTTACCGTGGACATCTGCAAAACCTGATGCTTCACAGATTTTTTTACCTCCCTCCTGATTAAGAAGATGAAGTCAAATGATGATTTCCAAACTCAAAAAACTAAAAAAAAAAAAAATGTTGCTGTGTTTTCAAAAATATATATATTACAACGCCAATTTTTTTTAAATAAAAATAAAAGTTATAAAACTAAAACCCAACTACGACAAAAAGGTCAACTAAAAAGATGAAAACAAGACATCACAGACAGACAAATTAAAAATCCAGAGTCACACGTAATCTGTTCGATTTATACAGACTGACTGTGACTCCGGATTTTTAATTTGTCTGTCTGTGATGTCTTGTTTACATCTTTTTAGTTGAACACAGCGGTGCATAATCGTATCGTAATCGACGGTCATCAACGCGTATACAAAAACCTATTTGTATTGGGATGTTATTTAACTTTCGACATGTTGTGAGCAACGGTTAACGCAAATTACTGCGATTGCGTACTCGGTCTTTCTTAATCCCCGAGGCTTAGGTGCAGCACGTACTAACTGGATACCTTTCATCAGCCAAATTGCGACAAGCAGTCAATGGGTGTGTGCGGTGGGTGTGTCTTAGGTAATTATTCGTGCATAACACGGATGCTCCACACATGTTCGGGTCGGCATCATCCGGCACAGCCGGGTGATAAAATCAAATACTTATATATAGTAGATATATATTATTATGTTTGGGTAAAAGCCGCTCGACTTAGCTCGACTTGTGCCGAGCCGACCCGAATCAATCTGCCTAGCCTTTTCCCAAGCCGACCCGAATAGGTATGATTAACCGAGCTTAGATGCCAAAAAAAGTTTTCCGATCGATAGGTAAGATGAATCGAATAGTAATTGCTTCGAGTCGGCTTTGTTAAAGTACGGACCCGAACACATGTTCGGGTCATGTGTCTCCTCAGACCAGCAATGCTAGACAGATCTTTACCAAAAACTCAAGCTTCTTCCACTCGGTTTCACGTTTTTTTTAATTATAACGTATAACATAACTTCTCCATAGCTTACCTGCAGATTCTGTTAGAAATGGGACCAAAAAAGGCTTGCCTAACGACTCTAGAAATTCTTAATTTTAATTAAGAATTTTGCTTGCGCGTTCATTGACGCATCTACTTAGTTGCAATTGTAGTTGTTTCAGTCGCTCTCTATGTTAACTGTGAGATTCATTTTTGTTTTCACAGACCAACTGTGACCCCGATTTCGTTCGGCAGCCCTTACCTAGTGTTTAAATTACTATAAACTTTATTTTTTCTTTTTTTGCTTCGCACGGTTTTTAAGACAAAACATCTAGATTTATTTTTAATATGTAAGTTAAATACATGTTAATGAGGAGCTCGTGGCTAAGTAATAACAGCCGCTCGGGTCGATCCATCAGGTTAAGCTACGCTTGCCGGGGTTGGTCCGTGGATGGGTGACCATTTTCACATATTGAGACTCCTCCGTGCCTCGGAAAGCACGTTAAGCCGTTGGTCCCGGCTGTCATTTGGGGATCTTTGACAGTCGTTACGAGTCGTCAGAAGCCCGAAAGTCTGACAACCAGTTTAACCAAGGGGTATCGTATTACCCAGTTGCTGGGTTGTGGAGGTCAGATAGGCAGTCGCTCCATGTAAAATACTAATATTCAGCTGCATCCGGTTAGACTGGAAGCCGACCCCAACATAATTGGGAAAAGGCTAGGCAGATTGATTGATGTAAGTTAAATACACATAAATCAGAATTTCAGAATAAATTCTCTTTGCAATTTACATTACATTACACTACATGCTAAGATTATGATGAGTAGGTATAACAAATGAGATCCATTTATTTTTTTCAAAATCCCTTGCGTAATTTAGACGATCAATGACGTCAAGACAGACAAGAAAACAGACTTTAATTTATACTCTGTATATTAAACATACATAAAATAGTGTAAAGACATACATATTACCTATGTGTGCATCTGAACCATTATAAGATATTAGATACACTCATAAATATCTTCTCATGGGTTTTTCATTCGTTACAATTTGACTGATTTATACGTGCTTTTTCCTCTATTAGTCAGTTTTCAGCATTTTTCGAGGCTGACAACAGCTAAAATGCGGTCACTGTCTGACTGCATAGAAAAGAAAGAGAAGCACGATGACACAACGCTTGTAATTTATTGCAAAATATGAAGCAATTATCACTTTACAAAAAAAAAATTGTTTGGACTAAAAAATTAAAACACTGCTTATTACGTTAACATGTTGCTTGAAGACTAATTTGACAAAAAATCAGAATGATTGCATGTATATTAATAAGAGTTTTAATCGTTAAAAGATTCGATAATCGACTAATTTTGCCTTTATACATGCTTTGCATTTTAATGATTTCTTGAATTAACTTACTATCAGCATTTAGCTACAGCTACATAAACAATGCTAATAACCTATTAGTGATAAGAGATTTCTAATTAGCATTCCTTTAATTACATCGGTTAACGTTAACAGGGTATTGTGTTAAATTTAGGAATAACAATCTCCAGCACATTGTTAGTAAATGATTGATAACTACGATTTGGTCGGCGTTACCTAAGATTATCCTAAGTTGATTGTTTTATCTTGAAACTGATTGTTGATCTCAATGGTTTTTATCATTATGCAATACAGTACTGATAATATAATAATATGTAATATTGACTGTTTGTTTGATATTTACTGCCTCTCTGGTCTAGTGTTCGCAAGCGCTACTGCTGAGCATAAGGTCCTGGGTTCGTTTCCTGGGTCGGGCAAAGTGTTATTGAGGTTTTTCCATCTAGAATTTCTCAGTAGCAGCCCGGAGATTGGATTCGTGCCCAGTTGATGGCAATAGGCTCGCCCCCATTAGATGAAACTTAAAACATAACTGAAGACTATAGAACACCTCTTATGTAAGGGTGCCTTCAAATTAGCCGCAAAGAGCCGCGCGGTGGCAGCGCAGCTGCCGCGCTGCCGCCGCGCTGCAATCGCTAGGTTCGAGCATCATAATGCTGTACATTTCGTTTCAACCTCATCGATAAATTCTTCAACCTTATTTTCGTTCATGTTTTGAGCAAAAACTACTTGCGCATCGTCACTAGTCGATCAATGCACTGAAGCGCCGCAGCGCGGGTGTAGCGCTGCAGTCGAGCGTTTTTTTATTTATATGGAGTAACAAGCAGCGCGGCGGCACTTTGCGGCTAATTTGAAGGCGCCCTAATATTGACTCAGATCAATTGAACGTTTGATTCACTATCTTCTAATGCCATTATGTTCTCGATTCCTCTTGTACAGTGATTTATTCGAAACGAAAAAGTTTCAAAGCGAGCATTTTATTGGACGTACAATATAAATCGCCTCCCTTCGTTGGCATTATAAAGATTACCCGACAAAATAGTCGGACTGTGTGGGCCGCCGAGCCCTTCCGTTCAATTTCGCAAATCGTGTTGTGTTGACGGTCGGCCGGTCTGACGTATCGCATTCCCGCCTTCAAATTTACTTCTGCTTGATGGCAAATTGGATTCTTTTATAAAGGTTTTTCGCTGGTTTGTTATTTTGTGATAGATACCAGTCTATCCGCGAATCGATATCAATATAATGGAGACACTCACACCCATAAAAATTATACCATGATTGACAGCCTTATTCCATCCGATGCTATGTATAGGTACTATACCTTTATTTTTAAATATTCCTGTTTTTATCCAGATCTTACCCTCGGTCAAACAACACAATGTGCAAAAACTTCTACTACCACAAAAAAATCCTTCTGTTGCAGTAGAGTTTTATTAAAAAACGAATTTACTGCAACGTCCAAGAGATATAAAAATGTCAAGATAGACAGTCAAAGCTGAGAACTCGTCGAAAAAATAGCGTTCAACTGTTGACCGCTAAATGCACGCACACTAGAAAAGCATAATTACGTGGCGCGAGTTTAAGACGTAGCCATCACACACTCCAGCATAACAAAGTAAGCTTTGTTTTAGTTCTTTTGCAGCGCGACACTCTATCTTCTTCTTTTCTTGCAGTTAGGAACTAACCTGATGTCAGAGTTGTAAAGACGCCCAAGGGCACACACACATCCGTCACATCCACATATGTCGAAGAATATCTCCCAGGTATGACCGGTATCGGCCGGTTTCCTCAAGATGTTTTCCACACTCTATCTAGACATAATTATGAATAATCAAAGCATGGCCCATAGTTAGTTTTGGCTAACCAAGCCAGGCTAAACAACTTCGCTTTTCTTCACAGCCTTTTAATTTAAAACTTCCTAAGAATAGTCTTAAACAAACTCCATGGTTACAAATAAAGTAAATTAATATTTATTTTATCAAAACTTTGCGCACAAGTAAAAAATTACTGTTCAAAGGCGGATTTATGCCTTAGGCAGTAATATAAAAAATACTCTTTCCAGTCTTTCCACGAATAATATTAATCTTAATCCCTTAGTGATAACAGCAACGTGCCAATAATATCGCCTCTAAATAATGACAATATTTTTTCAGTTTAGCCTAAATATAAATAATTAAGTAAGTAGTGATAAAAACCGATTCGTATTCGCATCCGATAGCATTATCCTAACGTTATATCATAATATGCCGTATACAACGTGGAGATGAAAATAAATAAAAGGAAGTGCGTCCGCTGCCGGCGCCGGTTGCTGAATTGGCTGCCGGCGCTGACTTTGGTTGTTAATTTGGCATAATTGAAAAAGCATGTAATATTTTTTTTCCATAATCAATAATGTCCTTATTCGAGTAATATAGTATATACTACCCGAAGCGAAATAGTTAGATTAGGTCAAATATTTGTAATCGCAAAAAAGGTTAGGTTAGGTTAGAACTGTGACCTACGCACGAGCGGAGCGAGCGGTGCCGCGGTAGCGGCCGGCAAAAACGACTAACAGACTCAACAGTAAAGAAATATTTTAGTTAGGGATAGTTAGTTGGGGTTCTGAATACTGGAAGAGTTTCCATAAACGCCGCGCCGCCGGTGCTGCCGGCAGCCGAAATTAAAAACATCGACTGGCGGCAGTAATGTCACTGCCGGTTCCCAATGGCGTTATTTTTGGGAGCCGGTGCCGGCAGCGGAGGCACTTCCTAAATAAAAACATTGAACACACTAAAGCATAAAAGTATTTTGGAACTATCAAGTTATTTCAAGTAGTGATGGGCCGACTATTGGTTTTTCAGTCAGTGCCCCGGCATGGCAACACGTCGTGTTCGGGCTCGCGATTGGTAAATCCGCATCTTGAAGATGCCTCGTTGAAAGGTGAAACACGTGTCAATTTCTTACAGGGTTTTTTATTTCCAATAGGCTACTAAATTAAATTTAATTTAATATTATTGGTTTCGGTACCGTTAAATACCCACAAATATTTTTAAATCGAGTCATCAATGCAAAGACGTTAACGTCATCAAAATACGTCAGTTTATTTTAAATGTTTTCCTTCCCAATACAACGAACGCTTCTCCATGTTTATTAAGGCATCTAATAGAGGAAAACTCATTTGCCATCATGGGGTTGAGTGATATAGAATTGAAAAAAAAATTATATCCATATGTAGATGGACCTACATCTTGTTTTTTTTTTACAACATCATCTGCCAAGCCTTTTCCCAAGTATGTTGGGGTCGGCTTCCAGTCTAACTGGATGCAGCACCAGTATTTTACATGGAGCGACTGCCTATCTGACCTCCACAACCCAGTAACTGGGCAATACGATACCCCTTGGTAAGACTGGTTGTCAGACTTTCGGGCTTCTGACGACCCGTAACAACTGTCAAAGATCCACGAATGTCAGCCGGGATCAACGGCTTAACGTGCTTTCCGAGGCACGGAGGAGTCTCGGTATGTAAAGATCACCAATCCATGGACCAACCACGGCAAGCGTAGCTTAACCTGATGGATCGACCCGTGCGGCTGTTATTACATCGCCGTCAACGGGAAACAAAATTATTTGTATCGAGCGTGACGTCCCGGTGACGGCGTGCGGTGGACACGCGGCCATAGTAGATGTATGAATCGCTACTTCAGCGCCGTCATCTCGTTCTTGTTGACGTCCTGTTGACGTGGCGGTGGACAAATGAACCATGTCCAGGTTTTTCACGATGTTTTCCCTTCACCGATGTCAAGTCAAGACAAACTCAAAAAATATCTCCGTACATATTAATTTAAAAAATTAAATAAGAAAAGTTTCATAAAACAGTCTTTGGACGCTATCCTTTTAGAAAAAGTTTTTCAAATTGTGGAAAACACTTACAAATAGTATCTGAATCAAAACAAAGTAACGTTAAAAAGTCATAGCAACGGTTGAATTTGTTTCTTATTGACGTTACTTTGGCTGTTTCTTTTGATGAAGAAACTGGCCGTTACAGACGAAATGAAGACAACATTTTTTACGGAGGTAGTTAAATCGTGAATCCACTGGCACATTTAATTACTTATTTAAATCATAATCCGCGTGATCCTGGGTTCGATTCCCAGGTTGCGCAAAGTGTTATTGGGTTTTTCCATCGGGAATTTCTCAGTAGCGGCCGGAGTTTGGATTTGTGCCTGGTTGATGGCAATAGGCTTGCCCACTGTTACATGGGTCTTAAACATAACTGCCGAAATGTGGGTGTACATTACGTACACCTCTGCCGAACCCTTCGGGAAATCTAGGCGTGATTTATGTAAATCATAATAAAAATGTCGTGCAACTTCAACTTAACTTTTATTTTGTTCACGGTAAAAACTTTCCACTTCATTAATTGCATTATTTCGGCTTGCGCGTCTCAAAATTGCATTAAGTGCAGACGTAGTACTTAGTCGCATCTGCGTTGGCATTTTAACGTAGCCGCTCGAGCTCCTTGCAAATTATTACATGAAAATGTTACAAGCGCCCTCTGTTTGCTAAGTCGATACTAGTACCTAACAAGCAAAGTTCAACTGTAAACAAATTAGTGTTACTGTTTATTTGAGAGGGCTAATGTTTGGTCTAGACTGACTTAAACTAGTTACTTAAGATTCTAACTTAGTTAGTCAAAGGCTTGATTTTAGTTTTACAAGCAAGTGACACTTTTCTGTCGAGTTTGAACTAGGCTTGCAGAAAAAATATCGATATATCGATATTTTTTGTTCAATATATCGATATTTTTAGGCGATATTTATTATTTCGATATATCGATGTATCGCTATAAAAAATCAAGTATCGAAAATGTATCAAAAACGATATATTTCCAATAGCAACACCGTTGTCGAAACTAACTAAAACCGCTGGAATTCAGATACGTTAAACGTATACTTTTTTTTTCCTAGTTTGGTATTTATACTTCACAAAATAAAATTTTGTGTTGTTATACCGATATATCGATAAATCGATTTTTTTTTCGATATTATCGAAATCGATATTGTTTTTTTTTTTATATCGATACAATATATATCGATACTTTTTTACACTTCTTGTATCCCTAGTTTGGACATATATTCAAAAAAAAAGCTTCGAAAGGGGCTTAATAATGTTACATCATTATTAGTTAGGTACGGCTATTTTTGTTCCACATTAGTTCTCAGTAGCAGCTCGGAGTCTGGATTAATGCCCGGTTAATGGCTATAAGCTCGTCTCATGTTTCATGGGATGGGACTTAAACATAATTGCCGAAACGAGGATGTACTATAGGTGCACCTCTACCTACCCCTTCGGGGATAACAGGCATGATGTTATGTTACATGTTATGTTATGTGAATAATCATTGTAAGGTAATTATGTCCTAATAATTAAATCCATAATTCCTTTTACAATATTTAATACAGTTCGATTCAAAATTAATGGCGGCTCGGAACATGAGGCGAGTCGCTGTTCAGTAACAATTTCATGTGTCAGCGGGGATGAGGGGTGGGGTACTGCGCAGCGAGTAGCTAACTTCCGAGCCGCCATTAAGTTTGAATCGAACTGTAGAAGTAACTATGTATTTACACGAGGTACTAAATTAAATGACTAACTAACTATACAAATAAATACAAAAACGTCGAAATATTCGTCCGCATCGCTGTCATCCGGAAACCGGCCAAGAAAACTGGCAGCATTGCCACGTTGCATAGCAAAAGCAATGCTAATTCTTTGGCCAAAGAACGAGCCAGCCCTCTAAGTCCCAGTGAGTTAGCGCTCTGCTAGCGCGGGTCGTCACCTCGCCGTCACAGCCTAATACAATTGTTGTACTGAATTTAGTAGGCATCGACTCGTACAAGTACCTACGTCATAATAAATTAACAATCATTATCGTTCAATGGCGTGTTAAACGCTATAAATTTTAGCCACAAGTACTTGAATAAATAATCTATTAATAACAAGGGAACTAATCAGTTTCGAATTGAGGGATTGCATGAATTTTACTAGAGTAAACAAGCAATGGGCTTTTTAGTGAAAAATTGAAGAAAATCACTACCGAGTTGCGCAACTTCTTTTTCCCAGCTAAAGCACTAGGAAGTGGTGAAGGACGCGGCATTTTGAGGGACTGTCTTATGTAATTTTGACGTTCAAAAAGTGCTGATTCTCAGCCTAATTTAAATTAATAACTTTTGATTTTGATTTTATTTGGGTTATAGTAATGGAATTATAGTAATGAAATGAGGAGCGCCGAGCTTTGCGTAATACACTTATGCCTGTCATTGTGCCAATTGAACAATATACTTTGCGTTACTACTAGGGCGTGCAAATATCCGCCCCATTTTACTATCCGGATAATTCGGATACTTCCAGAATTCTATCCGGATAAATCGTCGAGCAGACAAGATTTTCAAACAAATGAAGCAATAAGTAGGTTACAATTTGTTGACGGGTTCCTTTTTTTATTTTTTACTAGCTGTGCCCCGCGGTTTCGGTAAGTGCGGGTAGCAAGCGGGTAAGTCTCGATCCCGTAGGAATATTGGGATAAAGAATCCTATGGCCTATCATGGTCTACCATGTGCCAAATTTCGTCTAAATCCGTTCAGCCGTCTCAGCGTGAAAGCGTAACAAACAAACAAATAAACAAACTCACTTTCGCATTTAGGTACCTATAATATTAGTTAGGATAGTTAGGAGTAGTTATGATTAGGATTATCCACAACGATGAAGCTCTTGGCCTGGATCCCACCAGATGGTAAGTGATGATCAGGCCGAAGGTTGAAGCGAGCTTCATACCTCTAACTGCCGAAACACAACAAGACTGGTAACATTTTTGTTATGGCGACAGACTTAGATAAGATTGTGGTCGCTAGCCAGGCGGACTCAGCACAAGCCTTACCACCATCCAAACCGAGCAGAATTTTTTTCCCACTCTGGGAATCGAACCCCTGGGTCTGAAACAGGTGGTCTTACCATAAAACCACAGAGACACCGTATTTTTTTTTTTTGCGTTTCCTTAATCTTCAAATGACTTCTCCCGCTCTGGGCGGAGCGGAAGGGCGTGTCAGACTTTTACTGACTCAAACCCACCCGTGTTCCTTCAGTTGTCTGTTGCCAAGGTCCCGGTATCCCTTTAGGACATTCCCGCAACCCTGACAGGCAAAGTAGATACCGTAACATTTGCATTTCCACGCCCACCTTTGACCTTGGGAATTAATTTAATCAATAAGAATAACGCTGTTAACATGTTTTACTTTTAAGAGAAATATTTTAAATTTATTACCCCAAAAATTAAAGCAATGACCATTAAGTTCCATTTCTTAAACATTGTACACACTAAAACGACAATAAAAACAATTTACGGCCTCTAGGGCTATATTTGCGTAGCACTTACATAGAATATAGTACAGTCGCGGCCATTTACGTGAACGACACGTATTATGTTGCATTCTGGTCCTTATGAAAGTTTAGAGGGTGATATCGTGAACATCTCAACCCTCGTCACGCGCCAGACGCAACTGAAATGTACTATGTTTGTGGAAACATGTCGTCCACTGTCTTGAGTTACAACCGCGTACACTCATGTCTCAAACACCGCTGTTCGTGATTGTACCTGAATATTTTAATGTACTTTGATGTAGTCCTTGAAGTTAGTTTTCAGTGCTATCATGCGTAGGTTCAGGAAATAGTTTAATGCTGTAATTATATGTACCAAAACGATTTCTAGGAAAGTTATTAAATTATGAATGAGAATTTGTACTCGCTTTTGGATGTTTTTCATTGCTTATAAAATAAATAGAAATTGTCCAAAAATAAAACATGTCTACAAAGAAAAAAATATACGAAAATAGTCACCTGCATCCGTCAAGGGGGTGATTCTACTTGTCGGCCAGAACAACTTTCGCTATGAATCTATCAAAAACATAATGTCCGACACGTAAAAAAAAAACATACAAATCAATACAACATAAATATTTCGAAATAGTCCGTCTACAGTTTTATATGAATTTGTTATTTTTTTCCTCGAGTCGGATATGAGTTTCATAGCGAAAGTTGTTTAGTATGACGGGTAGACTCACCCCCTTGAGGGATGCAGGCGACAAAATCCACCCTGTATACCTACTTCTACTAAGTACCCATAACAGTAGTTAATTGATGTGTGACATGTTCTATGATTACACCTACATAATTATCTATAATTACATGTCAAATAATTCAGAGATTTATGAGATTTCCGTGTATCGATAATTTTGCACACGAAATACATAGTCTACATAATGTGGCTGATAAAGTAAACATCATTGTCCACGTCACGCTAGGAGAAGAGATGAAACTAGGATGACGATTAGCTCAGTCATTATATCATAATTATTATGAATTATGTTATATAACGACAATGCTACATTTTGTCGTTTGTCGTCGACAGTAAGTCATCATCTGCCTAGCCTTATCCCAACTATGTTGGGGTCGGCTTCCAGTTATCCGGATGCAGCTGAATACCAATATTTTACATGACTATCTGACCTCCACAACCCAGTAACTGGGTAATACGATACCCCTTGGTAAGACTGGTTGTCAGACTTTCGAGCAACAGTAAGTATGTATACCATTAATATTATTCTAAACATTAACGAAGTACACAGAAAAAAACATCCGGGGCAGTCTTTGGGGACTGTCGATAGAAGTGAAAACTAAGTAACATTCATTCATTTCTTCAAGCGTTCGGTGACGATGACGCGAGTTCCATGATTTTTGTTCACCCAAAAAGTGCTCAACGCGCCTAAAGAAGTTTTCACTTCAATAAGAATGGCACAGATTGACATGCACCATCATGCACATAACGATCTGTAAACTCGTTAGGTATACCTATGCGAAATGCAAGAATCGAACACAAACATTGAATCCTACAAGACATTTTCAACCCTTCACATTTATAACGGTACTCACAGACATTTTCCGAAACGAGAATCGAAAGAACGGAACGAAAGCTCTACTAGAGCGATCATGGCTAGAATTCCATTAGATATCTGGGGGGCGGACTTGCCAGCACAGCTGGCATTAGAGGCTTTGTTTCTAAATCGATCGGCGACTCGCTTGCATTCATCCTAATGGCACATACGGCAAAACCTCATTTCTGCCTGGTATAAATGATCTGGATGGCGATATAATACATTAATGCGGGCTCTATTCACAATTATACGGCTTTGATGTTGGTTTCGGTTATCCGAGCAGTGTTTTGTTTGTAATTAGTTACTGTGTAGGCATGGAATGAACACAGCACTTTTAGGACGTATTTGTAAGCGCTACTATCGCGTCTGCATCAATAACTTTATCGCTGTTTGGGTATTTATCGTCCAGTTGTAGATTGATTACATATTATATTTACTTATGCTTATAATCAGAAATCATACATCAAACCAGATTATTATCAACTACTACTACTATTAAATTTGATTTTATCTTATTGGTTCTTCAGAAAGGTCAAATACGTAGTACTCGCGACCGGCGTGCGTGTATGAACGTAAACGAAGCGAAAGAAGTAGGTATCTAAGAAGCGAGCCTTAACTGGTGGCGTTCTATAGTTTCTGTCTACCCCTAGAAGAAGGCGTAAATTTATATTGTGTTTATCACAATTTTTTTTTTTTTTTTTTTTTTTTTTTTTTTTTTTTTTTTTTTTAAAACGTTGCCCCACACTAGGAATTTCTTCCTGTATCGTGGGTGCGTTTACAAACATAGAAACTCACATACACTAACACCCAGACCCGGAACAACTACTTGCAGATCATACAAATATTTGTTCCGTGCGGGGATCGAACCCGCGACACGTTGCGCAGCCGTCCATCGCTCAGCCACTGCGCTAACCGTGTCGTCATTCTACTTGAGCCGAGTCACACATGTGAATTGTAAACTAGCATTGCATAGAAAAGCTCGTTTTCGAATATCGTTCATTTAATTAATTCTAATTGCAATATCCATACCAATAACTAAACCTATTCCAACATTTCATTATTATTATGTATTAAGGATACACCGCAAACGAGTACCTAATTGAAGCGAATCATAATGATTACATTGTAAATTTGTAATTAAAATTTTAATAATTAGGCTCACCAGTATTGAATGCATTTTAAATTATATCAACCTACTGTGGCACATTTTCATTAATAATTATCTATTTGTTATTCAGGACATAACACAAAGTCCCATAATTTTATGTTTAAATTATTATTATCAAAAGATCAGTTGTCAGGTTGTCATAATAATTTTGTGGGTAATACAGTCAACATCAAAAGTGATTATGGAGCAATTTTTCAAAAAGAATTGCGTTAATAGGAACTTTTCTAAATGAAAAATACATTTTTGTCATAGTTGACATAAAATGTATTTTTGTATTTTGTATTTCGATGGTATTCATCGTTCCAGTAGGAAGTATTGAGACTTATGCATGAGCAACAAAAAAAATACTTATAGGATTTTTAAGTTCTTCATAATAAGTAATCCTTACTTAATATAAATGCGAAAGTAATTCTGTCTGTCGCGCTTTCACGCCAAAACTCGTCCTGAACCGATTTAAATGTGGTACACAGATAGTCTAGAGCCTGAGAAAGGACATAGGCTACTTTTTATCGACATAACACGCGGGCGAAGCCGCGGGCGGAAGCTAGTGAAAATATATAATTGAAAGGATAAATCGGTTAATAAGAGTAGGAAGAAGTAGCTCAAAGATATGATGAAGGGTTTTTGTGAAAGATAACAAATGGCTGAAAAGGGCCATAAAAGGGGTGACAACTGATATAACAGTTTGACGGCTAATAGAGATTTTGATAAATATAATATGGAAGAAATAGATCCCAAATATGTTGGTAAAGGTACAGAGATGACGTTAATGTATAATAATAATAATTTAAATGACGACATGTGACGTTAATGTGTGTGTATGTCTGAGTAAAATATTATGCATTTTGTTAACTCTAATCTCAATACACCCCATGACTCCATTGTTTCTCCGAACTCACACATCCGCAAATAAGCCGGAGGAGCTTATTCTCAAACAAAAGACACTCGTGAGGTACTTACTGAACTAACTCACGTGGAGTGCCGCTTATTGAATCGGACGAAAGTGTAAGACCAGTGTTTGGCAAACATCGAGTTCAACTCTGAACTGCCGGGCAATTAGAAACTCGGAGTTTCCCCGACTTCAGTTCGGACTGAGGTCAAAACAATTACCTACAGGTGAGTTTGCTCTGCTAACTAACCGTGAATTGTTCTTACCTACAAATACACAGAAAGCTGTATAACCCATTACTATCTTCTCGTTACCGCCTACAGGGTTTTTGGAAAGTACCTAAATAAATCTTAACTGGATGCGGAAGGTGGAGGACAGGGTGTAGTGGCGCAGTCTGGGAGAGGCCTACGTCCAGCAGTGGACTACGATAGGCCGAGTTGATCTTATAAATTGGGACCTCCTTGATAATCATTATGAGAAATTTCATTATTTTCTCTTTTTAATTGTTATGTTGTATCAATGATACGCAGCTGTTTCTGATGATGATTATTTTATTTACATTTTATGATTTTGTTGAAGTTTTATCATTACGCATGGAAATGATGTTTATGAATTAATAAGAAACAAGTCTTTTTACGTCTGATAAATATAAACAATACACATAAATAAACATCATAAATACCTACAAACTACGCAATATCTACACACACACACAGATTGCACAAGAAGTAGGTACCTATTCTATATTATGCTCGTGAACAGAGAGTAGAGAACCCGCGGTGTCGTAGGATTCAATTACCGAAGAAAATAAAATGCTAACAGAGCCGCTTCTGTTTACTCGATGGCACGCAAATTCATCTATAACGAGGTTGACTTTAGCTTCGTGTTTTAGACGTTTTGGAATGGAAAAACAATCAGTTCTCTTGGTTGAATAGCCGCCTTTACACGCAGGAAAGAACGCGCGTGTAAAGATAGAAAACGAGAACGAGAAAGCACGCGCACGCCGCCCGCTCGCGCTTTTATGCGTTCAAGTCTGTGCGCTACGAACATAATTCAAGGCACATAAAAATGGATAAAAACAATCACTCACAATTGCCCGTGCAAGTTTTCCCGCGTTCAATCGTGCACACTCCGATCGCGAGTGAAAGCGCGTTTCGTGTAAAGGCGGCTAATGAACTATAGTTATTATCTTTGATCTAGAGAATGCTCATTTAATAGTATAGGATAGTTCATACTAATTCCATGTATAGTAAATACTAATTCCATGCTGCCATGTCATTATTCTAAGGTAGCCATTTTGTTCTAAACTTTGGGCGACTGAGCTCTGCTCGAGTGAAAATAAACGAATTTTCCCAGTTATGTATGAAACATAGCTAGATCGATGTTTAGTCCCCGTAAACCCCTATAATGCAACTTTGATCGAAATCGTTAGAGCCGTTTTCGAGAACGTAATTACAAATATATACTATTTATTAACATTTTAAATAAAATATACAATCTAAATTAATAAATAAAATACCTAGATAGTTATCAAAAAAAAAAAAGTATATATATATATATATATATACAACGTGCGAAAATAAAATCAGCTGTTCCATACATTTTGTCGATTTAAGTGAACACAAATGTAGGGAACAGCTGATTTTATTTTCGCGATTTCGATGTTGGTTCTATAGTAAAAGTTGTTCAAAATAATGAGTACAATGACCCCTTTTCGGGTTTAGCATAAAGAAAAACTAACATTGTATATATATATATATTTATACAAATATAGTTCATTTAATAGTAGGTATATTCAATTCAATTCAATTAATTTGACCATCTCATTATTAACCTGTTTAGATTAATTAACTCGGTTAATGCACTAGAGGAAATCTAATTATACTAATTCAATAACGATGAGCAAATTGGTTCAGCCACAGTTTTCAAAATAATTATAACAGTGGTTAATTCTGAAAAGTCACAAAATGCACTAAGTACACTATAATCTATACATATAATAAATCTGTAGACGAGGCGTTTCTGTACAATGAAAAGAAAAAAAAAAACCTGGCTGGAGTGTCCAAGAATAACCAACAGATGCCATTTCTACCATTTTTGGAATTTTTGTCTGTTTGTCTGTTTGTCTGTTTATCTGTTTGTCTGTTCGTTTGTTTGATTGTTCCAGTATCACGTAAAAAGTACGAAATCAATATGGTTAACTTATAAACTCAAATATTGTGTGTAACTCGATGTTTCATTTAGTTTTTGTTTAATCGCAATCGCTTCAAAATATCAAAAGATATAAGAGTTTAAAGTATTCAAGAAGAAATTTTCATTAGGTACGTAATGTAGATACACGTAACGACATCTATTGTCGTAAAATGACACTAGCGTAAAATCAGGTAGGTTTGTGAGAACGTGTGTAACACACGATCATAATCATCATATGTTCACATACTTCGCGTGGAAACATAACGCGATACATTGTGAATTTACCCAATATAAAGTTTGGTTAATTCAAGTTTTCCAAATCCATTGTTTGGTAGTAGTGCCATAGGTGGCGCTATCTATCTTTTAAATCATGATACAAATATTAATCATGAAAAAATGGTGATAAATTTTAATTTCTTAAAAATTGTAGATTGTTACATCGAGCAAAAAGTGAGTAATTAAGGCACGAACGCGCTTACTAAATAAACACGAGTGCATTAATTACTCACTTTAGCAAGGTACGTAATCTACTTTTCTTTCAACTACCAATGTACCTGCTGCGATAAAATATACCTGCTCAAGGTTAACTCAACTCAATCCAAATCAAGTTAGGTTAAGTTAGGTCAAATCAGGTCAAGTCAGGTCAAGTCAGGTCAAGTCAAGTCAAGTCAGGTCAAGTCAGTCATGGAACCCTACATCTTTTCTACATACCTTACAGAGTGTTCGAACGTTTTCCCATATATTTTGACAGTATCACTTCGTGCTCGATAGATGGCGTTGTTCATTTAACGTCATTTTCTGAATCGTGGTGTTAAGAGTCTCCGTAGAAGAATGACTTTCGCCGAATTCATAATTATCGAGTGTTTGGCTCATTTTGAATTGAACACATAATCCATACTAATCGATGCTTAAAAGTATAAATTCGATAGTAACTCTGTCTGTCTGTCCGTCTGTAATTCTGTATGTTACCTTTTCACGCCTGATCCACTGAACGGATCTCGATAAAATTTGGGAAAGAGATAGATGGCATCCCGGCGAAGAACATAGGCAATTATTTTCTCAAAAACAAATTTAAGGGGGGGGGGGGGATATAGGGGATGAAAGTTTTTATGGGAAACCTATCATTTTTAGAGTTCCGCAGTCAACAAGGAAGCTTTATAGTTTCGCCATGTCCGTCCGTCTGTCTGTCTGTCCGCGACTTAGCTCAAAAACTTTTAATCGACCAACTTACATGTGCAGTTGCAAAAACCCAAACATTCTGTATGCGAGAACAAGTTTTTTAACTACAATGTTTTTTTAACTACACTTTGAGGGACAGTAAACGCCCATAGACGTAATGACAATAAAACTTTGCGAAAGTTTGTTTGATAAATTAATTCATCCCAACAACGGAACCCTTCATTGTGCATGGTTCGACACGCACTTGGCCAGTTTTTTTTTTAACTTAGGGCTGTGAAAATTTATGCTTTTTGTAACTAACAAAGAGTTATGTTCTTCTAAAAATCATCCCTCATGAGGGTAAAAACCCTTCTTTACCCTCTTGATTTTAAAATTCACATGTAAGTACTTATTATTGACATTTTTGCGGGACTCTCTTCAAGAGCGTTAAGGGATTGAGAATATAGTCATAGTCCGTATCTTGAGAATCTGTCCACTCAATCAAAAGTTATTACTACTTGGCTCTTGGCTTGGAACGAAGAGTTTGAGTTTACCAGTGAGTACTTACTCGATAGATGGCGTTGTGCAAATGATGCGATTTTCTTAAGGGGCATGCGCCGGTAGCCCGCGAAATTCAAATCTTAAGTTTTTTGCCATTTGCAAGTCAGTGTCAGACAGGTTGTATGTTAAAATGAAATTGTTTATTCCGTAAATAGGTTATTGGAATCACTTTTACACGTCGTAATAATATCAAAAAATGTAAAATTAAGCTAGATGAGGTCGGCGTTTCCTATCTGACTACTCTGAGAAGAAAGGCCGAAACAAACTCAGTCTCTTTTAAAGTCCGGACATACCTAGGTCAGATATTGGCATATTGGTCAGGCCCTATGAGGGCCATGTAGATTAGAGTCTGAAATGGTCTTTTGAGGAATGAACCACACAGATTTGAGTGAACCTGTCCTGTCACTGCAAGCATTTGTCAGTAATAGTGGAGCTCGGCTCAGAACTTAAGGAGCTCAACGACTCGACGAACAATACCAAAGAAAGGACATTTGTGTAGGCCGCATAAAGTTCTCAAATTGCCAGACCATTGTTAAAACTAACTGAGAACGAAAATTCACATTCATCCTCACATTCACAATAATTCAATACTTTACAAAGTAATCATTTGTCAATATCCTACATATAATATTCAATAATGTGAATTTGTATATAAAACTGGTAGGTATATTTTGATGATTTTCCATAGTACTTATTCAAAATGTCACAATGCCAAAATGACAAAATGTTAGCAGAGCGAGCAGCTCAACCCCATGCTTTTTGTCTTCTAAATAATCTGAAATTGTATAGTACCCTTTTTTACAAAGTTTGGTTTTAATACAGCTTTTAAATCGTTTAATGGGTAAGTTTCGAATGTCAATATGAATAAAATATGATTCGCGATCGTAGCAAATAGTAGCTTTACAGAATAATAACCATTAGATACAGGAATACAACTCCTGCAATATTAGTTAGATTAGATAAATAAATATTTAAAACAACTGCGACTCATTATTTAGATCAACATAAAACTTGATACTGACCTGTAAAAAGCAAAAAACATAAGATAATTTGAATTTCGCAGGCTCCCGCAAAGCTTTCGCCTTAGTTTCCATCGTCCATACAATATGCCATAGTTTTTTCATTAATCTTTATACAATATTTTTTCATTAATCTTTCCGACAGTTTCATACTGCTGTCCATACTATCCACACTATCACCACAATATAGATATGGACTACCACTAATATATAAAGTTACTGGCTGTCTCATGTCTGTTACTTTTACGCCGTAACGCCTAGGTCGCCTAGACAGACCACGTGGGTTATGGGACATAGGATACTTTTATCCCGGTAGCACATTCCCGTGGGAAAATTTCCGACATCCACGCGGGCGAAGCCGCGGGCAAAAGCTAGTATGTAATATAAACAGGTAAATTTTACAAGTTTGTAAGTTTTTTAAATACGTACTTACATACTCCCGCGCAAGTTTTTTACTTGTTATTTTAATTTTGTTATGAATTGCACTTGTAGAGTAGGGTACCGGCCATCATTACATATCGCCGGCTGTCATTTGTAGGTCTTTGACAGTCGTTACGGGTTGTCAGAACCCCGAAAGTCTGACAACCAGTCTTACCAAGTGGTATCGTATTACCCAGTAACTGAGTACTGGAGGTCAGATAGGCATTCACTCTATGTAAAATACTGGTATTCAACTGCATCAGACTGGAAGCTGACCCCAAAATAGTTGGTAAAAGGGCAGATGATGATATTCACTAGTCAGTTTATTAAAACTTCTGCTCGCTCGGATTAGAAATGAATTCTGCCTGTACAACCAATCAACTCAGCCTATCGCAGTCCATTGCTGGACATAGGTCTCTCCCAGGCTGCACCACAACACCCTGTCCTACGCCTTCCGCATTCAGTCTGCCCCAGTCATCTTCATAAGGTCGTCGGTCCATCTTGCTAATCTGCCTGTTCGCGGACTTGGAATGTATGTACCTAAAATGTAACAAATTAGCGGTTTGCGAAACATTATTGACGTGTAAAAGTGTTTGTACAAACCTACTTACAGAAATAAATAATTTATTATTCTGCAGTGTGCATCGTTTATGCGTGACGGCGTGATATTCAACCATTATCGTCATCATCGCTAATCTGGAAACCGACCCCTACATACCTACTGCGACTTGCGACTAACAAAAGAACGAGATCTCTACTTAGGTATTTAAAGTGTTTTAGGTACAAACAGTTTAACAGAAAACAAATTAACTCCCGCTCAAAGTTCAGCGAGCAAAGAGAATTTGTATCTAATTTGTCACATCACTTGAGAAAAACTTCTCGAATTTGTGTCTAAAAATAAGAGACTTTAAATATAAACCTGTAATACTTTAAGGCTATCACGTCAGGATAGCCTGCGAAATTCAATTTTTTTTTTTGCAATTTGCATTTTATATTTACACTGTTTGTCTACAGCACCGGGAACGGGAACGTCAACAAGAAATAGATGACGACGCCGAAGTAACGACAGTACATTTACATACTATGGCGTCGTCATCTATTTCTCGTTGACATTCCTGTTCCCGTTGCGGTGGACAAACGGCATTTGCGCCCGTAACAAATACGTATTTATTTATAGTATTATAAACAATGAAATCATTAATTCAACTCTAGTTGAAATTAGACTATTTCATCAAATCATGATATTTGAGGCCAATTGTAACTAAGAGAGTAGTATTAATGTTGATATGATTATAATTCTGTAAATACATACCTATATAATTGTAACAAACAATCGTACGTTAAAGAACAATCGTATCGTCATTTCAGAATAACTTAGGACTCAACGGAATTCGCTACAAGAAAGTATTTAGTCAGCCGTCAACGACATAGCCTTCTTAAAAATACTATTGTGTACTATCTACACGAGCATTCATAATTTCTTGTTCGTTATTTTTTACGGACTCTTCAAGTTTCATAATACCTGCTCATTCATTTCTCTTGCCTTAAATACGGCAGGGATTTATGTCCGTTTTCACTAATGTCTATTTAAGTAGGTAATACCTAACGTAAGTGAGCATGGTGACCCAGTCGTAACGACGACCCCGACTTACGAGTTGTAGGTCGTAGGTTCAAACCCAGGTAGGCGCTTTATTATGTGTAAATATTATGGAATATGTATGTGATTCAATTATGGATCAAGTATTTTTTTTTATAAACTATATTACTTCAGAATTATGCCACCATCAATATTTTAGTTTTTTTTTTTTTTTAATTGCCAAGAAACTTTGGGAAATTCAAATACTTGAAAAGCGACGTTCTTGGTCAGGGGGCTTAAAACAGTCACTTTGGCAGAATCATAATAGGAAAATATTATGAATCATCGTAAAATGTCACAAACTCACAATTCATAATATGATCTGCGTGCGATTCATATTACGAAATAACTCATCTGCTTGACAGTTTTCTATGGAGATTCATTAAATGGTCCACATATTATGAATTGCTTTTGTGTCGAATTAGAGGAATTGCTAATGTCAGCTGGGATTCAGGAAATGAATTGCTTTTAGAGGAATTAAATAGTCCGGTTGGTTGAAATTTTTTAACTATTTTTAAAGTATTTTAATTTGCTTTTTTGAGGAGCTCGTGGCTAAGTAATAACAGCCGCTCGGGTCGATCCATCAGGTTAAGCTACGCTTGCCGGGGTTGGTCCTTGGATGGGTGACCATTTTCACATATCGAGACTCCTCCATGCCTCGAAAAGCACGTTAAGCCGGTGGTCCCGGCTGTCATTTGTGGATCTTTGACAGTTGTTTCGAGTCGTCAGAAGCCCGAAAACCTGACCACCAGTCTAACCAAGGGGTATCGTATTACCCAGTTACTGGGTTGTGGAGGTCAGATAGGCAGTCGCTCCAGGTAAAATACTGGTATTCAGCTGCATCCGGTTAGACTGGAAGCCGACCCCAACATAGCTGGGAAAAGGCTAGGAAGAAAAAAAAAAAAATGCTTTTTTGCCGTCGTTTTTTTTTACTATTAGGTATTCGGCCATGTAAGCTATCGAATAAAAATATAAAAAATACATGCATATTGCCTATTGCATCAGCACTTAAAATAGAGAAGGAAAACACAGTGTACAAGGATCTATTGGAGCGTGGCCTAAATCTGAACAAACGCCGCCATCTTGTTTTTTCGATAGCTACCAATTCCATAAAACATTTTCACAAATGTTTACCAATAGCGCCCCCCCGCCAATTCAGGCGCCAAAAGATCCCTGTAGCACTGTAGAACAGTGGCAAAAACACCATATAAGTAACACGATTCCTACCGGTTTCGCTTTGGAGATTCACAACAGCAACTCTACTGCTATTGAAACATGTCACATTCAATAGTGTCTACAAAAAATACAGTTACACTACGGGTTAGAATTTAATTCACTATAACATTCAAACAGCAAAAATGCCTACTTTTATTAGCTTTGAATTTAATTTGAAGCTTAATTTTTTTTTTGCATTTTTGGTAATTATGTACATAAGTTAAAACCAGCCAGGGCCCAGTGCGGATTGGTATAGACGTCACATGTCTTCGAATTTTTGGTTGTAAGTCATGCCGGTTTCATCACCATGTTTTCCTTTACCGTTTTTAGAGCAGTGGTTATGAAATAAATTACACAAAGTAACACGACTGCTGGGGTGCAAACCCACGAATTACAACTAATAGTCGGGGCCGTTACCACTGGGATGCACTCTGCTCTCAATATCAATTATACCCCATTTGAAATAAGATTAGACATTAAAACGAACCCTTTTACAGTCCGTTCAACCGATTTTGACTTCTATACCGTAGGCATAAGGATAGCATTAAAAGCAAAAAAAGTTACACAATACCAACTATCAACTGCGGCTGCCATTTGTCATGCCACCAACGCAATAGAATTCAAAATCGGTTGAACGGAATGTAAAAAAGCGTCTAATCTTATTTCAAATGGAGTATGGTTAATTAGAATGACGTTCAGAAGGGACGTGGCATAACGAACACCTTTCGAACGCCTAAAGGCTCCCACAAACAGGCGCAATATCGTGGGCGCGACAAGGGTTGTGCTGCCTGTCGCGCCCGCGTAATCGCGCCAGATAGCATGAGGCTTAACCCTAAAAAAAAATAACCATATAGGCTTTTGCAAAAACTAAAGACAACCTCCATTTTATTTTAACAGTACAGATAAGTGAAACATTGTTTGAAAGTTAAACTTTTACTTAAATCTTTTTGTAGCGAAGCTTTACGGCTGCAATCAAATTAAGAGCCTGCTTAGAGTAATCATTTGTGACTTGAGTAAGCTTTTAAATGTATTAGCCTAATCTGCCCTTATTTTATTTTCTGTGATCCCCATCTGTAAAAAAATCGTACCTATTACGACTATTTTAAACTTCAACACAATCCTTGGTCATATCAATTTTTTTTTTCCATTCTATGTCGTCATCATAATTCCTTGTACAATATTTAATACAGTTCGATTCAAACTTAATGGTTGCTCGGAACATAAAGCGAGTCGCTGTGGGTGGGGTACTGCGCAGCGAGTAGCTAATTTCCGAGCCACCATTAAGTTTGAATCGAACTGTAGAACTAAATATGTATACCTATGTATACATATACCTATGTATCCCTATACCTATGTATACCTATACCTATGTATTCAGGTGTAACTATGTATTTAGTACACTAGGTACTAAATTTAAATGACTACCTAACTAACTATACACATAAAATAAAAAAACAAAAGGACACTTCGGCGTCGAAGTATTCATCGGCATCGCTGTCATCCGGAAACGTGCCCAGAAAACTAGCAGCATTGCCACATTGAATGGCTAATTCTTTGTACCTAATCTTGGTTATTCCTGGTAAAGCTCGAATGTTGATTATCAGTTATTTACAATTATTCTAAATATTAAAACTTCGTAATAAACCTATAAATAGTCTGCATCAATCAAATGGTACTTGAAATACAAATTATTGAGTATATTATAATGTTCTGTTTTAATGAATCAGTGGTATTTTGTACATAAAATCCCGATTTAATAATAAGTACTTAAAAACTTCATACGAAAAATTATTGCTCGGTTGTACAGTCGCACAAAGCTATATTCTTTTTTCAGGTATTTTCACGGAATTTAATTTTAATGTTCGAACATCACACTGTGCAGTATTGAAACAAGAGTCCATTTGCATATTCAAATAGCTCGTTTAAAAACACTTTTTCATCAGAATATACATCCGTAAGAAAACGTAGCGCGCTCATGCGTTTGTGTCCGACTGTCCGTACAGTCGCGTTGACCAGCTGTCGTTTGTCGTTTATTGGACAACCTTTTCACCCGACGCGACGCCGCGCGGCGTTTTTAAATCGACATATTCAATACACGTTATGCTCGGTTTTGTTCGTGGATGACTTTCCAACGGGCTTTGAGCTGAACTCTTCCCGACCAAATGGATAGAAATTGGAAGGAACTGCTTATTTCGCATGAATAAATCTTACAACTATGCGAATTATCTCTGATTGTAAATTCTGTCAGTCACTGTAACCGTGAGCTACATTTTAATTTTACTAGGTACGTCTTTCATTGACTTGAATGTGCCCTGGCGGCTGAGAGTATGTCATGCTCACTTTAATGTCTCGCTGATGGTGGTGTGTGTATTGGATCATTAGGTTCCCTTCAAAATGGTTGAGCTGAATGGTGCTGATCCATGCGTCATGTTCGTGAACGGGCGCCATCAGTAGGGACTGGTCATCTCTTAGCTGCCACGGCTTATTTAAATTTATTTGAATTTTTGAATTGTTTTGTTTATTTTTTATCGTTTAATTACGGACGCTTTTAACGTTCACGTTTCTCTATATTGTACTCACATGTATAATTTCAACATAAATGATATAACCAATATATTGTAACAATATTCTGATTTAAAAGAGTGTCCGTGGAGTTTCTTGCCCGTTCTTCTCCATAGGAACCTACTACGCTTTGGAATGGGCAACTAGCTTCATCTTTCTGACTGACCGACCCTTTGACAATTCAAAAGTGCCTGTAATTGGTTTATTTGAAATAAATGCTTTGAGTTTGAGTTTAATGTAACATAAATGAAGTGCTTGTAATACCTAATACTGCTGTGCTTGTGTTGGAAGAAATTTGCGCAAAAATCTTCTAATCCACGTAACGATTTACTTGCGCAAGCCTAAATTTGTGCAATTAAATCGTTACGTGTGTTGGAAGATTTTCAATTAGAAAACAATACTTAATTTAATTGATTGTTTGCATTATGCATTGAAAAATTGTTGGTGACTAAACATCAATTATAGAACGGAACCACTTTTAAATATAGTCCTAAAGCATAAAACTTTTATTTTTCACTTTTTAGTTGTGGTACCTACCCCACACAAATCGAATACATGCCTGTATGTAAATAACAGTGACGGTGTCAAACAATATATCGTCTACATACACCATTCTGCTATTTTCGCGTGATAATTTTATGAGATGGAGAAAAAATATGAAATGATTCAGAGTGAGGAATGGGTTGTCCTGAGTTGGGAAAGGTAAGTGGGAAAAATACGTAATATTGAAGCTAACTCAAAAACTACGCAATCAAAGTTAATATTTATATGGGACCACCTCTGAAGCATGACCTACCAAACAAAAAAAGAATCATCAAAATCGATTCATAATTGGCGGAGCAATCGAGTAACATACATACAAAAAAAAAACATACAGACGGACAAATTGAGAACCTCCTCCTTTTTGAAGAAGTCGGTTAAAAAATACACTCCTATCTAAGTCCACCGCCACCCGACACGACTGCCATTTCAAAACTGAAGTTGGAACTTTGATCGTTGGCCAACTTGCTGGGCTTGTTTACTAAAAGACTTAATTTTATTTCCTCGCAATTTGTTGCCCATTGAAAAGCAGTGTTTATTTTCAGTTTAACGGCCCTCGTTTCATGATATTCATAATATATAAACTATGTTTGCTTGGAGTTGAATCCAGTGAAAAATGGAGGCGTATTTATAAAAACGATTCGCTTGGGAATATAAAGTTTTATGCCTGCCATGTCTGCTAACTACATGTTATCCTGAGAATTTGACCTCTTATTTTCCAAGCAGAAGCTATGATAGGTTTGAAGATACAACGAGAAAAGCAGGTACTTATATTCCCTTCATAAAGATAAAAATAAAGAAGGAGAACAAAATTGTAAAAATATTTTAAAGTTCACTATAATTACGATGTAAATAGACGAGTTAATAACGACAAGTAATTATAGACCTATGTCTATTTAACGCAAGTAGATCTCTAAGTAACTACTCCTGTTTTACACTTGTCTCGTCAGTGTGAAACAAGTTTTAAGTCATGTTCGGTGCACGTCCTTTTATTTAAGCCCTGGACTTATACAAGAGGCTACGAGCGCATGCGAAGTCAACGGTGCTGTGCGGGCATTGCGTCGCTCCTTTCATATTTAATACAAAATGTATAGGAGTGACAAGGTGCGGGACATTCACAGAAGGCAGGGGGGCGCGTCCCGGGTGGGGTACGGATCCTTTCATATTTCATACATTTTTGTATGAAATATGAGAGGAGCGGCGCAACGACTCTGGCGCACCGTCACGTCACATCCACCGCGCTCCTCGCCTCTTGTCCCGCGCCTTAAAACCAGTTTCTATGCATCCCACAAGAGTTGCCTAAGCATTTCTCGAATCGGTGTGGTAACTTTAGGTACCGCTGTGTAGATCAATTCATTTACATTAACTTCAATCTACTCACATATTCCTTTACTGTATATGGACTGTTATTTATATGAAAAGCTACGTCGGGACTAAATCGTAAAGCAAAACCGTGTTCAGTCATCAAGTCGTGAACATTCAGTCTATAAAGTCTAAAGCTGTGGTCGACTACATTATCTATTGAGAGAGCAGCTCTCATTGGCGGTTGCAACAAGAAAATTAGACTTTCAGCCAAAACACTTTGATGTCGAATTTCTTGATGTGTGAGTACCTATTTAGAAGAGCTTGTGGCTAAGTAATACAGCCGCACGGGTCGATCCGTGGATAGATGATCATTTTTCCAGACCGAGACTCCTACGTGTCTCGGAAAGCACGTTAGGAGGTTGGTCCCAATTTCCACAAAAAAAAGACCCTTGGTCCCAGCTGCTATTCGTGGATCTTTGACAGTCGTTACGTGTCGTCGAAGCACGAAGGTCTGACAACCAGTCTTACCAACGGATATCATATTCCCCAGTTACTGGGTTGTGGAGGTGGCTCCATGTAAAATACTGATATTCAGCTGCATCCGGTTAGACTGGAAAGCGACCCCAACATCCCAGAGGTAGGCAGATTAACTGTAGGTAAGTACCTATTTATGAACACAACATCAACTTATGTAACAGCTACCTATGTATGTAATCTGTTACTCGTTTTTTTTTTTATATTGTACCTTGTTTTTTTTTTCTCTACTGAATAAAGTTTTTTGTTTTTTTTTTTATTCTTGCACGTCGTGTAGGACAGTACCACAGTGTGCTACAAGGATTTTTTGGCCCCCGAATGACATTGATAATGGGAGCGTTGTTCGTAATTTGTGAAACAGTCACTGAAATTGTCTTGACAAACCAAAATGGCGGCGTTAGTTCCGATTTTGGCCACGCGCCAAAAGTAACTGTGACGTTATTACAAATGACAAAATCGACGCTCTCCAAACCAGCACCCTTCAATCACAATCTGAATGAATCAATAAACAAATTGCTTTATAAGTTCAAAAAAAATTGTCCGCTCAACAACGTAAATACCGCAATGAACGTTGTTGAACTGTCAAAATGAAAGCCATTGCTAAGTGTCTTACGCAATTACTCCGCTAAACTTTTCTAAAACTTGTTCAGCCGTATACTGTACCAATATTTATACCTTTTTTGGGAAAGCAAAACTTTAAAAAGCGACTCGTTTTTTCTTCTAAAAACAAGTCACTTTTGCACAAAACATTAGCTTCATTTGCCGTTAATGTTTTCTGTTCGCTCTCTAAATATATTTCTTCGGGAGCCAAGTTAAATTGCTTGTAAGTTTTTTATTGGATAAAGTTTTAATAAGACGAAACAATACTTCATCCGGACCAATAGATAGATACCCATCTACGTACTGATCGGAAAACGTGACATTTCGTTATTTTCTGTGGAATTGCTACAAAAACGTGTATAATAATTATGTGTAGTTTTTTTATGTTATGGTAACTTTCTGTGTTTGGTTTGTTTCACGAAAATTACCTACTTAAATAGTAGCTTATCATAGTTATCACAAAGAGAACAAAGCTTTAGAAGGACTTAAGATCCACGCCTTGACCACAGATTACAGATCACAAACCTTTGTCAAATATTTCTAACTTTAGCATTTGCCCACGGCTTCGTCCACGCGGAAGTCAGAAATTATTCTATGGGAACGTACTACCGGGATAAAAAATATCCTGTTCTTATGATGTATTCGTGTTCCAAATCCGTTCAGCCGCTAAGGCTTGAAAGGTAACAGAAAGACAGACAAACTAACATACAGACAGAATTAGTATCTATAGATAAACAGATTTCGAAACTACCATGAAACGCGATATTCCCAGAACATTTTATGTTTGAATTCAGCCAATTAGCTACCTAATTTTGTTTTGTTTCAACAAATATTGATATCGGAAGCTGAAATCCGTTAATAAAACCAATTAGGTAACCGTGCCGTTAATTCTTACCTATTATACGTATTTTACAGAATACCTACGTAAACAGTATCATGTATTTTACATTATCGCTGCGTGGTACGAATGTGTGCTACTGGGTAGAAGTCGATCGAACATACTATAACGATGTTGGGACTAGTTTTAGAAAACTGACGTTGATTTATTTTGTTTACTGTCCAAGGCAAGCTTTTTTGTTTATTAAAAAAAAAAATTACAAAAAAAAAAAAATACAACGTGCCGCAACAATGGCGACATTAATTTAACACACGGGTAGGGCTAGTGGCCAGTAATCATAAAAATTATAATTAAATAAAATAATTGGTCAATTGTAAAATTTAAATTTTCTAACAAACTAAATAATAAAAACATAACCAAAATTAAGATCACTCTGTGTAAAAGATTCATTCATGAAGCTACCTACCTGTTGGCTTACGATCTATCGGCTGATTCTTTGTCGGCGGCATAATTTCTAAGAAATTGCACGGCTTTCCTTCTATTTGCTTACATAATTATGATCGGTGACCCCGGCAAATGACCTCTTCGCTACAGTTCTTTAAGTACAGGTTGCTCCAAGATGATAATTTAGAAAATTGTAAATAAGTCAGTAAATAATAACGTTTAATGAAATTAAAATATTTTCATTAAATGAATACGCGAAATCGTATACGTGTGTTAAATTAATGTCACCATTAAAGCGGCACGCTGTATAAGTAGTGATTAAATCGAAAAAGAAACACTCTGTACACGCACACTTGTCTTTCCACGTTGAAAAGATATCAATTTAATATTTTTTGTGAATATTTTGTAATCCTAGACGTAGGCAAAAAATGGGATTGGGCGGGTCATGTCAGCCGCATGCATAGCGACCGCTGGGCAACAGTCTCCTACGGTGGGTGCCTGAGGATGGACGGCGCCGCCGAGGCCGGCCCAGGAAGAGATGGCGAGACGATCTAGACGCGTACCGCAAGGGTTGGATCGAGGTGGCCCTGGAAAAGGATGTTTGGAAAGGTTTGGGGGAGGGCATTGCTCAGCAGTGGGACAGTGTAGGCTAACATAAAAACAATTGTTAACTTTTTTTTTTATGGTATTTTTTTTTGCATGTATAGACGCTATACTATTGCAGGTTAATGGGAACGCCCTTCGTTAGATAACATATAGCCGTCGATCTTTTCCGGTAGATATTATCGGCTTTAACACTCACTAGCAACGATGTTAAGCTGCTGCATATGGACAGGCTACCCTAGTAACAATCAAAAAGGCCAGATCACAAAAAAAACTTTCTGCACAAAAATTGCCAGCCAATCACAAAACCCATTCGATGAAAATGTTACAACGAAACAGCCCGTGATTGATCTACAGGATGTTTTTAAACATTGATGGTTGACATGTATCATGTAGATAGCGCACCATGTCGCCCGGTCGCACGAAATAAAACGCGTCATCGCCAGACACATCACAGTGCTGATACAGCAAGACCGGTCATGTGCGAACCTTACCGGATAACAAAACAGGAATGTTTTAAAGCCTGCTGAGTTGTTTAAAAATATTTATGGATACCGGTTATTGTTATGCCGATAAATAAAATATTTGTTAATCCGCGTTTACGTTCGAACGCCTATTTTAATATTAATTTGTAAGGTATGTAGGCGTCTACACTATCCTAATGTTACCGTCATTAGGTATGACATTGATCCTATCTTCATTGTGATCATATTGTAGTCTAGGTCAATAAATTCTCATAGTAGCCCTAGAAGTCGTGATGAACCAGTGGTTAGCCCACCGTGCCTCTCATGCACGAGGTTGTGGGTTCAAATCCGGGTAAGTACCAAAGTGACATTTTCAATAAAATTCAAATAGGTTCAAATAGGGTGTAAGGCACAGCCCCCACCGGAAATTTTGTCAGCATTTTTTTAATTTTTTTAATCGTTTTTTTTTTCAGTTTATTTATTTCAATGTAAAATTACATTCTCTTTATGTCACAGCAGTCCATTTATGTCAATAAAACAGCTAAAATAAAAAAAACCAGCAATGGATGTTGAAATATTATAGCGAACGACGCGTGAAGCTCAGAATCTACATTGATAAATCAAGCGGTGTGAGCGCCAATAATTTCATGTACCGGTCGTCTTAGTATAATATACTGTATTCATCCTGTCAGTTTGCAGAGGGCTGTCCCTTGCACCCTGTATATGTAGATAGTTTCTGAGTTTATCTTGGACATTATACTGGCATCGGTGAAGGAAATACATCGTGAGGAAACATGGACTTTACAGTAAAAAACAGTCGCCAACCCGTCTCGAACAATCGTGGTGATCAATGCTCGTGCCTTCTCTTTATCAGAAGAGGTCTTTGCCCTGCAGTGTGGCAATAATAAGCTGGTATGTTTTATTTTTTTTGCTCCTTTCTGTAGGAGTTCACTGGTAATAGTAGACGGTGAATAGTAACGTAACGTGAAAACGTTGTGCCCAAAAAAGTTAGTTTCAAGGGCTTAAGTTTCAAGTTTCAAAAGTTTTTGAAATACTAAAAGTTTAATAAGTTTTTAGGTTCTAAAATCTTATACTAGATGCCTCTGTATATCTGTATAATATAGGTACAACGAAAGGAACTTCGTTCAAACCGCGCGTCCCACGACATCTGCCAACTTTTTTTTATTTATAGCAACCCTAAACTAATTCTACTCAACGCAACTTTGTATCAACATCACTTCAAAGTTCAAATCACAAGAGACAGACAACCATACTTAACTTAAACTAATAATAGCTATACGACAGTTCTATTATCTTCAAATAAACAACTCCAATCTCTTGTTCTGAACACTTTTCAGGAAATGTTTGTCTAAAGTATAAGTTTTCCAAGTCAATATTATAATAGCATGTCTCGCTGAAGCAATCACCTTGACGGCAAGAACAATTTCCTTTTGTCAAGCTCCCCAGTCAACAGGGATGTGATTTCACGCTCCGTTTACTAGACATATCAGCACAAGTGCGGTGGCGGTTAAACGTAACTAGTCATTTTGTATAACATCCCATCATTGTATTTACTGGAGCATAGCGATTAGCTTTAATGTTTCGTTTTCTATGTTATTTGTTGTGAACTATCAAATTTATTTTTAATGTTATGTTATAATTTACTAGCTGCGCCCCGCGGTTTCACCCACGTAAGTCTCGATCCCGTGGGAAAATTGGGATAAAAAAGTATCCTATGTCCTATTCCAGGACACCCCTACCTACCCCTATGCCAAATTTCATCCAAATCCGTTCAGCAGCTTTAGCGTGAAAGCGTAAAAAACAAACAAATAAACTCAATTTCGCATTTAGCATATTAGTTAGGATTTGGATAATGGTCTGATAAACGATCTGAATTTGTAGACCATTTTATATTTTGTGTCGACGGGCCTACTACACTATCCTCTACCTATTAACACCGTTATTTGAAAACATTGTAAAATCCATTTATTTTTAAAAGAGTAAGGGTCAGTTCACACCGAGACGCGACGCGACTCGCACTTTTTTATAATCCGATAAATTATCGAATTTATTTACTACACAATAAGGTACACGCGCTGCGCAGCCCCGCGCAGCCCCGCGCATCTCAGCGTACTTTGACACGTTTCAACCCTCGCACTGTTTTATTCCGTTTCGTGAAGAAAATAAGTTCCATAATTGTTAAAAAATGCGCGCAGCGTCGCGTCGCTTCACGTCGCGGTTTGAACTGACCCTAACCGTGGAGTTTCTTGCCGGCTCTTCACCATAGCAAAGGACCAATTGGAACCGTGCACCTAGCTTCTGACTGTTCATAAGTGCCCATGAAGGTTTATGTGAAAAAAAAAATTTAGATTTATGATCGATAGAGTTGTAACGTTGTGACAGGTTTCTGCAAAGGATATAAAAATAAATTGGCACAAATGAAAAACTTGTCTAAGTACAGAAGTTGCCCAAGTGACCAAAACTGAAACGATTAAACAATGGTAGATTTATTTCAATAAAGCTCTGTTCTGTTGTGTTTGAAATTCACCCTGTTCCTCATACTTGTATGTATATTTCTAAATCTAAATTAAAACAGCAAACTTTTCGGAATTTTTTTTTCGGAAAATCATTTTCCGTTTTATGAATAAAGCATTCAGCACACTAAACGCACGTCATTCGTTGTTGTCACGAATTGCAATGCTCGATCGTAGAACTGGGGGCTTAAAACGTTCACTTTAGCAGAATCATAATATGAAAATATTATGAATCATCGTAAAATGTCACAAACTGACAATTCATAATATGATCTGCGTGTAATTCATATTACGAAATAATTCATCTGTATGACAGTTTTCTGTGAAGATTCGTAAAATGGCCCACAAATTATGAATTGCTTTTATGTCAAATTAGAGGAATTGCTAATGACAGCTGAAATTCAGGAAATGAACTGCTTTTAGAGGAATTGCTAATGTGGTCGGTTTAGGCCCCCTGACTACATGACGTTGTGCCGGACTGATTTTGTGATATGGTCATCATTTTCTTTGACAGTTCCCAGCACGCTGCTCGAACGACTAAACGTCGATCACTGGAAGATGGAACCAATCCAGTCAACTCGCTAACTATGCCGTCTTCCACGCTACAGTAGGTACACATTGTGTATATACCATTTGTACTACACATCATCTCCAGCACTCTCAGTCCGCGTTCAGTGTGCCGAGACCTTAAAGCCAAGCGCACATTACAGCCGCGGGTCACAGCGCAACGCATTTTCATAAAAAAAAGCGCAGTGTGTTGGTTCATAAAAAATTATACGAAAGTGATGAAGGAGGATATTTCCAATCCGTTGTGTTGCCGCGCGGCCATCCCCAATCTGCGTTAACCTTTAAGCCGTTTGTCCACCGCCACGTCAACGGGACGTCAATGAAAACGAGATGACGGCGCTGAACTCGCGATACATACATTTATTATGCCCGCGTGTCTACCGCTCGCCGCAGCGGCACCCGGCGGGCACGGTGGTCCTCAATTGTTTTTTTATGAATATAAGATATTGGTTCACACTGCGGCGCGTTGTATGATTACCGCGATTCCAACGATATTCAATGAACGCATATTTTTGCACGTCATCACGAACGCATGTAGAATGCGCTGGTTTGGCCGCCCCTTTAATTTGAAACAAAACAATAATTACGATATAGTTGTTACCAATTAACACGACACCACTGCGGTATAATTTCATAGAAATTGTGGTTGTGGTGCCGGTATGACGTATCATTACAGTGTTCACAATAACTAATTAAAAAGCGTTCGCAAAGCGTGATGACTGCTAATTATGATGGTCAACATATTGTGATTGCGTTATTTTATGTTACATAACATCACACCTGTAATCTCCAAAGGATAAGTATTGAAACCTCCTAAGTAGGACACTAACATTTCTCCAATTAGGACGGATAATAAGAGCCTATTAAATGGAGGTAGAGAGGATTATTGCTATTAGAATGAATTAAAATTATTGAAGAAAAATTATGATTATTAGAACAAATCCAGACTCCAGGTTGTTACTGAGAATTTTCTAAGAAAACACCCAATAACACTTTGTGCGTCGTTCGAATCCAGAATCTCACGCTCCGTAGACGCACTTTTGACCGGTAGGCTGACAAAGTCAATCAATCTGCCTAGCCTTTTCCCAACTATGTTGGTGTCGGCTTCCAGTCTAACCGGATGCAGCTGGATACCAGTATTTTACATGGAGCGACTGCCTATCAGACCTCCACAACCCAGTAACTGGGTAATACGATACCCCTTGGTAAGACTGGTTGTCAGACTTTCGGGCTTCTGACGACCCGTAACGACTTTCAAAGATCTACGAATGCCAGCCGGGACCAACGACTTAATGTGCTATCCGAGGCACGGAGGAGTTTCGGTATGTAAAGATGGTCACCCATCCAGGGACCAACCCCAGCAAGCGTAGCTTAACCCGATAGATCGACCCGTGCGACTGTTATTATTTAGCCACGAGCTCCTCTCCTCGAGGTAGGTAATTCATTAATATTTCATGTAAGTGTCACAATAGTTCATTATAAAGTTATGTAGTTTCCAAATACTGCACAATACTGTGCATTAGAAGTAGCAGCGCACAGCTTCAAAGGTTACTCGATATCTACTGCAGTGAAGTCACTTGTCAGATCGGTACTGAAGATTAGGAGCACGCCTCGCCAGTCGCCAGTCAAATACGATATTCCTTAGCAGCCTAGGGGTTTAATTTCAAAGTCGTTTAGTCGAGGTAGAACTAAGTTTCCTATGCTAAACCGTATTTTGATCCCTAAAATGGAATTTATCAGTCATTATTACAAGAGGTGACGTTCGTAGCTCGCTACGAATTCTCGTAGCAAGATTCGTAGCAAGAAAATTGTGTTGGTTTTCTTTAGACCATTATTTCTCATCCAAAAATTTCAGTCGTTTCGAGGTAGAACTAAGTTTCCTTTGCTAAACCGATCATTATGACAAGAGGTCTTTAGACCATTATTTCTCATCCAAAAACAAATTTTTACTAAAGGAAAAATTTTACTTACATTTTATCAAAATGATCAGCATTTTGATTTTCGTAGCAAGAAAGATGAATAATTTGATTCAGTTATCCTTTATCCTGAATTGAATGAGAAACTTGCCATAAAACTTACTTTCATCGTTGAATCTAGCAAAGTTGAGATAGCAACTGGGCCTTCAATATTGATTGAGTTGATAATGAGAACGAGCTTAGAGCTTAGAGCACCCACCACCGGCTCTCTAGCCGGTGGTGGGTGCCCATAGGGTGTTCATTTTTGTTATTTGGCCCTAAAAAGATCCGTCCGCAATAAATGTGACCACCTACTGGGCCCAAACAATATAGGAAACATGGATATATCTTCGAAACGAAAAAGAAAGAAAGATCTTAGGTATATAGGAAATCTTATATAGGCAACCCTAACTTTACTTAACCGTTCGACAGTCTATATATACAACAAGAGCAGTAGCTCTGAATGGCACTAGCTTCCACTAAATTCAGAAAATTCACAACCACTGATAGTTTTTTTTTTTTTTAATGGTGACCATAATTATTATATGTCCTCAATACCTATTGGTTACCATTAATTCACGTGACATTTGTGTGGACACCGGCTTATTTTAGTAAACGACAGAACTTCGCAAAATCCAACTAAACAGGTGGAATTCAATTCCCAATTTGTTTTGATTAATTAACGGTATTTGCATTCAATTTGTACAATAATTTGCGTTCAGCATCATTCATTAAATGGCAATCGAATTTGCTTATTTATGAATTTGTTTTATTGGTAGAACCTAGCACTAGGAACACAAATAGCAAAAAGGCAAAGTACGTACTAATTAAAAATGCAAAATAGAACTTTGTGAAGCTTTTCATAATGAAATTGTTAGAATGTAGGCCCCTTGTGATGTGAAATTCCTAACATGCCGCTTCAGCGCTGCCTGAGCGCTGTTTAATTTTATTACCTAGTGCAAAATCTTTGAAAAACGATTTTTTTTTTTCGTGAAAGGCTTGAAAATCTTTTATTTAATCTCGATCGTTTGCAGCTAGATACTTCCGCTATAAAAGTACGAGAGCTATAAATTGTTTGAAACCTCTGCTACAGTCGTGGACCGCGGTCTCGGTGTTCATTCTCGGCTTTGCGCTCCCGACATCTCGAGACCTCTCGATGTGAGAGCAATCCAAACAGATGGCAAATAGTAACAGAATTCTCGCGATTTGAGAGACTCGATCAAATCAAGCGTTTATGTGTATCTGCTAATGATAGGTACTTGCATAGGTATGTTTTTGTGTTTATAAAATATTAGTTTGTAAATTATCAGAAATTGAAGTTTTTAAAATGGATCTTACGCACTGTTTTAAGATAAATACATATGTCGTAATATCGACGTTCTAGGGATAAAATGCAGGTCTGTTGAACTAAATCTGGTGGTATCGGATAGACATAAGTGTAGGTTTATATAGCAGGCATTACCTGTTTTTACGCAACTTTGGTACTGTTTTCTATATTATTGAAAGCAGTAATTGTTGAAAACAAAAGACCCGAAGCTATTGCCGACGGCTGTACCGATTAATCCCAGCAAGTGACTTCATGTTTGCATTTGGTTCGTAGAAAACATGCTTTAAGTAGACAATTTGAGCTCTATTTGATCCCTTCTGTCAGTGCAGAAAAGTTATAAAATACAGGTAAAAGTTCTGCAAAAAAATTTTAATTTCCAGATAAAAAACAAATCACCGATCTCCTCTCTAATTGGAGATAAGAGAAAATATCCCATCAGTACCAACAGTATTTTTCAATCTAAAACCTCTATGAGAAACATGGCAGCACTTATTTCCAACAAAGACCAAATCTATCCCGCAGTCGTTCCATTTTACGGAAACGCGCTGCTGAGAATCAATGAGTGGTTTTTGATGTCAAATTGATTCCGCCGACTAGACTAACAATGTGGACATAGTTTATATGAAATGCTTACTGTGTTCTGCTTCAAGACCTCGGTTCAATGGAACTAGGTTTTGTGAAAGGATTTTCAAATGGACTTGTGGAAAGATTTATGACGTTAAATTCTTTGTTTTTACCCGACTACGGCGAAGAAAAAGGAGGGTTATGATTTTCACCGGTATGTATGTATGTTCATCTGTTCCCTCCTATCTTCTAAACCACTCATCACAATTTGACAAATGAGGTATCGTTGGAAGCGTCTTGATTGTCTCCTGGTTATAGGCTATGTGACGTCACAAGAAAAATGGCGACCTCTAGAGGACATAAAGTCAGGAACTAAAAAAAAAATTGTTAAATCGTACCATGTTGGGTATCAAATGAAAGGGCTTAATGAGCACTTTTCAAAAAAATATATGTTATAACCCCAAATAATTAAAAAATAAAATAAAGTAATAAAAACTAAAACCCAACTACGACTAAAAAGGTATAAACAAGACACCACAGACAGACAAATTAAAAATCCGGAGTCACACGTGTTATGGCATAAATTGAACAGATTATGTGTGACTCCGGATTTTTAATTTGTCTGTCTGTGGTATCTTGTTTATACCTTTTTAGTCGTAGTTGGGTTTTAGTTTTTATTATAAAAGGCTGAAAATTGCTTAGTTTTCAGATTGATATTTTGGAAAGTTATCGTGATTCAGGTGTATTCTCCGAAACGTTTAACTGTAATATAGCAACTACAAAAATACAAATCATAATAATTTTTTTCACAATGATGGTGATGGGTAAATTATTAAAATTACATTTTTTAAGTACTATCATTTTCATAGATGTGAGATACTCATAATGTCTATGGCCTGGTCTCGGAATGCACGTTAAGCAATGGCTTAACGTCCTGCGCCTGATCTCTCTCCGGTCGTGTCCCATCGGACTATGAGAGTGAGGGAAGAGAGAGTGCACCTGTGTCTGCGCACACACCTGTGCACTATAATATCACCAGACTTAGCTGGTCTCCGCTGAGAAGGTCCCCATGGCCGAAATTCAGACTGGAGAAACAATTATTATGGGGTTGAACTCAGATTTATATTGTAAGTTTTAATTGAGGCTGGTTTTTTTTTTTTGCGATACCGTATCTACTTATAGAAATTAAGGTCCTAAGTGTTTTGTACAACAACCTATTATTTCAAAAATATGAATTTCACCACATTTGTACACAATATTCTGATTTAAAAGAGTGTCCGTGTAGTTTCTTGGCCGTTCTTCTCCATAGGAACCTACTACGCATTAGAATGGTCAACTATCTTCATCTTTCTGACTGACCGACCTCTTGACAATTCCAAAGTGCTTGTAATTGGTTTATCCTTACTAATATTATTAATTATTAGGAGCAGTGGTGGCCCAGTGGTAACGGCCACGACTTACGAGTTGTAGGTCGTAGGTTCGAACACCGACAGGCGCTTTACTTTGTGTAAATTATTTCATCGCCACTGCTCTCAAAACGGTGAAGGAAAACATCGTGAGGAAACCGGCATGTCTTAGAACCAAAAATTCGAAGACATGTGACATCCACCAATCCGCACTTGGCCCGCGTGGTGGATTACGGCCCAGTCCCTCTCACAGAGAGGAGGCCTGTGTCCCAGCAGTGGGAACATTATAGGCTGATTATTAAAAAAAAAATATTATTAATGCGAAAGTAACTATGTCTGTCTGTCGCGCTTTCACGCCAAAACTACTGAACCGATTTAAATGAAATTTGGTACACAGATAGTCTAAAGCCTGAGAAAGGACATAGGCAACTTTTTATCGACATACCACGCGGATGAAGCCGCGGGCGGAAGCTAGTTAGTTATATTTTAATCGTGCTTTTGTATGTTATGCCATGTCTTTTGTGTGCACCAAATAAAAGATATATTCTATCTATCAATATATCAGCTTTTCGTGTTTTTTTTTAAGTTAATTGGAAAATCTTTATCCACCAAACTCAACTACCAATTTATTCAAGAATTCTCGAAATTCTTTGAAAGAAAATGTGCTTAAACTCATTCAGAAGTAATTTTAAGTCAGTCGGTTGGAGAGACGATTAGACACGGCCACTTGATAGCTATTAGGAGTACTTCGAATGTTCCTCGAAACTTGCGAATTTGCGATAATTATAGGAAGCCTCCCCTTATCTGTACCAAATAGGCGTATCTACGTAAGATAAGTTGGTGTGATAGGTTACTTACCTAATTATAAAGTCTTACTTAGGCTAACTAATTAATCAGACCTCGTTTGAACTTAAGGTACAATACCTATTTTCTATAATAAAAACTAAAACCCAACCACGACTAAAAAGGTATAAACAAGACCCCACAGACAGACAAATTAAAGATCTGGAGTCACACGTGTTAGGGCATAATCAAACAGATTACGTGTGACTCCGGATCTTTAATTTGTCTGTCTGTGGTGTCTTGTTTATACCTTTTTAGTCGTAGTTGGGTTTGAGTTTTTATTACTTTTTTTTTTTTAATTCTTTTGGGGTTATAATATAAATATTTTTGAAATGTCCTCATTAAGTCATTTCATTTGATACCCAACATAGTACGATTAAACAATGTTTTTTTTTTAGTTCCTGACTTTACGTCCTCTAGAGGTCGCCATTTTTAATTTAATATGATGCCAACGATACCTCATTTGTCAAATTGTGATGAGTCGTTTAGAAGATATGAGGGAACAGATGAACATACATACATACATACATTCATACATACCGGTCAAAATCATAACCCTCCTTTTTGCTTCGCCGTAGTCGGGTAAAAATATGTGAACACAAATGTTTACGAAACCAGCCTCACGTCACTGCTGACAGCGCTCGGTCTTGGTTTTTTATTTGGTCTGAGCTCCATCCACTATTAAGTTTATCGCGTTCAGACAGACAGACGCGGCTTCTTTGTTTTATAGTAATATGTATGTAGTGATAATAGATTTAACGCTAGTTTTAAATAATAGATAGTAGTGATAGTGTCATGATGCTTATGATAATCCGAGCCCCAAGATACAGACTAATTAATCTAGTTTGGGGCTCACTGGTAAATAATTTGTATAACCTAGCTATAGGTAGCATTGTAACCTGTAAATATTGTAAACCTGCTTACTGTATTACCTGGACATTAAACGATTTTCTATTTCTATTATTTAACCGACTTCAAAAAGGAGGAGTTTCTCAGTTCCTTTGTATGGATTTTTTTTGTATGTTTGTTACGGGATTGCTCCGCCAAATAAAAAAAACAAAAAAGTGAAAAATAGCTTCAATTACGGAAGTAGGTGACAAAAAACGAAAATTGCAAACCAAAGACACCGACTTCCGAAATTAAAATTATTTTTCACTTTTTAATGTTTTTTTTTGGAAGACGATAGTTTTTTTTTTGTTTTTTTTTTAAATTCTATTACCTAGTGATTAAATGACAGAATATGTAGTTACAGTCTGTGAAAAGCGTTTTTTTTAACATTGCTGGTTTCTGAATGGGTATCATACATACTAATTACCTATTAAGATTCGAAATTCTAGATTAATATGAGAAATAGCTGCATTGGTAGCAATGACAATTAGTTACTGTGAACTTAATTCTAATTGGATACAGGAAAATTATATTCCTTATTTGTAATACCTAGAACAATACATAGTATCGCTGTAAACTGTGAGCATGTTTTACTGTGAACCAAATTCATTGTAAAACTTTAGTAAACAAACCGTGCATTCATTTTCCAGTTTCCACTTCATGAAAGTTAATTTTGAAACGAATTTTGAATTTGGTTTAGAGATTTTGTTATTGACTAGAATGCAGTAAATTTTGTAAAAAAAAAACAAAAATTAAGGAGCCAACTAATTGTCTCAGGTTCCAAAGCATAATGTTCCCACTGCTGGGACACAGGCCTCGCTGTGATAGGGACTCGGCCATAATCCACCACGTGGGCCCACTGCGCGTTGGCGGATGTCACATATCTGTCTTCGAATTCTTGGTCTAGGTCCAGTTGTGGCGGTATCTACATCGCCACATGCGAACTACGCATCAAAGACCGGACGTCACACAAAGATCCTGACGTCACATAAATCCTGCATCGCGCAATTAAAACAATTACCGTGCAATGGACATATATACAAGAACCCAACATCAATGGTTGGGCAGTTGCCCGCCAGACACAATACCCGTCTGGTTGGAGAATCCTCCCTTTTCTATGGTGGATGAGTGAACTTTACACCCTGTTCCTCATACCCCTAAACAGTCTAGGACTTCACAATGTTTTCCTTCACCGTTTTGAGAGCAGTGGTTTTGAAATAATTTACACAAAGTAAAGTGCCTGCTTGGGTTCGAACCCACGACCTACAACTCGTAAGTCACCGCCGTTACCACTGGGCCACTACTGCTCTCAGGTTCCAAGTTCAGCATCTTATTATTTACGTACTGTCGAACTCGTAACTTTTTTTAACACTTTTGGCGACGATTCAAACTAAATTAAACTTCACTAAGGTTAAAATTATTTAACTGTCACATAAATTTTAACCTTGTCCTTTTATGACGAGCACGTGACATTCAACGGTGATAAGGTATTATTCTTAGCAACCACTCGGACTTTTGAATTGGCGGTGTGATACCCCCGTGCCTCAGAAAGCACGTTAAGCCGTTGACCCTGCGCCTGATCTCTCTCCGATCGTGTCCCATCGGACTATGAGAGTGAGGGAAGAGAGAGTGTACCTGTGTCTGCGCACACACTTGTTCACTACAAAATCTCCAACGCCGAAGGATGGTCTCCGTTGAGATTTGGTCTGGAGGACTATTCGGCTATAGGTACCTGTAGTCCTAAAGTTACAGATAGCTAAACGTGCTGCCATTTTGATGAAGTGTCACGATAGTCGATTCTATAAATTCATTTTACCTACACTGACACTCGGTCTCTGAACTTGGTGAGTCACGCCGGTAGCACACCTCCGCCGTGAAGTCTTAGCAGCGAAATCGCAGTAGTTCAATTATACTGACTCGCGTCATATTCCGCTTCGCGAATCCAATTCGTGTACCGGAACATGACACGAGTCAGTACACTTGAACTACTGCGGTTTCGCTGCTATTATTTCGCGGTGGAGGTGTGCTACCGATGTCAATGCATGAAAACGTTCCTTCAAATGTTTTATCGAGAAACAAGAAGCATCCACTCAGCAATATCTTTTCTATCGGTAGTTATACGGCTTTGCATGGCCTTTGAGGCGTACCATTCATGCCCTGCACATTCACTTTGACCGTTGAAGGATTATGAAGCCAATCGAGCCAATGCATTCATACTGCGAACATCTTTCAATATGTGGTCGATACGTGACTATGCGCACACAACAACAGAGGCACTACCACAAACGCGCCACGTAAACGTTAAGTTCGTTCGAACGATTTTTTAATCGAATACAACTATCCTATATCAAGCATTTTTGTTTATTTTGTGCGAGCGAGCACAATTTTTATTAGTAGCATCCATAGATATGATACGGTGTCTTTGCTTTTCAATTTCCGTTTTTTGCCACCGACTTCCGAAATTAAAGTTATTTTTCACTTTTTTATTAGTGTTTTTTTTGGAAGCCGGTTGTTTTTTTTTTTTGTAAAAAAAATTATTTTTCACTTTTTAGTTGTGGTACCTACCCCACACAAATCCGAATACCACTACCTGCTATGTAAATAACAGCGAAGGAGTCAAACAGGATATCGTCTAGATAAACTAAGTGGGAAAAATACGTAATATTGAAGCCAACTCAAAAATTACGCAAGCAAAATTAATAAAATTTATATGGGACCACCTCGGTGGCATGACCTACCAAACAAAAAAAGAATCATCAAAATCGATTCATAATTGGCGGAGTTATCGCGTAACAAACATAAAAAAAAAAAACATACAGACGAATTGAGAACCTCCTCCTTAGTGAAGAAGTCGGTTAAAAAACCAACCAATTGCGAGTCAGATTCCCACACGAAGAGTTCCGTTCCACCGTACAATATTTAGCCCTAAATATTTATTATTTGTCGTTATAGCAGCTATAGTAGTACACAACACACTCAGTCAAAATTTCAAGTATCTACCTATTACGGTTCAAAAGATACAGCCTGTGATACGAAAGGACGGACAGCGAAAACCGCCATATTGCAACTTTCATCCTAATCGTTAGAGTTTTCGAGAACGTGATTACAAATAATATATTTATATATATATATAAATACTAGCTGTCACCCGCGGCTTCGCCCGCGTGGTATGTCGATAAAAAGTACCTATGTCCTTCCCCAGGATGCCATCTATCTCCTTGCCAAACTTTGTCAAAATTCGTGCAGTGGTTTATGTGTGAAAAAGTAACATGCGCAGACAGACCGAGTTCTTTTCGAATCCTAACTAATATAATAAATGCGAAAATGAGTTTGTTTATTTGTTTGTTACGCTTTCACGCTAAAACGGCTGAACGGATGTGGATGAAATTTGGCACAGGAGTAGACCATGACCTGGAATACGACATAGGATACCGATTTTCTCACGGGGTCGAGACTTACGCGAATGAAACCGCGGGGCGCAGCTAGTTAAATAATATTTGTATGTATTGCTCATTTCATAGTATAGGATGTACTCGGTCGGTACCTGTTTTGTTCTCAAACGCCCCATGTGTCAGTCAAATGTCTAATTATTATAATAGAGACAAAAGCTCTCGCTTATAATGAGACAGCGAACAATGTTTGGACTGGTTATGATGATCCTATTTAAATATGAACAAATAGGGACTTTTCCTGCTCTGTATTAAATTCTAAATACATCATTAAAAGCACAATAAGTATTGTTTACTCGTATGAAAGAAAAAAAATACATAAATTTCTCCTCTAATTCTTTTTAGGTATATCATGTACGTTTAGCCCATAATTTTAAAATCTATAGGTACAATTAAGAGGCCATAATCCACTTTAGACGGAAATAAGATCAAGTAAAAAGTTCAAAAAGGAAAAGCAAGAGCTTTTCCTCTTTGAGGCGCAGACAGGGAGGCCCAAGGGAATAATACTTACTTAGGAAAGATTTTAATAAGGAAGCAGTGAGCGTACCTTGACTAACGAGGCAGTTCCTCGAGTCCACTAGTTTTTTTTTTTAACCATGACTGTGTATCTCTTGACCTGCATCTCATCTGATGGTAAGTGATGATCAGACAGAAGGTGGAAGCGAGCTTCAACCGGAATCCTCAACCACAGAGGAACTGGCTATCTTACCTCTAACTGCCGAAACACAACAATGCTAATAACATTGTTGTTATGGCGACAGACTTATTATACTCGTACCTATCTCCATAAGCTCTTTACTGAGTAAGTGCATTGTTAGGCAGATGCCTTTTTTATAGGCCTGCGATCTCTTTGAACCGGCAAACAATACTCGGGCATAATATACCGCACTAGCTGATACCCGCGGCTTCGCCCGCGTGGATGTCGGTTATTATATCCATACTAATATTTATTTATTTATTTATTTAAACTTTTCGCACACAAAAAAGGTACAAAGGCGGACTTAATGCCTTAGGCATTCTCTACGAGTCAACCAAGGGTGGTGAAGAGATTAGATGGCGGGTGCTCTGATTGAGAGGAACAAAGAAAAAAAAAAAAAGAAAATAAGGAAAAATATATATATCATAATGCATTATAGATAAAACAGTTTTTACAGTACATAAATACGCAATCAACTTATGATACATAAATACTTACATACATATTTACTATAATATATACCTATAATATATATATATATATTCTAAATTCAAGGCAGAGAGGTGTATATGACTCTACTCTATTTATTTTGAATAAAATCTCTGCAATTTCCTCTTAAATGCATACCGACTGGTGGCCGTCCTGATATCAAGAGGAAGCGCATTCCAAAGAAGAATGGACTGAATATGAAAAGAAGAATGAATAAAGTCAGAAGTATGAGAAGGGCAGAGTAGGAGAAGATTGTTAGAAGAACGCAGATTCTTAGTGTGTGAAGAACATAGATATTGGAAGTGAGACACAAGATAAGAAGGAGGAGTGGGAGAGTTGAGAACGGAGAAAAGCGTGGTCAGAGCACGCAAACTTCTTCGTTGGCGAATGGACCTCCATTTGAGCTCAGACCTATAGCTTGAAACATGGTCATATTTCCTCAGGTTATGAATAAATAATATGTAATATTATGAATTCGAAAGTGTCTGTCTGTCTGTATGTCACCTTTTCAAACTTAAACCACTGAACGGATATTGATAAAAGGCAAGGAAATAGATGGCATCCCGGGGAAGGAGATAGGCTACTTTTTATCGACATACATGACAGCCGGGACCAACGGCTTTACGTTTTTTCCGAAACACGGAGGAGTCTCGATATGTAAAGATGGTCAGCCATCCACGAACCAACCCCGGCAAGCGTAACTTAACCTGATATATTGTTTATTGTTAATTAAAACGGTAACACCAATTACATTAATTAACATAGAAATGTAAACAGTAGTAAACCGAAATATCTCAAATACTAACAAATATAATAGAGGACAACCTAGCATAGGTACTTACTCTCGCCACGCTCAGGATTGGTGGTCAGGAGGGCGTTAAGCATCCACACAGGGGACTCAGCTCTGGCGACAGTTTTACATAACGGCGGCGCAAACAGATTGCGTCGACGGCTTTGGCGATGTCCTATGTAATTGTCGGGAAAAAATAGCCGACAGAAAAGATCGTGGAGTTCGGGACTGTCGATGCGTCCTGATGGATCGACCCGCGTGGCTCTTATTACTTAGCCACGAGATCCTCTCGTGTGCAAGCGTTACCATTCACCTAATTACTTCCGAATTCCGCTTTGGCCATTCAATTGGTGAATGTGCTTTATAATGCTGTTCTATGTGAAATCGATACCAATTACGTCTGACTGCACACACCTAGGCTAAATCGACGCTTGAAAAGTGAGATCGTTGATAATTGCAAGAGTTACTAGTGTTGCACACCAACCCCCCGACAAATAAGAATTTTCAAATTATGATTCGTCTGTATTTAATGACTATATAGCCAACGGTATCGGGAACTAATGTAATAAAAAATTAAAGTAATAAAAACTAAAACCCAACTACGACTAAAAAGGTATAAACAAGACACCACAGCCAGACAAATTAAAAATCCGGAGTCACACGTGTTAGGGCATAAATTGAACAGATTACGTGTGACTCCAGATTTTTAATTTATATATATTTATATTTTTGAGGGAACAGATGAACATACATACATACATACCGGTCAAAATCATAACCCTCCTATTTTCTTCGCCATAGTCGGGTAAAAACAGCAGTAAAAAAGAAGTAAAACCGGCCAGGTGCGTGTCGGACCACACACAGGGAAGGGTTCCGTTGTTGGTATGAATATTTACGCATGCACTGGGGGAGTGCAATCTTTGTTTTCATAATTTTACACCCACACCATAATTCTACACCATATTTTAGCGGCGCACAGAATTCACCTTCTTTCCAATATTCATTTCATCCATATGAATGTGGATCTCTGTGTGACTTCTGGACAGACGAACATGACAAAAATATAAGGGTTCCGTTTTTTTCCATTTGGCTACGGAATCGTAGGTACACATTCGCGATCGATAGATGAGTTTCCTATTACCTTAGATACCGTTCAACCTAACAAAGTAAAAGGTGTTCATTTATTATTTCTCAGGTACTAAGGTATAAATACGTAATAATGTAACATTTATTATTGCTATCGACGTTAATGCATTTTAACCGCAGACAGCGTTTTACTGGCAGCTCGCGGTGGCTCACATTACAAACTCACGTAATATTGGCTCTTTTATCAAGCGATTTCTACTAAAATAGACTGAAAAACCATTAACTGAGAGAGAGATTTTTCTGTGACAGTGATTGCGGGTAGTTAGATGCCCAAAAGTCTGACAGCCAATCTTACCAAGGGGTATCATATTACCCAGTTACTGGGTGTGTTGTGGAGGTCAGATACGCAATCGCTCTTGTAAAATACTGGTGGCGTCCGGTTAGACTGGAAGCCGACCCCAAAAAGGCTAGGCAGATTGATTGATAACTGATAAAATATGAAATAACAATCTTTATAACGTCTAATTGCCACATTTTTGTGGGAGATCGGATGTAGCCTGGGGCATATTCGAAGATAAAAGAGATAAAGAAGATAAAAGAGCATTATCTTTCCTCTCAACTATGAGTATATAATTATATAGGTACCTATAGTGTATTTATGTTTATATATTTAAGCTTTATGTATTTATTTAAGTATATGTTAATTTTCTTGCGTATATGTGTAGGTATATTTAATATTTTAGTTAAGACTTCGCATAATCATGTTTTTCTCTTCTTGTTCTCACACACTATTGTCTACATTTCTTTCTCATTTCTCCTTTCGCAGGTCTGCTGGAAGAAATTTCTTAAGAAATAAGCAGTACCTTTGTACTCATATCATAATTATGTCATATCTCTTTGTATTTTACTGTGTGTACATAAATAATAAATAAATAAAATAAGATATATGAATGAAAATAATGAATCTTCGATTAATTGAAATCAGTTCTATAATTTCGGTGTGAGATGACAAACTACTTTCTTACTCACAAACATAGCCTAGACAGTGCGAGGCATACGTTACAAATGCATTTTTTCATATCAGATACCTGAGAAATGCTTCACACACGTGGCTTACCATTCTAAGCAGTTCGAAGCACCACTGTCAGGATATGCGACGCGCCTTTTAATCCGATTAGGCGCATTATAATTTGGGATGCTCTTTTACTAGAGACAAAAATCACATTATATCCTTATTTATGAAATACCTACTAAAGAGCATTAATGATTCAGAAAGCATCACTGACAGCTGAATTTTAATCTGTGCTTGCGAGCAAGTTAAGCTTCGTGCTGTCGCGTGAATATAAAGTCCCGGCCAGTTCGGACTGTGTGTTGTGTCTCATCTCACATTTTTAAATTTTTGCTGTCATATTTTTATGTAAAACAATATGCACAAATTAAAAAAAAAATACTACTACCAGTCAACCTAAGGGTGATGCAGAGAGGAAACATGCCAGGTGCAACATAAGGGAAAGGTAACACGAAAATAACTATAAAATACAAGAATAAAATTATATAAAATACACGAAAATTACTATAAAATACATGGATATATAAACAGAATAAACTTTGTCGGGACAAATAATTATCAGTAGAGGAGAAAACGAATCCAGCAGCATCCAGCTTTTGTCTTTCATTGACTTGAATGTGCCCTGGCTGCTGGGAATGTCATGCTCACTCAAATGTCTCGCTGATGGTGGCGTATGTGTTGGATCATTTAGCTCCCTTCAAAATGTTTGAGCTGAATAGTGCTGATCCATGCGTCATGTTCGTGAACGGGCGCCGTCAGTTGTGACTGGTCATTTCTTAGCTGCCATGGCTTATTTTAATTTTTGAATTGTTCTTATTTTATAATTGCGGACGCTTTTAACGTGCTTTCTACATTGTTCTCACATGTATAATTTCAACATGAATGATGTAACCATTATATTGTAACAATATTTTGATTTAAAAGAGTGTCCATGGAGTTTCTTGCCCGTTCTTCTCCATAGGTACCTACTACGCTTTGGAATGGGCAACTAGCTTCATATTTCTGACTGACTGACTCCTTCACAATTCAAAAGTGCCTGTAAATGGTTTAATTGAAATAAATGCTTTGAGTTTGAGTTTGAGCAAATCAGCGCTACGATGTATCTGCCTCCCAACTTCTTACGTACTCGTAGATGTTCACGTGCCTACTCACAATAATTAAATTGAACTGTATTGTATTGTAATTTAATTATATTGAGTAAAGGTGTCTATTGTTTAAAGGTGCCTAAAAATGTGATCGATTTTTGACGACCGTTATTGGCGCTCGATATACAGTGCTTTGACAATAAATAAGATCCTTCAGCTTCTTACTTACAGATTTTACGACGAAAAATACGATGTCGATCATCCGATGCACATAATTATAGGTACTAAATTTTGCGATGACGCGATCATAAAAATTGAGGCAATCTAAAGAATAAAACAAAGAAAGAAAGAAAATACGTTTATTTCCGGTAAACATGACGGAAAAAGAGAAAATAAACACACAGAAAAAAAAATCTGTATTGTGGCTATGGTGATCGGCTTTTTACGTATTTTTCTGATTAAAATTGTTTCGGGCACAAACTCGGTATCCTTACAAGAACAACACAAAATAATCTAATAAAGTACCTACTAAAACACAAAGAGCAACAAAAACTGTGAGTGAACGTGCATATGGAGCTGTGAACATATAATGCAGTTGAGAGAAAGTTTGTAGAACAAACGAACTAACTTGAGGCTTGTTGTTGGCACTCTGTCCACGACAACTTTACGTGTCTCATTTGTCGCACTCAACTGAATGATTTACTAATTAAAGTTCACTAGCAAGTAAAGTCAGGAAATTTTATTGTTTATCAAAATAACTAATCTGCGTTCGCGATTTAGTTTCCAAACATGTAAACAAATACGAGTTTTAGGAAAACCAACTGTAATACCAACATATAAGGTTCAGCGCTGGAACTTCATATTTTTTATGACCTTTTCAACTGTACTAGTCAGTCTAAAATCAACTAAAGGAGATAATTTATTTTGGGCTAAATTATGAAAGTGATAAGCCAAACAAAAAAAATGATATATTCCGTTAGAACATGTTATTCTCTTCACTTTTCACTATGGGACCAAATCTGTAGGGCAATTCCCTGCGCAGTTATACGATTTTGAAAATTCTGTTTTCAGTACGTTTTGGTTAAAATAATTAATAGTTATCTTATTAAAGTAATAGCTTGTAGTAATAAAAAATGAAGAGAACAACGTACTCTTTCGGAATACAGCGTTTTTTTTGTTTGGCAAATATTTTCACAAATATAGCCCAAAAATTTATGGACGGTGAATGATCTCCTTTACACTTTCATAAAGCTAATGTTTGTATATGTGGAAATAACATAAGATGGAAACAAGGATTTAAATAGACTTTACCAACTTAAATTGTCAGTATATTCGTATCACAAGTCACAACTGTCATTCTTTGCCAGTTGTATGAAATGGCTATAACACGGCACACTGATGGAGACAGTCAATTTCCCTGACTGATAGTTGTATACTTTCAAACTTCAACCGACTTCTTCTTTTTCGTTCGCGCAGCATTCCCAACTCATTTTTAGAAGACCTGCTCATGAACGAGGTATATATCCTAAAGAGAAAGAGGGAACGACCGAAAATTAGTAAGGGCGGCCATACACGGACTGCTTCAAGCAGTTGAGACCGACTGCTTGAAGCCGCGACCGCGCGGTGAACTATAGTCATTCATTCGCTGCCGTACACACGACTGCTCGAGCAGTCGCGACCGCTTCAAGCCGTCAACTGCATGACGAAATTCCATCGTGCCGTCGACCGATCGCGAGCGGTCGCGAGGCATACACCGACTGCTCGAGCCGTTGACTGCGCTAGAGCAGTCGACAGCTCTCCGACCCCCCTTCCCTTGTGGCCTCGCGGCGTCTGTCTGTCTGTCTGTCTCTCTGTCGTCTCCGCTTGAGCAGAAGCAGCAAAAGCAGTGCTTCCTCGTCAGAATTCATGATTCGACTGCGGTAGAAAATCAACTGCTCGAACGGTTGGTAGCGACAGCTCCAGCAGTCAACAAACAACCGCTTAAACACGGGGATATCAAAAGAAGTAGACTGATCTACCTTTTTGGCTGATTATCACTTAATCCAGTACAAAGGAAACAATATTAATGTAAAAGTTTTTCCGACAAAAACATATTGGCAATGTTTCTTTTCAACTGTTGATTGCAACTAGCCTTTTATTTTTTATTTTTGTTGAGATTAAAATTGAATCAATCCATCCATAGTTCCGTACTATAATATACTCAGGTATATTTTAGATAAGTATGTTTTTTTTTAATCTAAATAAATTCAATAGTAACTCTGTATATTTGTCTGTTACCTTTCACTCCTTAACGGCTGAACGAATTTGGATGAAATTTGGCACCCAGATAGACTATGGCCTAGATACTGGCTTTAGGATACTTTTTATCCCGGTAGTACGTTCCCGTGGGATCCACGGGAACGTACTACCGGGCGAAGCCGCAGGCAAAAGCTAGTGATAAATAAATCACACATAAGGGAAAAGGTAACTTCACGAATGCTGTGCTATTCAAATTCATCATAGTCTGCCTACAGTACCTACTACGTGAGATTCACGTAGACCGGCGAATCTAAGAACAAAGCTTTTCTAAGAGATGATTGTTCACCCCCCTGCACCCCCCACTTGTAAGTTTAACAAAGAAGTTTCGGCGCGAAGTTTTGGTAACTCCCTCCGGTTATTATGAACGATATTCCTGACGTCTCTCAACTTTAACACAATACTAACAATACCTACCTTGATAAAATCGGTGTTGCCGTGGATGGTGACTAAAAATACACGCGAGAGCGAGATTTTGAATCATGCTGTGTTTTTATTAAGTTGTCATTTTGGAGCGATACGATAATTAGGTACCTAAACTCACGACAATCTAAGAATTCCGTTTTGACGTTTCGTTCTCATACATGTAATAAAACGTTAAGCCTTGAGAATCAGTTTTTATCAATCTAGATAAGTCGTAGATTACAAACTCTCTAAAGTATGTTCAATCGATATGTCTCGAGAATCAGTTTATAAGAAACCATTTTTTTTTTCATCGTTACACGAAGCATTTTGATAGCTGTCAAAATGGACTTTTTAGATTGTCGCGAGTCTATCTTGTTTTTTAGCTCATCGGTTTCTCATAAAAGTGTTACCTTCTGAGCGTCAATCTTTGTACAAACTGCGACGTTCTTCGACATAACGGCAATTATTTACTTATTTTATGATTTTCGGTGTTGTATACTACGGTAGGTACAATCACGGGCACTAGAGTAAATCGCTTTAAAAATTTACGATTTACTCGTGAAATATAACCGATTGCAACTTTTAGTTAGGATCTATTTTATAATTATTGGTACGGGTTTCAAATACTACATTCGTAAACATATAATTATAGTTTGTAATCAATACATAAATAACATCATGCCTATATTCTCCGAAGGACTAGGCAGAGATGTACCTATAGTACACACATACATTACGCCAGTTATGTTGAAGTCCCATGCTCAGACCAAATAAAAAAAACAAGATAGAGCGCTGCGAACAATACAGTGAAGCATACCAAAACTACACCACCGCTCTGTGCAGATGTCACCTGAAAATAACAAGAACCGCCAATTTATAAATTTACTAGCAAATTTATAAACTTTCGTAAGATTCTAAACGAGAGATAAATTGTATTCTTTTACGGCCACATTTTCGCAAATTGATAAACTTACCGAAGTCACGCGTTAAATAATAAGTAAGCAATAACCAAACGCCATGTGCGCTCTGATTGGTTGAAAAAGTCACGTGTTCCTTCTCGTTCCTCTCCACCGCCATTGTTCGCCACTGAACGTAAACAAACTTGTTGTTCGTGTGTTTTTGTAAAGTTTTTAATGTTGTTACTCAGTTGGAACTGTGAGAATAGTTTTATTTTGCTAAGGTTACTAAATTAGACCCATAATGAGCGACCTAGAAGCTGCATCTTCTGTCTGATTGTACCCAAGTCTATGGACACAAGCATTGCCACTGTCAACATCGACCAATCAGAGAGCAGAGTGTTATTTGCCGTATTTTAAAGAAGCGTAAAATTAAAAGCTCTTCTGTGATTGGTCGAACCGTTTAGAACCTTACGAATGGATATCCGTTAGTTTATACCACGAGACGAAGCAAATTGATAAATTTTCGAAAATGTAGCCGTAAAATAATACAATTTATCTCTCGTTTAGAATCCTACGAAAGTTTATAAATTTGCTAGAAAATTTAAAAATTGGCGGTTCTTGTTATTTTCCGGTGACACAGACACGCTCAAACGGACACATTTAAAAAAAAAATGTGCACACATGTTTACGAAACCGGCCTCACGTCACTGTTGATAGCGCTCTGTCTTGGTTTTTATTTGGCCTGAGGTCCCATGTAGGTAATTGGAGCCATCAACTAGGCACAAATCCTGACTCCGGGCTGTTACTGAGAAATTCCAGATGTATAAACCCTATAACCTAAGACCCGACCCGGGAATAGAACCCAGGACGTGCATACCATATTAGTGCTCGTGACTGTACGGCTTTTGAACTTGTTTATAACCATTTTAGTAAATAATTCAAATCCTGATAGCCATCTTTCAATCACAGTCCTCAGGTCACACATATTCCATCAATGTTCGTAATAGGTATGTTTTCTACGAACTGCACAAATAGTGGTGTGACCGTGGGACTGCCAACTCATAGGTCTCGAGTTCAAACCCAAGACACACACCTCTGACTTTTCGGATTCATGTGCGTTTTGTATAATTATAACTTGCTTTAAAAACAGTGAAGGAAAACATCGTGAGGAAACTGCATGCCTGAGAGATATTTCTCGACGTCATGTGAAGCCAAGTCAATGGCCCTTGGGCGGCTTTATAACTCTGACACGTCACTTATCACACAAAAAGAAGCTACAATTTGGCACAGGGATTATTGTGAGTTGTTAAGTTTCATGCATCACTGTACAGTCACGGACTTTAATTGATAAGCCACTTTCAAGCTTTTCAATTTTGCAGTTTCAAACATTCACGAGATTACACGATTAAACACGAACTCAAACGAGGTTTACTAATAAGTTCTCAATGATAAAAAAATACAATGTTGCATTACGTTTATCTAATCTATTTGATACTGACCGCTTTTCATAATCAGAGCTCATTAACTCGATCATTCTTAAAACTTAACCGAAGACAGTAACAGTTGAAATGTTGATGTCAGAGACATTACTTTCGAAGTTGTCGAAATGACTAATATTATAATTTCTTCGTAGGCTAACGTTACTACGGCTACGCTAAAACAATCGTCGCTAGGTTACGGTTGCTAGACCTGCAATTGGTTGACTTTGGGTAGTCACTCTGCTGTCAAGTTTGTAGTTCTGGCTCTCAGGTTAGCCAACCGGTAAAGTTAAGAAATATAATTTTCTTCTTCTACGAAGACGTATGACTTTCCGTGTCTGGATGTACGAGTAGACCCGAATAAACCCGATTTGCATTACACGACTAAAATACGAACAGGGCCAAATGGCTCATCAATTAAAGTCCGTGACTGTACATCAGTCATAGAAGTGACACCGACTTCAAAGGGACTTCAGAAACTTAAATCGGGCAGAGGGGGAACTATCATACTGTTTTCGTACGCTCGTACTTGTCTCAGTACGAAACAATGTGAACATGTGAACGATAGTCATTGTAAACCCATGTTTACACCTTTAAACCGAATACAAGTTACTTTACCTACAAGTTGTGATACTTACTTGTTTTGTTTGTATATTGGCGTATGCTAGCTGACATAAGTCAAATAATTTTGTTTTCTGTTGCTTATTGTAAATTATCTTGCATATACTATTGATACGACCTTAAAAAGTTGGCTGGGACAGACTGGATGCGGAAGGCGGACACTGGATGCGGGAGGACAGGGCGTTGTGGCACAGCTTGGGAGAGGCCTATGTCCAACAGTGGACTACGATGGGCTGAGTTGATTGAAGGTTTCTAACTGAACTGACAGCTGTGCTGCTGGGGAGTTTGATGCGCCACTTCTTCTTCCCAGCTAAAGTACTAGGAAGTGGTGAAGGGTGGGCGTTTTGGGGGACTGTCTAATGTAATTGTGACGTTGGAAAAATGACGTAAAGTCTTGTAAAAAACTTTACAAAAACATTTCGGACATGATATGTTTCAACATGTACCAACACGCGGAACCCGTGCGCGATACATGTTGAAACATGTCCGACACTACGTCAATACAATATGATACATATTATTTGTACACGACTTGTTTTTGACAACTCTTTTACAAGGCTTGTTGAAAATAAGTACCGCCACTTGTTTAACGCATAAATAGTAATATAAAATTACAACAATATACCTTAGTAAATTACAACAATATACCTAACCATGTGGGTTAGGTATATTGTTGTAATTTACTATAATAACATTTTTCATTTCCTTAAAAATGTTCAATGCAGTCTCTCATATTAACAGTTTCCACGTGGTCTAGTAAAACTGTACCTACTGTTATGCAATCATGTGTTTACTTGTAACGCCAGACATTGATAATACACAATTGCCTAAAATGTCTTTTTCGTGTGAAAGTCGTGAATAATGGTCATAACAACTAGAGAAATACTTTTTAGGCAAACGTGTATCAAAAGATCTAAAGATACAAGCATAAAATTTAAATGCATATTCATTTTATCAATCGCTGTCAACAACAACAAGAAAGTGCATAAAATTTTCCGTTCAGGATTCTCATAGATTTTGCTACGGCAATCGAGTTACGGGTCTACGGCGTAGGCCGTAGCCGTAGCGCCCGTAGCTCCTCATCACTTTGTAGTAATTATCGTAGAACACGGCGATGCAGCGATGCCGTAGCAATGTGGGCGATATTAAATTCATGTCCTGGCTGGAACAATGAGTTGTCAGCGTTCGTACGGCTGCACCAATTTCATGGCAAAACTTTGTTTACAAGATTAGTTGCAAAAAGAAGAAAGGTCTTTGTTATTAATGTTCATAAATTATTTTTTCATGTAACTTCTTATATATTTATGTAACATGTGTTTATTATTGTTAATAAATAGGTAAACATTATTTTTGTTTAGTACCTAATTATAATTATTTTAGACTTGGCCAGCATGAGGTTTAAACTAGTGCCTTCACACGTTCACTTCATTTGTCCGATTTAACAAAACATCGAGATTGTTTTATTATAATAATAATGTAAGTTTTAAATTATTATAATAGACACATAAACCTTCCGAAATAAATTCTTTAAATGATGGTGAAAATCGCATCAAATTCCGTTGCGCAGTTTCGAAGAACAACGCGGTCCACACTGACAGACACGAAAGACAACTTCAATTTATAATATGTATAGATATAGATTTATTATTTTAACATGTGTTCATTATTGATAATAATTTTATCTTATAAATTTCATAATATATGCATCTGTGTTCGTGTAGCTGATAAACAAATAAATAGATTAAAACAGACGCAACGAAATGACAACGTGGTCGGTCACGTGCTTTTTAGGGTTCCGTAGTCAACTAGGAACCCTTAGTTTCACCATGTCCGTCTGTCCATCTGTCCGCGGCTTAGCTCAGAGACTGTTGGTACTAGAAAGCTGGAATTTGGTATGGGTATACATATACATTATGCCGACAAAGTGGTAAAATAAAATCGTAAAAAATATTATTTTTTACGGTACCTCCCCTACACGTAAAGTGGGGATGATTTTTTTTTTCTCGTCAATCCCATGGGGTATCGTTGGAAAGGTCGTTTAAAAATAATGTTAGTTTGACAAACCATTTTTGGATTCAGGGATCCGGGTGCGGAATATTAAGCTTTAAAGTGATAATTTTTGTTAGAGCCAAGTATCCCCCCCCCTCCCTGCCAGCTAAATGAATGGGTTTGGATGTGTGAAAAAATTCATGGCAGTAGTATATATAACGAAATTAAAAGGAAAACTATCACCGCTACATAGGCTCCACAAGTTACCGAGTAATAATCGACCAACTTAAATTTGCAGTTGTAAAAACATGTTCTCTCATACATTCTGTATCGGAGAACAAGTTTTTCAACTACAATGTTAAGTTTGTTTTATAAATTCATCCCAAATACGGAACCCTTCATTGTGCATGGTACGACATGCACTTGACCGGTTTTTTATTTCTAGTAAGATTTGTGTTTTTTTTCTTCAGACAGCTGTTATTGTATCCGGGGGTGGTTAAATAATATCAGCCGAAGTCGTTCCGTGGATGTGTGACCATCCATTACATATCGATACTTCTCCGTGTCTCGGAATGTACGTCCCGGCTGTCATTTGTAGATTTTTGACAGTTGTTACGGGTAGTGTAGTGAGAAGCCTGAAAGTTTGACAACTACTCTTACAAGGGGTATCGTATGAGGTTAGCAGTCGCTCCATGTAAAATCCTGGTATTCTAATCTAACATACGTACTTGGGAAAAGGCTACGCAGATAATGGGCTGTTATCGAAGAATTGCTTTTGGTTGTAGAAAGAACACGTTTTATTTTCTTGTAGTAGATAACTGAGCCGTTATCAACTTTTATCGCAGTGTCCTGAGAAGGCCAATTAAGATACCGTTGTGTAATTTCCCCAACTTGCAAAAAAGGCTACTTACTGCACTGATTAAAAGTTTAGATAATTATAATAATGATTATAGATATAAAAGATAAGAAAAAAGGTAGACACACATAGAACAATAAGACAGATATTTCACAAAACGGTTGTTTTAAAAAATCAGAGTACCTATAATCTTTTGTTTAGATAGATATGACTATTCATATCTATCTAAACAATATCGCACTACCAATCTGACATGATAAAATCATAACACAGCTATCTCTTATTTTATAAGCTAATAGTTAGACGTTGTCATGTAAATTCTAAAGCATGACAATCCTTTTTGAAGTGAGTTACTATGGAGTGGGTCCACTTCACTTTATAGCGATAGGCTCGCCCTATAAGTAGTATAAGCAGAAGCATAGTCAGCCTATAATGTGCCCATTGCTGGTACACAGGTCTCTCTGTGAGGAGTGGACTATATATATAACGATCTGCGCCCCGCGGTTTCACCCGCGTAAGTCTCGATCCCGTGGGAATATCGGGATAAAAAGTATCCTATGTGTTAATTCAGGTTATAAACTATCTGTTTGCTAAATTTCATCCAAATCCATTCAGCCGTTTTTGCGTGATTGAGTTACAAACATCCAAACACACCAACTTTCATAATATTAGTAGGATTCACCTCGCGAGCTCAGCGGTGCGGGTTGGCGGATGTCACAAATATTTTCGAATGTTCGGTTCTAGGACAGGCCGGTTTTACACTATGCGCCTTATCCTATTACATTGGAGTTATAATGTAACTGGTCATGTTGTTTTTTTACACTCCGTGCTGTGTAAATGTAAATGACAATATAAAAAGATTGTTTCACGGTGGGTATCTTTAAGTTCACCTCATTCTTGTGGCACACTCCCGAATGGTCACGAACTGTAGATATGCGAAACAGTATCCCGTGTCCTAATGTAAGCGTTCGTCGTGTGAATACGCGATCATTTTGGCGAACCCGAATACATCGCGTCGACAGAGCCTTCCGGCCTTCCGGTTTTCCGAACAAATGATAGCGACGATCGTTTCTATACTCCATACTGCCCCCTCTGCGTGTAATGTAGAAAATTTCTCCACTGGAACATTGAAATTGTTCAGTGATTTAACAAAAACTTTTCTCGTTCAGCTGTGGCTGAAAATTTCAAACATTTTTGTACTATAGTTTCTATAACTACAGTAACAGTTGGGCAAAGGAATTACGAGCTATTTATGTTGGCTAGTTGTGTCCTTGTTTTGGGTTCAACGTGTAAATAGCTCCGCGCTAACATTGTTTGTATCGTTAGCTGGAAGCACTCCGACTAAATAGTTGCTTTTTAAAAGGTTTTTTTTTTATTATACAGCCTGTATCAGAAAGGTGTGGTGCGATTTAAGGGTGTACAGACCATCCAACTGAACAACTTTCTCTAAGGGACCAACATCGTAATTCGTGAAAAATTATCTGTCGTCCCATACATTTGGGTCAAAGTTTTGTATGAGAGAGTTGATAATTTTTTGTAGAAATACGTATAAAAATAGCGACGGAGCTGGTTGGATAATTTTGGTAAATTGTTTCTGGTCAAAGGTCACATTAACGTGTGGGACACTTCGCCTTCATGCATCGATTATCTGGTTGTTTAGAAAAAAGAAAATTTGACTAAAATGAAAACAATGAAATATTGCCTACATCAAAACCGAGAAGCATTACTTATCACAAAGAGGGCTTGATACGCGAAGTTAGTTTGAACTGAGCTATCATTTCAGCTGATGCTAGGGATTGACACCAGTGCCGTAAACAGGGCGGTGCCAGCGGTGCCCAGGCACAGGGCGCAGAAACTGGAGAAATGACCAGACCAGGGCCACTAACAATACCTATTATTTATTTTAATAGACAATCCTTTTTATTGTCAGAACCGGTTATGATTAGAAAACATTTCAAGGGCGCGGTTATAGCAGCTCGCACCGGGCGCATAAAAGGCTAATTACGGCACTGTGACACTATTGACAACTTACTTTAAGCTCATTTAAGTTATCACGGAGAGATATTTACAGACTAGCACTGACATAGTCGCAAGCAATGTCGCAAGAATACCATTAAGTAATTAGAAAATAAATAAACCAAAGATTGAATGATTTAGTTTTCCAGACAGAATATAAAATGTTTTAAAAAGAGATTTGATTCCATCAAAATAATTTTATACCTACGAGTTCTTTCAAATCCAGTTTCATCAACTGTATTGCTACATCTAGAAATGAAAAAATAAATAAGTAATAACTTGTGAGTAGAATGTGTTGAGTATTTCAATTTATAGTTTGTCGTCTGAAAGGCTGTTTGTCGTATTTGCTTCAGCGGTCAAAGAGATATAAAGAGTACGTTGCTCTCCTAATAAAAGTCAACTGAAAGTCAGGAGAGCTACTTTGGAATTCCATCTTCATGTCCTTTCTTATAATGCTAGGTACTGTTTTCATACATAACCTAAATTTATACCTACAAACAATTAAGTACCTTCTTCTAAACCATATGCTACTTACCTATACGGTATATGAAACAACACTTCAAGTTATAGCAAGATCTAGTCGAGCGAAATAAGCAACAGTTCCCTTCAATTTTCCATCCATTTGATCTAAAAGAGTTCAGCAGAACGCCCGTCGGAAAATGATTGTGTCATCGACGAACAAAACCGAGCTTATCGTGTATCGAATATGTCGGTTTAGACACATCGGGTGAAGGATAAAGGTTGTCCAATAAACGACAAACGACAGCTGGTCAACGCGACTGTGTACGTACAGTTGGACACAAACGCATGAGCGCGCTACGTTTTCCTATGGACGTATATTCTGATGAAAAAGTGTTTTTTAAACGAGGTATTTGAATATGCAAATGAACTCTCGTTTCAACACTGTGGGTGTGATGTTCGAACAATAAAATTAAATTCCGTGAAAATCCCTGAAAAAATAAGATAGCATTGTGTGGTCCTACGGCGGAGCGGATAAAATAATTTACTGGTGACTTAGTGGATTTTATTAAATCTGAATTTCATTCAGTCACCGTTAAGTAACTGATTAATTTTAATACAATGTATAATGTAGTTTGGATACAAATATCTAACTCTCAAAGATAATTAGTATCTTCACAATAGTTTCACATACTTATTTCGTACACCAAAATTGGAATTACAGTGGTCATACCAATTTTGGAGAAAAAAAAAACATAATCAGCATGATACGTGCATTCCAAGAATTATTATCTCCGGTTCAAAACTCGGGTGTAAACCTATAATATCACAACATTACCCTATTATTACAGGGACGCATTACGACTAAAGCCATAAAAAATTAACGATAACGACATGTTATTATGAGAGAATAAGCACATCATTAAAGAAAATTTTAATGACTATAATGTATCCCAAACTTTGTATAGCTGCTTTGTTATAAACATAACTTATCATCATGCTTGTAATCCCCGAAGGGTTAGGCAGAGGTATACCTATAGTACTAGAGTCGCTATAAAATAATCCATTAAAAACCAAAATATTGTTAAAACTGAACTGCTTCAAATTAAATAAATATTCATTAAAAAGGATACATTGAAAAAAAATCTCAACTTTGGCAATTAAAATCGTCTGTTGATTTTCATGATTAGTAACAATAAGTAGGTATACAATATCATCATCTGCCAAGCCTTTTCCCAACTATGTTGGGGTCGGCTTCCAATCTAACCGGATTTAAGTTTTTAACTAAGTAGGTATACAATATATTTATATAAAAAATACACTTTATTTGAATCGACGTGTCTAAGTAGGTTTCTACCAACCTCTCTAAAAAAATATAGGTAGGTATCTAGTTAAGCTAATGCATTATACTTTAAGTCACAAATGGTTATGCTAAGTATGTTCTTAATTAAATGCAGCCGTAAAAGCTTCTGTACAGAAGGTAAAATAAAAGTTTGGTTTGCAAACAGTTTTCATACAACTGCATTTTATCTAGTCAAAATAGTACGTATGCCTCAATTTTAGCTTTAAAAGGGTGTTAGTAAACATATTATTTGCTTTGTTGAATGTTGTGTTAGTTGTTAACAGCCACAAAACTAGGTGGAGATTGAGACTTGGAGAGACAATCCCTACCTGCCAGTGCGAATGTGATAGTGTTCTTCACATGGTTAGATACTTACATAATGTACTGCGTGGCCTTATTTTAGCAGGGTACGGGAACCTATAGACCAGAGGCCCTAGACAAAGTGACATTCTATCAGCGATAATCATGCTGGAAAAGGCAAAAAATCTATAGGACTGACGTATGCTATCGAAAAGCTTAGGTAGGTATGTCAATTCTATTGAAAGTCGTTGTAGAAAAACGAAACGCTTTCGCAGCGATTGTCACTTGTCTAAGCCCTCAGGGGTCACCAATTAGTTTCATTGGATTAAAAAAAAAAATTATGAGTGTCGTGGTCCGTTTAGTAGTTTGGTAGACGATTACTAGTAACTAAGATTAAAAATATGAATTTAAAAAATAACAAAAATAATATGTGAAAAATGACATGTTATTAAACTTTGAAGGTGTAAGCTAAAATTCAACATTTTTATTTGAATATTTTTAGATTAAGTTTTAGTCATAGATTTTACCAGTGTCCGAACAAAAAAGGTCGGCGGTCCGGATTCGGACGACGACTGTCCTCCATTTGGTGACTCCTGTTATAGACTCTGGTAAAGTCTGGTACTCGTAGCAATCCTAGGCTGACATAATTTAAATGGACATGCTCTTAAAATGTCATAATAAACCTGAATAAAAATTTATTTTGATTCTATAAGTACAACAAGTGGATATTATACTAATATTTCACTGTAAGTATTATTAATACTTTCTTAGTTACACAACTGAAGTAGACAAGACATTAATTAAAACAACAAATATTTAAATAAAATTATCATTTATTTCATTATGACTACCTAAACAACTGACATCACGCTATGGTCCAAAAACAAAGTACTTAGTAAAAAGCAAATGAACAGTCTTCGATTTAATAGATCGTTTCTTAAATATTCCTTACATCTAATTTATACTAACAGCTATTATTTATACATAAAAAAAACAACCAATAACAAACATTTTGGGGAACATATTTACAATTACTTAACTTTACTTTGCTTTTTAAACAATCAAAAGTCTATTTAATATTTCTAGGAATAAGTTGGATATCAACATTTCCTATTTTAACATTAAGTGGGTCGTGAGAGAACTTTATATCTACATTTGCTTGTTTGGATGTCACAGTAAAGTTTCGTAGAACGTGGACCATACCAGCAACTACCTGCAACTTGGCATACCTGGCACCAATACACGTTCTGTTGCCCATCCCGAAAGGCAAGTAAACGTCGTCATTGGGTCTCCTCTCCTTAGAAAACCGCTCCGGATCAAACACCTCTGGATTCGGATAAATTTTTGGATCATTATGTATTTCATATATCGGAGTAAACATTTTTGTTCCTATCTCCACTTTGATATTGCCAACAGGTAGCATAGTTTCTTGACAGCATTGTCTAGTCAAAAGTCCAATAGGAGGGAAGCGCCTGATGCCCTCACTTAGCACCTTGTCTACATACTCCATTTCAGAAATGACGTCGTATGTTATGTTGTTCTTGTGCTTCTCAAAATGTTCGTCAATTTCTTGATGAACTTTCTCTAATATTTCTGGGTAGCGACAGAGACAAGTTAAAGTTGAGAAGATAGCATTGGCGCAAGGCTCAACACCAGCAGTGAAGAAGAACAAAGCCTGTGCGGATAATAAGCCGGTGGTGGGTTCCATCTCGTAACCTGTTTGTTGGTCCTTCATGGTGCCGTTCTTCTGTAGACTCATACATATATCTGCGAAGTCATGCTTCTTGACATTCTCCTGTTCTCGCTTTTTAATAAGTGCATTTATTGAGCCAATGAAGAAGTCCTCGTACTCTTTGAATACTTTTATGCCCAACGCCGCAGTCAACTTGGGGCTAAGACTGAATATTAAGAATTTCAACTGGTTCTTCCAATTCGATTGCGAAAGATTTTTGGCCATCTTGAGGAAGGGTGAATCAAAGATTGATTCTGATCCAATTCCGAAGATTGCACCACAAACAGCGGCGTTGTTGAACATCATAAGTGTGGCGTGGAAGTCACCTTCCCATGTCTTGGGGTTGTTTTTCAAATAGTTCACGAAGTCTTGGGCGCTTTTGTCCATAATGTAATACATGTTCTTCAATTTGTTTGCTGTGAACAATGGGGTCATGTTTTTCCGCATCAGCTTCCATCTTGGACCATTCATGAAGGTAATGTTATCAGTCAATTGGTCACCGTCAAGAGGTTCTATTCCTCTGTGGTGGAAAGCTTGAAAGTCGCCAGACAAAACATGTTGCACATTTTTCGGGTCAATGACGAATAATGTAGGTGTTACAAGTTGACCGACGCCTATAACAGGTTGGTCCCTATGTTTCTTATACAGGTCACCGAAGATCTCGAACAGCGCACGTTTCGATACGAGGAAATCCCAAAACGGTCCCGCCACTTTGTTATCGCTATAAAATGTCACTCCACGTGTCTTCCAATAGTGTTCATTGTATCTTCCTAATAAGTACCAGCCTAATGTTATGGCTACTAATAATAAAGTTATTGGTAAAAACAACATGTTCACTAATCGGATGCCAGTCACTTTAAAATAAACACCACCACTTAGTATGTGGCTTTTAATCATTTGAATGAATATAAATGTTTGTATCTCGTTATATAGTCGGTTATTATCAGTCATTTGTTATTGTGGTTAAGTTAACTTACCTATCATCATTACTCGGCACATCTTATTTTCTTGTTTTATTTGTGAGATGACAGTACATTATTTTGTAAGTAGCATGCATTACCCCACCTTATTAATAGTACATGATTGAGTTTGATTAGCTCAAAAATATACCCAAAAATTATTTAACGAAATCCAGATATATTAGCGGTAAAAGCTCTGGAGAGATATGCTTTCACGGCAGCGGATTCGACGAACCTGCCTTTTAAAAAATGGCGTCCGTTACGGTCAATCTTCTTCCAGCCTTGTACTGCTGTCTCGCTCTGACCTATGGTAGACGCTGCAGGGATGAATAGGAAGGAAGGTGACTGATGGGAAACGTACCTACTACCGCCACATTCTAGTATAATCAAAGTTAAAAAGATTTGAAGTAAGAAGTTGAGTAAGAAGGTTTGGATACACACGATGTAGGTATATGGCGAAAACACCATACAAAAAAAAAAAGTAATAAAAACTAAAACCCAACTACGACTAAAAAGGTCAGACAGACAAATTAAAAATCCGGAGTCACACGTGTTAGGGCATAAATCGAACAGATTACGTGTGAATCCGGATTTTAAAAAAAAATCTTTTGGGGTTATAATATATATATATATTTGAAATGTGCTCATTAAACCCTTTCATTTGATACCTAACATGGTACGAATTTCAAGTTCCTGACCTTATGTCCTCTAGAGGGCGCCATTATTAATTTAGTGTGTGTGTGTAATGTCACATGGCCTATAACCAGCGGACGATCAAGAGGCTTCGAACGATATATCATTTGTCAAATTGTGATGAGTGGTTTAGAAGATATGAGGGAACAGATGAACGAACATACATACATACATACATATATACATACATACATACCGGTCAAAATCATAACCCTCCTTTTTGCTTCGCCGTAGTCGGGTAAAAATTAAGTGTCGCCTGTTTTGAGATTTTTCTGCCATGTTCCTACGTATTATATTTTTCTATACAATAATTTTAAAAGGGACCTAAGAGGCGTAGAGAGATAGGCTATCTATGAAAATTTCAACTTGCTAATAAATGTTAGGTAGTTTTCCCACAGGTATAATATATATTATTAATTTATTATATTATGGGTTAAAAAGAAACAGACGCGATGTCAGTGAAATTTCTTGATAGATACATACATAATATACAAATATTGTCAACTATAAATATTTAATATAAGGTGTGCCCCGCGGTTTCACCCGGTAAATCTCGATCCCGTGAGAATATCGGGATAAAAATCCTGTGTCCTATTCCAGGTCATGGTTACTCATGTGCCAAATTTCATCTAAATCCATTCATCCGTTTTAGCGTGAAAGCATAACAAACAAACAAACAAACTCACTTTCGCATTTATAATAGATAGGTATTAGTTAGGATTAGGATAGTTAGGATTCATCAAGAAACAAAACCACTTATTGTATGCACAACATAGGTAGGTACCTAACTACAAAGATGACTCCTATACAGTACAATAATAATAATAAGTTAGGTATAGGTGGTATTTATAAATAACCAGATAGGTAAACTTACCTATTTTATTTATGAGTCTTCACACTTAATCTTTGTAGTTCGGTACCTATGTTGTGTTGTGTTGATTTATAAATAACCAGATAGGTAAGTACTTTTACCTATCTGGTTATTTATAAAATCAATGATTCGTTTTTATTATTATCTAGGTACATATGTAATTTAAAAACCACTGAATTAGTATCAAGATAACAAATCGCATTAGGTACTTATCTGGCATTGAAAAGGCCGAGTGTGAGTCGAGACTCGCGCTCTGACAGGGTTCCTTATGTACATTGGACGTATTGAAAGCTAGCTAAGCTTATTAGGTTAGATCTGTTACCGATTTTTTTTTATATCTATTTATAATTTCTTTACCTATGAGTCGGGGTACCCCGCGATATTCAAATTTTCTTACGTTTTTTGCAGTTTTCAGGTCAATATCAGATTCTAGTTGCCTAAAGTCATGGTCACTTCGCCACCTTCTTCTTCTTTCCATTTGTACGTGGCCACTTACTGAGATGGCCACTTTTATTCGCCACCTATACCCCATTTGAAATAAGATTAGACATTAAAACAAACCCTTTTACATTCCGTACAACCGATTTTGACTTCTATACCGTAGGCATAAGGATAGCATTAAAAGCAAAAAAAAGTTACACAATACCAACTATCTACTGCGGCTGCCATTTGTCATGCCACCAACGCAATAGAATTCAAAATCGGTTGAACGGAATGTAAAAAAGGCTTATCTATACGTCTAATCTTATTTCAAATGGAGTATAAATAGGGAATAACCGATTGGCCAGTCAGTAAAATTATGAATCTATTTTACATATAATTAATACTAGCTGCTGCCCGCGGCTTCACCAGCGTCTACCTATCTACTCTAATTCTGCTTCTAAAATAAAAGTTACTCCTTATATCATTAGCTATCTGCAAGTGAAAGTCCCGTAGAAATCGATCCAGCCGTTCCGGAGATTAACAGGAATAAACAGACAGACAGACAGACAAAAATGTATTAAGTACTATTGATAAATCTGTCTGGAACTTTTAAGTTACCTATACTTACCTACTTATTATTTTCGCTGACCGCACATTCTCTAGATCCAGAGCTTCAAAACTGGGCACTTGAATATGTTCCATATTATGGTATTTAGACGGGTGATGGTACCTATTGGCCCGTATGGGACGCATGAACGAGACCACCGTTTTCGGGACGGTTCCTCTATACCTACTGCAGGTCATGCTTACCTTAGCAAACCCGATATGCTGCCATAATCCGAACACTTATTTTCTTCATCTGTAGACTCACAGGATCAGGAGCATAGTAGGTAAATTTTTAGGTATATAGGTAGGTACCTGTAGGTACCACCTACCTACTTATGATTACCGACAGCCTGCCTCATTGGTCGCAAACGCTACTGCTGAGCATGAGATCCGATTCCTATGTCGTACAAAGTGTTTTATGGGTTTTTCAATCCAATTTCTGTGACATTTTCACAAATGTTTACCAACAACGCCCCCCTGTCAACGTCATTCGAGCGCTAAATAATCTTTGTAACACTCGACTCTAAATACACAGCTGACAGTCAGTGTTCAGTGTTATTTGCGCTTAGGTATCTTTTTGCAGGAACAATAGTTCTGAGTTCGAACGTTCTGTACTGAATTAGATTCATTTCTAAGAAACGGTACCTAGGTACATGCTACATGTTCATGTAAATAAAGAAGGAAAAAACTCGAAATAAACATCAAAAGTTTTGAAAACATCGTTTTTATTAAGTTTAAACAAGTGGCATCACACCATGATGGCCGCAGCCGCAGCAGTTACAAAAGGAACACGAATCCGAAATTAAACATAAAAACCAAAAATCTATTTAATGTCTCTAGGAATTAGGAGAATTTCGACTTTATCGCGCCTTACATTAAATGGATCATGAGCGAACGATTCTTTTGCATTTACTTCCATGGATTTAACGGTAAAGTGTCGTAACACGTGCACCATGCCAGCAACTACTTGCAGCTTGGCATACCTGGCACCAATACACGTTCTGTTGCCCATCCCGAAAGGCAAGTAAACATCGTCATTGGGTCTCCTCTCCTTAGAAAACCGCTCCGGATCAAACACCTCTGGGTCCGGATAAAGACTTGGATCATGATGTATTTGATAAATTGGGGTAAATATTTTTGTTCCCTTCTCCACTCTGATATTACCAACAGGTAGCACAGTGTCTTGACAGCATTGCCGAGTCAAAAAACCAATAGGAGGTAAAAGTCTCATCGCCTCACTTAGCACCTTGTCTACATATTCCATTTCAGAAATGACGTCGTATGTTATGTTGTTCTTGTGCTTCTCAAAATGTTCGTCTATTTCTTGATGAACTTTCTCTAATATTTCTGGGTGGCGACAGAGACAAGTTAAAGTTGAGAAGATAGCATTGGCGCAAGGCTCAACACCAGCAGTGAAGAAGAACAAAGCCTGTGCGGATAATAAGCCGGTGGTGGGTTCCATCTCGTAACCTGTTTGTTGGTCCTTCATGGTGCCGTTCTTCTGTAGACTCATACATATATCTGCAAAGTCGTGCCTCTTGACCTTCTCCTGCTCTCTCTGTTTAATAACTTTACTTATTGAACCAATGAAGAAGTCTTCGTGCTCTTTGAACAACTTTATTCCTAACATCGCTGATATCTTCGGGCTGACACTGAATATTAAGAATTTCAACTGGTTCTTCCAATTCGCTTGCGAAAGATTTTTGGCCATCTTGAGGAAGGGTGAATCAAAGATTGATTCTGATCCAATTCCGAAGATTGCACCACAAACAGCGGCGTTGTTGAACATCATAAGTGTGGCGTGGAAGTCACCTTCCCATGTCTTGGGGTTGTTTTTCAAATAGATCACGAAGTCTTGGGCGCTTTTGTCCATAATGTAATACATGTTCTTCAATTTGTTTGCTGTGAACAATGGGGTCATGTTTTTCCGCATCAGCTTCCATCTTGGACCATTCATGAAGGTAATATTATCAGTCAATTGGTCACCTGCAATACTTTCTACTGCTCTGTGGTGGAAAGCTTGAAAGTCGCCTGACAAAACATGTTGCACATTCTTCGTGTCAATGACGAACAATGTAGGTGTTACAAATTGACCGATGCCAATAGCTGGCTCATTTCTATATTTCTTATACAGGTCACCGAAAATCTCGAACAGTGCACGTTTCGTTACAACGTAATCCCAGACCGGTCCCAACACTTTGTTATCGCTGTAAAATTTCACTCCACGTGTCTTCCAATAGTTTTCATTGTACTTTCCCATTAAGTACCACCCTAATGTAATGAGTATTAATAATAAAGTTAATGGTAATAACAACATGTTCACTTTTGAACGCTAGCTAGTAAGGAACAATCACTGTATACTGAGCTCTCGTGTAGATAAAACCAAAGTAAGTATAAAATGTGTGCTGTTATCAATCGTGTTGTTGTGTTATCTCTGTTATTGTTTTGTATGTATTTTAGATTTGACAATAATAGGTAGGTATAATTTGATAACATAATAATAGCACGATCGCATCGCACATTTTCTTAAATTTGCTGAGGAGTAATGACTTGCCGTTTGTAAAAAAAAAATTAAGTCATTGTATTTGTTTTTAACCAGATATTCGATTGTTTAAACACCTAAATTCTTTTAAGTATTTAAGGTACATATATTTTTTGCTTATCTGCATCCGTTTGGACTGGAAGATGATGATGATGAAGAAGAAAGGCTAGGCAGATGATGATGATGATTATATTTTTTCCTTTGATCACTGTGACGGAAATCCTACTTCCAAAAGTGACCCCCTTTCAAAATTGTTTACATTAATTTCGAAGTAATTCATACAATCTGTACACACGGCTACACATCAAGCTATACATTTCCAGTTTATGCTGATCTCGCATTGTATAGGATTTTTAGGATTTTCCGTACAATGCGAGGTCAGATTATACTGGAAATGTATAGCTTGATATGTAGCCGTGTGTACACAGACACAAATAGCCAATCTGTTCCTTTCACCTACCTCGGTAGGGAAAGGTAGATTACCCAAAAATAAGTTTTTAAACTTATGGTGAAAGAGTCGAAAATGCATTGTGCAAGTAAAAGCCATTTTGTAAAAAAGAAATAGACACTTTTCCTGATGATGGTAACATAACAATGGTAACCTAATCCCAAATTGCTAGAAATGTAGTTTTTTACAGTATCAGCTACTTTTATGAATCAATGTTGTACTTGAATGTCGATATAAAAATGTACTTTTTGATGTCGACGGGCGATGCCACTAAATCCTATGTTCGGTATCGATACCCTTATTATTAAAACCGGCCAAGTGCGTGTCGAACCACGCACAATGAAGGGTTCCGAAGTTTGGATGAATATATCCCAAGAACAAACTTAACATTGTAGTTGAAAAACTTGGTCATGTTTTTGTAACTGCAAATGTAAGTTGGTCGATTATTACTCGGTAACTGGTAGAGCCTACTTGGATACTTATAATATACTACTGGCGTGAATTTTTTTCACATATCCAAAACCAACCATTTAGCTGGCAGGGGGCGGGGGACACATGGCGAAACTATAAGGATTCCTTGTTGAAAACGAAACGAATATAAATATCTATTGTAATAAAATACATAACTTGAGAAAAACAGTTATCATGGTGACCAGACAGACACTATAGTAACAAGAATTCGTTTAGTCATTGTTTTGATAAATGTCATAATATTCCGATAAATAGACTTCAAACCGGCTTAATGCCGCAATGCTAACGATAACAATATTCTATTTGCTCTCGCGTGAGAAAAACAGATAAATAGTTTTCTTTGACACACCCTGAAGTCATCTCACTATTGTCAAAACCTAACATGTGTATGCTTATGTAAACCGGGACTGAGGAACCCATTCTTCTGTTAAGAGAGGCCAAACTTAACATGTTTTTCAAACCAAATATTTAAAAACTTAAGGCCAGTCACGCCCGTTACAAAAATACGTTACGGCTCTTTATTAACAAAAATATGGGCGCATCCAGAATTATGAGAATAAAATCTTTCTCAGATCGGCACGAGTCATATGATTAGAAATGACAATAGTTCTTATAGTGGGAAATAATGAAATCAAACAATTTGTTCGTCCTCTTTTATCTATATTTCCATATAATTAACTCTTATCTACTTTCGTAGTACATCTTCACTGTAAAAAGCAGTATCCTCAGCATGTATTTCTAATACAACACATATTGTAAAATAAATCAATACATATACAAAAATAAAAATTAAGTTCCAACTTAGATTTAAGTATGCACATTTAACTTAGACAGAAACTTAGTAATACCATTTTGAGATTAATCCATGTTGACAATACTTACGCAGGATTCAGTTGTTCTCTTCGATATCCTGTAGAAGAATAAAAATGGATGTCAATATAGTCTAGAGCTTTTTTTATTATAGTTTGATCGATACCGCTCGCTGTACCGTGCCTTAGGTATGTGCGCGGCGAGACGAGGGGAAGTGGCCGCTCATTCGTCAACGCTGACGGCGCACCGCCCCCCGCCTCGCCGCGCGTTCCTAAGGCGTGGTACAACGGTATCGGTCAAACTATAAAGCGTGGATCGTGCAAATATAGAGGGTGTAAAAAGATTCACCACGAAGCCGCCATCTATGCATTCTGTACAATTAAACTAAATAACTTTGTGCAAAAATAATTGCTGGGAAACGACTGTTATTTTTGGCGTGAAAATTCGCGGTTTCCGGTAGTTCGCAAAACATAGTGCTGATATTGCATACAAAGGAACAGGTTTCGTAAAAAAAAATACATAAAAAGTTGGAACTTTGACCTTCAATATCTCCAGTAACCAGAAGGTTCCCAGGTATGACCCCTAACCTAAAAAAAAATATCATGCACGACGACGAGAAAAACAAGTGCCTCTAGGTTTCGTTATGCGTCTTGTTTCACCCGTTATTATAATAATATAGGTTCGTGCGTATTTTCTAAGATAAATATATACCTAACAACGTGCTTAATATTTATAGGTAATCTAAGTGCAAATCCAAAACAAAGCGATCGATTATATAATCTATAAGCGTCTCAGATTACTCCACGGACACTATAACAGCACGATAAATCGATTGATTTAATCTGGTTTTATTTTTTCGCTACATAATCGTCATAATGCAGATAAAAATCGCCAAAACTAATCAATGATGTACCTACCTACATTATTATAACAATAAAATTTACGTATCAGTTTAGCTTTACCATAAAAATAATTAGAGTCCAGCTCCAGAGCGAAATAAAAAATCGCGAAAAAAAATCAGCTGTTCCCTACATTTTGGTCCCATAGTGAATGTTGTTCATAATGATGAGTCACTAAGTATCGATCACAAATTACCGGTCACCTTATTATGGTTGTAAAGTCAGGACAAGAACATGCAAGGTCTCAGTCATATCGCAAGCAGAAAGTAAATAAGTAAAACTAATAATAAGTACTTCTAGCAACTACTTAATACCAAACAAGTGTAGTGTCTAACTTACAGTAGGATCGCAGTCGGCGCAATGCCACGAGTAGCCGCGCTTCTTAGGATTCTTGTTCAGCGGCGGCTCTAAACACGTGAAGTGGTACCTTTTCGAGCATTCATCGCACCTACACAAAGATACAGTTTTAAGTATCAAAACTACTGCTTTTATTAACAAGGTAAGGTACATTCATTATTCGTCACCTAGTACAAAAGCCTTAAACATAACTAGCGAAATGAGAGTGTACAGTAGGGCACACGTCTGCCTAACCCTTCGGGGATTACAGGCGTGATGTTATAGGTTGTATATTACATTCATTATTGTGCCCGGATGGATAGACTTAACCTTGCATCTTTAATCAGCACGCGAAGCATGACTACAATATACAAACGGGTTTTATCGACAGCAGAATAGACAAAATTACAGATTCACAATCACGATCTGTCATTTTGTCTATTCTTCCATACACAAAACTCGTCATGACGCACGCGCTGCCACAACTTTTTCAACTTCCCACAAATGACATAATCTTTTTATTTATTATTTACTAGCTGTGCCCCGCGGTTTCACCCGCGTAGATGTCGATCCCGTGGGAATATAGGGATAAAACGTATACTATGTCCTATTCCAGGTCATGTCTACCCGTGTGCTCATCCTCTCCTCTCTAAAGTAGGGAACGTCGCGGAGGCGCAGCGCCGGCGTCGAACGGTTCGCGTATTGCATTTTTATACTCGTGATATCTTCGAAATTAAATGTCCGATTCGAATGAATTAAAAAGTATTTTACTGTTACATAAATACCCTTGATGTTAAAACTATTTATTTGAATAAGAATTAATATTATGTCGATAAAACTCCTTCGCAAATAATGCATTAACTTCGAAAAAAAATTGATTACCATAAAAAAGGTTATAGTGAGTCAATCTTAAAAGATAGACATATGCTGTCGCGGAATTTTTTTAGAACTTTTAAAGAGGAACAATTCCATCATACATGATATTTGCGTAACTAAAACCGTTTACGCAGCGCACGCAACGGAAGATCTCAAAAAGGAATATTTTTTCCCGTTTTTGCACCATTTTTCATTTATGCTCCGCTCCTATTAGTCGTAGCGTGATGTTATATAGCCTATAGCCTTCCTCGATAAATGGACTATCCAACACAAAAATATTTTTTCAATTCCAACCAGTATTTCCTGAGATTAGCGCGTTCAAACAAACAAACAAACTTTTCAGCTTTATAATATTAGTATAGATACTCACACCTCTAGGCCACAGTAGCTTAGTTACCTAGTTTATTAATTTATAATTATCCAAATTACCCGGCAAAACAATCATACATTCTCCATTAATAATATCAATTAAAAAATAGCATGTAATCACATAGTAATTAATTGTAAAAATGATAGTTAGTCTATCACCTATCCATATTTATTACGTGCAGGAATCAAGCCCGCATCCCATACAGCAGACTTTCATCATTCATTTCACATTTTCATTCATCGCCTACTACGTAGATCCATTTTCTATGTATCACAGACTTTCTATATATCAGAAACTTACGGCTGGGCATCAGAGGCCCTAACACAAAGGCAACGTAAATGCGATGGATTTTTTTTATAGAAAATACAACTATTCTATAACATTATGTTTTTTTTTTTTTTGCAAAATTAGTTTCACCCACTCGCCTCGCTTAGATATAAATTAAATTATTTATTTTCATAGACAACAATGATCAGATATGAATTTACAATTTTTAAACCGTACGAATTTACGTTACGTTTATTCCGCGCGTTTTTGCTAGAACCATTAATTAATTATACTTCAATATCTAGCGCCACTAACGCATTTATCGAAGCGCAATACCCGCTGTACTTTCTTCGTCGTTCTCTCACTACTGTGCATCGCGACCACATACAAGGCATCTTCAAGCTTAGTTAGTGCGACCCAAAATATGAGTATTATTCTTCCTTGCAGTACTAAGGCTCAGTTGCACCATAAATGACTAAATGCATTTAGCGCTAAACGTATTTAAAACATCATTCTGCTTTTGTCATTGTCAAACGATTGACAGAAATAAAAAGATGTTTTAAATTCGTTTAGCGCTAAATGCGTTTAGGGTTTTGTGGTGCAACTGGGCCTTAGTGTTTAATTTTAGTGTATGAATGATTAGAGGGCTCACCGTACGAGGTTGGTGTGGTCCCCAGGCTGCACGCACACGTCGCAGTGCGTGAGCGGCGCGGGCGCGGCCGCGGCGCCGCCACTGTTGGCCCCGGAGCCGCCGCGACGAGACCGCTCGGTACGACTTCGCTGTATACAGACATGAACATCTCTCTAGATATTTGACTTTTGGCAGCTGGAATTCAACTATTTGACAACTAAAAGCCGTTTGTCATTTTTTTTTTTTTAATCAGTCCCTTTTCATAGATAGTTGGATTAGACAATAAAAACGTTTTAGTGTACAGTTCAAACATTACAAACTAGTTTAGAATTTTAGTTCATTATGTGGCAGTATAGCTGAAGTGGAAAAATTTCACCCAACTATTGGAGGACATTGTGCAATCTTACTTTTTGCGTTTGATCTATTCCATACAGGGACCGAAAACCTTTATAAATTACGGTACAGGTATCGAAGAATTTTGGTTACTTCTATGACTAAGGTTACCCGATATATGGGTTACCCAAGAAGAAGAAACATGTTACCTCTTTTAGGTTACCTTTTAAGTAATGCCGACGGCACGTGTAAGATAGGGGTAATCTTTATTTCGGTAACCGGTATTACTACTGGTTGTATTCACTTTAATAAGGTAAACTTTAAACATACCTGTAAAAAATATAAATGTTGCAACCAAAAAAATACCCAAAAAAATAAAAATTTCGGTTACGGTCCCCGATTGAAAAAAATATTATGCTCGGACATGTGTCGGTGAATTTATCAAATACTTAAAAATGAAAGAGACGCCCAAAATGTAAGTTAAAAATATCGAACCAATCACAGGAAACTAGACACGCCTCATTGATAAGATCAGACAATGTCGTTTGCTTATCAGCTGATATTTAAGCTCATTGCTGTTAGATAACCTGTTTCGATGCCCACTTTGGTTAAGGTTATTTAAATGCTAATCACTTTGAAGGAAAAATGTAAGTACTGAAGTTATTTTCTTCAGTGAGTAGTAATGTATAAACAATAGAAAGTTTACCTTAGGTTTGGGTTCAATAATTGCAGCCGGTTTATCCTCCACGGGTTTAAGCTTGCGTGAAAAGTTACATAGACAAAATTATGACAACACTATTTAGTTTAACATGCAAAACATTTTGGCCTTTGTTATGGGAACTACAATGTAACTTCATGATGACATTACGGAATTCGATGCCTACGCGCACAATTTTTTAATTCCGGGGAACATGTATAATTTCAGATAAGACAAGAAAGGTTATTCTTTCACATAACGCATATTAGTTATTTTTTTTATAATAGGCGACCATAGTTCTCGCATAGAACTAGAAACGTCACAAAACTTTTGTTTGGTAGGTACTTCAAATTAGATCATGAAAACTGAACTAACTATAGGCTCAACTATTCGAGGCTTGAGCCGCCAGCACCCCACTCCGTTTCGCTCTCACTCAGTTCGCGAGATGTAGGGTGCGAGCAAGATAAAAAGTGAATTTGAGCGGAGGTCGTATGGCTCTTAAGCAATGTTTATAAAGAAACTTCTGTATAATAAGTATGAATTCGAATAGCCAAAACCAGTCACGATATCAATAAGTGTGTTGCACTCACATTCGCTGCGTCAGGTGTTTCCGTCATAGGAGTAACTTCTGTTTCTACAGGCGGTGGAGGTGGCTGCTTAGCTGCTTCATGGTCCACGTGCTAGCCACACACAAATATTAGTAATATTGTATTAAATATAAATTCTATAATGAACCGAATCGTTTACATATCATAAGTATGACAATGGATTGTGGTAGGATTCAACACATATTACATCCACTTGTGAGAAATGATAGCACTATTATCTACTTAAATAATAAAAATGAAATGCTGTTCGTTGCTAACCGCATCACTTGGAAACGGCTAGACCAATTTGGTTTGATTTGGTTTTGGTTTTAAGGTTGATGCGCTAGGGTGGCCCGCGAAATTCAAATTTTCGTACGTTTTTTGCAATTTGCAGGTCAGTATCAGGTTGGCCGTAACAAATATGGATTTACAGAATAAATAATGAAAATTTCATGAAATCGTCAGTGAATACACTTACATGAACTTAGAGAGTTGATTTGCTGATTCTAATGTTTATAATTCTGTAAATTCATATTTGTTACGGCCGCTAATAATATTTAGATCAACATACAACCTGATAATGACCTGCAAATTGTAAAAAAAGTAAGAAAACTTGAATTTCGCGGGTTAACTTAGCGCATCCACCTTAAAATGTTCGTAATAGTCTGAATTAGGTTTTCATGTGAAGAAAATTGGAAAAACACAAAGTTCTTTTTTATATGGGTTTTTTATATGGGCTCATACCCCTAAAGTATGAAGTACTGTTTGGACAGAATAGCGTCTACGGGGCAGCTAGTTGTGAATAAATATACTTAATTGTAAATAATTGATGCGAATCTTTTAGTCAACTGGAGGTAAAATATAACGTAAGAAAATTTGAATTTTGCGGGCTACAACGCGGATACAGTTTAAGGGAAAAGGGAAAGAACGGAGAGGAGGGAGTAGGGAGTTGGAGGAAGAGGAAAGAAAAAAAAATTAAAAGTTTAAATATTACCTTGGATAATTTCTTCATAACTGCAGGTGGCGGGCCGTCGTTGCTGTCCGTGGGTACGTAAAACATTTGCGTGTCCAGCGACCCATCTGGCTTTGGAATAGGCTTGATCTACAACAAAGGAGAAAATTATCATATATGCATAGCGCTACAAGGTTCTTTTGGTGCGTGGTCAAAACCGGAACTAACGCTGTTGAGTTAGTTAATATTTACCAACAGCGCCGTCCTGTCAACGTCAGTCGAGCGCCAAAAGGTCTTTGTAGCAAATGCTAACTAATTGTTGTTGTGAGTTTGTTCATTTGTAAAGCTTTCACGATAAAACGGCTAAACAGATTTGGATGAAATTTGGCACATGGGTAGGCCATGACCGGGAATAGGACATAGAATACTTTCTATCCCGATCGGGATCACGGGATCGAGACTTACGCGGGTGAAATAGCAGGGTGCAGCTAGTAATAAATATTTTATTACCTTGATAGTAATTCTAGGATGTGGAAGTTCAGGATTTTCCATATCTTGCGTCTTCTTCTTCCTTTTATGTTTGTGCGATTTCGACGGCGATCGTAAAAGGTCCGGAGAATATCTCGACCTATGCTTTTCTTTCCTCCGCTTCCTGTTAGCTTTGTACGTCGCTATATCCGACGATAAATTCGCTAATGTACTTTCTATAGAACTCTCGATGGCTTTGCTGTCCCTTTCTTTCCCTTCAACAAGAAGCGATGAGAACGATAAATTCTGTGGAACAAAGCTGTCTTCTCGTTTGCTGGAAGCTACATTGGTGGAAGCGTTCGAGTTTTCATTGTGAGAGTCATTTGGACTGTCAGCGACGATCGGCGTTATTGACATCAATGGAGTGTTCGTCAACGTAGGAGACGTGAAACTACGCTTGTGTATCTTCTTGCACGGAGAGTCGCCCTCCCCTGCAGAGACCGACGCATGCTCTCTTTGCTTCGACTTCTTTATTTTCTTCTCCTTTCTCAGTTTAAGTTCTGAGCTCTCATTCTCGCTGCTGAATTCAAACGGCTTGATGGTTACTTTGATTGGCGATATACTTTCAGGGGTTGTCAACTTAGATGATTTTTCCACTTTGTGATATTTTTCCGAGCCTGGTTTAGGTGGCGACGATGGGCTGTGTGGCTCGGTAATGATAGCACCGTCTTTACTGTAGCGGATTCGAGATCGTCGCGGTACTTTCTTCTCCAGCAACTCGGGTTCAGAATCGGAGGTCTTGTCGCATTCCGAGCATTGCCTGCGAAATATTTGTGTCAGTTTGTGGGAGTATATTGATATATGTGAGTGTTAGGAAATACATTCGATCATAAAATGCTTTGAAATGAAAGAAATGAAATGCTCATGATCAGTAAAAGTAACTATTTGTTGTCCTTGTATCTACAATCGGCATTATTAGGAGTATGTCATATGTCGCCCTTGGAATTTCCCAACTTTTGTTCAAAAATATGCACAATCATGTAAAACTTATGAAATATAATATTCAATTGTTTAATAAGTCGATAAAATGCTCACTCATGATACATTGCGTATTTTTAAGAATATACTTACTATAGATAAACAGATTGTATTATTTACCTAACAGGACAAACAAAACAAAAAAAATGTAAACAAATACGCAGCATTCAAATGGGCGATTTTATCGCTAATAGTTATATGATACTCACAAGTTCACACAACAATTGGATGGAATGTAATAGTGCCAGAAAAAAATTGGGCTGGCATAGCTAGAATGTGTATGTGTAATGAGTTTTGGAAAACGAGTTCCGTCGCTGAAGGTCTAAAAATCGCTGGCGTGGTTCCAAGTCTGTTGCAGACTTTTTTTACAGTGAGTCAGCTCCTTTACCCAACTTGCGGATTACCAAATCTTTTTAGTATGGCTTTACCTTAGCTTTTATCAGCAGCCTAAATATGACCTTTCCAAGGATCTACTAGATGCAGGTAGCACTAGCCCGGTCGTAGTGACGTCACTACAAGAGGTTTATGTCCAGCAGTGGTGATCATGAGCCTTTCTCAAAAAGCTTGTGACGACAGAATAGGACACGTAGAAAGATAAGAAAAAATAATAAAATTAATGATCATACCATCCATAGAGCTTGCTCTTCTTCGGCGGTCGCTGCAGCGGCGGCTTGAGGCAGTGCAGGTGGTAGTGCTGGCGGCACGTGTCGCACGCCGCCATCAGGTGCCGCTCGGAGCTGCGCCCGCACGCCGCGCACTCGCGCCCCGCCAGCGAGCCTGATGTGGCTGACGCAACCACACACTTAGCCCAGGTTCGCACGCCCAATTTTTTATCGCGCACTGGATCGTGCAACTCTCGTTGTAGATCCGGGCATTGAGAATCCAACAGTGCGTCAAAAAACACACTGTTGGATTTTCAGCCCTCGACGCTAGGCAGTGCGTCGAAAAGACAGTGTACGATAAAAAATCCCGCGTGGGTATGAGGGCTTTGCACAACGATACAACTACCTAGTCTTATTAGCACAGGATATCTAGGACGCACATTCGGTTAGTGAGAACTTTTTAAAAGCAGTCGTTAAGCTTGGGTTTCCTAAGAAACCTTTGCCACCACATAAGGGCCGCAATATTACGGGGAACGTTAAAAGTCAGCCGTCATATACACCGTCGGCGTCGTCATTTCATGACGGCTGTCACTGTGGCCCTCATTTGGCGACGACCACCACTTTCTTAGGATTCCCAAGCTAAAGGGGAGAAGGGAGCTTACGTCCAAAAACTTTTTTAAACTATGGTAAGTAATTTTAAATAATTATATTTTGAATTATGACATTTCAATTATCATCATTCATCATCATCTATTTTTTTTTTTCCTTTCTATTTAAAGGGGAAAGGACCCACTGAAAGTAGTAGATACACCATGCTACTAGCCTACAATTTGGGTGATAACAATAACAAACAAGCGGGGCCAATAGACAACAGATAATAGATACGTAGATACATCCTAGAGCCCTCAAATCGAATAGCGAAATACTGCTTGCACACTCGCTACCACAATGTTAATACGAAGCACTGATTTCCTATGTTTTTATGGTATCCGCTAGCGAATTTTATTACGCTAAAGAACTTCTGTAAGTCGAGCTTCGCACACCATCTATATAACAGTCGCATCGCGTGACCGATTCTAACCACTTTACATAATCCAATTAGTTTAAAATTTGGCGCAGTAGCGTAAATACAACGACAATGCAATATTATAGTGTCCGGTAGGTTACTTAAAGGTTATTTTAAGCGAGACATGAGCAAGTCATGCAAATAGCACGCACTCGTTCCGTGATAGGAACGTACCTGGACCGTGCCACTTTGATCACATTTACTGAGGCTTTGACGGCCATCACACGGCCGTCGCACAGTCGATGTCTTTATATATTCGTGAAATGGCCTTGTTTATTAGGCATCATCCATCACTATTTACATTCGAGCTCAGATCACGAAATAGAAGTCATTTGTATAATATCCTTACCCGTCAATATAGAACTACCCTCTTTGGGAAAAGTGTCTTTGCTATGGCCACGAAGATCTACAATAAAATTCCATATGACATAAAAGAATGTAGCAATATTAATGTCTTTAAAAATAAATTGTTCCAATTTCTTATGGAACAGTGTTATTACTCTGTGGATGATTTTTTATCGACTAGAACTTATTAAATGTTTAATGTCCGCTTGACGACAATTTATTGTTGTTGATTGTCTTGTGTCTGTCATGCATGACTAATAGTAATAATATAATTTTTATTTAATCTGACATGGAATTTGAATCTTAGACTCATATTTTCATTATGTTATTTAATAATTTGTATGCCCAAGTGGCTGATCATGGAATGAACATTATTTGTATATAATTATGTAATGAACACCTGCATGTAACCCATGTATCACAAATAAACGATTTGATTTGATCGAAAAAAGGCTCTTTCGAGAGCCGTTTTTCGATCAAATCAAATCAAATCGTTTAATTTTTAAAGTCGGTTTTTTGGTTGAAATGGCTTCTAATAGCCAATATCATACATAAATATATCATAGGATACAATTTGGTAAGCAAATTGGCAACATAAATTAAGTAACTTGCAAAAAAAAAAAAATTGGAACTAATGTTTAATTATATCTCCGGAACGGAGATAATAACCATAATACGGTTATGTAACTATTTACTTATGATTTTTTGACATTAAACGAGATTTGAGATATTTTTGAGATGAAACATTCAAGTATGTCAAGAAAACATAAATACATTCTTTAGCTAGCGGCATCAATCCCTAGGTTTACTAGCGAATCAGCTAGCACTGAAGTCTCCTAGCCTATACGATACAAGTCCTTAGCTTCTTCTCCCGATGCCAACAGTAAAAGCGATCCCTCTAATTATAGACCAATATCTGTATTACCAGCATTGAGCAAAATCTATGAAAAAATCATGCTAGACCAGATGCTGTCACATTTTAACTCAAATAAGATTTTACATAGTCACCAGTTTGGTTTCACGAAAGGTAGGTCGACGACAGACGCGGGAGTAAAACTCATCAGTCACATTTTAGAATCCTGGGAGAAGTCCCAGGATGCAATTGGCATTTTCTGTGACCTCTCAAAAGCATTTGACTGCGTCGACCACAATACACTGATCTGTAAATTACACCACTACGGAATTCGTGGACAAGCTGCTGATCTTGTTCTTTCTTACCTATCAAACAGGCAGCAAAAAGTAAATGTTAACGGGGCGACGTCCTCGGGGTCTCTAGTTAAAATGGGCGTGCCTCAAGGTTCAATACTCGGCCCTTTCTTATTTCTAGTTTATATAAATGAACTTCCTTACATGATGGCAAACTTGTCGGATATAATACTATTAGCTGACGACACTTCTCTTATTTTTAAAATAGATAGAAAAGATACAGATGTCTCACATGTCAACGATAGTCTGGCTACTCTTTCGGAATGGTTCGCAGCTAATAATCTTTTACTTAATGCGAACAAAACTAAATGTATTAGGTTCTCATTACCAAATGTACCTCAAGTGGGTCTAAATCTAAAACTTGATGGCAAGAAACTAGATGCAATTACAGAAACTATATTTTTAGGAATTACCTTAGATTCAAAACTACAATGGGGCGCCCACATCAGAACTCTTTCAGGTAGACTAAGTTCAGCTGCATATGCAGTAAGAAAAATAAGGCAGTTTACTGATATAGCCACAGCTAGGTTAGTATACTTTGCTTATTTCCACAGTATTATGTCTTATGGCGTTCTGCTGTGGGGATCGGCAGCTGACGTAGATTCAATTTTCATTTTACAGAAGAGGGCAATCCGCGCGATCTATAAAATGAGTCCTCGCGAGTCCCTTAGAGACAAATTCAAAGAAATTGATATACTGACTCTGTCTTCTCTCTATATCTTTGAAAGTATTTTGTATGTTCGCAAAAACTTAGGACTTTTCAAAACAAGAAGCGATTTCCATAATATAAATACACGTAGTAGACACGAAATTGTCATACCCAAATTTAGATTAACTAAAACAAGCAAGTCATTTCTTATAAACAGTATCCGTTTTTATAACAAGTTGCCAAAGTCGGTTACAGAACTTAGCGATGGAAAATTTAAAACCCATATCAAACGTGTCCTTATCAAAAAAGCATATTATAAGATTAAAGACTACGTTGATGACAAGGAAGTTTGGCAATAATTCCTTCTGCACATGTGGCTTCCCTGGTACCTTATAAACGGCATAATTATGTAAGAGTCTATTAACTGCTCCCAAATTACCATGTTTATTCTCTTTACATTCATCCTTGACATAATCATTGTATTTGACATTATTCCTATTATTATAGATACCTCCAATTTAATTTCAACTCCTAGTAGCTTTTGTGGACATGATAATTATTCAATTTGTTACAGTTGTAATAGCAATCACGTCATTTGGCTGAAATAGGTTTTTATTTTTATTTTTTATTGTTTGTCTTTTATATAGATTATTTTCTATTTTGTGAATGTGAGAACTTTGTAGGCTTATTGGACTGTAGATTTACTGAACATCTATTTTGTTAAGTACCTGGTAGTTACTTGTTGAAATGCCTACATTGTCCTCCCATGCCTACTAATACTGTAATTTGAAAATATTGTAAAAGCCAATTATTTTTAAAAGAGTAACCGTGGAGTTTCTTGCCGGCTCTTCTCCATAGGAAACGACCAATTGGAACCGTGCACCTAGCTTCTGACGTTTCATAAGTGCCCATGTAGGTTTATGTGAAATAAAATATTTTGATTTTGATTTTGATTTTGAACATATTTAAAATACAAATAGTGATGACACCCTCACGATGATTCTCATTTTTTTTAACGATAGCATGATAAATGCGCATTATTTTATTTAAACTTTATTTAGTACTTCTGATAACTGTTGCACTGCGCAGTTAAATTACCGGCTATTTAATTAATGAACATAATGAGTTAGATAGTAGGATGTATTTACGTAAATGACTATCAGCTTAAGAAAGTTTGGTGTTATTGTTATCCCGGTAATGTTACACGTTATTTCGTAAGCCTAACTTGCTTTCTATTGCTCGGTAAATGGTAACAACCCCCCTATTCATAAACACTGCTTAAAGTTAATGATTAACGCCAATTGAACCAAAATTTTTTGACGTTTAAACGTCTCTTAACTTTAAGCAACGTTAATGAATAAGGAGGTTAGTTCTTTGTTGGGTAAACTAACTTACATTTAACTTAGATAATAAAATAATTAGCTAATAGACCACAGATCAATTATTTAGCTATGGCCCTCATGAATATTGGTGATCGGAACGTAACATAATCAGCCTATAATTTGCCCACTGCTGGGACACGGGCCTCCTCTCCATTTGAGGGGGAGTGGGCCGTAATCCACTCCGCGGGCCCTGGTAGATGTGACATGTTTAGATTTTTTTAATTTAGGATATGCCGGTTTCCTCACTATGTTTTGCGAGCAACGGTGATTAAATAAAGATCGGAATGCCATAGATAAATAACAGACCTGCACAGAAAACAATGACGTAGAATGATACTTACCTTCCAAAGAGGTGGATAAAACTTTTCCTTGGCGAGCGTCCGGGTTGTCGCTAAGAGGAAAACCAACGCCCATCTTAAGTGCAGCCGCGGTTGGCACAGACATTGACCTGCTGGTCGACCCTCGATACAGTACATCACGTATAACATATGGTTGGGGTTATAATGGGTACCACTAGCACGAACATAGAGTAAAGTATAGTCATTGTTTCACGTTGTCATTGACATTGGTTGGAGCGAGGATCTATGAAACAAAAGGGATGTACAAAAAATATTAGGATAAGAAATATAAGAATACGATCATTTAGAGAAAAATATCGTGAAATGAATGTTTTATAAAAGTTATAAAACTAAAACCCAACTACGTCAAAAAGTCAACTAAAAAGATATAAACAAGACATCACAGACAGACAAACAAAAAATCCTGAGTCACACGTGTTAGGGCATAAATCAAACAGATTACGTGTGACTCCTGATTTTTTACTATCTGCCAGTGAAAGTCCCGTCAAAATCAGTCAAGCCGTTTCGGAGATTGGCCGGAACAAACTGTTTTTTTTTAATATGTACCGTACAAATATACTTTCGTAAAAAGCTGTTATTTTGACATTTAAAAAAGATACTTACGTACGTAAGTACATAGGTGTGGCCTGGATCTTGAAAAAACTAGCGAGAAACACGTGACTAACTTTACGCAAACGGTATGTTCGTGCTAGGGGTACCTACGGACGGGTGTCTTAGAATGCATGTGAATGAAACTGGCCACATTTAATTTTAAATTGGCTTTTGTTGTTCAAAACGACCATTAAAAAAAGTTTTGCACCACCTTGGTATATTCTAATAACTAAGAGCGGATTTTACGCGTTCAAGAGCTATCAGTGTCAATGTCACTTACACCTCTTGAACGCAGTTTAGATGTGCTAATCGCGTTCAGTTTCATTGATTGGTGAAACTGAGGAAATAAAATAGAGGAGATTAAATTTTTTTTTGGCTTAGTATCTCAGTAACTAATAATGTAGAAACTTCTCAGGTATGTGATTAGGAGAAGTCGTCTAAACCTCCATGATTTTATAGAAAAGATAAAATATTTTATTATCATTGAAATTTCTACCCCCATTTAGGTATTTTGCTAATAAAACTCATACTATGTTATTACAAGTGGTGCCATACTTTTTGATAATGTATTTATTAATTTATGGAAAGGATTAATTTTATATTTTTTCAGTAAATTATTAAATCAATCTGCTCCGTTATATAAACAGGGTGGAAAAAAGTGGAACGGTTGGGAATTCCTGCAACCTTCGAAAGCTAACAAACAAGAGAGCATTCGTTCGCGAGCACGATGTTTAGTAGGTAGGACGTTAGTACCGCCCTTTCAAATTCATATTTAGTCGCTAACGAACGACTGGCGCGTAATGGAAATATCATCATACTTGAACGCTCGCAGTCGAATGCTCTTGGTGGGGACGTAACTTTGTCGCCCATATTTCACCCCAAAAGCTCGCGTAATTAGAGTGACACATGGGCGAAATAGATCTTCGAGCCAAAAGTACGCGTACCTACTTGATCGTGCGTCTATCAGCAACTTTAGAGTGATATTAGGGCTGAGCCAGCCACATCCGCCCGGATTCACATGATGGATGGAGGAAGATTGAAACAGATCGTTACAGGAAAGCCTGTATTTGCCAATCTGGGCAGAATGTCTGGCCCAGCCCTTACACTCCCAATCATTAATAATGAGTTCCTTTCACTGAATTCCTCCCAGTTACCGAACACGTGCACTAACCGTTTCTGCAGCTGTAGTGGCGTTACTTTGGGCGTCGACCGCGGCAACTCCGGCGCAACCAACGGTTTATCCTCCAATATGGGAGGCGCGGTCCTCTTCGGACACAACGCTATTATAGCATCGTAGATCTTCTGCAACGCTTGTCGCGTTGATGTTAAAGCTGCTAGGGCATCTGTGTTTTCTTTTGAAGCCTAGATGTTTAACAGATATTATCAGCCTAATCTTTGGTCAACGTTTGATTTTTATTTACAACAACAACCTAATTAGCCTATGTTCCCACTGCTGGGACTCTGGCTTTGTCTCTGTGAGAGGTTAGCCATAAAGTAATTTCAGAAACAGAGTGCACGGCTGCCAGGGTTCGACAGTCGTAAGTCGGAGTTGTAATAATCACTGCTTTAATATTGATATTCTGATATCGACTTAACTATTGAAAAAATTCAAGTACAAATAATAATATATCACTTCCCTTAGATATCATCAAGGCTTCAAGTAATTAAGTATTTTTAATGTAAGTAATTAGTTATCCTGATTCTAGATAATAAAATACTGCGATAAAATTAATACATTCGCTAAGATAGGGAGACTCGCAAGTTTTAACTGCAAGCTGCGGTACAAAAATATTGTGAAAAATTCAATGTATCATACGACTGCCAATGCCATATCTGGGCCGCGTCGGGCAGCTTTGCGATGAGAGCAGCACGTGGTAGCACGCGTTTGGTTCAATATACGTATTTTGTATCACAATTTTAATAGTAAGTAAAAAACCATTGAATACGATCCCTGACTGTGTCCGAACACATACATGCAAACACAATATCAAGTATAACTCGAAGTCGTGTGAATTTGACAGTAATTTTACGTTAATCTAATGAATAATTTATTAATGATACTTCTCAAAGATGTTCTCCTAAACTAAAAGTATGCCAAATACACTAGCGTTTAAGTTATTAATGATTTTACGAACAAATTGTAGTCTATCTGGGAAATAAATGATTATTATTATTAAAAGTTCACCTTACCTCGTCATAATCCAACCTCAACTTATCATCGTCTCCCAACAATTTCTCGTTCTCTCTCGTGAGACGTTCGAGAGACTGTCGTAGCGATGACACTCGAGTGTTTCTCTCGAGGTAGTAGCCGACGAACTCTACGGAGAATGCGGGCGGGACGTGCCAACGACGGGACACGTCTTTTAGAGCTGCCATCTAAGATATTAAAAGTGTCGCGAAAATATGATTTATATTCTTCTTTCATTCAATACAAATATGATTTACAAATATGAAGCAACCTGTATAATTACATTTAATTAATTAAAATGTAATTAATTCTTAAATCAAAGGTTTTGAAAACCCTTTGCGTGTTATAATTAGAAGAATAAACTCAAAGCATTTATTTAAATTAAACCATTTACAGGCACTTTTGAATTGTCAAGGAGTCAGTCAGTCAAAAATATGAAGCTAGTTGCCCATTCCAAAGCGTGGTAGGTACCTATGGAGAAGAACGGGCAAGAAACTCCACAGACACTCTTTAAAATAAATAAAAAATTGATACAAAAATCAAATCAAAACAAATACGAGTAGCAAATATACAAAGGGGCAATTCAAGGCTATTACCTGCGCATCTTGAAACTCCAGCGCGTGTGTATTGATGCCCATACATTCGGCTTTCCGCTGAAACTTCCTCATGGCTGACGCGCTGCTGTACAGCAGGCGAGCCATCTTCTGTGTTGGCACTGAATAAACAAATAATAAAAACAACATTATATTATATATTATAAACCTCTTCAACTTTCTATATCGATACATATTATAAATTAAAGTCGCTTCTTGTGTCTGTCTGCGTGACCGCGCTGATCTTCTAAACTACGCAAAGGATTTTGATGCGATTTTCAACATCATTTAGATTATTTATTCTAGAAAGTCATATAATAATAATGTTTAACTTACAGGGGCGGGTCGCTAGTATGCCAACTAATATTATAAAACAGCTGAACGGATTTGGATACTGCATAAAATTCAGAAAAGCAAAAAAAAAATATTCGTTAATCTTACCCCATGGAGGGTTCCTATTTTCCTTTTGTATCAAATACTTCTTTCGATACTTCACTAGTTTGCGTTGAATTCTTAATTTCTCTTCTGTACTTAGATTGCTTTTTAACTCCAATTTCCTAAAACAATGAAAAATACCATTATATTTTTACCTTTTAGGCTTTATTTTGACCCAACAACCTGACTTTGGAATCTGGTTTGGAACAGAAAATTAATTTTATAGATATTTTCCACAATTTACCTTTTTTCGTTTCTCAGCTGCAAAGCAAGCCAGTTCCTCTTGCGTTTCTTGACTAGAGCTTTATCAGAATGTAGCTTGCAGTGAGCGTAGAACGGGTCGGCTTGTTCCGCCTCTTCCGAATGAGCCTCTGCTAACAGTCCCGAGCGTTGACCACTGTAACAAATGTTATTTGAATTAAACCATGTTGGCATGTAAAATACTGGTATTCAGCTGCATCCGGTTAGACTGGAAGCCGACCCCAACATAGTTGGGAAAAGGCTAGGTAGATTGTGATTGATTGTAGTGGTTTTGGTAAGTGTGCAGCAAATTTTTAAAGCTTCAAAAGGTGCATTTTGCGCAATGTCCTTTGTGTGAAATAGATCTGATTGTCTAAGAAAATTAAAGAATTTAAATTATGAAAATCAAAAATATTTTTATAATGGTAAGGGATAATTACCACGTGACATGAAAGAAGGTCTTGCACAGTCCAGCGTCGCAGCCGACACAGACGCCCGTGCGCGCGAGCGTGCCATCTTCGCACAACGCACACGAGCGCGCCCCCCATCGGGAATACGCCATCTCGAACAGCGTTACACCCGACAGTCGCTCCACCTGACATTATAACGCATATTATCTTAAAAATATATAAAAAGATAATATTGCCTACTTAAGTTAAGAAAATGTCAACGCTCCATATCTGCATTGATTGAGTACAAGTAATTGATACAGATTAAGGGCGTGCACAGACTGCGCGCGCAACGTTTACGCAACGTGTTCAATACTGCAGCATAGCTCTTAATTACTCCAACATGTGTTTGATTTGTCTAGTTATACATATTACCTCTGAAAATGCCACTCCAGGTACATAAAGCGCACATACTAAATGCACCCAAGCCCCAACTTCAGTCTCCTTGAAAATGCCACCTGTAACACGAAAATGAAATTAATATTGTATTGCAAATCAAACTTATTAAATTGTGGCTCTAACTATCATAATAACTAAGCAAAATATGATTCATAATGTAACAGTAACATCACACGGACCATGTAACTTTATTATACTTTAGGGCAGAGCAGGGACCGCCAACCAATTTCGTAAATTCATTAAAAAATACTAAAATTAATATTTTAATCGTTTTTGCTAGTATTCGCCTACCAAACAGAGCGCGACAGTCACATTGTTTTTTAAACGGACCCCAATATCCCCCCCTATGCCTAACCCTTCTGGGAATACAGGCGTGATGTTATGTTATGTGTATGAACCCCAATAAAAGTAATTGGTGATCCCTGCTTCAGGGGCTCAGATTGTTTCTCCTCAAAGGTTTTCATGCTACTACCCTACCCTATCCTAAGTTTGCGTAAATAAAATATTTATATTATATACTATAACAGTGCAACTTAGGAGTCACATCACAAACTATGCCTCACCTCTTGCCGTGCTCTTTATGCAAAAAACCTGCACTATGAAAGACCTTTGAGAGGCCTACAATAACGCTGTCGAAGTGGCCGAATTCTGGTCGAAGCTTATTTAAAACAGATAAATGGAATCATCAGTACAAAGAAAAAGATAGTAATGAATCTTACCTTTATTCGGACAAAGCTCACAGCTGGGATCAGTCACACCTGCCTTGCAAGCTTCACAAAACCAGGGCTCTGTAGATGCTGAGCTTACTGTGCTGGACTCACTAGCTGTGTCTGACACGCCATAACAACCTGAAATTAAAAAAGTATTTTCATATATTTAAAACATTTATGATTCAAAATGCACATTTCTATGCTAAGACAGAAGGGGTTTAAGTTTACACTAAAATCAGAATAAACTTTTACTGTTAGTGTATGGGTATTTTCACTGGGTATTTTCAAGATATCATATGCCATTGATGATAAAACCATTACTTAGTCTTCTTAGCTTTAGAGAGGTAAACTTGACCCAGTTGCATAACAGGGCATAAAAAATACAGCTCACACAAACATTTGATGAGCTTCCACAGAGGCAGGAGATCTCTTACTTTGAGAAGTGAGAAGCAATTTATAACTATGATAAGTAAATAGTTTTCCAAATACCTTCATGAACAGTAACACCACAACCATCACACTCAACAATTTCGTTGAAGTCATCACTCCTGGAACCGAGACACCCTGCACAAATCAGCAAATTCGCCAACTCAACTGGAAACTGAGGAATACAATTGTTTCAAATAGATTATTTTTACAAAGATAACAAAATACTGCTTTGGGGCTGGATGACTATAACTTGTTAGGTCACAATAAAAATATTACTGTTATCATGTATAGTTCTATGTTGTCCTTTAATATGAAATTACTGATGTTGATGGTCTACTAAGAGTGAGTTCCAAAGTATAAATAGACTGCGCATCACATAAAAATCATGCGACACGAACATTACCTTAAATTCTTTATGTTTGGATTTTTCCAGGACATCATTAACCGGTTTATCTTCTCCAATTTTGTTGGAGTTCTTGAAATCATCATCATCATCCGACCCTGATTCTTCTGAAGACTCGCTTCGTAACGCTGCTCCTGAAACGAAAAATATTATCATATAATATTAATAAGATGAGAATGTGTTGAAATATAACTGTAGTATGTAAGTTTAAGCTCAGATTCCAGACTAGGGATTACAGACTATAACAACAATAGCCGTGCTGCTTGTTGCTTATATATTTTTTCACGTCTGTCCTTTCTAAGAACTCCTAGGTACCCTGAGCATTTCTACATACAATTGATTGAAACGACTGTGTTTATTGTGGCATTTAAAGCTAGATCTCACAAACACATTAGCAAGCACTTGACGGTTAGTGGGTCGTCTTAGGGGCGTATGAATACAGTCAGATATTAGCTTACTGGTTAATACTCATAAATGCTGTGAATGGGACCAGAAATACGTACTTTTTTCTTCATCTTCGGTATTTATCGAATAATCATCGCTTTCATCCGGGTGGTCCTCTATCCGAAAGTCGGAGTCATCCGAGCTCTCGCCTTCCAGATCAAAATCCAATAGCGACTGGGGCTCTACCGGCTTCACTTGGCGCTTAGCTGGGCCTCGGGTCTCTGAAAAAGTAACATTTTCGTTTATTACTGAGTTTATTACAAATGGAAATGCAATGTGAATAATGTCGGTCCAGTTGCAGTACGAAACAATAATAAACTGAAAATACTTACGATTGCTCATATTTGAATAAAGTTATCCGAATTGACACACATTTAGTTCAACAAAATCATTATTTCTCGAAATAATAGACACAAAACAGATTCCGATACTCCATGAACGAAATAAATAATGTTGCCAACTTTGGATAATAAAAATAAAATTGGCCAAGCAAAGCCGAGCGAGCTGGTTATTCCCATAGACTGTATCTATGTATTGTAAAAATGTACTCTGTGGACTGTATAGAATAAAAGGTTTTAATACTCTGTCTACGGTTTTTTTCCCTGTATAGAATAAAAAAATATTAGCTGATTAGTAAGTACGTACGTAGTAATCCCCTATGTCAAATTTCATCCGAATCCGTTCAGCCGTTTTGGCGTGAAAGCGTAACAAACACTGACATTCGCATTTATAATATTAGGACGTATTATGTAGGGACCTAGCTATGATCACGCCATCTACAATTAGCTTTGCGTGACCTTTCGCATTCCATGTCCCGATAATGGTGCGGATATAATCCATGTGAGATATTTTCGAACAATATCACAATAGAATGTCTAGAACAAAAGTAGTTATATTTCATGCATGCAAAATGTCGGCCATTCCATTGCGAAATAAATCTGATAAAAAGAAAAGCTACAATTTATTGCTAGGTCTTAAAAATCTCGGACCACATTTTTATTATTTCTGTGGTCAATGATATGATGAGTTGATGATGACATTTTGGTGTGTCAATGTCATATTCAATTGTCAATTGTCATTTCATTCAAACAAAAGCATAACAAAATATTGTTTTTGTAATTTACTCCGTGAGTAATCAGGAAATTTAACTTATCCTAAAACAGTAATAATTATCGACATTATCTTCGTCAAAGTTTCTTTGGATAGTATAATTTTAAAACTAATATCTTTGATTTTAGCACAACAGGGTACTTTGAAAATGGTTGGGCTCGACACCGACATGAACCGGGACGATGAATGCGACAATATTGGCCTGGGTTGCGCTTTGGAGCACTTTTCAGAGATAGAAGATGTGTTGAATATGATCGATAACGTTAAAAATATCTATAACACGCCAGCTTTTGAAGTAGAATATGATAAACTTTATGCTATCGTGAAGCAATACTATGAGCAACCACATTTACTTGATCCTCATTTGGACAAAATGTTATCAAAGTTTCTGAGCCTGATCAAAGATAAGGACTCGCCGTTTGAGTTAAAGCATGCTACATTCAATTACATGTATCAAATTATCAGAGTAAGGGGATACAAAATTGTTATAAGGCATCTTCCGCATGAGGTAAGTTCTATTTCAAAAAGTTTTAAACAAATTTATATGAGATTTTTACCTATTAATGTTGTTATCTGCTATATTCACATAGCTGCACAGATGATTTCATATTATGAAAAACTAGCTTCCGCCAGCTGCTCCACCCACGTTATATATCTCTATAAATTATAGCCTATGTTAATCAGTGATTATACAGCATCCTACAAGTGAAAGATTTTTTGAAATTGGTCTACTTGTTTTTGAGTTTATTAATTACAAACAAAAATACTAATTTTTTTTCTCTTTTTTTTATTATCAATTAGTATAGATATAGATTTCCCATATAAAGCCATTCCAATTATACCATTCCATTCTGAAGCAAAAATGAATTTAAAAAAAAACTCTCTTCACATTTCAGGTTTCAGATCTTCTAACAGTATTAACTTTCCTGGAGGCTCAGGACCCAAACGACAAAGAGACATGGAGGAGCAGATTTGTTCTACTGCTATGGCTCTCTATAGTTGTTATCATTCCTTTCCACATGAGCCGGCTTGATGGCTTTGCACCTGGGCAACCAGGTAATTGGTTTCAGATCTTTTATAATAGAGAAATTAGAACAGAAACTGTCTGTGTTCTGATGCCTAAACCATTGATTGATTTCTGACCCCCGAGATATTATGATGCCTAGTTTGGGGATCACCATCCAAACTGATCTTGATTAATACAAAATAAAAAATTAAAAAATAAAAATTATTATTAATAAATTAATTAATTGATTTCATTAATAAATAAATAAAATGTATTGGGCTAATACCATTTTTAGTGACAAGTCAGTTGCATGAGTTTGATGTAAGTCAGTTGCTGATTGCAGAGTTATTAATTAAAAGACAATTCTAACTTCTATTATTGATGGAATTACTTCTTTTAGACGTCACTGAGGGAGCAAAGAAAATGACAGTGATGGAAAGAATTTTCAATATTTGCAAGACTTATGCAATGAGTAAAGACTCATGTGCTGAAGCCAGTGCTTATTTAGCATCCAAATTTCTTATAAGGTAAGGTAGTTATACCCTAACTATTACAAGTTTTAAGGTCCTTGAAGCTTTAAAAAATCATTTTAAAACGTAGTTATAAACCTTATCGCCATTGTCCACAAATTCAATTGTCATTTATAACTGGGTCCAATCCCGTTATTCTATAATTATTTAAGCCTACATTTTAATATTAAAAGGAAAGAGCGTTTAAGTAACATTAAAATAATACTGCTGTGTGTAGGCAACCTGACCTCATTAATTGATACTTCTTTGTCTTACATTAGAAGTCTTTCACAAAGTCATAATTTCTCACTTCTTGTAGGTCTGATGTAAAAGAGCTTTACATGGGCGCCTTCTTTGACTGGGCTTGTGATCTACATTCTAATCTACAAGAAGAAGAGAGCATTCACTATGGAGTATTGGCCGCAGTTGCAGCTGTATTAAAACATGGCAAAAGAGATGATCTTCTACCATTAGCCCCTAAGTTACTAGCCTGGGTAACCAATCAGAATTATCAGCAGCACAAGGCTATGTTGGTTAGGAAATATGGTGTGAAGATTGTGCAAAGAATAGGTGAGATTTTGATGTATTCTAGTTTATCTTGTAGCTAGTTCCTATAATTTTTACTAAAATCACTAACCCGCATGAGCTTTGGGATATCCTGTAATAGTAAAGTTATAAATAATTGGTATTTCCATGCTCACGCTGTGCAAACGCAAAAGAAGTGCAGTGCGGCAAATTTAGGGTGGTAAAACAAATTACTCTGTTAGTAATTTGTTTTACCAACCTAAATTTGAATGTCACTTGGACCTCATAAAAAAATAAGCTCTATTTTTCTTTGTGACAATTAGATAGTTTTACCCTTAATAAAGTATCGACGTACTGGGAATAGTTGTCAAGTGTCTAAAGCTACAAGTACGACTGTACCTAATTCTTCCTCATAATCTTTTGCTTCATCTTTTTTCGCAGGCTTAACATTCCTGCGTCCGCGCGTGGTGTCATGGCGCTACACGCGTGGTTCCCGCTCTCTAGCCGTGACATTGGGTGGAGTAGCAGCCGCTGGTGATACTGAACCCATCACCTCGCCTCCTGATGATGATGATCAGGATATACCTCAGGAGGTATGACAATTTGGATTTGATTCAAAACATTTAGTCTGGATTTGTGCCTGGTTGATGGCAATAGGCTCGCCCCCTCTTATGTGGGACCTATACATATAGGTACAATTCTGCCTAACTCTTTGGGGTTACTCTGCGTGATGCCATGAGATGTTATATTCTGTTATAATTATGTTATAAATAGGCTACCCATATTTCAATTCAATTCAATTCATTTATTAATTTTGTGAACATAGGGTAAATTATACCGATGTTTTACATAGAAATGTTGGTCCATACTACGTCCCTCCAGAAGGCGTACAAAATTGTTGAAGTAATAGGTAATATAAAAATGTAGCACTCATAGAATGAAAATAAAAATATAAAGTCTAGGTAAGTTCATCTCACAGTTTCATGCCAAACTCTAATGGCTAATAATAATATTAAAATGTCAACAAATGAAGACTGCACAAAAACAAATAAGTGTCACAAATTCTTAAACAATACCTAATAAATAAAATTTAAATAAAAAGTTATGAGAGCAACATTTTAATTATACAGACCAGAAGTTGTTATACAGTTTTGGGGCAATTGCGTATATACTATTGTATAGAAATTTGGTTTTTGTGCACAATGGGTGTATCTTATTTGAGCGTCGTTGACTTTCGACAGATTTAAATAAATACATGTTGTTTTTTACAAAGATACAGGCTTCATAGACATAAAGTGATGGAACAGTCAATATTTTTAAATTTTGGAAATGAGGCTTGCATGAGTCCGTTTGTTTAATTTTACACATAGCTCGAATACATTTTTTCTGTGCTAATATTACCTCCCCAACCTTAGTAGCATTGCCTCAAAATATAAGGCCATACCGCAAAGTGGAGCCGACATACCCATGATATGCTGTTAGGAGTGCTGCCTTATTCACGATTTTGCCTAGCATATACAGAGCATAGGAAAACTTACTTAGCTACCCACATACATGATCGATTTGAGATCGATATTTGTTTTACATCAAAGTAGGGAAGAGTAAAAAGCAGATAAAAGCCTTCATAACACTTTGCAACTTACTCTTGAATACGATTGTCATACATAGGACCAAGGGGATAGTGTGCAACAGAGGAAGCCCAATTGTAATAGAAGGATCGTAAATTCAATCCACTTCTTTTTTAGGTAGAGGACGTAGTAGAACTCCTACTATGTTCTCTCCGCGATGACGACACAGTAGTCCGATGGTCGGCCGCTAAAGGCGTGGGTCGCATCGGCGCGAGGTTGCCAGCTCTCGCGGCAGCTGACGTGTGTGACAGCGTGTTGTCGTTGTTCGCCGAGAACGAACGGGAGACAGCCTGGCATGGAGGGTGTATGGCGTTGGCTGAACTAGGTAATGTTTATAGATTCCAGATATTTTATAAAGCCGACCTCAACATAGTTGGGAAAAGGTTAGGCAGATGATGATGGAGACTGCAAAAAATAAAACCCTTCCTTTTGGTTTCGCCGTAGTCTGGTAAAGAATCATAACCTTACTGACGCAGCTGGGACAAAATTGTGTTACGAATTCATTTCTTTGCAAAAAAACAATTACGATTTCACATCAATTCACTTTGATACTATGTCCAGCTCGTCGCGGCCTCCTATCCCCCATCCAAGTGGGCAACGGCATCGCGAGCGTAGTGAGCGCACTGCGGCGCGACGAGGCGCGCGCGGCCGCGGGCGGCGGCGGCGGGCGCGCGGCGCGGGACTCGGCGTGCCACGCCGCCTGGGCCTTCGCGCGCGCGTACGACGCGGCCGCGCTGGAGCCCTACGCCGTGGCTCTGGCGAATGCCTTGATTAGTACTGCGTGTTTTGATAGAGAGGTAAGAACTCCTTAATATATACTATTTTATTCAAGCTTTATTGTCCCACTGCTGAGCGGTTTCCCCCATAATTTGCCATTCATCATTGTCTGCTGTCTATTTCTGCCAATCGGAAACGAAGGAGTGTAGGTCGTAGCGCCCGCGTTTCTTGGAACTTAATTGAATGCTACTTTTTTATACGCCTATAACGTTACCCATTGCTGGGACACAGGCCTTCCTCTCTAAGAGAGGGCGATTGTTACATAATTATTATAAAAAGAAAAGTCTAATGAAGTTAATAGTATGTTTAATTGTCTTTTGCAATAAAAAATAAAATTATCTTGTTTCTAAATTCTCCACCTTCCAGCTCATGTCATCTTTAACATTTCTATCTCTCCCTTTTTACTCATTTTGCATCGTTTATTACTTCTAAGTAACTTCCCTAACGAATATCCATATTTTTGTAAAACCTTGACACAATAGATAACTTTCTTCCCCAGATCAATTGCCGCCGGGCCGCATCAGCCGCTTACCAAGAGAACGTGGGCAGACACGGCATGTTCCCACACGGTATCGACGTACTAACTACAGCTGACTTCCAGTCAGTAGGTCCTAGGAACAACGCGTACTTAGTAATAGCCCCACAAGTGGCTTCTTACAAGGAATATACCCAGCCGCTTATAGACCATCTGGTTGATTTGAAAGTGGAACATTGGGACTATGCCATAAGAGAAATCGCTGCTAAAGCGCTTAATAAGCTGACTGATAAGGTTTGTATTCTGAACCTTTTTTAAAATAGTTAGAAATTAAAAATATAGATGGAAAAACATTTCTGCTAGATATCTCGTTCAGTGTTTTTCTCGGAGATTGAATAAGCAATCCATTTTGTTGTTGTTGTTTGGCCTCTTTCTATTCTACTTATTTTTTATGTAGGGATCCAGCTGTAACTGAAAGGATTATAAAAGAAGTCTTTATTTTAGAATACAGTCTTTTAATAAAAAGAGCTAAAAACTTTTTTTTTTCATTTAGAAAATCCTGTAAGAATAATTTCAAATTCAGAATTGTCAAAATTATAGCTAGACAGTTTTCATGTCATAATTTCATTTTCTGTGCTGCTTAGGTTAAGTAGGATTAGTTTTTATTTTATTTAACTTTTTTTAGTATATTTGATGTCGGACCTGTTTTTCCGTGCCATAGTTTATTACAAGCCGTTCACAATTTTTTGAAAATCTGTAAATCTGAAGATGCGTGATGTAAGATAGTTTATCATCCTCATCATCATTATGCATACACCGTGCGCATTAACATGGCACCTGGCTCGGAACGCAATCCTCCCCCCGCTCCCCGCGCCGCGCCCCGCCGGCGCCGTGCGGGGACGCGAGGGGAGCTCCAAATGTCATTAAGCCAGGTGCCATGTTAATGCGCACGGGTAGTACTAATCGAAACTAATATTATAAATGCGAAAGTGAGTTTGTTTGTTACGCTTTACGGCTGAACGGATTTGGATTAAGTTTAGTACATGGGTAGACCATGACCCGGTATAGGATACTTTTAATCACGGTACTACGTTTTCGTGGGATAATTTCAGACCTCCACGCAGGCGAAGCTGCGGGCAAAAGCTAGTCATATTATAAATGCAAAAAGAACTTGTCCTTCTGTCTATGTTACATTTCACGCCTAAACCACTGAACCGACCCTAATGAAATTTGACAGATAGGTAGCCAGGGACCTGGATGAGGACATAGGGTACTTTTCATCCTGCATATTTATATTTAAAACTAAATTCGGTCTGGTGAGTCCTATTAGGCCTATCGAAATCGATAAGGATGACTATCTTTAAAATATACTTGTATTAAATACAAAATACACGCAGATGAAGTCACGGGCATCAGTTAGTTCACCTCAAATCAATCTGTCTAGCCTTTTCCCAACTATGTTGGGATCGGCTTCTAGTCTAACCGGATACAGCTGAATACCAGTATTTTACATGGAGCGACTGCCTATCTGACCTCCACAACCCAGTAACTGGGCAATACGATACTCCTCACTCGCATCAGATAGTTCACCTATAAAATTAAAGCTTGACTCCAAAGTTATTATGTGTTAGATCCCTGATTACGTGGCGACGGAAGTGCTTCCTAAGTTGGTGAAGAAGACCGAGTCTATTGACCTGAATGTACGACATGGAGCTATTCTTGCTATCGGCGAAGCTATCTATGCACTGTCCCAGGCTAAACTGCCAAATGGTAAGCTGTCTACTGTGTTTTTTCTTTACAAAAATTATCATAAGACCCAAACTGTCAAACTTTTATTGGTTGAATACGAGTCTTTTGGCTAATTTTGAATGTACGTTTTGTCTTTTTATTTTTTTGTTGTAATCTGCGTTTTGTTTGTGCAGAATAAACAAATTTTCTTTCTTTCTATCACCAGTAGGAATGTTGCAAGTTTTTTGTGTATTTATAAAAGAGTTCATTTTTTATTTGGCACTTGCATCCATTGGAACTACTTTTCCATTGAATTCGCTGCTGTCTGAACAAAATAAATTCGTTCAACACTTCCACGATTTATTTAATGTGATTGCATTGCGAGTGCATTTTTCTTATGGGCCATTGCCAGTCCATGGACCATTTGTTCGAACATAATTTTTAACCGATTTTAAAAAAAGGAGGAAGATTTCTCCGTGATTTTTGGGACGATTTACGTGTTTTTTTTTTCATTTAGACATAGGAATATAGGAAGCTCAGTGGTTCCATATAAATTTTATTAACTTTACTTGGATAGTGTTTGATTAAGCTTCAATAATACGTATTTTAGTAATGTGTTTGTTTTAAATGATATTAAACTTCCAGTCATTGTTGTTGACATAGCACGTAGTGGTATACTAACTTGTACGGTAGGCCATGCTTGGCGGTACCATAACAAACAAAAAAATACAAAAAAGGAGAAATAAAAAACCTTACAGACATTTTACATTATCTTTAAAGGCAAGACCGCCGACTCGCTGATATCGCAAGAGGTGTCGGTGTCGGTGCGCGGCCTGGTGGCGTCGCTGCGCGCGCGCCGCCAGTTCCGCGGGCTGGGCGGCGAGCTCATGCGCCAGGCGTGCTGCCACTGCGTCGCGGCGCTGGCGCGGGCCGACGCGCCCTATCACGGACACCCCATTATTGGTGACATATTTTTAAGTGCTCCTGTAGAAATAACCATAATTTAAACCTTAACTCAATGGCATAAAGGTCATATTACCAGCGCTTGTGTTTTATGTAGACTGTTCAACTATTATAAAAAAAAATAAAGTGTGTTTGTTGGTCTGCTAGTTTGACCTTCTTCCACGCAATAACAAATCAAACAGATTTTTGCATGAATATAGTTTACAAGCCCGTGACAGCAGAGAATGTTCGAATCACTAATCTAATACTATGGTAACAATCCTTTTTTTTTACAACATGTATGCATAGTGTACAAGATTTTTGCTTGAATTAAAGTAATAAGTCCTAGAGGTTTTCATCTGTAGAGAAAAAAATGCACTGCTCTTTGTGGTCTTACAAAGATACATAAACTCACGCCTTCCAGAATACAACTACAGAACAGAGTTTGTTTTCCTGCTACGATCCTTAAATACTCATTTTGCCTCTTTTACGAACAAAAAACCGAACTATAAATTAATTTCTTCCTGTGACTTAAAATTACTCATAAACTACTTACAATAAATATTTTTCTAATCAATTTCTCACTATTTCCAGACGAATGGCTCAGTCTAATCGAAGAATGTCTCTCACATGAAGTCCAAGTCATTCGGGAGAAGGCGATCTACGCGCTCCCTCTAGTGTTCGACCACTACTTACGTGACGACAACTTGAAGTACGGCGAGCTGACTGCTAAGGACAAACGCAAGCAACTGATGGATAAGTACTGTGAACAGTTGAGCAATACTGGAGTTAATGGGCTGGTACTGAGGATGGGATATGCCAGGGCTGTTGGTAAGTATTTTCGTGGTAATTTTACAGTTATGTGTTATGCTTGCCGAGGCGAATCTCGCCATTATTTTACTCGAGGTTATCAAACTAAATCCTCACCACTATCGATATTCAATTAGACATCCTCAACTTATGAGTAATGTATTTGGGTTTCTAATATTTAATTCAAAATTAAGTATAATAAAATGTTAAATGTTATAATAGACTGTGCTAGAAATGCATAGTGGAGGAGGGAAGGATTATACTTCTTTTAAAAATGTAATGAATCTTAATTTCCAAAATAAAATGGAATACTGTTCAATTTAAACCCATTCGTTCCGGTTCGTTGGGTCGTCAGAAGCCCGAAAGTCTTGAAAACCAGTCTTACCAAGGGGTATCGTGTTACCCAGCAAGTAAGGAACAGGCTAGGCAGTTGAGCTGATGATGACTGCTCAATTTAAATCTTATACACTAAACAAAAACGCACTGTGGTTGGATTATACTTGTATTCTAAAAAATTGGGGCAAAATAGTGCTAACTACTCAGTTTTCTTACACATTCTTTTTTTCAGGTTCCCTCCCAAAATTCGTTCTAACAGAACACCTACCTATAGTGATCCAATCACTAATAAAATGCACGAAGCTGACGGAAGGTACTCAGAAATGGGCCGAAGGACGTCGCGACGCAGTCGTCGGTCTCACCGAAGTTTGTCAAACTCAAGGAATAGTTGGAGGGGTCGAGAATTATGTGGAAGAGATTGTAGCAGCTTTGTTGGACTGTCTGTCTGAGTATACCATTGACATGAGGGGCGATATCGGCGCGTGGGTCCGGGAGGCTAGCATGACAGGTAAGTGGCTGTAAAGGTATTGGGTCACGGTGTGGGATGGATTGGTTTCTTTGGTGGCTGCGGTACGAGAATGGAACCACAGCCCCTACATATAAAGTGACAGTCCTACCACACGCCGCGCCGATTACCTAATTGATAACGTGTGTGTAATGTGTTATATTTATGGACTTGTATTATATTGATTTATCTATGTGTGGGTATATATTAAAACAATCCTGTAGAACTTTTTTTAAATCTCTTACGGTTTACGCGGCGCGCGCCAGTAAGGCTCCTTAATGAATTTAACACCTAAACCTTCTTCATGAATCACCCCGACCATTGGTGAAAACCGTTTGAAAATCCGTTCGGTAGTTTTTGAGTGAGATCAGACAGATAGACAGACGGGGTCGAAGATCGATTCGTTGTTATTTACGCATAAACATTTCAATCACAAGTATTATTCCTTACATCTTTTTCGTTTCTGCGCAGGACTCCTGTCGATCTGCCGCCAGTGCGCTATTGAAGCTCCTCAGCTGAACTCTCCGCGAGTAGTCAAACAGATCATGTGCGGCGTGGCACAACAAGCTGTCGAGAAGATAGACCGCACGCGCGCGCATGCCGGCAGGATATTCACGTCTTTGATTTATAAGTAAGAATTTTTATATTTATTTTTGTATACTAGCGGCCCGCCACTGGTTCCCAGTTTTTACAACTTGACAAAACATCGAAATTTCTTTATTATAATGTAGGTAAGTTTGATATTTATAAATCTTCACATAAACCTTCCGGAATAAATTCTCAAAATAATGGTGAAAAACGCAACACAATCCGTTGCGTAGTTTAGAAGAACGATGCGGTCACACAGACTGACAGGAAAAGCGATTTTAAATAATTATGCTATTATGTATAGATGTGTATTCATTTTATGGGTCTCATCATCTGCGCTGCATCGAAATTTGGTGACTCTGCGTTCGGTCAGAATAGCAAACTAGTCTGTTTCAACGATGGCTTCAATAAAACTTCATGTTTTGGCGACTCGCTTCTTTTGAGCGCGAAAAGCGAGTACATCGCTGATTGCTTTTGCTAAAAGTATAATGTCTAGTAAGGCCCTAAATGATACTAAAGAATTGCAGGCTAATATAATAAGAAAAGTTTCGACCCTTCTCACAATTGTGACATACTTTTTGTTGCAAAAATATTCACCCAGTCATCCAAGACCTCACCGCTGTACCGCGCCATAGGAATGGAAAGGAAAGAAAACAATCAAAACAATAATTTTCTTTCCCACAGTGATCCACCAATATCAAACATTCCGCATCACGACGCACTAAAACGCATCTTTCCCTGCGAAGAGGTCGAATTGAAACCAACAAAAGAGATTGATGACATTGATCAGCCAATCACGAGCGAGAACTCCAACGTGGTACTGTGGCTGTTCCCTGGACATACTATGCCGAGATTTGTGCAGCTGCTGAACTATCCAGACTATAGGTACAACGTTATAAAGGGGTTGGTCGTCAGTGGTGGCGAGTTGACTGAGAGTTTGGTATGTACTTTTTTATTAAATTAGCTAGATGATTTGATAAAAATCATCGAATCATTTTTTTTACGCTTTATCATTTTAATGATACCCATCATATATGTGGAGTTTTGCTAGCTAGTATAATTGTAACTTGTATTGACCTTTTTTGGCTCGAAACGCGTTTGTCCAGCAGTGTGACACAAAAAAAAACTGGTCGGCAAAAATGCCAACAGCTTATCTTGTGGAAAGTGGTGTAGAACTTGTGGAAGTCTTGTGGGGAAGGGTTTGCCGACAATGTGAACTCAAGTAACTAAACGAGTACCCGTTTTCAACTCAACTAATTTCAACTCTAGGCAAAACCTAAATTAATGTATAGATAAAAACGTGCTATTGGATTTTCGACTTGCGCTAAACCGAGGGTTGTAAATCCAACGTGCAATAATATTAGATGTCGCCTAATGTTAGTGAAAAATTTCAGTAGTTCTCATAGTTCCGTTTTTTCAAGAGCCGTCATACCCTTCCTCCCCTTCCCCTCTTCCCGTGCTCCCCCTCCCCCTTCCCTTACCCTTCTTTCTTCTCAAGGTAATGTTACGTGTCGGCAGAAATGGTAGTTGTACTTTAATACCTCCATGCATAATGCATAATCAGCCTATAATGTTCCCACTGCTGGGACACAGGCCTCCTCTCTGTGAGAGGGAGCGGGCCGTAATCCACCACGCGGGCCCAGTGCGAGTTGGTAGATGTCACATGTCTTCGAATTTTTGGTTCTAAGACATGCCGGTTTCCTCACGATGATTTCCTTCACCGTTTTGAGAGCAGTGGCGATGAAATAATTTAAATAGTATTATTTTGTTCACAGGTAAAACACACAACTCAGTCTCTCTACGCTTATCTGAATACTCTGCACAGCGACAAAGAAATGCTGAAATCTATCTGTGACACTATCATCAAAGTTTTCGCAGACAACTTGCATGTCAAGAGGATTACTGGACCTATCTTTAATTTCTTGGATCGGTTGTTGAGTTCAGGTAAGATTTAATACTTTTGTGTATAAACTGTAGGAACTCCCCGGCTAGATAGACCAGAGACAAAAAGTAGACGGATGTCAAAGGTAAAGCTGTGTTGTTGGGGCAACTTAGAAGAGACTTGTCTAGATGTAGCCAGCATTAACCCAAGTTGTTTATAGTTTGCGCTCGCCGCTGTACCGTGCCTACGGAACGCGCGCGGCTCGCGGGCGGCATGCGGCGCTCATTCGTCAACGCCGCCGCCCCTCACCGCGCATTCCTAAGGCGCGGTACAGCGTTGAGGTCAAACTATAGCCAAATTTTTACCAATGTTTTTCAATTTAGAAACAAAACTACACAGAGAGGATCCACATATTTATTTTCACAATAATTTAGTATCGGTACTTGTCAACTAATGAAAATACAGATGTACAGTTAGAAAAGCTAGCCAGCTCACAGTGGGGGTTGCTTGTAAAATAAGTTCCAAACATTTCTCGTGTAAATTTTAAAGAACTCCTGTAAATTATAATTAAATGGATTTTCAGCTTCAGCAGATTACGGTGCTCTGATCACCAATTGCCTGTCATACACAATTATCTTTATGTTGTTTTGTTTGCTCCTGAACATTCGACCTTATGAACTGGTGTTAAGATACCGGGTGAAACAACCGAGAAGAATTTTATTCAAGTTTGCTCTTATTTTTTTTAGGTTCCATTTCGCCGATACTAGACGATCCTGAATCGACCTTTGCCATGGATATATTGAAGCATCTACAGTTAGAACTGCGTGGAGGGAAGAACATTTACAAACTCTTGGATTCCATTAACGTTCTATGTCAGTTAATTCAGGTAATATTATGACTGCTTATTATATTATTTTGTATTTTTTTAAATTAATTGGTAATGAAAACCAGTAACACGCTTAATAAAATACATAAAATTCTTAAACTAAAATAACAAACGTGACTCACATCATTGTTCACGTAATAATAATAAAAAAATTAACATAAAAAGTAAAGGATTGTGGTTAGTTTTCTTTGTAGATATAATAATAATATAATATTAGTGTAACGTAAATTAAAAAGAAAATTTCTTCATTTGCACCACGTCTCAAATGAATACAGATGGTTCATTACGAAAAATCATTTAAATAAAAAGCGACTCTTTCTACGTCACAATAAAGTGCAATTCAGGTCGTACAGCCATAATTACCTACAGTTATATTCACATAAAAGTTGCCTCTCTTTCTATCGCGTAAATCTTATATCTTCTAACTACGTTACGCGCACTGAATTGGCCGGACAAGACGAGCCCGCCGCGTACTTGTAGCTTCATAACTAAAATGTGCAGTGAATCATCTGTATTCATCTGTTGTGTACTCATGATAATGTACACAGAAGCTAGTAAACCTTATAAATATTTTTTACATTTAGGTGGGAGGCGTAGTCTGCAGCAAGTCTCTAGGTCAGCTAGTGATCTACCTGTGCTACGCAGACCGCTACGTGCGACGATGTGCCGCCGCGCGGTTGTATGAAGCGCTTACTTTGTATGGTGACGTGTGCTCGGTACCGCAGGATAATATCGACCAGGTAACACTGTCATACCTATGCGCTTAGATTAACAAAACGCTAGATATAGTACGTAAAAAATCATATTCAAAAATATCCAAGAACTGGAAGTCATGGATTGAGGGACTTGCCCAGCAGTGGGATGATATGATGATATGAGAATAACAGGAAGTTTGTTTTCTTTTAAATCAAAGTGCCAGTAAATGGTTTAATAGAAATAAATGCTTTGCGTTTGATTTTGATACAACAACCTGCTAACAAAAAGGACCCGTATTGCTATCAATTTACGGCTCAATATCAAATAATAAATCGCGTTTTGACTGCCGAACCCTTCGTGACTGCCGTTTTTGACGCGTCGATGAGGGTGTGGGGTGACCAAAAAATGTAAGGAGGATGGAAACTGATGTCCCAATCCCGTGAAAAACTACGGTTTATTCGCCTTCGTCAGTTTTGTATGGCCCACTATGGAAGCTTGTTGACAGACATGTTTCTTCGACGGCGCGGTTTATACTCAGTCCCGAAAAAAAATTGTGCCGTGTTTAAGTGGCCTTATTCTTGAGTAGGCATTAACTCTGAATAGACGCTGCGTTAATGCGTTGATGTTGCGCTAGAGTCGCGTAGACTACATTGTTAATGAGAAATATACTACATACAGGGTGTAAGGGTGATGACTTAAATATAGAAACAAATGACCGAGTAACAACAAAAAAATACGTTATTTTCATTAAAAGATTTAAAAAAGTTACTATCCGACACCGTGCTCGCAAGCGAAACAGCTGATTGACTGAGGGAGGGGTCGCGCTCGTGGCCATTCAGGTCATGTCCCGTGACCCCCACTCGTGTTGAGACGCAAGTTCATTGCCCTAGCGCAATACTCGAGTGGTAAAATGTAATTAAGAAAAAAAAAGTCGTCGTTTTGCATTGATTTTATGTTCTATAAATGACATCAAACCACTGGTTTCAAGGATAACGGTGTTTACCCTAACACCCTGTATATATTATTATTCATCGATCTTAAACTAAGGGTCAGTTCAGACCGCGACGTGAAGCGACGCGACGCTGAAGGCACTTTTAACAACTATCGAACTTATTTTCTTCACGAAAAGGTATAAATTCAGTGCGAGTGTTGACACGTGCTGCGCAGCGCGAGTACCTTATTGTGTTGTAAATAATTCGATATTGTATCGGATCATAAAAAATTGCGCGTCGCGTCGCGTCTCGGTGTGAACTGACCCTTACAGTGCAAGAGGGCTGAGTTTAAGTAATGTTTGTAATTACTTAGAAATATTTCACATGCAACGACACGTGCCTGTCTGCTATATCGGTCCCAGAAGCACAAAAATAAAGAACGTGCACATGCACATAGATCGTTGTGATTATATACCTAACAACAAACAGTAATATTTTGACTCACCAAAATATATAGTCGCCGATCAAAAGGTTAAACGCAAAAAATGGCGCATTGTTTTTGTATTCATTTTTATTTACGTAATCAAAATATAAATTGCGTATATAACTTACATTTGTTATGTAATGTGTCAATGGCTGACGATAAGAAAATCTTTAATAATCAATATATATTTTTACCGCGACTTTGAAAAGGAGACCCTTTAACATTTAAAAGACTTTGGGACCCTGGGAATGTAACAATTACAACTTCAAAATCATCGGCATCATGTAATTATTATTTTTTGTAATTACACCCTTTTCAATAGTAATAACATAACGTTTCCCCCGACGGGTTAAGGCTCATTTTAAATTGTCGATAGGGCTCGTACTTCTTAATTTTTTTTGAGACTGGGAAATCATCAAATGACATCTCCCGCTCTGGGCGGAGCGGAAGGGCGTGTCAGACTTTTACTGACTAAAACCCACCCGTGTTCCTTCAATTGCCTGTTGCCAAGGTCCCGGTATCCCTTTTGGACTTGCGGACTTGCGGACTGCGGGAGATTTCTGTAAAGCATACCGTAGGGAACGATAGCGGTATATGGAGAACCTGCACCGCACGATTGGCAGTTGCTTTGAAGACTCATTTTCATTGGGTGTGAGCATCCGCACACTTTTTACCGACCGTTAAATTTCATTGGTCGCTAGGCCTGCTACGCATATTCCATGCAAACGGTGTACCGACCGCGTAATCAACTTAATTTTTGTCTTTCATTAATCACTACCCTACCATGCTGTATATCGACCGAGTTATCGACTAATGAAAATGAACCATTAGGTAGACGTGTACCTATGAAAGGTAGCATAGGTACGGGGTAACTTCACCTCTTGTCAATTTCACCAGTTATTTTTAAGTCCCATGTACTATGGGGCGATAGAATAGTAATATTTTCAAGTTTTCTTACATAACATTTCTTTTTCTCAGATAATGTCAGTCCTCGCTGAAACAGACTGGGAAAAGGAGGTATCCGAACTTAGGCCCATCAGGAATGAACTATGCGACCTCATGGACATCAAACAACCAGTCATGAAACAAAAGGCGGGCGCTTAAGTTATATCAAACTAGTAATACGGTACCAACATATTATACTAACGCTTGATAGTAGCTTTATTGTAGAATACATGATTAGGGAACGGATTATTTTATGACTAGCTGTTACCCGCGACGTTGTCTGCGATTCAGGAGGAAAAGTCTATGCCTATGTTCTTCTCCAGGTCAAGGTCTACCCTTGTCCCAAATTTCATCCAAATCTGTTCAGCCGTTTTAGCGTGAAACATACTTTCGCAGGTATAATATTAGGCTATCGGGTCTTTTTCTTTTGGCTGTCTTGTTACAGTTTAGGTTGTGTTCTGTAATCAGTATTCAATTGAATATAGTATTTTTATTTACGACTAGCTTGCGCCAGTGTCGTGGCCTGATATCTTTATAATTATAACCTATATTACTCAGTGATAATTTAGCAATCTACTGGTGAAAGGATTTTTAAAATCGGTCCAGTAGTTTGTGAGTTTATTCATTACAAACAAAAATATAAATCTTTTCTCTTTATAATATTAGTGTAGAAATTCACCTTCTTGATTTGGACTGATCTTTGAACATATCAATTTAGATAAAAGTCTAGATCTGAAGATTTGCTAAGTCGGTACGAAATAGCGGTGTAATATTAAAAATATTATTGTATAAAATGCGAAATGATTCTGCACATTACATTTGTTCCTCTGTATGATGCAAATGTTTCACAATTTTCATGAATATTTCAGCAGTTTTTGTCTGCAAATAATCCGGTATCTAATGATGATTGCAAGTTGGCTGCATATTATTCACTTTTTTATTGCTAAAGAATTATTAACTTGCTAATGTGATAATAAAACGTGCTATGAACTTCTGTATTAAGGTACGTTTTTACTGACCGAGATCTTGAGCGAGCTAAGATTTGTTTACGATCTAGCGAATGAATGTCTTGCCGGAACACAAGCTGATTCTATTATGTCTCGTTATTGACTGTTATACAGGGTGTAAGAGTAAACACCGTTGTCACTCAAACCATGGGTAGTTCACTTAAATATAATAATAAATGACGGAAACCAACAAAAAAAAACGTTATTTACATTAATGCTCGGTTCCTATAAAGATAAACGAATCGTTTTGCTTACCAATGGTCGCATTTTTTATGGCCAAACAGGGCAAATAAATAAATTCGTAAACTAATTTTACCTGTGATATCTACTTCTATATGGAAGGGTCTACTATGCAAAGCTATGAGGTTTTTGCTTCATTATTGGTAAAGATACAAGAGTCTTGATTTTAACCATAACGGTCCGTAAATTATAGGAATCGGCCATTAAAAAAAAATTAAAAAGTTACTATAAGACACCGAGCTCGCTAGCAAAACAGCTGACTGACTGAGGGAGGGGTCGCGCTCGCGGCCGGTCAGGTCACATACCACATCCCCCGCCCGTGTTGAACGCAAGTTCGTTACCCTAGCGCATAGGTGAAAGGGCGAAATGTATTTTTTTTTTTAAAGAAAAAAAGTCGTAATTTTCCATTTATTTTACGTTCTATAGATGACACCAAACCACTGGTTTCAAGGAAAACCGTGTTCACCCTAACACCCTGTATACTTGTAAATAAAAGCAGAAACTGACCGACGGACATGTCAGCGCACAGCTAAGGTTTAGCAGGGTTTTTAAAAATTTAACCCTTAAGGGGGTGAAAACCCGGTGATTTTGTTTGTTTAAAAAATCTTATTTCATGGGTTAATTAATAAACTTGACACGAATACTTATCTAAGTAAATAATAAAGTTTGTCATTTTAAGTGCTTTAAACTACACCTCGAAGGGGATGGAGGGTTGTTGAAAAATTTAGGGGAAAATATCAAATGAACGCGGTCGATTTCGCAGTAAAAGTGCTAGTTTGATATAAATTTGTTCTTGCTCGTTCCGTCGTATCCTGAAGTAACGCTTTTTCTTTTAATATCCGATCAAGAAACGTGTTTTGATTAGGATAAACTCCATTCGCAAAGTAAGCTGTTTTTTAACATTTCTTCAAAACAGAATATTCCTAGATCCAGCCAGTGAAAACGTACTTTTACAGAAATATGAGATTCATATTTTTATCCAGCTTATCAGTAACGACATTTGACACTATAAATGATATTTTAACACGTTGTCAGATAATGATTTGAACACGTTTTGCTAATTTGTGATAACTACGAGATTCTCACTTAAATGTATTGGTTGATCTTGATATGAAATGATGCATTTATGTTACTCAATGTAATATTCTAATAAACGTATCTATTTATTTATATTTAGTTTTATTTACAATTATTTTTAGCCTACGATAGAGTATAACACATGTGGGTTTAAAGCAACACTTTTGAAGCAATATGACATGACATGAATTGATTTCAAAAGCAAATCAGTGGATATTTCCTTTTTAACCAAGAACTTGTAGTTGTGATGGATCCTGTGGCGCGTCTGCGATGAGGTTCGACCAAAAACTACCGTAGTTCTTCAGAACAGTGCCTCTGTAAACAAACATGTTATTGTAAATCTTACTCATGCAAGTCATACAAGGAAAAAAATAGTAATAGGGAATGTTTACAGAATCGTTGAGATTACATGGGACAGCGAGACAGATTGTTGTTTAATCCGAGATGACTATTAAAGCTTCGCTGTGTTTACTTGTCCATGCGTGCATATCGTGCGTCAGAGGACTTGAAATAAATTAGTCTGTTGCATTATCTGCCTTAGAATTATCGGTTACAGGAGGTTTTAACTATGGTTTCACCTGCTAACGTCATTCACTAGATTCTATGATATTGATGATGATACATTACGTCAAATTGTGTAGAATCTATGCATCCATAGGCAATACGAAACAAATGTAATTGTATACCAAATTATTTGAAATCAGGTACGTAGTTAACATAATAATATAATGGGTGTAAAAAGACTTAACGAAGCCGAAAGTCACTTGTTATTCCCGTCATTGTGATCATTTTTTGTTCTGGATCATACCTGGGAACCTTCTGGTTACGGTGAAATTGAAGGTCAAAGTTCTTTTTTCATTTTCAATTTTTAAATGTAAAAACTTAATTTTAAATACCCCCACAAACACTGACCCCTGTGCCAAATTTCATCCAAATCTGTTCAGCCGTTTTATCGTGAAAGCGTAACAAACAAACTCACTTTCGCATTTATAATATTAGTTAACACATTATTAATCGTATAACAAGTGCAAAGAACATAAAAATTACGTTTAAGGAGAGAGATAGTACTTTTTTTAAATACCTAATGGCAGGCAAAGGCAGAGGTACCAGCAAATACTAAACTATCTCGAACTTTAGTTTTAAGGGCGAGGACAAATATGTATATGTCTATAGGAGAAGCCTATTCTCATCTATCAGCCATCCAGTCTTTAGATTTCTACTAAGAATTTTAACAAGAAATCTGACAACGTTATTATTATTTTTCAAGCGTATGCACTGCATTTGACCTATTACACCATTAACACACTTGTTGAATCTAGTTTTATTTTACGACAATCTTCCTCGGGTTATCACTTGTAAGATAAGCTTGTGAAACACCCAAGGTACGTTTCAATATCATAAAAAAACTTGCTGATTAATGTTCAATAATCGACATTATTACAAAACTGTGTATCATATAAACATGGTCATTATTCAAAACGCGCAAGTCACCGGATGGCCGACATCGCAATTACTTCAGAATAATAAATTCAAGGCTAATTATGTCTACGTTTTAATTAATATGATCTAGCGTAGTATGATCATTCTCGATTGATACACATTCTACGTGGTCGGGGTTTATCTTAAAGGTCAATTTACGTTTAACTAATGATCATGACAGCTCATTGATGTTACGCAACTGCACATAAATGTATCTGCAGTGAAAGGAGCAGTGCTATTAGGGCATATGGGTCAACAACCTCATTATCACACTTTGCCTCAAAATCCAAGTATGGCCCGATTTAAGTACTTCCAATTAACTTGTTTGTATTAGTATGACGGCTATAATTAAATCAAACGATTTCAAAACATCCTCGGAAGATCGTAGGGCTTTGAAGTTTAGATGCGTCCTGCATTTATAGGTACTTACGACATATTTTTAGTTTACCTAGCAGTGAGCCTTTCCGGTGAAATGTTCATGTTTCGAATACGTACCTATATTTTGAATAACTAGATTTCAAACGATTTTTTACAAAGTTTTTCTAAGTAAATATAATATCTATCCTAAAAACTTGTTAATTTTGACGGCTATCTTCGGTCAGTTTGATTGAATTTTAAAAGTTTTCATTTTGTTACTTTTTTCCTCTTCCTGTGTCCTAACAGGGTCCATATAATTTATACCTAGCTTATAAGCCTTTTGTAACATCTATCATACTTTATGGAACGTTATAAATAAATGAATATCGATTCCTTACAAAAGCGTACTAAAACTTACGTGAAATAAACCCTTCCTTGGCTATCAGGCGGCGCTCTCCACAGTAGCGTAGCCCTAGTCTTGAACTCAGGGTCGCCGTGTGTGATGGACGAACATTCTGGATGCACGGTGGTGTTGGGGGCAGGTTCCCACGCGCCGATCCAGTTGTCATGCTCAACTGATCGCGCTTGAATGAAGAACCCTTTGAATGGCTCCGATCCTTCTATTGTTACTGGAAATTGAGGGTTTCGATTTTAGCGTAATTTATTTATATAACACTTCAAGCGCACAAATGTAGGTATAGGTACTTTACAGTCAACCTTCGGGTGATGCAGAGACAAACAGTGGTTGGTGTAGTTACGAGAATTGAGGAATTTATATTAATTCCAATTTTCAATGAAGATTTGTGAAATTTTCTAAACATTCTAGGTTTTTTTAAGTTTTCTACGTATTTTTTAAGTGTATAATGTTCGGCATCTTATATGATACCTTCATAAGCTTTAGTGCTGCAGCTGTACCTAAGTGACACATAGGTACCTACTCTTTGCCCTAAAAGCCATTGGCATTGGTAAGCATACACGTTTACGCTAGGTACATTAGAAGTTTTTTTTCATTAGATAGATTTAATTTTGAACCCTAAATTGATTCGCGACGAGACATTTAAAAACCAAAAATTTTAATACTACAAGAGGTAACACACAAATTAGGGTTCTTTCATCATTCGTTACCTACTTACCCCCAACCCTTTAAATCCGCAGCTGTTCATACATTTTTCAAGATCTTATTCTGTTACCCTGTACTCTGTACCCTGTTACCCCAATTCGTTTGGGGACAAACCGGTCGAGCCACCATAAGCCGTCTGACCTACAATACCATACGCATACGGTTTGCGTAATCGAACTTGTGAGTATTACGCACTCGTTGCCCACCGGTAGATTTTATCAATGAACGCTGTACTTTATAGTAACTTTATCGTCTGATCTTGTTATATCCGTTTTATTATTTTGTAATATATAAGTATTAGAATTGGTTGCTTGCAACAATAATTAGGAGATACGAAATAACGAATGAAAGTTTACATGTTGGGATTGTGAAACGAATATATTTAAGTATATGTTTGAATTGATGGTTTGAATGAAATATCGAAGCAGTGTGCGTGTGCCGACTTTAAATAATTGGCTTTCGGCAATAGATTCTTTTAAATTATCACAACTCGTCTGAAACCACTCTGAATGCTCCCTAGGCGAAAGCTTGTATCAAGCTTTCAATATACACTTCTCATCAGAAAAATCGAAACACCTTGCAAGTTTATGTTTTGTCAGGATTATCAGAAAAATGTGTATATAAAAACGGAAATGTTTCGATTTTTCTAATGAGAAGTATATATTCATTTTAATTTAGTTATTGTATTAGGGTAAACAAACAACTGTAAACAGGGTTAAATTAAATTGACTGGCGAAACTTCACAAACATGTCTGGTATGGATATAAAATTATGAAAAGTATTAATTTCTTCCTCTATCCTCGATTAATAAAAAGCTTTGAGACAAATCATAGAAAACTAACAAACATGTGTGGCATTTATCAAGTAAAGATTTTTATAAACTTTATTTATGATAAATAAATAAATAATAATAAACTATGAATTAGGTAAGTTTATGACATGATACCTACAGTAAGTACCGTCCTCGGATACGACTTCCACCTAAGCTGATCGATTTAATAATCATTGGTGCCGATTCCCTTGTTCACAAACTAAACTAAATTTAAGTTCAGTTCATCTTTTTCTTTCTATTTCATTATGAAAAGGACAGAAGATAAATTTTAGTTTAGTCCTGTCAAATTAATCAGCGGCTGACGTAAATTGACGTAATTTTAGTAGGCAAGTTTTTAATCGCGTCTAAACTTGTTTGGAGTAGTGACAGTTTGACAGGACTAAACTAAAATTTATCTTGTGTCCTTTTCTTAATGAAATAGAAAGAAAAAGATGCACTGAACTTAAATTTAGTTTAGTTTGTGAACAAGGGAATCGGCACCATTATCTACAGCTCGATTTAGCCTCACTTTGATTGTATTTCCCGACTTACCAATCTCATGGAAATTCCTCCTGATAGGTATTGTTTACCTATCAAACTATTCATGAGAATAGGCGGGTAGAAGGTTCGTTCGGGAGGAGAAGTTTGAAGCTACAGCCGGCAACTAAAGTCGATTAAATCTGTTACTTTTAGATATAAAACTCGAAATCATAATTACAAAATGTTAAATTTTTTTTAATAGTGCAATTTTTGTAATTGTGAAATTGTAACTTTTGTTGCTAACCGTATCTAAAATATAGGTACTTCGGGAATTAACAGAAGTAGCATTGGTCAATAACCTAAATTTCAAAGTTAGATCTTAATCGCACACCACAATACGTACGAATTATCACCCTGACTAATCTTGACAACAACAACAACAACATAGTATCAGACAATAATGAGAAAAGTGTATTCACCTGTGACCGGAGTATTTGGCCCGTAAACTAACGCCGATGCGGCGACCCGGTACGGCAGAGTGGACAAGGGTTGTGTCCTATGTTGCCCATGATTAGGCTGATTAGCACGGCTCTTCACACACGTGTCTATCGGCGCCCCGTCCGGGAAACTTTGCACACCCCAGCACAAAATTAACCCTAACATTAACTTTATCAACATTTTGAGTCTTATGTTCGTTTTTACGTTTGATTTGAAAGGTAACACTGCACACCTCGCGCTCGACTGTGCGTGAGCATGGTGCCGCACTCAGTTTTGTAAGCCGAGTTCGAAAGGATCTAGATCTTTGTACAAGTTGATAGATCAATTAATGTTGTAGGATGTAGAGGTGTGCCGAAATAGGCATATCGTTACTGTGATTGCACACATGACGCATGTTAAATGACCTGGTGAGAATGAAAATTGAAATAAAATTATCTTTGAATCATACATTTTTTACTATATAATACAAATACGACTGGTTACATTAGCTGTTATTAACTAAATTTTATATGAAGTTCTCTTCATTCAGCGTACACAGACTTCAGTACATAATGAAATATATATTTAATGGCTGAGAAGCAGTGCATAAAATTAGCATCAAGCTGTTGCACAAAAATTTGTGACTCATTTTGCTAAAGTTATTTGTTAGATTATTTATTAGTTGAGTTACCAACAAGTCGTGAGTTTAATTAATATCGAAACCGAAATTTTAATGTGTTTATGTTGGGCGATGTACAAAAATAGTTGTGTAGTTCTGCTGATTTCGATTAGGAAATGACGATAAAAATATTATCATGAACAATGTTCAGACATCTAATTCTATAGATAGATATAAAAACAAAGGTGATTTCATGATAATGTTAACAAGGTGTAAGTAATTATTCCTTTAAAAATACAATTCTATCTCCATCGGGCCTGTTTGGTGCAAGAACGTCCGGGTCTAATGTAGCTTTGGCTGCAGTATCCGTGGTTTCGATGTATTGCATTATCTCATCGAGCATGTTCTCACAGGCATCGTATTCAGCATCATCTTTCGTTTTCATAGGGACGGGTTCTTTTTCAGGATCAATCTCTTTCTTAACACCTACATAAGGTGAATAATTGCTATATTCCAAACAATTCCAATTTGCAATTATCTGATCAGAATTATTTTCTCGAACTTCAGAAATGTCGCGTAATTTGGAATGGTTCGGATATTTCTTCTCTAAATATTTTGTTTCGTAATCATTCAAGGAATTGTTGTAAACGCTACTGGATGGTGATGAAACGCACTGGATCCAGTCATGGCAATTGATCGAAACGCTTGAAGCATTCGTGAAGCCGTAGTAATCTTCTACTTTGCAATCTCTGTTAGCTATGAAGCCGGAATCGTTGTCCAAATCCGACCTATCTAGAGAGTCATATCCTTCGTTAGTCACACCATTTTTGATGGTTTCGTAGACTGGTTCTAAGATCTCGGCCAGTCGTTCGCTGGCCTGTATTGATATGATTTCAGCGACATGTAACTTCGGTCTTATATTAGCGTATTGGTCTTTGGCGTCGTCTGACGGGCTAGGCAGAGCGGTACTGCAGGTAATTCTTCTTTCGGAATTTATGCCCATACTCATTCTAGGGTACACGGAATCTCCTCTAATTCGGGACACTACTGCATTTTCTGTTTTTCTGTATGTTGCTTTGATTAACGCGTGGACCTGGAAGAAACGGAATTCGTACCATTAAATACCTTTTACAAATCTCAATATAAAATACAATAGACGTAGATATATTTAGTAACCTATTCCGCTTAACTATTCTTCAAGAGTCATAAAATACCCTGTATCAAATCGACACGTGTTTCACCTCTCAACGAGGCATGCTCAGGATGATGATTGACCAGTCGCAAACCAGAACACGACGTGTTGCCTTGCCACACCGAGCGCTGGACGCAGAGTGAATCAAATCTCAATATTATAATTATATGATCATGAAGATATTGAAATCGTAATCGTACCTCCTTGTTAACGTAGCAGTAAAGTAGAGCCACGATAAGTCCCTGCAGCCCTTCGACGGTGTACGACGCGTAGTAATAGATCTGTTCTTCAGTGCAGTTAGAGGTGGATGGCCTGAACGCAGTCAGCAGGAATTGTGTTCCAAATAGTGGCATCAGGAACAATGTTGCTTTAGCTGTGCTTCTGCAAAATAATTATGATAAGGAACATGTTTTATCCAACCAGTGTGCAGTGGGGTAATTGCGTAACACACATACGATGACAATTGATCGCAATGGGTTTCATTTTGAGAGTTCACCCACGTTCATCGAGTTATTTACGTTGCTGTGGCAGTCGATTTTTTCAAACCTATGAGGCAATGGTTTAGCGTTCCTTAAAAAAATCTCGGGTTTTGATTGAAAGTGTGTTACGCAATCAGGGTGCAGTATCTTGTCGAGTCGTCTGTCTGAGTGATTGTGTTTTGGGAATCGATTAGCTTCTTTCGATTTCGATATCGATATATATAATCAAATAGTTTGTTACACCATCATCTCCTCCCATCAAGCTCAAACACTAGGAAGCGATGACAGTCTACCTATTTTGGGAGCTGCCTTTTGAAATACACACAGGTACCTACATAAGTTCTCAAAGTACAGACTGTGTTTTTTTTTAAATTATGTTTCTAGGCAAAATGTTGCTTAATTTATATATAAAGAACAGCAATGAGATGCGGTTCCACTCTAATTCGCTCAGCCGACTATTACTTATTAATTTATTACTTAAAGAATGCCATAAATGTAGATGTGTTAATTATAATAAGTACCTAACGCATATTTTGATATCTAGACACAGAATCCTTATTTCTGTTATCTTAATCTGGCTTTGGAAATTCTTTGAATGACTTTAAACTTCATTACCAAATAACGCCCACATGATGTTTGTATACAAAGCAGTATGTAAGGATTGTGGCAGGTGGTTTCTGTAGTTTCTGCTACCCTCATGGGAACAAGGCGTGAGTTTATTAGTAAGTATGTGTGATGTTTGGCGTCAACATAGCTCCAGAATATTACTATAATCACCAAGAGTGGGCAAAGTGTATTTAGCCAACCAGAGACGCAGTTATTGCATTTCAAGAGCGTCAATCATTGCAGGTCAAACCTCAAATGTCAATGACATGAAAGTGAACATGACGCTCTCGTGTTGCAACGAATACTTGTACTATGCACTATAATAATAAAAAAATAAAAAAAACATGCGGGGCAGTCTTTCGGGACTTCCGATAGAAGTGAAAGTTAAGTAACATTCATTCATTTCTTCAAGCGTTCGGTGACGATGACGCGAGTCCATGATTTTGTTCACCCAAAAAGTGCTCAACGCGCCTAAAGAAGTTTTCACTTCAAAAACAAGCGAGACAAAGGTCCTTCCAGATACAAACAATATTGAAAATAGAAGCACTCACAGCTGATTAGCATTCTCCGAGTTCCTGATCTTCGTTAGCAAGACCCTGAGCACATCAATGAAGAGGCCAGTGTTCACCAGCAAGATGGCGATGCGTGGCACATCCAGTATCCACTGCACGTGTTGCACCGTGTATATCAGCCAACAAGAATGGTCGTTGTGCACTGCCATTACGGCCGCCCAGGCTATGGCAGGTGCCAGGGCTATTCCTGGGAATTGAATGAGGTTTACATTATTTTCCTGTTTTGGTGTTCTTAAATTAAAACTTAATTGGTCTAAGTTTCTGTATAAGGTTCTTTGTATATCTTCTGTAAGTTTATCTTCATGGTAGTCCAGATCACAATAAATATATTGTGCGTGATACTTGATAGATTGAAAAGTTTTTGCGGTACGCCTAAACTAGAATTTTGACGATCAATGGTTTGTGCAAATTCCAGCCACTATTGTTTGTTAATCAACTGCAAAGTAAGACTATAAACCTCTTTCAGTTCTATATTTGCCTGTAATACGCGGAAGCATCTTAAAAATAAAGTTAGATAGTAAAAGCGTGAGTTAGGTCTACATACCAGTTGCAATACTATACAGCCATTTCATGTTCAGCTTCTGCTTGAACACAGCAACGATGGAGCGATGCAAGTACAAGCCTTCGACCAGCATGCACACAAACACTGCATTGCCTGCAACGCGTTCAGCAAACGCCAGAATACGACATGCAACGCCATGTGATGACATCACCGTCTCGCCGGCATTAGTCAGCTCGTCTATGTAGATCTACAGGTAAGTAGATATTTGAGTACCTACCTTAGTTTACGGTGATAATTTTTTACAATGTAATTTAGGAACTTAGTAAATATTTAAACGCTCTAGAATATACTAATGGAGCAACCATGAAGTTTTGTAATTGCGACCCCGGGAGGGGGTCATTCTCTGAAAATGCACAAACGTTTATAAGGACTAAAGGATCGCTTGACCATACGGTACACAACTTTTGGTCCTGAGAAGCATAATAGATAGGTACGTAGGTAACTGGACTTTGGTCGATACCAACTAGTGTGAACAAAAGCAATTCAGTCAATATTTTCGCTCAAGAATAGTAAACATCAAATAATTTTGGTCGCATCTACAATACAATCACCGTCATGATATCAGTCTATTGTCCCTGACTTACCTCACTTCTGCTGACGATCACAAGCGCATTTCTGATTACGATAGCAATAAGAAGATTCCTGTGTAGCGCTACGCGGGTTATTCTCAGTCTTTTGTAGAAGCAAAAGATGAACACTGCGGGTAGACAGGCGATGATGGAGATGGATAGCACTGCGATGTAGAACTGGTAACGGCGAAGTAGGCGCGGGGTGATGCTGCATGTGCTGTAGTCTGTTTGGAGCTCCCATGTGGCGTTTGTGTGGCACTGTTTGTTACTATAGTCTGAAAAATTGGGCAATGAAAATTTGCCATTACCTATTAGTTAATTTATCTGTAAATATTATAAATTAAAGTCGCTTTTCGTATTTGTTTATATATCCGCGTTGTTCTTCTAAACCACGCAATAGATTTTGATGAGGTTTTTGCATCGTTTAGAGAATTTATTCCAGAAGGTTTATGTGTATCATACGTTCATATTAAAGTTACTTAACGAAGAATGTTTTTCAAGTCAATAAAAACCGTGCGAAGAAGGAGCGGGTCGCTAGTAAAGTAATAAAGTGCCTAATAATAGCAATGCTGGGATAACTTTTTAGGTAAATGACCTATTGACAGTCTACCTCAGACCCCAGATACATAGCAAGACAATCAAAGGGACGTTTAGCACGTGAGTGATAGATAGCGTACATATAACGAACGTAAAGGTCGAATATCTAATTATATAGATAGCTCGGTTAGTTAATAAGTCTACGGATTGTCCTGCATTTATCACAAGACGTAATAAAATAATGGACTAGACAATGTAAACATCAGTAATCTGCGAATTAAAATAAGTATAAAAACAGAACATACGATTGCACGAAGGTCCGGTGCTGGAATAGGCGAATTCTGAACAAACTTCGGTGGCCACAGCTCCTGTAAACGCTTCTTGCCAGCAAGTCCAACCGTCGAACGTGGCTTCACACTGGTTGACTACAATAAAAAGTTAATAATGAGTCATGCATTTGCCTGTGAAGAAACAATATCAAATCTTAGTAAGTCGTAGAAGTAGGTAGTCTAGAAGTCGGTTGGCTGTCTCTTTTCAGTCTTCTTCTCTTTCATTTGACCTTAGCTGCATTTTCTCTCGTATCAAAACTCTTATGGATGTCGTCCATCTGCAGGATTCTTTAAAATCCAGCCTGTTGCTTTTGCTACCGAGAAATTGGTCGGGAGTGTAGAATTCGTTCGCGCTTGTTCCGCGCCCCCGAAAGGGTCTTAACCTTAACTACCGGAAAACCATATTGAACTGGATTGGTATTATTTATTGGTAGATAAATATATCCGTCATACCACCACTTTTCTCAATTTCACAAATCACGCTTTCAGCTCAGGTTTTATTACATACTTACATAATCAACCTATAATGTTCCCACTGCTGGGACACAGGCCTCCTCTCTTCGAGAGATGGGCTGCAATCCACCACGCGGGCCCAGTGCGGGTTGGTGGTGGTGCACATGCCGGTTTCCTCACAATGTTTTCCTTCACCGGTTTGACAGCAGTAGTGATGAAATTATTTGCACAAAGTAAAGCGTTTGAACTTTGAACCCACGACCTATGACTCGGTAAATCGGGGCCGTTACCACTGAGCCACCACTGCTCTCGCTGGGCCACTACGGCTCTCACTGGGCCACCAATGCTAACCCTCCCTGCTCTCCTCAGGTTTTATTAATAAACATGAATAAAAGAAAACATTTAGTTTACCCGAAGTATTATGGTTTTCTGGCATATAGTGGCTGCAGCAGTCACTTGCGGCGTAGAAGCATCGCTCCCACCTCCCCTGTGCCGCCGGTATCAATGCTTCGTGCACTGCTGCGGCCACTTCTTCCAGGCCAGGGTCGAAAGGATAGCAGCCACATGAACCGTCCTCTTTAGCCTGTAACGACAATAAAGCTAGAAAACTGATGGACGTAGAATACAAGTCTTTGTTTAGGCAACACTAAAACGGGCTAAGGCGCTTTAAAGGAATCTCATCCAAAAGATTATGGGTGCCGAAGGATTTGATAAGTACCTAAGTGTAAAACAAAATCTAATAATGCGTCGTAAAACATTGGATCTTATGGAATCCGAGACATTTTGACGGAGTCACCTTATAAACAAGGCTGCATGTCTTATAATAAGCCTTTGGCATCGTACACTTGCCTATTCAAATCTACTTGACTTCAGCAAACCCAGCTGATTGTTGTATTGGGTACAAGGTTAAATATCAATATATCATAGGAACCTACCTAAAATGTTCAAGACTATCACAAGTTCATATCTTTGGCAGTGATCCACTATCGCTACGATATTCATCGCTACAATCGCTTCTACGCCGATGGCTCGACGTAAAGAGCTGAAGACTAATATTAGGTACCTAATCGAATACAACACTTAGTAGATAAGTATCATTCATTTTGGAAAATTTCAGGGACAGATTATTAGAACATTTAAACTAATTATCCGAGACTTTTCTCAGCACTTTAATTTGATACCAACCCAATCTTCCATCCATATTTTCGTAACGTGGTCGTGTGTTCTCTAAAAGGCACAGTAAACCTCATGTTTTACGCGGGCAACATAGCAGTAAGGAAGCTGAAGTAGCATTGAGCTGAACAATTGACCATATCGCTAATATGTAAAGCATAACCAATCCTTGAGTGATGTTCGCGAATTAGGAAACGCTGCGCGGTGGGATGCCGTTGACTAGGTTGGTCGCCGACCAGAAGGATGGAAGCCTGTTTGCATAAGACAGAGGCATTGGTGCATTTTAGAAGAAAATCTTGTTTATAGAACTGAAAATTGCAAACGAAATGCTAAGTTTTGGTCACAAAGGTAGGCTAAATCAGCTTGGATTGGTATCAAAGACTGCGTTATAGCGATAAGCCCAAGATAGTATCTCAGCTGTTCTACGTCTAGGTACTATGTTTATAAGTGCTACCGTAACTACGCGGTCGTATTATGGCACGTCGACTGTTTTCATTTTTGTCCCTGTTGTAGAGTCTCTTTCTTAAAGTAGTTTCTTGTCCTTTTTGTAGAGTCTCTATCTTAAAGTTTGGTTTTGTCCCTGTTGTAGAGCCTCTTTCGAAAAGTTCAGATTTGTCCCTGTTGTAGAGTCTCTTTCTCCAAGTCGGAAGTGCCATGTTAACGCCTGGATACAAGGTACACTACTACAAGAATCTTTTGGCGCTCGAATGACTTTGCCAGGGGTTGTTCGCGGCGCTGTTTGCGAGAAATCGCGGCACAGCGGACAGAGCTCCGGCAGGATCTCATGGCGGCATGGCAGCAACCCAGTGCTGGGCACGCCACAATTGCGGCGATAAGTCCCCTCTTTAAGGAGTGGCTGGAGAGGCGCCACGGCGTCCTCACCTTCCGCCTGACGCAGGTCCTCACCGGACATGGCAGCTTCGGGAGGTACCTGTGCAGGATTAGGCGGGAGGAAACGCCCGGGTGTCACCACTGTGCGGATCGTCCGGAGGACACGGTGGAGCATACGGTGGAGGTGTGCCATGCTTGGGCGGAGCACCGCCGTGTCCTCGTGGAGGCGATTGGCGGCACTGACCTCTCGCATCCGGCCCTGGTCCAGGCCATAGTACGGAGCGAGAGGGCATGGAAGGCGGTCACCTCCTTCTGCGAAGCAGTGATGCTCGCGAAGGAGGAGGCGGAACGCGTGAGGGAGAGGCAAAGCTTGCGCCCTCACGCCCCTAACCGCCGCCGCTGGAGACACCCTGGGCGTCGGGAATCCCAGCCAGGCTACCATAGGCGCGGGCTTGCGGACGGCGAGCAATGGGTAGCTCGCCGTCCGATAAGGACCAGGCCCGGGTCGATGGCGCGTCGTGTTCCACGCGCGCCTCAAAGAGATTTCAGCACACCTGACGGGGTCCGTTAGGACCGATGCCTGCCAGGGTTGCGGAATAGTCCGAAAGGGATACCGGGACCCTGGCAACAGGCAACTGAAGGAACACGGGTGGGTTTTAATCAGTAAGAGTCTGACACGCCCTTCCGCTCCGCCCAGAGCGGGAGAAGTCATATGATGATTTCTTTTTTTAAGAAAAAAAAAAAAAGGGAAGGCGCTGTTGGTAAACATTGTGCAATTCTTTTGTGAAATGTATTGATAAAACAAGATGGTGGCGTTAGCGCGCCAAAAGAACCTTGTAGCGCTAATAGGTCGGTATAGGTACAAAATATGACTTACGATCTCCAGACATGGTGCGAACCAGTTCCCGTAGAAGCATCCAGCGTTCAGGTTGATGGAGTTAGAGCCGGCCACGTACAGGAAGTCGGGGGTATACAGCAGGCATCCTCGACCTGCAACCCAACGGAAGACCTGCTCGTGGTAATGCACATTGCGGTAGTTGCAGGTCTTCCTCGCGTCTGGTGGTACTGTGTTTGGTGGCTCCTGAATGTAAGCGTTATGAATTAACAAAACTATTTACAGTCAATTATGTAACTAGATGCTTTGACAGACAAACAAAAAGTAGTTTCAGCAACCAAAAAAATGTTACCCTCTCTCCAGGGCCGTAGCCAGGAATTCATTTCGGGGGGGGGGGTTAAGGTTGGCAACTTTTTTTAAGAAATTAAGTATATCTGATTTCCGAGAGGGTAAAAAAATAATAGTAAAGATTAAAAAAAAAAGAGTATTATTTTTAGAAATTCAATTTTCCACTTTTCGGAATTCTTAAAAAAATATTGCGAGCGCAGCGAGCTCGAAACTTTTAGCATCCAGCTTCGAATAAGTTAGGTTTTCTTTGACCGATCATACAGAAATAGAAATAACTTTATCGAATTATGCAGAAAATTTTGAGAAGGATGAGCAGAAAAGGATGCAAGAGCGAGCTAAGCGAGCTCGAAAATTTTAGCACCCCACCTCGGAGAGGCAGGGGGAGTTTACAATATCTCAGAGAATGCTGAAGTGGCAGGAATTTATTCAATACAAAGTCAGAGTCGATAAAAATACAAGTATTTAAGCATACTCTTACTGGAATTGTAGATTATAAAGTATGCCTACGCGAAATAGATTACAGTTATGTGTATACGGAGGTACCCTAGGGGGTCGATCTCTGGATTGAGATTCTGGTTTCTCGCATTTCGGGGGGGTTTTGAACAACAAACCCCCCCCCCCCCTCCCCTGCCTACGACCCTGCCTCTCTCTATGCTAATAAGACACGCATATTTGACGAAGAATAATTTCATAATGTATCGATTCTAGAATCCATCGACGTTGTGCAGTAGAATGCTAGCTTATCCTATCGGTAGATCGAATATCTACCAATCAATCTACGAAAATCCGTCGAATGTACCCCACTTCCACTCTCAAAATTCTCAGCTCATTTTATTGGAACGTTGGTAGCCGCAGCGAATGTGGAATTTACTGTACCATTTTCATGCACTTGGTGCATAGGTTCTAGGGAATTTAAGTAGACATACATTCTCCGTATCTGTATTTGTAAGTATTAAGTTTAGGTAAACTACTTATAAGGTCTTATTTTCTGTAGCAGCGAAGGACGGCTGATTTGATATGTAAGTCAAACTATTGAAATCTAAATGTGGGTCATCGATGATGCTTGGAGAGAATAATCATAGCTTACCTCACAAATATAGATGTTGGGCCTCTCGCAAGCTAGGCGGTCATTATTGGCTCGGATGGCAACCCGCGTGTCGCGCTGGTGCCAGACGTCAATGTCTGCGTTCACGGGGTTCAGGACATCATTGAGGTGGGCGTCCACCTATATAACAAGCAAAGGGACACCTAATTCGAAAAGGTTTTATAATATGGTTATTATTGGTTAAGCAAAAACGAAATTAGTATAACTGTTTTTAGTAATAAAGCCTTTTATGCTGCTACTTGTCCAATATAATGTGTGATTTGTAATGGATTTGACGATTTCTACTGTGGGCTAATTATAAATTTTCCAAATGAGCCCTATTTCGCAATTTAATTGAAATCCGTTCAGCCGTTAAGGCGTGGGAGGTACCTACGTAACAGTCAGACAGATTTACTTTCGCATATATAATATTATAACCATAGAAAGGATTGCAGTAGGCAATTGTAACATAAGTTTGTACAATATTTTTTTAAGTTAACCAACAATACTGCATTTTTGCTTCCTAACCAATTCTTGGACATTCACAAACGGACGTTATATGTAGAATTCCAGTGTTTATTTCAGACATTAAAAACAATAAACAGATAAGAAAGTCCATTTACTTGTTAATCTATTTTATCTGGTTTTTTTAGAATTCAAAAATGAGTAGGTAGCTTGCGACAACAATGTTATTTTTATCATTCAAAACTCTTCATAGCCACTGGGACTGTGGCATTTGTAATCGGCAAATTCCTCCCCTCCTCCAAGACACCGGGTGGCACAAGTGTAAACCAAAAAATACGGTACAAGTACATCCCCGGTAATTCCGCGGTTAATTCCCTATTTTACCCCTCTATGTGCTATGTTAGGGGTGTGGTTTCTGCACTTGTGCGTGGGCCATGGCGGCCGTTGGTGGTTATCTCAACCAGCCCACCTCACTCCAGAAGTTAACAAAGTCTCCTGGTTTGTACAGAACCTCCATAGAAGATCTGGGTGACCCGAGGGTTTCGGTTCAAATCTGGGTGACACCCGTGCATTCAAAGAGCACGTGCGCGACGTTTTTCTCAGCCACCATCCACGCTCTGATCAGTGTCCTGTGATAGTCCCCGCCACCAGACGCAGGCCATTCCTGTCCAGGCGAAATAAACGCCTGGTTAGCCTGCCATCCAGGGATGGCATAGCGTCCTTGTTGTCAGCGAGGAATTCTCCCCAGGGTGTACCTACCTACACCACCGGTCTCAGTCAAGTGAAACGTAAAGGCATTTTAATGCAAACAGAAAAACTTTGAAAAACATTTTTTGTGACGAGATTTAATAGGTATTCGATTTCCTGTCGTAAGGGTCTAATTAATCACACCTCTTATCGCATAATTTCAGACGCTGCTAATTAGGGTGGGTTAATAGGCCTTATCTATAAAAAAATACAATGACCTTTCGGGATCATCCCACCCAAAAGATTAAAAATCAATCAATTATTTTTATTTGTGTAAAGTGTACCTACAGGTGATTTATCAGTTTTGAAATACCTATCTATGTACTTTTATTGTCATGTGTCTTGCTCACACAGCATGCAATCAGTAGATTCAATACAAAGACAAAATTACGTTTTTTTTTTCACAGCATAGCAGCAGTTTTTGCTTGTTACCTAACTTGTGCTTTTTACCTACTCTGCGAGTCTGCGTTCATTTTCTCGTTACCAAAAATGTGCACCATGCTAAGGGGTCCCCGAAACGATCAATTGCAACTGTCAATTTTTAAGTGATTGATACACATTGATGAGCAAATTGATCGTTAACAAAATGAAATTGAAGCGATTGACAATATTACTACAATACAAATTGATAGCAATTGATCGATTCGGGGACCCCTTAGCATGGTGCCCATAAGGTACCTACCTACCTATCTACTCTAAATTATCCGAATTTGGTATCCAAAAAATCCTTGATGGTGGGTAGTTGGCCTAAGTCAGTAATTACGTACCTACCCACTTGGGTAACCATAGAGCGTGTATTCTAAATATTTCGCTGTTTTGATTAATTCGGCAATATTACCTACTGTATGGAAATAAGTATGAAATATGGCTAACGTGTACTACGTGTATATTGATGATGAAAAATGCAATTCTTTCTTTTCGTGTGGTTTCCTACCTGGTGGTCAATCAATCTGCCTAGCCTTTTCCCAACTATATGGGGTCGGCTTCCAGTCTAACCGGATGTAGCTGGATACCAGTATTTTACATGGAGCGACTGCCTATCTGACCTCCACAACCCAGTAACTGGGTAATACGATACCCCTTGGTAAGACTGGTTGTCCGCCTTTCGGGCTTCTGACGACCCGTGACGACTGCCAAAGATCCACGAATGACAGCCGGGACCAACGGTTTAACTTGCATTCCGAGGCACGGCGGAGTCTCGATATGTAAAGATAGTCACCCATCCACGGACCAACCACGGCAAGCGTAGCTTAACCTGATGGATCGACCCCTGCGGCTATTATTACTTAGCTACGAGCTCCACCTGTAGACGGTGGAAATCTTCATTATTAATATTCTAGTGAGGTAGTTGTTAGCGATATTTCATATTTCCTTATACCTAGAATATTGCCAAAATAATGAAAACAGGTATCTAAATATTTGACAGCTATTTGCGACGTTGCCAACTTTTAGAATCAACGCTCATAGGTATCTGTGTGTATAATTTCCTAACTAGTACCCTTAGGAAACCTTCTAAATGTTTAAAGCATTCTAGGAAATAAATAAAATACCTGCGTTCCATGTGAAATTAAAATCCATGCGACAAAAATATAATGAACCAAGTTCAATATTAAATGACGTTCTTGCATAATTTCCATAAAGCAGTCTTTTTGCACTCGTAGAACATAATGAATAATTGGAAATATTTTAATAGACTTTGAAGCACAATCACAAAAAAAAACACCGATTTTGGTCACTGTCAAGAACGTCCATCCGACGACACGATACACTACACGAAAGTGTTTGGACTCCGAATAGCATCAAACATTCCGGCACGAGGACAATCCATAACAGCTTTGTTGATTGTCTTCGGCACTGAATGTATTTTCATTCGTGGCGACTGGCACACTAATTATACTAAACAACCCACTGTTTACAAATTATCTGCAGCCAATTGCTACAATCAATTGATACCTATTCACGTAATGGTCCTATCTCGACATTCGGCTGTGATTGAAATTGGTGAAAACATGTGTTATTCTGAAACAAAGCGTAGGTATGAGATCATTCGACTCCGTCGTACGTCTAATTATATTAATTTGACGAAGTTATTTATTGATTTAGTTAATTTAATATGGCAATAACTAGTAGGAAGTAAGATAATGTGAATGCACTCGATTTACCTACACAATGTTGATACGGGGATATTTAATAGCGTTTTAATTGTTTTATGGAGCCCAAGTCGCGCTGTGATTTGCGTCAATCTTATCTTGGAATTTAAAATGTTTTCATTATCAAGATTTGTTTTCAACTGACGGGATATTAAATACGATAGGTATATAGGTATGTACGTACTTAAGTGGCCGAGCGCTTTGTTAAAAAGTGGTAATATTTAATTGATTCGAAACATTTAAGCATTTGTAATACGTCAATAATCAAATAAACTTGCAACTTGAATCTCAAGCTAGGCAACTTTGACATGTTTACAATAATTTCACAGAGCGTTGTTGAGTGAGTCGGGTTGGCGCCGCGAGGCTGAAATAGGCCGAAAATCAGACGTTTTTCAAAACTAATTTTGACAGCTGTCAGTTGAAGGGATAACTACCTACTTAATGTGTCTGCTTCACAACAATTCATTAATAATGCTTAAAAAAAAAAGAATTAGGTAAAGTAAAGAATAAGGATAATAATAAAGTAAAAGAATTAGGTAAGGTAAAGAATTAGGTACCTAATCGTAGCAAAGCATACGTAAGTTGGAAGATAATAAAATTTATAATTTAACTTCATGTCAATAATTTCCACGGCTACATTAGGGGAAATGCTAAAAAAAAACATGCATAAAAACGATGAAATAGAAAATAAAATATCAGGGCAATCAAAAAAAAACGAACCAAGGACCCCACGCTCAGAGGTCGCGCTTGCGACCACAAGACCAAGTTAACTGCATATGGTACGGTATTGTGTAGGTACCAATTGTTTTTAATAGGTATTAATAAATGTATAAACTTTAGGTACACTGACAACAAATAAGCATGATGAACACATTCTTCATCAGGAACAGAATTATCAGTATTATCAGTGTGTATATTATTCAGCGACCTTGCAGAAGCAAAGGTCAATGCCTTGACTCTTCGTTTTCCTTAATCAAAAAGCACGTACGGGCCATTATTCGTCATTTTAGATAACAATAAGTTGATGTCACTAACACTACTTGCAATTATTATTAGGTTTAGCTTTAGAAGGCATTTAAAATAACTCTGATATGGAATATGGAACAAATAAACAATTTTCATAAATTGTTTATCATGAGGTAGGTATAGGTAGTTTGCCGGATGAACTCTGACAATAATTTCTTAGCGGTAAATACCTATCAACCTAATCTGTGTCAGGTCGAGTTAATTTTGTGTTTTTTTTATGAGAAACTTCCGCCATTCAATAATTAGACGAGGATTGAGAATTAAACTTCCAGGACGTATCACGTTTAGGTACATTTCGTTACATGAGTGAGAAGAAAAATATCTCTCTGGCTCTCACATTAAAATCTCTCTTATTCTTTAAGAAGTTTCTGTTCTATCACTCGTAATATCTTTTCATAATTATCGACTGAAAACCTCTTAAGTGTAGGTATTATCAGAAAGGTGTGTGTAAAGTATTTCAGTTTCATGGGCCCTTAAATATGACATTTAGGTAAGGGTCCATGAAACTGAACTATGTACGATCTCCATGGGACCAACATCGTAATAGCGAAAAAATTATTAACTGTCCTTATTAGACTTCCAATACCTACTCGACCAAAATGTATGGGGCAGTTGATTATTTTCTCTCTATTACGAATGTTGGTCCCATGGAAAAAGTTGTTGAGTTGGTCTGTACCTCACCCTCAAATATGACCGCTCCTTTCTGATACATGCTGAGTCTGACCTACGACGTATAAAGTGCAAACTTGCCCCGAGAGGGCCACCCTCTCTATTGAAGTAAGTATCATTTATTATGAATACACTTTGACTCCCACTTTGTTATGAAAGATTTCGTGTGAAGATAAGTTCCTGAACTCTTCCTTACTGTCCGACCGCCATAGATACGGGTTTTGTCGACGGAAGAATAGACAAAATAACAGATTGTGATTTTTTATCTGTTAGTTTATCTATTCTTCCGTCGACAAAATCCATTTCTACGGTGGTCATGCTACCCGTGCAGGAAATGCAACTGAAAAATAAAGAAAAACTGCTTAGTAGGTAGGTATTATGTATTATGCAAAATTTTACGATACTTTGTATCGGCAACAACGCGTTGTAGTATAATGCAAATGTAAGAAGGCTTGCATAAGTAGTTTATTTTAAACATTACTAAATATATATGTCGCAGCTAGTTTAATTAGCCTTTCAGTTAAAAGCCTAGCCTTTATACTAAACGGCGTCGTTCATCTAGCGGCCTGATTATTTGGAACTGTAACCACCCACGCGCGAGCCGAATTCGTCGCAGTAACTAAGCCAGGGCACCCCGACCAAATGGGTTACGTTAAATCTGTAACTAACCGCGCGCGAGCCAAGCGAGCGAAGGGAGCGGAGCCGCGACAGCAGCCAGCGCGGCAGCGAGCGCTACTCGCAAAGGCTAGGCTGTTAACTAAACGGCTGATTACATTTGGCTGCGACATAGGTATACACAAAAACTACATATACACATGAATAACTTACTTTTGCTACTTCAAAAAGCCTATTTTTGTTTTTATCTAAAAGATCTGAAACTCGACGATGTACCTTACATTCTTATTTTCATTGTTAAGAATCACAAAAACAGGCGCCACACGGAACCATTGTCCATTGATAGCTATCTTTGTGTGAACAACTATGACATTGAAGATGTAGGCAAAAGAAAAACTACGCTTCAAGATCAGCAAGATAGGAAATAGACAAACTAAGATGGAAATATTTCTATCAGAAAGATGTAATGCAAAATAGAGACACGTGTTGGACCTTTGACCTCTCTTATGAGAGACAATTACTTATCAAAGTTTTCTTCAGTACAGTTCGAATTCAAACTTAATGGCGGTTCGGAACATGAGGCGAGTCGCTGCGCAGTAACAATTTCATGTGTCAGCGGGGGTGAGGGGTGAGGTACTGCGCAGCGAAAAACTAACTTCCGAGCCAACATTAAGTTTGAATCGAACTGTAATTTAATTAGTATCAATCATGGCTGCCCTAGTATTAAATGTATCTTATAAGCAAGTACTCTTACAAACTTTACATTATTTAACTTTCATTACTTTAAATTATTTAACTTTCTTTTAAGCAAATGTTATTACGCGACTGAAGATTTTATGAACGAAAAAATTACCAGATATTTGACATTATTGCCTACTATTACTCGACTGAAGATTTTATGAACGAAAAATTTACCAGATATTTGACATTATTGCCTACATCTTCAGTCGAGTAATAACATTCGCTTAAATTTATCTCCTTGACCTTATTGAAATTTGACTTATATAATTAATAATTATGTTTACTACTATTGTTCAATTTATTTAAATTAATTGTAATATTCTAATTTTAATGATTAATAATTTATTTTTAAAGTAATGATGACCCATAATTTTACAAAACATATTTGTACGCCGGAAACGGCAGAATATTATGATCATAATATATAATGCACATAACAACTTTGTACAATATTCTGTCAAATAAATGTATTCTATTCTATTCTATTCTACAAGTTTGCGTCGTTGGTCTAGTGGTCGCAAACTCTACTGCTGAGCATGAGGTCCTGGGTTCGATTCCCACATTCCTAAAACAGCCACATTAGCAATTAATTCCTTTAAAAGCAATTCATTTCCTGAATTCCCAGCTGTCATTAGCAATTCCTCTAATTTGACACAAAAGCAATTCATAATTTGTGGACCATTTTACGAATCTCCGTAGAAAACAGTCAAACAGATGAATTATTTCGTAATATGAAATGCACGCAGATCATAATGATTATGAATTGTCAATGTGTGACATTTTACGATGATTCATAATATTTTCCTATTATGATTCTGCTAGTGGCCGTATTAAGCCCCCAGGTCGGTCAAAGTGGGCTTGCGGACGGCTAGCAATTGGTAGCTCGCTGTCCTATAAGGACCAGGCCCAGATCGACGGCGCGTTGTGTTCCACGCGCGCCTCAAAGAGATGGCAGCACAATTGGCGGGGTCCGCTAGGACCGATGCCTGCCAGGGTTGCGGGAAAGTCCGAAAGGGATACCGGGACCCTTGGCAACAAGCAACTGAAGGAACACGGTTGGGAGTCAGTAAAACTCTGACACGCCCTCCCGCTCCGCCCAGAGCGGGAGAAGTTATTTGATGACTTACAACCCTCAAAAAAAAAAAGGTCCGTCAAAGTGTTATTGGGTATTTTTCGTCTGGAATTTCTCAATAATACTCTGGAGTCTGGATATTTGTACCCGGTTGATGGTAATAGGGTCGCCCCCTATTAGATGGGACTTGAACATAACTGGCAAATGTGGGTGTTCCGTGCACAGGTACATTACATCTCTGCCTGATACTTCGGTGATTACAGGCGTGATGTTAAGTTACGTTAAAGAGCTTTTAATGTAACGAGAGCTCAATTTTTCAGGAACTTTCACCGATGCGGTTAAGTCGTTTTTGGTTAAAATCGCACTGTGATAAAGAATGAACAACGAAAGTGCAATTTTATTATTGCAGGTATAAACCAGTTAATACTGATATATAAATAAATATGTTTAAAACCCTAGTAATATTATCTTTACTGTTTTTTAAACAATGATAATTACCTGTTTAATGAAATATTATCGAATATTGCAATAGGTATAAATATTATTGAAAAATTGCAAGCCAAGTGTGAGGTCGTGACTTTATTATTGTACATAATTTTCAGCTTTTGCCTAATAAAATAAACACGAAATAAAACTCATGTGTTGATAAAATATAATGTTTAATGTAGCCGTGAGTAGCATTCATTACTTTTAACTTTTCGTAACACATATTGAAATACCTAATTCTACTTCTACTAGACAAAGTATTCTGCAATTTTTAGGGTTCCGTAGTAAACAAGGAACCCTTATAGTTTCGCCATGTCCGTCTGTCCGTCTGTCCGCGGCTTAGCGCAGAGACCGTTAGTACTAGAAAGCTGTAATTTGGTATGAATATACATATAAATGACGCCGACAAAGTGGTAAAAAATAATCATAAATAATAATTTTTTAGGGTCCTCCCCTACACGTAAAGTGGGGATGGTTATTTTTTTCTCGTCGATCCCATGATTTGGTGTGGGGTATCGTTGGAAAGATCGTCTAAAAATAATGTGAGTTTGTAAAAACCAATTTTGGATATCAGGGATCCGTTTGCGGAATATTAAGCTTTAAAGTGCTAATTTTTGTTAGAGCCAAGTGTTCCCCCCCCCCCCTGCCAGCTAAATGGTTGGGTTTGGATATGTGAAAATAATCACGGCAGTAGTATATATAACGAAATGAAAAGGAAAACTATCACCACTACGTAGGCTCCACAATTTACCGAGTAATAATCGACCAACTTAAATTTGCAGCTGTAAACATGTTCTTCCATACATTCTGTATCGGAGAACAAGTTTTTCAACTACAATGTTAAGTTTGTTTTATAAATTCATCCCAACTACGGAACCCTTCATTGTGCATGGTACGGCATGCACTTGGCCGGTTTTTTATTATGAACTACCTTCTGCAGGCGAATTCGTTCGTGTGAAAGTCGTAAGACACCAAAATACGTACCTAGGTATACTAACTTAAGAGGCACATTTCTTGTCGGCGCTATTGCTTCGTTTTCGCTTAGCCTTCTTTTGGTCGGCTCCTAAGGGTCACAGCGTGATGTTAAATATACTTTTTCAAGAATTGGGCTATCAGAAGCAAAAAGTTTTTTTCAAATCCTACTGGTTCCAGATATTAACGCGTTCAAACAATAAAACAAACTCTTCAGCTTTATTAGTAGTATATTAAAACACTAGCTGTGCCCCGCGGTTTCACCCGCGTAGATGTCCATCCCGTGGGAATATAGGGATAAAACGTATCCTATGTCCTATTCCAGGTCATGTCTACCCGTGTGCTCATCCTCTCCTCTCTAAAGGAGGAAACGTCGCGGAGGCGCGGCGCCCGGCGTCGAACGGTTCGCGTATTGCATTTTTATATCGTGATATCTTCGAAATTAAATGTCCGATTCGAATGAATTAAAAAATATTTTACTGCTACATAAATACCCTTGATGTTAAAACTATTTATTTGAATAAGAATTAATATTATGTCGATAAAACTCCTTCGCAAATAATGCATTAACTTCGAAAAAATTTGATTACCATAAAAAAGGTTATAGTGAGTCAATCTTAAAAGATAGACATATGCTGTCGCGGACTTTTGTTTAGAACTTTTAAAGAGGAACAATTCCATCATACATGATATTTGCGTAACTTAAACCGTTTACGCAGCGCACGCAACGGAAGCTCTCAAAAAGGAATAATTTTTCCCGTTTTTGCAACATTTTTCATTTATGCTCCGCTCCTATTGGTCGTAGCGTGGTGTTATATAGCCTATAGCCTTCCTAGATAAATGAACTATCCAACACAAAAAGATTTTTTCAATTCCAACCAGTAGTTCCTGAGATTAGCGCGTACAAACAAACTCTTCAGCTTTATAATATTAGTATGTATATTTTTTTATTTTTTTCTACCAAGTGATGCCATTTATTACTCACTTAATTAGATATCCCCACAGCTTCACCATACTGAGTAATTTGTCAACTCGTCCTACATGCCTACGGCCCATTTAGGAAGACTTGCAGAAAATCAAAAGAACGTCCTAATGGGCCGCAGGCATGTAGGATGAGTTGACGAATTACTCCACATACTGTCCATACATTCAGTGCTTAGAAAAATACCTATTAACTAATAAGGTAAAATATTTGGGTACAGTCGGACGGACGCGCGTAGCACAGACTCGTAGCGCGTAGTCGTGACCGCGTAGGCCAGAATTTTCAGGAATCACGATAGCAGCTTCTATGATTAAATTAAAATGACTTTTATTCATCTATTCATTCGTATGTGATATTATTATCATATTATTATAGGAAAATATATCTTTCAACTAATCATGTAAAATATACTGCCAATTCGAAGCGCGTAGCACACATTTGTGGGTCGCGTAGTCTCGCGTAGTCGCGTAGTCGTGCTGCCCGTACTTAGGCCACAATTTTCAGAAAGAAAACAGCATGTTACTATTTTTTTCGGGATTGTAATTGTAACTGCGGACTCATTTTTACTTTTTTTAGATTTCGGACTAAAATTGTTTGAAATATTTATTTTACTCTTGGTATCGCCCACGCTCTTGTAAAAGAGTAGTTATACTCCTTGGGTACACGTCACTTGCATATCATCACAGTTTTTTCTAAACATATTTCCCGGTGTACTGAGACGTGCTTGAAGAACTGAACTTTTGATATAAAGTCAAGGCAGAATTCGTTTTTTTTTTAAATTGAGAATAATTCTTAAATAAACTTGCATCAACAAAATGTTAATAATTTATGTAAAAGCATGTAATTCATGCACTTGAGCGCCATGCAAACAGCCGTGCCAATCGACCCATTCCGCATTAAGGCTCGTGCAAACAGACGCGAAATGGAGAATCACCATCAATTCAATCTCACAGTTCAAATTAGGCATGTCTTCACCAACGGACTGGCCTGACGTCATATTAAAATACGTAATCCTCACACACTGATTAAATCCTGATAGCAACGTGTGAACCATAACAAAAACTTCATATTAAGTACGATTAGAGAAGCCAGCAGGCAGTGGACAACGCTGACGTAATATAATATTATGATTTTAGTAACCGCGAACCCTTGCAATAACAGGTTCAAGCGATAACTTACCAAAACTATTATTAATGTAGTATTTATAAGGAAAATAACTAGTTCATGTAAAAACTTCTTTTCAACCTGTACGTTTGTCTATTGATCGATTAATAAAAAAAAAACAAATGTTCCAAAGTTGCAATGTTTGTTTTTGTGACAGCATCATAAATTCATTCGAAAAAGTGCATAGTTGTCTAGTTTAAGTGGACCTGGATGCGGCTGAAAACCAGGCAACGTATTACACGAACCGATTGCCTTCAGACAGCCGCAGCCGTGGGAATACCTAAATTTAGATCAGTAATCAGACGAGTTCAGACTGCCTACCCGCATAGATAGCATGTCAAGCTTGAACGATAGCTTCCCATGCTCGTCAAACCAGAGACCGATTGAAGTGGATACCCTTCTGTTCACCGACGGAGTAACGCAGTAAGTATCTTGGCAAGAGAAATTTAAAGTTTAGCTTCCCCAAAAGTCAACCTCGGTGTAGTATTGTTCAACGAGGCCACGAAAATCATAGATAAAGCTTGTGTTTCGATCTAATTCATTCATTCAGTTTCTGTATCGATCAGATATTATACAGACGGCCTGCATAAAATGATGACCGTTTAGTTTAGGTTAGGTTCTCTCCTCGGTTAGGTTACGTTATCTTTTGACTCTTCATTAGAAATAGGAGTTAGGTTTTTGCCATACGCAGAAAAGATTGAGAAATACGAAATCAGAAAAAGAAACGAGCGAAGCGACCTCGAAAATGTTAGCTCTACGTTTATGTTTTCCATAATGTTCGGGATTCCAACGCCAAACTGAATCTTATTTACTGAAATATTTGTGCTTGTTAGGGATTTGATAAAAAATTTATTCTGCAGGCGCCAGATGTGAAGTTTTAAAGATCTGTAAAGAATCAAAAGTACCTACTTATAGGTATTCATAGGTGTTAGGAACTTGTCGGTGAAAGAGCACTCTCCATTTTCACATTTCTGCTATACAATGCCATTTTTACACATATTCTCTTCCTATTATTAGAAATGCGAAAATGAGTTTGTTTGTTACGCTTTCACGCTAAAACTGCTGAACGGATTTGGATTAAATTTGGCACATGGGTAGACCATGACCCGGAGAAGGACATGGGCTACTTTTCATCCTGGATAGCAGACGAATTCGCGGGCAACAGCTAGTAATATAGAAGTTTTAGGTGGTATTCGGCCACAGCTTGGTAGGTAGGTTCAGCTTCAAGACCTAAAGAATCGCTGCACTGTGTTGGTTCGTTTGGGGAAGCTAAATTCAATGCTATATCTTTACATTATAAATAGGTATTCCTAAGCTAATTATCCTATAACCTAAAAATATGAAGCAATCAGAATTCTCCCACCATGCTTGCAAAAAAACACATGTTCTGCCTGCAATTCTTTTGTGAAACTGAATTAAGTATGGGTTTGTACCACTGCCCTTAATACAAGTTATTTCATAACTTAGTAAGGGTGCTGATTGAATCTAGAATAAGTCAAGTGTAGGTTGCCTATAGATGCTACTATTTAATGTTAATGTATTACAACAGTACTATTATTTGGTTAAATAAAAATTAAATAAATGCTTGCATTTCAAAAGAGTTTTGCGGGAGGAAAATGTACCTAGTTTTTTCGTAGGTACCTAATAAGTACTTAGACTATTAGCACTATTCGGTAATCTCTTAATCAATTGCAAATAAAGTTGCGTCAGAATCAAAATATGTAATTATCGCTATAATAAGTAGCTCTTTGTATTTGAAAGTTTAAAGTTTATCACTGTTGACTTTATTCAATGAACCATATTTTGTTTTTGGGTGACGCTGACACTAGATTGTCTGTATGCCGTTCGGAGTTTGAACTCCTGACGAGGAGCAGCGTCCCTCGGGTGTGAATGCCATCAGTTAATGCAGTTATTCCTCAAAGTGTCATAAACTTTGTTTTTAAAAGTTATAAAACTAATACCCAACTACGACAAAAAAGTCAACTAAAAAAGCATAAACAAGACATCATAGACAGACAAATTAAAAATCCGGAGTCACACACTATAAACTCGTCCTCTAGAGGGAGCCATATTCAATTTAATGTAACGGCACATAGTCTATAGTTAACCAGCGGACGATCAAGACGCTTCCAACAATACCTCATTTGTTAAATTATGATGAGTAGTTTAGAAGTTATGAGGGAACACATGAACATACATAAATACCGGTCAAAATCATTACCCTCCTTTTTGCTTCGCCGTAGTCGGGTGCAGTAGTGGTGGCCCAGTGGTAACGGCCACGACTTACGAGTAGTAGGTCGTAGGTTCGAACCCTGACAGGCGCTTTACTTTGTGTAAATTATTTCATCGCCACTGCTCTCAAAACGGTGAAGGTAAACATCGTGAGGAAACTGGCATGTCCTAGAACCAAAAATTCGAAGACATGTGGCATCCACCAACCCGCACTGCGCCCGCGTGGTGGATTACGGCCCGCTCCCTCTCACAGAGAGGAGGCCTGTGTCTCAGCAGTGGGAACATTATAGGCTGATTATGTATGTATGTATGTAGTCGGGTAAAAAACCGGAACATGTTTTCGAATCAATAGATACTTTCTAAGGTATTGAGCAGTTCCTGACAAGTGAAAGAGGTTCACCACCCAAATTGCGTAATGCACGATGGTCAGAATTAGAATCGGTTTAAAAAAATTCATTGCTTCATACGTTCGACATTTGTTTCGAACGTTCATCAAGAAACGTGAACAAGCGAGAAGCGCGTGGAGAATAAAATTTTTTACAAAAAAAAAAAAAACTGACTTCCAAAAAAAAACACTCAAAACTGAAAAATAACTTTAATTTCGGAAGTTGGTCTTTGATTTTCAATTTTCGTTTTTTGCCACAGACGAATTGAGAACCTCCTCCTTTTTGAAGAAGTCGGTTAAAAATTGTTCTGCAGACGCCAGAAGTGAAGTCGTAAAGATCTGTAAAGAATCAAAAGTACCTACCTACCGATAGGTATTCATAGGAGTAAGGAACTTGTCGGAGACAGTAGCACTCTCCATTTTCTTATTTCTGCTATACAATGCCATTTTGCCTTATCCTAACTAATATTATAAATGCGAAAGTGAGTTTGTTTGTTTGTAACGCTTTCACGCTAAAACGGCTGAACGGATTTGGATGAAATTTAGCACATAGGTAGACCATGCCCTAGAGAAGGACATAGGCTACTTTTCATCCTGGATCGCAGACGAAGTCGCGGGCAACAGCTAGTACATAATGTCCGCGTTGTTCTTCTAAACCATGCGATTTTGATAAGGTTTACACCATCGTTTAGAGAATTTATTTCGCATGATTTATGTGTACTTATAATACGTTAATATTAAAGTAACATAACTAAGAAATCTCGATGTTTTGTCAAGTCGTAAAATCCGTGCGAAGAAGGAGCGGATCGCTAGTTAATAAGAAGTACTTACCTACTTATATTACCTCGTCAGCCTATCGATTTTCGCGACCGGTGCGGTACCGATTTAGCTTCGGCTTCGAGACCCTGCTAATAACCTTTTGTATCAAATAAAATTGGGATTAATGAGTATAATTAAGTATAGGCCTACCTATCTATCATTCTTAGGGCCAATCTTTCAACCATTATTTAGCTTATTTTTTGACAGATTGCCCATAGAAAAACTGTCAAAATTACAAACTTATTGGTCGGATAAAAATTACCTATAACTGGCGATTGAAAAACCCGCCCTTACGGCCAGTTTCTTCATCAAAAGTAACAGCCAAAGTAACAGTCAACTGTTCTTTTGCACTGTTGTAAGGCGGGTTTTAGAGTCACGCTGAGTCACGCTGAGCGTCGGCGCTGACGGCGCAATATGTATGATTATCGCAGTCGTCACAGCGCTGACCGTCAGCGCTGAGCTGCGCTGAGTGCGATAATCATACATATTGTGCCGTCAGCGCCGACGCTCAGCGTGACTCTAAAACCCGCCTAAGTATTTTCAATCCTCGGCGCTGAGGCGAGGGTTGTAACTCCGACAGCGCGGAAGAACAGTTGACTGTCACTTTGGCTGTTACTTTTGATGAAGAAACTGGCCGTTAGTTGTTCTATATATTCAAGAAATAATGATTAATGCGGTACTAAGCACGACACTTGTAAACTTGAATATATAGAACAACTAACGGCCAGTTTCTTCATCAAAAGTAACAGCCAAAGTGACAGTCAACTGTTCTTCCGCGCTGTTGGAGTTACAACCCTCGCCTCAGCGCCGAGGATTGAAAATACTTAGGCGGGTTTTAGAGTCACGCTGAGCGTCGGCGCTGACGGCACAATATGTATGATTATCGCACTCAGCGCAGCTCAGCGCTGACGACCGTCAGCGCTGTGACGACTGCGATAATCATACATATTGCGCCGTCAGCGCCGACGCTCAGCGTGACTCAGCGGTCGCGAAAATCGATAGGCTGACGAGGTAATATAAGTAGGTAAGTACTTCTTATTAACTAGCGATCCGCTCCTTCTTCGCACGGATTTTACGACTTGACAAAACATCGAGATTTCTTAGTTATGTTACTTTAATATTAACGTATTATAAGTACACATAAATCATGCGAAATAAATTCTCTAAACGATGGTGTAAACCTTATCAAAATCGCATGGTTTAGAAGAACAACGCGGACATTATGTACTAGCTGTTGCCCGCGACTTCGTCTGCGATCCAGGATGAAAAGTAGCCTATGTCCTTCTCTAGGGCATGGTCTACCTATTTGCTAAATTTCATCCAAATCCGTTCAACCGTTTTAGCGTGAAAGCGTTACAAACAAACAAACTCACTTTCGCATTTATAATATTAGTTAGGATAAGGCAAAATGGCATTGTATAGCAGAAATAAGAAAATGGAGAGTGCTACTGTCTCCGACATGTTCCTTACTCCTATGAATACCTATCGGTAGGTAGGTACTTTTGATTCTTTACAGATCTTTACGACTTCACATCAGGCGTCTGCAGAACAATTTTTAACCGACTTCTTCAAAAAGGAGGAGGTTCTCAATTCGTCTGTGGCAAAAAACGAAAATTGAAAATCAAAGACCAACTTCCGAAATTAAAGTTATTTTTCAGGTAGATGTCACGTGTCGATTTCTTACAGGGTTTTTTAGGACTCTTGAAGAATAGTCAAGCGGAATAGGTTACTAAATATATCTACGTCTATTGTATTTTACTTAGATAGAGTCAGGACTTTGGGCCGCCTTGCAACTCCTGAAAACGTGTAGGTATGTAAACTTATAAAGATCAATAAACTCACCTGGCAGGAAAAAACTACGCGTCCTCTGCTGAATTAGGTATTATGCACTTGGCCGGAAAACTATGCCTGGGGTTTTCCAGCCGCGCCGCAGCGCATGACTTTTCAGCGTACCTAATAGAAATTTTAATAAAACTGATGCCACTTTTTTAAAGCAATAAACGTTTTGTCAACTTCATCACTTCAGTCGAAAAACGTCCACGTGCTTCTCGCGGCCTTCACAAGGTCATCGTTGGGTCAGAGGGTCGTCCTAGGGGCGGTTTTTTTATACTAAAATCAAAAGATTTCTAAAATTGTAGGTAGGTATGTTAAATATCTGGATTCATAATTTACCTATTATAAAATAATACCTATAATTATTTATTTTTACCTAAAATACCTTGGGCACTTAATTAGCTATTCTCAATTTGTTGGAGGGATTAAGTACAAATATTTGTTTATGTTCATGATCTGCCCTTTTCCCAACTATGTTGGGGTCGGCTTCCAGTCTAATCGGATGCAGCTGAATACCAGTATTTTACATAGGGCGACTGCATATCTGACCTCCACAACGACCAAAACCCAGTAATTGGGTATTACGATACCCCTTGACAAGGCTAGTTGTCAGACTTTCGGGCTTCTAACGACCCGTAACGACGGGCAAAGATCCACAAATGACAGCCCCGAGACACGTAGGAGTCTTGATATGTAAAGATGGTCACCCATCTACGGACCAACCCCGGCAAGCGTAGCTTAACCTGATGGATCGACCCGTGCGGCTGTTATTACTTAGCCACGAGCTCCTCCACTAGCTTAGTTATTAATCTGTTATATTCGAAATATCTCTCCGCTCTATACGAACGTTATGCAGAACATACAATAAATTACATCAGAAATTATCGTGGATTGCCCTCGATCCGGTTATTATCTCTAATGTAATAAGTAAAAGAGAACTTACAATGTACTTGTTTTTACAAAAACACTTTATTTCTGGGAAGCTAGAATCATACAGATCCTGAAAAACCGGTTTATTAGTAGATAACAAAGGGGTCAGACAGTCAGACTACAGTCTGGGACGAGCTCTACAACGGGGTAATTGGTTTTCCTTTTGACAATTCAACAACATTCATTGCGTGATTTACGTTGTGTTAAAGACGATTTTTTCAAACATTTGACGCAACGGATAAGTAATTAAATTCCTTCAAAATCCGTTGGTTTGTGATTTAAAAGTGTGTTAAGTAGAATCTGGCCAACGAAAGCTGTTCAAGAAAAAAAGCGGGAATTAACAAAAATCAAGAGCTGTGCATTTACCTACTATAGAGCTGTCAAACCCACTGGTTTGACAGCTCTATAGTAGGTAAATGTAAAGTTGCTAAATAATAACTCCGTAAGCCACTGCTTAAACGGAGTCGATACTATTTATTATTCAAGTATCAGTATTTCATATTTATAAAATAATTAGACATGATAAATTGTATTTAGAAGTAAAATAAAATATTCAACAGATAATAGCTCGTGGTCAGCTTTCGTTGGCCAAACTACGTAATTGGGGTCGTATAGTGTGCGAAACAGGTGACAAATAGAAACCGAATCTAACATTTAGGAAAAAAAATATTTATTTTCAGCCTGCGGAGTTTAATTATTAGGACTACCGCAGGTATCTAGATTCTTTAGAGATAGATAGTATTTTACTCCTAGATAAAATCTTAACCTCAAAAAACGATAACAACTGTGGATGAGAAGTCGTTGGGTGGTGGGTTTTTAGTAAAAGCCTTGTATTTAGTACAATATTATTTACCTACATAAGTAAAGTAATAGCCTAATAAAAGTCTAATTCTATTTATTATTATCTATTATTCGAACCAAACTAACCGCAAACATTTTTACTCAAATAGCCTATTCCCATGTTTTCCAATTTCTTAAAAAATATACTTATCGAAAAATTATTAATAGATTTGATTGAATCGAAGTTTATTACAAAATAACAAATTATATTGTCAATTTAATAATTAATGTACGCTCATAAGTCAGCATCCAAAAAAAATATTTTGCATCGAAATCATACCTATACTTAAGTAAAAATTATGGCGCCCTTGCCCCGCCTGACCTTACCTAAGTACTCGAAGCTGAGCAGCGACAAAACAAGTGCAAGTCGTAACTGCGTCATAGTGTTCCGTACACTTGTGGCGGTATCTACATCGCCACATGCGAACTACGCATCAAAGACCTGACGTCATCCTGACGTCACATAAATCCTGCATCGCGCAATTAAAGTTTACCGTGCAGTGGACATATATACAAGAACCCAACATCAATCGTTGGGCAGTTGCCCGCCAGACACAACACCCGTCTGGTTGGAGGATCCTCCCTTTTCTATGGTGGATGAGTGAACTTTACACCCTGTTCCTCATGCCCCTAATTAGGGCCATACACGTTCAAATAATTTGATCGAAAAAGGCTGATTCTGTCAAACAGTTTAATCAAATTAGCGTAAGTACATGTGTGTGAGAAAATTAAATCAAAATGAGATGTCAAATGGCATGAAGAAAAATGAATTTTCGTATTTCTATTTGATCAAACTGTTTGAACCAGCCTGTTTGATCAAATTACTTGAACGTCTATGGCCCGAATTACTTTATACTGCCAAACAAAGTTGGTCGTTAAAAAAATCTCTAGTAGAAGCTCTGTCGACTAAAAACAAGCAGCGATCGCTTCGCTATATCGAAAATCAAAAACCACGCGACCAGTATAGGTAACTTTCGAGCGCTCTGTGTATAAAATAATTGTGCCAAACGCGAAGAAAAATATGTAATCGCGCCCTTATACTTAATTATGTTCTTACCTGATTTATTCAAATCATTACATTTTTTCATTCCCAAGCCGATTGGCGCTATCTACATCTATTTCAAATATTTCTGGATATCCGCTCAAGTACCTAGATTTGTCTTTACAAGCCGATAACAATAAAAATTCTACTGTGTCTCGTTAGTACCTACCTACCTCGTTAGTACCGCTCAAGTACCTAGATTTGTCTTTACAAGCCGATAACAATAAAAATTATATTGTGTCTCGTTAGTGACGGTTAAGCTCATAAACTTTCGTTCATTAATAAGAAATACAACGAGTTTTAAGCGTCCATTAAACCGAAAATAATGTAATTTTTTGTCAATATCCCGACTAATCCCCTGATGGATACGATTCAAATTATAAGCTGACCTCGCATTGTACGGAAGTTCTATACAATGCGAGATCAGCATAAACTGGAAATGTATAGCTTGATGTGTAGCCGTGTGTACCTACTTTACGACATTAGGACATCACTATTGTATGTACTTAAATCTTGGCTTAACTTCAAAAATCGCTTATCAATCACAGACAAACCTCCAAGGGACTCATTAAGTATCCCGTTTTTCTATCATCGACACGGAACTCTAAAATAAAATCATAATAAGATAACCATTTGGACAAAAAAACAAGCGACAAAATACCTACCTTAATTTTTTAACATAGGTAAAACTCGCGTAATTCTATAAAACTCGCGGGCTCAACTTGAACAAATAAGTAAATGTATACTTAGTCGTTAGTATTTAAGTACAGATGAATCAACAAACTTGCCCTCAGTTGACGACTAGATTTCCTCTGGGAAACTACACAGCTTTGGTACGAATCCTAAGCCAATTAATAAATCATTACGGATATTGAAAAGTGGTGCCCTGTTTTCAGTATTATTTTGTGGTGAATCTACCAGGTTTACATTTTCAACTAAAGAGGTATTTAAATTTTTATTATTTTTTCAAATAAAGAACGTACATAATGTTTTTGTTAATAAATTATCACTAGTTAGCCAATTATTTTTGTTGCGCTGTTGATTTAGTAGTTATGATTGTGACAGAAAGACCAGAAAATGTTTTCCTTTGGGAAAATAATAAATTAATAAATTTCCTTTCCTCAATTAATAAAATTGAAATTTTAATAAACAGTTATATATTATTGTGTATTAATGTAACTCATTAATTTTCTTTAAAAAAACGCTTGTAAAGTATATAACTTGATTACAGTCTGTAGGTAACAAGTTTTCCCGAATCCGAGATCTCGGTAGAGATGGAGTGCGACCATACACATTACTTATGAAAACCAATGATGAAAACAGATTATAGTCCAATAAGTACCTTATCTTCGACCTCGCACGTGTGTACGATTAATATTCCACACGATTGATCTATGTTGCATTACCTATACGAAATAACACTTGCACCTTAGTTAGGGCCTGAAACTTTATCTCTGTTTGATTTTTAACCAGTAAGCAATCGTACTTAAAAATAATTTAATGCGTGCAACGATTGTGTACATATTATTTTTACTGTACAAATGAACTGATCATATATTACTTTCCTCCATGGAACACAAAAAAAGCAAGTGCATCTTTATATCAATAATTTTAGACCAGGTTTCAAAATATATATAAAACAAGAAGGTCTTGCCAATGTTTTTATTTTATTTTAGGGCGTTTACTGTGCTTTCAATACGAATTTTACATACAATAATTAGTAAAAATAAGTAACTGTTATTCTGAATTCCCATTGCGAGCAAATTCATTAGTTTGATTCAGATAGATTAGATTCCTCGCGCACATTTGGGAGTGGCGCGAGGAGATGAAGCGCCGGGGCGTAACTCCGCTGCCGCGAGAAATCGCGGCACAGCGGACAGAGCTCCGGCAGGATCTCATGGCGGCATGGAGAGTGCGATTGTCGCAACCCAGTGCTGGGCACGCCACAATTGCGGCGATAAGTCCCCTCTTTGAGGAGTGGCTGGAGAGGCGCCACGGCGTCCTCACCTTCCGCCTGACACAGGTCCTCACCGGACATGGCAGCTTCGGGAGGTACCTGTGCAGGATTAGGCGGGAGGAAACGCCTGGGTGTCACCACTGTGCGGATCGTCCGGAGGACACGGTGGAGCATACGGTGGAGGTGTGCCCTGCTTGGGCGGAGCACCGCCGTGTCCTCGTGGAGGCGATTGGCGGCACTGACCTCTCGCGTCCGGCCCTGGTCCAGGCCATGGTACGGAGCGAGAGGGCATGGGAGGCGGTCACCTCCTTCTGCGAAGCAGTGATGCTCGCGAAGGAGGAGGCGGAACGCGTGAGGGAGAGGCAAAGCCTGCGCCCTCACGCCCCTAACCGCCGCCGCTGGAGACACCCTGGGCGTCGGGAATCCCAGGCGGATTCCCGGCCACCATAGGCGTGGGCTTGCGGACGGCGAGCAATGGGCAGCTCGCCGTCCGATAAGGACCAGGCCCAGGTCGATGGCGCGTCGTGTTCCACGCGCGCCTCAAAGAGATGTCAGCACACCTGACGGGGTCCGTTAGGACCGATGCCTGCCAGGGTTGCGGAATAGTCCGAAAGGGATACCGGGACCCTGGCAACAGGCAACCGAAGGAACACGGGTGGGTTTTAGTCAGTAAGAGTCTGACACGCCCTTCCGCTCCGCCCAGAGCGGGAGAAGTCATATGATGATTTCCCACCCAAAAAAAAAAAAAAAAAAAAAAGGGCCTGAAACTTTATCTCTGTTTGATTTTTAACCAGTAAGCAATCGTACTTAAAAATAATTTAATGCGTGCAACGATTGTGTACATATTATTTTTACTGTACAAATGAACTGATCATATATTACTTTCCTCCATGGAACACAAAAAAAGCAAGTGCATCTTTATATCAATAATTTTAGACCAGGTTTCAAAATATATATAAAACAAGAAGGTCTTGCCAATGTTTTTATTTTATTTTAGGGCGTTTACTGTGCTTTCAATACGAATTTTACATACAATAATTAGTAAAAATAAGTAACTGTTATTCTGAATTCCCATTGCGAGCAAATTCATTAGTTTGATTCAGATAAAAAATGCTTCAATAAAACAGTCTCAGTAGCGTATGTTCAAACTTACCGCGTTTGCATTCCAGATAATACGAAATCAAAACAATATATTTTAACCAATAGCAGCATTCAGCACGATCGGCTGCGAGAATTCTGATTGGTGAATAAGAATTGCTCTGTGGCGCCTCTCCGACCTTATAAATATCGGCGCGATCACAAACCAGACCTCTTTTCCACAGTGTTAATTCAAGGGGACTCTTTCGGGTTATTTTTGTGAGCTAACTCTAAATTCAGAATGCCGGAGACCTCAAAAATGAATGGATACGCAAAAACAAACGGACATAGCTATGATATGGAAGAAGGATCAGTATTTTTATTCACATCAGAATCCGTCGGCGAGGGCCACCCAGGTTAGTTTTCTTCAATAACTCTAATGCAGGAATTGTTCATCAAAAAATGGCCGCCTTAGCATGTGCGTAGATAAAGTATAAATAGGATTCCTTTGTTTACAATATTACTTGTACTAGTCCTCGAAAATCATTGGTTGTCCGGCAATAACACACACGGACTGGCATGCTTTATTCAATGGCAATGTTTTGTTACATCATGGACCTCGCAGCTATTATCGCAATTTACATTTGTCAAAATAATCGCAACACGTGGTCTGACCCAAACAACGTTGAAATTTATGATAAATACACTTGCACTTTTATTTGTATTTACAATTTATGATGTATCTTTTATTTCAGACAAAATGTGCGATCAAATTAGTGATGCTATCTTAGACGCACATCTGAGGCAAGACCCTGACGCAAAAGTAGCATGCGGTGAGTGTCATGAAATACCATGATGTCGGTGTGTAATTTCTAGAAATAGCGATACTTTTTGCTAACTACAGTGCTTTATTATCAGAAACGGTGACAAAAACCGGAATGGTGTTATTGTGCGGTGAAATCACTTCCAAAGCTAATGTTGACTACCAGAAGGTTGTCAGAGAGACAGTGAAGCACATTGGCTATGATGATTCCTCTAAAGGTATGTAAATATTATCCTTGAATAACTGTTTGTTACCAGAGGTATTACATTTGCAGCTCCTTGGCTTGAAGCCAGTACTAGACAAACTCTAAATTCTAATTTAACTTCCCTCATAGTAATGGATGAATATTATTCCGTGCACACTAGGTTTTGATTGGCGTACACTAAATTTACTAGTGGCTATCGAAGAGCAAAGTCCAGACATAGCAAATGGAGTATATCAAGATAGAGAGGAATTAGATGTTGGGGCTGGAGATCAGGTACAAATTGTATAAGCACTTGATGCACGGAATAACTCTTGGGTCTATTGGCTATTTTGAGGACTAAACTTGGGAGTTTACATTCTGCATGTTTTACAGAATGAAAAGTGTTATCCATGACTATGGGTGTCCATTTCACTGATGTCATAAAATTCATTCTTGCCAATCTCTAATGCATCGCAGTGGTCAGACAGCTAATTTACATTGGTGCATGAATATTTGAATTATCTCTGTTACGATGATGTCTGACTGCCCAGTGTTACTTTATCCTCTATAATCTAAGTCATAAGTCTGCCATTAATTAGTACTAAATTAAGCATGTTGGGATCAGGGTTTGATTACAAGACCTGCTGCGTGATGCTTGCCTTGGACCAGCAGTCACCAAACATTGCTGCGGGAGTGCATGAGAACCGCAATGATGATGAAGTTGGGGCAGGAGATCAGGTATGTTAAAATCATCATGTCTAACTACAAAATTAGGTCAGTGGGTCGTCTTAGGGGTGGAGATGTAAGAGTTGGAGCATACACTCCATAGCGCCCCTAAGGCTACACTCCAACCTGAAATTATTATTGTATTTATTTGAGTAAGTAAATTATTATTAAAATTTGGTAAATTATAGCAGCTGTGCATTAATTTATTCATTTTTTATTTCATGGGAGATTAAATTTTTACTGAATAACGTATTGTCCTGATACATGTCCAAACTATAGGTTTTATCTTCCACAAAATTATTATCAAACAATTATCACTCAATCGCAAATCCAGGAAATGTTCAATGATTGCTATTTCATTACACATTTATTTGAAAACATAGTTATTGTGAATGAGCATGATTCACAAGTATGTTTTCTTACCTCCTTGGGAAAAATCCATGTGAAAATTTTATTGCTATGAATTGTGCAATGTTCAGGATAACTTAATTTCCTTATTTGCATGCGAATTTGGAACCTTTTTTAATGCAGTATTTTTTTACTACATCAACTTTTGTGTCTCAACTGTGTTTAACAATATAACTACAAAAATTCAAGGTCACATTCTAGAAATGCTCCATCGTCATGAATCATGAATTGCAATTTAAAAGAGTAGATTCTGACTACTCAAGATTTAAAAATGTATTTATTTTTGCAATAGTCTAGTCTCTTAACAGACCTAATTGTGTGAGAAAACATTTTTATTTCCATAACATCTAATTTATTTTTTTATTTCCAGGGTTTAATGTTTGGTTATGCAACAGATGAAACTGAAGAATGCATGCCTCTGACAGTAGTACTTGCACACAGACTAAACCAAAAAATCGCTGAACTACGACGAAATGGCGAATTCTGGTGGGCTCGCCCAGATTCTAAGACACAGGTAAATATACACAATACGCAATACTTATCTCCACCTCTGCCTAACCTTTCGAGATTTTAGTCGTGATGTTATGTGTATTACACTTATATACAGGTAAGCATCCTCTTTGTTTAGTAAACTTGATTGATAAGACAATGACTCGTAGAAAATATTTCATGATAGGTAATATTAATTACATAAATATTTGTAACAAATGGACTGCTTAACTTAAGCAGATAGTTTATCTGACCTTTGCAGCTATTTGTTTGCTCAGTGATGTCAAAGGCCAAATGTTATTTCATTCAAGATTATTATATTTTTTTAAACCTTGCCTATGGTTTATCTGTACGAAAACAAGAATGAACTGTAAGCAGATTACATTTTCCGGTATTACCTTTTTCAAGTGGAGGCACTCGTGGCTAAGTAATAACAGCCACACGGGTCGATCCATCAGGTTAAGCTACGCTTGCCAGGGTTGGTCCGTGGATGGGTGACCATCTTTACATACCGAGGTTCCTCCGTGCCTCGGAAAGCATGTTTAGCCGTTGGTCCCGGCTGTCATTCGTTTTTTTTTTTTTTTTTTTTAAACGTTGCCCCACACTAGGAATTTCTTCCTGTATCGTGGGTGCGTTTACAAACATAGATACTCACATACACTAACACCCAGACCCGGAACAACTACTTGCAGATCATACAAATATTTGTTCCGTGCGGGAATCGAACCCACGACACGTTGCGCAGCAGTCCATCGCTCAGCCACTGCGCCAACCGCGCCGTCTAATTCGTCTAATTCTAATTCGTGGATCTTTGAAAGTCGCTACGGGTCATCTGATAACCAGTCTTACCAAAGGGGTATTGTATTACCCAGTTACTGGATTGTGGAGGTCAGATAGGCAGTCGCTCCATGTAAAATACTGGTATTAAGCTGCATCTGGTTAGACTGGAAGGAAGCTAGTATTGAAGAGCTTCAGGTCATTTCAATAGTCAGAGGCCGCCAATCTGCTACAATGTAACGATATATTGTTTCGATCTTTGACCCAGTGCTGTGCAACATTATAGTAGCTTTGATTGATGCATATTGGTGTCGAGACTGTTAAGTATTCTCCAGACCAATTAACCCTTGTAAATCGGTACAAGCGTAAATGAAACGCTTCAATGTAACCGCCTTGTTAGTTCACCGGTGGGGATGGTCGTGATGCCAACCTATCGTGGGCAGTCTTTTCATTATTCTACTGCGATTATCCCAATTTATTTGTGTTCGGCGCGGCGTAACATGAACGACATTCTTCCATACTTCTCTATTAGTCGTCATCTCGGTAGTAACTCCCTTTCTAGCCATAATCATCATTCACACAGTACAACCATCAATGATCTCCCCTACTCATAAAGATCCACATTTATACTCAAAACTATCCTGACGACATTTCCCTCATGCATGCAGTATAAAAATGAATTACTTGAGAGCGTTTTCCACTAAAAAGTCGACAAGGTCGCCTTTTCACGCATAGAGCCAGGCTCACAGGGCGCCAATCGTGGATTAGATTGTTTCAAACTAATTTAATCTTTTGAATAATGGCCGAGTGTTGAGTAGGTAGGTAACCAGAATGAAATAACTCTTAAGAATATCAGTTTCAATGCTGTTCCTGTTCATTCTTATGATCGCATGACGTAATCTATGTCTAATATATCAATGGTTGTTTAATGACTGAGCGATAAAAGTGACACCAGTGTCAAGCGACATTTGAGATCGCTCAATTAAATACGTCGGTAGTTTCATTATAAGCGACACACAAGAAGAAAGAATATTAGTCTTTTATAATTTTTCAAGGTTCATCTTTGTTTAATTAATTTGGGTAGATAGAAAAGCATAGATTAGACATTTATTTTGCAAAAATATACATAATAGGTTAAAAATATACATTCGGCATTTTATCTTTCATTTAAGTAGTAGTGGATAGTTTTTTAAATTCTTAGACAGTGGTGTTATATTATATTTGCGCATCATGTCTCTAATGCCTTGTCACAATCAACGTTGTCTGCTGTCTGGTATTAATATTAAGTCAGCCAGATGGTTAGTAATTAATTTTCTTGGTAAAAAATAAATAAAATGCTTAATGTTGGGTTAAAAATAAATGTGTAACAACTAATTGTTATCTGCATGATTTATTATGAACATAAAAAATATCATATGTTGTAGCTTTTGTAATGTTACCAGGAATGATTGAAAAACAATAGTTCATTAAATGTGTATTGCCTGTATTGGTACTTATGGATATGAGGGAATAAAATGATAATAAACGCAATATCAACTTAAAAAAAAACCAGCATGTAAATTAACTTTTTTTTTTCGTGACTAATATATTAGACAGGTAATTTCCAAGTCCGTTCTCATGAAATTCGTGGGAATGACGGCAGATGGGAACTATGTATTAATGTGGAAGGAACACTAATGCTATCGGTTAAAACTATTCTGTAACCATCATGTATAACATGTCTCTACTTGGGGGGTCCAATTAGTATCTACTTAGGGGCCGCGTCAGATAGCAAATTGTTGGGTCGAATTTCAATCATATCTTGCAGCTGTCATGCTTTACATAGCAATAAGTTACCTATAACTACACACATAACATCACGCCTGATACCCCGAAGGGTTAGGCAGAGATATACCTTTTACTACACCCACATTTCGCCAGTTACGATTGAGTCCCACGTAATAGGGGGCGAGCCATCAACCGGGCACAAACCCAGGCTTTGGATTGCTATGGAGAAATACCAGATTGAAAAAAAACAATAACACTTCGCACGACCCGAGAATCGAACCCAGGACTAGCTTAGCAGTAGCGTTTGCGACAACTAGACCAACGAGGCAGTCACCTATAATTACATCAGTCAAAGAGCAACAAGGAACGACATAAGAAATAAAATCTCATAATTTCATTTGATTGGTTTCAGGTGACATGCGAGTACGTCTTCGCTGGAGGCGCCACAGTGCCGCAGAGAGTTCACACACTCGTCGTCTCCCTGCAACATTCAGAGAAGGTAAGCTTCCCATCCTTTGGACTTCTTGAACATTCTACACAATCAAGATACGGAACATTAAAGAAAAATCAATTATACTTATAATAGTATACATACCACGGCATTTTATTAAATATTTCGTCACATGTTTTATCATGTGTGGATAATTTTCTTAGCACACGAGTAATTTTCTTGATAAAACTTACGCAGAACTGAATCATAGCATCACTAATGTAACCATTTCATGGAGATAAGTTTTTTTTTATTTAGGTTACATATCGACAAATTACGTCATGCTTTTATGTAATGAAGAAGATACAATTTTGACTGTAATGTTATACTTTAATAATAAAGTGATAACATTAGGCCGTGACCTATGATGACATAGTGATTCACATTCGTTCATTAATTATCTTTCATTTGTAGATAACTCTGGAAACTTTGCGTGAGGAGATTAGGGAGAAAGTCATCAAGGAAGTCATCCCTGCTCACTACATTGATGAGAAAACCGTCATCCACATCAACCCTTGCGGGCTATTCATCATTGGTGGACCACAGGTAAGGCGCAATAATTGATTTTGATAGTGAAAAATGTTAACTGGCCATCACAAGTATTCATATAGATGTCGCAGAATCCTCAGCTTTTGTTATCAGCAATCCAAATACTAAGCATCCATAATAATATTACAAATTCGAAAGTAACTCTGTCTGTCTGACTGTTACCTTTTCACGCCTAAACCACTGAACGGATTTTGATAAAATTTGACAAGGAGATAGATGGCATCCCGGGGAAGGATATAATTAGGCTACTTTTTATCGACATACTACGAAAGCTAGTGATAATTAAAAAATAATGATGAAAGAAGATTTAAAGGAGATACATTAAAAAAAAAAAACTGCTATATCATTGTCTATGACGCGCGTCGAAGTCCGCAAAATGAAATAGGAGAAGTTTTTGTAGGTAACAATAGTAGATGAAAATTAACTTTATTTTTGCAAAATAAAAAAATGTGAAATAGGAGAAGTTTTTGTAGGTAACAATATTAGATGAAAATTTACTTTATTTTTGCAAAATAAAAAAATGCATAAAGAACTTAAAACAATATAACGCCTGTAATCACCGAAGGATTAGGCAGATGTGTACCTATGGTACACCCACAAGTCGAAAAATACTAATTTAGTATTATTTGTTTCTCCAGTCTGACGCAGGCCTGACCGGCCGCAAGATCATCGTGGACACGTACGGCGGCTGGGGCGCGCACGGCGGCGGCGCCTTCTCCGGCAAGGACTTCACCAAGGTGGACCGCTCGGCGGCCTACGCGGCGCGCTGGGTCGCCAAGTCGCTCGTCAAGGCAGGCCTGTGCCGGCGCTGCATGGTTCAGGTGAGAAGTGCTACATAACATCTAACCATTTCGCCAGTTGTATTAAGAAACGAGTATAGTTCAGGCTTATTAACGCTGCTCGACCGGGGGATCGAACCCAGAACTTTACGCCCAGCAGTCGCGCTTGCGATCACGACACCAACAAGCCAGCTGATAATTTTAATAACAATTTCGGGTTACAGAGCTGTTTCGGTTTGTTTCTCGACATACGCGACCAGCGAGATAATTCAGTCTTGAGGACTCCAAAGCTATCTAACGTTCTGATTTCAAAAATGGCACCTTCCTAATTACTAATTTACAGCTTACCCAACCCATCCAAAACGGAAACTCAAAAGAAAGATTTTAGAACGTCGCACATTCATGTCGACAGACACAGATATGTGACACCTTTATTCCATTGACATAAAGGCGTTTCTGACCAAATCAACATAATGCCGTGCTGATAAAAAAAAATGCCCATTGCACGGCAAACTGATTGAACTTTCAGCGTTCTCAGATAATAGTCACCATTCCCATCTTTTACTTATGAAGTAGGTAGACGACCCAAATAAATGTTGCGACAAGTTGTCGCGATGATTGTCGTACGTCACGATGACGTGTCGCCGGCGCCGTGTTTCCGTTGACGTATGCGTCGCGACTGTCTATTAACGCGATTTGTACTTTACACCGCTCAATCATCCGTCCTTTGACTCGTATTGATTATACAGATGATCTCGAATGTTCGTCTATTCGCTATTTGTATCTGAAATATTATTATTATTATATCTAAAATGTATGTATTTTTTGTATCTTCTGACCAAATATTGGTTTTTATTGTGAAAAAACCTTATTTAGCTCAAGGATGACGAAAGAACTGACATTTTTCCGTCAAATACATGATCGTCGATGCATGATCTAAATATTATATTTTATTATTTTACAGGTCGCATATGCCATCGGTGTGGCCGAGCCACTGTCTATCACCGTATTCGACTACGGCACTTCACACAAGACCCAGCAGCAACTGCTCGCTATTATAAAAAAGAACTTTGACCTGCGACCGGGCAAAATTGTCAAGTAAGTTGTTGTTACATCATTGTTTTGACAGTCCGGTTTTTATTATTGTGAATTACTGATACTAACGTTAACTTGTTTCTGTTTCAGGGAATTGAACCTCAGAGCACCAATTTACCAGAGAACCAGTACTTACGGTCACTTCGGACGGGAAGGCTTTCCGTGGGAGAGTCCTAAGCCGTTGGTTGTAGATTGACTTGCAACTTAAGCACTAGACCATTGTAAATATTTTCACCAGTATGTTATAAACACTTTATCTACGTGTGTAATTGTAGCGAGGGCGCAGGGAATGTCGCTGATGTCTCTCTTTAGACATATATGTACGTGACCGAACCTCGCCAGTGGAACTGTATGCGACGCTGTACGATCACGTGACGGTTGCATTTACGAGGTTCACTCTATATTTAAGTATTCTCTAGATTATTAGACACATAGGTTTAACATGGTGCCGTCATTTCTGAATTTGAGTTAGTTCAGGGGTTTTAATGGCAGTCCTATTTATTTAAGATTACGTGTTCAGTTTCCTATAAATATAATTTGTTTGCTTTTTACACTGCCTAATTGTTTTTATAGTTAAGTAAATGAACTTTCCAGTGATTATGAAGTAATATGATTTTATATTTATGTACAACTTAAATTGTGGGCTGCCTCCACTCTCGAATGTTCTTCACTGTACGCTTTACGATGTAAGTGCTATGATTTATCGGTAGAGTAGACTACTTCTCTGGTCGCGTCACAGTAGAGCGAGCGCCGGCTGAACGGCTCCGACGGAGTTGTTCCACTGTCCTTCGCTTCACTGCAAATATATTTATAGTGCTGCGTGGAGAAGTTTCCCCCTAATACCTTTATTAGGACTTCCCAATATTAGCTGAAATGTATTGCCTTACTTGCTGTGAAAAGTTAGTACATGAGAATGTTGGTTACCATCTCACGCGCAGCACAATTTGTGTTGTGTTTCCGAAAAGGATTGTCGTGGAAAAGAGCCATTTTGAAAACACACCGACTAGACCAGGGCAGTAGTGCACTGTGCATTTACTCCTTACTGTAATTGTAATTCCGCCGGTAGTTTTAATAGGCGAAATGCTAACCGTACATTTGACATTAGGAATTAACATAGTTTTAAACTATTGCTTAGGACGGTTAGTGAGTATTTCCGATTATATTTTTTGATCTGTTTCATCTTCGACCTGTTAAAGTTTCTGATTAACTTCTGTGGATTATCAATTTGTCAGATTGTGGAATTTAAACTTAATAAAATTATGTCCTCCCGGTTAACTAGCGGGAGAAAAAAATCTTTTGTTATTTTAATTGTTGGAAAAATCTACCTATAAGCGTTTCTCTACAAGAACAAGTACACCAGCGCATAACTGCGTTGCTATGTAAAAAGTACGTGTTCGTCCATGTGGTTTACGTTACTTTGAAGTTATGGTTTACATAACAGCGCCGCGCCGCTGATAAATCGCTCTAAGAATTCTCGTGCCGTTTTTATGTTGATAAACTGCTCACCTTGAAAATATAGAGAGCAGTTTTGTTATCTGTTAGCTTCCAGATTAATGACGCATGCTAAATGGTACGTTGGAAATCTCCAATTTCCTTATACTGAAAGGGAAAATAAATCAAAGAAAATAACTTTTTATAAGAAACATGATCAAAATCTTAAAAATATTTTTATAATTTGCTTTGTATGTAGGAGTTTAGGATTTCTCAGAGCCAAGAAGCTACAATTCTTCTTGCTCTTTGCTGAACGGCCGTCATCTGGATAGTGTCCGACGCAGACCAACCTCGCATGTCGAAACAATGGGATGCCCTGCGGACAAAATAAATATATATTAATTATTATGATAAATCTTATTTATTTATGCAAATTGGTTCAAAAAACACTTTTACACAACATCAGAAACAAAATAATAATGTTTTAAAAACTAGATGAGTTAGGTGTTACAGTCCAGATATAACAATTTCGGTCAGGCCTTATGAGGACCATGAAGATTCAAGTGTCCGAGATCTTTTAATTTGAGGAAAGAACCACACTGATTTGACTGCACCTCCAGTCAGTGCACGCATTTGTCAGTAATCGTGTAGCTCTAACTCTGAACAGCTTTACGACTCGACGGACAATACCAAAGAAAGGACATTTGGGTAGGCTGCATAATGGTAAGCGTCACTCAACTAATATTATAAAGCTGAAGAGTTTGTTCGTTTGTTTGTATGTTTTATCGCGCTAATCTCAGGTTGGAATTGAAAATTTGGGTTGGATAGTCCATTTATCGAGGAAGGTTATAGGCTATAAAACATCACGCTGCGACCAATAGGAGCGGAGAATAAATGAAAAATGTTGCAAAAACTGGAAAAAATATTCCTTTTTGAGAGGAAGCGTGCGCTGCGTAAACGGTTTAAGTTACTCAAATATGTATGATGGAATTGTTCTTCTTTAAAGATCAAAAAAAAAGTCCGCGACAGCATGTCTATCTTTTAAGATTGACTCAATAACCAAATTTTTATGGTAATCAAATTTGTTCGAAATTAATGCATTATTTGCGAAGGAATTTAATCAACATAATATGAATTCTTATTCAAATAAATAGTTTTAACATCAAGGGTATTTAAGTAGCAGTAAAATACTTTTTAATTCATTCGAATCGGACATTTAATTTTGAAGTTATCACGAGTATAAAACGCGAACCGTTCGTCGCCGCGCCGCGACGTTCCCTACTCTAGAGAGGAGAGGATGGGCACATGGGTAGACTATGACCTGGAATAGGACATAGGATACGTTTTATCCCTATATTCCCACGGGATCGAGACCTACGCGGGTGAAACCGCGGGGCCCAGCTAATTGTTTATAAAATACCAAAAATGCACTACCTTTTTGCTACTATTTGATACCTAACTTCAAAGTGCTTCGATTGACCGCGAAAAAACGCGTAAAGAAAGTGGTCAGACATTCTGACATCAGCATGATGAAATATACTTGAGCCTGGTCCTGAATAAAATTATATCTTACCTGTCTACAGTGTAGGTAGGCGAGGTCTCGGAGATATCGTCTTTGTAAACTCCGAGCGCTCTCCACGGGTCGATGTAACCGTGGATGTTGATAGTATTGTTAACTACAGGCTCGAGGCCGCCGAAAATTAAGTTGACCCGGTCAGCCCCTGCTTTCACGAAAGCCAAGTCGAATCTGTTGCAGAAAATAAATATTAGATTTTGTTATACCTATGTATGGAAATAGTTATAACGAAAAAAAAACAACCGACTTCCAAAAAAAACACAAAAAAAGTGAAAAATAACTTTCGTCGGCATCTTTGCTTTTCAATTTTCGTTTATTGCCACCGACTTCCGAAATTAAAGTTACTTTTCACTTTTTTTGGAAGTCGGTTGTTTTTTTTTTGTTTGTAAAAAGTTTTTATTTTTCACTTTTTAGTTGTGGTACGTAACTACCTACCCCACACCTGCTATGTAAATAACAGTGACGGAGTCAAATAAGATATCATCTACATAGACAAAGTGGGAAAAAAACGTAATTATTGAAGCTAACTCAAAAACTACGTAAGCAAAGTTAATAAAATTTATATGGGACCACCTCTGAAGTATGACCTACCAAACAAAAAAAGAATCATCAAAATCGATTCATAAATTGGCGGAGTAAACGCGTAACACACATACAAAAAAAAACATCAGACGAATTGAGAACCTCCTCCTTTTTGAAGAAGTCGGTTAAAAAAAATACTGCAGCATTCATTTTGAAATTAATATATGGAAGGGGGGGGGGGGGGGGTTATTTAAAGAAGAATTAAACTCAAACTCAAAGCATTTATTACAATTAAACCATTTACAGACACTTTTGAATTGTCAAGGAGTCGGTCAGTCAGAAATATGAAGCTAGTTGCCCATTCCAAAGCGTAGTAGGCACCTATGGAGAAGAACGGGAAAGAAACTCCATGGACACTCTTCAAAATATTGTTACAATATAATGGTTACATCATTCATGTTGAAATTATACATGTGAGAACAATGTAGAAAGCACGTTAAAAGCGTCCGCAATTATAAAATAAGAACAATTCAAAAATTTAAATAAGCCATGGCAGCTAAGAGATGACCAGTCACAACTGACGGCGCTCGTTCACGAAAATGACGCATGGATCATTATTTAATGCTGCCAATGATTGAGATTGGTAGCTGAATCACCTGTAACCCCTTAAATGCGCAGATAGCGCCTCTAGAAACGACACAAAACCATAATAAGGTGTAGAACTACTCACCTTTCATCGAAAATCTGTTTACAAATATCGACATAGAAATCCAAGCTAAGCCACTTCAGACTGTCGAACACTGTGCCAGAGCGTGGCGCTGTTTGATAATAACCGTATTCGGTGCATGTTTGATAATACCAGGCACGTGCTGTAAACAAGTGCGATTTTCAGTTATTATAGGGTTAAGGCTGCGCTCGGAAGTAAAAAGTCTTCTATGTTCTATGTTGAAGAGTTTGGTTTCCGCACTTAGTCCCTAAGGTGGACCATTGTGTGTGGTAAAAAAGTCTTTTTGTGAACATCTGTGAAGGAAAACATCGTGAGGAAACCTGGAAACCTAGTTTATAAAGACTCAGAAATCGCCAACCCAAGCAAGCGTGGTGATCAATGCTCGTGCCTTCTCTGTAGGTATCAGAATAGGCTTTTACCCTGCAGCAGGATGATAATAATAGGCTGGTATTATTATTTTGATCAAGCCCGACTAGGGCTAACTGTGTTGCGACGTCACATCGCAAAGATCAATGTCGGCACCCTAAAGATTTTCAAGAAAGTTTCTGCGTTTTGAATTCGCATCGCGCCGATTGGCAGTATAAGCCAGCCGTCCACTGCTTCATCGCGGTTTTTTTGTCTGCGAGTCATGCATCGTAGCGTGGTTGTTGTCGCAGTAGACTAAAGCGAACCTTAGCACAAGTTCGGAGCTTAGTCGTGGGGCTTCCAGCCAAACAATTGGCATTGCTAAATGCTACGTAAAAACTTTTATTTGCAACGTGATCTAATTGGGAGGCGTGATGTGACGGCTAATGGTTGAGGACCGAGTGTTATCAAAAGAATCATAATACTGGAGAGTACTGGAACCATCATCTGGAACTGTCATCGAGCTAATGAATGAGCACTTACAATTGCTCGTAGAGCCGTAGTTGGTCAGGAAAGTATTGTAATTAATAGTCCAACAGCTGGCTTCGTTTAAGTTACGAATTCTTGCTATGTATCCGCCAATTTTCTCCATAGGAGTTGAACCTGAAATGTTACAAAAAAAAAATCGCCTGAACCGAGTTCTTTAAGTAAAAAGTAGAAGATTTGAATAAAACTTTCAAAAACATCACGCGAAAAAGCGTAATGGCCGAAGGCTTTTTAGAGCGGTAACTACAGCACAAGCAATTCAAAAGAGTTTCCTCGTTCTACTACCTATGTTCTTAACACCATAAAATATATGTCAATAACCACTTAATAATTAGAAAATCGTTGTTATGTCATGTTTAGGTTTGTAAGTATAAGGTATATAAATTCATGACTGTACAGGTTCTTCAGCAAGTAGAAAATTAAGCTTACCATAACTAGTAGAATCGGTGAAATTATTGCAAACATCCCGCAGCGTCCCAGGTCTTGCCTGCTGTACTGAAGTAGAGAACGTCCAACTGATAAGCCCCGCAAAAACACCTAACTCGTACTCATTGTCATAGTCCAGTGAATCGCACAACCTGCAGGAAAGGAAAAATATGAATAAAAGGTCTAATAAATAAATAGGCAAGAAGGAACAGAGGACAAATTATTACTGAAGGAAGTGATTAAAGGCTAGCGCAGATTGGGAAGGGCCGCGCCGCAACGCACCTTCACTTCATACATTATAAATGAACTAACGCACACTACAGGCAGGGTACACCGCACTTTTTTGTTAGAATATGCGTTGCGTTGCGGCTGTAATGTGCGCTTGGTTTAATACATGCCTTGTTTCATCAAAGAGATTATCAAACTTAGGTAATTAAGTCACCGTGTCGTCGGTGTCGTAGGCTTGCAATATTAAGTAAAACCTCGTATTAGCTTGGGGACAAATGCCCCGCCCACGTGTCGCTCTCCCCAGACATGTTGGGCTAAGTCGGGGAACGTCTGGCGATATCGACCGACGTCGTCAAGCATCTTGTATCATGTGCCATCTCTAGCTTCACGTGTTGAGGCAATCTGTCTTCTAGTACATACGAGGCTTTATGCTGTAGGTTGAGATAAGAGTAATTTTTAAATTTATGGAGATAAGACTCGCCTATACGATTCTTCCATGAGGCGCCTTCCGCTTTCTGTCTGCATCGCGGCGACTGTGTCGTCAATGCCTTGTCTGATCTGTCCTATACACTCCGCACCGCCCTCCAACGTGAAAGCTTCATGAACAACTTCCAAATATCCTGAAATATAGATCGAGGTGTAGGTACCTAACCTATTGTTTGAAACATTTAACACTCATTCTTTAATTCATTCATTTCATTGTTGAACTTGATTGCTGTAGCGGTACAGAAAAACGGCTAAAACTGTACCGGCCTAATTTGACACAAAATTAGGTTCACATTACTTTTCAGCATTTCATAATAGTACCTACCTATCTAAGTTAGTGAACGTCGGGAAGGACCGCGGGAGCAAATAAAGAGTTCAAATGTTGAATAACTACCTTCGCGGTCCTGTCTTGACGTTCTCATAACTTAGTGTTAGGTATACATAGTTTCATAACTGCAGATATTTTTGATATTGTGCTCAATAGTAACGATTTGAAGAATATGGAGCTTTAATATAATTATATTTTTTTAATTGGTAACATCATTTACAACAACATACTATAATTATTTTGTATTGCGTTTTTTGACGGGTGATGTAATAATAAAAATCCATGTGAATATTAATCTATTGTTTGCGAAGTCCTTGAAATATCACTAAGGTAACTAGGTAAAGTGCGATTTCTGCTAGGATAAAGCACAAAAAAACAATTAAAATATGATTTGGAACTAAAAAGAGAAACACAGCAGTATCGTGGGAAATAACGTTATATAATGGCGCGATTTAGTGAAAAAAAATATTAGGCATGCATACCTAAACCATAAGTGCGCCCAGCAAAGAAAGTCAATAAGCTAAAGTACCTATTTGTAATCAAATTTCGTGATTGATCTACTTCAAAAACTAAGTTACTTCAATGACTAAATTTAACAAGTAGGTACCCGTAAAGTCAACTTGCGCCAGAATAGGGCCACTAGAAGCCACGGTGCCGACTACCAAGTGTGGATACTTCTTCTTGAACCACATGACCATGTTAGCGGCATACGACCCTCCATACAGCACGACCTTGCTGTCTGCGAACCGCGGCTGTTTCTTCATCTCTACGATGAAGTACGCAAGGTCAGCGAGCGCCTGGTCGATGTTCAGGAAACGCAGGTTTTCTGCTGTAAACTCCCTGCATAAAAATATCGGCGTGAAGCTACAGCACGTTGAAAGATTGGGTGAAATAATTCAACGGAAAAAAAAAAATGGAGATCTCAGCGCAAATAACGCCGTCGTCTAGGCGCATAGCGTAGCGACACGCTCACATTTTTTAAACTACCTACCTACGGCTACGCTAGCACCCTAATTGCGTAACACACGATCAATCACAATCTGTTTTATTTTGACAGTTCAACAACATTCATTGCGTTATTTACATTGCTGAGCAGATTTTTTTTTCGAAAATAGGTAATTTATGAAGCAATGGATTAGCAAATCATCAATTAAAATGATTCGGATGATTGATAGTGTATTACGCAATTAGGGTGCAGAAGAGTGTGGTAAGAAACTAAAAACATTTCAACGAGTCAAAACCTTTTAGATTGCTTGATTGGTACCTAAACCTTTTAAGATTGCTTGATTGGTACCTACCTACTGCAATGAATTAGCAACAATAGGTAATTAAGTTACTAGGTCTACCTACTTACTCGAATATTTTAGTTTCTCCATAATACCGATGTTCAGTGTACACCTGGTACCCCTTGTTCTCTCGCGCCATCTCGTACATATTACCAGCTAACAACCAGCCTGGGGCAATGTCCCATTCTCCGCCTACCATGATGAATATCGGAGAACCATCACCGCCGAAGAATTCTTCATTATACATGAAACGCTGCAAAGTAGGTAAACAAAAACTAAATTAGAGCAAAATGTAGGTAACCTACCTATGTCCTGCTAATCTCGGGTAAAGGAGAGTGCCATTCCAACCATTACCGCCACTAAGCACAAAATTAAGTAGGTACCTACTTACTAAGGTATAACTAAAATTGAGTAGTAGGGTACCTATATAAGTGTCTATTGACTTAGGTAGGTATCTACTGATTTTTTTGTTCATTTTCTCGTTCCTAAGGCCAGGTTGAAAACTCTAAAAAAATCATATTTCGAAAACTAAGAAAAATTGCGAAACATAGTTAGTAGTATAGTTAGTTACATGGGGTGATTCGGATACCCCACGACACGAGGGACCAAATTTTTTTTTTTTTACTTCAATTTTCCGGCGCCCCTGTATAAACCTATAGGGCAAGAGCATTGGGATACCAAAAAAAATATTCTTAAAAAGTAATTTCATACGAACCATAGAAAAATTAGTAGGATTCTGCTGATCAAAATGATCGAGAGGCATCGATATCCAGGCGTCGAAGACGTTTCTCGTAGACAGTGCATTGAACTCTTCTGGTGGTTTCATGTCCACTTCTGTCATCTCCACGACCCTTTGTTCCTTCGCCCATGATGCCGAGAACAAACTTAAGAATAATAGGAAGACAATCTGAAAGACAGGAACATGACATACATGTAGTGCTTACCTAGGTACTTATTTTAAGAGCAGAAGTTGAAAACTTACAAGTTAAAAAACAAAAAAGGATGTTTATTTAGTTTTACTTACCATTTTTATTATATTTTTCTAATAATATTTAACACATTTACAGTACACTTAGGTACCTACATCTGATAGCCTAATTGAGGTATCTTTACGAAATTATTTGATATTGAATGTTCGCTTATCGTTATCATTAAAGACGATTAGGATTATCATAATTATTATCGGTTTGTATAGGGTGCGCTAAATGTGAGCACTAAAATTTACATAGGTACGCTGTTAATCTGTTAAATTCATGCCTTATTATTTATTTTTATACTTAAGGTACCGATACAAAAAGGCAGGCTGTAAATAATTTTTCCCGAGAAAAGGAACTTCAAATAGGTAATAGATACCTATTCGTCGGCATCATATCTTCCTGTCTTTGTCCCATGTTACTTGGGGTCGGCGGCCACGTTTTCTCTTTCCATTCTCCCCTGTCGACGTTAACATTCACTCCCTTCTCTTTCATATTGACAAAAAAAAAATGTTAATGTAAGCTAATAACAGAAAAAATTGCATGCTGATTATTATATTGGCAAAACATGCTTTGTTCTAAATTGTACTATTTTACCATCTTTATATACCGTGTTTTTATGCAAATAAATATACTTATTACTTATAGCATTCCTCCCACAATCCATCCATCTTTTCTTTGGCTTTCTCTCCTTCTCCACCCATCAAAAATAATAGGTATTCATCAAATCATCACTTTTTATGTCTACTCGTAGTAATTAACCAAAAAGGTTTCATCTAACTATTAGGTGTAAAACAGGCCGAAACATAAACTGACAGCCATAATTTTAAGTAAATTATTTAAAAATAAATTAATAAGGCATTTTACAATTATTTTAACCGCAAGTAGCCAGTAGCTGTCACCTAATTTGAAGAGATTTTACTAAAAAGTATTTAACATTTAATCACAGCTTATTCGATAACATTTATTTAGATATACCTACATTACGAAGGTTAGGCAGGGGTGTTTTAAAGTTAAAGGTACCCCTACATTTTGCCATTTAAACTAATTTGACATAAGGTTCATCATGTAGGTACCTATTATGATAAGTAGCTGTATGTGATAAAGTATTGAAATTCAATCAGGACTTCGAGATACCTACTGCCCTCATTTTAATAAATATCCAAAATATTGTTTTTTTCATTGCGAAATGGGCCAGCTCAGGCTCTTGACGTCAATCTCGCCTGGTGGAAAGCGATGGATGATTTGGTAGTAAGTAGGTAATACTTATTACCCAATTTGGGCATAATATCCTAAAGCAATAATTTGTAATCGATTAACGGGTAATGTTGCTACCCCCATCGTTCCAAGCTAAATACTATCTAATTAGTTTCTTTGTTTGTGAAAGACTAGGCAGATTGATTGTTTGTAGGTACTTGATACCTAGCTACCCAATCTACCTTGAATCGTGATCCATGTCAACAATCAACACATCCATCGCCTGACAGCTGTGATGACAGGTCTTGTGCAACCGATAATTGATTTGTAAATGAATACCCTCATTTATGTCATTACCAGCAGAGGTATTTATATTAATTAAAGCTAACTGATTATATCTGTTACCTACAAGTTTTCCTCATCGGATAGCGTGCCAGCGTGTTAAGGTCAACGCCTGCCAGTACTGCCACCACAAAAAAAAACTTACTTGATAATCTTATTAGATCTTCATAATAAAATCACGTAGAATCCCTACCTACATTCGTGTTCTGAGTTCGTTTTGATCTGAGTCAGGACTTTGTATTAAGTACATTCCGTAGTCGACCGCAGGCGGCAACTGCAGGCGACGCCGACGTGTCGCTGCGACACGACTGGTTTCTATGAAATACCTTCTGTAGCTAGCGACACGTCGTTTGCAGCTACGGGCGAGCGACAGGCGACACGATCACAGCAGCTTCACGTAAAGCAAGATGAAATAAAATCCTCAGGACGAGGGCGTGCTCACTGATATACCTACATAGAGAAGCGAAACATTTTTTTTTTATATAAAAGAAAGCTAAATTAAAAACAGGTTTCCTTAACATTAGGTTGGTACCTACTTTATTTGATTAAATTACATTTTAAGCTTAATTAAATATACTATACCAGCCTTCCTTGAATAACTAATTATAAATAGTAACATAACTAAACGCAAAGGGCATCCCTGCAGTCAAACCGTCTCCGAAAAGTTAGGAATTTTTCGTACACTTCGATCCATAAGGACTGTTGCAATTCCTTTTACTGCCGCATATCAGTTTTTTGCTGCGGCCACTGGTTTCCTTATATGGTTTTTTCCCCATAATATTTCCTCTGAAAAGATAAGAAACATATTTAAAAGAAATAAAGTGGTGTGGACACCCACATTTCGTTTGTAACAGAGGGCGAGCCTTTTGCCACTAACCGAGTACAAATCCAGAATCCGGGGTGAGTGTTAGTCCGGGTTGAAGTGAGAAATTCCCGATGGACAAAACCAATCTCAATCGAAAGGCCCTAGACAAAGTGACATTCTATAAGCGATAATGATGATGGAAAAGGCAAAAATGTATAGGACTGACATAAGCTATCGAAAAGCTTATGTGAATCCTGTTGAAAGTCGTTGTAGAAATACGAAACGCTTTCCAAGCGATTGTCACTTGTCTAGGCCCTCAGGAGCTTATGCTCGGCAGTGCCCTTGCGACTAGACAAAAATAAGAAAATCTATTGATAATCCGGCCCTGCATGCAGCTCTGGAGCATTCATGACCAAACTTGGTCAATTCGAGTCCGGCATTTTCAGGATACCAAGCCTTTTTGATGAGATCCAACACCAGAAGAAGGTTCTATGTCGCCGGGATTAAGCATAGGTAGTAGGTACCTCTTAGTTTACATTATTTTCTAAACCTATGGCGCTTCATACTGTGGCTTCATGAAAAAATAAATAACTGTTAACTTACGCCGGTCCGTAGTTACAAACAACAAAGAATTTATTCCACCCGTTCCTGAATATTTGTGAGATAGCGCAGCCTAGGTACACACTATCGGACCACACCATCTGTAAATAAATGTTGATTTTAAAATACCTATCTTAACATAAATTACCAAAACGTACTTAGTTTGATTTTTACACCGGGACGGTGCGGGGAAATGGTCGATGTAAAAAAAAAAAAAATTACACTTTGCCGCACCTAGGAATCGAACCTAAGGTTAACGCTGACTGTTCACTGGCTCTTGCGACCACTATCTCATAGAGTCTAGACCAATAAGGCAATCAACAGGAGGCCGGTGAGGTGGTGAGAAAGGAAAAACAACCGGACAGTCGTTGACAACAAAAAAAAAACTTTTATTTTATCGTGTTTAGATATCGATACCTGTCACGTTCACGTCTGCAGAGTTTCGCTAGATAATTTAATTTATTTTTTTATTTATTAAAACTTTATACACAAGTAAAAAAATACTGTACAAAGGCGGACTTAATGCCTGAGGCATTTTCTACCAGTCAACCTTAGGGTGATGCAGAGACAAACATGGCAGGTGCAACATAAGGGATAGATAACTCGAAAAAGGATAAATAATAATACAAATATACTTAAATACATACATATAAACAGAATAAACTTTGTCAGGAAAAATAACGATAGGTGGAGGAGAAATCAAGCCCAGCAAATCAGCCCCGCAAAGATTCTGCCAACTTCTCACGAATATGTTCACGAGCCGCTACTTTGAAAGATAACCGACTGGCTGTCATCCTGATATTCAGAGGGAGCGCATTCCAAAGAAATACCGCCTGGACGAAGAAAGAAGAGTGAATAAAACCAGAGCGGTGAGAAGGACATCGTAGAAGACGATTGTTGGTGGAACGAAGGTTTTTACTATGGGCAGAGCATAGGTATTGAACATGGCAAGTCATAAGACATAAGAAGGAGAAGTGGGTTTGTCGAGTATAGAATACAACATAGACATGACAGCGCCTTCAACTCTCTTAATTAATTTGACCCTGTAAGTAAGTATACCAATATCCATTTTAACCGACTTTATTTTTGTGACCCATACTTTAAACATGAGGGTTTAAGCATCATGAACAACTTTTACTACGGGACCAAACAAATAATCGCGAAAAAAAAATCTGCTGTCCCCTACATTTCGACGAGTTATGCAAACATAAGTGTAGGGAACAGCTGTTGTATTTTTCGCGATTTCAGGTTTGGTCTCATAATAAAAGTAATAATGATGAGTAAAGTCACGTGTTTAAGTATCGGTCAATAATTACCAGTCACCTACATATAGATGATTAGGCTAAGCGTATGCTGAGATGCAGGTGACGCGGGTCCACGCAGCGCAGGGCAGAGCAGATTTTGTAATACATTAACGTACTGGCAGCTGCAGCGCAGGCACGTGGGATGCAGATATGTCTTTCCTGCTCTGCGTCTGGTTTTAGAGCCGGCACAGATTTCAGTGCGACGCGTGCTGCGCTGGGCCGCGTTAGTCCGTATAAAGAAAGAAAGCTGGTAGCCGGCGCCGATCTACCAGCGCTTATCGGCGCTTATATCTGGTAACAGTTACATGAAGCAAGCGGTTAGGTTAGTTAGTTAAATGGCGGGCGGCGCCAGCGCTGACCGGCGCGTGTCGAAGATTGTCGGAACTTGTCGGTGACGTTCGGCGCTTGTTCATATAAATGTTTGCGCCGGTTACCTGGATGGACCCGTTCCTATAAGCGCTGGTAGGCTAAGAGCTTTCTTTCTGTATACGGCTTTAGGTACCTGCGTCTCGAAAACAAATTTAGTGACGACCAGCTGTCAGTACGTGCATGTATTACAAAATCTGCACTGCCCTGCTCTGCGTGGACAGCATACGCTTAACCTAACACTGGCTTTGTTATGTCAGTATCAACAAGTTACACAAACCTGAGTGTAATGTCCAATATCGTAGTCTTTCTCAAAGTCGCTTTTCTGTATCGGTCCAAAAGTGAAGTTGAGATTTTCACTGAACCAAGGCTCAAGGGCTGCATTCGGCTGGAGTACATAGTTGGGATTGGTTGTTGAGTACCAATGTAAATTCTCACCCGACAAAAATCTATTGGAACCTGCAGAAAACGATAAAATTTTATAGTAAACTAGCTGCGCCCCGGGGGTCACCCGCGTAAGTCTCGATCCCGTGGGAATATCGGGATATTAAGTATCCTAGGTCATGGTCTACCACTGTGCCAAATTTCATACAAATTCAGCCGTTTTAGCGTGAAAGCGTAACAAAAAACTCACTTCCATTAGGATTCAAAATATTTTATTTCACTTACGTGAGTACTAAAACCTACATGGGCAATTATGATTCATAAGTGCCCATGTAGTTTCCCTTCGAAAAGCTTCTTAACCGGAGTTGTATTGTCCCTGCATATGAAACGTTAGAAGCTAGGTGCACAGTTCTATTTTTTAGTTTCCCTCACACCAACAATAGTTATTTGTTATGCAAGGCTGCAAAGTTGTTTTTTCGCGTGAGTGCGAAGGTTTCAAAGGTACGAGACCCATAAAAACTTTGCTGCCGAGCGAAACACACAACTTTTCACCTCACTACAGCGAGGAAAATGCTAGGTGTCTCCATGCATTGAACAAAAATATTGTACCTAAGCTTTTATGTACTTTTCGCGCAATTTTTCCGGAAGAAAGCTCAATTCGGCATTATGTACCGCTTGTACTAACTCAACACTGCTAAACAAACCCAAATGGTGTGGCATTTTCCTCACTGTAGTGAGGTGAAAAGTTGTGTGTTTCGCTCGGCAGCAAAGTTTTTCTGGGTCTCGTAACTCGCGCGAAAAATCAACTTTGCAGCCTTGCATAACAAATAACTATTGTTGGTCTGAGTAGTTTCATAACTTCATAAGTAGACGAGCCGGCAAGAAACTCCATGGTGTCTCTGTAATTTTCACTAATACTTGGCACGCTCTATATTTGGACAGCAGTTTAGGCTTTTTTTTCACTGAAGCGGAGATGAGAGTGAACTTTATTCTCGTTGCTAAACGGAGAAGAGAGATAAAAATAACTTCTGTATAAAGGAATGTGTACATGTATTGTAACGCACCGGCAGACTCAGCCAGTGAAAGTGCTTATAATACTACTAAGTATTGAAAAACATAACATTCTAAGCTAAAGTAGGATAACCTCATTACCTGTTAGTCTCATTGTCTTAAAGTTTTTTCTTAGTAACAAATCAAAGTAGACAGTCAGGTGACATACATTGTAGCTAACGGTCTAAAATCTTGATCATGTTCTTGTCCACATTTTTTTTTAAGAAACGCTACTGCCTTTCTTGTTATTGATTATTGACAATTGTCGAACTTAAATAAAATAACACAATATCAAGCCTGTATTTCCCGAAAGATAATAGTAGTGTAATAGGGGCGAGCCTATTACCATCAACCGGACACTAATCCAGAATCCGGGCTGCTAGTCCCTTTTTTTTATTTTTGACGTTGGGGAATCATAAAATGATTTCTCTGCTCAACATTTGATGTGAAATTTTGTTCAGAAAAATGAAAAAGAGCATTTGATAAATTGATTAATTTTGTATTAAAAATGTTAAAATTCATGGTCTTCCTTTTATTTGTGACACTATGTTATTTCGCAAAAAATAATCCTTATGATGAAGCCTTTCGATAGGTATGATAAAACTACAGAATGATTATTTTTCTCGTGCGGGCTCGGTTCCCGGTTCAACCATGTGATTATATAAATATCTATGAATGTAGTTTAAATTGTTTTTTTAAATTCAAACAATGTCTTCTTTCAGAAAAATGTTCCATCTACAATATTCAAGGTACCTACTTTCCCTCCATGTGGCATATCCGCGTGGGACGCCGTGTATAGTGCTCTGTGCCTTCGGGGAATACAGGTGTGATGTTATGTAGCCCGACTACATACACAGGTCAACTTTTTTATTGGTTACCTATTTCCTCGACCCTTTGGCCACATGTTGCAATTCGAATTCGAAAATTCGAATTTAAATTACTTAGGTGAGCAACTACAGAGGCGCGTCGCGCCGCCACCTGCGCCGGCTAAACTTACACTTTTCCTTAAACGAGACGGAATACTTACTGACGGATTTATCTGGGTTGTGCTGATGCAAATTTTTTTTTGCCCATTTCGATGCCTTAGCTTGCAACTCCTCATCCCACACCTGAGAACAAGGAAAGAATTAGAAAACAAAATTAGATAAATGTTGAACTTTTTTCTAAAAGTTGCGTTTTGCGTTGTACGTTACACTCATGACATTTAATTTACTAAGTTGATATTATAAATAGATAACTAAGTAGTTATTCTAAAAGAAATTCCGTCTAAAGAATTCAACTTATAGGTGTGTAGGTATCTACCGACATAGGTAGGTACTTATCTAAACAATGTAAATTATGACGGACGAAAATATGTTAACCTTATTAGTATTACTTATGGATGACTGGTACCTTAGGGGCAGTATTTTTCCAATCCTATTATACCTACCTACTAAAATAAATTTATTATAGGTACGCTTCTGTCGAAAAGCCTTTGGTCCGGATTTCATTCGCGGGTAGTCAGAAGTCCGAAAATACTTTCGGTTTTAAGATATCCCTTGGTAAGACTAGTACACGTGTTACTCAGCAACTTGACTGTGTAGGTCAGATAAGCAGTAGCTCCGTGTAAATTATTGTATTCAGCTGCATCTGGTTACATTTAAAGCCTACCTACTCCAATAGTATGGAAAAGGTTAGGCAGATAATGATGATTGATTTAAAAAAAACAATCATTTCAGCCTATCCCAGCCATTCCACTGCTGGCCTCTTCTTGGCTGCGCCACAACACCCTGACCTCCGCCTTCCGCATGCAGTCTTTTAAATTCCTTGAATTATAAGTATTACAGTTAAATAGTAGTAATGATGCTACAAACCATCATCTTCATTTCCGAAGCAGCAGGTTGTCCTGCAATTTTTCCTTTAGCGACAAGGAGTCGACGGGAATTGTGTCCATCCACGAACGCACGTATTTGTTGACAAGTTAACGATATCACTGAAACCAATAACTTTAATAAAAAATAAAAAATGTACAATGTTTTATAACTTACGCAACAAGTTACAAATTCAAACAATTCAACGATATTGATAACATGAACTCACATTTGCATTGTGCGACAACTACGAAAGCCAAAATAAAAAGCACTTTTATTTCCATTGTTCTAATAATTCTAAGCACAACAACTGGCAACACCGACTGTAGACCGACTAATATTCGAAAACACGATTTGATTGTAAAACAACGCTACTTGTGTTATATACTGCTACTATGTAGTCCAAACGTCGATCAAACACTTGTGAGAATGCAGAGTTCCGCATGTTGACTTTAGAAAAAAAAAAAGAATCAGCTTTAAAACTGCATGGAGGTCAAGAGCAGAAATCACAGATAACCGCTTGTTGTTTTTTTTTCAGATTCGAGTTGGCCAAATGAGTTGAGATAGGGTGCGGGGAAAGTGAAAGCTGTGATTTTGATTGGCTACATTAAAATAATTTCAAAAAAACGTTGCACTCTGTAGTGATAGGACCGAGACATGAAATATCGACATATTTATCGATATATATTGTTAAAACTACAGAGAAAAAACTTAGGACTCAGGATTTGATGGAGCCAGGTTCTTTTTACCGATGTAACCAAGATTATGCTGTTTGGCAATGATGGACGTAGGAAAGTCTACCGAAGACAGGGGGAACGTTTTTAGCAATGTTGGATTGAAGTCTACCTTGACTGATGGTGGTGGGTCATGGGCAGTCTGGGGCGGAATTTCCACTGAAGGGAAACTGGCCTTGAGTTAGTGAGGGGATCACGGATTGACACCTCTAAGTAGCAACCGATACAATGCCTTGGCCTGCGGAGTTTGTGGGCCAGGATTTAATTTTTAACATGATAGCCCACCGATGCAAACTGCAAGATTTGTTCAAGAAAACCTCCATGACGGTAGTATCGCAGTACTGGAATGCCAGCAAGAAGCTCTGATAAGAATCTAATAGAGCACTTGTGGAATGAGCTGAAGAGTACTTAGTACTAAAGATTTTTTTTCATCATTTTCTATTTATCCGGGTTTTCGCGAAAACTCTAGGGATAAATAGAAAATGAACATGTAACACAAGAACATGTTTTTCATCTATAATGTTAAGTTTATTCTAGGGATGAATTCGTCCCAAATACGGATAACCCTTCATCGTGCGTGGTCCGACAGGCGCTTGGCTGTTTTTACTAATGCTTAACCAGTACATAAGTACTGAGTATTGTCGTGCTAATAAACTTATCAGTGGCGAATGAAAACTGCCTGCAATGCGGTATCGGGGTTATCTGTGGCCTGTGGCAGAAAGTGAATAGACAGTTATGTTATGCTCGATCATCTCGTTAAGGAGGGTACCGGGTTAAGTCCATCGTTAATTAGGTACGTACTGATAGCAAATAAGTAATAGGTACTCAGAACTACAACCTACACAGGAGAAAGTTTATTTTGCTGAATCAGTCCGTTTCCATCTCGGGTTTCTTTCCACTGCAATATATGGTCGTCCAAAAATATAAGAAACTAAAATAAACCACACGTTTCGCACGTAAAAATATCCCGGCGGGATATTATCACGCACTGGATATTCAACTCTCGGTGTTGAGCCGAGCATTGAGAATCCAACAGAGTGCATCCCAGCGCGTCGAATAACAAACTGTTGGATTTTCAACTCTCGGCGCTAAGCAGAACGTTGAAAATCCAGTGTAGGAAAAAAATTGGTCAGTGGGTCGTCTTAGGGGCGGATTGCTGCGAGAAAAAAATCACCCGTGCGAACCTGGGCTAATATAATTCAAGAAGCCTCTAAACTTGAATAAAAATATTTGGCGCAATTTTCAACGCGATATTTGACTCATCACTGCCCCTGCCAAAGATTTAATAGCATTCGGTAGGTTAGGTACTATCGTAGTCTCTACAATACATATCATATGATTTAAATTGTAAGTAGGTAGGCCTGTAGTGCCTAACCCTAAGTAGTAGGTACCTAACACTAACAAGTGTCGAGTTGTCTATTCTCTTGACCATGGATTCAATCAGTCATTCATTTCAATGTTCTCGATTGCACTATAAGCAAGAAATATCTAGGAGCGACCCCACGATATCTAAATAGGTAGGTAACTAGGTTCGCATTGTAAATTGAAAAATCGGTGGTGTTTCAACTTCAACCTGTTTCATTGAGGGTCCTACACGATAACACAATTGTGGTACCTACCCAGTGTCGTAATTAGCCTTTTATGCGCCCGGTGCGAGCTGCTATAAAAATAAATAATAGGTATTGTTAGCGGCCCTGGTCTGGTCATTTCTGCGCCCCTCCAGGGTCTGCGCCCTGTGCCTGGGCACCGCTGGCACCGCTCTAATTACGGCACAGGTGGTACCTACTTAATCCTACTTAATAGGACAGTAGGATTAGGTATTATTTTTATATGCAAAGTAGGTAAATCCAGAAATAAAAAACCGACTATAATGGACCAATTGCGTGTCGGACCACGCACAATGAAGTATCCCGAGAATAAATTTCACTTTTTAGTTGAATTTTTTTTTCTACGGACGTACAACGTTGTCATCTTTATAGCGTTCTTTTGAGGTACGGAACCCTAAAAAACATTTTAGCTCTAATAAAAACATCGTTATGTAGGTAGGTATGCACCACAGAGTATAGAAAGGTATGCACCAAGCAATGCACACGCCTGGGCAACTAATTCGTCACATCGCGAATCATTCAGGCGAAATCGAATGCCGAAACTGCACTATGTGACCAATATTTATTAACAGTTCATCTTCGTCGTAGATCGAACACGAAGGAAGTTTTATCGTGACAACGCGACACGAATCTGCGCGACAACGACAATGTAGCCGTAGCATTAGGCTGCCCTAATAAAGCCTTTCCTCCACCCCGGCGCGTTTTTATCGCGCGATAGTAACGCGTTATTGCAATATATTCTGTTTTGTACCTACGTTTTGTATTAGGACGGCCAAGAAGGTACACACTGCTGCGATAATAACCCCGCAATAGGACAAGTACACGTAGGACAAGTTGGACGCGCGTTTCTCCGTCCGGCGATATTTCGATAAGTGTTCTTAGAACATTTTGTATTAGGACGCATGCGATCTTACAACACACCTGCGTTATTATCGCGCCGATATGGTGGAAAACACGTTAGAAATATCGCACGATACGAACGCAGCAGTGTGCAAGGAATCGGGACGAATTATCGCAATAACGCTTGCGTTATTATCGCGCGATTAAAACGCGTCTGTGGGAGACATGCTTTGATTAAAATATTCCTAATATTCCGCATTCATCGTACCTATCTATTGACTGCGATAAGATTTTATTGATCGAACCACAGCACGTGGAACTACCTATCTAGTCAAAAATGCAGTACCTAGGTATTTTAATTAACCAATTCTTAATATTTCCTGGAATGTGATGAATTAGGCAACATGCCATTCTTTCTGAATTCTGAACCTTTACTTGGCAGCCCTGAGTAAATTTTTAACGTTTTTCTATATCCTCATTGTCGCAGGATATTGCTAACAATAACTGATAATAAAAATGAAGATGGGCAGCGTTTGAATCTTTACGAGCGGAACGTGTCGTTTATTCTTACAAGGTATTATATTTGTCTGCACTCATTACCAAACATGTTTTGCATATTTTTGTTAACATGTCACTGACTTGTTGACGCTACAGTTAAAATTACACATAGGTATTGTTAAATAATGGCCTGCAATAAGGAAAAACTACCATCATGCTAAATTAACAGTTCATATGGAAAAAACATGTGTGTGTGAACTGAGGGACCAAACTGGGAACGGAAAAAGCTATTTGGCTATAGGTACCGCAGTCGAGTAAAAACTATCAAATCACTGATAATATTAGTTTTATTTAAGGCGAAAGCTTCAGGGTAGCTCGCGAAATTACAATTTTCTTTCGTTTTTTGCTATTTGCAGGTCAGTCAGTATCAGGTTGAATGTAGATCTAAATATGATTCGCGGCCGTATCAAACATTAATTTAGAGAATTACAACGTGTTTTTTTTATATCCCATAACTCCAGGGTATTAATGAGACCATGTCAAAAAGAAAAAAAAACATGCCTAGTGTTGATTCTTTATCATCACTAGGCATGTTTTTTTTTTCTTTTTTATTCGGAAATAATTCAACAAAAACACGATTAATCTTGTTTTCATTCTTTTTTGTGTCATATTAATTAAAGTATAATAATACTGTCCACATTTTGTTTCATTGTGTGGTGACACTACTCTATCTATTTTCATAGGATTACTAAAATAATATTATCTCAGCTAAGAGGAAAGCAATGCACAATTTTAGCATTCTATTATTTAGTAGAAAGTTCTTACTAAAAGTTAAGTGCACTAGACTTTCCAATAATCTTATCGTCAAGCAGGTAGCACACGCAATTGTGTCAGTGGAGGTGAGGATTGAGGGACCAGTATTAATAATCGCTATCTTCAAATCGCGTCGATATATCTGCTCCATTTCTTTTTTACAAAATGTATTAAATAAATAAAACCGTTAATTTTTGACATAACGCTTTAGTAAAAGTCTTAATTCGGTAATATTCACTAAAATATTTATCTATGTTGTGTGTACTGAGGGACCACAGTTTTGTCGTTATTTTTTTTTGTCTTTAATGCTTTTGTGGTTTGTTATTTAGTAAATATCTTTACAAAATCTTTACTAAATGTCTGTAATCACAAAACCTTAATTTTCGAGATAGTTTCCGAGTTTTGGCTGATAGTCTGTGAGAACTGAGGGACCACACTGGGCTGTAGTTTAATATATATTTTTACAAATTCCCAGATTCGTTCTACAATTGTTTTAGGACTACTACTAAATCATAGGCCTTTTTTTGCGATTCCCAGTTTGGTCCCTCAGTTCACACACACATGAAAAAACGACCATGCTAAATTAGCAATCAACTATAATGTTGGGGTCGGTTTCCAGTTTATCCGGATGCAGCAATTTTTTACACGGACCGTCATTATTCTTCCTTTCATTTATCTTTTTCCTTATAGAATACCTACATTTTTAAATATTTAAAAAAGATATAAAAATCATTAAAAAAAAATGTGGTACGCCGGTGACGGTAGCAAAGGCCAAGCGACCGGTGGTTAGGACAGGAACTTCGAGAGACAGGAGCCGTATCGAGTAGTACCATAGGAGTACCTACTGCCTTCTGAATCAGGACAATCAGGCCTTTGACCCACGAGTCCGGTGACCGGTCCCGGTGATTTCCAATTCGGTAACGGACGGACTGCTCTCTGCTCATTCCCAAAGAATTGTGAAAGTTGGAATCAGATTTTGTGAAAGTCTAATAAGCGAGTTAAGGCTCGTGCAAACAGGCGCGACAGGCAGCGGTACCTTTTTCGACAAAGGTACCGCTGTCTGTCGCGCCTGTTTGTACGAGCCTTTATGGACTGTATAGTTGGGCCCTCAGTTCTCACATAGAGGATTGAGGGCCCACTGATAAACTATGGACCCTACAGAACAAGTCTTTATGCCAAAATCTAAGCTAATGCCGAACAAAATTTGTGAAAACAAGATATTATCCGGGTCCGTCACGTTATTATAAAACGGCCAAGGCCGGTCATGTAACGTAAATAATGTTAATACGGTGTATATAATAAAAATGCAAAAATAAAAGAAAATAATATACTTTTACACTTTATTTCGTTCATTTTTCACTAACAAGTATACTTAATTTTTTCAGGTCATAATTCTATTGGAATATTTGTTCCACAGCATTAAGAAATTTGTTTTTTTACAATACCTACTAACATCTTTCGAGCTTGATTGTTGATTAGTATTAAATCTATTCCTAACAATAAGACTCACGTGACATTACAATAAATGGACAATAGTTTTATTGATGGCATCAAACATATTGGTATCTATATGACTCATTTAAAAAATCATCATTTCTTTTTGTTTACAAAGAAAATAATTATATTCTCGTTTGAGTGTATCGTCTTAGTAATAAATAAAATGACTAACAGCAAATTATTTTGTTTATCAGCCCAGTTTTCAATTTACAAAATGCGTTTTACTTATGAGCTTTCAGTGATGTTTTTAGTAATTATCATACAATTTACATACTTGTGAACATTACAGCCATTCAAATTTTTTAGAAGCTTTATATTAGCTTGTTTTAATTTTTTATTAAACCAACATATAGTAGCGCTATACACATACAAACTGAGACAATTGTGCAAGTATGCGTTAATGCGTGTGTTCAATGACTCTTCGTACACACGGCTACACATCGAGCATTTATGCACAGCTACATTTCCAGTTTATGCAGATCTCACATTGTATAGGATTTCCGTACTAATGCGAGGTCAGCTTATACTGGATATGTATAGCTTGATGTGAAACCGTGTGTACACACAATACAGCCAGTAACTTTGCTAAACAGTCAAACTGAAACTTGACTAATGACCGTACGCAAAAATGCATACGCATTAGCATTAGTTTTAACTAACTGCCTACATACTTATCTCTTTTGTCGACTGTGACTACTCTTCTTTTAAAATACACCCATCTATTTATAAATTGTAACCGCGAATCAATTTTCACGCCTCCCCCAAGACCAAGGCCAAATATTTGTTGATATTCGGGATAGTGCGAATTAAAGAGGTGCCATAAAGAATATAAATCCGCGAAATTTCGCGGGAGTTCTGGTTGATTCACAGATAATTATAACAAATTGTAGATATTCTTCAATTTAAGTATTTACATTAATTTAAAAGATTTTTGTGCGTCACGTGGTAAAATATTTGAAAACGCGCAAAAAATAATCACATCAAATTGTTTCGGAAACAATATTTATTACATCATACAGCGAATTAAAATAAAATTTCGTGTCTTCGTCAGTCAAGCAATACTCGATTTGATTTACATTTACAATTTCAGTTTTTATTTAACAGCTTATTAACAAACGTTTAACTCTCATCATGGCAATACTCAGCTCATTGTAGCTACTTGCAAATTGTTCTATATTTACCTGTAAAAATATAAGGGCACAATGTTTCTTGTAGTTTCTTATTCCAATTGTATGAATCTATATTTGTAGGTATAGCAAATGTGACGCATTCATGTTTTTTATTATTTTAATTGTAATTCTACATTTCTCACGCATACTTGAAAACTAATTCGAATCAAACACTGTATACTCATAAAACATAATTATTGTTAACACTGATATGAAATATTTATTCAGTCCGGGATTTGATCACATTAGTTAGGGTGCGCACACATTGGTAAACACGGTGCTCATAATTCCGCTGAGTGTATTTTTAAATGGCAATGTGAACGCACCAGTAGAAAAAGAGGTCAACATCATTCAAGTAGGAATAAGTAATTGTTAAAACCTAATAGAATTACGCAAAATGTCACGTATCAACCCCTTTCCTTCCATCGGACTAACATAATTACAATAATTTAAATCGACACACATTTTTTTTTCGTTTACATCCTTTTCCTTTATCTTACATCAATATACTTATGCGAATAATTTATTTTGTTGTATTCGTGAATACAAACTGATCTACCTATTAGGTATACACTACTTTCATTGTCAAAAGACTGTACACTACTTAGAAAATAATAACAAAGATTGAAATGATACAAAAATAAAAAAATGCGATATGATACAGATTATTAATTTAGATTTAACTTCTTAAAAACAGAAAAATAACCTAAGAATTAGGTTGTGCACTATTCTAACCTATGTAATTTCCTATTAACGATTATGATACGGTTTATAAAACATTGCTAAGCTGTTCAGTTTAGATGGAGAAGACAAATGAAAAATTATACAAAAAATAATCTCCAAATATTATCATCATCGCTTTGATAACTGAGTAGTCATAGACTTAATACCTTTTAAACCCGCATCAGTTTATACACGTAACAATAGTTTATGAGGCTATTGGATAAATTAATATTAATGTACTTTAGATAAAACGGTAAAAACTTTAAATGTTGCATAATAAATTAAAAACTAACATGTCATCAAATTGAAACCTACTTACGCTTATCATTATAAAAAATCTACAAATAAAACCATTTGTAGAGTAAAAAAATAAGAGGAAAATAGTTTCCATTGTTTTTGAGTAATATTCCTAGAAATGTATGGTTTAGGGGTGAAATTGTTCTAGTTGGTGCTTGGGCTATCTGTGCCACTACCGCTGTTCTCTGTATTAGCTAGCGCTATTTTAGTGTTTCTATTGTTTTTTTTAGCAGACTTGCTTAGTGTTGCAACCTCTTTTAGAAGATTCTGTATTTTACTGTTCATGAGGCCGAATTTTGTCTCGTTGAGTCGATCCTTGTTTTTCATTTCATTCCGCAGGTCCTGTGTGTTGTTTAAGTGCTGGGCTTTAAGCTCCGTGATCTGAAATTATGAAAACATGTTTTGATTGAACCTGGACAAGCGTAACAAAAGGGTTTTGTATACATCACTATGCAGTGTGAATTAATGAGAGGAAATATTTAACTAACCCACTAAAAACTTATTGACTTCTTAATGATGTACGCTTTTCTAAATTAATAACCTTTAAAAACAAATTGGGCTTTCAATGATTCACACTTTTTTTTTTACAATTAATGAGCTTTTACTTTCCATTCTGCCCTATTTTCACAATTGGCCGCAGTAACTAAGTTAAGCCCCAGTACACGTTGGGCGAGCCCGTTTGGCCAACGTATACTGGGCCTTTTTGCCGTTTGATTTGCGTGTATTTGCCTTATTTTAAGCTAGGGCACCACAACCAACCTTGCTTCGGGAAAACAAGGCGTGAATTACGTTATGTTGGGACCGCAACCAACCACCGGGCGAGCCGGGCCAAGCGCTACATCCAAGTTGGTTGTTACTTGGTTATTTAGTTTGTTTTTTAGGAACCCAGAATAGGAAACATATTTGATGTTCACAAAAAAAGAGGGAGTTATTTGACGTTCGATTAAATATATGACCATTATTAATAAGTACACATCCTTCCACGTGTTAGTTTGGGTTGCAGCTATGTCATTATAATTTATAAACTGTTTCTACGTTTTATAAATTAAAATAAGTATAATTTTAAGAGTAAGGATTCAATAATACATACCAATTTATCTTTGGAAAGTAATTCGTTATCCTTCTGTTGTACTTTCTTCTGTAGGCTCGCAATGGTTTCCTTGAGCTGAGTCATGGCTACTACATGATCGGAACTGTTGGGGTCCAGTTCACCTATGGAGCGAAATATAACTAAGAAGAAAAAAACAAAATGATTAAAGGATCGTTTTTTATTGTATTTACAACCTGATTTTTATAATTTTGCTTTTGTCGTTACTGATGTATTCAGTATTTTCGTTGCTGCCAATTGAGGTATGTTACAAATAATTTATTTTTGTATTTTTTCAATCTTATTATTTCAAAGCTGCATCGATAAGTGTTGCCAGCCATCAAACCACACCACAGACCTTACTTAAAAATGATGACCATGAAACTCTCCATTGCCCTCTCACTTCAATTACGTGAAAATGACAAAGACAAGACGAAGTATTTCAAAGGTTAAGTTAATAAGATTAAAGGCTAGGTTAAAGGCTTTAGTTACGTTACACTTACAGTGGCACGTTTAGTGTGATGCTTTGCGTTGTCCAAAGGATGCACACGGCGTCCCATCCCCTAAGTGCGTCCTAGGATCCGAACAGCTTCGACCAACAGGTAATCCAATCTTGCCATTCCATCACACGGAACAAATGAAATGCTCCGTTCACTCGCCGATAATACTTCCATATAGTATGCTCATTATGAATAGTCTACCTATACACTACGTACACACCGCAAGCATTTTCTTTTAGCAGAGCACCCATGTGAGAGAATGCGGGGGAAAAGGGGGGAACTTATGTACCAAACTCTCATACTTATACAGTTGAAGTGGTATATACACTGTGGTAGTATTGCACAAGCGTGTCCAATAAAAGCAGCTTTAGAGTGTGTGAAAGAGATAGAGAATACTCTGTTCTGCTTATACACGAGTGAGTGAGCCTGATTCTTAGCTCAATCACTCAATTCATGATAAAACCATCTGCTGGCTGCTAAAAATCAATATTAAGTATAATTCTGTAATTAATGGTAAAGGGATTTAAGAGCGGTGCTTACCTTGCAACGGATTCAACTTAGATTTCTTCTCTGACGGCTGTGAATCATTGAGGGAAGAATCATTGGAGTTCATTGATTTCATCATGTCTGACTTACGCTTCTCTTTGTGGCCACTCCTAGACCTACAAGAGGTTGAGAAGTTTAGAACAGACCAAGACAAGCAATTATTATAACTGGTCGCAAGCGCAACTGCTGCAGGTTATCACTACTTATACTTACTCCATTTGAAATAAGATTATACATTTAAATAAACCTTTTTTACAGTGCGTTGAAACGATTTTGACTTCTATTGCGTTGGTAGCATGAAAAATGGCAGCTGCAGTAAATAGTTGGTATTGTAACCACTTTTATGCTTTTTATTGCCATCCTTATGCCTACGGTATAGCTTACGGCTTACGGTATACCTTTTTTACATTCCGTTCCTCCTTATTTTTTATTTTATTCATTTATATCAAGTAACAAGACTCATATTGTTAGTAAAATACAATAAAACACAGAAATAATTTGTGACATCACCGCTGCAAGGTGACAGGCCCAGCCGATACCTTGCAGCAGTGGCTCACAAACACACAATCTAGCCTGCTTGCTACCATAGCCAGGATGCTGTTGGTGCTGCCCCGCACCCTACTAACCAGGGATGCGCACCGCTTCCGCATCACGGTGTAGAAGCAATCAACGCGAGCTTCAGCAAACATCCCTGATGCGCTGCAGTATCGAGGCAACCCCATCAACACCCTGAATGCGTTATTGTATTGAACGCGAAGGGCGCTGTATGATTTCTGAGTAAAATGAGCCCACAGACTGCAACAGTAAAAAGACGTGCAGTAAGCACTAAATATAGTGCGCTTGACCTCCTTAGAGGCACGCCTGAATCTGCGGGCAATCATGTTATGCCTACGGTATAGAAGTCAAACCGGTTTGTACGGAATGTAAAAAAGGTTTATTTAAAATGTTTAATTTTATTTCAAATGGAGTATAATTCTGCAGCACGGCACGGCAGGCGGGTTACGGGAACGGCTCTTAAGGTGAGGGTTTAATACGGGCACGTTCATTGCGGGGCCATGTAGGCCCGGCCGGTAGCGCAATGTTAGTGTGGTGGATGCAATGGTATTCAATAGGAGCACTACGGCACTGTTTCACCGCTATTCCCGGGTCAGGCCAAGTGTTATAGGGATTTTTCCATTAGGAATTTTCTCGGTACCAGCCCAGTCTAGATTTGCGACCGGTTTATAGCAATAGGCTCGCCCGCCCCAATTACACGAGATTTAAAACTTATTAAATTAATACGGGCGAGATATGTTTGTTATTAATTTTGATTACTTGTCTATTGTTTGATTTTTTTATTCTAAAAACGAACATTAATGTGCTTTCCACCTTGACACAGAGATAAGACATATTCGCACAATTATTGTCAAACTAGATGTGCAAGAGAGAGATGGGAACATGGTCTACACCAAAGCACGTGTTAAGTAACTAAGTATATCTATCTCGGCCTTAGACAAAAAATATTTCTCTACATTAACTTACTTGTGTCCCCTATGCTTATGTTTGTCCACAGATGATAGATGCTGCTTGGTTCTAGCCAGTGCCCTTTTGAGGGACTGGGTACATAGCCAACATAATAGTTTTCCATCCACCTGCAACAATATTATTCAATTTTTCATTTTAGATGGTACTGTGTAACATAAAAAATACTAAAAAACTTTTAGCATAGAGCATAAGCAACTAAACTTGTACATAATATTTTTGAATCTTTTCTCACATACGACGACTCAAAACAAAAGAAAAAAGTTTGAAATCAATCAAGCTATTGAGCAATCTAATCAGTGATTTGATTTGAAACACTATGTTTCAAAGTGTTTTATAGCACAGTTTCATACCTAATGTCAAGAACCCTTCTTGAGGGTTCACTTTAGCGCAAACGTAATGCCGGTCACCCTCCTGGCATATGAGCACTGTATTATTAAGACCTTGACGTTTAACCTATGTTTTACAAATAAATCATTCTGATTCTGAAGTTGGTGGACTCGAATGTCTTAAGGGCGCAACCTACCTGAAATTGCTTAGCATGATCCTCCGTTATGCCGAAAATACTGCAGCATTAATTTTGAAATAAATATGTTAAAGTTGAGGATTGATGCTAGGTCCTATGTTTGGCGAAAACACGATTACATAAAATTTTCTCTATAGAAACAAAAATCCAAAGTTACCTCTAAACAGTACTATAAACCGCTGGTATTAAAAAAAATACTTCACATTAGATCATTAAACTTTGCATAATAACTGAACTATCTATAAAGCAGGTCTCATGTTTTTTTTTTTTTAATTACCTTTATTTTCACCTTAAAAAACAATTAGCTAAACTTTTCGAAGCGTGAAAGCCGCTAACGCCCCACTCCGTCTCGCTCTCACTCAGGTCGCGAGTAGTATGGTGCGAGCGAGATAAAATCGGAGGTAGGGTAAAGCCTTAAAGTCCAGATATTATCGTCATTATTTTGTTCAGATCATGTTAGAACCATTCAGATTAGTGTCTGAGGTAAGCTAAGTAGTTATTTCGTAACGATTTTTACTAGCGAATAGGAAAGTAACTGTGGTCGATATGTGAAATAGCCACACAAAGTATTCTTGAACAAGTTGTAAAATTAGGTAAATTGTTTTCAATCTTTCGTTTGACATTTTGTTAAGTATATAACAATTGGCGAAATAGTCAGTTGGTTCTTGGTTCAATCTTATACCCAGCAACGGTGTTATATTTTTAATTTCATAGTAACCTCAGCAGGTTATGGTTAAGGAAAATGTTTAGGTTGAAATGAATTAGCTACACATTTTACATCAACACTTTCCTCATGATTCCCCTCTGATTTCTTTGTTTAACTTTATGAAAAGGAAGCATAACAACTTGTAACTTTTTTCTTTCCCTACGTACAGCCTAACTTTGATGAAATATTACAGTCTGTTATGTTATGTAATGCCACGGTAAAGTAGCCATAAGCCTACCAATTATGTAGCGGTTGCCACCCATATTAATTTGACAAATAAAAGCTCTTAAGTGTCCCGAAAAAAGAGTAGTTATTTGATAACTATAAACATGTCTTTGTAATAGCTGGGAATTCCCCATTATCATATTTTGTCTACTGGTATTGCCTACTCAAACTAACTTACATCCAGAGTATTATTTAATTGTTGCACAAAGGGACCACTATTCAATGACTCAGGCTTGTTGCAATACTAAGAAACACGGTTTATATCACCATGAACCAAATTGTGTATGTAGCTATTTACGGAAAAAGTGAGTAAAGTAAAAAAGTATTATGATTTACTCAATTTGACACTATATTTTATTATTTCTCATTTATTTTAACATCCATGCACAAAGTCTTGACCATATTAAATTAGTATTTTGCAGGATTTTTTTATTATTTATTTCAATTTGAAACAGTAAATTATTAAAATATTGCCTCGTTGGTATAGTGGTTACAAGCGCTACTGCTAAGCATGAGGTCCTGGGTTCGATTCCCAGGTTGGGCAAAGTGTTATTGTGTTTTTCCATCTGGAATTTCTCAGTGACAGCCCGGAGTCTGGTTTGTGCTCAGTTCATGGCAATAGGCTCACTCCCTATTTATTACATGGGACTTAAACATAAGTGGCAAAATGTGAGTGTATTATAGGTACACTTCTGCCTAACCCTTCAGGGAATACAGGCGTGATGTTATGTTATGATTAAATTACCAACAATGCAATGTAATGTGAAATGCTGGAAAGTTTCAAAACATTCTAACTTTTTTTACATCATTGTTCATGCGACTAACCTTGACTGTAATCAGGCAGTTTCTAGGTCAATATTTAAACAATCTAGCACTAAGTAATGTAGTTGACGTAACGCAATGAATTAATTTGACTTACTGCAGACTATTGCATTTTAGTTGGGATGTCTGCGGTCAATAAGATATAATTGTTTTCGCTCAAAAACATGTTTTCTGGTTTTTATGGACACTAGGTGGCGCTAATAGTCGACACCGGCAAACGATACGACATTAAAAACACCACATGTTCTAGGAAGAAGCACATTATAGAAACACATTTATGAAGTTCATCATTCAATATTAATCATTTAACCCATTTCTAGTATATCTGTAGGTTTCAAAGTTAGTTTAGTATTCTATGTTATAAACATAGAAACTTTATTGAATTTAATACCTTTTTAGTATCATCATGGCGGTCAAAAGCGCAGCGTTGTTTGCACTGCTCGCACGTGACTGCTGGTCCATACTTGCGCTCGGAGTTAGCACACCGTTGGCACTTGTTACCTAATTTTTAATGAAGTGTCAGTACATAGTTTTCAAACTGTAATCAAAACATATTCTGCAATATCTACTTGGATTACAGTTATATGACTAAAGAGCATTTACACACCTTCAGTCTATTGTTAAGTTTGTATTTGTGTGAATCGCTAATCTATTTGAGGATACTACAATGTCAATGAGTTTGATAATAATGTAGGAAAATATGATAACCCAAACTTAAGCCACCTACTTGCCCCAAGTAATATAAAAAAGTACCATGAAATTGAAAAGTACTTAAGACAGAAGATGTGTAAATGAGATTTGTACACTTGCTTGTTTGTATTTGGTGTATGCTAGTATTTCAGTCTATTTTTTATTTATTTGTCTCTGTAATTGTTATTATAAAACATTTATAGTGTTTGTCAATGAGCCTCCAAATAGTATTTACAAAGCTGTGCACAAATATTAAGTACCCATAATCAGAAGAACAATGCAATGTAGAATATTAAGCTTACCAATAAATGCAGCAATGATGTTGCAATATTCACATGCTGTAGGCTTGCCGTAGGCCTTAACATTGGCCTCACACTTCTTACAAATTGATGAGGTGTTTGATTTGCTACAAAATAAAGTGCATCATAACTTTTTATAGTACAGTAATGGAAAGTGATACTAATAAAAATCAATAAGCATTCTTATAAAGTGATGATTGACAGAATAATTAGTAGGTATCATATTGAAACTGGAGAAGTAAAGACAATAAAATAATAGGTTTGTTGCTATGTCAGCTGATTGAGATGTTAGGTGAGAACAATGTTATCAGGGGGAAAGTTAAGATAAATATTGAAAGTAATTTTGATTTAAAGTCTACGTCATAATACGCAGTTCTTTCATGCCTTGGCAGCTGACACTGACCTTGTTTGTTGAAACTCGGAACGGCAGTACGTGCACTTGACGACTGGGAATGATCCGCGACATTCCTGAAATATCACACAACAAACGCGTCACTTACTGACATCAAAATAACAGTAAAGTATGACGCACACTCGTAATCTCCATTCCCAATAAAAACAATAATAAACATAGTAAATTGTGATCTGATCAATACCGTATTTTAAATTCAATAATTGTGACGTACGTACCTTACAAAGTTGTTCACCAGTTGATAATTCCTCGAAAGGGTGTCTGGAGAAACAACGCGAACAAGCGAATAGAGGGGTTGATGCCGTGGTACTCATGGTTATTAAAAACAAACGACACTGTTGATACTCAAAAATTTAATAAAATTAGGTCCAATGAACTAATACAAAATTACAAACGCGTTAATTTAACAACTGATAGTGAAAAATGGCTTCCACTATCAAATATGGCGAATTAGCGTTACAATTTTTTAATGCCAATGTCATTTGTCACTCATCTGTCAGAATAATGAGAATATACGATTTTGGAAATCGACTAACCCTTGTACAGGCGAGCGAGTGTTATCGTACGTCTGCACTCGCGACACATTCACAAAGAAAAATCTTGAAATTTTTAGTTCCTGTCAAAAATTGTGGGAAAATAGAGATATTTCAAGATGTTTTGTTGTGAATGTTTCGCCAGTGCAAACGTACAGTTAGACAATCGATACATTCGATACACTTGTATTACAGATAGTGCCATCCGCGAAGACGCATCAATCAAACAACTCAGCCTATCGCAGTCCACTGGTCCTCTGCTGGACATAGAAGTCTTTCCGAACTGTGCCACAACACCCTATCCTCCGCCTTTCGCATCCAGTCTGTCTCACTCAAGTCACTCAGCCACTTTCTTGAGGTCGTCGGTCCATCTAGTTGGGGGGCGTCCCACACTACAATATCTGGTGCACACTACGCTTGCCGAAACGAAGACCACGAAGACGCGCCCCGCTCTTTTCCCTAAACGCAAAGTGCAGGTGTGTATGCTTTCACTAGTGTTGGTCAAGCACACAGATTAAATAGGTCAAGCAAGGAATTCTTTAGTCTGTGGACACTATTTCATTCATTCATTCATTCAATGTGTTCATAGTCCGTTGTATTTTCTTTTTACATCTGTGTGTTTTTGTGTTTATGCACGAATTTGGAGCGACTGTTTGCAGTGCACTGTTTATTATTTGTGATTTTGTTAATCAATTACCTTGAGTTTAATGTGTTTCTTAGTATCTTAAATCGTGCAGTGGTCATTATTTCGTGTAAAAATGACGTTACCACCATTTCCTTCACAAGATTTGGCTAAACTAGTTCTTGGTATGTTGACTATTTGGCGGGAACACTGCGATCCCAATTAACGGACGGGATGGTTATTGCGTTCTTTGTTTTGTGTTTTAGGATATCTTGCTGAAGAGCAGCTTATGACTGCTTATGATGAGTTTCTGCAAGCGAGTCCTTACTTAGACGCTCTCAGAAACGAATATGACAGGATATTTATGACATCACTGAGGAATATTCTGGCAGAATACAGGGCTGTAAAAATATATGGTTAGTAACGTGGGGTCCCCTCACCGTGTTCATTGTTGTTTTTATTAGTTCACGCATTGAATGCTCGCCCCTCATGATATCACTGATATGCTTCTCTGCCTCTGACCCTATCCAGTGAAACATGTTTTTATCACGCAATTTGTGTTATGTCACAGACATACCTACTTACTAATAGTACGAAAAATTGTAACCCACTGGCAAAAGCTATCCATTGTTCCATCCGAATTATGAATGTTTAAATCCAGCATAGATAGATGGATAGAATACTCTTCCAGCATACTTGTTACAACACTATGTCAATGCCTATTAGAAAGTTGCTGTTTTATGCAAACATAAACAATATCTAAGAGGCAGAGGGTCATAGCAGAATGTACCACCTCCTTTGTAAAATCAGTGGCAGAAGCAGAATTCATAAACACAACTGTAACATCAGAAATACTACTAACACACCTTCTCATTATCATGCCAGATTGACAAATTTATAGCTGAATGAGCTACCACTCAGTCCAATGCTGGACATAAGCTTTGTTATAGACAAGTATAAATTAAGTCTTGTAAGTCTTTACACAGTATAGAGCAGGCTGCTTGCTTACACATGCATGAATAACCAAGATTGCTAATTTGGTTTATGATCATTACAATTCTAAAAGTTTATGTTAGGATTCAGATTTGCCTATCTACTTACCTAAAGTAATTTATATTTGTTTTTGACCACACTCACATGACAAGGACTGGCTTGGTCAAAAAAGATAATTAAAATCTTTGAGCTTATGGTATATAATATAACAAAATATTAAATATTATTAATGTGTTAATTACCTATGTTGAATTTTTCAGTGGAAACATGTAAACCTCTTGTTTTGAGGAAGAAGCTGGTGCAATGTACTAATTTGTTAGATGTAGTCAAGTTCCTGGCGAATAATGCAGATATTAACAAAATACAAGTACAAGACACCTCCATTGAAAACATCAGGTAAATTAGTTCATATAAAAATCTACATAATTTTGAAGATTCACAATTTTTCTGGATCATCAAAATTAAATTTAGATTTAGCCAAACAAAGATATTAACGAATTGTAATGTTGAAGTTTAGTTTAATTTTAGGTTATATATGAAATGTTAATAACATACATATGCTGCTCAGATGAATTATAGTGTTAAGATAGCTATTTTGTTAATATACTAAATAACTAATATTGCTTTTTATTTGTATCTTTGCTAATATAGAGTACATGTTATTTCTCTTTTCCAGTTTGGTCAAACAAAATACATCACAAATTTCCAAACAAAATGTTTGCGAACTCTGCAGCTCATCAAGTTTGTCAGGGTGCTCCTGCAAAAATAAGCAGAAATCAGACATTTCTGCAAGCTTTGTTGAAACAAGTGGCTTGCAGACTTCTGTGGAAACCACAGCTTTGGAAGATTTACCAGGTTTGTGCTGTTTAAACTTGTTATTACCTTTTTTCTAAGTTCAAGATAATATGTCCTTGTTGATAGGTCAACTTTCACCTCTGAATTACTAACAATTTACTGAGGTTGTTTTAATGTTAAAATCTTTAAATTATCCACAAAATATCATTAATAGAGAGGCACCAGTTAGAAATTATCAGAAGCAAATAAAAAATGAATTCTTTTTCATTACAGGAAACCATGTTACAACTCGAAAGAAACATGTTCGAGTGCTTGAAAAGGAAACTATTTCAGAGTCCAACATAGGATTAAGTGAAAGTACAAAACAATCAACAAGTGCCTTGAATAACAGTGGCAATGGACTGAATACATTAAATTCTAATACTCATTGTTCTGAAATAAAATCTAGTGACAATTGTTCATTACCTCTGAGTTCAATTGTAAGTATATTTGGTCATTATAATATTAACAAATCCTTTTAGAGTTTACATCAATGATTCCCCAAAGTTAATCCTTTTGAGATCTCATTGAGCTCCAGTTTTTGTGATTTTACAATACAAATGGGCCCCAAGGATTTAGGATCACAATTAGCTTACTATTCATGATTTATATTAAGTTAAATTTGTCTTGGCTAAGCTCCTAAGCAGTGCTTTGTATTTTATTGGGCAATAATGTATTACTTATCATCCATTTGAACAAAGTCAAAAACATGACTATAGGCATGATCAAATAACTCTGATAAGGAAAAGTCATGTGAATATTTCGGCGTTAATAATCTGCTTGGTTTGAATCAGGATAATCTGGGTTATTTCGCTATACTTATGTGTGGAAACAGATTACTTGTTACTATTTGTGTATTATTATTATTGCACAGTAGTAAGTTTTGGAGCTTTGCCAGAAGGAGAAAACTTGCATGCATTTCTGTAAACACTACTCTTTGCCTTTAATTCTTGAGGATGGACAGTTTTACAAATCCACTTTTTTGATGTTAGGTACCTACTTGATGTGCTTTTGCTGTGCACAATAAGTTTAACTACTATTTTAAATAATAATGCTGAATATGACACTTATGGGCACTCACAAGGAAGTTTTAATAACAATATTTCCAATCAATAGATTGATTATTGCAGCATATCAAGATAAGCACATATCATTATAATGCAGCCTATTCACATGATACTGTAAACAAAACCCATTAATCAGGAGGAGTGGCCCACACTTTTTGTAGTATACCCACTTTTATTATTACCCAATTCAAAATATTGTAAACTCTTGCATTTAAAATATTAGTGGCATTTATCATTGCAGGCTAAACCCGCCGATACACCAGAATGCAGAGAGAAGATAGAAGAATTTAACACTATCCTGAAGAAAGTGTGTAAGAACAAGTCTCGAGCTGAAAGTCTAAACAAAAGTATCCCCAATGCTACGTCATTCCAAGACTTCGCATCGGGAGTTGGGGGTGTGTATATTTTAATATAAATAATGTTCATTGTTCAGTTACTGGCAAATATAACACATCGAGTGTTAACGGCCGTAAATATAACACATCTAGTATTCGTTTTGAAAGTTCGGCGTTGTAAAGCGTTGTCTCTGTCACTCCTACCAGTGTGACATTCACTTCCTAAAGTACAGTGTGCCATAGAGCCATGGCACCCGATGCGGTGCGGTGGCGGCGCGGCTTCCTACATATAAAAATGTATGGTGTGGCACACGGCGCGCCCGGGCGCTCCGGCGCTGCACTCCGGCCGTCGCGCCACACGCCGCAACGGTGCGGCGCCGCACTCGCCGTGTGCTCGCTAGTCCGACGAGATGGCCTGCGGTGCGGCGCCGCACCGCATCGTGTGGCATGGCTCATATTTATGCCCGGGTACTGTATGTAATTTTATAAAGGTTTTGATAGTACACACAATTATAGTTTTTCTTATTTTATAGGTCATGAAAATCGGAATGTTCCCGTGCCAGATTCGAGCACGTCGGAAAACTCAATAGCTCTGTAAGTTCTTATGAGATATTTCTTGAATTTTGCAATATTTTGTTTGGATAATTTTCCACAAAAATGCTATTATAATTAATCGTGTTAAAGATAATGGGCGTTGTAATTAAGTCCTTCAACTTTCTATATTTTCAGGGCTTCGGTACCCAACAATACCAATACAGATTTCGGTAATAATTTGAATGAGGTAGTAAAAGGTGCTGAATTAGAATCTCTTCAGTATAACCACTATCCATATCCTAGAATAAAACCTAAATGTAAGGACCAAAAAATTAAAATAATTTCGGACGTAAAAGTGGACAAGCAGTTTCCGTCAATGAGCAACGCAAAAGCAACTACCTCAACACCATTGATGCAAACGATTGTCATAAATGGAACGCCGGCTTATAAACAGAAACTTCCTATAGTTAACAACAACTACACGAAAGATGAAATTATGGCAATGCCTACTATTATAGTTGTGCCTGCAGGTAAGATGTCGATTTATGTAATTATGTAAAGTAATTATCGCTTGCAGTAAGCAGTAAAGTCTGATATATGCATTATTTATTTCAGGTCTCCCACCGAACAATTCTCAATCCAAACCTGTCCTAGCACACAAGTTGCAGAAAGCGACAACAAAGTCTGATTCTTCGCCAAAATTGCTTGGTCCTCTCGTAATTGATATTTCTTCAAGTAGTGCAGAAAAAACTAAACCTAATGATGAGCGACCAAAAATAGAACAAGAAAAATCTGGTCCAGATTCTGGTTTAGTAAAAACAGTCGACATTATTAAAAATGCGTCTGTTCCTAAAGATAACGTCATTGCTTGTTCTCTTCAAACAAGTACTCCACAAGTCTTGCCGCCCGTGAGGAAGTCATCTTCTACACCTCGCAGAAATTCGCATATCAGAGTACTTGACTTTACAACTCCAAGGAGGATATTACACGAGACAATCAATGAAGTCGTTCCAAACGAAACTGACGACAATCCTGTTGAGGTTGTCGTCGCTAGAAGTCCTAATTTGATATTCTCTGAAACAGGGAATGGTGAAAATAACATTGTTGATATGAGCAATGTTAAAGTCCACAAAATAGAATCTTGTCATTACAATAACCTAACAGTGGATACTGATAATAAGCAACCAGTGGTAAATAAGAGAGTTAATTGGGATGCTGATTTACGTGTCTTAGCGACAGCAAGTGGTTATGCTAGCCAGCCTCCAGCAAAACCCAAACCCAGACCTAGAAGACCGAAGAATAAAAAAGCTGCAGGCACTCAGTCTGAAAAAGATAAAACCACTGATAAAACTACAGGTAAGGCTGATAAAGCCGATATAACAACAGATAAAGCCGATAAAACTACTGATAAGGTGGATAAAACTAATGATAAGGTGGATAAAACTACTGATAAGGTGGATAAAACTACTGATAAGGTGGATAAAACTACTGATACGGTGGATAAAACTACTGATAAGGTGGATAAAACTACTGATAAAGCAGATAAAACAATTGATACAGCAGATAAAACCGCAGAAAAGAAGCCGCGTAGTAAAAGAAAAATATCTCCTAAACCTAAGAAGTCAAAGAAGAGACGTAAATTAGAAGAGGAGGAAGAACAGTACGCGCAATCAGAAATACACACTGAAAGTAAAACTACAGTTAAACCAACTTTCAATGTAGTGGCTGCTAATACTTACGTAGAGCCAGTATGTAAAGTTCCTGAAGTCAATCAAAATAAATCAAATAATGAAGATATTGATGAAACTCCAGAAGCAGAAAGGTTATCCCTGCACAATGAAATTGGTGCAAGGTTAAATATTTCAGAATTTCTAGAAACCCCGTATAAACAAGTTCTCTATGATATCCAAATGGAAACGCCGAAATTTTTAAATTCTGTTCTGCCAGATGAACCAATATCAGATATTAAAATAATGAATATTCCTACGCCCCGTTTCTTTGATACTCCAAAACCGTTAGCTACGCCTTCTTCATATTCATCGCGGCCTACTGATTATTCAAGCGGGGGCTCTTACTACAAGCCAGATGACCAGGATTACCTACGAATAACAGATTTAGAATGTCCAGTGACATCGTCAAAAGAGGTAGAGGTTGAGGTGGTGAAGAATGTGGAAGTGTCCAATGAAACAGCAGCAGTTGGTAAAAGGAGTTCTAGACCAGTAAGAAAGTGTACGAAGAACGTGTCATATGTTAATAGTTGTAATGTAGGTAACAAGACTAAAGAAAAAGTGATAGATGATAAAATTGAGATTGCATCATCTAGTAGCGATACAACCATTCCCAATAGTTCTTTTGAGACCAATAAAGAAGTTAATGTAAAAACACCGAAAATCAATAAACTTAAATCGACTACTAAATCTGAATCTACTAAGAAAAAATTAGAATCTGTTAAAAAGCGTAAATCTCCAATGAAAAAAGATAAAGCAAATTCATTCATGAAAATAAAACCAAGGCGACCCACACCAACGAAAGAAAATACGAATAAAAGAACTAGATGGAAAAAAGAGATATTTTCGCCAAACAAATCATATACCAATAAAAAAAATACTGCAAGAGAAAAGAATATTCACATAACTCCTATTATAACTCCTGCTCCGACGAAGTCGCGTAGAAAATCATCGACCCCCAGAAAACTGCATTGCACTAAGACATTTAACTCTGAAAGTTCTGGTCACGAATCTCCGGACATCAACGCCAGTGTTAAACAAAACGTAACCCATGATCCGCACACAGTTTCAATGGTTTCTCCTCTCGACTCTGATACAGAACAAATAGCACTGCGTTGGTCCGATGACGGATCTCAAGACTCGAAACCAAAAGAAGTTGAAATTGAGGATATATCAAAAATACAACAGTATATTGAAACCACCGTTAATAGTAAACACGATTACAATGATAAAGCGGGCTCTTTGCATGGAGATTTAATCAAAAGAGGATTTGACGTCGAAACTGCAAAAATAATAGAACGGGACTTGCTGGATCCACCTTCTGCAGAGACAGCGCGTCCCACTCATGATGAGGTTACTGAATCAAGGAAAGAAGAAAGTATATTAGATAAGAGTGTTGAAACAAACACAAGTGTTACAAGTGAATTATATATAGTGCAAGATGCTGAATCAGATGAAGAAGTTGAATTATCTGTTTATGAATGTAATGAAGATAGTCATAATTATATTAAATGTAATAGTGACGCCAAATATAGATGGAAGCAACAGCCTATAAAATTAAAAGATAAGTTTAGTATGGAAGTGTGCATAGATGACGGAGTAGCAATTAGATTAAGAGCAACAAACTTCAATATGTTATTCAGTGATGATCCGGAAAGTGAAGGAGAATTAGGATATAGTTTCAGAGAAACAGAAGTAGCTGTAAGTTCAATATCAAATATAGATAAACTATACACGCCAATGAAAGATCACAAGGCGCAGTGCTTCGAAATATTTGATTCAACTCTTACTAGTTTGGATACACCATTAAAGTTGAATAGTCCAAGCAGTAAAGAACATAAAATAACGGAGATAGAAATAGTTTTAGAAGAGGAAAAAGTAGAAGCTAAGGATAAAGCGAATGACGTTAAGAAAAGAAAACGATTACAAGGTAGTAATAGCTCCGAGGAGGCTTTGAATGAGAGCAAGAAGACAAAACCAGAAGCTCAGTATTTATTTAATTCTACAAATATTCAGGATATCGATATTGAATCAGTGCTGAAGAAACTTCATGGACCCTAGTGGGCTTATAATAGTAGTTGCTAGTTTACTGATTATAAACTTGTGGACAAGTGTTCTTTTATTATTAATTCGTATTAACTTATCAAACAGTGTTATGAAAGTATATTATTATTGATATGTGTAAGACACATACATTAAGTCCATTCTAATTGTACAGTTCATTGTAAGTTTATGTAAATATGTTTGTGCTAGACACAACTTTTGACATTGTTTCTAATTAAAAAATATATTTTGTAAGGACGAATACTTGTTTGTAATTTTTTAAACCAAATATCCAGAAATTCTCAGTATCATAAAGCTGTATGGATTCTATGGATGAATAAAGGAATGTGTAAAAATTTTAGTAGGTGCATAACTCACGGTTAACTTAAGGCGTTTTAAACTTATACATGAACTTACTAATGAATCAATTATCCAGTCAACGAATGAATGCGTCTCAATTTACCGGTCGGATCACCGCCACCACCGGTGTGAGCCGCGTGCAATTATTATGATATTCAGTTTAATTAGATATCACAATTAGAGGCTATCGTGACACTGCCGTCGGTGCGAACCATCCATTATGAATGCTAATTTGAACCGTTAGCTCCAACCTACCGGGGCATGCGCATTCCTCGTAAAAGTGCATCTTGCCACGATTTTGTAGTAGACGTGTAATTTTTAACCGATTTCTTCTAAAGGAGGAGGTTCTCAATTCGTCTGTATGTTTTTTTTTTTTTGTATGTTTGTTACTCGATTTCTCCGCCAATTATGAATCGATTTTGATGATTCTTTTTTTGTATGGTAGGGCGCATGCCCTATGGGACCACCTCGGAAGCATTTCCGAGGTGGTCCCATATAAATTTTATTAACTTTGCTTGTGTAGTTTTTGAGTTAGCTTCAATATTACGTATTTTTCCCACTTAGTTTATCTAGACGATGTTTTCGTTTACTCCTTCACTGTTATTTACATCAGCTACTGGTATTAGAATTTGTGTGGGGTAGGTACCACAACTAATAAGTGAAAAATAAAAACTTTTTACAAAAAAAAAACCCACTTCAAAAAAAAAAACACTCAAAACTGAAAAATAATTTTAATTTCGGAAGTCGGTGGCAAAAAACGAAAATTGAAAAGCAAAGACCGACTTCCGAAATTAAAGTTATTTTTCAGTTCTGAGTGTTTTTTTTTGGAAGTCGGTTTTTTTTTGTAAAAAGTTTTGTATGCTAAAATTTAATATGATTCGGGTGCAGTCAGTAGTGACAAATCCGGCCAAGTGCGAGTCGGGCACTACCACCATAACACTAATAATTATAATATGGGGCAAAATTCCGTTTTGTAACGTGTATGCCCAGGAGTTTGAGAAAATTTGGCCCATTAAGATTTTACGGATGTGACATTTTCATCTTATTCTACAAACTAAAATATTTCAATAAAACACAACTAGCAAAACCACGGAACAAGAATGGCCGGAATATAAACACGAAATATAACTCCAGTAGTTGTGCGAAACATAGCGGAAGTGCGAAGCCGTGCGAATCATTCGAAGGATATTCCATTTTCAAAGCAGTATGTGTTTTCAAATGGCGGATTCCCAGATCGGGATGTACGCAATTCGTTCCATAGATCTCACGCATTTAATACTGAAATTAGAGATTAAGTTCTATTTCATTCGTTTAGAAGGTACATTTGGAACTTTTAAAAATTATTTAAATATTGAATTTTGAACACAGAACTTGAACATTGTTGTAGTCAAAAATGTTTTCTAATGGTTTCTATGAATTTTCCGTAGCTAGCGACAGGTCGGTTTCTCTTTTCTATCAATGAGACTACGTATTTTACATCATCACGCGCGCCGTCAGCTCTCCCAGCAGCTCCCCTATTATTTTATAATCTTCTAAAATATGAAATAGTGTTTATCTCACTCATTAAACATGTCATTCATTTATAAAATATTTGCGAAGGTCAGTTGTCCAAGTCAATCGGACAATACCTTTATAGTACCATTGCGTTAATTTCATGTTAATTGCTTTAAGTTGGTGCCGGTAGGTACTGCATATTTTCTTGACATTTCCAATCTTGTAATAGAACTTGCACTGTTATTCAACTTCCATCGCACTTCCAACATATTACCAAGGATAACATAAAACACTGTAATGGCGGCAATATAACTTGACATAACCTAGACCAAAATATACGGCAGTGTCGGGTACTCGCAGTTCGCTAGTACGCGGCAGTAGGGGTGTTTGCGAAGTGGGTCACGGGTACAGTTCCTGACACAAATAGCTACGTCGCATCTCACCACGTGGCCTCGTGTTGCCTCTCAAATACTGTCAATGTGCAAACGTACCTATGTACTTGTGTGGAGGACGGTATATAGATGGAGGGAAGATATGTAACTTAGGCAGGTACTTTAGGTTATAGGTTAATATTGAAACTTATAGTTACTCTTAGGTAGGCTTGGTAGTTTCCTGAGTCTGCTTTTAATTGTTTACCATGAAGTTAAATAAACTTTTGGCTCTTTAAACACAGAAAGACAGAAAAACAACCTAAGTACCTAGTACTTTCAGGATTGCCAATAAATGGTGAAAAGCATTTTGTCTTTGCAAATCAAATACCTACCTAAACTCAATACAAGAGCTCCTGAATCTAACATTTATTACAAACCGCAAGACATACATTTCAAAACTTGTGCCTACCGATCCCAAAACAAAATAATTTTCTGAAACCTGTATCCTGAAGTTTCAACTTTTAATGTAACGATATAAAAAAAACACGACTCATAGTAATTAAAAAAACATTCAGAACAGCAAACAAAGGCAAACGAATCCACCTTAACTCCCAAGAAATAATAATTCCTATCAATTTCAATTTTATACTGTACCTAAGAGAAGAGAAAGCCATAATAAAGTTGGTGCAAGGGGGTGGTGTCGTGAATTTAGTGACGGCTAGTAATTCTGCAGGCAGTTCGGGTATAAATGATTGCGGGTGATTTTACACCACCCACCACCCCAATGTCTGTGCCTCCACGGCCCTCACCCAAAGTGCAGCGCCGACGCGACGTCGCTCCGGACAATCTGCGTGCTCTGCTTATTTTCACCAGTAATTCCTTTTGCGGAAATTGCCTTTATAAAGAACAGAGAATTTAGTTTTGAGAAAAGCGAGATAAAAGGAATTGAATGTGGTGAGAATTAAGTAGGGTAGATACTTACGTGATTTACAGGTCTGTAAGGTCTATCCAAAAGTATATCTAATGAAAGTTCATTTAATGGAATTTTTATTAAAGCTATGTGACATGTCATATTTATTCAACCTTAGGTGAAAATTAAAATTACTGTAGACAATACACAACTAACTATATACATAAAAAACTAGAACTAAAAGGACTAACTAACTATTCTAATAAATATAGAAACAAAGGGGGGTTAGGCGTCGAACTATTCGTCCGCATCGCATTTAATGAAAGTAAAACGGAACTCTGTGCAATGCAATAAAAAATATTCGATGTTTTTTATACCTACTGTTTTAGAATGATCATCAAATAACAGTTTTTTTATGACCATGTAACTATTGTATGCCCTAAGGGCGGGACATAGCTGATCACAATTTAATTATTTTAGACCTGTATTATTTATCTACCTATGATCCACAATAAAATATTGATTGATTGATTGATAGATCATAGACAAATTTATTTATGAAATGTTCTTATATGAACACTTATTTGCCATACCTAACAGAAGCTCGATGTTAACAAACAAAATTTACAAGACATGATTACAATTTGCTGAAACAAAGGTACCTGAAGCGTTGGCTTGCGAATATGCAGACGGTGGTTAAGGTGTCTCAGCTATATGCACGCGGCTTTATCTAGTCACACTTATAGAAGAGTGCCTACTTATCTCTAGGTAGAGGTATTTAGACAGAAAACTTACCTACTTAATGGGATGTGTACACGTAGGTGAAATAAGCTACTAGTCCCATCTTCCGTCTATTAAATTGATTCATGTGAGGTAAATTCATTTAATTATTAAATTTTATCAAATGACTTTAGGCTTTATGTGTGGAAAATGTGATTGTAGCGTCAGTAAAGGGATCGTTAGAAAATATTTTTTATGAGAATTAATCGACCCAACCTGGACTTCCGCAATGCAAAAAATTAAGTCGTACCTACCTATATAAGTAGTTCGCAAATTTTTATATAGATAAGAACATCGGTCATGTCTGCCTAAATGGTGCCTTTTCACTTATTTATCAGAGTAAACGCTAATCACGTTGCAGTCTTATAAATGCAGGATAATTTGTTTACAACTCTTCAAGGTTAAATAAACTAGATACATATCTTGTATAAGCAAGTGCGCGATGTTCCGATGTACGGGCGGGCTCAGCGCCAACTGGGTCGAGCTTTCTGTAATTTTCAGCTACTTCTGCTACTCTGCTAACAATAATCGTAGATGCAATATGATTCGCTTTATCTGATTATTTTTTTAAGTGACTCGCAGTTTCTTTGTTCCCGATTTCTTTACTTTCATCTAGCAGGCGAATGTTTCGGCATTGAAGTAGTTTGGCATAACAGCATTGTTTCCGCTGGCCATCAGTACGTCGAGGCGACATCGTAAGTGCCAAGTATTACCTTAAGTGTGTCAATTGGTGGCTCGATGTGCGTGGCTCCCCACTTCCCACCCTTTTGGGAGGTAGAGCGTGGGGTAGGTCGTCGGATCGATACCCGACGTCTGGCCCACGACCTCGCCTTTCTTACCACCTTCCTAAATACTAATTACGTGCTTTGACACAGCCTGCACCGGCTCGTGCCGAATGAAAAGAGCTGTGGATGGCAACGTGAGCGTTATTAACGTTACCGCGCTGTTTTGACGTGTTTGTTTTTGGTAACGTTGATGATATGTTTACGTGTTGAATGTGCACTCCATTTTAGTCTAGCACGTTAGTTTTGTTGTGAGATAACAAGTAGATACTTGCAATACGTTTAATGAAAAAAACTTTTCCCTACTTTATATTTGATGCAATTATATTTTATGTGGTCACTTTATCGGTAACTCAAAATTCAGTTGCTAAGTTGACAGTAGGTGCCTTCTTATAAAATCCTCCTTTCCATCAAATTACAGATAGGTATGATAGAAAATTCGTATTTTTTTCCAGTTGTTTCGAACTCTTTATTTAGGAAGGTAGTTTTCAGTGGTTATCCACCGCTACCCATCGCTTTTCTGAGCCGCATGATATAAAGGAAACAAGATTAAAAATGTATTCCCTACACGTGGGCCATAATGCGATTTATCGGTGCAGGGGCATGTCGTGACTGGGGTAGGTACTTTAACAAAATAGGAGTATGTGTAGGTAGATACTGATGTCATTGTGTGTGGAGACAAGGATAGTGTTCAAGGATTGAATTATTTTGGAAAATCCATTGTCATTTTAGGGAGCTCAGCTGGTTGTCATACCTTAAGTAAGAAGTACCTTACATTATGATATATCAATACGTATTGTAAACTCGTACCTACAAGTAATTTCAAAAATTAAAACATAGCCAGATTTTCGAATGTAGTGAGCTTCGAACAGACTCAAAGGTTTGCATAACAAGAACATGGCGAAATTTTAAGAGAAATCAATAGCATACATATAGGTAGGTAGGTACGTACTAAATAAAATGGAGACGAAATTCATTACCATTATATGCAGCGGCAGTGCGGTTTCGTCCAGAAACTCGATGCATCTTTGGGTGTGAGCGAGACACTTGCCACCCCGCACTTTCGGCAGCCCCCAGCCCCCCACTGGGAGGGGGGTAATGGACGCACGAGGCTCTTCGGCCGTGCTGCGCTCACTCTTTATACCCGGCCCCGCTTGCACGCGTGCACTTGCTAGTTTCTTTGACGTCCCTTTGTTGTGGATTCCAATTTTGGAACAGCAAAATGTTGCCGATATTGCCTTTAATTTATTGCCGTATCGATGTAAGAATTTGATATACCTGTTCTGTTGTACGTTATTGGATTTTAGCCTTAGAGAATTAGGTTTTCCGCTTTGTAGCAACATTTTACTTTCATCATTGTTCGAAAAAAAACCTATGTAGTTGTTTAATTTTTCTAACTGTATTGAAACACGTAAGTATTCTTGAGCTTGCATATGCTTTGTTCTATAACTAATTTCGTTCAATCTACTTTACTTGCGTTCTTTTAAGGCAGCGCGTTTAATCATGCAAATTTTCCCAGATGGGTGGGAGAGCGCCCTCTACTACTGAAACTGAAACTTGAACAACCACCCTCCTCGAAGGTCGTTCAAAGTTCTTAGAAGAAATGAATCTGCTGCACTAAAACACTTTCATTTTGTATTACGTTTTGTAATATTATTATGATACCTACGAAACATTTCCATTTTTACTTGTAATGCTAGGTAAATACAAAGCAGGTGGTTTCTACGTTTTCAATGTGCAGTTAATTTGTTAGAATAACAAGTTGACAGGCTAAGCACTTGTTAGAAACCTTGTTATTATTCGACATAACTACATAGTTTAGAATAACTTTCTTAACGACTTCAGCTGTGTGAAAAAACATACCTTTCTAAATCTTAATGTTACCGCGTTTTAACCTATCAAGCGACTAATGAGACACAATTAATTGCGCGACTCCCGGAGGTCCTCTGAATATTAACAAGTTAAATGTATATTGTATCAGTAACTTTTTAAAACAAGTAAACTTACTAAAATAATTTCCGTAATGTCGTCGTTACTGGCGCCCAACATGAATAAATGTGTTGGGCGCCAATAACGCCATGTAATGTGCTTAAAAACTCAACGTATACTTTGGAAACAGCATTAATAATAATAATTAGCGACGCAAAATATTTATCGAGAGCAAAACATTTTAATTATCGCGGCGCATGATGAGGTCTGCATGAAAGGGCATACTGGGTGGGTGCACTATCGATCTCCTTTGAATTAGTGTGCGGATCGGTCGTCGTCTTTGTGTGGCGGCCGTCCTCGGCCCAAACAGACCAAAACAAGCGAGCCTCCCCACGGATCGAGCCTCACCCGAACCCACCGCGCAAACGATGCTTGTCGCTACCTTGTTCCGATAGTCTTGTGGTACGGGGGACACTCCCAATTTATTTGATATATACCTAATAATAATTATTCGTGTTCGAAGGCTTTAGTGAAGCTTTGCCTACTGGAATGTTAGGATAATATTTTGAACGTGGTGGTTCGGGGATATAGGTACTAATTATGTTATTAAATGGATCGTCAAAATTGTGTTTTCTGTTTTATCGGCTTTTGTAGTTTTGGTATGATTATTTTGTATCCAAAACATGAGCGGTTTTATTTTCCAAATAACTACATATTATCTCGTCTATCGTCTACCTCGAAGCTATACAGTTCTTGTGTAAGAACACAATCATGAAAAGGAAATGGATTAGAAATGAAATATATTACCTACTCGTTTTCACTTTCATGTTACAAACGGATAACATGTTTTCTTACCATCAGAAGATCCCTGATAAATTATGTAGAAATAAGACTTGCGTCTTGTTGATTTGCAAAAAAAGGTTCAAAAGACTTTTGTTCATAGTACAGAGGAAGTTACGACTAAACTGCATTTCCTGCACTATTTGTGTAGGAATAAAATATCATTGCTTTTTATGAGCTGCTACTAACTGTGGATCCCGGTTCCGATTTCCTGTCTGAATATTCCAGTCAACAGTCTATTTCCGATGGTGCGTCTGCTCTTTTGAAATAACCTTCATAACCCTGACATCCTATAGTATTTGCACAGGAATATGTGTATTCAGTTTGCATCCCTTAATGTTTAGTTGTACTTATTTGATTAAATTAATGCTACGTCGTTATCGAGTTGGTTTCTCTGCGAAATCTTACTACATAAAGGTTTCCTTCTGGTTTATCTTTATTACCTATATTTTTGACATCACCTTCTTACCGATCCAGTGGGCAGTGGTGGCCCAGTGGTAAAGGTCGCGACTTACGAGTTGTAGGTCGTGGGTTCGAAACCAAACAGGCACAATTTTTGAAATTAAGTTACAATTACTTAGTCCATTGAAATACGAATAGGATGATGATTTTAATAATGTAAAGCTCTTGATATAAACTAGTTAAATTATCTACAATGTTTTGTACCAAATAGGTATTGTAACAACATCAGTACATAACTTGAAGGTATAATATAACTGAATACATTATTGTGTAGTCATTTCGCACGTGTTACGTAGGTACACACGGCTACATATCAAGCTATACATTTCCATTATAAGCTGACTCTCATTGTACGGAAATCCTATACAATGCGAGATCATCTTATACTGGAAATGTACAGCTTGATGTGTAGCCGTGTGTACAATATAGCCGTAATTCGCGTCGTCGCACCGTTCCCGTGTGTCGTACGTTGTAGCTACACCAATTTACTTGAACAAATAGTTTTAACACCGCTACAGATACGACTATTAGATTAGGTACTCGTTGTTATAATTCGTTGCTAATTAGTGTGCTCTTCCTTCATTCAAATGTTTGTATTATGTTGATAGGATACCTATTTTATGTGTTTGGTTTTCGATATTAATACGAAGTTTTGTGGCCAATATATTCTTGCAGAATTTCGTCGTACCACTCGTAGCTTCCTCTGTAGGTTGTAGACATCTGCTGTGGCGTATAAGGGCTTATACAAACGGAGAGTACCTACCGAGGAATAGAAAACAAAGTTGAAAACTACATTGTTTGAACTATTTTGTATTTACCTATCTTGTAAAATGTAATTACATAAAAAAGCTCTATTGGAAAATTACAATATTCGAACGCTTCAGTGATTAACGTTCTATCTAATAGACTGTGTATCCTTTATTCAGCGTAACGCAAAACTAAACAAAGTATATAATTATGTAACGGAAAGAGCCGTGCCACACAGCGTCCATCTATTGAATTAGTAAAGTCTGTCAAAGTGCATCGCCGAGGCACAAAGGTCGTTGCGTGGGAAATAGAGGGTGGTGGGGGCGCCCACCCCACTTCTCCCCCTTCCGCCAGTCTCGTGGGCTTGCACCAAGTTAGCTACGGCTCCAGAAATTTGTTATGACGCATCCCAATGCGTCAAAGACAAGATATATTTTGTCCAGTGTTTGTTTCAGGAGAGAATATTGGGATGTAAAAGAGTCCAAAAGTTATATAACTCTGTTTTCGTGTATCGTTTTCACTTTTACATGCAAAATTGCATCTTTCAGGGACATTTTTGTGCCCTTTTTACGCCAACTCGGAGCGAGGTATCTTTTTAATCAATGCTTGTGCTTTCGTATGAGAAGTGGAAAACGCCTTTAGTTGAGAAAATTTTAGGTTTATAATAAGAAAATTACCTACTAAATTGTTTTACCTTTTCATTTGGAGTTCGATTTCAGTGTGCAGAGAATAGATATTTAGATATTGCGTTGGCAGAGTGCATAAAAATGGAGTGTGGCAGTATGAATGATTAATTGATAAGACCGTTTTTTTGTACTTTTCTACCTTTTACTTTAATGTCGTTGCATAACATTTATGGATGTGCTGCAGTTCTTTATCTTTACTGCTTCTTTTGAGTTATGCGCTGCTTTTTATGTCCTACTAAATATTGATCAAACATACATACTAGGTGGTCAAACAAAAAATACGTTCTGTTTACATGTTCCGTACATTTAGATTTATGTTCTTAGTTGTACTAACATTAACTTAAAATTTAAATGGAATATGAATGAGAAGTCCCCATCGTAGTATTTCATATCTTTACATACACAAGTACGGCGATAATCACTTATATTTACTGGAAGCGCACAAAAAGACGGAGAGCGGTTATTTTCAAAGCGTTGCGTGTGAACGAGGGTGACGCATGGCTGTAGTCTGAAGTCTAGACATTATATTATTATAAGTGAAGCTAGAGGGCGCGCCTCATTGCACCGCAGCTGTTGACTTGTTTACCACATTAACACGAACCACTAATCAATCCCTGATCATTATTCTTAATTTAAGTACCATCTAATAATTTGCAATCCATTTGTAATTAATATAATATACCCCGCACACCTCATTAATCAGTTTGACAACTTTATATCTAGAAGCTTAAAGTTTTTGCCGGCATTGTGAAGGTTTTTGCGTCGTATGCAAGTTAGCCGTCGTTGTTGGTTAAAAGTGTCAAACAAAAAGTGTTTTTGTGTTTTGCACAAAAGAGTTCAGTGATCCCTATTTAGTTTAGCACCTATTCCGTATTGTTCGGTATACGTAACATCGTCTGCTTAGTATTGTTGAGTTGACAGGGCAATGACGTTGGCGGTTCGGTGCAGCGGTTCGTGCCCCCCCTCGTCTCCTCCCCTGGCCCCCTCGTAGCCGACGGTCGACGCTCTCTAAAAGGAAAAAGGAAGCTAAAGGATAATCTATCACGCCCGAGGCCCGACTCGATAAAAATGAACGATTAGAACACACTCACAATCGATGGTTTCAGGACAGTAGTAGTGATAAGTAATGTTTGTCAAAGCGTTCTTTGTTTGACGGCACGTTGATTGAGTTGATTAGCAACCTAGTAAAATATGAATTTTAGATGGACGATAATCTGAGTTGGCCCTTTGTTATCCTGTAAAGTTATGTCTACGAAGAGACCTCTGCGCCGAATCGTGAGGTATCTATAGTCTGGCTACGTTCATATTTCTATAACAATTATCGTCTACGAATATAAGGGATATAATCGAGTACATTACTCTTTGACCTGCGCAAGTTAAGGTGTACTAAGTTCAGAAGGGTGCATGCGAATTCGGCGCCGGCACGTTGGGTTCAACGGCCGGACGTAGACCTGGAGCTACGCCGTAGACCAAAGCTCCCGACTCCCGTGTGGACTACACACGATTAAACCTCATCGTAAACACGCTGATTTTGTGTGACGTATCCTTTGTGTTAAGGATGTAGGAAGAGTGGAGTTTATGTATTTACGTTTAAGTTAGAGTGCTACAAGGATCTTTTCGCGGTCCAATGACGTTGACAGGAGGGCGCTGTTGGTAAACATTAGTGCAATTGTTTTGTGAAATGTATGGAAAAAACAAGATGGCGGTGTTAGTTCCGATTTTGGCCACGCGCCAACAGATCCTTGTACAGCTAAGTATATTTTGAAAAGTTTTGTGCTTTTGGGTCTTTTGTCTGTTACGTACCTAGGTGTGGTGGAAAACTTTTCTTGCTACTTAAATGGCTATCATTTATTTTTCTGTGTACTGTAGAGTAGAGGTTCTGCTTGGATTGTTTTCTCATCCAACCTCCACGAATGATTGATAAGTAAAAGGCATATTACGATGTAAAACACTATTTCATAATTAGAATAGAGAGTAGAGAGAAAATCTGAGAGATATGACAAGCATGAAATTTCGCAAGAGTCGTGTACAGAATTCATATAAATGCTTATTCAATAAAAGTGTTTATTTTTTTGTTGCACTAACTTGTACATGCACGAACTTACTCCCAATACGCCAAAACCTTGCCAAGTTACGTGCCGGCGACTATACGTATACTGACATCTAAGTGTTGGGGGCAGATATAGAGTGCGTTTCATCAAATAGTTCCTATGCCGTAATGTTGGCTCCACTGTTGTAGGACCAATACGAATACCCTACGCCGCTACGGAGTTAGGGCGCGTACACATAGAACGTCCGATTTTACAGGACCCTTTTTAACTAGTCCGTCGCTACTGGAGGTAATATTTCACACAGCATTTACAGGACCGATTTTAACGGATCCGTCGCTACTGGGGGTAATATTCACACAGCATTTACAGGACCGATTTTAACGGATCCGTCGCTACTGGGGGTAATATTCACACAGCATTTACAGGACCGATTTTAACAGATCCGACGCTACTGGACTTTATTCGATGGCGGCTGTGTGTAGCACACCGCACCCCGCGCACCCCCGTGCCAAGCCTCGCGCGGTTTCGATCCAATAAAACGGATCAGTATTCCGTTGTGTGTGGGATTTTTTACTGGATCCGGAATACTGTCATGTGTGTGAACTCGCTCATACAACTACATGCGCTAATAACATATACTTTTAAACGGACCTGTAAAACGGATTGCTGCTTATTTTGTCGGATCGGTATTTTTTACTGGATCCGGAATACGTAGTCTGTGTGAACTCGCCCATACAACTGCATACGCTAATAACATATACGTTCAAACGGACCTGTAAATCGGACGTTCTATGTGTACGCGCCCTTACCTAATGGGTCCTTTTTTTAACAGTTGAGCCGACATTATGTCAACGGAACTATTTGATGAAATTGTTCTGAGAATGAAACGCCCTCTAAACATGGATCGTTTCTATCATCAATGTCATCGCCTTTAACTCTGCTTGAAGTCGTCAGAGCACAAGAAGAGATCGGAAAGTTTCAATTGTCATATAAGGGCTGGCTCTCAGTAGTTTGAGAAGATGATCCTTACCTTTGACATAAACATAACTGGCGAAATGCGGGTGTACTAGCCTACAGTTCAGCTCTGCTTAACCCTTCGGGGAAACAGGCGTGGAGTTATGTTGACCTAACTTATCCTGAATTCAGACTTCACAGTTTTCATCACGAAAATTATAGAGTTTCCGAGTATTAATAAAAAATAGAGTGTACTTATTTGATGCTGATGAACTTTGAGTGTATCCAAACTGAAGCTTATTAGTTTTTAACCAATTAAGGTACAGCGTGTTTATGAATATTTTACTTTAATGGTTTTTACTTTATTTTGTACATTTACTGACTGCAGTTACGATTTGGTGAGATTAATGGAACCTAAACTTATTTTATATCAGCCACCCTGTAACGTGGAACTGTATCGCTTCGGACTACACTCACCAAATTGGCATTTTTGTGGGCGGAGCAGCTCGAAACTCCGCGAATTAATTAATTTTCATCTGAAAGCTATTTGTAAACAGTGGAGAGTTGGAAATAGTTGCTGTAAACGTTTGATTCCCAAATAACTAATTTGTAGAATATTTTTACGTGGTACCAATAGGAAAGATATTTTTTTTAAACAGTAAAAAAATAAACTATTAAACTTTTTAAAATAAATTATTTAGAAAACGAAAAACTTGAGGAACATACAAAAAGGTGGCAGTTTTTGTCACTGCAAAAATGCATCAAAAGTCTGTGAAGAATGATTCACAGAAGCACAATGCTTTATTTGTTCATCGCCTTTCATGACCTCTGTCTAGGTATTCTTTGTTCATTGTTGACTTAGGTAAGATCTAGTGGCTTTTTGACCAGCCTCCAAGTGTTGCTACTTACAAATAATATCTATAAAAGCTAATTGAAGCATGGCTTGAAAATCTACAATTACATTTTTATGTATAAGTATGTGTCTTACGTGTGTACCTTAGTAAGTACCTACTTATACATAAAAATGTGAGATTAATCAAAAAATGTGTAAGATATTTTATAAAAAAAAAGAACTACTAAGTATATTACAGCGGCGAGTGGTCAATTTTTATGAGAGTGAAGCCGAAGCGGTGCCTGTCTTAACTTACTTACTTATGAATTAATTAAAGACTTTCCTTAACTGAATTTAACACCATCTATCGTTAAGTAGCAGAACCAAACAGACGCTTAATATAACATTAATTTTTTTTTCAGAAATGAACTCAAATATTATTTTAAAATTATTAAAGGTGGTATATAAAGAATCGAATAAAATACACGTGAACAGGTGAAAACTAAATAAAATGTGCAATATTCCTCTATCTCGGTCTCGCTGACGCATTTTTCTATATCTGTCTCTATCGTAACCCGGCGTACACCGGCTTGCTCTCGTCCTTATCAAGCGGTGCCACGTGACCTAAAGTGACGTCATGACGGAATAACTATTGTATGAATTTTTAGTTCCCGATTCTGACGTTTTGGCGCCGGGTTATTTTAGGAAACTTTTTGTTTTTGTTGTAATTCAAAGGTAGAAATAGGCGTTTTTGTTGTTCGAATGTTATGGTGAATTAAATAGTAGTAGTAGTGTAACTATATTTTTGGCAAAGTAGACGTTATTGACTGTGCCATTTTTCAATAGCAGTAGACTTGCTGATGCGAACCTCCAAAGGGAAGCCGGTAGGAATCGTGTTCTATGGTGCTTTCGCCACTGGTATATTATAGGTCCATCCCAAAGGATGATTTTTGATTAAAACATCTTTTAATGAACGTAACAAAAATTTGTAAGGAAAATTATTTTCTAATAGCAAAAACTGCCACCTTGAACATCAAACCATATCATTTTTATTTTCAGGAAGTGAATTTCAATTTTAATGCCTAAAAGTATATGATCCACTGCAGTAAACAAAATCAGAAAAATATATGATATTCTTCAGGAATATGCTAGTAAGATATTTGATACGATAGAAAATAAAAAACTGACCAAGTGCGAGTGGGACTCGCGCATGGATGGTCGCGTACCATTATCTATAAAAACGGCAATAAAATCATGACTGTTGTATGGGAGCCCCCTTAAATATTTATTTTATTTTAATTTAATTATTTATTTTTAAAGTAAATATATAACTAAATATTCTGTGAATATTTCAATCGTCTACCTGTTACCGTTATCAATATCGAGTAAAAACGAGCAAAAAAATCATGTTTGTTGTATCGGAGCCCCCTTAAATATTTATTTTATTCTGTTTTCTAGTATTTTTTGTTGTAGCGGCAACAGAAATACATCATCTGTGAAAATGTCAACTGTCTAACTATCACGGTTCATGAGATACAGCCTGGTGACAGACAAACGGGACCCTACGACTAAGACTCCGCGTCTTAGTCGTAGGGTCCCGTTTTACCCTTTGGGTACGGAACCCTAAAAATATAAAATAAACACTAAAATACGATTAAAAACCATATTAATTACATGCAATCATTCATATTTTTCCAGTGTATTCTAGAAGCAACATATTAACGTAATAGTGTTTTAATTTTTTAGTCCAAACCATAGATTTTTTTTAAATTAGATAATTGCTTCATATTTTGCAATAAAATACCAGGGTTATGTCATCGTGCTTCTCTTTCTTTCCTATGAAGTCCGACAGCGATCGCGCTTTAGCTGTTGTTAGCCGCTGAATCATTCATCATAACAGAGTCATTGTAACGTGGTCCTCCAGACAGCATCAGAAGTGCATTTTAACTAGTTTCTATTCATCGCCAGTCAGATGGCAAAAAATGTATCACTATATAAAAAAAATTCCCAAAAAAGATGTCTGGCTTGTGATCGCTTCTTAATGCCATCGGAAATAATACCAGTTTGATTAATTTATTGGACCAGACGATGAATAACCAAGCTGGCTTATTTTATTTGCTTTTTGACTTTTTTGGCAAGACTAGCATTAATTGAAAACGGTCTAGTCTTTAAATTATACCTTTTTTTGTGATTATCACTAGCTTCCATCTCAAATGGATGTTTCTACCGCCCGTTTTTAGGGTTACGTATCCGAAACGGAACCCTATTACCTTCTAACCGCGTCCGTCCGTCTGTCTGTCAGGGGGCTGTATCTCATGAATTGTTATAGGTAGACAGTTGAATTTTATACAGATTGTGTATTTCTATTGCCGCTATAACAACACATAAAAAAATTAAAAAAATGGGGTCCCCATACTTATTTCTTTTCGGCGTTTTTTGTTCGAACTTAAAACGGTACGGAACCCTTCGTGTGCCAGTCCAACTCGCACTTGGCTTGTGTTCGGATACCTTCCTGAATTTAATTCAGTGATAGATAAATAATGAATTTGCCTCGTTTTAACTTAGTTTCGACTCGTAAGTTTACATCAGCTCGAAATGGAACCAGGAGATTGCATTTTAAGTGTGTGCAGTAAAAAAAAATAAAAAAAAAGTACCTTCAATTCGATGGAACTTCCTACCTAAGTCAACTGACTGAATTATTTTCTCGCGAGATTTTAATTTATTTTCAACTTTTTCCCTAATAACTCCCGAAAGTTCAGTATTTGCTAAAACTTTTATATGCCTACGAGAATTTTCTGCAGTCATGCATCCGAAGCTACACTCACACGATCATAATGCATATTGCACGTTCCACAGTTATGAGAAATCCTAACTTTAATATTATAAATGGTAAAGTGTGTTTGTTTGTTTGTTACGCTTTCACGCTAAAACGGCTGAACGGATTTAGATAAAATTTAGCACATGGGTAGAGCATGACCAGGAGAAGGACATAGGCTACGTTTTATCCTGGATCGGAGACGAAGTCGCGGCCAACAGCTTGTATAAAATATTTTAACTTTAATGGTAAAGAAGCCGCAGAGCAATGCTTTAGGTGGTTCATAAAACTAGACGTGTATACCAAGTTTATGATTATCGCTGCGACGGCGGTATTTGAAGATGGATAGCCTCCACAGTTTTACATACGAATATTTTTAGATGTATTGTGGAACTAGGAGGAATTACCTATCTAAGTAATGGTGCAGTGTTACTATCGTGTTATTGCTAACTTGCAAATGCTCTTGAGTTTCATGTTTGTGTGAAACTTTACGGTGTTGTAGATACCATTGTTGATATTGGATGCCTAAGTTAATTGGTTATCCCACTACTACGGTATTTTGATGAGCGAATGCTGGCACCAATATGTACGCTTTTTTTGAATTGATTGGGTTGATTGCGGTTTTTGGGTACATTACCCAAAAGTGTTCATCTCTGAAGATCTGAAGAGCTCGTGGCTAAGTAATAACAGTCGGACGGGTCGATCCCTCGGGTTAAGCTGCGCTTGCCGGGGTCCGTCGTTGGGTGACCATCTTTACATACCGAGACTCCTCCGTGCTTCGGAAAGCATGTTAAGTCGTGTCCTGTCATTCGTGGATCTTTGACAGTACTTACGGGTCGTCAGAAGCCCGAAAGTCTGACAACCAGTCAGGGGTATCGTATTACTCAATTACTGGGTTGTGGAGGTCAGATGTCGGTCCATGTAAAATATTGGTATTCAGCTGCACCTGGTTAGACTGGAAGTCGACCCCAACATAGTTGGGAAAAGGCTAGGCAGATTGTTTGACCCAAAAGTGTTCATCTAACTCTAAGACGACACGGTTGGCGCAGTGGCTGAGCGATGGACTACTGCGCAACGTGTCGTGGGTTCAATCCTCACACGGAACAAATATTTGTATGATCTGCAAGTAGTTGTTCCGGGTCTGGGTGTTAGTGTATGTGAGTTTTCTATGTTTGTAAACGCACCCACGATACAGGAAGAAGTTCCTAGTGTGGGGCAACGTTCTAAAAAACTCTTCGCGTCAAGATTAAGTCGATACCTCACTGTCTTCACCATGTTCCGCGCTTATATTTTGACCTTACTCATGTGTCTGATTCCATTAATGTAAACCGTTTTTAATGCAGTTTCTGTTTTACTTACCCAAGTGCTTAAAGTTAAATATAAGTTGACTACTATTGTGCATTAGTTAACTGTTTAAGTTTACTTTGATTGCCGTTATCATAACCAGGTTTTTAAACGACACGACATTCTCTGTACCTCTGGCTTTATTATTCTTCATTTCACTGCAACACGTATCTTCTCAGCTGCTTTTGAAGTGCATACATGCTTAAATCGTCAAACTAACTGAGTGCACTAAGATTCCTGTCAAAAAGTGTGTAAGAAACAATAATGATCCTCAATCTTCAGACTTCAATTTTCAAATAACGACGAGACCTTGTCGGCACTTCACGTTCCGCTTCCAGAATCCTGTGAACAGAGAGCAGATATGCAACGTGTTTGTATTATCAACTACTGCCTCTCAGAATACAGACCAAACCAGAAGGCGCGAACCGAACAAAATAATTGTCGTGAACCTGAGACAACAAGATACTAAAATACAATAGACGTAGATATATTTAGTAACCTATTCCGCTTGACTATTCTTCAAGAGTCCTAAAAAACCCTGTAAGAAATCGACACGTGTTTCACCTCTCAACGAGGAACAGAACTACTTACTTTGCGTCCAGCGCTCGGTGTGGTAACACGTCGCGTTCTGGTTTGCAATTGGTCAATCGTCATCCTGAGGATGCCTCGTTCGACTCTTATAAGGGCTGATTTTTCTCTTATATTATTACTAGCTTCCGCCCGCGTGGTATGTCGATAAAAAGTAGCTTATGTCCTTCCCCGGGATGCCATCTATCTCCTTGCCAAATTTTATCGAAATCCGTTCAGTGGTTTAGGCGTGAAAAGGTAACATACAGACAGACGGAGAGACAGAGTTACTTTTGAATTTATAATATTAGTATGGATATATTTTTACCACAAAACCTTTTTCGAATCGCAACTGATCAGACAGAACTTAATGCCTTACAAAGGTAGGCTGAAAAAAAATTGATAAAATAAAAAGTAGGCGAAAATCACATAAGCTTTTTCATACACACTTGGGAGTGTGAAAGAGCCAGCTTTAGCTAACTGTAACGAACAAAAAATTTAAGTTTTTTCTAAAAATATAATACTATGAAATACAAGCACATTTTTGCGGTCGATAAAAACAATACTGTGCATGCGTAAATATTTATCCCAACTACGTAACGCTTCATTGTGCGTGGCCCAACACGCTCTTAGCCGGTTTTTTATATTGATTTCTAAAAAGTTTTCCTCCACAAGGGGTAAAATGTTCCCAATCTGAGTAATTCGCCAACTCGTGCTACATGCCTACGGCCCATTTAGGACGGCTGCGCATTTATTTGGATTTTCTGCAGGTCGTCCTTAATGGGCCGTAAGCATGTAGGACGAGTTGACGAAATACCCCCCAATGTAACCATATTACAAGGGTAGGTAAGTAGAGTCAGGTGGGGAATTTTAAATTTGTGATGGCCATAGTGATCAGTATGAAATATGGTTGTAGCTCTTTCTGGTTCGTTCTGTATTCCGAGTACCTATTAACTTTAGGGGTAAGAAAGAGGTAGGGTAGCGATAGGCTTGTTAAAGTGATTAAAATTATATCTATACTTGGCAATCTGGCTTACGAATAGAGGTGTCCATTGTCCGGTAAACTGTTGTTGCAGGCTATTGAGGCGTTGATTGACAGCGCCTGAGGGGACTATGGCCGATGTTAGCTTACGATTCAATTCCAGTCTCGTGTTGATAGTGCTTTAAAATCATTACTTAGATATTTATTTTGGTTAATAATGTGGGTCAAGAAAATATAGATGGATTGTGTTAGGAATGATATGAAAGAGAAGGGAGTGAATGATAGCGTGACGGTTGACAGGGAGAATGGAAAGAGAAAACGTGTTGCGCCGACCACAAGTAACATGGGACAAGGGTTGGAAGATGATAAATCTGTCCCAATTTATAGAGGCTGGAATGGACTGGAAGCTACCTTGCCATGTTTTTTGAGTGCGAAAGACGTGGTTAGAAGACACTTTGTACCTGTAACATAGGTATTTAAAACATCATTCTGTTTTTGATAACTTTCAAATGATTGACGGAAACAGCAAGATGTTCTTTTCGTATTCGTTTAGCGCTAAATGTGTTAAGGATTTTGTGGTCCAAGTTCTCCTTATTTAAAAAAAAATGTAATTACTATTATTCCTAAATAAAAATATATATTTTTGAAACATGTCATAATCTTGTTAAATTAAAAACATACATATCTTCCTACAGTTATCTTACCTCTGCAAAACTCCTCATTAATACAGCATCAAGTGCAGTATACATGGAAGTGGAGTAACTGCACAGTGCACACAATGCTATAACCGATGCATGGTGTAAGCTTGCACTGTGTAAGCTTGCACTTTGCGGCCACTTACCGGCCTACACACTTGTTCGTTTTTGCATGAGTCCCGTGTAATCATAAGTAGGGGCATTTCACACTAGTGCGGCAAGATTTTTAGAGATTTGGTTAGTTTGGCTATGAGTAAACACAAAAAAAATGTGAAAAATAACTTTAATTTCGGAAATCGGTGTCTTTGCTTTTCAATTTTCGGTTCGTCTTTGTAAAAAGTTTTTATTTTTCAAGTTTTAGTTGTGGTACCTACCCCACATAAATTCGAATACCACTAGCTGCTATTTAAATAACAGTGACGGAGTAACTTATAACGTCGTCTAGATATAGGTACTAAGTGGGAAAAATACGTAATATTGAAGCTAACTCAAAAACTACGCAATCAAAGTTAATAAAATTTATATGGACACCACCTCTGAAGCATGACCTACCAAACAAAAAAAGAAAACAAATATACAGACGAATTGAGAACCTCTTTTTTGAAGAAGTCGATTAAAAAGTAAATAAAGTTGTATCTCAAAGATTTCTAAGTTAGGCGCAAAAATTGAAAATGTTTGATTGTGCGACTATGCCGCCATCTAGCGAGTAAGTGGCTGAAATATCATCTAAGGATCCGCCTTAAATTCTCCATTGTGGACTGGCCCTAACCGATTCCTACAATCAATAATAAGGGAATTACACGCACGCTCTACAGCTATTTGTTTTTACCTTTCTATGCCTGTGTTTAGGAACCCGGAATTTATTATCTTCTAGTGCCTACATAAAGTTGGTAAGTATGGGAAAACACCGAAACAGTCCAGATCTGCGGTGAAAGCTCTCATGTTAACGTAAACTGAGGTAAGTAAACAGATATCGGTTGAAGTTACAATGTTATGCAGTGCAACGTACATATTTAATGAGTTTCATTTTTATTGTATCTAGCATGTATTTATATTATAATGTATGGTCAACTTTTTATATTATATTGTTAAAGTGTGTGTGTGTTATATTCATAGAAGGTATATAATTGTATACTGAAAGGCATAGGTACCTACTGAAATTATTTATATTAGATATTATAGATTTGTAGATAGAGTTTGTGGCTAAGTAATAACAGCCGCACGGGTCGATCCATCAGGTTAAGCTACGCTTGCCGGGGTTGATCTGTGGATTGGTGAAATTAAATAACTATCTTTATATACCAAAACTCCTCCTTGCCTCGGAAAGTAAGTTAAGCCGTTGGTTTCGGCTGTCATTCGTGGATCTTTCACAGTCGTTACGGGTATTCAGAAGCCCGAAAGTCTGACAACCAGTCTTACCAATAGGGTATCGTATTACCCAGTTACTGCGTTGTGGAGGTCAGATAGGCAGTCGCTTCATGTAAAATACTGGTATTCAGCTGCATCCGGTTGGACTGGAAGCCGACCCCAACATAGTTGGAAAAAGGCTAGGCAGATTGATTTCATTCTGATCAGCGTAATTGCTCTACATAATTCAGCTGGATTATGTAAGTTAGTTACCTTTCGCTCTTCTCTCTAGCTTCTTTTGCGATTCTAATCCGTAAATGTAAAGTAACTGATGTACCATTAGTGCCATTAAACGGTACCTACCTATTATCTCCTTGCAAGCTAAGTTACCAGACATCTGGTTCACCTAACAAAAGGTTCCACCTCGATTAAGACAGACATGAGGGTTTTAAAGGAATAAAACAAATCTAATCTTTACTCTTCATGAAAAATAACAACAGAACAAATAGCGTTCAAACAAGGGTTCCCTGTATCATAAAGAACTAGTCTTAGAACCTATCCTCAAAAAATCTCTATTAAAATATTAAATCTAATCATTAAAGCAGGTTCCCACAGCTGACAAGCTCACAAGAATGTTGGCTCTTCGGGAATCCTTTTCCAAATAATTAATGCGATAAAATAGTGGTGTGCGCTTGCGCTGGGCGGGACGCGTGACGAGAGCGCGCGCGCGGTCACGACGCATGCGCGCCGCAAAACGACCACAGAGGCCGCACGCGCGACCCTTCCCCTACCACCATCACTTACGACGATGTTTTGTTTAGAACTCTGTACATTTCTGCTGGATTAAGAGTGGATTTTGATGTTATTAGATATAACAGACGGAATAAGTAAATTAAATTGAATTAGCTTTTCACTATGTAGAAGTCTTTGAATATACTGAGGTACTTACGTCTTAGCAAATATTTAAGTTACGGTTTTCTAGAAGATCGATTCCGTCATATAAAAACGGGCGTTAACATTGAGGTATCAGAAAACGGTCTGTATTAGGACAGCCATTATTGTGTGACCGTTTACCGCTTTCTTATGAAAGTTTTATATATTTTTTATTGAGCGATGTAGCCATCAATGTAAACAATATAAAACCAACTTATCACTAGAACAAAATAAACGGAAATACGCGCGAGTACGAGCGCCTTGTGTCTCTACATCTATGGCCCTCTATTCTATTAAATCAGGACGCTGGCCAGCTATGCATGCATCTTTTACGTACGGAGCGCTTTTTGCGATTCATGCTATGCAAAGTTATTCCAGATTTGAGGCAGAAACAAGTAAAATAGGGCTCTCACTTAAGACTTTGTTGGTGGAGTATTAAAACTACGCAAGTGCTGTATCTCCCACAAGAGTTTTGATTCATGATTAATTTTATACTAAGCTGGCGCTCTTTCTTCGCACGGTTTTTGCGCACGGTTAGGCTTTTTTTTAAATCTTTATTATATCTACACATAAACCTTTCGGAATAAATTCTTTAAATGATGGTGAAAACTGTATCAAAATTCGTTAAAAATAAACACGACTTTATTTTTTAATTAATATTGTATAGATACCTATAGAAGAAACTTAATTAAAATAATCTTAGTTTTGTATCTGTAAAACAAACGTAAATTCATCGCGTTTCAAATATTTAAGTAACTGTTTAACTAACTAAAAATAGAAAGGAAAGCTGTTTATTATTTCAAAATTTCATTAAATTAGCGTTTACAGCTAATTTAATTAAATTTTATTATATAGAAAAGAAATAATAATATTAATTAATAGTCTGAATTTCAAATTACAAAAATAATTTAGAGGACATTTCCGAACAAGTTTTACCGTTTTAGTCCAGTTTTTAAACGGAGATCAGGTTTGGCATGAACTTAGGTATTTAATTTTAACGCATTCAAAGACACTGAACGAGCCACATTAGAAGTTGTATTTATGGGCGTTTAGTGTCCCTGAAAGTGTTAATGGATGTAAGTCGTAATCGTGTAACGGGTACCTATATACCATATGGCCTCAGTATAATAAAGTAATGGTATTACGTCTTCATAGAAAATGGCCGAAATGACGCGCTTCGAAATCTCAGTGTAACGCATCAGTCTCGAGTGCGCGGCAGTTACGCACTGACGCGGTAGGTGCGACATTGTTTATCTACCGAGCGGTATTAAAAAAATATTTAAAGGTCACTGCCGAGACGTTTTACTATTACTTTACTATACTGTGATATAGCTGATTATATTTCTAGAATCTTCTAAGCCCATATTTACGACTGGCGTGGGTACTCCCCGATCAAGAAGTAGTGATGTCACTTTCATTGTCGCTTAGTACTTAAATCATGTACATGAATAAATAAATATCTATTATTCATCATTCATACGCAATATAATATTGTATGCATCGTTGTCGTTAAATCAGCAACTGGTTAATAAATCTTTAAAAGTCAAATCAAGTCAATCATCATTTAATTTCCAGATCCTACATAACTACAAACTTGAAATTGTTTATGATGCCTTGCACTGTCAATGCGTCTCCAGATTTCTGTAGGAGAAAGATTTTTATTTGTTGATATTCTCTCTTGGGTTTTTATAATTACCTATGTGAAAAAAAAATACTTTCAAAAGTGAGGTTTTATTTTAAATGAAACTTTGCATGTGGAATTGATGGAAACTATGAACAGTCCTGCCATGTTTTAGTAATAAAAGAAAGGAAAAATTGCGTGTCCAGCACTGCACACGGTCGTGATAAAAGTCAAACTTCTTAAAAATAAAGAATGAAAGATATTTAGTGTGAGAGACAGAGAGAGTAATATCTTTCTTCTCTCTCTTGTAACGAAATGTGTTTAAACGTGACGCGTCCTTGAAAAATGTCACCCTTAATTATTGAATCGCTGCCTAAGAATTTTCACTTAAAAAATTAATCAGCGCTAAATCCTGTCAATCATTAGCCTATACCTACTCAACACATTCATTCATAAAGTACGTATTACAAGTGTGGTCATAAGGCTGGCTCACGACAGCTGGCGGCTTCTCAGGCTCTATTGGAATGTCAGTCGGGGTAACGAATGCCGCATGCTGTCTGTTACTGCCCTAACTGACGATTGTGCGTACACGTGCCGCTGCGCTTCTAATGAACGCAACCTTTATGTCTTGCATTTAGTATTTTTTATACGATGTTAGGTATAATTGCGTCACGTTTTCTAGGATATAGGTAATAATTTTCGTTGTTTGTTTTGTTGCTTCTGAATGATGAAATGATAACTAAGGAACGTGTTCCATTTAGGTGTACTGGTATATTATGCAACCTCACCGTAAGGATATAACTCGGCTTCTCCTATATTTTATGCATACCTACTTAGGTTTGAAAATAGTTTTCGGTTAAGTTTTTCTTTTATCTTTTATACATTTAATGATCCATCTAATAATGCAGGGATTTCACTTAAAATTTACAAATCAAATCAAATCGTTTATTGCAATCCATAATGTACAAAATATAGGTGGTAAATAAAAAATAATAGAAACAATTATGGACCCTTAAATAGGTAGAGAGAGGAGCTCTTTACAATTTTTTCTTGTTATTAAGTTAAGAATTATTTATATCCTATTACATATGTATTTAAATTTCCATTCATTCACTTATTCTATTAATATTTTATATGCAAGTCTATCCATTCATTTATTATTTATTTTATTAGGTATATTTAATATTGATTACTTCTTGACTTGCTTAAAAATTCTTTATTATTATTAATGTAGTATAATTTTAAGTTTTATGATATAATTTATTTTTATTATTTTACTCATTAAAATATATCAGGGAGTCATAATTATGCGTAATTATTATTGAATAGAATTCATCCGTTATAAATTTTTCGGTATCCTATTATCTATGTATTAATGTATTTATATTTCCATTAGTTTACTTATTCTATTAATATGTTGTATAAGTACAGGTCTATCTATTAATTTATTATTTCTAAAATTATATTTAATAATGCTATTTCATTACAACTTGTCGACATAAGATAATTTAATAAGGTGCCAATTAAAATAATTTCTGACTTCATAATATTTAGAACTCGCATCTAGTTTAGAGAAAACCGCAAAAAACACGTTATTTGAGTAGCATCATTGTTTTATTGAGGGCTCGATATGGTGAATACTGTCAGGGCTGAGGCTCAGGCGTGTGACAACGGACAATGCAATTCAATTCGCATGCCAGTCTGCGGCTTCATTCCAGATGAGATTTTTGTCCACCAGTCAGACTCGCGTGCCCACCGACAATAACAACGTATCGTTTTAAATTCGTTACAAATACGCAACCGAGATATTCAACCATTCAACCCCTAATTGCTGAACCTCCGCTAATTTAATTTACATACACATTTTGTGCACTTAAATACGTCTCAATTAGTCACAATTAATTATACAAATGAGCACGTTCTTATCGTAACATTATCGACGTAACTTTGAACCAGCATGCGGACAGACGCGGCTTTCTACATGCGAAACGAGAAGCTCTACTCACGCCCCGTCACACCGTCCCGCATTAATTACTGAACAAATTATACGTTCTTTATCACCATTCTTTTTTTTAATAACAGGCATTGTTGTCCATTCGTGCCAAGAAACGATTGTTTTCAGCCAGTGACTGATTTAATTCGGTTTCCACACGACTCGCGGCTGACGTATGGTGGGACGTCTTCATCACTCCTGCAAGACGGCTTAATTTTGAAATTCTTTGTGCTTTGTTTCCCAGTACGCGGTTGTAAGGTAGAATAAAATGTAATTTGGTTTCCGGTCGGTCTTTATGGGGTTCCGTTTGATTAAAAAGTATAGAGAACTGTGAATTTCGGTACAGAAATGATATGCGTATACCTAACTGAAAACTGAAGCATGCTCTTTTAGCGTTTCAGAGAATGGATCTATTTATCTCCGCGTACTTAGAAATCTTACTTAATCTACTGCCATAAATTGAAATCGCGAAAAAAAATTGTTATTACAAATCTATTATCTGCTATTCCATACTTAGGAACTATATTAGTTAATTGAATTTGAGGGGGATTTGCTGTTGATAATGCCACCTTAACTCGATTTTATACATTTCATTTCCTACCCACTGTTTTAAACTGTATGTTAAAAATAAAACTTTTGATGCTCTAAAGGATCTCTTAAAGTTTGTAAAGTTCATAGATTTATATGAAAAATATTATTAACTTAATTTGGATCCAATTCAATTCATGCATTTCAGGTCATGCACTTTCTAGTTCATTTTCAAGAACTTATGCTTAACATGGTTTTGCTAGAAATTATAACAAAGTTTGATCTTGTTTGCGAAATCGTAAGATATAACTTAGTTATTGTAAAACTCTTTAGAAAATGAGGGTTTTTATTGCGTGTTCAGATCTTCGCATGTAGAATTGTAGGCATTAAATCCGCCTTTGAAACTTTTTTGAGTGTGAAAAGGTCAATAAATAAATAAATTGCAGGTCTGTACGGCGGAATAGTGCGCTAGCGCAATAGACGATAAGCAACGGGTATTTTACCCCTCCATAACAATCGCCTGTATCTTTATAGGCAAATAAATTGACAGACCATTCTTTACTAGAACTAATTAAATATCTAAAAGGCAGCCGCCTGCGCCGGTGCGACAGTTAGACATAGACAGATTGCTAATTAACTGGTAAACAGTGTTCAAAACACTAATTTTGTTTACTCCATTGGTGATACGGCGTTCAACTAGGTGCACTTAACTAAATGAGTAGACCGACGCACCTGGGAGGCACCTGCATCTTGATTAGTGATTGCACTTAGCTCCTTTAGCTTGCCACACTGGATTAATACTTGCGTATCAGCAAATGTGAGGTTATAATTAATTAAATGACTCCGCAAGCCTCGCCAGCGCCCTCTGCAAAACGATTATTATCTTAACTGTCATTTTTAGACGGACTTTAATAATAGTTATTAAAATGACCACTTTTAATTCATGCAGTTTTATGCGTTACGTTTAGTTCAATTATTGAATACTTTATCCGATTAAATTGTTACACGATAGTATTATATTACATACTCTCTTTTCGTGTGGTTAATGATTAACCTGGTGTCAGAGTTTTAAAGCCGCCCTTGAGCCTCTGACTTGGCTTCACATGCCGTCGAGAAATATCTCTCAGGCATTTCGTCACGTATTTGAGACTAATTAATTGTAAATTGGAAATGATGTAGGTACGTAATTAATTGAAACTATTAAAATTATTATACCTAACTTAAATTGCTACGTTAAATTATGATTGCATCTATAGTTAAACTATTATTTAATGGCCTATTAAGAAGATACTAACTACCTACAAATAATTATATTTTTATAAGAAAATAATTTCATCGTGTAGGTACCTACCAAGTTACACGAAACCAAGCCTTTATTGAGTTGTTGAAATGAGTAAAGTTATCCGAAAGTCAGCCTATGTCATTAATTACCCAGGTTATGGTCTTGCCCGTGTGCCAAACGTCATCCAAATCCGTTCAGCCGTTTTTGCCTGATTGAGTAACAAACATTCAAACATACAAACTTTCACATTATGAATAGCTTTTGCCAGAGACTTCGCCAGCGTTCATGTTTGAAATTATCCCACGGGAACGTACTACCGGGATAAAAAGTATTCCATGTCCTAATCCAGGTCACGGTATACCCATGTAGCTTTCATCTAACTCCGTTCAGCCGTTTTAGAATGAAAGCGTAACAAACAAACTCACTTTCACATTTATAATATTCGTTAGGATACTTTTATGTAAAATATTAGTGAATGGAAGACATAGTTTCACGGCGAGATGATGAAAATATCGATTAAATTGTCTTTATCGTTAAAAAATTGTATTAAAGTTTATTGATATATGTACAAACATAATAATCTTCGTTAGAAGACTTGCCTAGAGCAAAATTCTAATTATCTTATAAATATAAATATACAGGTGATAACTAAACAAACAAATTAAAATTTATACACATTTTATACTAGCTTTTAGTTAATAATCATATAAAAAGGCATTCCTAATTACTAAATTGCTAATTGAAATATAAACACAATCTACGCAAGGTGTAATTTTAAGTGAGAATTTATGCATATTTTATCTATACATAATATACAATGAAGTCGCTTTTCATGTTTGTCTGTATGTCTGCGTTGTTCTTCGGTTTTCTTCAGGTTCTTCAGGTTTTCACCATCGCTTAGTTTAATTACATTAGTATTACAGTTAGATATCACTAAAAAATTTCGATGTTTCTTCAAGACGTAAAACAGTATGAAAAACTAACGCGCAGGTAAAATGCCGGGATTTCCATACGATTCCAAATTGTCCGCGGACAAATTGTCCATCGTCTGCTCAGCGCCTCTTTTTTTTTTTTGAGAGATGTACGATGGAGATGGATTATTGAAATCCTAACTAAACGTTTGCTTATCTGTAGGACAGTCAAGGAAATAACTAGATCAATCAAACCTCTAGTTCCCGGGTTCGATTCCCGGGTCGAGCAGTGTTATTGGGTTTTCCATCTCGAATTTCTCAGTAGCAGCCAGGAGTCTGGGTTTGTGCCCGGATGATGGCAATCGCACCCTATTACATGGGACTTACACATAACTGGCGAAATGTGGGTGTACTAAAGGTACACCTCTGTCTAACCCCTCGGTGAGTACAGGCGTGATGTTATGTAAAACTAATCCCAAACTCTAGACCAATACTGTATATTTAATTATATTTAAGCATTGGCTCTTAAAACGTCTATGCTTTTGATCTACCCACATTGCAGGAAGCATAAGCGACACACTTACAAAGTCAGTTCGAAACGGGTTAGTTTCGCAAAGGTGCATCGATTGGTATAGCGAAATAATCTAGGGGATCGGCGCGTGCCTTACCATCGCGCCGGCACGCCCACAGCTGCGGGCCGAGTTTGTTTTAGCACGACGTCGGCTTTCTCCTGTTTGGCACATTTTGCTGTTGGAAATTTTGTCCATGTTCAAATAAAACATGTTGCTCGTAGCATGTCCTTTGTTTTTGGTGGTTCTGGTGGTTGAATCTGAAGAAACCGGAAGGTTGATCAGAGGATATTTTCGTTTCAGTTTTTCAGCATAATATCGCCACATTTAGGCGATGATCTAACTGAGGCCTATGAGATTGACTGGTTACAGGTTCTTGAGGACAGGTGTGCACAGTTAGAAACCTGTGCAGAAGGACGGTAGACTAGAACTTTGTTTATGAACACAGGTTCAAAATTAAAGTTCACAGAGTATTTTGTTACCTCATCATCTGCCTAGTCTTTTTGTTGTGGTCGGCTTTCAGTCTAACCGGATGCAGCTGAATACCAGTATTTTACATGGAGCGATTGCCTATCTGACCTCCACAACCCAGTTACTGGGTAACACGATACCCCTTGGTAAGCCTGGTTGTCACACATTCGGGCTTATTTTTAACCGACTTCAAAAAGGAGGAGGTTCTCAATTCGTCTGTATGTTTTTTTTTAACTTGTTTTTTACCATACGCTACGGTTTTCGGCATTTTTGAAAGTGCCTTAACCAGAACAGAATATTATTATTGGAGTAGTTAAAAAGTAACCTACCTATGTCCAAACCGTTTTTTTTTTTTTCGACTTTGTAATAAGGTATCTGAAGGTAAATGCTACATAAAAGCTCGGCTTACAAATAGTATTTATATTTTTATCTTCAACGAAAAAACCTGATTTTGGACAAGACCGAGTTCACTAAAGCGATACTGATGTCCAGATGACGAACAACTAACTTTCTTGATGACAGCAATCTTAACTGGCAGTGGTCTACAACATTTTTAGGGTGATATACTGATGTCTCACATCACTTTGGGCATTGTTTTATAAGAACTGCGATGGTTAAAATTAGTAAAAGTACTTCTAACTTGCGTTTTTTTTCGAATTTTAGGTGTCTTCAACTAATTTCAAGTAATTTCAGTTTCAGATGGATTTCAGTGTTGTCAACGCCTGCAATAACGGAATTCTATAGTTTACCTTTATTTTCCGACGCACTATGATTCGATGTCGATTATTACGGACACCGACAGGGAATCGAAAATAATACGAGTTATCTACGTAACGAAGTTTTATTACAGGTAACCGCTGCGTTGGAAAAGCGGTCGGGCTTACGATCGCATTTGGGTAAAAATAACTGTTTGGTCGATGGATTTTTTTTTTCTGTTTTATTGGTTAATTGATACGTTGTACACTAGTGATGGTTTTTACTGTTAGGTAAAGAAAGAAAGAAAGAAAATACGTTTATTTGCGGCAAACATGACGCTAAGAAAATACAAATATACGAAAAATTATAAATTGGGGAAAATATGCGTCACATTCTCGACACGACGCGATTTGACGACACGGTTGGCGCAGTGGCTGAGCGATGGACTGCTGCGCAACGTGTCGTGGGTTCGATTCCCGCACGGAACAAATATTTGTATGATCTGCAAGTAGTTGTTCCGGGTCTGGGTGTTTAGTGTATGTGAGTTTCTATGTTTGTAAACGCACCCACGATACAGGAAGAAATTCCTAGTGCGGGGCAACGTTTTTAAAAAAAAAAAAAAAAAAAAAAATCACGCAAAGCGGCCATCGACACGACCATTATGCAAGACAGAGCCCCAGCGCTGGTTTAGCTACTTATGTTCACTTTAGCGCTATGATTTAGAAAGCTTTCAGTGTTCATACTCTGGTGATAAATTGTATTTACCTACATAAACTCGGAAATACAAAAAAAAACTTGTTACATTGACAAAAACAAATAGAAAAGCTTGATTAATCGAGTCAAGGTAAGCAGAAGAATTATTGCAATAAATGCGCATTTAGTTTCATTTCATTATGAAGTCATCTCGTCATACGGCTTGACCTCATATGACTTGCCCAAGATTATGTCTGGACTTTAAAAGAGACTGTGGTCCTCATATGGCTTGACCAATATTATGTCTGGGCTTAAAAAGAGACTGTGGTCCTCATATGGCTTGACCAAGATTATGTCTGGACTTTAAAAGAGACTGTGGTCCTCATATGGCTTGACCAAGATTATGTCTGGACTTTAAAAGAGACTGTGGTCCTCATATGGCTTGACCAAGATTTTGTCTGGACTTTAAAAGAGACTGTGGTCCTCATATGGCTTGACCAAGATTTTGTCTGGACTTTAAAAGAGACTGTGACCTCTGAGTTTGTTTCGGCCTTTCTTCTCAGAGTAGTCAGATAGGAAACAACGACCTCATCTAGCTTATTTTTTATATTTTTTAATATGACGTGTAAAAGTGATTCCAATATCCTATTTACAGAATAAACAATTTCATTTCATTTCATACGAAGTGAAAATAAACACGAAGTCTGAATCTCTTTGTTCTAAGTTTTGTAAAGGTACCCACATCTATCTTTGCAATAATTTTCACACTCATAACGTACTAAAACGTGATGTCTTGATTGTTTAGAGGCTCAGACTGTCTAGTTAGAGGGTATAAAATGGCAGGCAATATTTCCTATCCGAGATTCGACGTTAGGATTTTTAGATAGCTTTCGTGATAATATGTAACGATAGATCATTGTCGATAATAGTTTACCTTTCTCTCAAGAAGAAGAGAACATTGATTTGTTCAATGGTGAGCATTTATGGGCAGTAATATATAGATGTAGTGGAATAAAAGCGCGCGAAACTATAAACTGGTCCATAGATCAGCTAATTGTTGCAGAATGGTACAAACCCGGGTAATGGCGCGTTCGGTCGGTGCAGCCGCTTCGCAATTTAAACGTTAACGACTTTTATGGCCAGCATGTATCTTTCTTTAACAAGGTTATAATGAAGCTTTATTTTATTCTTCAATTATTTTTTTTGTTTTTCAACGTTTTAGTACTCTTGCGTATTGGTTTAGAAATGGAAACATTTTGTGAATTTCAGTAACTTGTAGCCTCTATTATAATGAAATTACTCACTGATCTCGGGAATATATTGTAATCTTCTTTTTTCTTTTTCGTGTGGGTAGTGACTAACTTGATGTCAGAGTTTTTATGCCGCCCATGCCCATGGGCCTCTGACTTGGCTTCACATGCCGTCGAGAAATATCTCTCAGGCATAGTTTCCTCACGATGTTATATCGGATCATAAAAAGTGCGCGTCGCGTCACGTCTCGGTATGAACTGACCCTTAGTTGTAAAATTTTCAGCTGATACTATGCATAGGTGCCGTAGGTTCTGAATCTACTAGAACAACAACAGTACGAATAGTGTAGACTCTTCACATTGTTTGTATTGAAGCAGGTACCTATATTTATGTATAATACCTATAACGTGTACCGGCAAATAATTCATCTACTAAACACCCTGTAAGTGTAAGTGATGAGAGATGTAAAAACAAATGAAAACTTCTACGTACACCAATTCAAAGAAATAAATAAATTGAATTGGAAGAGAACAAAAAGTTTTGCACTCATCAGGACTGTTTGGCTAGTAATGAAAACAATTCTATGTTAGTCAATTTCAAATTAATATTCTGTAAGAATTATTTTATAAGATATTTTTATCAATCCAAGAAATTATTACATTTCAATGATAACTACTGCAATCCTATTTTATTCTTAACGCTTAAATAATGTCGCAGCTGGTTATTCCGAGCCTAATAGAGTTGTAAGTAATTGCCAATTTAAATAAGATAAATTAACTTTTTTACGATCGCGATCACCGACCTTAATGTAAATACCTACTCGTCATTTTAACGAATGTCTATTAAAATAATTGAAAAACCAAATAGCCTCTGTCTAATTGGTCCTGTGTTTTAATTAATCCTAACGAGTATTACTTATGTTATTACTAGCTGTTGCCCGCGATTTCGTCTGCGATCCATGGATGAAAAGTAGCTTATGGCCTTTTCCAGGTCATGGTCTACCCATGTGCCAAATTTGATCCAAATCCGTTCAGTCGTTTTTGCGTGAAATCGTAACAAACAAACAAACTCACTCGACTCGGTAGGAGGATGAACATACTCGAATCTTGACTAAGAAAATAAATTTTGGAAAATAAACTCTACCCAAAAACTTAAAATTAGAAAGCTTGGTCAAGAAGGAAGTGAATTCAGAGATGACGGCTAATAAAGATGAATAGGTGGAAAAAAACGTACGGCTACGACTCCAAATAAATTGGGATAAGGACATAACGTAGAAGGAGGGACATTGAACATACTCGAATCTTGACGAAGAAATAAACCGTGCCAAGTGCAAGTAGGACTCGCACATGAAGTGTCCGTACTTGCCTATTATTAACTTTATTTCATTTTAATTATCTCTTGTTATAGTGGCAATAGAAATACACAATCTGTGAAAATTTCAACTGTCTACCTATTACGGTTCATGAGATACAGCGCGCTGACAGAAAGCACTGAGACAGACGGACGGACAGCGGAGCCTTAGTAATAGGGTTCCGTTTGGCACCCCTCGGGTACGGAACCTAATACTCTAAAGGCAAAAAACTCAACTGGAAAGTAAACTCTACCCAAAAACTTAACAATAGAAAGCTACCCAGCTCTTAATTTACGTTATTAAGGAAGCCAGAAAAATAAATGTTATTAGATTAGCGAAACCAAGTGGAGGTTTAAATTGGCGGTTAAATGGCTGTGCAAATAGAAGCTCGCGACCAGCTAATTGGTCCACAATGGGGCAGCGAGCTGCGTTAGCTTCACTGTTAAAAGTATTAATATATGGCGGCAACTAGTTTTAAAAACAGTGTCTAAAAACATTATTTGGTTCCCGGCCTGTCTGAGGTAGTATGTGTGATGGTGTACCCAATTTTCTCCTGTTGACATTCTAAAACTCTAAAGCTTGATATCGTAAAATAGGTGTGTATTTTACCCCAACATGCTCGGTTTTCCAAAAATCTAAATTCATTTATTCAAACTAGGCTGAGAATTAGCACATTTCGAACGTCAAAATTACATAAGATAGACCAGACCCCCCCAAGACGCCCATCCTTCACCACTTCCTAATGCTTTAGCTGGGAAGAAGTGGCGCAACAAACTCCCCAGCAGCACAGCTGCCCAAATTCCTTTCTCCTTTCTAATAACTTCATTATTCTTAACCAGCTGCGCCCCGTGGTTTCGCTCCCGTGGTAATATCGGGATAAAAAGTATCCTATCTTCTAACCCAGGTCATGGTCTACCCATATCTAAAATTTTATCCAAATCCATTCAGCCGTTTTAGCGTGAAAGCGTAACAAACAAACAAACGCACTTTCGCATTTTATGTTATTGACCATGAATCCTAACTAACCTTTATAGGTTAGGATATTTAGGATTCCTGGTTGATCGGCTGTAGGTCGGTATTCATTGACGAGGTAAGCTTTAATTGACAGCTTTGCAATTTATAGATCAACAAGTAGTTGTACCTTTAGAATAATTTGTGTATCAGCTCAATATCTTCAAGCTAGTCGGAACATAGTCCACAACAATAGTTCAACAGGCCAGGGCGTGAACCTAGGACCTATCAATTGCTAGTTAGCGACGTAGCCTTTGGGCTATTTAGGTATTACTTTTTTGAGTTTACCAATAACTATGCTATACAATATAGCTTCAAATAGCTCATGGCTATGTCCGTATAACAGTCGCAGGGGTCGATCCATCAGGCTAAGCTACGCTTGTCGGGGTTGGTCAGTGGATGGGTGACTATCTTTACATATCGAGACTCCTCCGTGTCTCGAAAAGCACGTTAAGCCGTTGGTCCCGGCTGTCATTCGTGGATCTTTGGCAGTCGTTACGGGTCGTTAGAAGCCCGAAAGTCTGACAACAGCCTTACCAAGGGGTATCGTATTACCCAGTTACTGGGTTGTGGAGGTCAGATAGGCAGTCGCTCTATTTAAAATACTGGCTACCCGAACATAGTACTTATGTACTACCTACTTAGTTAGTGCATTTCATTGGTCAGTGGTATTTTTTTTTAAAGTTGGCTTTTCCAGCACGTATCATACCTACAGTTTAATTTATATGAAATCCTGAGTTTTATATCCATTTTCAGTTTACTGACTTCTATAATTTTTGAGTCACATAACATGCATAACCTCACGCCTATATTTCCAGAAGAGTAAGGCAGAGTTGTACCCACCTATAGTACCTACACGGTATAAACACACATTTCGTCATTATGTTTAAGTAACATTGTAATAGGACTAGTTAGAAAAACATGTGCCGCCATTGCACAAAGTATAAATAAACACTTTTATCGACACTATAAATCATAATAATTTAAATGTCTGTTGTTAAGGGGTTTTAAATAAAAACCCTATACAAGAGACGCCCCTCCCACTTTCCATAGATCGATTTTACACAAATATTAAACAAAAACTTTCCTTGACCATCTTAGTATGGTAATTCCGGCGTCATAACTGCGTTTATTAGGCGCAGTGGAGCGTGGAGCGTGGGCGTCCTATGTGCGCGTGCGCCGCCCTCTACGCCCTTCTGCGCTATCGCCCATCGATGAACGCGCACCACACTCGATGTAGGCTTTAATTGAACCTAGGCTGATTTTTGGAGTTCTGATGTATAATCATACAATTTGTTCCAATAAAAATTGCGTAGCTTCAAATGCACCAGTCGTTATAATGCACAACAAAATGAATATCATCATCTGCCTAGCCTTTTCCCGACTATGTTGGGGTTGGCTTCCAGTCTAACCGGATGCAGCTGAATACTAATTTATTACATAGAGCGACTGCCTATCTAATCTCCACAACCCAGTTAGACCCCTTGGTAAGACTGGTTGTCAGACTTTCAGGCTTCTCACGACCCGTAACGACTGTCAAAGATCTACAAATGACAGCCGGGACCAACGGCTTTACGTGCTTTCCGAGGCACGGAGGGGTCTTGGTATGTAAAGATGGTCACCCATTAACGGACCAATCGCGGCAAGCATAGCTTAACCTGATCGATCGACCCGTCCGGCTGTTTTTACTTAGCCACAAGCTCCTATAAAATGAATAATCAACAGCAAAATACACTAAATAAAACCATTGACATCAAATATTACGATCACAATACAATAGAGTCCATATTGTATGAAACAGTAACGTTAACAGATAAACATCTCGGTAAATTAAATAAATATTATTTTATTTAGGCCCCGGGCGAGCTGGCCAGTCGTATTTTGTGCGCAGACGCAGCCTACGATAAGACAAACCTAACTACCGAGTGGTGAGCTTATTAATTTATTTTATTTACTGCTTCAGACTTGCCTGCTATATACGATAGCAGAGATTATTATTTGTTAAGTTAGTGTTTAGAATTGTTGAGATAAAATCTGAACCATTTGGTGATAGTTAAACTTTGGGGTGTGATGAAGACAATCTGCTCAAAAAATCTGATGACTATATATTCCATTCATAATGTTTTGATTCTATGGAGGGGCTTATGGCTAAGAAATAACAGCCGTACGGGTCGAGCAACTTGCCGCGGTTGGTCCGTGGATGGGACCCCTACGTGCCTCGGAAAGCACGTTAAGCCATTGGTCCCGGCTGTCATTTGTAGATTTTTGATAATTGTTAAGGGTCGTCAGAAGCCCGAAAGTCAGACAACCAATATTACCAAGGGGTATCGTATTACCCAGTTACTGGGTTGTGAAGGTCAGATATATTGGTAAACATTGGTATTCAGCTGCATCCGGTTCGACTGGAAGCTGACCCCAACATAGTTGGGAAAAGGCTAGGTAGATTGAATGTAAATTGTTTAACACCTTATTTCATCGTTATTGTAGGAGCTCGTGGCTAAGTAATAACAGCCGCTCGGGTCGATCCATTAGGTTAAGCTACGCTTGCCGGGGTTGGTCCGTGGATGGGTGACCATTTTCACATATCGAGACTCCTCCGTGCCTCGGAAAGCACGTTAAGCCGTTGGTCCCGGCTGTCATTTGTGGATCTTTGACAGTCGTTACGAGTCGTCAGAAGCCCGAAAGTCTGACAACCAGTCTAACCAAGGGGTATCGTATTACCCAGTTGCTGGGTTGTGGAGGTCAGATAGGCAGTCGCTCCATGTAAAATACTGGTATTCAGCTGCATCCGGTTAGACTGGAAGCCGACCCCAACATAGTTGGGAAAAGGCTAGGCAGATTTTGATTTCATCGTTATTGTCTTAGTAAATAGGATGTTTATTATAGGTATGGGTCCAAAACTACACGGTCAAATTCAGTTAGTTGGCGAAACTCTACAGAGATGATGGTATCGGTAAATAAAGAAGACAGCAAAAAAGAATCGCTATCTTAAAATAAATCTTATTACCTTCGGAGTTACATTTAATGAATCGCCCTATATTTCTGTCAGGCTAAGGCATAATTAAGTGGATATTTTGTATCTACTTCTAAAAGCAGAGTATCACGCACTGAGGCTGTGCATAAACGTCATCAAAGGGTTTAACAGGTAGTTAGTGCCCGGATGACCAACCGGATATTCTTTTAAGACTTGGAACTTCGGGCAAGTAAAGAAACTTGTAATTAAACCCTGTAATAAAGGCTACACTAGGAGACACACATTCTACTAACTAGGAGATTAAGACAGGAAACACACATTGTCTTATATTTTTAACCGACTTCTGAAAAAAAGGAGGTTCTCAATTCATCTGTAAATATATATTTTTTAATTTGTAATTATATATAGTATACATATATTTTGTAAAGAAAAATGGAAACAGCTCACGGACAGTAAAAACCGATCATTTTATTGTTGGCATTTATATCAGTCTATTCCAGAGTAACAATATTTATGGAGACGTATCCTTTTTCGAAGACTCGAAAACTAGATGGACATCAAGTTTGTAGAAAGTGTCTTATCTTACTTACATCAGTACACAAGTACTTTAAAGGTAAATAATTCTGTACAGCATGCCCCTGATATCTTAAAAAACTTTTGAATTTTGCAGCTTCGGTTCAAGCATAAGCATGACCAGCCTATAATGTTCCCACTGCTGGGACACAGGCGCGGTCTACCACGCGGGCCCAGTGCGGGTTGGTAGATTTCACATTACTTCAAATTTTTGTTTCTAGGATATGCTGGTTTCCTCACAATGTTTCCCTTCACCGTTTTGAGAAGAAAACTAAGTTTCCTTTCAAGACTTTATCTATATCTTCAAGTATGTTTTACATAAAACCAAAACTTCTTTTCCAGACTACCGTCCTCGTGAAGCTTTTATAATGACGTCATAGACACTAGATCATAGCCTACAAAAGCTAGCACCCAGTACACACAGTCGTGGTCCCGCGCCGGGTGTGCGGTCTTGTCACGATTCACGCAGCGCCGACGCAGCCTAGCTATTTGTTTTATATCCGAGACATATCGGTGAGAGGCACCCACGCCACGCCGTGCGTGATACAAACGAGAACTTAGCTCTTTACTTATTTATGTTCTACGATTTATTGTACTTCCTTAGTTTACTGTGTTTTAAATGGGACAGGCTGTGGTTTAGTTTTCTGTTTGTGCTCGTTAATTTGCTCTGTCATTAAGTTGTATCGTCTTTGTGACTGTAACTTCGGAATCACTTCCTGAATGAAATGTTTTAGAAACTTTACATGTATACTTTTGCATACTATCCTCTACTTCATGATTTCGGGGCACCTACCTGGGAAATTCTCTGAGTAGTAAATCTGCTGAGAGCTTTGTTGTCATTGGTAGCAAAACACATGTATAAGTATTTGTCTTATTATAATAAACTAGCTGCGCCCCGCGGTTTCACCCGCGTAAGTCTTGATCCCGCGGGAATATCGGGATAAAAAGTATCCTATGTCATATTCCAGGCCATGGTCTACCCCTGTGCCAAATTTCATCCAAATCCGTACAGCCGTTTTAGCGTGAAAGCGTAACAAACAAACTCACTTTCGCATTTATAATATTAGTTAGGATTATTCATGCTTATGTTCCGACAAGTTTTAAAGAGTTCTGGTACATTTTATAAATCCTTCCACATTTAAAAAAGCCATTACCTTATTCAACTTTAAGTGTATCATCAGAGAATAGCTCGTAATGTATGGGCGGCGCGATGAGAGTCTAGAATCTAGATTTTCGTTCATAGCTTAGAGACTTTTGCTGCGAGCACATCACGCGCTATTACGCGGGTCGGTCGTGAGTACGCTTTGCATATTTCAAGAACGCCTGTAAGCGCGTACGCCACGGTTAAGTGAAATGGATCGACGGTTATGTTATGACGTTAAGACTAAATGCTCTGTTCGTTCCCACGTTGGTGCGGTTCCTTGAAGTTCATTGTTGCGGTACTTGATTAATATTTGGATGGAAATTATGCAGGGTTTAACGGGATCTTGCTCTGTTTTATGAAATTAAAGTTACAATAGATGATGATGGTGGACGGCGCCGCTGAGGTCGGTCCAGGAAGAGGTGGCGAGACGACCTAGACGCATACCGCAAGGGTTGGATCGAGGTGGCCCTGGAAAGGGACGCTTGGAAGGATTTGGGGGAGGCCTTTGTTCAGCAGTGGGACAGTGTAGGCTAAAATAAAAAACAAAATAAAGTATCTATAGTTTCTAGGTCGCAGCGGCGAGGGGTCAATTTTTATGAGAGGGAAGCTGAAGCAGTGCTATTCTTTACTTACTTACTTACGAATAAAGTAAACATGAATTATTAACTTAAAAATAAAAGTCTTTCCGTAACTGAATTTAACACCATCTATCGCCAAAGTAGCAGAACCAAAAATACGGTACGCTTATCATAACTTTCAATTTTTTACAGAAATAAACTGAAATCATTCATTTTAAAATTAAGAAAACGGAACAGGTGAAAACGAAATAAAATGTGCAATATTCCTCCATCTCGTTCTTGGTGACGCATTTTTCTATATCTGTCTCTATCGTAACCCGATAAATACCGGCTTGCTATCATCCTTATCAAGCGGCGCCACGTGACCTCATGCTGGGATCGCTATTGTATGAATGTTTAGTTCCCGATTCTGATGTTTTGGCGCAGGGTTATTTTAGGACATTTTTTGATGTTTGCTAATTCAAAGCCAGAAATAGGCGTTTTTGTTGTTTGAATGTTATGGTGAATTAAATATCCTGTAACTATATATTTTGGCAATAGTAGACGCTATTGTCTGTGCCATTGTTCAATAGCGGTAGACTTGCTGATGCGAACCTCCAAAGGAAACCCGGTAGGAATCGAGTTCTATGGACCTTTCGCCACTGCTAGGTCGTTAGATGATCTGGTGACCGTACAGATTTCATTTTTTGTATGTTTGTTTGTTACGCTTTCACACTAAAACGGCTGAACGGATTTGGATGAAATTCGGCACATGGGTAGACCATGACCTGGGATTCCCAGGGATTAAGACTTATGCGGGTGAAACCGCGGGCTGCAGCTAGTAAGTAATTAAGGTAGATTGGAGGTGAAAGAACAACTGGTGGCAAATCTATAAATGTGACTGTAACAGACATAAAGACAAACTTTTGATATTTGTCGATCATTGGGGCTGTATTTAGCGAGTCTCTATTTCCGGATCGGATTGAGTGCGCCTTTTACGATAAAAGTTTTTAAGTGTCCCATTACAACTTTTACCAAACTTATTATAAGCCAATTTCGACTGCAGTATCTAGATTATCTAGATTTCCCGTCTTAGCTCTCATCATGACCTTAATTCTAGAATTAAGGTCATGATGAGAGTTAAGACGGGAAAATGGACCATTTTTCCGTCTTAGCTCCTGACTTCCTGACTGAAGTCAGGTGAAAAGGTGGGAGGATGATCTGCCAAAAGCTTGGCGAAGAACAGCTCTGGACTGGAATAAGGACCCATGTCGCAAGACAAACCTTACCCTCCTGGTAGCTGATAACTTCATTACGTGCTTAAATAGGATTAGCAAGCAGAAATTATAATACTATTAAATGTTATCTTAGTTTTTCGTGTTTGCCTGTATATCCGCGTTGTTCCTCTAAACCAGGCAAGATTTTGATAAGGTTTTCACCATCGTTTAGAGAATTTATTCCGGAAGGTTTATGTGTATAATACGTTAGTATTAAAGTTACAGATTACTAAGAAATCGCGATGTTTTGTCAAGTCGTAAATACCGTGCGAAGCACGAGTGGGTCGCTAGTTAGTTTATAAGAAAAGGCTATTTTTACTTATTAATCTAGAACTAGCTGCGCCCCGCGGTTTCGCCCGCGTAAGTCTCGATCCCGTGGGAATATCGGGATAAAAAGTATCCTATGTGTTAATCCAGGTTATAAACTATCTGCTTGCCAAATTTCATCCAAATCCATTCAGCCGTTTTTGCGTGATTGAATAACAAACATCCAAACACACAAACACAAATGAAATTAAATTAAATTGTTTATTCTGTAAATAGGATATTGGAATCACTTTTACACGTCATATTAAAAAATATAAAAAATAAGCTAGATAAGGTCGGCGTTTCCTATCTGACTACTCTGAGAAGAAAGGCCGAAACAAACTCAGAGGTCACAGTCTCTTTTAAAGTCCAGACATAATCTTGGTCAAGCCATATCAGGACCATGTAAATTCGAGTCTAAAATGCGCACGAACACACTTATAATATTATATATATATATATAGTAGGAAGTAGGATTAAGTGGACTATTTTAGAACCTTTCATTGATTTTAGGTTAAAAGAGAATAAATCTTTAAAAATTATGGCCTTGCCTCGCCTTGGCGGTAAACAGGTCAGTCATTTTTTCAGCTGGGTGTAGGAGGCGAGTATAGAAAAAATCCATTTCAATCTTGTCATAGATATGTTCGTTTGTCAATTTATAGTATGAGAACAATTCTTCATTACCGATTGCCGTAGAGAATGCTCTGTTTGTCTACAATGATTGTATTTTTTTGTCTTATTGATTAACGTCTGCTTAACCATAATTTTTTTGACGTTAAGGTTACCTTAACTTTAAGCAACGTTTATAAATAAGGGGGAGAAAATTAAAACACACACAAATAATTATAATCAAACCAATTTACAGCATTGTCTTCTCAAGGAAGAGCCACAATAAATAGCAATACGTATGTATATAGTCGTCTGCGTTAGCTTTGTGAATTGTGGCAGTACGGAGCTAGCACGCTTGACCTGCGTAATTGTGTGCCGAGCCGAACAGCCGACGAGCCTATAATACCTTACTACTCTGTAAAGGCCTTTAGAGCTTACGACTAATCTGATGTTAGATGATATTGCTGGCGGTACGGTAGTGCTGAAATTTGCAACAAAAAAAAACTTAACTTTCGCCTTGACGTCTTGACGGATAAGTTTCGCCTTGACGCCTTGACACCTTGACGGATCCTTTAAAAAACCTTGAGATCCGCATCCTTATCCTCGGATGTGAGCCACCGAAAATACGCACCCGCATCCGCGTCCGCAGATGTGAGCCACCGAAAATACGCACCATCCCTGATAAGGACGAAGGCAGAAACTTCAGAGGCTAAGGATTTCTGTTTATTTATTTAATAAGGATCTCCAACATAGGATACATAATGTACAATATAAATTACAATAATAAAAGAGGGTTATTTTACGTGTGATGTATTATTATAGTAAACAATAATAATTTCACATCTTTTGACTATTCGAGGTAAGAAACAAAGTTACCTACATATACAACGTTATTTTTTCTTTATGCTAAACCCGAAAAGGGGTCATTGTACTCATCATTTTGAACAACTTTTTCTAAGGGACCCACATTGAAATCGCGAAAAAAAAATCAGCTGTTCCATACATTTGTGTACACTTAAATCGACAAAATGTATGGAACAGCAGATTTTTTTTTCGAAAAGGGGTTTAGCATAAAGAAAAAATAACGTTATATAAAAAATAAAGAAAAAAGAAATACAAAAGACCTGCTGGTTGTCGATACAAAAAAAGTAAAAAGCTTAGGTTAGAAAGCTTAATAACTCCTGTAAAAAAATACCAAAGTATTTTTATCTGTCCATTTTACCTATTCTCTTTTGAACAACGTCGAAGTACGGTATTAATAGGACAATTAGCACTCGCGTACCTTCCTAATCTTCAAAGAGTATCTTTCGTTTCTAAATGCCAGAACAATAACTAGACTGTCAACAGTAACCAAACCAGCCAACACTACAACTGACCTTTCATTCAACAGATCACGCACACATGACATACTAACATACATAAGCTCCCGACTTTTTCTCTCACATTCTTCGTTGGTCTAGTTTTTTTTTTGATGTGTTTGTGGCTAACTAATAACAGCCGATCGACCAGGTTAAGCTACTCTTGCCGCGGTTGGTCCGTGGATGGGTGACCATCTTTAGGTATATACCAAGACTCCTCCGTGCCTCGGAAAGCAATTTATGTCGTTGGTCCTGGCTGTCATTTGTAGACATCTTTGACAGTTGTTACGAGTCATCAGAATCCCGAGAGTCTGGCAACCAGATTTACCAAGGGGTATCGTGTTACCCAGTAACTGGGTTGTGGAGGTCAGATAAGCAGTCGATCCATGTAAAACACTGGTATTCAGCTGCATCCGGTTAGACTGGAAGCCGACCCCAACGTAGATGGGGAGGGCAGATGATGATTTCTCTTTGGTCTAGTGGTCGCAAGCGCTACTGCTGAGCCTGGATGAGGGCCTGGGTTTGATTCCCATGTCGGGCAAAGGGTTGCTGGGTTTTTCCATCAGGAATTTCCTGAAGTCTGGATTTGTGCCCGGTTGATGGCAATAGACTCGCCCCCTATGACATGGGACTTGAACATAACTGGCGAAATGTGGGTGTAGACTGCACTATTCATACACGAAATCTCTTAAGAGGCCATTGTACTCGTCATTATGAACAACTTTCAATATCTTATATTTAAAAAAAATCAACTGTTGCCTTTATTTAGGTTCGCATAGCTCGTCAAAATGTAGGGAACAGCAGATTTTTTTTAGTGATTTCAGGGTTGGTCCCATAATAAAAGTTGTTCATAATGATGAGTACAATGACCCCTTAAGAGATTTCTTGTATGAATAGATATAACTTATTTATGTAGTATGGGTAGTATTGATGATGAAAACTGGAAATGAAAGGAAAAGGCGCTGGTTCTAGGTAGAAACAAAAGTCTAATAAGTCAATCAAAAGCCAGGAACATAGACAAAGATATAAAAGGTAACATAGACAAAGATATTAAAAGTAAAATATTATAAAAAAAGCTTGCATAGGTAGTATAGGTACACCCTTTGCCTAATCCTTTGGGGATTACAGGCGTGATGTTATGTTTGTTTGTTTGTATGTCGCCTCTTATAAATGTCTTCAAACCAAGTTCTTGCCTATTAGTGTTGGGGCAAAAACGTGCGGAAGGCAGTGCAGGCTAATTGGGCTGTATTGAGACCGCAACGGCACTATCGTATCGATATTTCAGGTATTGTGAGCTTTAATACTTATTTAATTCGCTGAAGCCGGAGACCTGTCATTTAATTTATTAATTTTCGTTGAAAGGTGGCGAGGCGGTTTTGTAGGAAGATTGGTTGCTCTTTTGCGCTCAATTTTAATTTAATTTATGTGTGGCTTTAAGCAGGATGGAATGATGGATTTATGTTTGATGAAAGAATTAAAGACCAGTTTCTTAAACTTTATTGGTCGATATAATTGGAGTCATATTGTTATTTTCTTTACCTTGATTCAGCATGACCTATAAAAAATCTTCACTAATGTGAAGCAAATGAAGTTAGTTTGATGGATCTAAATTCTAAAACATCAGGCAAAGAGTCCAATTCTACCCCCATTTTGATCCCGTTGTACTTAACTTAGGCACCTACTTGTTTGCTATAATTGAACAACATTCTCGATCAATACGCCCTGTCATACCATTCGCTCCCGCTCTTTTCGTTAATTGCATGACGTGTTGACCGACAAAAGGACAAGTGTGACATAAACATAAATAAAGTAGTATTAGAACTTGTGTTACTGGCACCTGTTTCTCGAAACGTGTTAGCTGCACGTTCTATTATGAATTTCAACTGTTGATGTGCGCATGCGTCTATAGCAGTCTCCGTTACAAAGGAAGAAATGTCACAAAAGGGCAAATTCCGAGGCTTCGCGTTTTGAAATGAGATCGTTTTTTAGAATCGACGACATATCTATAATCTTTAGTCGGCTAAATAAAGGTATTACGGTACAGCCATAGTTAGGAGACGGCGACTATATTAGGTCTTGTGTGACATTTCACGTCAAGGGACACACAGGGGTGATGTACCCCCGTGGTGCATCCGCCCTTTCCACTGTTTATTACTGGACACAGCACACTGAAATTGTAACTGGTAGTAGTAATTACTGTTCCTAATGGGTACTATTTTGAACTGGCAATCGAGTCAAACCATATTAGTTGCTGCTGAGGAAAGTGCTTTTCAGATACAGAAAAGAAATGAGCATTGATCCGCACGCTTGCACTGCAAAATGCGCGATTTTAGACCTTTCATTAGTTATTAGTTTCCATTTTTCTTGTGACTTCTCGGTACCAAACGTTAAATTCAAAAGCATCTTTTAAATTCAAAATATTACTTTAGTGCTGGCAAAATTTCGTACTGGAAATCTGCTGAAAGTAGGCTCGTTAATTTGCTACAGAAAAAAACAGTTATTTATTTAACTACCCTCATTATACAGCATCATAAACGAAAACTTCACACAGTCCGCACTGAGTAGTAAAGCACGGAAGCTAGTTGCAACGTTCATCGCACGCAGCTCGGGCGCGTTAATTTTTCACGGAGCTAACTCGCCCCATTGTGAGGTGTTGAAATAGCCATTGTTTCCCTGACAATGGGCCGACAATGGCCCGTATCTCTCAAAAGGCCGCGAGCTCCCGACCTAGGCACTGTATCTTGGGTAGTACGATACCAAGCCGTGAGCTTTTGCTAGTCATGTCGATAATAATATGTGCCTATATGTATTGGGGACTAATATCGCCTAGCGTAGGTGGGGGATTACTTTAAGTTTCCCAAGTAGGTAAATTAGGGTTCATATGGTGGATTTCTTTTTCGTTTTTAATTATTCGGTTCAGTTCAAAAAAATCTTTTATTCAAGTCCAAAAGACAAAGTTACTAAGAGCGATTCTAACTTTTACGTAAGAGGCAAAGCTTCCTGTGTTTAATTGCTGCTGTTTTTTCAGACAATTACTAAACAACAGCTAAATATGGGTAATTTGACAGCTAATACCACTACAGAGGGCCCTAGACAAGTGACAATCGCTTCGAAAGCGTTTCGTATTTCTACAACGACTTTCAACAGGATTGACATAAGCTTTTTGATAGCTTATGTCAGTCCTATACATTTTTGCCTTTTCCATCATCGTTATCGCTGATGCAATGTCACTTTGTCTCCTCTGGTCAGTAGACAGTGACTTTTTGCAGTCTTTCAATTCAAAACCATCCAACCATCTAGTTACTTTAACTTGCTTAATGAGAAAACATAGACAAGTTCTGAGTTGAGCTACACGATTACTGAAAAATGGGTGCACTCACTGTACATTTCCACTTAAATCTGTGTGGTTATTTCCTCAAAACGCCATTTCAGAGACTAATCTACATGGTACATACAAGATTTGACCAAGATTATGTCTGAACTTTAAAAGAGACTGTGAGTGATCTACTTTTAAAAATATTACTGAGTTGGAAAAGTGTATAATATAAACATACTTACAGAAATAAAATCGTTTATTATTAACATGAAGAAGACCGTCACTTTCTAAAAGATTCAAAAAAAGACACCCACATTGCACTGTCATACGATTGGCAGTTAAATTCAATTCACCTACAGGCGGCATAACTAACATCTAATCATTGCTCCATTAGACGTCTAGCAGCATTCTAATCTGTGTTATTGGCATACCAAGCGTTGGTACGAGCCGTTTTACATCAAACGTCTCGCCACTGGCACTTCTGCCAATGGAATTTTATATTAGTGCCTAAGGAATGTAGGATTTGGATCCTTTCTAACTGGGAATTAATGTCTTCTGAACAGCTGGGAAAAATGCTTGGCATTAGAATTTAATGATTGTGCTGTTTGCTAGAATGTATTCTGTTTGGAGTGCTGCAAGTCAGTTTACTTGTTGTGGAGTAGCTTGGGACTAGCATGTTTTGTTTGAAAAATATTATGTCATATTATACTTATTAAAACTTGAATCAAATTGTGCTAAAAGTACCATCATTTGCCTCCTTTTCAAGTAGAGAAAAGTCAAAAGATATTCGAAACTTAAACCAATTCTTATTAAAGTTCAGAGATAGAAAGAAATAACTTTGGGAAATGGGATTGACTTCCTCTACACATGAAGCTGATTACACACAAAAACCTATCAGCTTCCCACAAAAACATTGGCTTACAACCAAATTGGTTTCGTGATACATTTAGCGAAATTTCAAAGCAGGTGAAAGAGAATATCCGCATCCGTTGGTGTACGCGTTCCTTTTACGTCATACCGCCATTAAGCCCCACGGTGGAATGGTGAAATCGATCAATTATTTTTCGCTCGGCGTGCAGTAAAAAGACGGCAGAGACGGCCGTTCGGATATTAAACGCCCGCCCGACGTAGAAGGATGAAACGTTCGCTTGGAACCAGCGATCCCTTTGACTGAGAGTTCGCGATCTGTCTGCGTCCTTATCGGGGCTCCAATTTCGTTTTGGAATGATTTGTTGGAGTCATCTATCTTTGATGGATATTTTGATTAATTATAGTGATAGTTTTATGGGCCACGCGTAACAAGGTGCTTGTCATGATTTTGAAGTAACTCCTAGCTCCGTAAACAATTATTTTTCGTCGTCGAACCAAAATTGACTATGGAGATGATTCTAGAATCTAAAATCTGTCTACAACCACAACAATTTTAACATCCAAACCTACCAAAGAACCATAAAACACCAGCAGTTTCGTTTCGCATATCACAAACCTATAAAAAACCCTGTTATCTATTAATTCGCTAGTTTCGGCTGTGTAGTCTTGCGGTGGGGGGTGGTGATCGTATCGGTGTGATCGATGCACGCTTGCGACGCCCCCCCCCCTCCTCACCGCCCCCCGCCGCATCCGAAACGGCTTCGGTAAAGCGCATTAGCTTTATTACTGTAACAAGGCCTTGCCTGTACGAACATGTCACATTCGATGCATGAAGTGGTAATAACATGGTTATTGGGTAATATCGCGTATTGGGGGTTGGTTATTGATTGGTTAATACCTGAGTGCATGCTGTAGGATATTGTGCTTATTTGTACCTAATAAGTGCATACTGACTGTGCTTATCTACATCCTTATTAGTTGCTCTGGCTAATTGAATATTAATGGCACAGTTTGAATATAATTGATTTTACACAGGCACTTTCATTAGTTTAACCTAATCGAAAGCTTCAGTGCTTAATGGTTATCGAAAAGTAATTTGGCATTTCAAAGTTACTGTTATTGTTAGCCTGCATCATCCCACTCCTGGGCAAAGACTCTCCACATGACTTCCAGCTCTTTCGACCAAGGGCTTATATGGACCAGTTCGTTTGACCTTCTCAAAGTAAATTATACTTATAATTTTCCTTTCTAAATCTGGTCTTCGCTCCAAACAGTAAAAAATCTCGTTGCCCACAACCTGCCAAATAAAAAACCATCTTCAAAAAAGCCCTCACAAACATTCTCCCCTGAAACATTAGCACCATATCATTTGAAATATAATTCTCGTTAAAACCGGGAGGAGGACCCAGGCAGGCTAGGTTTTCAAGGCTTGGTCTTAGCCGCCATTAGTATCGGTCGGCGGGGCGACGTTGATCGATGGACGCCCTGCTCCGTTCAGATGCACGGTGCACTGCTACCGTGCGTCAGCTTTTGTGCAGCGATATTTTTGGAAAAAACACGTCGTAATTATTGTAAACTGAAAGTGGAGAAGGTTTTTGTTGGTATAACGATGGTAGATCGTGCTGCTTGGTTAGTATTAAGTCGGTAAAAAGCTCCTTGTTAAGTTTAAAAAAGCTAAGTTTAGCTTTAATAACTATTGTGTAACTACACATTATGGCTAAGTGGATAGAAAAACAGCGTTTTTGTTGTAAAAAATACATTACTTAAACACAGTATCTATTCACATCCAACTTTCATTTCAAATAAAATCACAAATACCGAAAATTTATACAAAAATGCAAATATTCCATAACATATCTTCATTATGATTACCCAAACTAACAAATGAGCTACATTTCGGTGGGCTATCAACCCACAAAGAAAGTTGGGCGGCTGTCGGAGTTAGCTGAAGTTGTTTGTACCGTCTGAGGGCGGGCGGGGAGGCAGGCAGGGCGGGGTGGGCGCTCACACCGTGCGAACAAAGCCTTCCGTGAAAGCCTTCGGACGTTGATAGATGCGATAAGCTCGGATGCAAGTAAGCTGCATACATTTCTTGCTACAGTTTCCCGCTAGCATAATCTTTTCGTTTTTAATAGATTGTCTAATTGTAGCGAGTGATTAAGGGATGCTAATTATTTGTACTTAGTTTTATTAAGTATGAAAGTTATTTTTTCCATTAGTACTTATGTTTCATCGAAACGAGAAGAATGAAGATGAAAAGCCGTTTCCTAGAATACCTACTTTTCCTTTTGGGAAAATTAAAAGCTTTAAGCACGGGCCGAGTCGTGGCCTGTTGACATGTTTGATACCAAAGTATTACAAACCGTCTGTAAATAAAAACAATCAGCGTTAAACAAAATAAAGTATTACGTCATGATGTTGTCAAAATTATTCTTTGAATGACAACGTAATTAAACAAGGTGCATAATTATTCGTGATTTTAAACCCTCCAAAAGTTAAAATTAACTAATTCGGTTAAAAGAGGCTAGTTAACATGTTTCATAATGTAATGGATAAGCTCGGGGATTTTTGAAATCGAAAGTCGGATACTTTTCTTATCGGGAGTGCGTTTATGTCGTTCACACTGACATATAGCGAGCTGTTATTTCGCCTGCGAAAGCCATACGTTTTCATTAATTTCGGTTAGAATGTCCATGGTTTTCGTAGTTCAGTTTGCTTACCTTGTTGTTATAACGTTCACTCAGTGTCTCGAGACTTGTTCAAATTAACTAATGGGTTTTAAGGACGACCGGTATGTTGAAACATTTCAATGTCCTCTGAACTGTTCAATGTAATATTGTGGTCACATGGAAGTATTATATATGTATTATGTGTACCATGGAAACGAGTAACATGATATTATTATTCATTTGTGAGTTCAATTTATAATCGTCCAATGACATTAGAATTCCTATAATAGTCGAATGACACTTAGCGTTCCTATAATAGTCCAATGACACTTTTAGCGTTCCGTACGATCAAATGGAAAAACGGAACTCTTATAGGATCATTCGTGTGTCTGTCCGTTTGTCTGTCTGCGTGTCCGTCTGTCACAGCATGTTTGTTCCGAATCTAATGGATCGACTAATGTAACGACACGTGTAATGTGTAAACTGTACCGTGTGACACATTAAATAAAAGGGCTTACTGTGAGAGACTCAAATTTTATTATAATTTTAAAATAAATAGTTTTAAAGTTATTTAAGAAAATACATAGATGAAAATGGACCATTTCCTCCGAAACGGAAATCTATAAGAACTCTATGGTCTTAAAATAACATGGTACCTAAATCTAAATCTAAACCACCAATTGGAACCGTGCACCTAGTTTCTGACGTTTCTTAAGTGCTCATGTAGGTTTATGTGAAATAAAATATTTTGATTTTGATAGCAACGTACTTTCAATGCCTCTGGTATTGCTGAAGTCCAAAAGCAGTGATGATGTGTTACCATCGGATGGCCTGCTTGTTTGAAACAGACTGCTTCCGAAAGCATCTGTCCAGCATTGCTGTATGAACCTATTTGGCCGCGCACACATTTACCAATACAAATCTTAAATTCATTCATTCACACTAACAGACAGTTGAACAGCTGAAATCACTGGTTCTAGAAAGTTGTGATTTCCACAAGAGTTCCTTTTGTAACGCAGGTGAGGATTTTTAAAAGTTTAAAAACTTAATGTATGAAAGTTTGTTTGGAAGTTCGACATATCGCGATGGGTAAACCCATCGCGCACTGCTTGTAATCCAATATTTAAATATTTTACCCATTTAAAAAAATCTTCCTTTCAAATAATCATGTTTCTTTCTCTTTTTTTCTTCATTCATTACGCCCACAAAATATTTTGATCGAAAAACTACGCGTGTCCTTGAGGCTCCAACACACCCTTCATTGTCAACGCGCCCCTCGCACTGACCTTGACCCGAGCACCCTCGAAAAATATGAGTAACCTTGACCAATTTACCCAAATACGAGCGTATCAAGGTTTTAAGGGTAAAAGCTTATATCGCCGGTTATACATACCTACGTAAGTAATGTTTAAATTGAATTCAATTCGTTATTCAAATTAGGTAGATAAGGATAGTAAAAAAGATAAAGAAAAAAAATGAGTAGGTAAATTGGGTTATGTAGATAAGATCTCAAGAAGTGTAAAAACTAAAAACCTGACTATCAAGTCCTAGGTGAATGAAGTAAAAATAATGACTGATTTTATCCTGTAGTTGAGGTGCAAAAATATATGTACCTACCTATTATTATGGTGCTTTGTGAAAAAAAACGTACCTTGCGAAGTTGAGTTTAGGGAAAAAATACGTTTCTTGTATGATACCCCTTTAATTTTTAACTTTTTTTTTTTTTGTTATAGCAGTCATAGTAGTACACACCCTGTGAAAATTCCAAGTGACGACCTATTACGGTTCAAAAGCCCTGTGACAGACGGTCGGACAGCGGAACCTTAGTAAAAGGGTCCCGTCGTTGGCACCCTTTGGGTACGGAACTTGAAAATGTAGGTATTATGAATGTTGAGCAAACCAACATGATCGGAAAAATTTTGAGCTCCATAGTCCGAATTAGTATAAGTATATCTGAATTATAGATTAAATTGTAGGCTACACGTCTGCAGCCACTCTAAGGAGCATGACATTTCGCGCTTATTTGCAACTATGTGATAAGCGCAGTCATTCCCATATCATTATGGTAATTGTTTGTAGGTATACAGGTTACACGTGGCGAAGATTTACATAATTTTTGTTTGTATGTATAAAATTATGATTACTTTGCTTTACATTTAAAAAATAAACACCTAAGGTTTAGTATGTAGGAGATAAGTATATTTTTTTTTTTTTACATTTTACCTTTTTTTTTAACTGAACTGAACTTAACATTCCAGAGTATCTTCGAAATGACTTTTATACCTACGTGATACAATTCACGTGAATCATGTCAGAGTAAAACCACCGAGTAGGTACTAGGCACGAAAACGTGGTGCCGTCTGCTCTGCGGTAGAGCGTCGTAAATGCATTTTCTTATAATTCAGAAGCGTCACGTAGACTGTACGAAGCGCGGCCCCAGGCTGAAAGCCCGGCTACACAAGACCGCCAGCGAATTTGCAGTTACCTCTTTTTATCTCACGCCCGCACCTATAAAACGAGATAAGAAAATTGGTTTGAATTCAACGCTATATTTTTTAATATAATATATTTTTAAATATATAAGATATTATCTGATATTATTATTTGATATTGTGTAGGAGTTCGTGGCTAAGTAACAACAGCTGCACGGGTCGATTCATGAGCTTAGGCTATGCTTCCGGGGTTAGTCCGTGGATGAATGACCATCTTTACATAACGGATCTCCTCCGTGACTCTAAAAGCACGTTATGCCGTTGGCCCCGGCTGTCATTCATGGATCTTTGACAGTCGTTACGGGTCGTCAGAAAGTCCGATAACCAGTCTTACCAAGCGGTATCGTATTACCCAGTTACTGGGTTGTGGAGGTCAGATTGGCAGTCGCTCCATGTAAAATACTGGTACTCAGCTGCATCCGGCTAGACTGGAAGTCGACCCCAATATAGTTGGGAATAGGGTAGGCAGATTGATTGATTTTGTGTAGAAGAAGAACATTTAATTATTTTATGTTAACTTCATAGTTTTTTAGTTTCTCTGCACTTTCACTTACTCGAGTTTGTTTTTCATATTTCTTTGAGGGTTCTGAATATTATGTAAGTGAAAGTAACCGCAATTGACTGCTATCAAATGCACATTAAAGTGAACTCAAAGTTTCTAAGAATTTAAATTACTTTATCAAATGCTTCATGTTTTTGAATTTTCATTTTGCAGCTAACGTTCTTTTGGCGTACTGAAAACTAAATTCATGTTTTTAATAAAGACCAAAGCATTCACCCCCGGTAGCCTCCCACAGGGTGGCCATAAAATTTCTGAAAATAAGTTCAATAAAACACGAATCAACTAATACAATTTGTCATACATCAACTTTGACACGTGACAACGGGTGTCACATCTAAGCTTGCGAGTGCAGAGCGCTGCGAATATTTTATTTGGGCAGTGCGGGGACATGTCGCCCCCCGCCCCGTGCCTCCCCGCGCCTATCCGGGGGTGGCGCCCCCCGGGGGGTGCTGAGTGCGACCGGGGGTGCGACGTTGATCGATGCACGTCTTGCGCCGGAGGCTGCACCCGACGTAATTCATTAAACGCTGAAACTCCAAGCGGATTTTGAGTATTAAAACGATTTCTCACGGGGTTGTCCAGTTTGGCTGCTCCTTTATGTAAGAGAGGTTTAAAGCGGTTTGCTTAGTTGATAAAGTGAATAGGAATTAAGTTTAAAAGCTGCAAAGGATTTTGCAGTCTGAGTCAGATCGTTGACGTAAATAAATTAACAAAGGTAAATGTTGAGGACTCGTAGGAAATTAATTCTGGGAATTAGTACGGTGTTGGTACTTATTATACCCACACCTGCATTATACTTGAGGAAAATTATAAATCTAACACTGAGATCCTTAGGGTTTTCTTTGTTTACCAATTACAGAACAAAAACAAAGTAGGTCCCACCTATGCAAATGAATGTTGTCTGGTATATTTCTCAATTTAATTTGAGAACATTAAATCAAATTATTGACCTGAAGATAGATCGGCGTATCTTTACATCCTGAAAAAAATAAACGTGACAATATGTGCCTCTGACGGAGCGTACATGGAGCAAAATTAGGCGGAAACCTGTAAAAATAGAATTATTATATTAAAAAAAAAACAAAAAAAAACCTTTACTCAAATGAGAACAGAAGCAAAAAAACCATCGCCGACACCATTAGATCACCCACTTACACAACATGTCCCATAAAAGAGTTCAATTCATAAAACATGGTGATACTTGCTTACTTTTCCACTCCGTACACGTCTTCGACAGTTTGACACCTACGACGTCACTCCTTTCCGCCTCCGTCGTCGACAAACACCGCGGTCGCGTCACTTCCCTGACTGTGCATCCTACGTCTGGTGGACGTATACAACAATACAAACATGCACACAACTTTCTTGAGAATATTCTATAAACAGTAAACTGTGAATACAGAGGTTGCAAAGTAAATGAAAAGTTTCAACTGAAAGGGAAAGTTGGGAAAGAAAATTAATGGAAAGTTTTGAATGATTGGTAATGAGATAAATAAAATTGTAGTATTGGTTGTGTAGCGTTGTGAAGTCGTTGTCTTATAGTATGCATATAGACTGAAATATCTAGGAGTGTTAACCCTTGATCCCTATTGCTAGGGAAAGTAATTTTTTATTTATTTTTCCGCTAGTAATTGTTTTACTTTTACCTAGTGAAACTGTAATTTTGTCATGAATTTTTCACTAATCTAATCATACAAATTTCTGTATTTAACTAGTGTTTTAACTAGTGTTACAACTAGTTGTACATTCAATTCGCTCGTGTGAAAAGCTCCGGAGCATTTCCGATTCTTTTCCCGCGTTTAGTGACAAACAGAAAAGTGGCAATGTTACTTTAACTACAGATTGATTTAAACTTAATGGCGTCTCGGAACATGAGGCGAGTCGCTGCTCAGAAACAATTTCATGTGTCAAGGGGTACTGCGCAGCGAGTAGCTAACTTCCGAGCCGCCATTAAGTTTGAATCGAACTGTGCCTACTCGTATAATAATAGTAAGTATTCCTCAAGTTTTAAACGTGAACGAGGAGCTCGTGGCTAAGTAATAACAGCTGCACGGGTCGATTCATGAGCTGAGGCTACGCTTCCGGGGTTGGTCCGTGGATGAATGACCATCTTTACATAACGGATCTCCTCCGTGACTCGAAAAGCACGTTATGCCGTTGGTCCTTTCTGGCTGTCATTCATGGATCTTTGACAGTCGTTACGGGTCGTCAGAAGTCCGAAAGTCCGACAACCAGTCTTACCAAGGGGTATCGTATTACCCAGTTACTGGGTTGTGGAGGTCAGATAGGCAGTCGCTCCATACTGGTATTCAGCTGCATCCGGTTAGACTGGAAGCCGACCCCAACATAGTTGGGAAAAGGCTAGGCAGATTGATTTTGATTCCTCAAGTTTTAAACGTACACAAGTATAGGAAAAGTAACTAAATTACATAGAAATATTTAATTAGGAAGTTGTGTTTTGAGGGGTTGTCTTTTGTATCTATTGAAATTCCGAAGCGCTGATTCTCAGCTTATCTTGAACTGATGATTTTAAACTTGAATATTGTCTAGTCGCTTTGAATTATGGCCAGCTCTGTAGGTACGTCTAAAATAATTGCGTGTTCATTAAGGAGTCGGTCGGGCCACCGTCTGCGTATCACATTCTCAAAGACTTTGTGATACGTCAAGCGTTGTCAAAGCTTGGACCTGCCCTGGCTTGCAGCTTTGTTCAGACTTACAGGTCGCTCTGTGGCTTGCAAGTATTTACTACAATATTATATTACGGTTGATATACGTTAGGAGTAAGCTTCGGTTTATGCATAGTTCAATGTACCTAGCTCGCCATGGATTAACTGAAGATGAAGTAAAAAAAAAACCTACTTGTTTTACTTTTGGCTTATATACATATTTAATATCTGTAATAAGTAGGTAAGTATTGAGATTCGTCTGTTGGAAGCTTAATTATTTAATTATCATGAAAACATTGCATTACTGCTGGGGCCTAAGTCCGATAACGCAATTGTGTCAGGATGGCCGATCATTGGTAATCTCTTAAATTGAAAGATGTCATTCTCCATTGAAATAAATGTTTTTAATTGGTAATTGCCTACAAGACAAGTCGCCAATTGTTCGGTGATTTCCTATTATTTTGACATTTATTTTAACCTAGTTAATTGATTCAGGCGTGAATTTGCCGAAATTCATCATAAATTACAAAAGACGTAGATATATTTAGTAACCTATACTGTTTAACTATTCTTAAAGAATCATAAATAACCCTGTAAGAAATCGACACGTGTTTCACCTCTCACCGAGGCATCTTCAGGATGAAGATTGACCAGTCGCAAAACAGAACAAGACGTGTTATCACACCGAATGCTGGACGCAGAGACCAGTTCTGCTTGACCACCACTGACACGCCATTATGAACTTAGGAGATCACAACTTTTGGCATAATGGTAATGGCGTTGTCTTGGTATGGTTGTCATAATGACCAAGTTTTGAAAATAGCAGAGTTGACCCCCTGTTAGACAGTAGCTAGATTCCGAGTAAATAGTTACTATTGCGAATAAACCGGTTTATTAGTACACTACCAATTAAAGAAACACCCTGTACACCTACACTTCATTGCACAAAAAACGCAACGCTTCACGTTTTCGCGCAAACACTTTGAAAGTTGGCTGCAGTAATGTTCACGTTCAGGAGTGAAGGCATTTCTTGTTCACCTGCATCGATCAACGTCGGTGGCCCGGGACCCAGCAACGGCGAGATTATGGAGAAAAACTGGCTCGAGATTTTTCTTAGTGCTCCACGCCATGTAATACTTGGATTAACGAGCTTTTTCGGTCTGGATAGCGTCTTATGATGGAAGCTAAGGAGGATTTGAGTATGTAATGTTTCTTCACTGGCATAAAATGGTTTGAAAAGAAAATAATACTTGTACAACTTTAACTACTGAATATTTGCCACTGGCATGAAACAAAACATACGCTAACTCATTGTGCCAAGTGTCTGTGTTAGAAGATGACACAATATTCTGATCCATACATACATACATAAACTCACGCCTTCTTCCCATGGGGGTAAGTAGAAACTACAGAACGCCACCTGCTACGATCCTTACATACTCCTTTTGCCTCGTTTACGTTCATACGTCCAGACGTGCGTGTAAGACCAGTCATACACGCACGCCGGTTGCGAGTACTACGCACATGACCTTTATGAAAAACATCACCAATAAGGTTACTATATGTCCTCCTAGTAGAGGAGCTCGTGGGTAAGTAATAACAGCCGCACGGGTCGGTCCATCAGGTTAAGCTACGCTAGCCGGGGTTGGCCCGTAGATGGGTGACCATCTAATACATACCGAGACTCCTCCGTGCCTCGGAAAGCACGTTAAGCCGTTGGTCCCGGCTGTCATTTGTGGATCTTTGACAGTCGTTACAGGTCATCAGAAGCTCGAAAGTCTGACAACCAGTCTTACCAAGGGGTATCGTATTATCCAGTTACTGGGTTATGGAGGTCAGATAGGCAGTCGCTCCATGTAAAATACTGGCATTCAGCTGCTTCCGAAAGGACTGGAAGCGGACACCAACATAGTTCGGAAAAGGCTAAGCAGATGATGAGGTCCCCCTAGGGCGGGGACATATAGTAAACTTATTGGTAAGCAATTCCCTGCGTTTCCACTCACATCTGTTTTAGTATAATCAAAATGCAAATTGTCATGACAAGCCTAGAGATAAATTGAATATAGCTAATTGCTTGTTTGAAACTACAAATAAAACTCAAAGAAGTTTCGGTAAATCGATCTTTATTCACGCATAGGTACATGCAGTGGAAACGGCCCCGACTTGGCTACCTGACAGGTGCTTTACTTTGTGTAAATTATTTCATCACTACTGCTCTCAAAACGGTGAAGGAAAACATCGTGAGGAAACCGGCATGTCCTAGAACCAAAAATTCGAAGAAGGGTGACATCTACCAACCCGCACTGGGCCAGTGTGGTGGATTACAACCTCTCACGGAGTTTTTGTCCCAGCAGTGGGAATATTATGGGCTGATTAGAGGTTGGTACTGATAAGAGTATGGTAAGTTCAACCTTTTTGATTTGTTCTGACAAAATGTCTTGTTTGGAGTTGAATTTGGGTGTATACCTACATCTACTTATGTATGAGACTAAAGTAAAAGTAGGACTTTAAGAAGTATGAATATTTATTCATATTAAGTTTTTTTTTTTAAACTGATATTTATGTAGTCTTGACACTTTTATGGCTAGGTATGAGTATATATATTATGATTGTGCATCCACTGTTCGTGGTTCATATGAACAACAGCAGGTATAGCATTTATTATTTTGATAAATATCTACTGTAACTGTAAAATAGACGCCCTTTTCGCAATGATATTCATAATTCCCATAATATACACACACACACACAAGTGAAATGTATCCGAAATGAGTGGAGGCGGTAATAAATGTGTCTTCAGCAAACAGTATTAGTCTTGTCGCGGCGAGCACACTTCGGAAGCCTCGGAACAGATGCTGCGCGCACACTGACCATGTTTCATGGAAATCTTCATAAATTACTATTTCACTGAATACTACAAATGCCTGCATTATTACTTACCCCGTTTTCCGAGAAATGTTAGTGCGTGAGGGGTTGCTTATTAATGCAGGCGTATTTGTGTAAATTTTTTGTTCGTATCATGTCCTACATACCTAACATAGGTATGTGTCTCTTAAAATTCGAAATTTCCCGTAGTTAGAATGTTAATGCGATTATTTCAAATAGATCTAATGCCTCATATAACCTATGGGCATTATTGACTACTACAATAGTGTAAAAACACCTCTAACAGGTAGATTAAATTACTAATAAACGCTCCGTTATCTAAAACTAGCGTCGTAGTTTTAATTCACTCAGTCAAGAAACGTTTAATAGCTTATAACAACCCGGTAAACTTACGCAAGCGGCAAGACCAACTACAAAGATGATCCAAAATGGACATTTGGACATTTATTAAACGTGTAGTTTATAGACAACGTGACCATGACGCGGAGCATCCTGCATGACACAATACGTTACATAAGGTGCATTGTGATGTCAACGTACGAGTACCTACGCATACATAAGAATCGCCTATATATTTTTAGAGTTATAGTCCTATAGAATACAGGCGTGGATATAAAATTTTATTTGAAACACGTGTAACGTTATAGTTATTTGACGTAACGTGTTTATTTGTATTGTTGATAATTGTAAGCTTCAAATGCGCGAGATGTGTGAATCAGACCCGTATTCTTTTTAACCAAGCATGAATCTTGATTCCAAATTGACAAATAGGTAGATGAAGTGATAGCATTCTCACTTCAATCCCAAAAGAATTGCACTCTGATTGAAAAAATATCCTCCGGACCGCGTCACCGTTGACGTAAAAAATGTTGATCAGACAGAGATGTCCCACCTTGGGTCTCCCGAGATTAATTTAGCGAGTAGCGAGCAGGGCGCCAATGTAGACGTCTAGATGGCGCCCTAAGCACCTTTACACGCGGCGCTCACACCGACTGTCTAACTTCCTCCGATAAAATGCCCCGTAGCGTGCAGTGATAGAACTGTCGGCAAAATATTGGGGATGACAGTGAAGTATTAGAGCTCCCGCAGACATACAATTGTAAGTTGGCCAACTATCGCACAACCAACATAATATTATATAACGATATAGTTGGACAATATGCGGGCTAGCATATGTCACTATACCTATTGGTATACTCTGCGATTTAGTCGGCCAACTTATAACTGTAAATCTGGGGGCCCCCTAGGACAGTAAAGACTTTATAGGTACCAAATTAATGATGGAGAATAAAAAATAAAAAAAAATACGTGTCGACTGGGGAACCTCCTCCTTTTTTGCGTCCGTTAAAAAATGTGCAGTCTTGGTGTGCAACACAGATATAATTCAACTGAATATAATATTAGAACAAATTACCTACATTGCTATTATTTGTTTTCATGAGTTTTGAATTTAAAGTGAAATATTTAAATGTAAAAAAAGCGTACTATTTGCATCAAGATCGTCTAAAATTCTGCATAAACTTTATTTCATCTACAGAATGTATGTGTCGAAAAAATGCGAAAAATGCGAAAATGCCCTTACTTTATGATACGCCTGTGTCTATGTTCTAGCAAGTTTTTTGGACTTCACTATTCAGTAGTTAATCAGTATTCACTGAAAATTCACTTATTCATAGTATTGTAGCAACGAATTTGAAGGTTACTGCTAGTCTACGTGCCTAATTCACAATTCAAATATTTTAATCAAGCACATAATTAGGTGCCTACTTGAATAAGTATTAAGTTTTTGTGATCACTAAGGCTGAAGTTAATACGTTCGTCTAGAAAGTAAAATCCATCCTATACACCTTACGAGAAGAAAAGCTAGGCGTAGGAACGCTGGTGTAATAGGATGGATTTTACTTCGAACTATGTATTTCCTTAACTCTGCAGTAGGCAACACAAATCCTATTGTCAATCCACCGGTTTCAAGCTTTCGGGCCTTTGACTATCAGCAAAGACTTTCGTAGGGATTATGACCAGGAGCCTACACGTGTAACTACAGAATAAAAACGCCAAATAACGTTCTACATATTTTTTAAATAATTGCTTGGCAACCAACGCATATTAAAACAATCCGGAGACGATTAGTAACGCATCAGGACTCCACGAGTATTGCTTGACGGTTGGAGCCACGTCTACTACAAAAAGTAAGTAATTATGTTATTAGGTCCGTGTAAACATAGGTTACAACACTCGACGGCCTTCGAGCCTTGTTGGGCATCCCTACAGGAAAGGAAAAGTAATGGGAAAAAACACCCGCATATTTTGAGATTCGAAATGTTCCTTCAAGATTAATTACTGCGAAGGCGTTGAAACGGATATTGTTCATACATAGGTAGGCATAAATCAGTCTTACCAAGGGGTATCGTATTACCCAGTAATTGGGTTGTGGAGATCCGATAGGCAGGCGCTCCATGTAAAATACTAGTATTCAGCTGCATCCGGTTAGAATGGAAGCCGACCTCATAGATGGGAAAACGCTAGGCAGATGATGACGTAGGTAGGCATAAACTAAAATTAAAATATCCACAATAAATTTTCTATTTTAGCCGCGAATCGGCTCACGATTTCCGGATATGCGGTTTATGCGTTGATACGCTGTCATACGCAGTCGTTCACTGACATTGTCATATTTTGTCAGTTGCTATTGTCGTAGCTCGTAGTTGAAGTACATCCCCATAGTTTACACTCCGCCAACTATAACAATAAATAGGCGGCAATCGTGTCCTAAGTCATTGTCTAAACCTACCATCAATTATGTAGGTACCACCTAAACTTAAATCCACAAACTGCAGCGCATTCGGGAATTATCCTTCCTATTTCCCTACTTAATGGGAGACGAATGTCGTTAGAAGTCGCAAGTGCTCGTAAAATCCGGCAGTTTTCGTGTTGTCCACAATAGTAGACAAGGAAAGTTGTAAGACCGTAGAAGGAGAAAATGTACACGGTCTAAAACTAATATAGTTGTTGGTTGTTGTCGTACTGCAAATAATTCTACTGTGTTGGTACAAGTTATTTTGCTCTGTGGCGGTTGCTAACCGTTTAGCAGCGCAATCTGAACGCTAAGCCGAGTAGGAATGGGGGGTGGAGGCAAGTGGAGCGGAGACGACTAATTGACCATCGACTACATGCAAATCGCTAATTACCGTCGTCGGTAGCCGAGCTTCGTATATAAATAATGGTCGATACAATTATTTTCTATTGCCCGACCCGCGAATATCTGATAGTTATGCTAATATTAAAACTATGTACGGGCCTGTAACATTGGCATCGTTAGACTTTGAATTTTTTTGCGTGACTTGGTACATAAATGTTGCTAACTATTGTTTATTTATTACTGTGACTTCGCCTTGGGAGCGTTCAAGTTTTATCGACAAAGGTTACTGCGTACGTGTAGTTCGTTAGTAGTTTCAGTACTTAAGGCTGAAGGTGTGATTTTCAAATACATTGTTATAAAAAATACGTGTGTAACGTTCGTGAGTCGTGATTACACATTTATTGTTTATTATACTTTGTTGAACTTCACACGTGTCAAATTGCTTGGAAACAATGCCTAATGCTCTTGCGCACCTGCTAACGTTTCTTGTTACATAACAGTTAAAATCTGCATCTTCTTCATTTTGCGAATAATTTGTGTCAGCATGCTTGACGTACTTACCTATGTAATGTGGCCCTTACTCCTCTGTAGATATGCCAGCACGCGTAGCATGACCACCGTAGAAAATGAGTTTTGTCGACGGAAGAATAGACAAAATGACAGATAAACAATCACAATCTGTCATTTTGTCTATTCTTCCGTCGACAAAACCCGTTTCTATCGGGGTCTGGTGGATAAAGCAGCCTCGCTCTGCGACAACTCTGGCAAGATATGAAGCTGTAAATTTTTATACCTCTTGGACTGCTGTAATTTCAACATTGTTCGATTTCAATTAAAACAGTTAAAGTCAAGTTCATGAATATTGTAATTCTTACAGGTTTGGCTCAAAGATGTTTAGACAAAACAAATGGATTAGGAAACGTACATGTTCACACACAACAATTTGTAGTGCCACTTGAAATTGAGTGCTTTAACTGGTTTATTTGAACACGAAATTTTTATTTAAAGATGTTTTTCGTTTGACAATAATTGAGGTTAATTTTATATCCTCCAGTTTCATCGATGTTTTTTCAGTTACAATTTAATAATGTTATTCAAACAATAATGGTTGGAAAAAGTGGTGAAATATAAAACTGAATGAATGTGTTACCCTTTAGTAAGTGATCGCGTAAGAATGTAACCTGAACAGGGTTTGTTTACACTTTCATTTTATACTTTTGGAACAGATTATAGGTTAGCTTTCAGCTTCAAATTCATTTGGGATGTCGTAATAGAAAGTTATTTATTCAAATAACACGTTAAAAAAGGCTGTTAGCCGCGAGCGTTTACACGTGAAATGATGAGGTACCTTCTAATTCTTTTTATTGACTACCTGCGCCTCGCGGATTCACCCACATAAGTCTCGATCCCGTGGGAATATCGGGATAAAAGTTTTGCTATGGTCGTCTCCAGATCATGATCTACCCATGTGCCAAATTTTATATAAATCTGTTCAGCCGTTTTAGCGTGAAAGCGTAACAAACAAACTCACTTACGCATTTATAATATTACTAGCTTCCACCCGCGGCTTCGCCCGCGCGGTATCTCGATAAAAAGTAGCCTATGTCCTTTCTCAGGGTGCCATGTATCTCCTTGCCGAATTTTATCGAGTTCCGTTCAGTGGTTTTGGCGTGAACAGGTAACAAACAGACAGACAGAGAGACGGACAGAGTTACTTTCGAATTTATATTATTAAGTATTAGGAATAGTAAGAACCTATGCTATGCATACATACTATTATCAATAATAGTAGCGTAGGTACCATTTACACCTCGTATTCGGCTATGCAGTAGGTATGATAGAGCTATGCATGTCCAATTTTCATAATTGCAGGCACACCTCAAATTTAGCTGTAAATTGAACGTAGGTAAGTCCTTGACATTTGCAGTTCACCTACAAAATGTAAACCTGCGTGATTGCTCTTTGCAAAATAAACAATGGAATAATAAACTAGGTGACTGGCTTTGGGCTTACCAAAGGCAACCGCCTTTGTGACAACTAAGCCCAAGAGCCAGTGCGCTAGACGTTCAGGGTTGGATTTCAACAGTGAGCTTGACGTTTAGGGTTCGGTTTCAATACAGGAAAAGTGAAATTGGGTTTGTACCGCTCAACTGTTGATTGGTCTTTTATAAGCCGATATCAATTTAAATTCTATGTTATGTTAAATTTCTACATTTATATCTGTATTTTTTATGGTGTACATAATAAAGAGTATTCTATCTATCTATCTTCTATTGTGTCTCGTTAGTGATAGTTGAAGGTTTATAGGACTTTCATAATATTCTGGATTATAAGTATAAGACTTGCTTTTTGATAGATTTGGTTGAATAATGTCACGTAAAATACTTTCGCCTCTAAAACCTCTTCAGAGAACATAAGCATTTCATTATAGAAACTGGGAGCAGTGGTGGCCCAGTAGTTACGACCGCGACTTACGAGTTGTATGTCGTAAGTTCTAACCCTGACAGGCGGTTTAATTTGTGTAAATTATTTCATCACCACTCAAAACGACGAAGGAAAACATCGTAAGGAAACCGGCATGTCCTAGAACCAAAAATTCGAAGACATGTGACATCTACCAACCCGTACTGGGCCCTCGTGGTGAATTACGGCCCACTCCCTCTTACAGAGAGGAGGCCTGTGTCCCAGCAGCCACATTTTAGGCTGATTATGCTATATGTATAGAAACTGACCGAAGTTTTTTTTACTGATATCAAAATGAACAACTCACAATTTTATAAACGAAAGTATCTATACAAAACTATGTTGAAATATGCAATGTATAGTGTAAATACAGAAGCTCAGTAAAGGAGAACAACTTGTGCACAGTGGCGCCATCTAGACGTCTACATGGATGCTTAGCTAAATTAATTCGCACCCGAAGAAAATGCATCACGGCATGTTACGAATAGATGGAGAATACATGTACGTTATTTATTCATTTATTTATTTACTCTTACCACTTAAATTAGTTTTTGCAGGTGGGAACCCAATACAACAATGTACACACAATGTTTACATTCAGAGACGTTACCCAAAAACCAATTAAACACTAACACTAACTAACATGAAATGCCAGAATAGTCGACACCGGCTCAATTGTAAAGAAAGAAAAAAAAGAAAAACATGATATGCTTTTATACAGTCGTATTTGACTGACAGGGTTCAAAATACGTTTGCTATGTATCTATACCATGAAAGGCACAGGCAAACAGTGTAGTACAGTGACAGAACAAACAGAAAAGAAAAAAAAGTAGTAATTCCCTCGAAAGGAAACCAAAAAGAATCATGCCTTCGCCTCTAACAGGCAAATCATGAATATGAAGTTAATTTTCTTCTCTCATGCTCAGGGTCAAGCTTTCACAGGTTAGGGAAATTAGTCAAGTAACTATACTCCATTTGAAATAAGATTAGACGTATAGATAAGCCTTTTTTACATTCCGTTCAACCGATTTTGAATTCTATTGCGTTGGTGGCATGACAAATGGCAGCCGCAGTAGATAGTTGGTATTGTGTAACTTTTATTGCTTTTAATGCTATCCTTATGCCGACGATATAGAAGTCAAAATCGGTTGAACGGACTGTAAAAGGGTTTGTTTCAATGTCTAATCTTATTTCAAATGGGGTATAAGTTCCTACAAGTATTGGTGAGTGGGTCGTCTGAGGGGCAGAGTTTTAGGAGTTGGAGTATACGCTTAGGGCACACTATGAATGCAAAGACAAAAAAAGATATATATATGTATATTTTTAGGGTTCCGTAGTCAACAAGGAACCCTTATAGTTTCGCCATGTCCGTCTGTCCGTCTGTCCGCGGCTTAGTTCAGAGACCGTTGGTACTAGAAAGCTGTAATTTGGTATGCATATACATATAAACGACGCCGACAAAGTGGTGGTTTTTTTTTAGGGTACCTCCCCTACACGTAAAGTGCGGATGGTTTTTTTTTTCTCGTCAATCGCACGGTGTGGGGTATCTTTGGAAAGGTCGTTTAAAAATAATGTGAGTTTCTTGAAACCATTTTTGGATTCAGGGATCCGTTTGCGGAATATTAAGCTTTAAAGTGCTATTTTTTGTTGCCAAGTGTCCCCCCCCCTGCCAGCTTAATAGTTGGGTTTGGATATGTGAAAAAATTCATGGCAGTAGTATATATAACGAAATTAAAAGGAAGACTATCACCGTTACATAGGCTCCACATGTTACCGAGTAATAATCGACCAACTTAAATTTGCAGTTGTAAAAACATGTTCTCCCATACATTCTGTATCGGAGAACAAGTTTTTCAACTACAATATTAAGTTTGTTTTTTAAATTCATCCCAACTACAGAACCCTTCATTGTGCATGGTACGACATGCACTTGGCTGGTTTTTTTTTTGTTACTGTTTTCCGAAAAATTTCGATTTTGCCTGAGGTACTGGGTTAACTTTGACCATAGAAACCATTTAGGTTCTAAGTTGCGGTGTCCTACGAGGCACCGTTTCTGAGAAATAGGCCTTCGAATATTTTTTGAACTACAACCAAATCGGAAAAAACAGACATGTGACAACTCACACCCGATTTCTGAAATGCGAAGTTATGTCAAAGTCTACTTTACCTCTACTTGAAAATCCTTAATGCAGTATGTGAAATTCAACCATTCATACACGTTTTTTGCTAAGAAATATTTGGCCATAGGCCTCTCACACACTGCGCTACAACGCCTAATTATCCGCATCTAGAGAACTGCATTTTTAAAGTCACCGGGAATTCAGAAACAATAAGCAGGAGAACCTAAGCACATAAAAAATATCTATTGAATAAGAAATGAGTAGTCAATTTAAAATCTTGATATTATTATCTTGGACTATATTTTGCAATAAAACCAAGATAACAAAACTACATATTTATTGTAATTTTAAGACTTAATTAAAAAAAAACATTTTTGATTTGACGCACTACTAACATTTATAGTGTTCACACAGTCAATAGAATACGAATAGTTTTTTATATCGGAACAAAAACTATATTCTATACGCCATTACGTAAATGTGACGCAAAACGTACGAAAAAACTTGAACAAAATGATAAAATGATGACGAAAACGATGAGATGGACGTACTTTAATTTGCTTATAAAATTCTAAACATATACCTACTTATTTTCTGACAGTCAATAACATGGAATACGGTAATGTTAATAACTTTTTATTGCAAACTGAATATAACAGTATTAAAATAAACATGAATAACCAATTACGGGTTGTTATAAATATTTACAGGCGAATGCAAAAGGCTTCATTTTGTAAGTATTGAAATAATGTTACGTTCAATTTCATTGAATTTTAATATCGTATGAATGGTACATGTATGTCCTGTTTTTCCTTCTGTTTGCAAAAGCTTATGAAAATACGTAATAATAGCATTCAGTGGGTAGGTAATTTAAAAGTGGCTTGCATTGTTTGTTTGACGAGTTGTTGAATACGATGTCCTATTTTATTTATGAATTCAATTATAAGTGGAATAAAAATATCCAATGAACAGTCTAGTCTTTTATATCTTCGTCCGTTTTTTTTTTCTTTTATCAAGTCAGCACACACAATACCTTTTCAAGCTACGGCACTGAGCAGACTATTGCATAGAAACCTATATTTTAATAACTTGCTAACAAAGATCAAAATAGCATTCACCTTTGACCAATGCATTGAGATTTTTCAAAGGCTTGGCCATAACATGAACAGAACAGAACATAGGTATTAAAAAAAAGGGAATCCCCCTCTGGGCATAAAATTTTTAGCCATTATATTGTTTGGCATAACGTTTTCTCATAACTTTTAGTAGCATAATAATACTATGGCATAATAATACCTTGGCATAATGCTAAGGTTAGCATAATTGTCATTTGGTCTAATTTGTTTTAGCATAATTTGGAGTTGCATAATTTTTTAAGGCATAATATTTAATCGTTATAATTTGGGAATTACTCTATTGGATTAGGTTAAGGTGCCGCGGGGGTGGCCCTCGGGCCAACCTTGAGCCGCGAACATGTTTTTTTTTAACCGGCTTCTAAAAGAAGGAGGTTATCAATTTGGAGGTTTTATTATGTTTTTTCGGGCATACGTCTTATATTAACGGATTTGCAAAATTCAATTTTTTATTATTACTCGTGCAGTTACTCTGGGAAAGCTCCATTTGGTGAAGTTGAACTGATGATGCAGACCACAGATTGCCATCGGAACTACTCATTAATAAGTATTTCACGGGTTGCGATTTGATTACTATAATACGGTTGCCAAGCAATTTATGCTCGTCACAATGGATCTGGTGAAGTGGAGCTGATGGTGAAGTACTAGGAGAACTCCTCAACGATTAACGTCCCTGCATCGGAAAAGGCAATATTTTGTAAAGGTGGTGAGCAGTTGACATTAGGCTATTGTAACTTAGATAAATTATAAAACGGACCTACTAAAAAGCGAGAAATAAAAACACTACCTATGTACATAGTGTAAAATAACTTAAATTTCGAAAGTCGGTGGCAAAATCCAGAAATACAAAACCAAAGGAGAGAGTTAAATTTGCATTTATTTTTTTTATTCCGAAAAACATTACTTATATGTAAATATCATTATGCGTTTATAACATTATGCTTTATAAAATTATGCTGCATTATTATTATGCCAACAGTATTTATGGTAATTAACATTATGGCAAAACATTTATGCCTAATCATATTATGCGTGATGATCATTATGCTGAATTTTGTTATGGCAATTTAAATTATGACAATCTATTTTATTCGTAACATTAGTAACCCAAAAAAAAATGTCAGACTGTCATTGTCACATTTGTAATTTGGTCTGACATGTAAATAATATTGGTGAATGTCATTCTGCGGTATTGACATTACGATACTATAATGCTGAGTCGGTAAAGCAGATTCTATCGTTTATTGAGCAGACAAAAATAGCCAATAATAATAACATATTTTCGATGTGACTGTACTTATTATTCCAGGCATACATACACTACCTGTGTGTCATCCAAATCCGTCCATCAGTTTCAGTGGGATAACACAACAAACATACAATACAAACATGTCATTTCGTTCGTAGTTCGTGTAAGTAGAACGGCTTTGTCAGGTTAACAGTATTATTAAAAAATATAAAAGCACGTGCCTTTTTGTCGTCACATTAAGCGGGTGCTGGGGGTGTCACAGTGCTATCATGCAATACTGCAATCATAGCGTGCATTGCGAGCGACGTTCTTTCTCCACTCGAAAAATAACCAGCTATAAACCTATATATTTATATATCCTTTTCGGAAACTTTTAGGGTTGCCTCGGTTTTTTTCAGTCGCTTTTTATGCTTGGTTGATTCTTACCTAATGTCGTTTGTTTCGTTCTATACCGTTATAAGTATACCTAGTTTTATGCAGTTTCTAGATAAATCATGTCTCATAAATGAAACAGTTATACATAGGTACTCACCTACATATTTATATACGAGTACCTAATATAAAAATACATGAGTCAGACAGCGTTTTTTATAGTATGTTAATAATAGATATTGTAAAACAGGTAATAAAATAACGTTATTCATTGTATTTTATGAAGTATACCCGTTTGAGCACCTATGCCAATGCATGGAATACCTTTGGTACTCAGTGCATAGGTGCTCAAGCGAATACTTGCATTTTATGTATACGACTTATTTATTGCTGATATTTTTTAATTTCATAGGTACCGTGAGGGCTGGTTTAGGTGACGCAGGAAAAGAGTACTTACTAGAAAGAAGATGTTAGCGCAGCAGTGTTGAAAGTATGATTTTGGAATTGACGGATTTATAATAATTCGATTCTCAAAACAGTCCGTATTATAACTGGCCATAGAGGTACCTATATTTCTTGTATAGAACAAGCTTATCCTGATAGGTTAGTGCAATTTTCACAATAGCGTGGCTATTAAAATAAAAAAGGCAACAGAAACCCCGAAGTTCTGTGTGCATTAGGTGCATTCGGAGTCACGCACGGATACCGCGTCACGCAATACGGCTGTTGTCACGTGATTTTGATGCCACAGGTACCTATTATATTTCAGGACCTGTAACTAATAATTCATTATTTCAATTTTTCAGAATGAGTCAGCTTCCTAACCACTACCATTAGGAATCCTACTAATATTATAAATGTGAAAGTTTGTGTGGATGTTTGTTACTCAATCACGCCAAAACGGCTGAATGGATTTGGATGAAATTGGGCAAACAGATAGTTTATAACCTGGGTTAACACATAGGATACTTTTTATCCCGATAATCCCACGGGATCGAGACTTACGCGGGTTAAACCGCGGGGCGCAGCTAGTTACAAATATTTTCATCAGATGATCTGAAAAACCATTTCTATGAAAATGAAAACCATTCCTGATGTTGCTGCGCGGTGCGGGAGGGGTGACAGTTGTCATAAGTTGACGAATAACTGAGCTCTCACATAACGAAACACCACACCCCTCACGCACCGCGCAGCTCGCTCAGGACGGTCAGTTCAGCGGTCGGCCAATAGTTGTGAAAATTATGGTAAAAGCTGTTTCAACATAAGTTATCGAAGTAACGAATTTCCAGCTATTAGTCTGTTAATTTCTGACGACAAGTCTTACCAAGGGGTCCTATCGTGTTACCCGGTAACTGGGTTGTCGAGGTCAAATAGGCAGTCACTCCATATAAAAAAGCCGGTTAGACTGTAACATAGTTAGGAAAAGGCTACGCTGATGATGATGAGTCTGTTAACATTTCAAGCAGTAAAAATAAAAATTTCATAACACACCTACCTAAACTTTTAACAATTAAACGATCGTATGAAATACCACGGAAATAATGAAAAAATATATTTTTTACGTACGCCAATGAGCGAATATTCGTTATATTGGTTTGTAGTGTTATTCCATTTTCAATTTTATTGGTGTCTGCGTGTCCCGCCGTTACACCGGCGAGGGTGCGCTTGCACATGGCACATGTAACCTTCACTGACCTTTATCATGCGTATCGTTAGTGCGTGCACATATATGTCATATTTAATACGAGCACATAAGATTTTTTATACCGCAACATGTAATATATATGAGATTCTTTTACTTTATTTAACGGGTATGTCGTTAACGCGTTATGGACGACACAGTGTCACGCGGCTACCACCAGTACCGACTGGTGTCATGCAATAACGCCATTTTAATGTGCATGCCTGCATAGGGGTGAAAAACACATTCATGATTGATCATAGTAATTAGTACCGTATAAATTATAATTATTGAATTGTACTGTTCTTTATAGGTTCTCCTGTAATTCTCTATCGTTGCATTTTAAATAGATAAACATGACCCTTTTAAATATAAATTGAGTGATTAAACTATTTTACAACGAAGTAATGACATGGCAGTTAGTGGGATTGTTACAAAAACTTTATACGTTAAAAAAGATTAGGAATGGGGGACGGATCTATCATTAAACTTTACTGAGCCTCATGGGAAATCGCATTTGGCTAAACGTCGACTTATCTTAAACCGAGTTCCCATTTTTACGTTTCTTTTAAAGTTGCAGAGACAAGAAAGCTGCTACGTAGGAGAAATACCTCGAATTGAGAACTATTTTTGTAGACATTTTTATAGTTTGAATTTATAGCTAAGTAGGTATTTGTATCTAGTTTGATATTTTAGAAGATTTGTTTGGGTGAATATGAAAGCTTGTCATAAGCAATCAAAATGGAATACCAAGTAAAACTGCTACCATTTTCCACAAAATTCCAAAACTCAAAGTATTTTAGTGGAACCTGCAATTACTTTGAGGAGAATGAACTTTTTATAACGAGGACGATGTACGATGTAGAAATTACTTAGTTCACAACATCTAAATTCAATTTAAAATAAATTAATATCTAAAGCGTAAATATTTTCATGAAAATAATTCCCCTCGCTCAAAGCATCAACTGAAGTGCAGAAAATGTAAAATAGAGCAAGAAAATAATAAGTTATCGTGGAGCATTCTAAGCGTAGGTAGAAGTCAACGCACTCTCTTATGTTAGGAGCGTCTTCCACATAATGTTCTGGAAAATCCCTGCAGCATTTGTGCGCTACGGGGGTGGAAGTAGTGGGAGGTATGAAGTTGATAACCTGGATCGGGAGCGAGGGCGCAGGGTCGCGGACCCTGCCGCACGACCGCACCCAATCTAAACCTTACTACCCTCAGCTCCCACTACTCAGAGGACACAGATCCGACAAGCTCTGATAGAACAGTATTGTACCTATTTGTTGCAATCACGAAACGAATTTGATTTTTTCAAATTCGTTTTGCAATTCCTTTTTTAACCATATTGATTTTCAATCAAATCAATATGGTTAAAAAATCGCCATCAGTTTTCGGTAGAACACCCATGTGTAAAGAAAGTGGTTGTCGAGAATTTGTTGCAAATTACCTTTTCCAGTCTATAGCAGAAACTCTTGTATACCTGAAGAATAAGGAAAAGCATGTTTTTTGCCAGGTTACTGAACCTGAAAATTCAAAATACATAGAATTTCAGACATGAAACATGTTTTTATTAAACCAAATTCCAGCCAAAAAAAAATCTAACTAATTAAACACTTTTCGTACATCAAAGCAGTGTAACTTCTGCCCCGTCCACATTTCCATGTTAGTTAAGTTTTCCATGAATTTTTATACGGTGAGGTGAGGGGTGTTATTAAAACTTGAGATAAGATTCGACACGATGCGGTGCACGCCATCAAATACCTCGTGACGTGTTCTGTCAAGATATTGTACGCCACACGAAATAGAAATGAGGTCTCCTTGATAATGGTGGAGAAAACTTTAATAATTTCGAAAGTGTTTAGTTGGAAAACTGAAAAATGTGTTGAGAATTGCGGAGCAAAGTGTTGTGTTACCCTGGTGTATCATGATTGTCGTTTATGATGCAAAGTTATACAAAGCTTACCTACACAGGTACTTAGGTTTTATAAAAACGTATGGTAAGTGAAAATAATGAAGATAAAAAGTCAGTTAGCTAACTATAAGTGCTCATTGTTCTTACCAGCAAACTACGTAAGAATTGATTTTTCCATAAAATTAGCAAATTAGAAAGAAAAACGAATATATTCTCGACTTAACCCCGAATCTCGGATTAGAAGCCTTGCAACTTGAAAGCCTTCCTAGGAGCATAATATGCTCCCAAGGAGGCATAAAATTCACGATGCACAATATTCTTTACGAAGCTAAATAAGAATTTTTGAAAAGTTCTCAGAACATCAAGTGACAAATTCCTAAAGGAAAACCACCTCATAAAGGGCAAGACACAAATACACGGATAAGTCTAAGTTCGTTGCCCAGGCTGCAATTGGAACGACGTTCTCGAATCATAAAGGCATTGACACAAGAGGGGGGTTCCAAAATTCCTGCATAGGGGGCAATACCACCCGATAGAGTTGCGTGCAAGGTGAACGGACCTTGACGCTCAGTTTAGGCAAGCTGACAGCTATATTCTATACTATGCCTTATATAACATAACAACCTTTGTGTTAAAGGGTAGACTGTTTTGAGGCAAATTTTGAAATTGTTGGTTTGGTATTTTGCGTTCGAGGGTTCAATTTTATTTTGTTGTTTATGCTCTTTAGATATGTGATTGAATATCTGTGTGAAGTATGAATCTTTTATGCGTAAGTTTAGAATAAACAATTCATTGTTATTTATTTAATGTTGTTAAATAGTTTACGGATAAGTCTTATCTACCATAAACAAAAGTTTGTACTTATGAAATTGTCTGCTATGAAAGTGGATTTCCCCGAAAGTGCTGAAACAGGCCTTACTTATCTTTTTAGAAGCACGTGTTTCTGCGACAAATAAATGTACTTTTTCGTTCTTATTTCTTTACCTGAGCCACCCATCAACAGGTTTGGAAAAAAAACAGTTTTTTTCAAATTTTATAAAACAAACAGTTCAAAATGTTTTAAACAAGAGTTTTTTTGTTTTTTTCCTTTGAGCGGTTTATTAAATTTATTATCAACACAAATCGATCTTTCCTAATATAATTTATTTTAGACTATTAAAAAAAATACGGTCAGAATATAATACTAATTATAGTTATTACTAACTACTATACTTTCTGATCTGTGAACATACTTACTTTTTTTTCTAAGTAAGTACTTAAGTAACAGATACCGAACCAATTACATACACCCTGTACGTTGCGAATTGCGAATTCCGAATTACCTCATCTTTAAGTATATTTCAATAAGACGAAGTCCCCAAAAAATTGCGGGGAATTACCTCCTTTCGACAAGCGACAGAACGGGAGTTTACCGGCGACGAAGTATAGATATAGGTACCTAATTACCTACATTTATGTAAAACCATCTTTGTTAAAGTAAGGGGAATCCCCAAAATAGTTGCAGCGAATTACTTACTTCATAAAAAATATGCCAAATCTAATCTAGGTACTATCTAACCTTTTTAATTTCTTTTCGAGCTATTTCAAGTCCTAAACATTTATAACTTTTAATTTATTTCCATTCATTTGTCAAATTCGATTTAAAACCATGTTTTTGTCTTAATGTTTAAAACATTGTTCAAAACATGTTTTTAACTGATTTTAAACACTTAAAAAAAACATTGTTTTATTTCAAAATGTTTTAAACATTGTTTAAAATACGTGTTTTAAAACAACTTGTTTATTTTATGCCAACACTGCCCATCAATCTATAATGTTATACACAACATATGCAACATAATCTTCACAGAGTTAAATTAAATTAGCTAGCAAAACGCCACAGCCTTGATGGGTAGGTATCGTTATCTAATTACAACACAAAAAAAGAGGATTTTTGTTTGGGGTCAACGACCGCTAGTGCTGTTGTGCCTGAAGTAAGAGATGAGGAAATCTGTTTTGTTTTTGTTTTATCGTGTTTAGATCGATAGCACATCGATCATGTCTGTGAAAAAAACAAAAAAGAAACTGATTTTTTAACTGATATTTCAAGTGACTACTACTAGTAGTCTTTCCTATTTCCGCTCATGAGATACAGCCCGCTGACAGACAGACGGACGTAATAGGGTACCGTGAGGCACCCTTCGGGTACGGAACCCTAAAAAACCCACAAAATAAAACCCAGGAACGCTCGCTCAGCAGCCGAGCTGACTAGCATTACCGCCTGGCCACGGGACGGGCGGCGCGTACGGCGTGGTGCGGCGGGCAGTACATTTTTATTCATTTGTTTTAGTCGCAAGACGTTTCGCCGTTCGCATCGCGCGCCAATTCGCTGCAGCGGAATGTCCCGTGGCCAGGCGGTTACACCATTGACGCAAACCAAGCATATTCTTTTTAGGGCCGGCGCACACCTGTCTAGGCGCAGCGCGGAGCGGTTGTCACTGTCAAACAAATATCAACGTTGCGTAGGTATCTTAAAAATAAAATTGAGAATTAATTAGGAATAAACGAATAAAGATAATTAAATTTTGTCATTATTTCAAGACTTCTAATGTTAAATATTGTTTAAGAATTTTATTGTCATACAATTACCATACAGTGTGAGCTCATGCCGCCTGTTATACAGGTTTATCCTAGTACAGGCATCTAACATTCATCATCTGCATCATCTGCCTAGCCTTTTCCCAACTATGTTGGGGTCGGCTTCCAGTCTAACCGGATACAGCTGAATACCCGTATTTTACATGGCGCGACTGCCTATCTGACCTCCACAACCCAGTAACTGGGTAATACGATACCCCTTGGTAAGACTGGTTGTCGGACTTTCGGGCTTCTGACGACCCGTAACGACTGTTAAAGATCCACAAATGACCACCAGGGACCAACAGCTTAGCGTGCTTTCCGAGGCACGGAGGAGTCTCGGTATGTAAAGATGGTCATCCATCCACGGACCAACCCCGGCAAGCGTAGCTTAACCTGATGGATCGACCCGTGCAGCTGTTATTACTTAACGACGAACTCCTAGGCATCTAACCTTTATAAATTATCTCTAAGATTTTATGTAAATATTTTACCAATTTTTAATACTGAATAAAATATTCTTCTATTCTATCTATTCTAATTACCTGAGATGCGCGTCTCTTTCCGCTTAGACGCGCTCTTGAGCTAATGGAACTTTATTTATTTTCAACTTTATTTAATCTAGTCGATATTTGTTTGGCAGTGACGAATGCGCTGCGCTGCGCCTCGCCAGACGAATGCGCTGCGCTGCAACTCGCCAGATGTGCGCCGGCCCTTATTTAAATCCATGTGTAAATACCCAGACATGCAATATGTTTACAACAACCACCTTTCTCATTACTAAAACAAAATCTTTTTAATTTATCTTACTTACATAAGTACTGAAGGCATATCGGAATCATTTTCAAATAATTATATTTCATTTCTAAGAACTCTAGACTCTAAACAAGATAGGCATATCCATGATTGAATCGGTACAAATTGTAGGCCTGAGGATGGCGGCCATAATGTTATTAGAACTTGACGTAAACTGGCATATCGCTTGACCTGGGGGCATCAACACTGTACTGCGTTTTCATGTCCTGTTATGGCATTTTGAATCGCCTATTCGTTTTCTTGACGTATGCCTATATTATAAAAACAGGTGACAAAAAACGAAAATTGAAAGGTAAAGACACCAACTTCCGAAATTAAAGTTATTTTCACTTTTTCTCGAAGTCGGTTGTTTTTTTTTTGTAAAAAGTTTTTATTTTTCACTTTTTAGTTGTGGTACCTACCCCACACGAATTCGAATACCACTACCTGCTATGTAAATAACAGTGACGGAGTCAATCAATATATCATCTACATACACTAAGTTGGAAAAAATATGTAATATTGAAGCTAACTCAAAAACTACGCAAGCAAAGTTAATAAAATTTATATGGGACCACCTCTGAATCGATTCATAATTGTCGGAGTAATCGAGTAACATACACACAAAAAAAAAAAAAAACATACAGACGAATTGAGAACCTCCTCCTTTTTGAAGAAGTCGGTTAAAAAGGTAGATATGGTTTTGATTTGAATAAAATCTCGAGATGGAAGTACAATAATCATCAATAATAACTAATGTAATAAAGAGAAAAATTGTATTTTTGTTTGTTTGTAATTAGCTAAAAAACTACTGGACCGATTTTGAAAATTATTTCACCAGTAGAATGCTATATTATCACTGAGTAGGTAATATAAAATATGATAGGCTAACTACCTATCTTCTGCTTAATAAAAATCATTTTCAATCAATCACTCATACATTCATTCACTGACTGCAGACAACGCACAGTCTAAACCACTGGGCGTAGAAGCAGGAACTTGCACAAGAGTTCCTATTATAACACAAGTGCGCACTATAGGTAGGAATGGAATAGAGAATTCCAATAGGGGATCAAAGATTGTACATATGGAAGTTCGTTATTTTTACCGATGGAAAATCCCATTGGGCATACAGCTTGCGTATTTGATAAAAAACTGGTCACAAGTGCTACTGTTGAGTCAGAGGTCCTGGGTTCGAGTTCCAGGTCGGCCAAAGTGTTATTGGGTTTTTCCATCTGGAATTTCTCAGTAGCAGCTTGGAGTCTAAAGTCGTGCCCGGTTGATGTCAATGTGCTCGCTCCCTATTACATCGAAATCTGGGTGTACTGAAGGTACACCTCTGCCCAGCCCTTCGGGGATTACAGGCGTGATGTTATGTGTGTATTAAAAAAAGAACAGAGAAGTATTTAATAAAGAACAGAGAGCCGCAAGGAATAGGGTATCGGAACAAGGACCCGGGATTTGGTCCAGACATCGGATGGCTACGGTTTAAAGCTCGTGCAAACTGGAGCAATATCGCGAGCGCGACTGGCAGCGCTACCCTTGTCGCACCCGCGATATCGCGCCTGTTTGAGGGAGCCTTTATAAGAAAGTTACCACGCACAGTGTTTTCTGTAGGTATTGTATCCTTTTGAGAATTTTGTCGGGGCTTCTGTCTATTCAGCCATTGGCTGTAACGAACATCGGTGTAGTGACTGTCGCCAAGATACAATCGCTAACAATAATGAAACATTATCAAAGCGTTAAATTAATAACTGTGTTTACCTACAGCAGGAAATGAAAATGCCCATGTTTAGATGTTTTTATGTCTAATGGTCTTTCCATTGTAAAAACTAAAGATCATAATTTAAAATCAGTTATGTCTGTGAAAAATCAGTGAAAATGGAGATATCTTCGATGTGAAAACCGACAGTCAGGAAACGTTAATTGATAGATAATTAAAACATCGAAATAATTCACATTTATTTTATTTCGCTCGCTTTTTTAAATCAAAATAATTCAAAAAATTGTGTGAATTCGGCGTGAAAGCGGGACAACCCGGGACAGAGCGGCGGGACAGAGAAGGACCGAATGCTCAAGGTCGCTTGCTAGAGGATTAATTCGCCAGGAAAAATAAGAGTCCGCTAAAGCATGGTTACAAAGTTTAAAACAAATATTTGAATTTGGACTGCTTGAAGCCATTCAAAGAAGCACTTAAAATCGTTTCAAATTACAGCAAGTTAAAGCAAACGCTTTTCCAAGTTTCATGAGACATTGTCAAAATAACGTCAAAATTATCTTGCCTCACCTTTAATGATGTACCTATGTGGCATGCAGCCATACAGCGGGTGACACGAGGTTTGAGCTTTGTGCCTTTTTGTAGCTTTATAATTAACATAAAGAACATTAACATAACATAACATCACGCCTGTATTCCCCGAAGTGCTGGGCAGAGGTGTACCTTCAAAGGTACACCCAGATTTCGCCAGTTTTTTCCCTATGTGGGAGCGAGCCCATTGCCATCAACCGGAAGTCCAGACTTCGAGCTGCTACTGAGAAATTCCAGATGGAAAAAATCCAATAACACTTTGCCCGACATGGGAATCTAACCCATGACCTCATATAGCGGTAGCGCTTGCGACTACTGAAATTAATAAGTTTAAAATATCTCATATAAGAGCAATATGAGAAGCAGTTTAGCAAAAAAACAATGTTTTTCAATTTTCATTTCTTGCCACCGACTTCTGAAATTAAAGTTATTTTTTTTGTAAAAAGTTTTTATTTTTCACTTTTTAGTTGTGATACCTACCCCACACAAATTCGAATACCACTACCTGCTATGTAAATAACAGTGACGGAGTCAAACAATATATCGTCTACATACACTACAATGACATGAATTATGGAGCTTAAAATACTTTGTAAAGTATTACATTATTTTAATTATTGTGAATGTGAAGACTATGTGGATCATTCTTTTCTTTTTATTATTTATTTTTCCTTAGTTTTAATTAATCATGGTCTGGCAGTTTGAGTAATTTATGCGGCCTACCCAAATGTCCTGTTTTTGGTATTGTTCGTCAAATCGTTGAGCTCCTTAAATTCTGAGTTGAGCTGCACGATCACTGACAAATGCGTGCACTGACTGGACAAGTCCACTCAATCTTTGTGGTTCTTTCCTCAAAAGACCATTTCAGACACCAATCTATATGGTCTTCACATGATCTGACCAACATTATGTCTGGACTTTAAAAGAGACTGTGACCTCTGAGTTTGTTTCGGCCTTTCTACTCAGAGTAGTCAAATACGTAACGCCGACCTCATCTAGTTTTAAAAATGTGTTTGACGTGTAAAAGTGTTTGTACAAACCTACTTACAGAAATAATCTATTTACATAAATACATAATCATTTATCACTAAGTGGGAAAAAATACGAAATATTGAAGCTAACTCAAAAACTACGCAAACAATGTTAATAAAATTTATATGGGACCACCTCTGAAGCTAGGTCATGCTTCAGAGGTGGTCCCATATAAATTTTAAAAAACCCAAACAAAAAAAAAGTCCCAAACAAAAAAAGAATCATCAAAATCGATTCATAATTGGCGGAGTAATCGCGTGACATACACAAAAAAAAAAAACACAGACGAATTGAGAACCTCCTCCTGTTTGAAGAAGTCGGTTAAAAATAAGTAGCCAGTAATGCAGTTAGAAAAGTTATTAATAATACTTAACAAAGTCCAATTTTCAAAGAAGCTCTATATTACGCGCCTACTGCTAATATTCCTGTTAACCTTTCCAATTACGCTCAATAACGTATTTGCAGCATCACTGGGTTCACTACAGTAGTAAGGTAGAGTTAGCACTGAAGACCTCTCGAAGTTCAGTCCAACGCCCTAGGCCAGGAAAGCATAGTTTATTTGTGCTTAGCGATAGGTGTGGATTAACACCTATATAAGGGGGCCTAGGATTCCCGGGAAGCCTTTAATTTTAGAATTGTGTCGTATTATGTGATGCAAGCAGTGGTGGCCCAGTGGTAACGACTGGTGGTGAACTTACGAGTTGTAGGTCGTGGGTTCGATCCCAAGCAGGCACTTTACTTTGTGTAAATTATTTTATCACCACTGCTCTCACAACGGTCAAGGAAATGATTGCGTGATCATTTTTCTACGAACGGTATCTGTAAGTTTCCTTAGATTTACTTTATTTAATCGCCGTTTTATTTCTCATGTTTTGTAGTTGAATCTACTGAAGTATGACATCACGCGGCGATGCTAGGACTTTTCATTTCCTGGCTCATTCGGTCGTAAATGATGAATGAAATTCTTCTCTAATAAAGAGCCAGCGACGGCAGCAAGGCTAGCTTCAGCATGTGCCTTTACTTGCGATGTAGATTTCTTTTACATTTTCCTTTTCGTCCTTTTTAGCTTTAGGCTGAATAACAGCAACTTTCATGAATGTTGAAAAAATGTGTTCGCCAGAAGCCGGGTGGTCAGGTATGATGTGATGAACTGATTTTATTTTCTGTAAGTAGGTTTGTACAAACACTTTTACACGTTACCAACCTTACTGGCTGGTTAATCTTTTTACCACGTCAAGATCTATTAAAGGCCTTTCCCACTGCTGGGACACAGACCTCCTCTCTTCGGGAGGGAGTGGGCTGTAATCTACCACGCGGGCCCTGTGCGGGTTGGTAGATGTCACATGTCTGTGAATGTGAATTTTTGAATTTATGACACGCCGGTTACTTCACAATGTTTTCACACACACACGATCGCGATGTTTCGTTATAGTACTTAGCTAAATTCATTAGGGATGAACGAAATTTGAATCTGTTACGTTCTTAGTATTATCGAATCCATGGGTGTTGTTATGTACTAGAGTCGAAATCGATATTCCACGAGAAAATCGATTTTTAATGATGCTAATCGTGTACATATTAGCGCTCGTCTCTGCTCCTACAAAAAGTTACAACAAATAAACGAAAAAAAAAATAGAACACTTTTTACACCATTACCTATATTTCCTAGAACTCAATAGGTATGGGGTTAAGTTTCTTGACATTGCAATTTGAGGTCTAAACAGAAATTGGAGAATCTACTGAAACTGCTTATCCATTTACGCGTTTACTATGAACGACACTGCTGATAACGCATCGACGAACGGCAGACATCGAGTCGTCACGCAGTCAACTGATACTTAATATGCCTCAGCATTCTCGTATTATTACTTATAGTTTTGAATTATATTGTTGGGAACGATTGATAAAGTAAAGCATTTCCCACAGGTTTAGGCAGAGGTGTAGTCAAGTCGTTGACGATCCTCGTTTGAATTTGTACTACATACCTACACCACTATAATGTGTCCACACTTCCACAGTGTGAAGGTATGCATCCTGAAACTCGAAATATCTTTTTACTGAGTTAGGAGCCAGCTGTTCAGTCTGTTTTTGACCACTGCTTAAACAATCGTGTGTAGTAGGAATAGGTATGTGTAACTTTCATTTTTTTTGTTTTGAAAGTGCAATAAAGACATTACTTAATATTATCTCATTTATTTATTAAATATATATATATAAATTACTGTTCATTACAGTTAATTACAAAGGAGTTCGTGGCTAAGTAATAACAGCCGCGCGGGTCGATCCATCAGGTTAAGCTACGCTTGCCGGGGTTGGTACTTGGGCGGGTGACCATCTTTACATACCGAGACTTTCTCTGTGTCTCGGAAAGCACGTTAACTTGGTCCCGGCTGTCATTCGTGAGCTTTGACAGTCGGTACGGATCGTCAGAAGCCCGAAAGTCGGACAACCAGTCTTACCAAGAGGTATCGTATTACCCAGGTACTGTATTGTGGAGGTTAAATAGACAGCCGGTCCATGTGAAATAGCTGCATCCGGTTAGACTGGACGCCGACCCCAACATAGTTGGGAAAAGGTTAGGCAGATTGATTTAGATTGATTAATAGCAGTTTCAAACATAAGAAGAATAAGTATAAAAAATAGTTGCCCACCGGTATCGGGAACAGGGTCCAAGCTACCGGCTGTCAGGGCCCCAGGAACCTCCCAACAATACGACCCTTACATTTGTATCGTAGAAAAATGCAAAAACTACTTACTCTATGAACAATTATTGAACATGCTAAAGGTTGATGCGCTAGGGTGGCTCGCGAAATTCAAATTTTCTTACGCTTTTTGCAATTTGCAGGTCAGTATCAGGTTGTTTGTTGATCTAAATATAATATTATTAGCGGCCGTAACAAATATGGATTTACAGAATTATAAACATTAGAATCAGCAATACAACTCTCTAAGTTCATGTAAGTGTATTGACTGACGATTTCATGAAATTTTGATTCATGAATTTCGCGGGCCACCCTAGCGCATCAACCTTAAAACGATCCTTTTATGTCGCTGTTTCCTAGTTGTAAAAGCTGGCCATACTTATGAACACTTTCACCCCCTCAAGGATTGCCATTGAATTGAAAATCAGCATGTATAGCCTCTTTAGCAGCTCTTGAGGTGTTTTGTATGGAACAGTCTCATCCTTTTGTCTTCAAATAACTATAAGCTGTGGGCACTGATAATAAGCGCCAGCGCTTAGAAATCTGTTCTAAGCGCCGGCGCCGTTACAACAGTCACCAGACCATTCATGAATTCTGGTCAATGGGAGGTTTATGTTCACAAAAGGATTTTGTTTCAACCGGTCTTGTCCCACTACTGGGTAAAGGTCTCCCCCATATCCGTTTACGGACTATTGGCCGGAGAGGATAACATAAAGGATACTGGAAAGAGTTTACAAAAAAAAGTAATAAAAACTAAAACCCAACTACGACTAAAAAGGTAAAAACAAGACACCACAGACAGACAAATAAAAAATCCGGAGTCACACGTGTTAGGGCATAAATCGAACAGATTACGTGTGATTCCGGATTTTTAATTTGTCTGTCTGTGGTGTCTTGTTTATACCTTTTTAGTCGTAGTTGGGTTTTAGTTTTTATTACTTAATTTTTTTTAAATTCTTTTGGGATTATAATATAATATATATTTTTGAAATGTGCTCATTAAACCATTTCATTTGATACCTAACATGGTACGATTAAACAATATATTTTTTCAAGTTCCTGACTTTATGTCCTCTAGAGGGCGCCATTTTTAATTTAATGTGACGTCACATAGCCTATAACCAGCGGACCATCAAGAGGCTTCCATCAATACCTCACTTGTCAAATTGTGATTGTTTAGAAGATATGAGGAAACAGATGAACATACATACATACATACATACATACATATATACATATATACATACATACATACATACATACCGGTCAAAATCATAACCCTCCTTTTTGCTTCGCCGTAGTCGGGTAAAAAACAAAGTGAAAAATACGTAAAAGTCAATTTCATCAGCACCAGGTTGCAAAATTACAACTACCATAGTTATATCCTACAAGTTGAAACATAGGTTCATGTTACTAATTAAAATATAACCTTAAAAAAATACATTTGTAAGTTAAAATAAGGTCCCCAGTCCCTCTGTGTATAGAAGTTAACGGAACACTTTTATTGCGTAATGAATGAGAGGTCGGCGCTCGGGCCCCGGGGGTGTAAGGGGGTGCATCGGGGTGGGGTGCAATACCACCCCACGAGCCTTATTTCGGGTCATCGAGCCCGACCTCGCAAGCAACGAACGCAGCTTGAACCGCCTTGCAAAATGGAGTTTTCATCTTGGATTATTAATTTTAACAAAGTGTTAGATTAAACTAATTCAGTAAAAGCTCTCACCTAATTACATGCATGAATTATATGTTTTGAATTTTTTATTCTTTTGTTTTTCTTAATAACGATAAAGGTTACCTATTTCTGTCTTAAGAATAATAAAATAATTAGAATAAAATTACCTACTTACTATTTAACTTAAAATTTAATTAAACACATCCTGGTAATGACGTGTCGTAAAAAATATGTACTTACAAAATAGGTTGCATTAAAGAACAAAATGATGATTAAATTAATAAACTACATTAACGTCCTAGAATATTAATAACGTACCTAGGTCACAACCACTAAATGATTGTTAAGTCAATATGAGCGTGCAACACGTTAGCGCTAGGACCTCGAAGAAAAACTAATAAAGATCTCAAAGCATCGATAACTAGCATGTTTAAGCTAATAAATAAAATTAAAATAAGAAGTTGATAAAGCAATCAATTTCTTTTCCGTCACTCCTTATTCATCTAGAAGTCACGTAGACAACTTTTATAATAAAGCAATTAATGCCAAGTCGGGTGTACATTTTCGTCAATTTTATGTGAGAAAGGACAGATTTTTTAACAAAAGACCTTCGATATGCATTAGGAGTTCCGAAGCGTTACTCATTAACACTTTAATCTTTGTAATGTTCTCAATAATGTAACGTTTGAAGTAGGTAACGTGGAATCTAATCACGTCAACGTTGAATCTCACGTGCCGAAAACAGTTTCTTTGATGTTTGTCGAGGACGTTAAAGTCCACTATTTTATTTATTTTTACAAGCTAACGTGAGCCTCCACCGAATGTTGTAAATGCATGTGATACGGGTGAAATAACTATTTGTATGTAATGGGAAATATTTATGGGAACCGAATCGCAAATAATATTCCCATATCGTAATAATGGTACGGTTAATAAACTTATTATGTCCGATTTCTATATGTTTAACGTATTGTTAAGGTTACCAATGGTCAAGTCAAGTCCATGAAACGGAAACGTTTCTCAGATTTAATCAACTTAAAACTTTCACTGTTTCAAGAAGTTTTTTTTTTTACTTTTACCCTTCATTATCCAGCACCCTAATTGCGTAATACACGATCAATCAGAATTGGAATCGGTTTGAAACAATGTCTTATCTATTGCTTCATAAGTTCGAAAAAAAGATCTGCTCATCAACTTAAATAACGCAATGAATGTTGTTGAACTGTCAAAATGAAACAAATTAGTCTTAATCGGTTACGAAAATAAGTTACGCAAAGATAGCTGGTGATAATACCCTATCATTATTGGTAGTTGGAAAAGATCTGTGTCACAAAAAATTGGTTCCATTTTCACACAGTAACAACAATTTAACACACTTGTCAAAGTTATTTCAATCACCTTTGTCTAATTTGCACAAATTATCGAAGAAAACACGGAAGAAATAATTAATTTCTGGTTATTTAGCCTCAAAGTTTTAGGATAGTTATCTAAATGCATTTTTGTGACATTGAAATAAGGACTGGCGCATTTTAAAATGACAACCACATCTTGAACGAAATGTATTTTCTATGCAAAGTGATTCTAATTATTATCCGTCACTACGAAACGCAGTAGACATTCAAGGCTGTCTAATAATTGTACAGTTTTCATTAGTCACACGTATGACACGTATAATATAATCTTTTGAAATTGTTAATTGTTATATGTTTTTATAAACATTTTTCAGTTCCGGTTCGCCTACTAATGCCACTGTTTATTATTTAGTCCCAGATCTAAATTGCGAATTCCTCACCATTATGGTTAAAAAGGATCTCGTAATGGATCGTGAGTTTTCATACGTTTTTTCTTCTATTTTCTTTTCGTTTGGGAAAATTGTTTCCAAAATTCAGTTTTGTAACTGGGTCCAAGTGACCAGTCATTAGTTGCATATAGGGAGATATTTCCGGATAAGTTCATATTTAAACACAATGGGTTCTAGAAAATAACTTAATCATGTGTTTCCACTTTCCAGTCTTAAAATGGTGTTGAAATTCGTACATTTTAAATTTTAAAATTCTTAAAAAAATGAAAAATTGTGCTAGTTTATGACACTCCCCCAAAAAATTGTGTCGGTCCTTCTACCAAACACCCTGTATAATCAGCCTGTATTGTACCACTCAACTCGATCTTGAGCCAATAATTATGGATCAATCCCTCCTCTAAGCGTTAAGTTTTCGTTCATAGGTCTTAACTACTTGAGTTTAAAAAAATAGATAATAAATACCTACTATTATTAATAATTTTATTGTAATATCAGCATCGAAGCTCAGTAGCAGACTTGCAGCTAAGTTTAGTACCTAACTATAGATACTGTTGGACATAAAAACAAAATAGGTGGCGGTAGTGTAGCGAATGTTGCCTACGCGCAATTGAATGCGACGCTTATTGCATTTGCCATATTTGAAATCTTTATAAACGTGTCTCTAGGAACGTTGATAGTATTATATTACAAAGTTATGTAGTTTCAGCTGGTGAAGGGTGAGACAAAAATGTATAAGGTATGAACGCATATCACAAAATATAATACAATGTCAATGGGAGAGATGCCAGATAAGAAAGAAGAAGGCCATAATTAAGAATAAAAGATAACAAGGTAGCTTATATAGCCAAGGAAGATTAGGGGTCAGTTGGAGGTCAAAATAATACCTATCTGAAATATTATCATTTTAAAGTTATCGCTCCTTTCACGTCTCATTACACTTAAAGAGAAATCCATGAAAATAATACAAAAGACAGGTCGACAAAAACATTATAGATTAATTCAAGCGACACAATCTGCATACACGCATTGCATAGCAATACTTGCAAATGCAATTTTTTCTTCTAACGAGAATATGTTTAATAACTAAACGCTGTTTGCGTTTACCGCGGGGATGCGCGGGCGGCGCGGCGGTGAGGTGGTGTGCAGACTGCAGACTGTAGCTATTAATCCAATGCGCGCGCCCCGACAGGTGAGCCGCGATAATCTTGCGGACTTGCGCCTGCGCTTACAAACAGCGTGACCTTTCCGTAATTGAATAGGCGTGCGCGTTTCGAGCGCCGCACGCACGTTCTAAACGCACGCGAGCGATTAACTCCTATAATGATAAAAAAATATCATCTTCACCCATATATATATAGCTGATTTTTGCAGCCCAAGTACTGGTGTAAATGCTTTGTTTGTGTGTCACTCATAATGTAAAGAATCTAATATGGATTTACTCATACATTGTGTAAATCCACTCTTTACAAAATTCCTTATCCTACAACATCTATAAGAAATGTAAAACTTATAGATGCATCGATGACGATCTAAATCTTCTTCGCGTAGGTACTAGTGTGGTGACAAAAACATAATTTCCACAAAGTACTTATGTTGATACATTTTGAAATGACTTAACAATTTCCTTGCACTAATAAACCATTCTACTGACTTAATTCTGTTCGCGCACCGATGTGGACGGCTGGCTTTTTCACATTTCCCTACATTAATAATGTATGTGAAACTGCCCTTACAATGCGAAAGATGTAAAAAAAATGTGAACGTTCTCTCATTGTTTTGAGTTTTAGTGGCTTATTAATATACATCGTTATAATATGCAAATTAATGTATGTTTCTTGGTCTCGAAGGCATTTTCTTGCTTCATTGGATACACGTTTGAGAACAGATGTAAGTGTTATCTGCTTTGCGTTTAAATACTGTTTACCATGTAATGTTGTCTATTCTAAATTAATACAATTGGCTTGTGTGTTATTATTAGAGATCGGATAATCGGATACATATTTGCCTAAAGTTGAGGTGTTGGAATGCACTTTTGTTTCGAAAAAATCCCAGGATTCCGGGATCGACAAATTTAGAGTCGATTATATTGTGTGCCTTACCTGGGTCAAATAAATTTATTTTCTTTCTTTCTTTCTATTAAATAATCGAATGTGTATTTACTTAAATTCAGGTGTTGCCTAATATGAAATGCACTTTTGTATCGGTCGCAAAAATCCCGCGATCTCGGATGTGCCGAATAATACCGACCCGACCGAATAATATAATAACCCGAATCGAATATACAGTATTTTAACTAACAAAGGGCGTTCCCGAATTAACCCGTATACATAATATTTTTTGTGAATATTTAAATACAAAAAAAAAAAAAGTTTTTTTTTTTTAAATCTTGTATAGACGCTACAGTACTGTTACAGGTTAACCGGAACGCCCTTCGTTATACCATACTGTATATTTTGCCGCCCGGCTGTGCCGAATCGTACCGAATCATGCCACCCGTACAAAAGTAAACAACGCATAATGTATGTATGTAGAAGGAAATTCATGCACAATTTTATAGCTGAGAAGATTGTGGAGATTAAAAACCAGTTGATAAAGTCAGTTGCAGACAACCTGATTGCCGTCATCTATTCTAAGCTGCTAAAATGATAAGTGATAACCCGTGATCGGAATAGGTAGAGCTAATATACCTAAAGTTCAAGGAACAGAGACAAAAAAAGTGGAGACTTCCTTACGACTAAAATATTTGATGGGGACTAATGTCGGGATTTCGGGACATCACTTAAGTACATTTAATATAAATGTGGAGTAAAATTACATATCATGAACTAAAATTCAAACCAACACCTCGTCTTCAGTTACAAAACAGTACTGTATCTTTTTTTATTTTCTTTTGCTTATATCTCGAAAATGGTATGTCCTATCGCAAAAATAAAGAAAATTTCGACCCCCTTTATTAAGCCCCTGATACTTAACAAGTAGGTATTTTTTTTAATTTTTTTTTTCTTCTTCAGTTATGTTCCGAAACCCGGAACTTTAGTCTAGAAAAAATATTTTGTCGTAAGGCGTCTCCACTTTGTCTCTGTTCTTTTTCGAACTTTAGGTAGATTAGCTCTACCTATTCCGATCACTGGTGATAACACAAAAAGGAACTATTACGAATACATATTAATAAGCTCGTTATAAGCGTCATTTGCGGTCAACGAGTGATCATTTATAATACCCAATTAAATAAAGATGATAAAAAGTATTTAATTGGATAATTTAAATGCTATATTGGCCATAACACCTTTCATAAGTAATTATAAAGGCAGACGATAAAGTATTTATCATTACTTAGCTATTAGATATTTTTTAGCTATTTAAGTGTATCTTCAAAGTCATAAAACAGTCTGTACATATCTAGATTCATATTTAATTCCTCAGTATTAACATTTGTAATCATTTTTCTTTTTTCTCTTCGCTTTGATACATTGCTTAGTTATGTATCATAATTTATACGTTAGTCAATTGAAAACAATAATTCTAATTGACAGGAGACTCATAATTCTTACGTCATCATAAATATTTGTCATTTGATAGACTGATACGTATTTAGCGATTGATCTATGAATTTATTGATTTCGTAGTCAATTATTTAAACCGGTAGGTACATTGCTCATTGCTGTTACGTTTTTTGGTATCGGCATAGCTCTTGATGCTAAGTATCAGAAAAAACAGTCACATAACCATTATTCCTATTTTGAAAACATTGGTACAACAGCCCGATTCAAACTTTAAGGCTCTTACATACATACAGGCGCGACTTGTCTCGCGACGTGGCGAGTCGCTGCGCAGTAACAAATTCACGTGTCAGCGAGGGTGGTGCGTGGGGTACTGCGCAGCGAGTAGCGCACTTCAGAACACGTTGAATCGGGCTGTATTCTATGCAATACTTACCAGAACGCTGTTCTTCCGCCGCTAAATACCGTCAATTACAAACACAATTTCTGTCCATCTTAAGGTGGTCTGGCAAAATTCGCTGATTACCATAAGGCCGCTTATTGCATTCATCTTTTTGTAGAATTAATTTCTTTTCTTTTTCCTTGATTTGGTGTGAAAAAGAGTAGGTAATTACCTACCTATTCTATCTTATTAATAAAAAAATCTTGAATTCACTAACAGACAACGGCTGGGTCTATCGCAGTAGTCTCATCACCGTGCCATCAAATTCAATATAAACTCTTTGAATCAATCACACAGCGATTTCAACGCGGTGATAATTTGAAGGGACAACGTGACTATCGCCGCGATTCTCTCGTCTGTGGAGATGGCGCATTAGGAAGGATTATTGAAAATTCATCCCCTAATGGTTAAATATATGAAAGATTATAATAGGTATAAGGACGTTCGCCATTTTTGCCGATGTGAAATCCCATCGTGCATACGGCATGTTTATTTATAATCTGTTCTAAAAGTTTAAAGGCGATGCGCGGGGGTGAGATTGCACATGATAATAATTGATACATCCGTGTGCGTCTAATCGGCCGGAAAACCGCTTCACTAGCCGATGCACATTTCGATTTTTCTCCTTTGATGTGTTTAATAATGCATGAGCCGGATCGGCGCTCTCATAGTATTCACGTGGCAGAGCAAATTTACGGACACCCTTGGACACCACCCGGGCACCAGCGGACACACACGACCGAGCCGCATTTGTTTTGATCCCGGATCGATGTCTAATTGGGTTAGAGCACGTTGTGATTATAGGTCAGTCGATCTACATTGTGTGTGAATTGGACTAGTGTTGTCCGATGTAGATGTAGGTAGAGATTATGCTTGATTACATTCAGATATTACTTAGTAAGTAGTAAAAGGAAATACGTATTTTTTGTCTGTGAATTTTAATGGATTTGGTATTACAATTAACATTTGAATAATTTATTGTGAAAATAGCATCTTAATTCAGACCCGAAATAAATTATACAGATGCATTTATACATTGACGACATCTCAATGTATAAATTATCTTTTATCAAAAATAAACATTAAAATTATGCACTAAAATGTATAAATTCTCAATTCCTTTCTGTCAAGTTAATACCTACTTATATATTTTTAACTCTTAATTATAATAGCTTACGAATATTAGGTATTCTACCATTCGTTATAAGATTGATAATTTTCCTACAGAGTTTTTTTAGAAATCTTTATACGACGTGCACATAAATTAGAGATATTTATTTAAGTACTTAACTATTATAATCCACATAAAAAGTTTACTGTGTGACTTAGTTATTGGTTACTTAGTAAAAGTTAACATCTACTTCCTTAATACTTGAGTCGAGTGTGATTTCCTAGGTTAAGTTGGAAGAATTTTCATTTCGTAGCGGCCTGAAGTTTTAGCAGCAGTGAAGAAAAGAAGGAACGATAACTAAGTCATTCCTTATTTTGTACTAGTCTCGATCCCGTGGGAATTTCGGGATGAAAAGTAGGTTTCCTATGTTCGAATCCAGGTCATGGTCTACCCATGTGCCAAATTTGATTCAAATCCGTTCAGCTGTTTTGGCGTGAAATCATAATCAAACAAACTCACTTTCGCATTTTTTATATTAGTTAGGATGACCCATCTACCTGACTGCCTCATTGCCTTAATTAGCAAGCGCTTCTCTTGAGCAAGAGATCATGGAGTTGTGTCCGGTTGATGGCAATACGCACGCCCCCATTGGACTTAACATAACTGGCGTAATGTGGGTGTACTATAGGTATACCTCTGTCCAACCCTTTGCGGAATACAGGCGTGATGTTATGTTTTGTTGCATCTGCAAATACATTCAAGAAATGCAATACATACACGTATACATTGCATCTGTGAGAAACATCGTATCATGAAACATTCAAACGATAAAACAAAATCAGTTCAAAATAAAAGCTTTCCCATGTTCGTATCGAATAATCGAATAAAAACTAAAATTCAAATGGGCGTTGGAATAACATTCAGTTTGCAGACGAAGCTGTTTTATTTATAAATAGTATCGTTCCAGTTTCATAGCACGGGGTCAGCGGTGGCGGTGGAGTCTGTTTATTGATTTGCTAACGGTCCCGGTTAATTTTGGCAAGGTGGGCCAGTCGGCAACTCATCTCGATACCGAGCACAATGCATTTTTTTAACGTAGTTTTTTATACTTCCAGAGTACACTTGGTTTGTTTGTTTTTTTTTTATGGCTATCTCGTGAAGTGGTTGACAATACGTGTAATAAGCTCGCATTATTGCATTTTAGCCATAAAAAAACAATTGAACAGCGCGCAAATGTTAAAACACTTATACCATACCGAATGCAGTTTGATAAAAATATGCAAATCGTATAGAACTATAAGTATTAACAATTATTACAAGAAAGGCGGTTTGCTTACAACTATGCTTAAAATGCTACAAAAACAGGATGGTCGGCCCTAATAGGCTTAACCTTTCAATTTCGCCATAAACGCAATTAAATGGCCGCGCATGCTCTGCACGCACCCTTACCTCATCCACATACATACATAGAATTATCTTTGGAATATTAGCAGCTCAAATTGACGCTCACATCGTCGAAAAATATGCGAGTAAAACATGATCACGCTCGGAAATATTGTGACAGCTGCTGCGAGCGTGTCATTTGACAGCTTTTAATGAACACAGACAATTAACAAATAGTTCACATAACTTAAATTTTGTTCATCTCGATAGGGCCTACTAATTGAATATTGTGCGTGCCTCGTTTTTTGGGCTGTTTACGACCTTTAATATTTTTATGTGTGTTAAAATGCATAGTGCAATAGTTGGCCGATAAGTATCAAAATCCAGAGTTTCAGAGTTAACCTTTCATCAACACGGCCTCAAACGATTAAAAGGTTAATTCTGAAGGGACCCTTCAGAATTAACCTTAAAACCTAATCCCATTGACGCCTAGACTCTTGGTTAACGAGATGTTTCTTAAAGTGCACTGCAAATGATCGACAAGCAACAGAGGTGGGTAAAAAAAAACAGCTGTTCTACATTATGTTCGCATAGCTCCTCTGTATAATAGCTGATCTTTTTTTCGCGATTTCAGGTTTTGTCCCATACTGAAAGTTGTTAATAATGATGAGTACAATGACACCTTATGAGATTTCGTGTATGAATAGATACGCCTTATACATTATGTAAAAAAATGTCTGCCGATCTACTATACTTGACGAAAACAGGTTTCCATAAAATTTTCTCAAAAAAAACAGAACAGTAGAAAAACTTTACAAAGTTACGTCCCGAACAATAAACCGCTACTATTTAAAAAAAACTTCAAATTAGATCATGAAACTTTCATCATAAATTAACTAACTTTAAAGCAGATACTTGTTATTACATGTTTTTTATAATTACCATTATTTTCGCCGTAAAAAGCAATCCAAACCAAGCCAAAACTATTGGCGCCTTGGAGCCGCATGCACCCTACAGTTTCGCTCTCACTCAGTCCGCGAGCTGTGTGGTGCGCGCGAGAGCAAAAGTGAATTTTAGCTGAGGCACTATGGGCTCTTAACCTCTAAGGGCTAGACCATGGTCTTAACCTAATGGACTAGAGTATTACTCGGATAGAATATACTACTTCAGTGCAGTGTAGTCTTTCAGGTTAAGATAATAATATCATCATTTGTGATCATCAGTCCACTGACCGTAGCGTGGGTTCAAGACCGCTCTCTTTAACGGTGTGTGGGAAAGACCCAACTTACGTACTAGCCGTTCACTGACTAATGCTTTGTTAAAAAAAAATCCGTAACCGCACCGACATTAGAAACTGTTCCATTTGCGTTTCATGAAACGTTAAGAAGCACCGAATTAGATTAAACACAGGCAAAGGTATAACATATTGTTGTTGATTTTACTACGTTTTTAAAATCTTAACTTATAATATTATAAAAACGAAAGTGAGTTTGTTTGTTTGTTACGCTTTCTCGCTAAAACGGCTGAACGGATTTGGATGAAATTTGGCACAAGGGTAGACCATGACCTGGAATAGGACATATGATACTTTTTATCCCAATATTCCTACAGGAACGAGACTTAGATGCGTGAAATCGGCGCAACCCAGTTTTATTATAAGTTAATATTGTGGCATGGAGAACCTATGTAAGTAGTTTATCATCATAAACTTAAACATCTGAAAAACTGTATGGATCCAGGCAAATCATATACAATTAACTAGATATGTATTTTCATTGGAATTAGTTGGAATCCACCCTCGTAAAATGCAGTTTTTCAGGTATTTAAATTAATACTTATGTATCTTATTTACCTCATCTCATTATATCTGCACATTATCTTAGAAAAGAGAGGGAGGTTATTCTTATTATCGCCTTTTTTTTATCCCCAACGGGGAATCTTTTGGCTGTCATCTCACCTGATGGTAAGTGATGATCAGGCCGAAGGTGGAAGCGAGCTTCACCCGGAATCCTCAACTACAAAGGAACTGGCTACCTTACCTCTAACTGCCGAAATACAATAATGCTATTAACATTGTTGCTATGGCGCTAGAATTAGATAATGATATTAAAGCCTATTGTCATTTTAGGGGTATTAGGAACAGGGTGTAAAGTTCACTCATACTCCATAGAAAAGGGAGGATCCTCCAACCAGACGGGTGTTGTGTCTGGCGGGCAACTGCCCAACGATTGATGTTGGATTCTCGTATATATGTCCACTGCACGGTAAACTTTAATTGCGCGATGCAGGATTTATGTGACGTCTGTCTGACGTCAGGTCTTTGATGCGTAGTTCGCATGTGGCGATGTAGATACCGCCACATCATTATCATTACAGTCCACGCCAAAACCCTACAAACAACCCCATTCTCAAAACCAACACAAACATCAAAACAAAAAGAATATAAAAAATAATTTATTTCCATAATAAATAAATCATGAAGCGTCAATAAACTAAGTAGTGTGTGCCTCGACGCAGTTGCGTGAACCGGCGCACGCGCCGCCCCGCGCAGGCGGCGCCAGCTTCACGCCTTTCAATCATTCGCTCGCCTTCATTATACAGAACACCGAGTTAAGAACACACATGTCAGAAATTAAAGGTTTATTAGTACTTAATGGAATGGGAACAGGAAAACGATAATTGTAATGAATGAAGGAAATAAAATTAAAATGTAAATGTTGATTGGATTGATTAGTGTAAAAAACACTAGTAAAATGGTAAAATTTGTTTCGATTAAATGTAAATACCCTGTTAATGATGATACCCTGATAACCTTAGACAAATAAGGTAAAATTAAATATACATTTGATTGTTCCATTCTCTTTTCTATCAAGTTTTGTCTCAAGATAGTTTATTAAAGTCTAAAGAGTATAGTTATAAATGTTGCTTAAAGTTAAGTAATGATTAGTGACTGTTAAACCATACATCTTTGACGTTTAAACGTCTCATAACTTTAAGCAACGATTTATAAATAGAGGGTTACTTTACAGTTTTGAAAAAAAAAAGAACAGCGGAAAGAATTTATGTCACTTTTTAGAGCTAAATGTCTGTTAATTAATAATGTGTAGTGCAGTAGGCCTTCGTTACTCAACGTTCACGTTTTTTTACTTCGTTTTCGTTCGAGTTTCAGCGAGAGCTAAACTAGACATGATGCGTGCGCGCACACGCAAAACATCGATTAATTATGTTAATCTTTACGTCGACATTTACCTTCTACCACTTACCTCGGTAAAAATAAACTGTCGGTTACGCATTATTTGCAGATTCCTATAATTAACCGACCGTTATGCGTAAAAACTAAGAATTGCGTGTGTTTTTCTACACTAATATTATAAATGTTTGTAATGTAATAAAATCAAAAACTACTGGACCGATTTAAAAAATTATTTCAACATTAGAATGATATATTATCACTTAGTAACATAGGCTATAATTTATTAAGATATCACCTGGGCGAAGCCGCTGGCGGAAGCTAATCGATAATAAAGCAATATTTAGCAACAGGTATATGAGTATGGGTACCTACATATTGCTAAAAATTTAATGAATATAATATGGAATTTTTGAATAGTTTGGATTTTATAAAAAAAAAAAAAAAAAAACTGCCTATAATGTTCCCACTGCTGGGACACAGGCCTCCTCTCTGTGAGACGGAGCGGGCCGTAATCCACCAAGCGGGCCCAGTGCGGGTTGGTAGATGTCACATGTCTTCGAATTTTTGGTTCTACGACATGCCGGTTTCCTCACGATGTTTTCCTTCACCGTTTTGAGAGCAGTGGTGATGAAATTATTTACACAAAGTAAAGCGCCTGGCAGGGTTCGAATCTACGACCTACAACTCGTAAGTCGCGGCCGTTACCATTGGGCCACCACTGCTCATATTGCACTGATTATATAAAATATATAGAATTGAAAAAGATTATTATGAATGGAAGGAGGACTTGAGTACTTTTCAGAAGTGATAATTAGCTGCTTTTAATGAAAAAAAGGGGGAAAGCAGTGGTGGCCCAGTGGTAACGGCCACGACTTACGAGTCGTAGGTTCGAACCCTGACAGGCGCTTTACTTTGTGTACATTATTTCATCGCCACTGCTCTCAAAACGGTGAAGGAAAACATCGTGAGGAAACCGGCATGTCCTAGAACCAAAAAATCGAAGACATGTGACATCTACTAACCCGCATCGGGCCCGCGTGGTAGATTACGGCCCGCTCCCTCTCACAGAGAGGAGGCCTGTGTCCCAGCAGTGGGAACATTATAGGCTGATTATGCTAATGAAAAAAAAATGCAGGTCAAAATGTCTTAAAAGTTAAGGGCAGTCTCCTAAAACTATTTTCCTGTAATACAAGGACTAAGGTACCTGCTCTTACTGCCCTATCTTAAAAAACCATTCTGTATATTCAAAAACTCGGTTTTGGTAACAAAAAAAAAACGGTAACGGTTAATGGTAACTAAAACGACTCGACAACGAAGTAACCGACAGGTGAATTAAACCAATTCGATTCGTAGTAACATGATTTAAATGCTCTAAGAATCACATTCTAAGAAAACTTTCCTAATTCGCTAAGATTTGTGTACATTGAATACGATTTCTTTTGATTCCGACATATTGCTGAATGGGCGGCAATTGAGGCCAGACGTAATAAGTTTATTTTTCTAAAAAATAACAGGTTATCGATTGATTTGATTCTAACAAAGAAGTAACGGGAAAATTGCGTTAGTTATCTGCCAGCTATCTTTTATTATTTGCTTTTGTTATTTAAGTACCTAGTAATGTATACAGGGTGTATGGGTGAACACCGTTGTCACTCAAACCATGGGTAGTTGACTTAAATATAAAAAGAAATGAAAAACGTTATTTTCATTAAAAGATTCTAAAAAGTTTCTATCCGACACCGTGCTCGCAAGCAAAACAGCTGACTGACTGACTGAGGGAGGGGTCGCGCTCGCGGCCGGTCAGGTCACGTCCCGCGACCCCCACCCGTGTTGAGACGCAAGTTCGTTGCCTTAGCGCATAGGTGAAAGGATGAAATACTCGAGTGGTAAAATGTAATATAAAAAAAAGAAAAAAAAAGTCGTAATTTTCCATTGATTTTACGTTCTATAAATGACACCAAACCACTGGTTTTAAGGATAACGGTGTTTACCCTTACACCCTGTATAATAGTAGCATATCAGAAAGGCTGACGACTCACCTGGTGGCCTAAAGATAGCACTATTTTAATGTATTTACTGACAAAGTTCGTATGTCCGTATTTTCATTGGCACTCCCATCTGAAGGTCAATTCTCGTACTAAAACGTTCACATTCAAGTCGCAATCTGTGAAACTTGTCAAAAATGTAGATAAATTGATTGTATTTTTGACAGATTGTAATTAATACGAATGCGAAAGCGTTCTTAATAATTAAGGGAATTGTCCCCTGATTACTGACAAATGCGTGGCACTGACTGGACAGGACAGACCCACTCAATCTGTGTGGTTCTGCCCTCAAAACACCATTTCAGACACCAATCTAGATGGTCTTCACATGATCTGACGAAGATTATGTCTGGACTTTAAAAGAGACTGTGACCTCTGAGTTTGTTTCGGCCTTTCTTCGAGTAGTCAGATAAGTAACGCCAACCTGATTTAGTTTTTATTTTTGACCATGAATGTGGGGATGGCCATAAAATTAGGGAAGTCCAAGGAAACGATGGATGGACTGTGTGAAAGATGATATGACTACAGAAATGACGGTTAATAAGAAGAATGGAAGACGAACACATGCTTCGCCGACCCCAAATAAATTGGTTTATCCGTAAGAGAAAGATGATGAGTCAGATTTTACTGCACCAATGACGCCATGAGCAGAGCCATGGGAGAGTGATAGGAGGAGCTCGTGGCTACATAATAACAGCCGCACGGGTCGATCCATCAGGTTAAGCTACCCTTGCCTGGGTTGGCCCGTGGATGGGTGACCATCTTTATACCGAGACTCCTCCGTGCTTCGGAAAGCACGTTAAACCGTTGGTCCCGGCTGTCATTGGTGGATCTTCGACAGTCGTTACAGGTCGTCAGAAGCCCGAAAGTCTGACAACCAGTCTTATCAAGGGGTATCGTATTACCCAGTTACTGGGTGTGGAGGTCAGATAGGCAGTCGCTCCATGTAAAAATGTTACTGGTATTCAGCTGCATCCGGTTAGACTGGAAGTCGACCCCAACATAGTTGGGAAAAGGCTAGGCAGATGATGATGATGACGCCGTGACCAGACCATGAAGAGCAAAAGGGTGGCCATACCAAAGAAATTCCGATTCATCAGTAATACTTAAGTTTTGTAATCTCTGTTCGTTGAATGATGATTGGACTAAATCTCATTACCGAATTCGGTTCATTTTGCACTTCATTCGGCAATCGCGCAGATTTAACAGGAAAATGTAGGTAGGTACCTACCTACCAGGTACAGAATAGTATAGCATTTACATTTTAAGCCGCTAAACTGTTTCGATCTGTAGCTATTGGTAGAATTAGGAAAAGACAGTAACATAACATAAAATCACGCCTGTAATCCCCGAAGGGTAGGCAGAGGTGTACCTATAGTACACCCACATTTCACCAGTTATGTTTTAAGTCCCATATAATAGTGGCGAGACAAAAGACGGTTTTTTTTTTTTTTTTTCAACATTTTATTTTCAACATTTAAATAGATAGATACATAATTATAGAAAGTACTTTATTAATCACCTAATAAACCCATAATAGTAAGGGCGAATTTCATTAAAGAAACTGAACACGATCAGCACATAAACTACGTTTAAGGGCTGTCACTGTCATTACTTTATGTGGAATATTGACACTGACAGCTCTTGAACGCGATTATGATGTGCTAATCGCGTTCAGTTACATTGGTGAAATTCACCCGTTGTTCTTCATTAATCACCTTTGATAATATTTTGCATAATAAATTATCAGAGTAAGAGTTCTACGGCTTTTTCTAATAATAATGTAGTTTATGATTAGCTTGGTGATTATCCTAGGGGTGTTAAACGTATGGAAGTGCAAACTACTCATGTGAGAAGCATTGTAACAATTATGTTTGAAGATTACAATGGCGAACAAGAAATTGAAATTTTAATTTCTTTCTAACTGTATGCTTTACTCATAACTTATAAATCGATGCAAACAGCTGATAATATTCCTTTTCATCGATTTACGACTCGATTTGACGAGTTATGTGTACTTTTTAGTCAGTAAAATTCATAATTTATTTCTGTCCTAAGTATAGGTACAATAGGATAGGTACCGGTAGAGTCACTGTTGCCAGGTCAGATCAGCACCTTAATTGCGTAACACACGATCAATCATAATCTGAATCATTTTGAAGCATATTGCTAATCCATTGCTTCATAGGTTTGAAAAAATCGTCTGCTCATCAAAGTAAATAACGCAATGAACGTGGGTGAACTTTCAAAAAGAAACCCATTGCTATCAATTGTAATTTTATGTGTGTTACGCAATTACCACGCAGGTCAATTTGGTTTTCTATTGCAAAAACCATTGTTATATCCAATTGATAGGTACCATAAAAAACCTAGTCATGGATGTATAGTTTTACGATTGTTCTTTATAGAGGCCTTCATGTAAACCCATTGGTCAAACAAGGCCATTAGGAACTATAGGTGAATGATGCCATTAAGTTTAAGCCTACTTACACAGACGGCAACGATCAAAAGATAACAGCATTGCCAAGTAATTATAACATTACTCCCCTTTTAATTATTTTCACTCCACTTCTGCCACCTTCCCAAACCAACCCAACCAGCCGGCAATATCATCTTCATTCATTACCTGATAAAGGAAATAACATAATTAAAAATTACACTCTATATAAGCGCACGTGATCTCTGGTGCAATGAATCAACCGCAGGTGTTATGTCACTCGATTCCTCGGCGATCCGAGAATGTATCGAGTCAGCATCTCGGTATCGAGAATCGAGTTGTGGCGTATGTGAACGCGGCCGCACATTGCGAATGACTCATGTTCGTGTGAACATCGAATTATGTTACGATAAAAGTATCGAAAGGTTTGTATGTAAGTGTCCGGTAAACGGAAGTCGGGTACTATGAATGAATGGTATAGGTACTGGTAATTCCAGTGATAACTTATTGCTTCCTACGCTTGATGCGGAAGTTGATACAGGAGAGAGTAAATTGAGTGTTTTCATCGTTAGTAATGATCCAATAATGTGGCATAACTGCTCTCAAAACCGTGAAGGAAAACATCGTGAGGAAACCGGCATGTCCTAGAACCAAAAATACGAAGACATGTGACATCTACCAACACGCACTGCGCCTGCGTAGTGGATTACGGCCCACTCCCTCTCGAAGATAGGAGGCCTGTGTCCCAGCAGTGGGAACATTATAGGTTGATTATGTATGTATGATAAGTAATGTGGCATAATGTTAGGTACATCTTGAAGAGATGGGCGTTTTATAAAAAAGTAGTACTTAATAGTAATCTTTCCCCGTGGTTGTCTATTTAGTAACCACCTAATTCATAAACGCTGCATAAAGTTAAGTTATGAATTAGCAACTGTTTAACCATACATTTTCGACGTTTATACGTCTCTTTTACTTTAAGAAACGTTTATGAATAAAAGGGTAAGTATTTATGTCATTTTCCAGGTAAGAATTGAGCAGACACTGGCTATAAATTAGAACCTTATCCCATTAGATGTACCATCATAGAAAGATAATTCTGTAGCTTAGCTACACATACCTACACAGATCACCTGTTATTTGGGACCTAATCCGTAATAAAGATGTATGTACACACGGCTACACATGAAGCACATACATTTCCAGTTTAATCTGACCTCGCATTGTACGGAAATTCTATACAATGCGATCAGCATAAATTGGAAATGTATAGCTTGATGTGTCTCCGTGTGTACTAACAGAAAATTCTATCGCTTAACCCTACACAATGCAGCAGGTGTAAGAATTTAATTATTTATTTATTTACATAAATCAACAAGAAGAAATCCCGTAGGCTTGCTTGGGACCAAACATAATCGTGTCCCTTGTATTGTATGCAGATTTTCTTTTCTTAAAGGCGTTAATACTACCGCCTTCGGGTGAAATAATAAATTTCCTATACTTACATGGCGCGGGGTAACGATGTTATGATATCATTATTTCGCGGCTGAAGATAAGAGGAACTGATAATATACAGGGCGTCCCATGGATATGCCACATGGAGGGCTTAAATTACCTTGAATATTGTAGATGGAACGTTTTACTTAAAGAAGACATTATTTGAATTTTAAAAACAATTTAGAACCGGGAATCGAACCCGTTACATGAGAAAAATAATCAACCTGTAGCTTTATCATACCGATCGAAAGGCTTCATCATAAAGATTTTTTTTTGCTAAATAACACAGCTTCACAAATAAAAGGAAGACCGTGAATTTTAACATTTGATGTGAAATTTTGTTCAGAAAAATCATCATCAGGAAGGGACTCATTTTGATGATTTGATAAATTGATTAATTTTGTATCAAAAATGTTAAAATTCATGGTCTTCCTTTTATTTGTGACACTATGTTATTTAGCAAAAAATAATCCTTATGATGAAGCCTTTCGATCGGTATGATAAAGCTACAGGCTGATTATTTTTCTCATGTAACGGGTTCGATTCCCGGTTCAACCGTGTAATTATTTAAATATCTATGAAAGCTAAATTGTTTTTTAAATTCAAATAATGTCTCCTTTCAGTAAAATGTTCCATCTACAATATTCTAGGTACTTTCCCTCCATGTGGCATATCCGTGGGACGTCCTGTATATTGTTTCGTTCACACTCTCTTTAATAGTGTTGGTATGTAAACCTGTTTTCAGTAAAGCTTCGTAATCGTTACAATAATCGGTGTTTTTTTTGTTTTAATTCTGGAAAATTGCTTAAATAGCTTTTCACACGCCACTTTCTTAGGCCGCAAAGTTAGAGTCCGACTCGGTTGGGCGGCGTTCGAGAAGCTGCATACTATCTTCTCGTCTCATATAACACAGTGTCTCGACACAGACTTTCTCTCCAGACGAAAGGTTTTAACCAGTGCATGTTGCCAGTGATGACCTATGGCCCTGAAACGTGGGCGCTTACAATGGGCTTCACTAGAAGGCACAAAGTCACCCGAAGGGCGATGGGCTATGCTTGGAGTTTCCCTACGTGATCGAATCAGAAATGAAGAGATCCGTAGGAGAACCAAGGTAACCGACATAACCCGGAACGGTTCTGGAATGGCGACCGCGTACCGGAAAATGTAGCGTTGGAAAGCCCTCCACAAGGTGAACCGATGGACCCACAAGGTGAAGGCCGCAGGAATCCGCTGGATGCAAGAAGCAGAGAGCTTGTCGAAGTGGCAGTGCTTGGGCGAAGCCTAGGTCTAGCAGTGGACGTCTTTCGGCTGAAATGATGATGATGAAACGAACCGAGAACCTGACGATTAGAAGGCGGTTATAAAGCATTACACTCTCGTTAATAAGGCTGGTATTAACTTATTTTGAGTAGATATTAGGGGATGTTGTTTCTATGGAGGTTAAAGTAATCTCTGTAATTTTGTTTTCATTTGGGAAATTATATACCTAACCAGCTTTTTGTAGCCCTGAAATCGAACCTCAGAACCTATAAGATCCAAATGGCAGTATTGTATGTAATTTCTTTGATGAAGAAAGACAGTAAATAATTACGTACCTACATAAGTGTTCCTTTTTAAGGTAATATGTATTCAATTTTTCCCAACTATGTTGGGGTCGGCTTCCAGTCTAACCAGATGCAGCGAAATACCAGTATTTTACATGGAGCCACTGCTTATTTGAAATCCACAACCAACCAACTGGGTAATACGATACCCCTTGGTAAAACGGGTTGTCAGACTTTCGGGCTTCTGACGACCCGTAAAAACTGTCAAAGATCCACGAATGACAGCAGGGACCAACGGCTTAGCGTGCTTTCCGAGGCACGGAGGAGTCTCGGTATGTAACGATGGTCACCCATCCACAGCCCAACCTCGGCAAGTGTAGCTTAACCTGATTGATCTACCCGTGCAGCTGTTATTACTTAGCCACGAGCTCCACTACCAAAGTTATTATGTATTAGAAATTCAAATTGAGTAGCTGTCATAGCAAACATAATAAAAACGCTAAACGCTCGTAGTTTTCAGTTCAAGTTGAACCGATATTAAAATAACGCATACATTACAATGACAATGGTGTCTATTGTTAGTTTATTAGGTTTGTTAGTAAAAAGCTGTCAAGTATCGAGAGTTATTATGTTTGCGGTCTGCAAATTGCTTGAAGAAAAAATCCGCATCCGATTTGAAAGAAGGTTGTCTATGACCATTCTACGATATACTATTTTGATCTCAAACATGCTTAAAAATAATGAAAACTAGTACAAATACGTGTTACTGCAAAATAATGAATAAACGAAATTTTTAGTATTTGCAAAATAATAGGGCTGATTTTTCAATCGCTAGATAACTTTTATCTGAATAATAAATATGGCGGTTTACGGCTATACATTTCCAGATTATGCTGATCTCGCATTGTATAGGATTTCCGTATAACGCGAGGTCAGCTTATACTGGAACACTGCCAGGGTTGCGGGAAAGTCCGAAAGGGATACCGGGACCTTGGCAACAGGCAACTGAAAGAACACGGGTGGGTTATAGTCAGTAAAAGTCTGATACGCCGTTCCGCTCCACCCAGAGAGGGAGAAGTCATTCGATGATTTCCCACCCTAAAAAAAAAGCTTATAGTGGAAATGTAGGTATAGATTGATGTGTAGCCGTGTGTACAAAAGCTGTCCAACTACAATTTTTATTACTCAGTTTCACGTTATCTGAAGATTGAAAAATCGGTCCTTAGTTTATAGAAATTACGTAAAACTGTCATATTTATTCTTTAGTTAGAACTTATCTAATTTTGTAAAATAGCCCTCATATCCTTAACATTTCTGATGTTAGTTTTAGAGAGATGACCCCACACAGTCAGGACATCCCTCGCTTTCACACATGCTATTCCTAGTAAAGTTCTATGGTACGAAGTAACACATTTGATTACACATAAACGCACTGAAAATGGCCGCGTAAACGTTTTCGTCACGTCAAAAATGTACTTGCAATCATTAGTCGGTCCTGAACGAGACGATTGCATGCTTGCTAGGTGGTCGAGGTCGTAACTGCAGTGGACAATCGATTCATGGTACCAATGCGGCATAGTATGCGACACTATAAATTGAAATCGAACACAAACTTTTAAATTCACTCTTTTGCTATACATTGACGACACAACTTAGCCTTAAAAAACACCCTTCGTGGAACACCAGCGATGTATCCAACGGAACACGACAAATCCAATGCAAGGTTTGTTTAAATTTCTATATGGTACCCGTCATCGCACGCGATCGACACTTAGATCGAAAGAATCAAATGACAAATATGTTCGAGTTATTGGATATACCAGAACTTTCTATGGGTCTGTATAGGTTTCCGATCGAACACTCGTGATATGATCACTCGAGTTGCACGCTTGAAGCCTCCATTCTTTCCACTGATTCGATTCCATTTAATTTAATAGGTTAGATAATAAGAAAGGATATAGCATTCACTTATGCAGTACTATTAAAAGATACATACTTAGTTAGTATTCTAGAAGCCATGTTGGTAACTTTAACGCTCAACTGAACGGAAACATTTTTATTATCATAATCTTTAGCGTGTACATTAAACGTAATAGCTCTAATTATTTAATTGCTGCTGTATAAGCAGAGCCACTCACGCATAATTGCGAATTACCGTGAAAAAATATGACCTTTAGTTGCCACGTCTTTTATAATTAACCTAGGTTGTTGGAAGCGTCATTGGAGGTCTAAATAAATACTTTTTGTTGCCTAATGCGTTCGCTTAGACCCTTCATACACAAGTGGACCCAAGTATCTATATCCATACTCAACAGTGGAGCTCCAATAAGGTCCTTGCCGCCTATTGCAAAACAGTTGGCTACTTTAAGAAGGGGCCAAAAAAACAGCGCGAAGAATGTCTAATTGTTAGTAATTTTCTATGACTTGTAATCTATTATTCCAAGGATCAGAGTCGCTATTGTGTGACAACGCGTAGGTATCATAAGTACGTGAGCAACAACGAAATGTTCGATTATTTGTTGCTAAAGGTCAATTAAAACAGGTATGTTACAATGTTCTGCCGTTTGATTATGTTATATCCTTTACACATAAATATTTGATGACCGTGCAGAACATGCTAATTTGACCACTTTTATAGGTACTTACCTGATACGTGCAAGCTTAATTTTATCGTTGAGTAGAAATTGTTTTTAAGGGCTGTTTCAAGAATTGCAAACCACTTTTTTATCCAATCAAAAAGAGGAAGCAAATAAAACTGACGAAGAAAATAAACAAGTCTGGGCTAATTACGAAATTGTCATCGAGGAAAGGTTCGCAAATTACCCTCCAATTTAGATGTAAAATGTCGTCGACTGACGGACGGACTGACGGATGAACTGACGTTTTTACAAACACTAGTAATTGTCCATTGTGTACAACTGCTTTTCGACCGTCTAATTGAAAACTATGCGCCACTCTGAATTCTAGATATCTGTGGGAACGGCATGGGAAGGCGACTGGGATATTTTTATTAGACAAATTATACTTTTTGTAATGTAATTTTTCAGCCAGAACACACTAGGTAAAGGAACTTTGAATTTATTGAATAAATTGCACTACCCACTGCAAATACCTTGATAAGATATTTACCTAGTTCACATAAGTGAGAATTTTATTAAGGCACATGCATCAAGTTAGTTGTCAAAATAGCAGTCATGTCCTATCCTAACCATGGTGTCCTGAAAACCCTAAAAACCCTAATCAAAGCCCCAAAATCGTAATAATATCTCTATAATTATTTAATTTACTAATTACGAGTCACGTTGAGCTAGGTTGAGCTTTACCGTTTAGCTATTATTATTATGATTGAGTAGTGGCGTATCCTCGGTCGTGACATTGGGGCACTATGCATTTATCTCGCAAACTAATCATAGACTTAGTGAACTGATTTCCTAAGCCTATGTATTAATGAAGAGTGTAGTACCGTCCTGTACAATGAGCGCTGGTACACTGTTGTGTTGGAATTTTAAAAACTCTTTCCACGCTAGCGGATAAAATGCACTTTTGCACACAGATTTCGAATGATAAACAGAATCTTTCCGAGCTTTTAAGGTGTATATGATTTTGCGTGGATGTTATGCATATTTTCCCCCAACTTGTTGTTTTTTGTGTTCGTGTTCTTTCTTTGCGTCATGTTTACCGCAAATAAACATGTTTTCTTTCTTTCTAAAGCGTTACTACGATACTTTTTTTTACCTTCTTCTTCTTTTTTGTCATAGTGGTTTCCTAATTACTGTTAAATACTTTTGTTGATGTTGTGATCTTCACCCTGAAACGATTAAAATCCGCTAATTATAAGTTCTATACCCCGTACCTGTATCTATCGTTATTGTTAGCGCTGGTAGGCCCGCTCGTGACGCTACGCGACCTCGCACTTATCTGGCGCGCTCTCACGACGCAGCGCAGGCGCAGCGTGGCACGACCACGCGCCGCTTTCGGATGCTAGTTGCTACGAACTACGGGTTTGTGCAGATGCACTGAACTTGGATTAGGAGAACCTTTTTGTGCTTTTTGTTTTGGCTAGTAGGTATGTTTAGCTGTTGATTGAGGCTTAGGACGTTGATGTACAGTCGTGGATGTTCGTGGGTATGACGAAGCAAAAGCTCGAGAAAAAAAAAATGTAGCAAATAAAAATTTAAAGCCCTTGATGCCTGGATTTTCCGTGTTGTTCCGTGGACTTTCGAATTTTCCATAATTTTGGAACACATGCATTCAGGAAAAAATTATTCTTATCCTCAGATTTCATTATTTAGAATAAGTAGAAGGTAAGTGAAGGTTTGTGGGAACGACGGACCTCGTAGTCCCTAGTTGCTTACGAACCAAGGGTTTGTGCGAATACACTGAACTGGGATTAGCAGGAATTTTTTTGTGCTTTTTGTTTTGGCTAGTAGGTATATTTAGCTGTAAGTTTCCGGACATATAAGGGCATTTCCGGAAACTTTCATCCTATTTGAAAATGCATTATAAAAAAATGCTTTATATTCTCAGATTTCAGGTTTGAGATTTTGAATGTATGAATGAAATATGTATTCTCAGATCATAAAACCTATAAAAACGTTAGTAGTCGGCTAGTAGTCATGTTTAGCTGTTGATTGGGGCTTAGGACGTTGATTTTCGTGGGTATTTCGCAGCCAATGCTCGCGCAAAAGAGTAACTGTAGCAAATAAAAACTTATTCAGGAAAAAAATGATTCTTATTCTCAGATTTCATTGAATAAGTAGTAGATGAAAAAAAAGTCGAGTTGTGTCGTGGGACACCCGGTTGGAACGCAGTTCCTATTGTTGTATAATATTACAGAGCCATCTATACTCCATTTGAAATAAGATTAGACGTATAGATAAGCCTTTTTTACATTCCGTTCAACCGATTTTGAATTCTATTGCGTTGGTGGCATGACAAATGGCAGCCGCAGTAGATGGTAGGTATTGTGTAACTTTTTTTGCTTTTAATGCTATCCTTATGCCTACGGTATAGAAGTCAAAATCGGTTGAACGACTGTAAAAGAGTTTGTTTTAATGTCTAATCTTATTTCAAATGGGGTATAGTATGGTCTCAAGTTTGAAATCAAAAGTTTTTGTTTTTTAATAAAGAGCCTTGAACCCGACATTTTCGGGCATTCAGCGTCAAATGTTTTTGTTTTCTAATACAGAGCCTTGAACCTGATATTTTCAGGCATAACGCTTCTACGTTACATGACGATGTCTGCCAGTTTACTCCTACCGCAAGCCGCGTTAATAACCTTCGTTCTAAAAGGAAAAATGTAAAAACTCTACCTGTGAGTTTTCATAGAAAATATAGCTGTTTCGTTCGAAGCTTTGTTCGAGAGCTAACAAGAATATTAACAATGAGCACAAGAATATTAACAGAGCTTCATATTATCTTTAAAAAATGGACTATTCGCTTTTGCTTTCATAATAATATTGTGCTTTATTAAATACGAGGAACGATCCTGAAGTAGTTACAACTTTTAAGTGGTACTTATTAGGATGAAATTGTTATCGTTGTTTTGTTATACTGCAGTAACGGTTTTCCTACTATATAGGGTGAAATTCATTAGGAACAACTTTCACTATGGGACCAATACAGAAAACGCAAAAAACAAAAACTGATGTTCCCTACATTTTGACGATTTATGCGAAAAAGTACCGTTACATAGTCTTTTATATAGATTATTTTTATTTCTATTTTGTGAATGTGAGAACTTTGTAGGCTTATTGGACTGTAGATTTTGTTGAACATCTTCTATTTTGCCGGCTCTTCTCCATAGCAAACGACTAATTGGAACCGTGCACCTAGCTTCTGACGTTTCATAAGTGCCCATGTAGGTTTATGTGAAATAAAATATTTAGATTTTGATTTTTGATTTTGCTAAAAAAACATAATTTAGTGTGCGCAAAAAGATGTCTTTAATCTCCAATTAAACTAGTAATTAGTCACAGAAATAAAGAAAAATAAAAGTTATAGAACTTAGTTCATGACTTCATGTCCTCTAGAGTTCGCCATGTTCAATTTAATGTGACGTCACATAGCCTTTAACCAGCGGACGATCGAGACGCTTCCAACGATACCAAATTGTGATGACTAGTTTATAAAATATGAAAGAACACACGAACATACATATCGGTAAAAATATAACCCTCCTTTTTGCTTCGCCGTAGTCGGGTAATAATAAAGAAGTTGTAATTATGAAATGGTTCATCGGTGCAGTGAAATTGTATAGCTTAGCTTAGTAGGTTGACAGACACTCCTTTGGGTAATATAAGCATTATTTCCAGCACGCGGGACTTTGTGTGATTGCTAATAGAAATAATTAGTTACCTATGATATAAGTTTTACTGTTCAATCTTTTATCCAATTAAAATTTTATTACATCTTAATGATCAGATGGTATTTATTCACTCTTCGGTTCAATTTACTAATAAGAATTAATACAATGTTATGTTTTTTTTCACTTTAGCAACTTTTATCCTAAATGCAATAATAATAATAATTCTACCCTGACATTACCCCAGATATATCAAAATCAAAATATTTTATTTCACATAAATCTACATGGGCATTTATGAAACTTCAGTAGGTGCACGGTTCCAATTCGTGGTTTCCTATGGAGAAGAACCGGAAAGAAACTCCACTCTACTCTTTTAAAAATGGCTTTTTTTTTTTTTCAAATTAGTTATTTGCAGTCAGTGTTAATAGGTATGGGAGGACAGTGTAGGTCTGCCCACAAGTACCAGGTACTTAACAAAATAGAAAGTCATAACTAATTTTGTAAATGTGAAAGTGAGTTTGTTTGTTTGTTACACTTTCACGTCATAACGGCTGGCTGAACGGATGTAGATGAAATTTGGCACATGGGTAGACGTGGAATTGGACATAGAATACTTTTTATCTCGATATTTATTCCCACGGGATCGAGTCTTACGTGGGTGAAACCGCGAGGCGCAGCTAGTGGCCCATAAATCTACAGTATTTGCCTATTATAACGTTCCCGCATTCATAAAAAATATAAAAGAATTTATATAAAAGATAAATAAAAATATAAACCAAATGACATGATTACCATTATAACTGTAACAATCAGAATTAATATCTTGTCATCAAAAGTCACTAATAAATAGTTGAAATTAGAATTATTGTAGTTATACAAGGTGAAATTTTATTCGTTTTAATCTTCTTAAGAGGTCATTGAAATCATCATCATGAACAACTTTCACTATGGGACTAAACCTGAAACATTTTGACGAGCTATGCGAACATAAATGTAGGGAACAGCTGATTTTTTTTCACATTTCGTTGTATAATGACAAATAATGATTAATGAAAGGAAAGTAAAAAAAACAACCTAAGTTGTGAGCAGTTAATAAACATTTACATATCCCAAGTTAAGCAGAGATAAACAATCATTCAATGAGACTTCTACGAAATGTAATAATTAGCTAACTATTACATATTTTCATATATGTGAGAAACTCTATTTCTGTATTATTATTCCACTTGTCTTATACATTCTAAGACGAGCTTGTGACAATGAGACACAACAAACAATTAGTCGGTGATTCTGACACCATAGTCTCAAATAGCAACGAATCGTATGGTCTCGTGTGTGGGACGCCTTTATCTCATTACCATGTTTGGGATCTCATACAAATCTACTTTCTTAGTTTTTTCTGTCTCAAGCGTGCCTGTAGGTCTTTCCTTGTTCGACGCAGTCAAAGATTATTAACACATAAAACCATAAAACACGTACATCGTAAAATGTGGACGTAAATTTCGCGATGAGGAAGTGACTCCAGAAGGTTCACCTTTGCGGTTACAATTTCACAACGAATGGTGGTTGTTATACATATTACGTTGTCACTAGAGCAAGTACATTGAAACAAATTCGAATCAATGTAGTCAAAGCGTGCACTTCAATGAATTTAGTAAATGAATTACCCTACGAGTTCACTTAAATGTGATGCACCCTGGCACTGACTGAAGTTGACAACCGGCGGTTGGTATCTTACTCAGGACAACTGCTAAGCAACTGAATACATTTAGGCTGGTTTTGAGTAGAATCTTCACTGGATCAATTGGTCTGGGTAGGCTCTTCCGCCTGTCATAACCAACATGCTAAATTGTTCGATGCTTTTCCGAGCATTATATACTTGGTGGACTTTAATTTTAGATTCAACCATGACGTTCTGAAGTGATACCTAAGCAATTTTCATTTTCCCTGTGACTTTATATTACTTTGTATTGACTGGATCTTCTGTTTGTATTTCCTCTGTGTTCGTTATGCCTACAACGCGTTGCAGGCTCTCACGGTTTTCTCGTTGACATTGATATTATCAGTGGGTACTAGTTAGCTGATTTGTTAATAATAACAATGAGACAACTGCGTTTTAGAATATCCTGAGACCTAGATCATACTTAGCCTAACCATATGTAATTTGAAACTAACAGCCAGTTGCAGAAACGAACTTTAACTTTTAAAGCTTTCGTTAAATATTAGTAATCTTCCATTAACTTGTTGGATATTTTAATGGTTCTTTGGATAAATTAATAAAATCATTAGCAGTAATGATCCATTACATAATGGGGCATTAATGTTTATTTTATTATGCCATAGGCATGTTTGTCTGTGTGCAACTGGGTGTTTGTTAATTAAAGTAGTATCGTAATGTATCGTGAGACAAAATTGGACGGGGTGGAGGTATGTATCTGGGTATCCTTCTGACGATTTTTTTTTGTTAACCTACACTGTCGCTGCTGGAAAAAGTCCTCCCCCAAATCCAATCATCCTTCTCCAGGCCCACCTCGATGCAGCCCTTACGGTACGCGTCTAGATCGTCTCGCTCCCACTTCCGAATAACAAATTAAAAACTTAGTCCTGTTTGAAAATAAGACTGTGGTAGGCGTTGAAAGAGAGAGCTAAAAAATCTGTATGCAAGTTTTGGCGACACTATTAAATTATGCTTGTGGAATAAATGTGCCTCTAAAAACTTGATGGTCCCCTAATGATGTACGATTTTTGATGTGTGACATCTTTCATTTCGCTGTCCGCCAATCTGTGGGAGTAATTTCATGAAAAGAGACGGAAGTGTGTAACTGGAAGCCCGGAAGCGCGCGCTATTTGACTAGAGCTGGCCATCAGATGGTACCAGTACATATTCCGAGAGGTTGGTACTGTCAGCCAAGATGTCAGATATTACACATCATATTATGCGACTATTGGTAAGACTCACTCGATTTTCTTAAACAAATGAACGAATTTTTACCCGACTATGGCGAAGAAAAAAGGAGGGTTATGATTTTGACCGGTATGTATGTATGTTCATCTGTTCCCTCATATCTTCTAAACGACTCATCACAATTTGACAAATGAGGTATCGTTGGAAGCGTCTTGATCGTCCGCTGGTGTATGCTATGTGACGTTACATTAAATTAAAAATGGTGCCCTCTAGTCTCTCCTCATAAAGTCAGGAACTAAAAAAAAAAATTGTTTAATCGTACCATGTTGAGCATCAAATGAAAGGGCTCAATGAGCACATTTCAAAAATATATATATTATAACCCCAAAAGATTTTTTTTTATTTTTTTTATTTAATACTAAAACCCAACTACGACTAAATAAACAATCAAGACACCACAGACAATAAATAAACAAGACACCACAGACAGACAAATTAAACATCCGGACCCGTAAAAACTGTCAAAGATCTACAATTGACAGCAGGGACCAACGGCTTAACGTGCTTTCCGAGCCACGGAGGAGTCTCGGTATGTAAAGATGGTCACCCATCCACGGACCAACCTCGGCAAACGTAGCTTAACCTGATGGATCGACCCGTGCGGCTGTTATTACTTAGCCACAAAGCTGTTGTTATTATTGGTGTTAATAAAATAGCAAATCAAATTGGAAATATTTGGGTTTCGATTAAATGCACGCTTTAATGCATAAAAAAGCTGTGGTTAACTTTTATACTTATTGAATTTCAGACTTGCGTGTGCCATGTGTTATAACCATTATTTTAACGTTCAATGTAGTGTTAGTTTTACGTGGCAACGTGGCCCTATTTGCTCTCCTTGTCACGATAGCTTGTTCTCTACTCATGCACATGATTGAAAGCATGGAATTATATGGCGGCCTACCCCTAATCACTTTGACACACAATCGACTTTACTCCATTTATTATTTATTAGAAAAATAACGGCAAAATAACGACGTTTACTGTGTAATATTGTTGAAGTTACTGCGCTTTAGCTTTTTTTTTATGTATATGATAAATAGATTACATTGCTTTGTATTTATCGCAAAATAACGGAGTTTAATATACGTTTATATTGAAATAACCAACCGTTATTTTTCTAATGTTATAATAAATAGAGTATAAGTAAAAGATACCCAGTTACTGGGTTGTGGAAGTCGCTCCATGTTAAATACTGGTATTCAGCTGCATACGGTTAGACTGGAAGCCGACCCCAACTTGCCGTTCTAGCGTGAAAGCGTAACAAACAAACGTGTACCTATTGCATACCCAGTTTCGCCAGTTATGTTTAAAATATTACTGCGGAATGGAATCGATGACTGGATTATTGATTCAATTATAATATAATTATCAATATAACTATGTAAGTATCATTGTTATTATAATCAGTTGAATTTACTCACTAATTACAAGTACCTGCAGGTGTTAGCAGATGTCACTTGTAAAGACTACTAGGAGATAATAAATATACAAAGTAGTATTATATATTCTAATATTTAAATTTCTCGTATTTTTTTTTTAATTTAAATGGTTAGACGTCATATCAGATGGTCGCTTAAACCCTGTAAGGGCCACCGCACACGTTTCTGTCTGAATGCACGCGGGTCGCGCGGTATCTCGCGATCTTGCCATTTGCATCCAACGTCTTGGCGGCGAGAGAGTGAACTATGCTTCCTGTGTGATGCACTGAACTCGATTATGTTTTTAGTAGGGCTGTATTAATTGAAACTAATAACATTCCTGTTACCTAAGTATAAGATTTCAGATGCAAGTGAAAGAAAGTGTGAAACTTTGTTTACTTCAACGTTACAGGTTCCATTCCTTTAAAAATATATATTTGTTGGATACAGACAGATAGTAGTTTTCGAAATGGATGATTGTACAACATTTTTCGATCAGGTTTCTTCCTGCCTTCCAAAGCCTTGATATTTTGTTATGTACCCAGAGCCCTGAACACTTCTTATATCATTACTTAAAAAAAAACAGAGAATTTAACATAAAATCCTTAGTAACTAACGGCATATTCATACTGAAATTGTAGTTGCTGTACAATTTCAGTTCTACAAATACAACATCACCAAACCACACTTTGCCTATACGCATCCCTGTGCGTGGTCGTGCACTGGCAGTAATGACAGGCCGCACGCGCGCGCGCCGCCTAATTGATAATGGTTGCGGACGTGCGCGCTTGCCATGCACCATGGGAACTGCGCACGACCATCTTCGCTGACTTGGGTTGGTGCGGTATTAGGTAAGAGTGTCCTGTGTTGTTTTAGAAAGAATCGCGATTTCTTTTGTAAAAGTCTACAGCTGGTCATTTATTGGACGGTCTTACAGGATGTGGTAAGATGTTAGCGATTCCATGTACCATGGGAACTGCGCACGACCGTCTTTGCTCGGCTGGCGTGGTGTGACGGCATTACACTGAGAGTTATCAGTGTCCTATGTTGTTCAGTGTGCTTTTTGAATGGTGAAGAATCGCGATGTCGCTTTTATACATATCATTATCATCTTTGGTACAGGCCATAGTATTCAACAGTTGATTGGGACTCCCGGAGATCGCAATGATGGACGGTCATAGAGGATATTCCTGGTGAAAAGGTGATGATGACAAATGCGCATGGCCATCTCCATCGGACTACGGTTATTCTACGGTAACAAGGACATTTAACAGAGACTTATCAAATGACTCTCCAGTGTCGTTTAAGAACGTAAAAAATCTCGATTTTCTCAAGCCCTTCATAATTAATTGGTTCGTAAATGCACTCGACCTCTCTGTCGGGTTAGGGTGGTGCGGTGGTATTACCGAAGACATTTTACTGTGACACTGGTTTCTGAGTTGTAAAAAAGAATCGTATTGCTTCTTAGAAATATTTTCTTGAATGACCTAATGCGCGAAAGAAGGCAGTGTTGAAGGTAACTAACGATTTCTAATGAATGAAGACACTTTTAGAATAGAATAGATCTCTTTATTATGTACACCATAAAAAAATAGACATAAATTTAGAAATACTCTTTACTCGTTTTCTTTTTTTCTACTCTTTTTTCTTTTACTAAACGGTTTGGAAACAATGCTTCTGAGAGGAGCTCGTGGCTAAATAATAACAGCCGCACGGGTCAATATATCAGGTTAAGCTATGCTTGCCGGGGTTGGTCCATGGATAGGGTCCCAGCTGTAATTTGTGGATCATACTAAAAAGTGAAAAATAAAAGTTTTTATTTTATTTTTTATTATGGCACACTGATTTAAATGGCCATCGTGTCGTTATGTTTATTTCAGTAATTACCACTGTTGAGTGTGAGTTTTCCTTTAGCCACATTGTGCTCTGCACAGATTTGCATCAAGACGCGCCCTTACTAGAACTTTTCATGTTACAGTTATCGCAAAAACTTGAATGTTGGCATTGTCAGGCAAACAAGTGAGGCACTTTTATATTTTAAGTCAACATTCTTGTACGCGCATTGCGGATATTTACGCTTGTATTAAAGGTTTAGTGTAAAGTATGTTTAGAGCGAAGAAATTACTAAATGAGCATCTAACTCTAACAGAATAGCAGGCAGGTGTGCCAAAGATCGTTATTGATGCGTACGAAGTAATTCTTTCGCGCAGTTATTTCACATATGAATACATTTCAAGGCAAAACCGTGTAAAAAAATAATTAGTTTAATTATATACATATTTTATTTATGCAAAGGCGTGTAATTTATTATCGATATAAACAAAAAAGTCTCAAGTCATGTGCTCAGTGCTGGCTCGGTAATTACTGGAAGCGATAGACCGGAACGTAGATGCTTGTTTACGTACTTATGCGATGTTAAATAAGGTAGTTTTAAAGTAAACAAACAAATAAGTTGTTCAATGAGGACAAAGAGGATCGTCATTCATGGATCTTTGACGGTCGTTACGGGTCGTCAGAAGCCCGAATGTCTGACAACCAGTCTTACCAAGGGGTGTCGTACAGGATAGATAGGCAGTCGCTCCATGTAAAATACTGGTAGCTGCATCCGATTAGACTGGAAGCCGACACAAACATAGTTGGGAAAAGGCTAGAGCAGATTCATAGAATAAGGACATATAGGCTTGAAAATAGGTACCTACTTGTTGTGTTGTGGAAGATTGGATACATAGTTGAGTCTCCCTACCAGATTTTTAGCAGAGGCGTAGTATATATTGCATTACGTAGGTAAGATATTTTTTGTAAATTAAGAAAATAACTACTTCTGCGTGCATAGAATAAATGCGTGGTCTGCGTGTACCTGTATATAAAAAAAAAACATGTTTTACCTTTCAAACTCAAACTCAAACTCAAATTATTTATTGCATTCATGTGTACATCAGCTGTTACAAGTATTTAAAGTAAGATCCAACATGAAACCATTAACTGTACCTAGGACACTGGCCTTTTCGCCCCATCAAAACCTACCTATAAATTAATAAGTGTCAAACAATATTGTCATGAAACACAGAAAAAAATACCAAAGAGTATAATTACCTCATATAAAATCCATCTTTGACCCGGTTGCAACCTAAATGCAAACATTAGGCACACGCAAGTTAGCTGCGCACTGCGTGTCTACCCAGCCGGGGTTCGCATGCAAGCCGTTACTACAACACACCTAATGGACGCAGACGTGGAAAGTAAAAGAAGCGTAATTATTAGTTACGGCACTCTATAATATAATTATTATTGGATGAAACAGTTGGCTTAGGAAAAACCCTAGACCACTAACATAAGCTATTTTTCCACTTTGTGATTCACAAATAGTCGGAAGGCTTTGCAAAAGACCACGTACAAGATGGCGGGACGAGCTGGATTAAACCAACAAATTAAAAATGGTCCACATTAGTCATGGATTAAAAATATCTGGAAGTCTTGTAGAGCCTTTTCCCAGCAGTGGAAGGGTGTAGGTTGACAGTAACCAGTAAAATAATATGGTGACCTTCTTTTTTTTTATCAAACGAATAATCTGTGCGAATAGTCAGAGAACGAATAAACCGAGCACAGAATTTCACCGTAACCCGGGGTGTGACTCGTAGTAATTTGATTTATAAGAAAAAATAATAATTATTTAAATAAGAAATAAAGAAAGGTGGAAGCAAGAGGTGGTGGTGAAAATCACGAAAAATACCAAAAAATCACGAAAAATTACTGAAAAGCGCTATCGGTATTTACTTACAGATCTCATAAAGTCTTTCATCAGTAGCTGTCAAATCTAACGTTAGTCGCTCGGTTTGGTTGACGAAATTAATAAAAAATTATATTATTCTCATATGTGAATGCAAGATTTAATTAGAAGTAGATATTAATTTATGGTTTATGGTTTAAGAACTTTATTTCTCAGAAAGAATTACATTCACTTATATGAAAAAAAAAACTTATTTCTAATTAGTATACTTTAGGCGACACGACGGTTACACATTTAAAAATAAGTTACACAAGTAAGTATAAGTATAAGTTAGTCAAATTAGTTAAGTACAGTACTCGCAGACAGTTGAAAATTTTAAATCCGCTAAAATGTGTTTCTTTAAAGATTTTTTTAAATGCATGCATGCATTTTTGATCTTTTACATTCCGAGGCAATAATTATTAATACGAGAGAGAGATAATAATTACGTTAATACGAGGGACACATTTCACTTCATCATCCTCATTTCAGCCGAAAACTGGACATAGGCCCCCCCTAAGCACCGCCACTTTGACCGGTTCTGTGCTTCCCGTATCCAACGGATTCCTGCGGCCTTCACCAGGTCATCGGTCTACCTTGTGGCCTTCCAACGCTACGTCTTCCGGTACACCAGGACCTTTCAGCCCCATCGGCCATCTGTTCTATGAGCAATGTGCCCTGCCCACTGACACTTATGTTTGGCAATTCATGGGGCTATTTCGGTTACCTTGGTTCGCCTGCGGATCTCTTCATTTCTGATTCGATCACGTAGCGAAACTCCAAGCATTATAGCCCTTCACTTCGCTTCACTTCAAAGAAATAAATGTATGAATAACAGTATCAGACTAAGAAAGAATTATTACCGAAATTCTCAAAGAAACTACAGTAAGACACAACTTAGATGCAGCATAAATTCGAAAATTTGCATTCATTAATTTCAATTTTACGAATGTACCTATTTGGTTATATGACTTTACAAGTTATTGCGGTTGCGTAAAGATGATTTTCAGCTAAACCTACTGCTTCCAAACAATCTTTATTACTAAAACTTTATAGATTGGTGATTTTGAAGGCGCACTCAGTTCGGATGGTGTTCGGTTTTACGAATTTTGCCGAAGTTACATCTAAGTTGTGTCGTATCTACAACTTTAAATCCGGTTGAACTGCAACAGTATTGGCTTATTAGCAGTGTCTAGCCTCGGGTCATCCATCTGCATTTAATGTTGCAATTTAAATAAATTATTTCTTTATTGCTGTTGAAAATTAATTTTGAAAAAAACTATTAATAAGAAGACAGTGGGTTATTGACATTAAATAAAAAAAGACTTGCTTTGCCACAGTCACATTAAAAACTAGGGCTGTTCTAGTAGTAATACATCCGTGTTTAAAGTGATCAATTAAAAATAATGCTAACGACATTGTCTGACGCTTTTTTATGTATTATAGGTACTTACTGAATTGTAATCAATAGCATATGAAGGTAAAACTAAATCAAAAATCTGCTTTGAAATTTCATGCTAGCAGTTTTGATCGGTTGGCACTTGGCAGAAATAACATCAGGCCAATTATAAACTAATAATTGAGGTTTGTAGTTTATTTATGTTTGTTCTTTAATCTGTCTATATGTACATACGTATACATATAGGTAGGTACTTCCTTACATACATAAATACAAATAAATAAAATTCAAGTGTCTGTTTGCGTCAAAATATCAGGTTTTTATTTTACTAAATGCAGAAACTTTATACGGTACTTCGAAAAAGCAATTTATCTCTTTTTTTTTTCTGTCTTTCTGTTTTTTCCGGCTAATCACTGCCACGGCTGGACCGATTTTGACGGGACTTTCAGTCGCAGATAGCTGATGTTATAAGGAGTAATTTAAAAAAAAAGATTTTGGGTCTAAACAGGTGAAGCCACGGTCAGCATTATTATTTATTATTAATAAATAAAAACAAATCTATAATACAATTGATAAAAGCTTTTATTTGAATACTTTCCTTCCAGATGATTCAATCCTTAAAGATGATTTTCATTTGACAATTTGGCTTAGATATATTGTATTTTACAATAATTGGGTTAATCGACGAAAGTTGAGGAGGAGGACCTCAATTTACGTCGATATTTTTTCAATTAAAATTTATTAATGTTATTCAAAGAATCATTGTCGGAAAATATGGTGAGACAAAAAGTTGAAACCTTCTAAATATCTACAGATGAATGTGTTACTAATTATCAGTTTGTGATTGCGTAAGAACTTACTTAATTTGAAGAGGCTTTGTTACATTCTCATCGGATTCTTTTGGAACCGACATTACGTATTTGCTTTCATCGTTTGGGGACGTATATTCGAATCCCACAAAGGGACGAACATTTGTGTACCTAAGAATGTTGGTTCCGACTTCCAAGTTCGATGCTTTTAGATGATTCCTGTGTGCAATGGCACTCACAGAACTACCGGAAATCCTAGTTTCTGGTAACTTACCTGGAAGGCTTTAACTTAGGTGCTTTATCCCTTGTAAAGTAGATGGGGATGATTCGAAAAGTGGGACTAGATTACAGAAGTAAATAAATAAGTATGTAGTAATTGCCATTTCAGTATTGACAAAGAGCCTTTTTTTTTTGTTTTTTTGGTTGGGAAATCATCATATGACTTCTCCCGCTCTGGGCGGAGCGGAAGGGCGTGTCAGACTCTTACTGACTAAAACCCACCCGTGTTCCTTCAGTTGCCTGTTGCCAGGGTCCCGGTATCCCTTTCGGACTATTCCGCAACCCTGGCAGGCATCGGTCCTAACGGACCCCGTCAGGTGTGCTGACATCGCTTTGAGTCGCGCGTGGAACACGACGCGCCATCGACCCGGGCCTGGTCCTTATCGGACGGCGAGCTACCCATTGCTCGCCGTCCGCAAGCCCGCGCCTATGGTGGCCGGGAATCCGCCCGGGATTCCCGACGCCCAGGGATTAACAAAGAGCCTAAGACGACATTAACGTAAATACAACAGACTTGGTTCTTTGGTGGGGTCACTAACTATTAGCAACATAGATCGGAAAAATAGTCTAGAATGTTCCTAATCGCTATACGTTTATGTTCCTCATAAATATAGCTATATTAACATTCACAGTAGCAGTAATTACTTAACTGATAAAAAGTTGTATAAAAATGCAGAAATTAATAATTCAGTATGACTGAGTATAGTATCGTTAATGAAATCCAATACGATGCTTCAATACACCGGTAGCTACTGATTTATGAATTGTGTAATGGTGGAAAATTGACTAGGTTTTCCCAATTGTGTCAACATTTAAATGTAAAAAAAAATATCTTTATAATAATTGTAGAATAATTGAATCTTTTGGCAAAGATTTGTTTTTTATTTTGGGAAATTGTATTGAATAAACAAAATGACGGCGTTAGTTCCGAATTTGGCCACGTGCCAAAAGATCCTTGTTCAACTATAATTAATAGCTGGCGGCGCTGTGTTCATTTGTTTTTTGGGACCTCAACCTCTTTGCTATTGAGCTCTTTGGTTAAGTTTCTCATTAGAGCTGCGTTTTATTTTATCTAGTTAATGTACATTTTAAAAATTTTGGAGTGAACAGAGTATCTATGTTTGGAATATATAAAAAAAGGAAATGCCTCCGCTGCCGGCTCTGACATTGGTAGTCAATTTGGCATTATTAAAAAAATATGTATTTTTTTTTTCCATAATTAATGATGTACCTATTCGAGTAATAAGGTATATACTACCCGGAACCGAACTAGTTAGATTAGGTCAAAAAGGTTAGGTTAGGTTAGAACTGTGACCCTCTACGATTAGAAAAACGACCCAAAAACGACTAGAATGTACAGAAAAAATATTTTAGTTAGGGTTAGTTAGTTGGGGTTCTGAATACTGGAAGAGTTTCCATAAATGCCGCGCCGCCGCCGCCGGTGTCCATTATGGGAGCCGTGATTAAAAACTTCGGCTGCCGGCAGTAATGTCACTGCCGGTTCCCAATGGCGTTATTTTTGGGAGCAGGCGCCGGCAGCGGAGGCACTCCCTAAAAAAAATCATGTATTCGTTTGTAATCTTTTTCAATTTACCTTATCGGGTAATCCGGTTATGCAAAAACTTGATGCAACGACCGGTCTAGAATATTTGTAAAATCTATGATATTAAACATTTGTGTTGCTTTTATATTTTTTGCAGCAATAACGATGCATTTTATTATATTTCCTGCTGTCGAGAATTACTAGCAATTATTTATTACAGTTTTATGCCAATATTAATTATGTAACTGTATAATATTTTTAGAACTCGAAGAATCTATCAAGAAAGGTATTTCGTGAACTGAACTTGCCGAAATGTTTGACAAGAATTTAAAATTAGAAAATGACGCAGGTACTATCGTGGGCAGAACCAGCTGCCATAGGAGCGTGGAGATTGGCTCAAATCAACAGCAAATTCTCCTCAAATTCAATTAACTAGTATAACACCTAAAGATGGAATAGCAGATAAAAGATTTGAGTTTATTTACAAACGATGCGTAAAGTTTAGCAATGATTAACATCTAAGCACATTTTGAAGTTTAAACGTCTCTTGTATTTTATTTATTTTAAAACTTGTTGTTGCCCGAGACTTCGTCTGTGATCCAGGATGAAAAGTAGCCTTTGTCCTTACCTAGGTCATGGTCTACCCATTTGCCCAATTTCATTCAAATCCGTTCAGCCGTTTTAGCATGAAAGCGTAACAAACAACCTAACTCACATTCGCATTTATAATATTAGTTAGGATTGGGATGTAGTCAAGTTATGGTATTTATTTACAACCCTATTTTAGATTTTTTATTTACTGACTATAGATCAATGAACCAACTGATTCCAATTTGAAACATCTAAACCTAGGAAGCACGGCAGTTAAATCCTTGTAAAATAAAATAAATCATTCGTCCTAAGTCGTGAGAATGCAAGTCTTAAAAACAATTGATTTAACTTCATGGTTCTTGCAATGACCTGCAAAATAAAATAATTGTTTATTTAAACCAATGTATTAAATTTAAAGCATATGCCACAAAAACTGTGTTACAAGACTACTTTTTTTTTTTTTAAAACCTTGATTCTCTTGACTCATATATCTACTTTAATCACCGTGTTTTAATATTAATTTATTGCCAGCAGACGAAAACACTCGTAAAACTGCAGAATATCTCGCAAATCGGAAAATCTTTATTTGCTTATTAACATAATTAGAGACTACTTATGAGAGTGTCGGCTTTTTCAAAATGACATTCGGAGACACGCTAACAAACCATTGCACGTTCTCGAAAACCAAATATGGCAGCTAACACAACTGTTAGCAATAATTGAAACATAAATGTATTTTGAAAAAAGCGTGTGGTATAACCGTTAATCGTCCTCATGCCGTCCAGTGGCCTTTGCCAACATCTGCTGCCTATGAAAAGTCGAAAAAAATAACGCTCGAGTATTCGATTGTACTTCCCTCGGAGCAAATGCCAACTCAGTGGTATCTTGAATTATGTCATTAGACGCGTACAATGTTCGAGGTATGATAACGTCTCTAGTTTAAGAAAAAGTATTTTTTTGATTCAAACTTAATGGCGCTCGGAAGGTAGCCACTCGCTGCGCAGTACCCTACCCCTCAACCCCACTGACACATGAAATTGTTACTGCGCAGCCACTCGCCTCATGTTCCGAGCTGCCATAAAGGTTTTGGTAGAGAATTTATCAGTTTGATTGACTAATTGTATAGGTATTTTATTACCAGGGAACATTCTACCGTACAGGTAAAACGTACGAAATCTATGCTACGTCGACTCTCGTTGTTGACCGTATACCTGTGTCCACACTAATCTAATAATTGATATTAACAAACGTCAAACTTACAAAATATTTAAGTATTGTGTACCCCTTAAGCTCGTGACGACATTGATACATATCAATGTTTATTGAACTCCCAATTACCGCTAAACAAATGATCAATATTGTCCATTACCGAGGGGACTATTTTAATACATCAGTCCTACAGTATATTGTTCATACAGGGTGTAAGAGTAAACACTCTTGTCATTCAAACCAAATAAATGACCGAGAAAAGATTTTTAAAAGTTTCTATGCGACACCGTGCTCGCTAACGAAACAGCTGACTGACTGAGAGAGGGGTCGCGCTCACGGCCGGTCAGGTCACGTCCCACGCTCCCCACCCGTGTTGAGACGTAAGTTCGTTGTCCTCGCGCATAGGTGAAAGGGTGAAATACTCTAGTGGTTGGTAAAAAGAAATTTAAAAAAAAAATAGTCATTTTCCATTGATTTTACGTTCTATAAATGACACCAAACCACTGGTTTCAAGGATAAAGGTGTTTACCCTAACACCCTCTATAAAATAAAAGCATTTTACCCATGAAAATAGTTGAAAATTTGATTGACGTCTGACCTATTATAGGTTTAAAGTTAAAAAAAGGATAATAGAATACATACATAAAAGTACCAAGTAAAACAATGCATTTGGAAAAAACCGCATCAATATTACTGACGCACTTGGTGCCTAGTTCAATTATAGTTACTACTTATATTACTAGGAATACCTGTTTAAATAGTTTCGTGCATATCAATATACGTGTTAAAAACTACTTTCAGATAGAGAACCGTCTAGCCAGAATTAATTTATTATGTCGTTTATACATAAAGCTGTAAATATAACAAATTGTTTAGCACAATTTCGCTACTGCTAGATTAGCCGGAACGATGACACTTTAATGGAGAAATTTTATTATTTATTGTCTAAAGAATATTTATCATAATTAAGCATCATAATTAAATATTTTTATACAATAATTTATAATATAACTTGTCCAATAATATAAATAAATACTTACCCAAATATCACCGGATTATCACAATGTATAATGTTGTCATCTAAACTAAAAAAAAACATTATAATAAAAAGGCTTTTCGGGTGTTTACCTACCAGACTGATGAAAATAAAACGCCTGACACACAGAAGGCTTAATTTGGACGGAAACGGATGTTGATATAAATAGCCGATCGTGTCTGGTTAAAATCGGATATCGGGAACAAACAAAAACAAAGTAGGTCTGTTAGGCTTTTGTGTCGCACATCGAGGCTGATAAAAGCTAATGAAATATTCAAAAGGAGGAAATATTAAAAGGAATTGAGACTTAATTTAAGTATGATAATATACTGATTTACATTATTCTTTTAATCGGACCTGAAAATATTGAAACCCTTTCAGATAATGCCCGTTTTCAGACAAGTTGGTAATTATGATTCGACCGGCTCCTGCTTCGCACGGGTTTTACGACTTGATAAAACATTTAGATTTCTTACTTATATATAACTTTAATACTAACGTATTATACACATAAACCTTCCGGAATAAATTCTCTAAACGATGGTGAAAACCTCATCAAAATTGTTGCGTGGTTTAGAAGAACAACGTGTTCATACAAACACAGGAAAAGCGACTTTAATTTATAATATGTTTAGATGAGGTTGGCTGGGACAGACTGGATGTGGATGGCGGAGGACAGGGTGTTGTGGAGCAGCCTAGGAGAGGCCTATGTCCAGCAGTGGATTGCGATAGGCTGAGTTAATTGATTATTGATTGAGGTACAGGGTGAAAAGTTTACTCATCCTCTATACAAAAGGGAGGACCCTCCGAACAGACGGGAGTCGCGTCTGGTGGACTACAGCCCGACGATTGATGTCGGGATGTTGTATATATGCTAGTCGCGCGGTAAACGCTGAATACGCGATGCAGGATTTTGCGTGGCGTCAGTGTGATGCGTAGTTCGCATGTGGCGATATAGATGCCACCACATAATTAAAATATTTAATGCAATTCATCAACCGAGCTTTGACGGGTCCGTACGACGACGCGACGCGACGGGGCCATACTTTAGTACGTCCATTGCACCCAATATTCAGCCATATACAGCAATTCCCCAACCCAACTGTCTGCCTTATCTCCTCATTATAGCAAAGCAGAATGGTGAAGAAGTGAGATAGGGCAATTTACTAGAAAACTTTCTGCACGCGTAGCATGACAACCATAGAAACGGGTTTTGTCGACGGAAGAATAGACAAAATTACAGATAAACAATCACAATCTGTAATTTTGTCTATTCTTCCGTCGACAAAACCTGTTTATATTGAGGTCATGCTTAGCGTGCTGGTTGTCTAGACATAGACATGTACAGTCGACCGCACGTTAGAGGTAACAAAACCGTATAATCTGACCTAGGAGTAGTGATAGCCTAGGTACCCTTGGTATGACCAAGCCAAGGCCAAGTCATAGGTCTCGAGTTCGAAGCCAAGACACGCACCTCTGACTTTTCGGATTAATGTGCGTACTGTATAATTATCACTTGCTTCAAAAACGGTGAAGGAAATCATCGTGAGGAAACCGGCGGCATGCCTGAAATATTTCTCGACGGCATGTGAAGCAAAGTCAGAGGATAATGGTCGGGATAAAAACTCTGACATCAGGTAACGCACTAAAAAGAAAAAAAATAAAGTAATAAAAACTAAAACCCAACTACGACTAAAAAGGTATAAACACGTGTTAGGGCATAAATCGAACAGATTACGTGTGACTCCGGATCTTTAATTTGTCTGTCTGCGGTGTCTTGTTTATACCTTTTTAGTCGTACTTGGGTTTTAGTTTTTATTACTTTAATTTTTTTTAAATTTTTTTGGCGTTATAATATATATATTTTTGAAATGTGCTCCTTAAGCCCTTTCATTTGATACCTTTTTTTTTTAGTTCCTGACTTTATGTCCTCTAGAAGGCGCCATTTTTAATCCAATGTGACGTCACATAGCCTATAACCAGCGGACGATCAAGACGCGTCCAACGATACCTCATTTGTCAAATTGTGATGAGTGGTTTAGAAGATATGAGGGAACAGATGAACATACAAACAAACATACATACATACCGGTCAAAATCATAACCCTCCTTTTTTCTTCGCCGTAGTCGGGTAAAAAGAAAGAAGAAGATACCGCTGACTTGCGGTCGACTGTACCTGTTCCGTACACAAAACTTCCAATATTTATAATTGGACTTTATTACTCAAGCAGTCAAACCTATTGGAAGAGCAATTAACTTTTTTTACGAAAAATAGCTCAGATGCATTCGGAATTTAAATTTTTGATCGTTGCCGTAGCATTCTTCTATAATCTATACATATTATAAACTAGCTTCCGCCCGCGGCTTCGCCCGCATGTTATGTCGATTGTCGAAAAGTAGCCTATGTCCTTTCTCAGGCTCTAGACTATCTGCGTACCAAATTTTATTGAAATCGGTTCAGTAGTATTAGCGTGAAAGCGCAACAGACAGTAAGACAGAGTTACATTCGCATTTATAATATTAGTAAGGATTAAAGTCGCTTTTCGTGTTTATCTGTATGTCCGCCTTGTTCTTTTAAACCACGCGAGTTTTTCAACATAATTCCGGAATATTAAAGTTACAGGTATAACTAAGAAATCTCGATGTTTTGTCAAGTCGTAAAAATCATGCGAAGCAGAAGAAAGTCGCTAGTATAGGTAATAAAATGAACCTAGGCTGGTTCAGACTGGTTAGTCTAGTTTGTTTTTAGCCGACAGAGAAAGTCATCAGGTAGTCACCGAAAAACAGAATTTATTCAATGATATCTAGATAATTACAGAGTAATGATAATGACACATAAAATATAGACTAGCACTGTAGTACGTGTAACGGGAATTGAATTAGTATAGTTTTGTACAACAGACCTTGAAATTGCTTTGACATTGAATACGTTTTCTTATCATTTCTTTCGTTTTTATTTCAATTGTAATAAATTAAGCTGACTTTTTTGCATACTAACATTTTAACCAAAACTTTAAAAAAATCTAACCTCTTTTTACCTTTTTTTCAGTTACACTTTTGGTCACTAAATGTGCATTTTTTTTTAAATCAGCTTATTACCGTCCCACTGCTGGGGAAAGGCCTCTCCAAGTACTTCGAGGAACTCTTTTCCCGCACCACCTCAAACCAGCCCTCACAGTATGCGTCCAGATCTTCGAGTCCTCCTCTTTCTGGGCCTCTCTAATATAATACTTATTTGAGTTCGTGCTGTAAGTTGTAATGTTAGGCCTATTAATGCACAAAACAATCAAAATATTATTATATAAAAACGCGAAACTAAAACGGTTTTTTTTAATAAACGTAGTCAGTTATGTACCTACTTATTTAATTATTAGTAGACCCAGACAGACACTAATTTGCATTTTAAAATGTTTCTATTTTCAAGGTTCTTAAACTCGCTATAGACGCAAAATATTCAGCCACTATCGCATAGCATTTATTTTTGCAATGCGTTTTTTTTTGCGAATATATAATATTTTTTTGGTTATAAAATTCAATGTCATTTTTTCGTGAGAAAATGATTCACAATGAAAATTAGCTTTGAATTTAGTATCCATAGCTTTGCGTCAATTTAATTTTAAAGTATTAAGCATAAACATCCTATAACGTTCCCACTGCTGGGACATGGGCTTCGTCTCTGGAAGCGGGCCGTAATCCACCATACGGGCTCCGTGGGGGTTGTAAAATATTATAATATATATTAAACAAGAATTATTAGAATTGGACAAGACAAGTTTGATTGATCATGACGTGACAAGAACAGTTAGTGTTATTTTTAACCGACTTCTTCAAAAAGGAGGAGGTTCTCAATTTGTCTGTATGTTTTTTTTTCGGAAGTCGGTGGCAAAAACGGAAATTGAAAAGTAAAGACACCGACTTCCGATATTAAAGTTATTTTTCACTTTTTTAGTGTTTTTTTTGGAAGTCGGTTGTTTTTTTTTTTGTAAAAAGTTTTTGTTCCATGTCTATATACTTATAGGTTTTCATTAGGTACATGAAAAAAATATCATCCAATTTCAGAACTAAGCAAGTTAGGTTTCCATCAATAAAAGCTCAATACCTGGCGTAATCGAAAAACAATTTTTTTCCGTTGAAAAATATAGTCCATTAAATGCAAGAACCTACGCATACGTATCAGTAATAAAAACTTTAAAAAAAAAACAGACTTCCAGAGGACTTGGAAGTCGTTTTTTTTTTGTAAAACGTTTTTATTTTTCACTTTTTAGTTGTTTGTGGTACCTACCCCACACAAATTTGAATACCACTAGCTGATGTAAATAAAAGTGAAGGAGTAAATGAAAACATCGTCTAGATAAACTAAGTGGGAAAAATACGTAATATTGAAGCTAACTTAAATATTACGCAAGCAAAGTTAATCAAATTTATATGGGACCACCTCGAAAGCATGACCTACCAAACAAAAAAAGAATCATCAAAATCGATTCATAATTGGCGGAGTAATCGCGTAACAAACATACAAAAAAAAAAAAAAACATACAGATGAATTGAGAACCTCCTCCTTTTTGAAGAAGTCGGTTAAAAATAAGGTACCGTTACACCACCTACTGCATTAAGTTTAAACAACGCCTAGATGCGTCATGCAACACAAGTAGGTAGACAAGCGTATGGATGACCAAGGTGGGTGTTTGGTCGATATAAATTTAATATCCGAACAGAATTTTGTTCGTAGCCGCTGGCTAGTGGTCAGTGAAGTCAGTATCTCGTGTAAACACAGCCGCGTTTAGTCGGAGCATTGGGCCACGACTAGACCGTACTCGTGAGTCGCATCGTAGGGCTATAGTCGGGCCACACCACGCGGGGATTTGAATTTGGAAGCCTTTTTTTCTCTGGACGAAATCAGCCGTTTTTGCGAAACAATTGGAACGTTTTTCGCAACGATTGTCAAAAATAGAATTTTTTATAAATGTGATAATGATCAGCGGTTTATTCACAATTTTAGAAGAATTAGTATTACAGTTGTTTTAAAATCATCTCACGCTAACAAAAATCTAGGACACCTTAAAAAATAGGCCTTGACCATTTTTAATAGCTATCATAAACATTTTTTTACTTAGACTCGTACGACCAAGTAGTACATGTATCTTTTAATCAGCGTGTAAACCTAGCCCGTCTAGATTTGGCCTAGCGTTGACCTCGCTTAGTGCGCTAGACAAACATATATTAATTTCGAATGCTATGGCGATGGCCGCAACCTGTGTCTGATGCACATTGGTGATTTAAATAAACCTGTTTTAATATATTATTCTACATTCCATAATGAAGTATTTTTCTAGTCTATAAGAATAATGAGACGCCTACACGAGGATTAACTTTCATGAGTATCTACCTATCTTTCTACCTAGAAATAGGTGAGACAGCGTTGGTATATCCATACTAATAATATTATAAATTGGAAAGTAACTCTGTCTGTCTGTTTTTATGTTACCTTTTCACGCCTAAACCACTGAACGTATATCGATAAAATTTGGCTAGGAGATAGATAGCACCGTGAGGAAGGTCATAGGCTACTTTTTATCGACGTACCACGCGGGCGAAACCGCGGGCGGAAGCTAGTAATTTCATATTGTAAGTGTATTGTAATTTTCCCATATCAGTCGTTACAGGTCGTCAGAAGCCCAAAAGTCTGACAACCAGTCTTACCAAGGGGTATTGTTTTTCGCAGTAATTGGATTGTGGAGCTCAGTAAGCAGTCGCTCCATGTAAAATACTGGTATTCAGCTGCATCCGGTTAAACTAGAAGCTGACCCCAACATAGTTGGGAAAATGCAAGGCAGATGTATTGATATTGTACCTAATTAAGCCGATTTGTAGTTATTTACTTTTAGTTTTGTCAATACTTAACACAATTTTAGCCAAAAAGTTGTAGATATTTAAAGTTTACAGCAAACTTTGAACTTTGAATCCATTGCTTCCGACAATGACAATAAAATCGCATAGTACAACACTACAGATCGCTGCTCGTATAAGTTTAGTGGCTCGCTATAAAGCATGAAGCGCGCGTGCACCGTTTTCAGTCAAAAACAACGCTATGGCCACGACTGCGAGTGTTGCCGCGGTTTGACCGACCGCTGCACCGTCTAGCCGAGAGCACAGCGAACACGTGGAGACGCACGCCGGGATCAGGAATAAGACAACCTATAGAGCTCCAACTCTTCTTATGCTCCGTTCCTATAAAAAAAAACGTATCGTTTTCAAACCAATGGTATAATTTTTTATTGCCAAACTGGGAATATAAATAGATTCGTAAGCTAATTTTACAATAGTCTTCATTTTTAACCGACTTCTTCAAAAAGGAGGAGGTTCTCTATTCGTCTGTATGTTTTTTTTTTTGTATGTTTGTTACCTGATTACTTCGCTAATTATGAATCGATTTTGATGATTATTTTTTTGTATGGTAGGTCATGCTTCCGAGGTGGTCCCATATAAATTTTATTAACTTTGCTTGCGTAGTTATTGAGTTAGCTTCAATATTACGTATTTTTCCCACTTAGTTTATCTAGACGATATCCTGTTTGACTCCTTCACTGTTATTTACATAGCAGGTAGTGGTATTCGGATTTGTGTGGGGTAGGTACCACAACTAAAAAGTGAAAAATAAAAACTTTTTATATTTACTATTAACAAAAAAAAAAAACAACCGACTTAACTTTAATTTCGGAAGTCGGTGGCAAAAAACGGAAATTGAAAAGCAAAGACACCGACTTTTTGTTGTTTTTAACCAATAACGGTCCGTAAATTATAGGAATCGGTCAATAGTGTATCGATGGCAAAAGTTCATAATAAAAAAAAAATATGTTAGGCGCAAAATTCAGCTACGCGAACTGGACACACAGGGCAAAGCAACACTGAATCTAGTTAGGCCTTCTGCTGTGCTCAATCAGTAGATGAGTAGTTGAATGTTGGCGGTTTAGTCAGCACTGGACAGGTCAAATTGCCAGCTATGGGTGCGCCAGATGAATTTACAAATTAGGGAGCTCTTTCCCGACTCTACACTCATGTGCCCGCAAAAGGTGTGCGATAATATTAGCTCGAAAGATAAGCCACTCATCAAGTGCGGCTGACTCTCCAGGATCTGCTGGACGTACGCCTATAGTGTTATCTCTGTGGAGGCTCTTTATTATTGCACCCACTGCACTATTTTAGTATGGTCTCTTTAAATGCAATTAACGGGACATTAGGAAAAATGTGTACAGAGCAGTGGTGGCCCAGTAGTAACGGCCACGACTTACGAGAAGTAGGTCGTTGGTTCGAACCCTGACAGGCGCTTTACTTTGTGTAAATTATTTCATCGCCACTGCTCTCAAAACGGTGAAGGAAAACATCGTGAGGAAACCGGCATGTCCTAGAACCGAAAATTCGAAGACATGTGACATCTACCAACCCGCACTGGGCCCGCGTGGTGGATTACGGCCCGCTCCCTCTCACAGAGAGGAGGCCTGTGTCCCAGCAGTGGGAACATTATAGGCTGATTATGTATGTATGTATGTAGGAAAAATGTAATGCGTCATTTTATTCTTTGAGGGTTTTACTTCCTTCGCCAAAGGCAATTTGTGAGAAGACTTAGTTACCACTTCTCGTTGTCCAGTTGATGGGTGGTCTTTTCACTAATTCGTCCTTTAGTTTAAGTTACTAACAATGGTGTTTTAGTTGCTTGTTACTAACAATTTATGGATCTCTTAGTTGTCCGAATTAAAATAATTTTATTTTTTTATTTACTAAATTAAATTTCAGCGACGGCTGCCACAAGTAACAACTGGAACATTTGGCTTACTATACGTTCAGCTTAAAAAAAACTAAACATAAATATCGATCAGTGTTGTAATCAGTGCATTATAATAGCCAAGAAGCGTTATAATTAAGCAGTTCAATGAAGCCGTTTATTTACTAGGCCCTACTTTGATGGGAACAGTTACGGCATGACAATGATAGAGCGCCAACAAAAATGCAGCCTCTTTAAGGTGATTTCACAGTTGTATCTGTTTCTGTGATTTTTTTTACTTCTAAACGTCATTTCATATTTCCACAGACGGCAAAGGACTTCATCATCATCATCATCATCATCATTTCAGCTGAAAGACGTCCACTGTTGGACAGAGGCCTCCCCCAAGCACCGCCACTTCGACCTGTTCTGTGCTTCTCGCATACAGCGGATTCCCGCGGTCTTCATCGGACGGTCACCGGCAAAGGACTTGCGTGCTCATAATCTTTACACCGCCACTTTTTATAATACATTCACGTTCGTTATGTTATCAACTATAAACGTATAAGCAACTCTTATGCAAGGTTTCCTTAAACGGTTTTACTATTGTTATGTGTGTTATGCTTCATTTCGCATCACTGGCTAAACGCGTATGTTATTGAAGAAATTTAAAAGTCTATAAACCTCTTAAAAAATAAAACTTGCTACCAGATTACGAAAAACAACGCATCGACAATAACTGTCTGGTTATGCAATATGTAGGTTAGTATGCAACAAACACGTGAGCAAAGAATAGAAACACATCTAATTCTAAGAAAACTTATAATGCTTCAAAAACAAAGTCAGCTTGTGCATGAATAGAATAGTGACAAACAGTATTTTTGCAACGCTTAAGGCTTGCAGTGCGCAGACAAATATTATTCATTAGCCTTCAGACGCTGTTGCATGCATCGTTAGAGCATTATTAAGCAAGGACAACTTGTAACGTTACGCATGAAAACGCTTATTAGCGACTGCATAGTTTTTTTGTTCTAGCATCGGTGGGGGCGTGGCGGGAAAAGTTGCACATTATTTACGACGGCCACGAAGGCGATGCGGCGATAAGGCGCGTCGCAGTCGCCGCGTCACGATCTCCACTATCTCCCGATGCCGATATTGGAACTATAATATTATTAAATACAACCCCAGTGCGCACTCAGCGTTTGCGTCGTAAAGACTATTGACCTAATACGGATCAGTCTAAATCGATTTTGGTCCGACGCTGCCTGGGGATGTTCCGCTTGTAATTATATTATTATTCAATGTGTGTTCAGATTCGCTGACAGTTGAATGCTTTCCATATAATTTGGAGTAGGTGTATGAAATGATCTAGGTGTTTCTAGGTGTTACGTCTAGACAAGTAAGTCATAGTGATGTCTAGACAGTGCACGTTACCTAATGATGTGGCTCTGTTATCAGGCGTGGATAGAGCGGCGTCTAGCCGACATGAATTTATATATCGGCGGGCTTGTTTAATATATTGTATCGAACGGGTATTTTTTAGACAAATCTAACATACATTTGTCTACTTTCATGTGCATTGTTTTAGCACAATGTGTGGTCTTTGTTTGTTTCGTCGTCATCTCTCATTTCGTAGGAGTAGCTAATTTATGATGTCTTTCAGGAAGACTGACATTTATATACATTATTGTCTGCTGATAATCAAAGTTGCATATAAGTAGATGCAACTTTCTGATTTAGAATTGATTGGTACCAGTATATATTTTGTGGTGTTCGAACCCAAGTAGGCGCTTTACTTTGTGTAAATAATTTCATCATCATTGCTCTCAAAACGGTGAAGGAAAACATCGTGAGGAAACCGGCATGTCCTAGAACCAAAAATTTGAAGACTCGTGACGTCTACCAACCCGCACTTGGCCCGCGGGGTGGATAAAAGCCCACTCCCACTCGAAGAGAAGAGGCCTGTGTCCCAGCAGTGGGAATATTATTGGCTGATTATGCTTTGGAACCAGTAAACTTATTTGTAATGTCATTTGATGCAGGTATTGAAGGTGTTTTATTAGATATCTACATAGTATCTACTAGTATGTACCTAAATAAAAGCTTGGAAAGTCCAAAATCAAATCAGACATAACATTCAGGCTGAAATTCAAAGGCAAAATATTTACTTATTTGTGTATATGGTGTATAAACTGAAAATTGTTCATAATGATGAGTACAATGACATCTTAAAAGATTTCGTGTATGAAAAGATTACTCCTTAGGTATATTAATATAAATTAAATTAAATATGAAATGAATAAAATAAATATTAAATTAAATAATAAGGATTAGGATAGTAAGGATTAATTACAATAATATTTTCATCTGTTATAATCATTAGGTGCTTCGTCATATAAAACCTATTAATTATATCATAACATTAATAACAGCAATACAATAATAAATCAATTAGACATTAAAAGAAAGTTACAGCCAGTCAGTTAAAGTCTACTTAGGATACTGATGACCTTTACAATCGTCTGATTTTTATAATAATTTAATATCCTATCTATGCACCTGCTGCACACTTCATAATAACTCGCTAGATAATAAAATAATAATAAATTGAGTACACAAAGGCATATGATTAATTAAAATGCGATTAGTAAATATAGGTAGATATTAATTGCAATAAATTCATCCACATTATCTACTTCATTTTATGTATTTATCGGCTTCTATAATAACCATTGACATAGATTCAGTTATGTAGTGAATGCAGACCGAAAAGTACGAGAGAGACAAAACTGATTGAAGCAATTCTGATTGGTCCATGTCACTGGCGGTCAGGAGTGTATCGGCGCCACCGCCGCACCGCCTCCGCGCCGCCGCCGCTCCGCCACTGCGCCGGCGTCGCGCCGCCGCCGCTCGCGCTCGTATGCCGCGCCGTCCCGCTTGATAGCCGGCTGCTTACAAAAGTGCACGCGCTTTATAATACTTTAATTAATAATATGATGGAACTGCTTTCCTAGGAAACCCTAAGCTTTACTAAGCAATCTGGTCGATCGATCAGATTAAGCTACGCTTTCCGCGGTTGGTCCGTGGATGGGCGACCATCCTTACATACCAAGACCTCTCCGTGCCTGGGAAAGCACGTTAACGTGCTCTCCGATGCACGAAAAGGTCTTAACAATGGTCACCCATCGATTGATCGACCGCGGTAAATGCAGCTGAACTTCACAAATCCATCAATTCACGCGGCTGTTATTTTTTTGAAGCCCTCAATTTGAACATTATCAAAGATTGCAATTAAAATAAGTAATATTATCAAACATATTAAATCAGATAACGAAGTGAATACAATCGAGTGTTTTTGTTAGAAAAACCGCAGCCAAGAGATTAGAGATGTGACCGATAATTGGTAACTGATAATTGGGTCGCACCGGCCTCCAATAATTGAGAACAGTCTATAAGCAATTGCCTAGTGAATGTCCGAAATTTTGCCTTATATTTCATTGGGGGATTCCGCATGGAAATTTCCAATGTGACGGTCTTGATTTTATCTACTTTATGATAAAAACGGTGTCGAATAGTTTATTTTTTACCTTTTTTCAAATTTGGTTGTGTTTTGTTTTTGATGGCCAACACGGCGGAAAATGCGTTTTGAAAACATTTGGTTCAAAATCAGACTAAGTTTCATGAAGATTTTTTAGATCATGCTTTATTGAGCTTTTTTTGACACTTCATACGGTATTCTTTTCAAATTCTGTCAAATGTTTTATTTTATTTTACAACCTGAAAATAACCTTGACAACAATCTTATAACAGTATTCTCCTCCTTTCGTATATAATTTTGTTTTAGTATAATTATTGATGCAAATATCCACTTAATTTGAATTTTGGTTTCTAATTGTATTTTATGTTTCCATAGGTTTTGTTAAGTTAATTACTTTGTTGTTTTGTGGTGAATGCTGTGTATACCTTATGACAGGCATACTACCAGCATTTTTATTGTTATTTTTCTGTTATTGTTATTGTTCTGTTTTAATTTTTTTTATGTACAGACCTACTGTTGTTGGTGTACCAAATAAATAAATAAAATAAACATAATTTGTGAAGAAAGCTAACGTCACATAATAAAAAATATTAATTTAAAAAAAAACGGATTTTAAAGTGATTCCATAACTTCCAGGAGAACCGCTGGTTTTTTGTTGCTACACGTGGAGTTATAATTTGGAGGCATATAGTAGGTTGATAATTTCGGGCTCGGGTAGACAGTCGTTGACCTAAGCTTTACTCGATCAGGGGAAATCCTAACCCAGCAGAGCGTAACTATCCATGCCAAATAAAAACTCGCTCTTAATGATAGAAAAAAGTCTGGTCAAGTGCGGGTTGGACTTGACCGCCGATGGTTCCTTACAAAAAGCAAACATTCGATAAAATGTTTTGAAAAATGCTTTCAAAGTCTAAAACAAGGTCAATTCTTGTGGCCGACACTTTAATTCTTGAACGGGGACTTTCCATCTGATAGACCGACAGACAGTTGATAGGTGGTACTATTCTAGTTCAGAATATTCCAATTACAACTAGTAAAAATAATTAAAAAACGCATCGAATCTGTATTCAAATATTCCAGTTGTTGTCTATTACAACGTGATCCTAGACAAATTATTCAACTTACGGATGGAAAGTTCGACCACAGACTGATGATAATGAAAGTTCTATTGGCGAAAGCGTAACGTATGCAGCGAGTATGCAGTCTACAGACGTATCTATCTTATTAATAATCATATGTATAGGTATATAGGGAAGACTGTTGACAGGTGGAGTCTGCGAGTGTTTTTTTTTTAATTTACCTATCACAGTTTTGTAAATTAAATGTTCAATAGATGGACTATGTGAAAGATGATATTATGGTTACTACCGAGATGGCGAACAGAAAAGTATGGAAGAAAAATACATTGGAGCCAACCACAAATAAATTGGGATAAGTGCAGGAGAATGATAATGATACTGATGCATAACATAATCAGCTTATAATGTTCCCACTGCTGGGACACCGGCCTCCTCTCTGTGAGAGGGAGTGGGCCGTAATCTACCACGCGGGCCCAGTGCGGGTTTGTGGATGTCACATGTCTTCAAATTTTTGGTTCTAGGACATGCCGGCCTCACGATGTTTTCCTTCACCGTTTTAAGAGCAGTGGCGATGAAATAATTTTACACAAACTAAAGCGCCTGTCAGGGTTCGAACCTACGACCTACGATACTGATGAGTTTTTGTGTATTCGTTTCCCACAATCCTATTTGTATTTTATTTTTAAAGCGTAGTTATGTATTATGTATGTATTATTAGCTATGTAGTATATGTATTATGAAGCTTATAATTGACTGTTGCAAAAAAAAGGAAATCAATTTGCTTGAATTCTTTTTACAGGATTTAGTGAGCGGAACCCTAAAATCTAAAATAAATAGGTAGCTTGTGGCTTCTTTGCTGAGGCTTAAGTTAGGTTACCGTATGGATGGGCAAGACATCTATACAAGTGCAGATTTAGATCGGTATAAACTATATGGGATCATATTAAATTATGTCACGCAAATGCTTCATGTTCCGGAAAAGGTTACGAGGCAAAAGTATACATACATACTGTAGCTAGGTACAGTTCGTTATGACGTCATTTCATTGCATTGTTGGGGGTGAAATCGACGTTCATTTGACTTGAATTAATGATCAACATTTGATGGCCATTCGTTATTTACATGAGGAAGCTTACGTTTTAGTTTTAGAATAACATTTAGTTTTCCATGTTCATTTATTTTAGTGTTATATTACTAAACAGCTGATTCTTTATCTTGCAAATCGCTGTATGACTGTTAGTAGTCGAATCATTAGTAACGATACTCCATTTGAAATAAGATTAGACGTATAGATAAGCCTTTTTTACATTCCGTTCAACCGATTTTGAATTCTATTGCGTTGATGGCATGACAAATGACAGCCGCAGTAGATAGTTGGTATTGTGTAACTTTTTTTGCTGTTAATGCTATCCTATAGAAGTCAAAATCGGTCGAACGGACTGTAAAAGGGTTTGTTTTAATGTCTAATCTTATTTCAAATGGGGTATGGATATTTACATGTGGAAGTTTACATAACTAGATATTTACATCTGGAGGAGCTCACCGAGACTTCTCCGTGCCTCGGAAAGCACGTTAAGCCGTTGGTCCCGGCTGTCATTTGTGGATCTCTGACAGTCGTTACAGGTCGTCAGAAGCTCGAAAGTCTGACAACTAGTTTTACCAAGGGGTATCGTATTATCCAGTTATTGTGGAGGTCAGATAGGCAGTCGTTCCATGTAAAATACTGGTAATCAGCTGCATCCGGTTAGACTGGAAGCCGACCCCAACATAGTTGGGAAAAGGCTAGGCAGATGATATATATACATGTGGAAGTTTGTAATTAGCACCCGTGCATGAGTGCCATTGTAGCCCAGTGGTAACGACCGCGACTTACGAGTTGTAGGTCGTGGGTTCGAACCCAAGTAGGCGCTTTACTTTGTGTTACACTGTTATAAAAACGATGAAGGAAAACATGCATCGTGAGGTAGCCGGCATGTCCTGAAACCAAAAATTCGAAGACCTGTGACATCTACCAATGCACTGACCCGCAGACCCACCACTGGGCCCACGTGGCGTATTTTACAGCCCACTTCCTCTCGAAGAGCGGAGGCCCTATGTGGAGGATGTCCCTATAGTGGAAGCAATATAGGCTGATTATGCTATGCATTATATTTAAGTTTCTTATTAGGTGTAAGGAAGGCGCTGGACACACAGAGGAGACGTGAGACGAGGACGGGACGAGGAGGCGGAAAATAGTATGCAGTTGGAATAGCGACACGCCTGCCTTTTGTCCTTTCTTTCCTGTCTACGTTCCGTCCACGTCTTACGTCTCTTCTGTGTGTTCTGCGCCTAAGAATTCTGTAAAAGAAAAAAATATTATAATCTAATTTTTATAACACTGCAACACAACTTTCACTGTATGGGTTAACAAAGATTGTTTTTATTTTTAATTTGCGCATATCGAAGTATAATAATAGAGAGAACCAATACAAGTAATACAAGTAAAGTAACAAAGCGCGCTCTATTCAGGCAACCGTTTCGTAACTCCACGTCATGGTCGTCGCGTCATTTTATTTTGACTCATGTAGTCATTACCAAATAATTGTTGATTTATTTTATGTATTAGAAGAACTGAAACTGAGAGTGATGGAAACACTGAAGTTATTTGAAAGCTAACCTGAAGGTTTTTTGTTACTTTCTTAGATAACGTAACGTATTTTGTTCAGAACTTTATTTTCTACACACCCAGACTCGCGACAATCTAAGAAGTCCGTTTTGACAGCTATAAAAATTCTTTGTGTAGCGATGAAAAAAAAAATAGTTTCTTATATATACTGATTCTTGAGACATATCGATTAAACATACTTAGAGAAATTGTAGTCGACGACTTATCTACATTGCTTAAAACTGATTCTCAAGGCATAACGTTTTATTACAAGTATGAGAACGAAACGTCAAATCGGACTTCTTATATTGTCGCGAGTGTAAATACATATTAATTTGTTCGTATGAAGCATAATCCTGAAATAGTGAAAAGGTAAAAACCCTCACCGTAACTCTAAAGAAACTTACCCAAAGTTCGTTAACCCTTTATCCCAAATGACCTATACCTACTGATATATATCACTGAACTTACTCACAAACTTAATTAGGTACTCAATAACAGAGAAAAAATTAAGTGAAGTGGAATTTCCAAAACGATTTTTTCTGAACATACGATTGAATTGCAAAAAATGTTTTAGTTCATATCTGATTGTGTCGACACACGTACCTATATGTTTTAATAAAAACTGAACGACGATAAATAAAGTGTTGAGATGGGATATTATGTTTTTTTTTTTATTGAAAAAGAGTCGAAGTTGTCTTTTTTTTCCTTCTTTTTCTTCAAGGCGAAAACGCACAATAATTAGAACATACTGGGTTTAGCATAAATACTTGATGGCTGGACAAATACTGAATACCAGTATTTTACATGGAGCGACTGCCTTAAATTAATTTTAGTCCCCATCACTAGTAGTAGTCGTCTGTCTGAACGCGATAAACTCAAAAACTACCGTTTACAACATACGGTCTTCACCAATGGAGGGAGTGATTCATGAGGAAAGTTTAGGTTTATAATTCATTAGGGTTTTGTGTAAATTGGCTGAAATATGAAGTTGTAAAATACTCCAAGTTGGATAATCAGTTACATTTTAATCTAACTCACATGCTCTACGCAATAGGCTAATACGACAGAAAAAGATATCTAGGAATAATATATAATATATTATTATTATTGCAAGCATCACCTTTGTACGTTTTTTTTTTTCTGTTCTTTTCTTCTTCTCTGTTTATTATGTGTGTACATAAATGGTTAAATAAATAAATATATTCCTAGATATTATGCTCTGCTACCCGTGCGAAGCAGGGGCGGGTTGCTAGTTCGATATAAATTATGTCATCCGTAATTTGCACATCTAATCAACGTTAACTTTTTAATCCTAACCGTGAATATTTCATGTTCCGAAGATTTCGTCTAGCTGTCGGTATTGTCGACCGATTTAACAGCAGCACCATCACTAATCACGTTGGTAATTATACAAGAAGTAGATGCTGGAATAATGATATTACCAGCCTATTATTATCGCACTGCAGGGCAAAAGTCCCTTCTCATTCAGAGAAGGCACGAGCCCCAACCGATCTTGAGTCTTGATCTAAAGTTAAACTTAAACTTAAGACTCTAAGTTAAACTTAAGACTCTTGTATCTTTACCAATAATGAAGCACAGACCTCATAGTTTTCCATAGTAGACCCTCCCATATGAAAGAAGCTATCCCAGGTAAAATTTGCTTATGAATCTATTTATACGTCCTGTTTGGCAATAAAAAACGCTACCATTGGTAAGCAAAATGACTCTTTTTTGTTTACCGAGCATAAACAACGTACGTTGGTAAAATTAATAACAATAACGTATCATATTTAAATACAGAACTTGGTTGTTTTCTGTTTTCGAATACTCAACTTAAGTCCAGCACCCTAATTGTGTAATACACGACCAATTAGAATTGAATTGGGTCGAAAGCGAAACAATGTCTAATCCATTGCTTCATAAGTTCGTAAGTTACGTTGTTGAGCAGTTTTTTTTTCGAATTTATGAAGCAATGGATTAGACATTTGTTTCGAACCGATTCCAATTCTGATTGATCGTGCATTACGTAATTAGGGTGCTGGTTGCCTCACGATATTTTCCTTCACCGTTGTCAGTTATGTCCAAGATAAACTCAGAAAGTATTATATATGAATTGAAAAAAGTCAGATTGGTACTCGTCCGGATTTGAACCCGGGCAAGTACCCATGTGAATGAATTGTACATGAGAGTCGGAGGAGCTCGTGGCTAAGTAATAACAGCCGCTTGGGTCGATCCATCAGGTTAAGCTACGCTTGCCGGGGTTGGTCCGTGGATGGGTGACCATTTACACATATCGAGACTCCTCCGTGCCTCGGAAATGGTCCCGGCTGTCATTTGTGGATCTTTGACAGTCGTTACGAGTCGTCAGAAGCCCGAAAGTCTGACAACCAGTCTAACCAAGGGGTATCGTATTACCCAGTTACTGGGTTGTGGAGGTCAGATAGGCAGTCGCTCCATGTAAAATACTGGTATTCAGCTGCATTCGGTTAGACTGGAAGCCGACCCCAACATAGTAGGGAAAAGGCTAGGCAGTTTGAGTCGGGGACTTACCCACAGGTGTTGAATTAAAAAATTGAAATGTTACTCATTATTTTCTCGAGCAGGTAGATTTGTCAACCCTGTTTTGCTTTTCCCATTTGCAATAAACATTGTTCAAAACCCGGCTGAAGTTAAGTAATAAAACCTAGATTATAAGTCGTTAGATACATTTTTCTGATTAACCTTTCCTTTCTAATTACTCAGTGTTGATGGTCGGTAGACATTTTAATCGCGAATGAAATTAGACCAGACATTTAGTTATTACATTTTGGCTATAAAAAGTAGCAGCCGCAGGGTTTCAGTTGTCGGCATTAGGGTTACCGAGCGTGAAGTCTTGGGTTCACAGGTTTGGCGAGGTTTTACTGTTACGAGAGAAAGAGAAAATTGAGAAAAAAAAAATGAGCCTTCTGTTAAAAAAATATTTACGCAACATTGAAAAAAAGCGTAGTCCAGTTATCCCCACGTGTCGGTGATGGCACTTGGACCTTGAGCTGGCCTATACTCCATTTGAAATAAGATTAGACGTATAGATAAGCCTTTTTTACATTCCGTTCAACCGATTTTGAATTCTATTGCGTTGGTGGCATGACAAATGGCAACCGCAGTAGATAGTTGGTATTGTGTAACTTTTTTTGTTTTTAATGCTATCATAAGGATAGCATTAAAAGCAAAAAAAGTTAAAGCCTACGGTATAGAAGTCAAAATCGGTTGAACGGACTGTAAAAGGGTTTGTTTTAATGTCTAATTTTATTTCAAATGGGGTATAGCGTAGTACAGTTTCAATAGAAAACCCAGAATAGGAAACCCAGGTTCGCCTGCGTATTTTTATCGCGACGATTGTTTTCGTGCAAGTCTCGGTATTGAGCCGAGAGTTGAGAATCCAAGAGAGCGCATCCCAGCACGTCAAGAAAACACACTGTTGGATTTTCAACGTTAATGCTTTGCTTAGCGTAGACGATTAGACCAGCTTGTACTAGTTTTGTTACCACTGACGTGCCGCCTACTGTATCTAGAGATAAAGATCATGTAACAAATATACAATCAGCAGACCACAAATAATAATTTTTCCGTACATTTTCCGTGTTATGGTAACACCTAAAAAATAAAAATCATCTACAATGTTCCGTGTTATGATAACACCCTGATAAAGTCCAACCCTCATATTCAGCACTATGGAAAATAACCTACAAGCTACGATCCATAATATGTCCTTAATATTGTTGACCTAAATTAAGGAAGTACTCTTACTGTCTTCTCTTTTGGGATCCAAATTACAACAAGTGACAATTTTATAGGCATCAATGACATTATAAAAACAAAAAAAAATAGACGCTAAAGACAGTTTCGCATAAAAAGTAGATCAAACCCAATTCAGAATTCAAATCTAGTCGCTACCGTTCAAACATTTTAGAGTCACGAAGTTCTTTTCTTGGTACTTATAGTCTGTTCCGAAAGTATCTGATGAAGTGTAAACATACAGGTTGTTCAGGCTAAATTCTTACGCAATCACCCACTAAAGGGAACTAGAGATTCATCTGTCTATAGAAGGTTTTAACTTTATCTCACTACTTTTTCCAACACTTATTGTTTAATTATTTTAATTAAAAATAATAAGATTTTTTGTCGATGATTTTTTAATTATCTATAAATTAACCTCAATTTTCATATGAAAATCATCTTTAAGGAGATATAAAATTAGAATTTCAAGTTAAACTACTCAGATAATCAAATCACAGCACTCAATATTGGTAAGTAAGGTAAGTTTTCTGATTAATTTGTTTACATTCTCATCACTTAGTATTGGATCAGACTATATATTTCCTTACACATGCCGATGTCCTACATTGTTTTCTATTACTTTATTTTTTGTGACGCGTCGACCGGTAGCTAGTTTCTTATCTGTTTTTTTCTTGTTTTTTTTCCATTTCAACCGCCAAAAAGCTCAATTGTAAAAGTAGCGGCAGTCGTTTGAGGAAAATGTTTAAAATACTAAGTACTACTATTTTGCAAGCGCCTACTGTAATTGATTCTGTAAGTGGTCTTCTTTTATCGTTTAATGACATGTTAGCTGCATACATTGTAGTTTTTACAAAGGATTTTTTCGGTAGATTTCGATTGAATTTGATTGAGGTATCATAATGTTATAAATTAACAATTGTATTCATTTGCCATGCACTATTAACTTAGTTTATATAAACTAAGTAGGCTTAAGGTTACCTATAGCTTAATTATGATTTTTTTGCCTAAATATGAAAGAAAAAATACGAAAAAGAAATGAAACACAAATCATTTTTTTTTTAAAGTTACTCTTTTTAAACTTGTTTTTTTTTTTTCTAAGTACTACGTCACGTAAAAATTGTATCAAAGGATCTCCATAGGTGGCGCTGAGGTCGGTGTCCGTTGATAGTTTGCATAAACGCGGGACAAGAACATTTCCCGAAGTTTGTTTTTCGAAGCGGTAGTGTAAGAGTGATAGATTTACGGGGGGTAAACCCTCCCGGTTTACAAGGGTCCCTGCGGACTTTTTTATTGGTCGTCCATTTTTATTCCAGAATCGTGAATATTCTTTTCAAGTATTTTTTTAGCTATTAGAAGTTTTATGAAATTCAGAAACAGATTTTATTTTATTAGTTAGCTGTTATTTATATTACATTGTGGGTAGCTCATTCATTCTAGACCTTTTCATAATGTCTTGACCATTTCAATTACAAACGACTCAGTGATATCTAATTAAAATTAAGGAACACTTAAAATTCGGCTAGTTAGCAATTAAATTCAGACTACAATAGGTAAAGGTTAATAGGGCATTCAGGTCTATAACTTGTGGGTACGCATAATAACCACGGATAACCAAGGTGACGCATCTATTCTAGGTAACTAACTAAATAAAAGTATCGTCAAAATCGATAGTCGTAACATGAAAGGTAATTAGAAACAACGCTGTTACAAGTTTCAATGTTGGCAGTGCAGCCAAAACGGGCCGAGCAGTTTTACTTTTAAATATTTTTTACCTTTCCATACTTCAGTTTTTTTTTTGGCTATGCAAAACTAACATTCAGATAGAGTAGTCTCATTACCCTAGTTTCAAATAAAATGTTCGACAGTTTGAGAAGTAAAAGATAGCAAAAAATCTACGAAAAAGAAAGTGATGATGTCAGCATCAGTGAGGAATTTGTTTGAAATTTTAAATATTATGTTAAAATTAGATTTGATTTTGCAACGAGATAGAATATTAAACATTTCTGCCAAAAAAATCACGAAAAACCCTGACTGTAAACAATAGAATAATGAAATCAAATTTATGGACAAAAGATTTTAGGTAAGCAAGATTTGAATTTAAATTAGTTACATAGGTTTAATTTTATTGAAAGCTTGTTTAGTTATCTAGGCTGTGGTCGGTCATTTGTCTGCGCCCGACAGGCAGCGAGCGTTGCTTCGCATGAAATTCGTCTGGTGTCTCTTACGTAACGCCAGCCGCGCGGCCGATTGATCAACCCTAAATTAGTGGATACGGGGAGAGCGCGGCGCGCGGAGGGTTACGGCAAACTAGGTTGGCCGCGGAAGCACACTAACCCCTAGAAAACTAGGGGTGCGAAACTCCTCCCCCTTTTCTGGTCACGGGAGCACAGCGATTGGTCCGTCCGCCTCAACCGCTCGCCCCTCACCCAGATTACAATCGGTGGGGTGCGCTCATAGAAATAGTGCTATGTGCTTATCTATGTACACCTATATACCGCATGAGTACATAATATATGGGGCCCCCAATTCGTGACATTGAAACAACCCCGCACTGTCACTCCTATCGCCTTATTTGTTGGTTTAAGTCCACGCAAATATTACACAATTATATTAACCCTAGAAACTAGTCTCAAGGATATTTTTTTATTGCTTAACCGGTAGTCAAGTGGCAATGTAGCAAAGTAGGCAGTTCCATTGACGTCTGTTGCATTAATTAATTATTTTCGATAATTCATTTTGTTAGTAATTAAACAATATACTAGAACTAAACAATATACTAAAGGTCTATCAGCGTCGACTACACAATATGCAGGTCTGACCTATTTTCAAGGCGTTCAGTACAATGCCCAAAAAAATAAATTAAAACATTTGCAACTAATTTTTACGACTGAAATCTAGTACCTATCGTTATTATTTGCTCTATCCAACTTTTATTTATTTTTATTACAAGCGAGGTCGTATTATAGGTACTCACTTTTGTTTCACTTAAAATAATGATTAATTTTAAGTGCTCATCACCTTGGCAATTTTCTATTTTACTTTCTTCAGTCAGTTTATTATAATACTAGCTGTGCCCCGCAGTTTCACCCGCGTAGATGTCCATCCAAAACGTATCCTATGTCCTATTCTATAAAAATATTTTTTCAATTCCAACCAGTAGTTCACGTTCAAACAAACTAACAAACTCTTCAGCTTTATAATATTATAGTATAGATTTCAGAATCATATGCTAATGACATGTCTCGTGAATTTAAGTAATATATGGTTCTCTATAAGGGACAGTCCATTACAGAGAACCATAATATGGTTCTGGTCATGATACGTATGGTATGGTTCTGGTGATGATGGACTAAAATATGTCAAAGGGTTCACAACCAACTCCAATCCATCGCCAATCTGTTTTCCAAGGATAGTGATTATGACTTCTCTTCTTCCATTAATTTTTAGGTCATGTTCAGCAGTAAAAAAAAATACATCTGTTTCATACATATTCATCGGGTAAATATTTAATTTTTGTATGAAATTGCTGATATTGTTTTCGATATTTCAGAGTTGGTCTCATAGTGAAAGTTTCTCATAATCATTAGTACTTTCATGCCGTGAAAGGTTAACAGTGAATAAAAAATCACTGTGTATATTATGTTTGTTTTTTCAGCCTATTGTTGTCCCACTGCAGGGCAAAAGGCTCTTCTCATACACAGAAGATATGAGCATTAATCACCACCCTCGCTCAAAGCGGATGGGCGATTTCAACTTATGTATATGGATTATAGGTCCCGGTTTTCTCACGATGTTTTCCATCAACAATGTCTGTGATGTCTAGGATAAACTTAAGTAGTTACTGTATATTATGATTATGAAAATTAAATTAATAAATTATTTTAATTAATTTTTTAAATTTTTTTTTTATTGTTAGTCAATTTTTTTTATAGTTGAACTGATAAGTATTTCCACGTATTTTAATCTCTTCCCTCTCTATTTCAAACCGTATCCATTGTCTGTAGCTTATTCTTCTCTGTATTTTTTTTTGTTTATTTTACTTAATACTTAGCTTAGCTAGGAGCTCGTGGCTAAGTAATAACAGCCTCTCGGGTCGATCCATCAGGTTAAGCTACGCTTGCCGGGGTTGGTCCGTGGATGGGTGACCATTTTCACATATCGAGACTCCTCCGTGCCTCGGAAAACACGTTAAGCCGTTGGTCCCGTCTGTCATTTGTGGATCTTTGACAGTCGTTAGGAGTCGTCAGAAGCCCGAAAGTCTGACAACCAGTCTAACCAAGGGGTATCGTATTACCCAGTTACTGGGTTGTGGAGGTCAGATAGGCAGTCGCTTCAAGTAAAATACTGGTATTCAGCTGCATCCGGTTAGACTGGAAGCCGACCCCAACATAGTTGGGAAAAGGCTAGGCAGATTGATTTTTTACTTAATACTTAAGTTATTCTACTCTGTAACAACAAGTAGAGCACTAGGGCAATACAGACGCAACATTCACAACTATAATTTGTTGGCGGTTTATTAAACAGTAAGTTAGAGTCTGGCGAAGTTTATCTACAAGGATGAAGGAAAAGCTTGACTGGGCTTTGGAAAGGGGATAAGTTGTTTTTATTTTGTAAATTTTTTTTTTACGTTAATTAGATATGCTACGTCGTCGTGTTGATAAGATATTTTTCTATCTTTCGCTTTTCATTATTAGGCTAAGTTATATTAGATAACGTAACATACCGCCCGAATTCCCCGAAGAGTTAGACAGAGGTGTACCTAATAGTACAATTACATTTCGCCAGTTATGTTTAAGTTCCATGTAATAGGGGGTAAGCCTATTGCTATAAACCGGACTCCGGGCTGCTACTGAGAAATTCCAGATGGAAACAACCCCATAACACTTCCCGACTCGGGAATCGTAGCCAGGACCTCATGCTCAGCAGTAACGCTTGCGACCAGTAGATCAACGAGCCAGTCTTTTTAATATATTGTGTATTTTCCATTTCAGGATGAAAGACGTAGTAAAAATACCCAAGGAAAAAAACTGATACACAACTTTAAAAAAAATGGGGTTTAATTTTTTTTTTTGTTTATTTATGAAAATGAGGTCCAGAAAAAACAGCTTAGTCATCAATGTTTGGATAATCAGTGAGTTTATTTATTAGTCACATTGTTCTCTGGTTACAAAGGTTAAAAATTGTTTGATCAATACTGGTTTTGAATAACCAGAAGCTTCTTCATATTCCAAAAATTTCTACAGTAGAGTTCTATTCAGGTTGTTCAAAGAATGACAAAAAACACCACAAAAAACGATCATTGTTGATCTAGAAAATTATTCTTAGAAAATCGTACCCATTTCTTGGAAAGTAATCGTTTTATTCGTACTACCAGTTACTCTTTACGGGTTTATTTTGATTGATCGCATTATTCTGTTACCGTTAGCGAAGTTTCTGATCCGGCGAACTTCCCCGAATCATCCGAACTTCCCCGAATCTCCACATCAGTTGATGTTGTGGGTTTCCTAAGAATTTTGCATGTTTCAAGCAGTTTATTGGCTGATGTTACTTGTTATAAACTGTTCTGAGATACCTGTGGTGTTAGAAATTCGATTAAACCCAAGAGGGAAGTTGCTGAAAATATCAAGATTACAGCAATTAATATCTACAGTCATAGTAAAAGCATATCTGGGTTAAGTAATTTCGTTCTTGTATATTTATCTCAACAAAAAGAGTTAAATAGCAAGAAAACGTACAGCAATGATTTATTGGATATTAGGTAGGTACCAACTTTTTTTTTCTTGAAAGGTCATTTACAAATATTATGATACAAGAAGCAAAGCTAATCATTGCACAATTCGGCAGGCGGTGAAGATTTATTTCTAAGTTGAACCACGATATTGTATTATTCAAGCGTGGAGTCTACATGTATTTATGAAAAGGCTACGGATGTAATGAAATTTAAGAAAAAAATCTTTTCATTAACTAAAAAGGATTTTTCCATGGCCACCTTCTGGGTCCATCATCAGACCTTTAACACCACCTAGTGTCAAAGCACTTGTTAATACATAGCCAATGAGTCCTTGATTGAGGAGTTCCTATGGTATCATTTTTTTCAAAATGTCTCGGTTGTTATATAAGTATGCCAAGTTTCAGCTCAATCGGATGCCAGGAAGTACTTGAAAAATGGATGACAATTGGAGTAACCGGAAACACATACGAACAGAGAAATAAACAAAAAAATATAAGCTAATATAAAGCTTGTAAAAATGGAGACTCAGGGATTGGAGAATAATATACCAAAGTTACAGTAGGTTCACATTTCAAGTTAGGGTGAGGCCGGAAGTGTGATTCGGTATAAGTATTATTGAGTCGCGCAAAAACGAGTCTGGGAGTTACGTTCTCGACGACTCATTTTGCATCGGTTGTGCTGCACATCGTAATATTTTATGAAATCGATTGCAATGTTATTTCGTCGAATTATTGTATACACTTTCTCCTGCATACTGTCTCTAATATTATTACTTAGTATTATACATTATAATAAGTGCAAAAAAGTGCTAATATATTTTCTACTCTGTATTTGAAAGAGCTTTGGAAAAAAATACTGTCCTACACTTTGTTACTGAGCTAATGTAAAAACTCGCATGTTATTAAAAAAGTAATCATTTCTAAAGCTACGTGTCGTTCTATCTTCATTGGAAAAAAATAACAAAAAATGCAGCTTCTTTTGAATTTCGATACGGTTTCAGACTGAATATGGATGGGTGAACAAAAATTACTGCTCAGGCCGCCATTTTGGGTTGTGGGGGTTATGTTTGATAATGGTATTCTAGTAACTTCTTTGTCGAGTCCAAGAGATTCGTGTGCTCAGTTGCTTCCAACATTGTCGTTCAGCAGCCGCGAGCGAGCCAACTCCGCCTGAATGAAACTCGCGTCGAAAGACTTTCGTTTTCCATACGAGCGGCTCACATGTTCGCAGCTTTGCATTTTGTTTCCCGCTTTTTCACTTGTGACGTCACGCGATTCATGAGCGCGCTTTTAGAACAAAATCTGCGATGCTGCGTTACGCAATTATTGGGAGCCATTATGAAGTCCGATTATCGATTTCTGCATTTGCATTATGCATTTTTGTATGACGCAAATGAAAATATATTTGTGAGATGGTGAAAGTTTTGAAAGTAGGTAAAAGATTTGTGCGAATATTGAAAAGCGCTTGAGTCGAGTATTAATCACTCAAGAAATGACCTTATGATGCTGAAGTTGGCATATCCATATAATCCATATATAGCAAATCTACCTATCAACACAGAAACAATAAATCCAACGTTGGACTGAATTAAATTGTAAGTGCACGCATTAAGAGATAGCGAGCCACAACAATGGCAAGGTGAGCCGTAGTCACTGATAGGGAGACATGTGCAGTCTCGCATCGTCCGTATGAAATACTTCGATGACATTCTGTGTGTATTCTATATGCGGTTCGCCTCGGATCAGAGGGCTATGAAAGTGACATTCTATCAGCGATAACGATGATGGAATTGTCAAAAATGTATGAGATTGACTTAGGCTACTGAAAAGCTTATGTCAATCCTGTTGAAACACGTTGTAGAATGAATGAATGTGTCGTAGAAATACAAAACGATTTGAAAGCGATTGTCACTTCTTGAGGCCTAACTATGATGTGTCTTTTAGATTTTTAACTTACTAAAACACCATGGTGGCGCAACCATGGTTGCGCTGTCAATAATGTGTGGTTGGTTGAGCAACCAAGCGGAACCCAGGTGAGGTATCCTCCATAGAGCTATTTAGGTACATTTTTTTGGCACCGCTACTGGTTGTGTTGCCACTGGGTGTCCTAGTGAGATAGGGCCCTTAGTTTTGTCTGATTAAAATTGTTTTGACAATAATGTAATTATTGAACAATAAAATTGGCTTTTATGGTTGTTCTATTAAAGATAATGGAATTGCATGTTGTTATTAAGGTACAAAAGAAGAGACCCAAGTGCCACAGATAATGTCGTCACCACTAATAGTTATAACTTGATAAGCTTATGTATTTTTAACGATTTATTACAATTTATCACAATCATTAAATCATCCAAAGTGGACACACTAAGGTCACTAACAATATAACAGGCATAAGCAAATAATAAGGCGAGGAGCTCATGACTAACTAATAACAGCCGCACGGGTCGATCCATCAGGAAAAGCTACGCTTGCCAGGGTTGGTGCGTGGATGGGTGACCATCTTTACATGCCGTGACTCCTCCGTGCCTCGGAAAGCACGTTAAGCCGTTAGACCTGGCTGTCATTTGTGGATCTGTGGCAGTCGTTACGGGTCGTCAGAAGCCCGAAAGTCTGACTACCAGTCTTGCCAAGGAGTATCTTATTACCCAGTTACTAGGTTGTGGAGGTCAGATAGGCAGTCGCTCCATGTAAAATACTGGTATTCAGCTGCATCCGGTTAGACTGGAAGCCGACCCCAACATGGTTGGGAAAAGGCTAGGCAGATGATGAAGCAAATAATAAGGCTCTATTGGCGCAATATCTAAGTGATTGGCTGCACTTATTGGCGTGGATTCGACTCCCGCACTAAACAAATGTTTATGTGGCTTACAAATTATTGATATGGACTGACCACCGGAACTAACTCATAATCATTAAACTGGGACGCTTGCTTAACTGTTAACTATTGCCGACGCTTTGATATGGACATGATGTTGTATGAGAGAATTCTGATTGTTATCTTTTCTAGGATATCTACCTAAAATACCGTTAAAAAACTTCACTAAATAAACACATGTGAATGTTTGTAAAAATGTTTCTTACTCATTTATAAACAGGTTTGAGCGAAAATTTGCTGACTCATATCTTGGGCTAACTCATCGGAACGTAACCCTAGGATACGACTGCGCGTGCAACTACCAGTTCAATAATGTAGTTATATACAATTTTCAACTTTTTTCTTACTTCTTAAAACATCGAAATATAGAACATAGTTTGACAGAACATCTCTAAGTCCAGTTAGATCTAGATCTCCACGAGATATCCAAAAATATAGAACATAGTTTGACAGAAAATCTCTAAGTCCAGTTAGATCTAGATCTCCACGAGATATCCAAAAATATAGAACATAGTTTGACAGAACATCTCTAAGTCCAGTTAGATCTATATCTCCACGAGATATCCAAAAATATAGAACATAGTTTGACAGAACATCTCTAAGTCCAGTTAGATCTAGATCTCCACGAGATATCCAAAAATATAGAACATAGTTTGACAGAACATCTCTAAGTCCAGTTAGATCTAGATCTCCACGAGATATCCAAAAATATAGAACATAGTTTGACAGAACATCTCTAAGTCCAGTTAGATCTATATCTCCACGAGATATCCAAAAATATAGAACATAGTTTGACAGAACATCTCTAAGTCCAGTTAGATCTAGATCTCCACGAGATATCCAAAGTTAGTCACAGTAATATTGTTATGTCGTCTGACTAGACCGAGTCTGCAAAGTTGCATATCAGTACACAATAGGAAGTAGGTCACAATATTGAGATGCTGCGTTTTCTTACAGACGAGGCCAAGTTAATATATTTTTATTTTAAAGATGGACAAATCGAGTGCGCGATCGTATTTACCATCTGCAAAAATTACGAATTTCTATAAAATGAAATGAAATGAAATTGTTTATTCTGTAAATAGGATATTGGAATCACTTTTACACGTCATATTAAAAAATATTAAAAATAAGCTAGATGAGGTCGGCGTTTCCTATCTGACTACTCTGAGAAGAAAGGCCGAAACAAACTCAGAGGTCACAGTCTCTTTTAAAGTCCAGACATAATCTTGGTCAAGCCATATGAGTACCATGTAAATTCGAGTCTGAAATGGTCTTTTGAGGAAAGAACCACACAGATTTGAGTGGACCTGTCCAGTCAGTGCAAGCATTTGTCAGTAATGGCGGAGCTCAACTCAGAACTTAAGGAGCTCAGCGACTCGACGAACAATACCAAAGAAAGGACATTTGGGTAGGCCGCATAAAATTCTCAAATTGCCAGACCATTGATAAAGTTAACTGAGAACGCAAAAAAAAATTTAAAAAAATTCACATAGTCCTCACATTCACAATAATAAAATACTTTACAAAGTAATCATGTCATTTTGTATAGAATATTCAATAATGTCAATTTGTAAATAAAACTGGTTGATATACTTTGATGATTTTCCATATTATTCAAAATGTTACAATGCTTAGCAGAGCGAGCAGCTCAATCCCATGCTTTTTTGTCTTCTAAATAATCTGAAATTTTATAGTACCCTTTTCTACAAAGTTTGGTTTTAATGCAGCTTTTAAATCGTTTAATGGGTAAGTTTCGAATGTCAATGGGAAGTTTGTTATAAAAGCGTATACATTGACCCATGAACGAGTTGCCTACTCTGTGGAGACGAGTGCGATGTACAGCAAGATTGTGTTTATTCCTGGTATTTAAACTATGAATATCGGACATTTTCTTAAAATTAGATATATTTTTGTGTACATACAATAGGTTTTCAAATATATATTGTGAGGCTACAGTCAGAATATCTATTTCTCTGAATTTTTCTCGAAGGGAATCCCTAAAACGTTCATCCCCTATATACAAACGTTCATCCCCTATATAACCTCTTTAGGGGATGAATTAAAAAAAAACATTTCTGATTCCTCGCCTTCGGATGAGGAACTCTAGTATAAAATTTAAAGAAAGAAAGAAAAATTGTTTGTTTCATGTTTCTTTATCAGCGGTTTAGGCCTTCAGGCTGTAAGTGTATGAATTTAAGTTTTTTTTTTGAGTAGATGTTGGTTCTAGTTTTCATTCGTAGATGTATGACTTTCGTTGCGGATTAGTCGAAACCCGACGAAGTCTGACAACCAGTCTTACAAAGGGGTGTCGTGTTACCCAGTTACTGGGTTAAGGTAGTCAGATGGGCAGTCGCTCCAAGTAAAATACTAGTATTCAGTTGCATCCGGTTAGAAGACTCCATCATAATTGGCAGACGTGGAAGTTTGTGGAAAATGAGATGAAGAAAAAAAAATTGAGTTCCATTGAACACTTGACACCCATACCATGGCAGACCTATTAACGGGATCGGCTTCTTTCGAAAGTCCTGGTTAACAGCAAAATTTAGTGAGAAAATTAGAGAGAAACCTCTGCCTTTTAGTGGGACAATACAGACTATATAGACAGATAAGTAGTATAAAGGCAGATTGGTTTGCTGAAAATATTCAGATTGCAGTTAGTGGGATGCCAGTCACGAAATTGTAGGTCTCCTCTAGGTCAAGGTAGCCAAGAATATAATATTTTTTTTATTAATATGATAAAGCAAAAAATACGTGTCTAATATTTTATATTATCTTAATAACGGAATAAGTAAATAGTTTTTATTTTTTACTTATTCATCATCCCTATTGTTCTATTTTTTAACCGACTTCTTCAAAAAGGAGGAGGTTCTCAATTCGTCTGTATGTTTTTTTTTTTTTGTATGTTTGTTACTCGATTACTCCGCCAATAAATTGTGAATCGATTTTGATGATTCTTTTTTTGTTTGGTATGTCATGCTTCCGAGGTGGTCCCATATAAATTTTATTAACTTTGCATGCGTAGTTTTTGAGTTAGCTTCAATATTACGTATTTTTCCCACTTAGTTTATCTAGACGATTTCCTTATTTACTCTTTCACTGTTATTTACATACTATTCAGATTTGTGTGGGGTAGGTACCACAACTAAAAAGTGAATAATAAAAACTTTCTAATAATAAAAAAGAGAAAAATAACTTTAATTTCCGAAATTAAAGTTATTTTTCTCTTTTTTATTATTTATGACTTTCGAAAGAAGCCGATCCCGTTAATAGGTCTGCCATGGTATGGGTGTCAAGTGTTCAATGGAACTCAATTTTTTTTTCTTCATCTCATTTTCCACAAACTTCCACGTCTGCCAATTATGATGGAGTCTTCTAACCGGATGCAACTGAATACTAGTATTTTACTTGGAGCGACTGCCCATCTGACTACCTTAACCCAGTAACTGGGTAACACGACACCCCTTTGTAAGACTGGTTGTCAGACTTCGTCGGGTTTCGACTAATCCGCAACGAAAGTCATACATCTACGAATGAAAACTAGAACCAACATCTACTCAAAAAAAAAAACTTAAATTCATACACTTACAGCCTGAAGGCCTAAACCGCTGATAAAGAAACATGAAACAAACAATTTTTCTTTCTTTCTTTAAATTTTATACTAGAGTTCCTCATCCGAAGGCGAGGAATCAGAAATGTTTTTTTTTAATTCATCCCCTAAAGAGGTTATATAGGGGATGAACGTTTGTATATAGGGGATGAACGTTTTAGGGATTCCCTTCGAGAAAAATTCAGAGAAATAGATATTCTGACTGTAGCCTCACAATATATATTTGAAAACCTATTGTATGTACACAAAAATATATCTAATTTTAAGAAAATGTCCGATATTCATAGTTTAAATACCAGGAATAAACACAATCTTGCTGTAAGAAAAATAACTTTAATTTCGGAAATTAAAGTTATTTTTCTCTTTTTTTAGTGTTTTTTTTGGAAGTCGGTTTGATTTTTTTTGTAAAAAGTTTTTTTATATTGAATTTGGTCTAGTGACTTGTCAATGCTAAAAGTGTCCATGGAGTTTCATTCCCGTTCTTTTCCATAGGAACTATTACACGCTAAAAACTCTCTGATTGACCGCCTCCTTGACAATTCAAAGTGCGTAAATACTTATGAGTTTGAGTTTGTGATAACAAACTAGGTAGTTTGTACATTAAGTAGATTAATTCGGTACCTACTGCACCGATAACTGCGCAGGCGTTCGTCTGAATTACAGACCACGTACGCACTCCCAAATTTTCATCAAGGTCGAAATATTTATCTCTATTTTATTAACATTCTTAAACAGCTGTCAATACATGCGATGCAAAAGTAAAAGTAAACTGTTTACAGACTATACATCTGGAACTGAAGGCCTATATTGTTTGAACAGGCTTGTATACTTTGCTCGTGGATGCGTGCTACATAATTCTTTAGATAATTCGCGAATGCAGGTGTCACGATGTCTTATCATTCTCCGTGGCTATTTTAGTGACATTCAAGCCGAACTCACAGATAACACACACTTACCTACCAAAAGATACTGGCCGAATCGCACGTATTGCATTCAGCCAGATACTGCATTATGTAGATCAAGATTACCTTAGAGAGCTAGGAAGTCCGTAAAGTCCTCTTTCATTTATCTTACTCAATGTTTCTTCATCTGTCGTTAAGCAAAGGGTCACGATGCACATTGTTCGTACTGTTAAAATAACAAAAGAATTCATCTAAGATTTTTTTGGAATCTTTTTTGCAATTCAGGCAATAAAACAAATGCATATGCAGAGGCACCTAATGGTTTCCGTCTGGGATCTTGTGTCTGTTTCATTATTTTAAAATATTATGCCCGACGGCCATTCGAAATATTTATCTCTTTCAAAATAAAAAATCTGTTAATTTCTATAGTCTACGGTACGTCGTTGATCATACCTTCTAATTACTTCAGGTTTTGCGTCGTATTCGCTTACGTTGATGCGTTAGAGTGTATTCACACGTCGTCTTAATAATAAGACAAATTCATTTTTGTTATTAATATTCATCATAGTTTTTTGCGATAGAAACAGGTTCCACACTTGCAAAATGTATGCAACCGTCTGGCGCATACATTATTTTTAGTAGCTAATTCTTTTGTGAGCTGTAGGATCCTCTTAGCGACGACCGTTACGTGTGACAGCTTTGCGTTAGAATAATTATGTTAGTCCTGCGAGTACAAAACGCCAGGCTTTTCTTAGCGGGCCGACGACGTGTGAGTCGACCTCAAGGCTTTGTGGCCGGCCAGACAGACCGAAAAACATCTAACAAAAGAAGCCATATGAACACGTCTAGTCGGTTTTAGGAATTCGCGCTAATGCGTCTGGCGACCCACTTGAATACATTTGCGGCCACTCGGACGTTATAAAATTATTTAATAATATAGTTTATTAGATGCGTCTGCGGCGGCGTCTGCGAACTAGATGTAAACTTACTTTATGGTCATTGGTCATCTTAATTTGGATAACTGTAATCAAATGAAACATTCGAGAGTGTACCGGGCGGCATTAAAAACCTGAAAATTGTCTACAAGTCTACAATGACGCGGGACAGAGATACACATACTTTGAAGCTTGGATCCTTAATCTCTAATAAAATTAAAATAATACCTACCGAATATATCAAATAAAGTGCAAATATATTGTATAGTTAATTAAAGGTATATTATGTTGTTATATCGAATATATTTTATTTGCACTTTTGCATACGTTTTTTATTTGCACTATTGCATACGTTTATTGTAATTGTACATTTTAACAATGTAATAGTATAATAAACGCATGTAATATGTTTACTAAGTATTTAGTACGGTTGTTGCAATTTGCAGTTACTTGTCGTCACAGAGTTAGGCAAGCAGAAGATTACACTAGTGCCAAAAAATTCGCTAGCCTCTGGGACACGTGTATTTAGTAGATACGTGAGATAGGTAGCATTTCATACTCAGACTCAGGGTAAGATAGGTACAGGGTAAGCTCTATCAAAATCTGTGCTTTTTGGCATGATTTTGACAGAAAGAAGCGCTAACAAAATTATGAAATAAGCTTTGAAAGGCGATTTAGGGACTTTTATATATACAAAATTATGAGAATAATTTGAGGTTTTCATGAAAATTTACGCCACCTGTTGGCGCCACTTTGACAAGAGGCCTTCCGTTTCGACAATGATGAAATACATGATTATGAAATACAAAAATAATATGATGACGGTCATCATTCGTTTCATCCATTTGTTTATCAATCAGTCACGACAAAAAAAGCAGGTGCATTGATAGGTACTTTTGACAGGTGCCCGGCCATGTAACCTAGTGAACGGTATTGCGAATTCAGGAAACCCTCATACCTTTTTCTCTAACATCAAGTCTATGCTTCCTTACCTACAATTAGTACCAATGAAAAATTTTATTGAAAAGGAGAATAAAAACTTTTTTCTACCAAGACTTTTTTTGTTTTGTAAGCAAGCCAATTATAAGTTATCCTGTTAGTTCTAATTAATTATAAGGTCATCGTATGGTGCAGCGGGTAGTCGACATGCTCAAATTACCGTGGTTATTAGATTAACGAAGCTAGACAAGCTTAAAGTTTTGCTTAGTGCTGTCTTAAGCCAATTGGATCAGCTACATTTTTAGGGTTCCGTACCTTTGGACCTTACACTAGTGTCTAGATGAACGGACGGACAGTGGAGAATTCTCCACTATCCATGTGTCCGTACGTCCGTACCTCTGTCTGTCAGCGAGATGTATCTCATGAACCGTAATGGGTAGACTGTTGAAATTTTCACAGATTATGTATTTCTATTGCCGCTATAAGAAATGTGTTTTTTTAGTTAATTGATTCAGGCGTGACTTCGCGGAAATCCATTATAAAATACAATAGACGTAGATATATTTAGTAACCTATTCCGCTTGACTATTCTTCAAGAGTCCTAAAAAACCCTGTAAGAAATCGACACGTGTTTCACCTCTCAACGAGACATCCTCAGGATGACGATTGACCAATTGCAAACCAGAACGCGACGTGTTACCACACCGAGCGCTGGACGCAAAGACTTACTTCTCTCTCTTCTTCTTTTCTTACTACTCTGAAGAGTTACAGGGTTTTTTAGGACTCTTGAAGAATAGTCAAGCGGAATAGGTTACTAAATATATCTACGTCTATTGTATTTTATGTGTTTTTTTCCTGAAGTATTTAACAAAAAATATTGTACGGTGCCTACTGCCTATGGTGCGGAGGCCTATGTCCAGCAGTGGACTGCGATAGACTGAGTTGATTGATTGATTGTACGGTGGTACGGAACTCATCGTGCGCGGTTTTGCTTTAGCAAGAACTAATATCATGCATATACTGCATTCTGTAAGTTCCTATTATTGGATGAATGAAATAAGTTAAGTCTTTAATGTTTAACACTTCAGTTCTTAATAATTTGTGAATATAAGCGTCAACCACCGGACTATCAACTTTTCTAAACAAATTATTATATTACTAGCTGCGCCCTGCGGTTTCACCCGCGTAAGTCTCGATCCCGAGGGAATATCGGGATAAAAAGTATCCTATGTGTTAATCCAGGTTATAAACTATCTGTTTGCCAACTTTCATCCAAATCCATTCAGTAGTTTTTACGTGAAAGAGTAACAAACATCCTGGATGGATGTTTGTTACTCTTTCACGTTATACTCCATACTAACAAACTTTCGCGTTTATAATATTAGTTAGAAGTTAGATAGTTAGAAGTTAGATGTAGACATGGGACCTAAACATAATTGGCTAAATGTGGGTGTACTATAGGTACAACTCTGCCTAACCCTTCGGGGATTACAGGCGTGATATTATGTTATTATAGAGTTCAAATTGTTTGTTTGTTTGTAAGAGATAATTTCTGGAATCACTGATCCGCGTCCTAATTGCGTAAAACACGATCAGTCAAGTTCGAAACAAATGTCTAATCCATTGCTTCATAAGTTCGTAAGTTTAGTTGTTGAGCAGAACTTTTTTTCGAACTTTGAAAGCAATGGATTAGATATTTGTTTCAACCAAAAATTCCAAGACATGTGTCATCTACCAACCCGCATTAGGCGCCCTCTCGAAGAGGAAGGAGGTATCCCGGCAGTGGGAACATTATAGGCTGATTATGCGAAGGTAGTTTTTGATCGATGTTTGATATCATAGGCACGCAGTAAATGACTAGTTATGATGCTATGCCTATACTTACTTTATTTCAGATCAACATTACGAGATCCATAAGTTGTTAGTGAAGGACCCAATGTTAGTAAAACCACGCTATACAGAGTGTTAGGGTAGACACCGTTATCCTTGAAACTAGTGTTTTGGTGTCATCTCTAATGTACTTTTTCTATGGGACCAACTTAGAAATCGCAAAAAAAAAACAGCTTTTCCATACATTTTGTCGATTTAAGTGAAAACAAATGTATGGAACAGCTGATTTTATTTTCGCGATTTCAAGTTTGGTCCCATAGAAAAAGTATATTATAGATGACACCAAACCAAGGATAACGGTGTCTACCCTAACACCCAATATACAAAATTGTAACGACTGACACCTACGTGTGCAGCCGTATCCAGTGAGCCAGCATGGGGCTGTCCCACCTACCACCAGTAATGTTTTGTTGTCTATAGTATAAAACCTATTCGGTACCTTTTATAATTTAATACGGTACGGTACGGTAATTTTTATTAGTGTTAGATGACAATATCAAATGTTTCGGTGGTCTCAGTTGCGCCGAAGCCGACGTAGGTTAGCGTACCTTAGAATATAATATTATATCTATAATCTATATAAATACTAGTGCCTCGCGGTTTCACCCGCGTAAGTCTCGATCCCGGGTCGATAAATAGATTATGACCGATTCTCAGACCTACCGAATATACCTACATATAAAATTTCATAAAAATTGGTCAAGCCGTTTCGGAGGAGTATGGCAACTAACTTGTGACACGAGAATTTTATATATTAGATGATAGAAGATTATAAATTGAAGTCAATTTTCGTGTTTGTCTGTATGTCCGCATTGTACTTCTACATCACGCAACAGATGTTGATGAGGTTTTCACCATCGTTTAGAGCTTTTAATCCGGAAGGTTTATGTGTATAATACGTTTGTATTAAAGTTAGTTAAAACTATGAAATCTCGTTGTTTTGATAAGTCGAAAAAACACCGTGCGAAGCGGGAGTGGGTCGCTAGTATAGGTGAAAAAACTTAGATAGAGCTTTTTACAAAAGAGAATTTTACGTATAATTAACGTAGTAATATTAGATTTATTTCCAGAAATATTATTGCTTTTTTAGACTTTACTAAATAATTGAGCGTTTCACAGAAATAGTGTATTTTTTTACAATATTAATAATGCTTTCCGATTCATAATAATATTAACGATGAAATCAAGCATGCAATAAGGCACCTTTACCTAATTTGTTAATTTGCGTAATTATTTATAGTTTAAACAAATAATTTCGGCTTGAATGCAGACAGTTTACAAACTTGCGCTTTTTAATTCTTTTTTTACTTAACGGCTGCCTTACAGACGTCGAAACATGAGGTCATTGACCAGCAAAGATAGTCTGGCCTTGTGTGTCTGTCTATGAATTCGTCTAGTACTATACATAGTATCATAGTTGCTATAGAGCACATACAATAACGCATGTTCGTACTGAAAATATTCCATTTCAAAGCTGCGTGAAGAGTTTTTGTGAAGAAATATGCAGTGATTTTGTACAGTGCATAACTATGTAAAGCGAATTTTTAGTAGAGTATCGGTTCAAATGTTGAATTATTATATTATAATAAAAAAAATAAAAAATTGTGTGCCAAGATAGTTATCTCCTACCGTATCCACAACACCACATAATTTCAATCTATGCTTTCTGAAAAAAGGTATTTCCCTTAGGGCTGATTTAACCGAAGCCAGATATCTGTTTTTCGGGGAATAAAATTGACGTCTGACAGTTTTTGTATAGAAAATCTGTCAAAAATTTATTAGACTTATTCTGGGGATAAAAGTTTGGTCGAATTCGCTCTTCAGTCCTTAGCAACAATACATAATTTCTTGCGTTCGATGAAGTAATTACATAAAGTACATGTAAAAGTTTACTTTTAACGTTAATTCGTATCGTTTCTGTATCAGTTTAACGTGAATTCCCGCTCTGTGAGTCATCAAGAAGTAATTCAAGCCGTAGTGCTAAATCATCAGATTCGTCACGTAGATTTTATGCTCTTTATAGACAAGTATCGGAGAGTTTTCCTCAATGTGTCAATGACTTCTGGTTTAATAGTACCTACCTACTGGGCCTATTTAAAAATCTGTTTTTTTTTAATACCAGATAATCGATGCCAATAAATTGCAGGTTGATGTTGGTACCAAAACCAAATGTTTCAAGTTACTTATATTTTGAAATATTATAACTTGAAACGTCTAAACAAAATCAAACTGGTTGCTAATTTAACTGTATAATTTATTATTTTTATAACATTGATTTTACATTCTTTGAGTACATTAACTCACACACCGTCTTATTACTTGCTAAAATTTCAGGAAAATCGTCTACTTTTACAATGTTTGTAAATTATGTGTAATAGTAATTGATCTGTCATTCCTTCGTTTTCATTCTTTTTACCCGACTACGGCGAAGCAAAAAGGAGGGTTATGATTTTGACCGGTATGTATGTATGTATGTATGCATGTTCATCTTTTCCCTCATATCTTCTAAACCACTCATCACAATTTGACAAGTGAGGTATCGTTGGAAGGCTCTTGATCGTCCGCTGGTTATAGGGAATGTGCTCATTAAACCCTTTCATTTATATACCCGATACCTAGCATGGTACGATTAAACAATTTTTTTTCAAGTTCCTGACTTTATGTCCTCTAGAGGGCGCCATTTTTAATTTAATGTGACGTCACATAGCCTATAATCAGCGGACGATCAAACGCTTCCAACGATACCTCATTTGTCAAATTGTGATGAGTGGTTTAGAAGATAGGAGGGAACAGATGAACATACATACCGGTCAAAATCATAACCCTCCAGTTTTCTTCGCCGTAGTAGTAAAAAATAAAAAAAGTACCTACCTAATACTCTCATTTGCATAAATTATTGATACAAATTAATTCATTTTTCCTGGACATTTTAATTAAAAATGATAAAAGACTTAATTTAAAAAAATATCACACCTAAAAATGGCATTAAAGCCAGAATATATCAACAATAAATTTATTATCATAATTTAATATTTTAGTAAGAGGTAGTTTCAATTTCATGGGCGTGAGCTATTACCCGCCACTGGGCAGCTAAATAAATCCAAAACGTTTTACAAATTACAGAATCAGAAGATGCACTCTTTGGAAAAAAAATACATGGATCAATTACGATGGAAACAAGAAGAAAACAAGAAAAAAAAGTATCAAGGCCGCTTTGAAACAACACGTTAGGTACCATTGAACAAGCCTGAAGTCTAGACCGACCCGTGAGCGCTTGAAATAATGAATGTCAAAACATGAGGCAACAAGAATTATAAGGAAACGTCTACACAAAGACTTCATAGACCTTTATTTTTCTGTCTGCCGTTTGTTAGGACAGGTGCACATTATATTCGGCTTAGACAGCTAGTGACGTGAGAGAAAACGTCTGAATCTAACTGATATGGAGACGAGACATCTCACAAAGCTTGTTTCAGCAGAAAGTGGCACGTGTGCGCTAGGCATAACCATTTTTAATGTCAGCCGAGGTCACGACGCGACTGGCTAGTAGAAAAAACGATGCCTAACACGCTTTTTAGCGGTAAGACGTAGACACGCCGCAAAAAATGATTCTGACGGCGGCGTCCGACAGTGCAGCAAGAACATCAGTCGCGACCTACACACGGATCTATACGAATAACCAACTTTAATTGTATTCGCCTAGGTTATTAGAAGCAAAAAGATTATTATGCATGTTACGACTACAAAATGACTGAATTATTATGTTTGAGGTAAAGAGTTTTTTTTTGTGTAAGTAATTACATATTGTTTGGTATTGACGTTTAGTTAGGACAGATGTTACATAAACAAAATGCATTTAAAAAAATATTTAATAATTTAAATGTTTATAAAAATGCATTTGTTGCACCAACAACCTTACAATTATTTAATCATTGTTGCATTATAAGAGTCTTTTTTTTTAAACTATGCGTACCATATTTAAAAAACAAAAAAAAAAAAAGTTTTTTTTTGTAAAAAGTTTTTATTTTTCACTTTATTGTTGTGGTACCTACCCCACACAAATCCGAATAACACTACCTGCTATGTAAATAAAAGTGAAAGAGTAAATAAGGAAATCGTCTAGATAAAGTAAGTGGGAAAAATACGTAATATTGAAGCTAACTCAAAAACTACGCAAGCAAAGTTAATAAAATTTATATGGTGGTCCCATATAAATTTTATTAACTTTGCTTGCGTAGTTTTTGAGTTAGCTTCAATATTACGTATTTTTCCCACTTACTTTATCTAGACGATTTCCTTATTTACTCTTTCACTTTTATTTACATAGCAGGTAGTGTTATTCGGATTTGTGTGGGGTAGGTACCACAACAAGGGGTAGGTACCTCGGAAGCATGACCTATCAAACAAAAAAAGAATCATCAAAATCGATTCACAATTGGCGGAGTAATCGAGTAACAAACATAAAAAAATTAAAAAAACATATAGACGAATTGACAACCTCCTCCTTTTTAAAGAAGTCGGTTAAAAAATAACACTATAATAGATACCTGTATACTGAAATAATTGCTTTAGAGATACTATTATAGTCTACCTACTAGACATAGGTAATACAATAATTTAAAGTTTATTTTTCTTTTTTTTATATTCACTTGGTCTAGAATTAAATGCTAGCGAGCCAAGCGTACAGTCTACATGTTACGGTACTAGTATTGCATTTTTAAATGTTATCTTACAAAAGCAGATACCGAATTATTTGCATATCCACGTCAGTAACGAGGTTGGTACCTATTGGTTTTGTTTTGTAAAACTTGTGTGTTTAGAGTATTTTTTTGTAATTTAAAATTTTGTAATTCCCATTTCTTTTTACGAAGACGATGAAAATTTGAATAAGATTATGATATGGTATAAAGATTAATAGTATTGAGATTATAATATTATAATCTTATTAAGGCAACACAGAAAAAAACGCATGATTTAATTATAAAAGAAAATAGATATATACTTAATGATTCATTTCGTATAGTACCTAAAGCTGCTACGCAACTGGAAATGTATATTCCCAGTTTCAGTGCTACTTAATATTATTATAATTAATTATACATTCCTACACGGCTTCAATCGGTGACAACTTTACTTGAATAACTTGTAAATGCACACGATGATTTTAATTAGCAGGAAATAATATCATGCGTTACTTTGATAATGATATTTTGTAAATATTAATTAGGTAGGTACCTACCTATATTGTTTATGGTTGAAAAGGTTATAGAAAATACGTTACTATAAATTGCTTTGAAAAGGAATGTTCTATCCAAGTGGGCTTACTATTCGAAATATAACGTCACTCCCACACCAACTTTCAAGCTGAGTGTCTTAAAATAGGAATTACTAGAAACGTTCCGCCCTTACAGGAAATGGGAAATAATTGAGCAATTTGAAATCGTCAAATAGATTCACTGACAAATATTTATTTTATCTAGTCTATCTTGAAGAGGGATTTCGCCATTTTGGTGCTTTTCAATTTCGAAAGGGGGAAAGTAATCAGGATTATCTTATAAAACTAAATACGATCTGGTCCAAGTCGCACGTCTGGGTTTCTTTGAAGCTGTTTGGCTGACTTAGCAGGTGGTACCTACCACCACCTATAGAAATGGCCACCACCACGCCTTGCCACCCACGTCACTGCGATTACGTAAACTGCATCGTGCAATTACTGGGACTGAATAACTGTTGTTTTTGCGAATCAGTTTACTTTATTATCGAGTAGCTGACATTTGCAATAAGGGTTAGTTTAATGTTTTACAATCAGAGTTTTCTGTTATAAGATGAAAGTTCTACATTTTTATGAATTTTCTTTCATGTTATCAACAAGATCTGCAGCCTAATTGCGGAACACACTTACAATGGCAATGGCTTTCATTTTGACAATTCTACAATATGAATTGCGTTGTCGAGCAGATGAATGATGAAGCAATGGGTTATGACTTTCCATCACAATCTTTCGGACTGTGATTGTAAGTGTGTTACGCGCAATAGAGGTGCTGGTTAATCTTTTCATAAGAGTATGGGATTTCTTTTAAAGCTATTGTTGACCCGACAGTTTAAGATTCATCATTCAGGTTGCTTTTTTCAAAACAGTCCAAGTTAGTCCAGTCTAGAATATGGCCGAGTGGACCAGTATTTGGCATGGAGTGACCTTCAAAATTTTACACAAATATGCATAAAAAAAGCATTTCATACAAAAAACTATTGTCTTTTTCTTTTCAGAAACCTTTAAAGTCTAATTCGTGCTTGCAATAAGCAATGAGCCGACTTTTTCAGTTAACTTTTCATAAATTAAGACTTAAAGAAATTCTGTTTCTCTGTAACCTTTTTACTCTTTAACAACGGCTGCACGGATTTCGATAATATTTTCGCCCAGAGGTAGACCATCACGTGGGATACGTTAGGATACTTTTTATCCCGATAGGTAGTATATTACCGTGGCAAAATTTTCGTCCTCCACGTGGGTAGAGCCGCGGGTAAATGCTAGTGTAGATATATAATATTCTATGTATTTTTGGTATCCATACCGTGAATAAGTGTATCCTGTTCCCGCTAGCCTTATTTCTTGAGAAGCTATGCTGTACCTCTTTTTTACTTGTAGTTACGTTGTGTTGTGTGCCCTGTCTGTGCTAAATAAATGTAATTTCTTTCTTTCTTTCTTACCGTGGAAACTTACACCGGTGCTAATGATGGCAAATGCTTGGCATGCCAGGTATGTTCGTGGCGCCGCCAGTTCATGCTCACGTCGGCAGGGGGCGCTTTTTGTCGCAGGAGGATGGATGATGAACTAATTCCTTGTATTTTTTTCATTTACCTTATAAAGCATTATCATGACCGTGAAAATATCATCTAATATTAATTAAAACTGTTTTTTTTTCCGGCGAACTATTTCTGTTATTAATTATTAACCTAAAGGGATTTTTTTTTAATTATTTGATTAACATAATTAACTTTTTAATAACCGAATAAAATAATGGGGACCACCTTTAATTATTAACTTGTTTTTTTAGCTCGCTCTGTGGGAGTCCGACTCGCACTGGGTCGGTTTTTTTTTAATATACCGTCACGATTTTATGAATAGTCTATGATTGAAAAATGTTTTGTAAACAGAAAAGCAGGCTACAGGAACGAACAGCATTGAAAAAGGTAGTTACAACCGCGGAAATTTGCGGTTGACCACTTTTCACCCTTATGCCCTTAGTAATAAGGTTGAAAAGCGGTTCGCCGGCGGTGTCCGCGATGGTACCTATGCACTGGTTTTACAGAATGCACTTTTGTCATACTTTTTATAGTATTGACAAAACTTTCACGACTCGCAGACGGCTTTCAGTGACTACGCCAAAGAATTCAGGAATAAATTGGTATTTTCCTCATTTCCATGTCCATGTCTAGGTAAGATGACAAAAGAGCATCGTGGTATCTTAGATTTTGTCATAACATAACTTCACGCCTGTAATCCCTGATGGGTTTGGCAGAGGTCTACCTATAGTAGACAGTTATGTCCAAGTTCTATGTAATAGGGGGCGAGCCTATTGCCATCAATCGGGCACATATCCAGACTCCGATCTGCTACTGAGAAATTTCTGATGGTCGATGGTCATGTCTGTAGATACGAGACCCACGTGAGTATTGTCCTTTCTTTGGTATTGTTCGTCGAGTCGTTGAGCTCCTTAAATTCTGAGTTGAGCTGCACGATCGCTGACAAATGCGTGCACTAACTGGACAGGTCCACTCAATCTGTGTGGTTCTTTCCTCAAAAGACCATTTCAGACACCAATCTACATGGTCTTCACATGATCAAGATTATGTCTGCACTTTAAAAGAGACTGTGACCTCTGAGTTTGTTTCGGCCTTTCTTCTCAGATAGTCAGATAGGAAACGCCGGACTCATCTAGTTTTAAAAATGTGTTTGACGTGTAAAAGTGTTTGTATAAACCTATTTACAGAAATAAATCATTTATCATTATAATTACAGTATTTTTGTCTCACCAAGCGACGCGCCTATTTCTTGTGGTAACCATGTGTACAAACACGCTGTGAATGTGTGTGTAAGCGCAGGAGCTTTCGGTACCCTTCGAGACAACTGCGAAGTCGGAAGTGTGTGTGTTATGTACTGACGCTTCTCGTCTTCACGCACACATTCACAGCGAGTTTACACATTTCGTTACCACAAGTAAAGCGCGCGTCGCTCTGTGAGACAAAAATACTATTCCATATTTAAAAGCTAGTTTCCAAATGATTTTATTTCCATTTAAACAAATGTCAACTGTATTTCATTTTTAATTAAGTCATAAATTTTTTTGAAGTTATAACGCAAACTGAACTTTATATGTGGGTATTACAGTTATTATTCCAAAAAAACATATTTGTTTACATTTTTTAAACCAAAATCGCGAACGCAGGATATACTTGTATTACAACCGACGCATTTGTGCAAAGCAATACAGGGTGTAGGTAAGTAGGCTTTATCGTAGCACGTGGAGTTCATTTGTTTCTGCCTACCCCCATTAGAAAAGGGCGGGAGTGTGATTGTTTGCCGTTTACTGTTTTCTTCGGCTGCCAACTGCGGAAAGCTTACTGGGCTTCCTAAGAAAGTCTCGTTCAAAACTTTCACTGCTGAAAATTGTTTGCAACCGTCTTGTTTTGTAGTAGATATTGTGTTTCATATAAAATTGTGTGTTGTTGTTTGATATAAAGTTATTAGGAAAAAATATATTATATCTGCGAAGAATGAGGGTAAATAACATCTTAGTGCTTGTTCGCCTCGTTAAGAGCTTTAACAAGTTCTAGGCATCGTATACAGGTAATATGAAAATAAGGCTTATTGGTGATTCGCCCGAATTTACTTGCCTGAAACGGGCGAATCGACCGTTTTAAATAATATTTTTTTTCTTGAGGCGATTCGCAATGTAGTTAATTTATTTGTAGGCGAATCGATTTCTGGAGTTGTCGATTCACGCCTACAATAAGCTGAAAATAATATCAAATAATTTTCCTTTAGAAGCATAGGAGTCGAGAACGATTTAAAGTGGTTATTAGATACTAATGATTCCTATAGATGAGTATAATTCAAGTAGAAGGTCGAGGTCTTGAATAAATTGAAAGGTTTTTCATGTCCTGTAACCTCTGAAGTTTCCATTGTAACACACAAATGGATTTTTAGGGTTCCGTACCCAAAGGGTAAAACAGGACCCTATTACTAAGACTCCGCTGTCTGTCCGTCTGTCACCAGGCTGTATCTCATGAACCGTGATAGTTAGACAGGTGAAATTTTCACAGAAGATGTATTTCTGTTGCCGTTATAACAACAAGTACTAAAAATAGAATAAAATAAATATTGAAGGGGGCTCCCATACAACAAACGTGACTTTTTTGCTCGTTTTTGCTCGATATTGATAACGGCAACAGGTAGACGCTTGAAATATTCACAGAATATTTAGTTATATATTCACTTTAAAAATAAATAATTAAATGAAAATAAAACAAATATTTAAGGGGGGCTTCCATACAACAGACATGATTTTTGCCGTTTTATAGATAATGGTACGGAACCCTTCGTGCGCGAGTCCGACTCGCACTTGGCCGGTTTTTTACACTTCATCATTATTGATAGCCCTCAATATCTAAATCCCTAGTATCTATCTCGATAGCTTTTTACAGTACAGTTAACATTTGATTCAGAAAGTCGACCGTAGCATAAATTATTAGGATAAATGCTGCTGATAAAGAAAGGCGTTAGCGACAATCGTTGAAGTCGAGTCTCTAGCAGTCCTACGCACTACGCTACGGTACTACTGACAGACTTGTAACTTTTGCTTTTCCGCCAGCATCTGAAGCGAGCGAGTGCGATGTTTGAATGAAAGTTAACGGACAGGTTCGATAAGTTGTAGCCGAGTGTGGAATAAACCTATGACACAAAAATATTATATTTGGGACACCCACATAAAAAAAATATAAGAAACTTTAAAAACTGACAAAATAATGGAAACAAGACCCGTATGAGGTCAAAAATCTCTCCTCTCTATGACGTCATTAAGCAGATCAACTCAGAGCAGACGATAACAGTAAAAAAATAGAGAATTTTTGAAAGTTTTTTTTGGATTATGAGAGAATGGAAATGTGCAAAATTTAAGAAAAAAACCCAAGTTTACAATGCTTGGGAGTTATTTTGATATTTAAAGTTAAAAGTTCATTATTGAAAGATTTTTTAGTTACTACAGATTAGTAGAATTTTTAGCAATAGCTTTGCCTATGTGTATAACGTGTATTTGTTTCTTTTTTCTCCCTTATCTTAACATTAACAAACTATAAAATAACCAACATTAAGGTATGTACAAACTAAATACAAAACTTTCGTCTGTAGTTTCTAGTTACCAGGCAAACCACCCCATCTTTTCCCATGGGTGTCTTTAAGGGTGTAACGCTAGTGGGGTCCTGTGGGGTGGATGCTGCATCCACCTGTGAACTAATAATATCATGTGCAGCGATCGTCAACCCTGTGACTAAACCATTAAGTAGGGGTTAGGTAAACAGGGGTGTACAATGTGTATATAGACAAGCGGGAACGTGACAATCGAAGATCTGTTTTGTGAACTTAACAATGAAAAATTTTTATGTTTATATTATTTATTGGTATCTTGGCGTGTGTTAGTTGACATAATTATGGCAAATAATTTAATTTAAAATGTTTGTGTTGCGTAGGTAATGTAAATTATGTTGTTTAATATTGTATAGAATCACGTTTTTCTAACTGAACAGACAGGTGTGCTGCTGGGGAGTTTGTTGCACTTCTTCTTCCCAGCTAAAGCACTAGGAAGTGGTGAAGGGTGGGGCGTTTTGGGGGACTGTCTTATGTAATTTTGACGTTTGAAAAGTGCTGATTCTCAGCCTAGTTTGAATGAATGACTTATGATTTGTATTTTTATTAAATCAAAGATACAAAATTTTCAATAATCAGCTGAAGTACTTGACTCTTCCACTGATTATAGGATAGTACCTAATGATTAATGTGGGACAGACAAAAAAAGAGTTTGGTGTTCAAAACAAAAAAATTTAAGAGTAACTATGGTTTAAAAAAACATGTTTCTGCGATTTTTTTCTAACATTTTTATTTTTATCAATATCTTCTTATCTCTTTTAAGTATAAAGTTAGCTGATGTATACTTATGATAATTATCTCCATTGTAGATTGTATGTATTTGCTTGCATTAAATTATTCAGTAAGGGGCTTCCACAATTCGTCCCCTAGAAATAATAATCGACCGACACGTTCTAATAAATGGGATGGGGCGATGTAGTGTTTAGGGTGTTTAATGTTTTTTTTCTTTTTATTGAACCAGATAAGTATTTACTAGAATGTTTGTAAATGAATTTATTTATACTCATTTTAAATGTTAGTGTACTGACTTGTCATGAGCCTATTTAAAAAACAAACAGGTATTATAAAAACAAAAATATCTTTACTTAAAACCTTAGGTAGCGTACCTATCTAATTAAAAATCCAAGTACGATAAAAGCAACGTCGTTTTCAACCAAATAAAAACATTACTCTCCTTCTGGGGCATTCGGATAAAAACAGCACAACAACGTTCCCTTTATTGTCCGTCTATTTTTCTTGGGATGTGCTCTATCTGATTTATAACAAAGATAAAATTGACAAATCAGCCCCAAGTTAATTAAATTAATTTGCTCATAGACTAATAACGGTTCTCATAGAAACCTTTAAACACTTCTATAGTACTTACACAGAATTAAAATTCTGCACTTATAAACACCTCGTTACCTATAAAAACGAAACACAACACCGAACAACTGTTGTAATATTCTTAGAATTTGAAATGTGCTTGCCTTAAATTTATGACTATGTTAAATTTTTGACGCGAATCGTTAGGTATGATGCAAAATAATCGTACCTAATGCACTATTACGTACTATTATAACTGTTATTTCTAGGTACAGATACAAATGCTGCAATTTTTACATATTTATTGCTTTCATAAAATGCTTTTTTTCAATATTTATTATGAAGGGCATTTTTTATGCTGGTTACAAATACAAAAAGTTTTATTAGCAAAAAGAAAAGGTGATGACAGAGATCTTACATAAACACAATTAAGTTTATACCTTTGTACGTCATGTTTTGGTTTGACCAGTGACCCCCAAACTAAACAGGGCTGGGGGTCAGTTGCAGAAGTATTTAAAAATTTAAAAAGTTGTATAAAACTTTCAATTGATTATTCTTGTCTTGTATGATAAAATTATGATCATCGACAATTTTTTTTTAAAAGCTTCATCCAAATACAACAATATGTCAACACTCAACGGTTAAGAGGAATTGTGAAAGCACACTAAAAATGGTTCGACGTCGGTGCCACATCATCAGCCTAAAGCAGTCCACGGCAATTGCACACCATTCAATTTCAATTTCCGGCAGCTCTCATCCAGGGGCTACCAGCCACCCTGCGAAGATCGTCGCTCCACCTTGAACAGATGAGGGCAGGACGCCCTCATTCACCTTACGTTTGCCGATTCGCGGACTCCACTCAAGAACACGTCTTCCCCAACGGTTATCGGTTCTACGGCGAATATGGTCTTCTTAATATAATTATATAACTTAATATCAACGGTTTATGTCACTGATTCACACTTAGTTGTAGCTTGTTCTTGTGCTAAGACAGAGTGCGCACCACAGTCATAAGTTTCGTACCTATGTTTATCAGTAAGTTTTGCAGAACTTTCACTTCGAAACTCCAATCTATGTTTTTTTTTTCATAAAGCTATAGTCTGATTTGAAAATTTGAATTTCGCAGGCTACCTTAGCGCATCCCCCTTAACATTATGTCTTGCTTGCCTCAGATATGCGCACAGCCTTAGTTCTCCTGTTCGATATTTTTTTAATCCGGAAATAAGTTAACGGTTGTGTTTCCGTCTGAATCCGGGTAAGATCTCTTTTGCTGGTTCCAAATGCAAGGTGAATTCTTGGCAATTTTCTAGACCTTAATTCTTTGTAATTAAGGTCTATTTTTTCACTTTCGCCCTTTGCTTATTTATATGTCTAGATTGTTGCGTCGCTAAAGAACTAAAAGCCAAGCCAACTTTGTGATGCTGGTGTGCGTGACAGCTAACAGTCGCGCCACATCATTGTGCTTTTCTAGTCTGCGTGCATTTAGCGGCTAACGGTTTGACGATATTTTTTTCGACGAGTTCACATCTTTGACTGTCAATCTAGATATATTGATATATTTGTTTTCACCAATAAAAAGGAAAACGGAAGCCTTTGCCCAGCAGTGGGACATAACGGAATAAATGAGAAAAACAAATTCTGAAGGGTTTTCTACTAGGTACCTAATCTCTATCTGACTCGCCATACCCCATCACATCGGCGTCGGCTCTCCTCGTCATTCATCGCTAAACGATTCTCCACTGGCTCGGTGGGACATTCACTTGTCTCTCCTTCAGGTCCTAGTTTGACAAACATCAAAATGTTTTCTACTAATTTTGGATTGAACAGTAATTAAAATTGTACAAGGATCTTTTGACGCGTGTCCAAAATCGGAACTAACGCCGTCATTTTGTATTTTGAATTCAATTTCACAAAAAAATATCACTAATCAAACTCACAAAGACCTTTGTAGCTCTGTAAGTACATTTCTTCAAAGATAACATTGCTTTATTTTTGTTCTCTAGGTTTATCTACTATTTCTTATTACAAAATAACAGTCAGTCTGACACTGATGTACGTGAGCAGCGACGATGCAATTTTACAGGCTGCGCTGGCGCAACCGATGTCGCGATAATTAACAAATTAACTTTAAATATTGAGTGAGGAAAGAGAATTCTAAATAAGCAAAAGTTTTTAGTAGTATTTACGAAACAAATCTTGTTTTTGTTATTGTAAAAAAAAATCTGAAGAAATGAACAGTCATTTCTTCAGTTTTTTTTGGTTTGAAAGCTGACAAGATTTGAATATAATATCTACTCTATGTTTTTGTAAAAATATTGAGCTGTTATAAAATTAAGATCAATATTCCCTTGAGATACATACATCGGAAGATCTATGGTTAAAAAAAAGTAAAAACCGGAGAGCGAGCACGGCCTTGTGACATGCCTCGAGTCACACATTTTATCACAGTTTACTCATATAAAATGTGTGACCAGATCCATGTCACAAGGCCGTGCTCGCCTATCTGGTTGATAATATAGAAGACTGTAATTTTAAAATACAAAACAATTTAAAGACTTTATTAACTAACCTTTATTCTTTCGTAGCACTGCTACGGATTTGGCCTGACAGTTATTTTTCGTGTAATCACAAACAGCCCTTGAACTCCTAGTACCATAATCACCAGACTTGGGAAATGGATTGATGATCGTTATAGAACGCAGTTATCACACAGAGGTACGGTCTGTCTTGACCCTGAGGGCCTAGACTATTGGCAATTTTGTAACCTATTTAATTCCAATGGCATGGCAATTTAGTAACCTATTCCGCGTAATTATTTCTCAAGAGTTTTAAAATACCCTGTAAGAAATCGACACGTGTTTCACCTATCATCGAGGCATCCTCAGGATGACGATTGACCAGACGCGAACCAAAAAACGAACCACGCCGGTGTGTTGCCACGCCGAGCGCTGGACGCAGATAATGCAATCGCTTTCAAAGCGTTTCGTATTACAGCACTTTTCAACAGGACATGAGCTTTCCGGTAGCTTCATCGTTATTGCTGATAGAATATCGCTTAGTCTAGGCCCTCTGGCCACAATATTCCGTGGAAGGAAAGGAAGAGTGTTCTAATTTTGGACGACAAACCAAACGCAGATGTATTCCTATTTTATTCCTGATGCTGCTGCCAACTAAAGAGATCATTTTAAGAAGTTACATTCACTATCACTCTGACCCTGGTTTATACGATGGCGGTGACTGTACCCCTGAGAGCAGACGTGACTCGGAATTTCGAACCCAGTCAGTGGGTTCATGTAATCGAGATCGGTAGTAAGTCAGGCGGGGGAAGCTACTGGGGTGGAGCGGAAGGGCGTGTCAGACTTTTACTGACTAAAACCCACCCGTGTTCCTTCAGTTGGCTGTTGCCAAGGTCCCGGTATCCCTTTCGGACTTTCCCGCAACCCTGGCAGGCAAGCATAGGTACACTACAAACCGATATACACAATTATTATGTGTAGAGGAAAAAGAAGTAAGTGGGTAGAATTCATTCTGGCAACAAATATCGATGCAATACGAACCTTTCTAAACGAGGCTCTTGGCCTACTAGTCGCAGTCGAGCCACCTGAAAACCTTCATTTATGACTCATCCTCCTGTTCTCATTCCAAATTATTTGTCTGTGCAGCATGACTTTCTTTCATACATCACTATAAATAAGTCGTTATAATCAGTATTCACTTCCCTTTCCATCTTTGAACCTAGATACTTCTATGAATATAGCTACTCAATAAAAAATCCAAGGATTCTTATCATCAGTATTTTTAGAATTCCTGTAATTCAGTCTTTCAGCAGGTAAAGTTCAAAGATTGCAGTAGCAGGTAGTTAGTCTATCGTTTACGAGTACAATTTCCTTAACCCGGCTTTTACTCCTTGCACGTAATAAAGTACTGATATACGTGTCTTTATTTTTAATTGTTTTGTTTTATGTAAGTATTCCCAACTTACATAAGTTATGCAATGCATTTCTGAGCTACGTATGGATCAATCCATGGAAAGAAGTTATGGGGTTTCAGAACAGGCGAGTTTACCACACAATAGCCTGGCCTGCTTTTGAAGAAATATTTATATTGGTAACGTGCAAGTCTGCTGCACCATTTTTCGAAATAATATATATTTTTGTTATAAAAGAAAAACAGTTTGTACTTAGTTGTAATGCAAATCTATTGCGGCATAACTAATTTTAAAACTAGTTTTTGAGTATGTTGAAATTCGTTTTGGCTGACTCTACCGAACAATAAACGTGTAAAAGAAAAACAATGCAAAACATTGTTGTAAAGGATTCTTCCTGTTGCATTATACAGTTTATTTAGCCAAGTTGTTGGTGGTGCCCGCCAGTTACAAAAGAATTATAAATCATGACATTTTAGTTGAATTTATAGTATCGTCATAGATACTATAAATTCAACTAAAATGTGACAATGCACATGCACAGTTTTGATATAATTTATCTTCGGCTTTTTGGAAGCGATAAAAATTATTCCGTTTTCATTTTATCTAACCTTGACAATAACATATGTTTATAATATCAGTGATATTATATAAACCAATAGTAGTGAGAGATAGCACAGCAGCCAAGTGGCGGCGGGCATTGTGCGGCTCGGCGACGTCGCACAGTGAAAGGCGATGCGCTTGACCGTCGGCGGCAGCGCCGGCCGCCGGAGAGGACGCAAGGGCGCCGTGCGTCTTGCCGAAATTATTCGGGGCTCGCTGCACAATCGATTTTTCCCGCCCGATGCGGAAAATTCTTCGGGGCGGGGCGGGTGTAGTGCGACGGGAGGAGGGGGGCCGAGTGAGGGGGGCATAGCGCCAGGGGGGCAGGCGGAGTGCAGCGGGGCGGTGCAACGCGCGCCGCCGTCCCGGCCGTCGGGCAGACAGTAGGACGGCGACGCCACTGAGAGTCGGTGACCACGGCGCGAGGAGCGCGCTCGCCGCACAGTGACATGTAGCGCGGCCGCCGCGCCGCAGCCCCGCGACACTCCGCCGGTGGCGGCGCGCCGATGCGCCTGCCGCCCGGCCGCATGCCGACGCCCGCGCCGCGACACTACCCCGCGATCCGCAATATCCTCATCAGTGTCACTTTCACTGTTACACCTGAAGCGAGCCCTTCAGCCCGTCTGTATTGACGACAGTCGTCGGATGGAACCCGGAGTGCGCCGATTCGCATCAAGGTTAGACGAATATTTGAATGTGAGTGTTAGTGCGCCGCCCGCCGACGATCCAGTGCGCCCTAGCGCACCCCTGTACTTCAGCTGTTCGCGCACACTACAGTAACACATAGGTAGGTCGCAAACACGTGAGAACCCACTCGCTACTGACTCATGTAAAATTCCAACAGGCCGTTGTCAGCGATACACTTTTCCCGAAAAGTTCTTTACATGCACCCTGAAGGAAATCAGAGCCGAATCTTTCAAGTATTTGAACCGCTGAAGAACGTTATAATCTAGCGCCTTCCTTAGATCATTAGGAGTCGTTTTCCCGCCTTTGTGTATTTAGCGCCAAACTGGTTTGTTATCCTTCGTAGTATTAGATCGTCTGAGATTTCGTTTTTTATAGTAGCCTGTATCAACATTTATGTGAGCATAGATGAGTTTTATATAAAAAAATTGTTCGTGAGTCAGTGCTGGACAATTACGTGACATCGCACCGGGCGGAGCATGCGGTGAAATTGGACCGTGTCTAGTTTATTTACTAACTAAAATATGTATTTAATTGTTATAAATAATTGTCAATTAATTAGTTTGTTATGAGAAGAGTATAAACGGAATACAGAAGTGCATGCAGGTGGAACCTGGTATGTCTGTGCGTGTCGCGCATACGAGGGTACGATGATCGCACGTACAGTCAATATTTAAAAAGCAGCTTTTGTCCGCCGCATACATCGCGTGACATTAGGAATTGTAAAAAAATACTACCTCCCGTCTATGTAGCGATGGTTTTACCCTTTGGCTAAACGATTATATCGATAAATATCGCATTGCATTGTCGGGTAGTTTGAAAACAGCGCGTCTAACACCCAAAAGTTTCAAATCTGTCTCGTAACAGGAAAGTGAATTTTCTTTGTCTACCCTCAATTTTGAACCACAACCTTTATTTTGTTATTATAATCAAATACCAGAGGATGTATAGAGGCGGTCACCGCCAGCTATAATTATATTTTTAATTATAAACTTCACATGTAATGACTTGAACACAAAGCCAAATTGCCGGCAAAAATAGTATTGTAATTCTTATGTTCAAAAGTATTAACTTTTGATTACTAATGAGTAATTAATGTATTAAACAAAAGACTAGGACCTATTTAACTACCGATAAAAACTGACTGACTTAGCTATACCGAATTAATTTAGTTCTTAAGCTTTAAGAGCATTGTCCTGCCATTGGTTCCGAGCACAGTTCCGAGTGGTTCCGAGTTGCCGACTAACTGTTGATAGGTTGTTAAAACGATGACATTTAAGTCATAGACAACTCGTAGTTGTTTTTAATAATGAAGATGAAAGGAAGATGGTTCGGTTACCAAAGATGTTTGACGAGAAACAAGTTAATAAAAAGTTTGTCAATACAAATTCTTTGTTAGAAATAAGATCCTAATGAAAAGGTAACAATATAAATACATAACTAATACTGATTAATGTAAAAAGCTCAGCGCAAATAGAAGTAGTTTAGCGAAGAAGACTGCTTTGGAAATAGGCAATTTTTCCAACAACTCTCTACATTATTCTGCCTACCGATATTGTTTTATGAACAGTTACAAATAATTGTTAATTTCAAACGGGAGAACACTTAGAAGGCTTCGAAGCTTTGAGTTTTATTATTCACTATAAATATCCAGCAATGCTTCAGTTTAAAGACTTCTGCCAAGTTAAAATACATGTTACTTTCTTATAATTAAGTTTAACAATGCTTAAGAACAAAGGAAAACTATTTTTAACATATTTCTTATGGTTTGTCTAGCTTTATACGAATGTAACACCGGTTCTAGGGATTATCCAACAGATTTTTTTTTACAAAAGAAAAACTCTACTACAAAACTGTATCTGTTATAAGTATAACTTACTTCCTGTATTTTTTATGGTGTACATAATAAAGAGCATTCTATTCTATTATAACTTATAAACATTTGTAATCAACATGGAATCCAGAGCATATTTCAGTTTAAAATGATTAAATTGTTTTACTTTTTTAACTTTTTTAAAGAAAGGTACACAAAAGCTGTCTTAGTTCTTCGTCGGTGTACCTAATTCATAAATATCTGCAGTAGCAGCTTCCTTGTAGCGTGCCTGTGGTTAATGCACCTAATCTTTCTTAGAACAGTTTGCTATGAAAACACCGTGGACGTGTGATTTCTTTATCACCAACTGCAACTGCTAGACCCATGGAATTGTGTTTTGTTTCATCTTTTTCCAGAACTTTTACTAAAACTTATGAAGCAGATTAATAGTCATATAAAGACTAACCTCATTCATAAACGCTGCTTAAAGTTAAGTTATGAATAAGCAACTGTTAACCATACATTTTCGACGTTTATACTTCTCTTTAACTTTAAGAAATGTTTATGAATAAGAGGGTAAATATAGGGTCCTATTTAGGACAATGCCATGACATATTTCTCTAAAATGACAAGTAAAGCAGTAAATGTATGAAAGAAACTTGGAAAATTGTCGGATTGTCGCCTGTCGGTTTAATTAACTAGTATCCAAATTATTATAATTTTTTTAAAAATATGCTAGAAATTACTTAATTAATTATTATCAGAATGAAAAGAATAAGAAATCGGTACTTACATAATTTAAAAATAAGTTGTAATAAAACAGTTCCCTTTGTCATTAAAAACTAAGTCCGTTTAAAATATTTCAATAGACAGTGAGACACAGGAACTTATTACGTTTTTCCATCAGGAAATCAGTAGCACTCCAGAGTCTGGATTTGTGCCCGGTCAGGCAATAGGCTCCCCCTTCGCTTATTACATGGGACTTACCTATACATAACTGGCGAAATGTGGGTGTACTATATGTAAAAAATCAAAATCAAAATATTTTATTTCACATAAACCTACATGGGCACTTATGAAACGTCAGAAGCTAGGTGCACGGTGCCAATTGTTCGTTTTCTATGGAGAAGAGCCGGCAAGAAACTCCACGGTTATTCTTTTAAAAATAATTGTCTTTTAAAATATTTTCAAATTACAGTGTTAGTAGCCATGGGAGGACAATGTAGGCCTTTCAACAAGTACCAGGTACTTAACAAAATAGAAGATGTACAATAAATCTACAGTCCAATAAAATACACAGATCTCAAACACAAACTCAAACTCAAAGCATTTATTTCAAATAAACCAATTACAGGTTCTTTTGAATTGTCAAGGGGTCGGTCAGTCAGAAAGATGAAGCTAGTTGCCCATTCCAAAGCGTAGTAGGTTCCTATGGAGAAGAACGGGCAAGAAACTCCACGGACACTCTTTTAAATCAGAATATTGTTACAATATATTGGTTACATCATATAAGTTCAAATTATACATGTGAGTAGGTACAATGTAGAGAAACGTGTACGTTAAAAGAGTCCGTAATTAAACAATAAAAAAGAAACAAAACAATTCAAAAATTAAAATTAATTAAAATAAGCCGTGGCAGCTAAGAGATGACCAGTCCCTACTGACGGCGCCCGTTCACGAACGTGACGCATGGATCAGCACCATTCAGCTCAACCATTTTGAAGGGAACCTAATGATCCAACACACACGCCACCATCAGCGAGACATTAAAGTGAGCATGACATACTCTCAGCCGCCAGGGCACATTCAAGTCAATGAAAGACGTACCTAGTAAATGGTAGCTAACCCTTCGGGGAATGCAGGTGTAATGATAAGTAGTGTAGTTAGATACTTTATCAATAAATAAATGTGGTGTGGTATAGTGCTAATAAATGTTTCTTGATTATATCACATTATTACCTATTTTATAATTGTTACATCACGAATAATGAACACATTATCAGATAATATTTATAATAACATACGATTACAAATATGCTGGTTTATCTCTTAGAAGTCCACATGTTTATTTCATCAAATCAATTAATAGTTTTAAATAACTTTATAAATACCATAAAATTAAATAGAATTTGATTGCTACAGAAGTATGTACATTGATGCAAAAAGTCTACGAATTTTGTTTAATCATTTACCTATTCGTTAACTTCTTAATAGAAAGATGTATATATACATATACATATTGTACGTTGTTCTTCTAAACTATGCAACGGATTTGTAACGTCAAGAGAGCAGTGGTGGCCCAGTGGTAACGGCGAGTTGTAGGGCGCAGGTTCAAACCCCGACAGGCGCTTTACTTTGTGTAAATTATTTCATCGCCACTGCTCTCAAAACGGTGAAGAAAAACATTGTGAGGAAACCGGTATGTCCTACCTAGAACCAAAAATTCGAAGACATGTGACATCTACCAACCCGCACTGGGCCCGCGTGGTGGGTTACGGCCAGCTCCCTCTCACAGAGAGGAGGCGTGTGTCCCAGCAGTGCGAACATTATAGGCTGATTATGCTTATGCTATGCAACGGATTTTGATAGACACCTCTGCCTACCCTACGGGGAGTACAGGCGTGATGTTATGTTACTTAACTCTGCTTAGTGACAAGTTTCAATTGAAAAAGTAGTATGTACTATTTGGTGTACATAACATAATCAGCCTATAATGTTCCCACTGCTGGGACTCAGGCCTCCTTTCGGTGAGAGGGAGCGGGCCGTAATCCAACACGCGGGCCCAGTGCGGGTTGGTAGATGTCACATGCCTTCGAAGTTTTAGTTCTAGGACATGCCGGTTTCCTCAAGATGTTTTTCCTTCACCGTTTTAAGGGTAGTGGTGATGAAATAACTTACACAAAGTAAAGCGCCTGTCTAGGTTTGAACCTACGACCTGTAACTCGTACGCGCGTAGTCGCGGCCGTTACCACTTGGCCACCACTGCTCTCTCTGTTTGGCATAATATCAGGCTAGTTATAAAAATATATGCAAAAGCAATAATATAATAGAGTTGATCAAAATAATAGGGAAATGAACATAATTGCCTAAGTTTGCGCATTACTAGGATAGTGTTTTGTTCGTTTGTAAGTATAATTTGTTAAGAAAATTGAGTGCCAAAAAAGGTGGATACTTTATACATGCTAATTCAGAACATCCTGTCTGTATGTAATAGTCGCGGTTTACGTGTAAAACAGTAATATACTTCATGCTTACATGTAACGGAAATTTTCCTGACATAATTTCTCTCTTCTGAAGCGAATCTTGTGATCGATTCTTCTGTCACTTCTAATAAGAAATCTGATTGAGTTAGCATATGGGTGTATTAAAATACTTATTATACTTAATGTTTTAAAGACAAAAATGAAGACGGAATATGGTCCGCTTACGACTTTCATGATCATAAAAAATCACAACACTAAAAAGTTTGTTTCAATTATTATTTTTCTCTCTATACGAACGACAATGTATGTATGTAAATCTACTGTCTTTTTACGTGGCTATATCTACCACCTACAACTACATACTAACTATGTATTTTAGACACAAACATGAAGGTGTAATTAAGAATACTTTGTGTAACTTATTCAGGTAGAACATTGCGTTCATTGGACCTATTTTTTTTTCATTGATCGTTTCAAACTATACGTCTCATATATTATCGTCCGTGTATCGGTCGATTACGTTTCTTCTGAGATTAAACGCAGCCGCTTTTCACATAAAATTAACCATGTAATTAAAAAACTATAGAGCCGACGGCGCGAATCTAGACTCTTGCATTCCTAGCATTGATTTTAAAATGTCTATGGAAGATTAAGTAAAAAAAAAAAAAACTTTTAGGTTTTTGATTGTGCTGTTATTCCCTGGTAGTCTTTAAAGCCGTAGATTAATAATCGTTTTTAGGTTAACATCAATCAAATAATACTAAATAGTTAGTTAGTCAGTCTTTTAATTTAGTTTTTAGGGTTCCGTACCCAAAGGGTAAAACGGGACCCTATTACTAAGCGTCCGCTGTCCGTCCGTCCGTCTGTCACCAGGCTGTATCTCATGAACCGTGATAGTTTGAATTTTGACAGATGATGTATTTCTGTTGCTGCTATAACAACAAATAGGTACTGAACAACAGAATAAAAATATTTATTTAAGGGGGCTCCCATATAACAAACGTGATTTTTTTGCCGTTTTTATAGATAATGGTACGGAACCCTTCGTGCGCGAGTCCGATTCGCACTTGGCCGGTTATTTGGTACTTATATGAAGTTTATCAAGAAATGTTAAGCCATATATTAAATAATAATAATACTTTAAATTATTTCTTAAACATTTTAGATTGTTTTTTAATAGTTACGTAGGTACTTACATATATAGGTTTTTTTTAGATAATTGAACGGTATGTACCTACTTCCCTATAACTATAATTCCCGAATCTATGAGAAATATAGCACAGTGGTTGAAACTATCATCGTTACATTTCGGCTATTTGTTTTACTTGTTGCTGTTGTCTGAAAAACCAAATACTTATAGATAATATAAAATAAAATAAACACCTACCTATACAAACCACGCCTTTCCTTTCATAATGTACGATCGCTATTTAGCATATAGGCAATTTAAAATTTGAACATAACAAAAAATATTATATATTTACATACAAAACTAAGAGTTATGTAGAGCCGGGTCCAGACACACTGTAATGTAATGTATCGTATAATGAAATGCGAATAGTGTGGACGGCATAAAAACTCAACGGGAATCGAGCACTGCGAGTGCTTATGTTAGCGCTAAAAACTGACAGCCGATGCCTGGATCAGCGCGAGCGCCAGCCCGAGCGTTACTTGCAATGCTCGTAGTGCCGTCCACACGCAGAATTCACGTTAAATTAAGGCTCGTGCATACAGACGCGATATCGCGTCTCTTTGCACGAGCCTTTACACGATATATTATAATTTACTTACACATTACACACGTCTGGACCCGGCTTTAAACGCGTGACTGTCAAAAATTCGTATAAATATTGATAAACCTATAGCTAGCTTTGTTTCGTTTTCAGACAATACAATTTCAGCGCAATTATTTGGCATTGAACCTGTAACCTAACTTAGTAGGAAAAGATGCAAATGGGTTCGTCATACGTCAAATAATTAATAAGTAGTTAAAGTCGCCGAAAAATGCATTATACTAAGCCCACTTCGGTCGTGCAAAAACACCGATTTTTTGAGAAATGTCAGTTGCTAGGTTTTATATTGCACAGCCGACTTAGGTAGGTATTTATTTATTTTATTTATTATACACACTTATGTATTTTACTGTGTGTATATTATTTATGTACACACAGTAAAATACGACATAATTATAACATGAGTACAAAGGTATTATGCAGTTCAATGATTTTTTATTCTTAATTATGCATTACTTACAATGTAAGTACGTCCTAACAATTTTGTTATCTATACTAATAATATAAAGATAAAAGATTTGTATTTTTGTTTGTAATGAAAAAACTCAAAAACTACTTGACCGATTTTAAAAATTCTCTCACCAGTAGAATTCTATATTATCACTGGGCAACATATACTAGTTGCACCCCGCGGATTCACCTTCGTAAGTCTCGATCCCGTGAGAATATCGGGATAAAAAGTATCCTATGTCCTATATTCCAGATTAAGGTCTAGCCCTGTGCCAAATTTCATCCAAATCCGTTTAGCCATTTGAGCGTGAAAGCGTACCAAACAAATAAACAGACTCACTTTCGTATTAATAATATTTTTGTACAACCTTATTGTAGAATTTTTATTTACTGACTATATACCAATGGCACTAGTTATTAGTTAAGTTAGGATTTCACGGGTGAAGCAGCTGGCAGAAGCTAGATCTCTGTAAAATGGAGGTTACACGAGTAGCAATATTTAAAAGTTCGTCTAACGCAACATCTGGGGTAATGACGTAACACACTTACAATGACAATAATTTTGACAACATTCATTGCATTTTTTGTTTGCTGAGCAGACGAATTTTCCAAACATATGAAGCAATAGATTAACATAATTCCTTCAAAATCTTTTGAACTGTGATTGAAAGTGTGTGGCTAATATTTTAAACACTGTAAAAGCCGGGAAACGTTTATCAAGTTCTCGAAGTCACTTGGCAACAATCTGAAGAAAAAGACATTGTTTTCGCGCGGGTGTGCTTAACCTAGAGCAGAACTAACAAGTACTAACAAAGTTTAGAATTACTCCACTAAGACGGTACTTAGGTGTCTTCTCAAACTTGATTTTAGATAGCAGATAACCCTTTAATAACCCAGCTTGAAATAGTACTTACTACTTTGTATGATACAATAACTATAATCCATTTGAAATAAGATTAGACGTATAGATAAGCCTTTTTTACAGTCTGTTCAACCGATTTTGAATTCTATTGCGTTGGTGGCATGACAAATGACAGCCGCAGTAGAAAGTTGGTATTGTGTAACTTTTTTTGCCTTTAATGCTATCCTTATGCCTACGGTATAGAAGTCAAAATCGGTTGAACGGTCTGTAAAAGGGTTTGTTTTAATGTCTAATCTTATTTCAAATGGGGTATACAAAGTATTAAATATACAGAATGAAAAACTGTGTCAGTAATAAACACAATTGAATTTACTTTTATATCCAAAACTATAAACCCTACATGCATAGCATATAATAGCATAATGAGCCTATAATGTTCCCACTGCTGGGACACAGGCCTCCACTCTGGAGCTCTCTAGGCATATGTCACATGTCTTGGAATTTTTGGTTCTAGGATAAGCTGGTTTCCTCGCGATGTTTTCCTTCACCGTTTTGAGAGCAGTGGTGCTGAAATCAATAACACAAAGTAAAGTGCCTGCTTGGGTTTGAACCCACGACCTACAACTCGTAAGTCGCGGCCACTACGACTGCGCCATCACTGCTCTAGCAAGAAAAATAATCCTACATGATAACCTACAAATAATGACAAATAGAGGAAATAGTACCTAATTATGACCTCGAGAAGGAAGAAACCAATCAACAAAGTTGTAAACAGCAAATTATTTAATTAAAAATAAAAGATAGATAATCACATTTAATCACCCTGTATACTAAATGCCGATATCCCAAAGTGTGTTAAATAAACATCTGAATAAAAGAGAGAAAATATGCACCAATGTCAATAAAAATAAAAAATGCTTCTGTAGTAACTAGAACATGGACCAGTAGCAACACCATTCTAAAAACTGCGTCAGAGAGTTTTTATTCTCCCATTTTGAGGCATTGTGATGGGAGGATGGCCAGGTGAGAAACTTGCTTAATCATCTTCTGTGCAAAATGCGTAAAACTCAATTAATTATATTATTATTATTACTACTAACACTAGCTTTAAGGTATTACTAATATTTATGGATCTTTTATTGTCCGAAAAAATAAATTTTGTAAAAAAAAAAAAAAAACCAAGCAAAAGGAGTACAGTAACTTCTGCCTACCCCATGGGAAGAAGGCGTGAGTTTATTTATGTATGTATGTAGGTATTATGTTTTAAACAGGTAGTTACTTCAATACACTTAGTAAATAGATTCCTGAATAATAATAAAATGTAAATTGCCATTGTGTAATTGCAACCTAAAAATAATTTTGCAATTAATGTCACGCGCAGATTATCTTAAGAAATTGATACTTAAACTGACTGATAACAACATTGTTATATATTCCTTTATCAGTCTTCAACGATTTCACAGATTGATCATGAATACATTTCAGAATTCGAATACTTGTACTTAACTACCTACCTATGTTGTTCATTTTCAGGAAATTATAAGGCTACAGATTTTTTAAGTGTATTTTTCATCAGTGGTCTTTTGAGGAAAGATTCTCAAATACCATTTCAGACATTAAGGTGGATGCGCTAGGGTAGCCCGCGAAATTCAAATTTTCTCACGTTTTTTTTTTTTTGCAATTTGCACGTCTGTATCCGGTTGTATGTTGATCTAAATATTATTGGCGGTCGTAACAAATATGGATTTACAGAATTATAAACATTAGAATCAGCAATACAACTCTCTCAAGTTCATGTAAGTGCATTGAATGAAAATTTCATGAAATCGTCACAGAATAAACAATTTCATTTTATTTCATTGCATACCTACCTATGAAATGTATAAAAAGTACATAATTATTTTGTCGTTTGTTTTTGTTAGACGATTTTTTGTAAAATATTTCTCATAGGATGTTTGTAATATTACAATGTATGTTTTTTTTTATATATTATAGAGTCTTGACTAAATAGCGTAGGAAAATAATGCGGAATGCATAAAAAAATATACTTTCAATATTTGAATTTAAATGTGCTACGCCGAACTCAAATTCATAAAGTTTTTTTTTTCTGATTTCACAGAAACCATTAAAAATATATGTTCTCAAAATAATCATGCTTTTTGTCCTGAAGAAAAATACCCAAGTACGTTGAAATTCTTAGATATTATTATCTACTGCAACAAAAAGTGGCTTTTTAGTGAAAAATATACACGATTTTCATGTTAAGTGTTGTAAAAAGAAGAGTTTGTGACTCACTTGACTTTTATGTTCTCATAATGGCATAATTTAATGTAAAACCTACTTGATAACATTAAATAATAAAATTAAATAACCGTCACCGCTAACGAGGTAAAAATATTTTCATCAGGTTCTATAACACCAATATTTCGTGTAACTTTTCCTATTATTTGACTTTCCTGTAAGCGACAATAAGGTAAGTGAATTTTATTAGGTAGGTATACATTTTTCAAGAATGTATAATACCTACGTCTTCTTCTTTTCGTGTAGTTAGTGACTAACCTGGTGTCAGAGTTTTAAATCCGCGCATCTGACTTGGCTGATCTCTGACTTGGCTTCACTTGGCGTCGAGAAATATCTCTCAGGCATGCCGGTTTCCTCACGATGTTTTCCTTCACCGTGTTTGAAGCAAGTTATAATTATACAACAAGAATATGAATCCGAAAAGTCAGAGGTGCGTGACTTGTATAATTATGTGTCTAAAGTATTTTCAGTAATGTACTTATAAATTACATCATAGCGTTGTCGTGGGACAGGAAAGGTGCAAGCGAAAACAAACATGTGATGAAGAGCTCGTCCGCTAATAGAAACACCTTATTATATACACAACACTGCATCCTATTATATCGGTAAATACCTATAACAATGTACTAAGCTAGGAACTATTAGTAAGGTATACAAGCCGCTTGTAGTAGCGACTGGATATCAAATGACGAAGAAAAAACAAAACAGATTATTTATGCTCTATACCCCATTTTAAATAAGATTAGACATTAAAACAAACCCTTTTACAGTCCGTTCAACCGATTTTGACTTCTATACCGTAGGCATAAGAATAGCATTAAAAGCAAAAAAAGTTACACAATACCAACTATCTACTGCGGCTGCCATTTGTCATGCCACCAACGCAATAGAATTCAAAATCGGTTAATCGGAATGTAAAAAAGGCTTATCTATACGTCTAATCTTATTTCAAATGGAATATAAGTAAGAAGGAATTTTATACATTTGTATCTAATATGATATAATTAAGTTATGTATCCATATTTATTTTAGTATATTAAATAAAATTTTATAGAGTAGTATAAACAACAAATGTGGGACCCAATAACAATGAAAATTCTTCGTGTAAAACATCATGTAAGAGGATTGTGAGAAGTTTTTCAACTCATACAAGTGTTATGGATAATTTTATTAAAACAAATTAATAATAAAATCAATAAGACAGATCGTAAACAGACCAGTTTATCAAACATTATAATAATATAAAATCCTTTTCAGCGCTGTATTGCAGCGCACACAATAGCTTACGTACATTATCTAAAACGCGCGGGTGGTGCGCTTGCGCCTACTGTCTGACATCGGCGCCGCCGCCGCTCAGTGTAATGCCTAACAATTAACATTGACGCGAAATTCATCCGTGTTATATTTCGGGCATAGCAACTATATCTGCAAGCGAAAAAGTTACCCGCCGTCGCTGACGCACTCACACTAGCAAACACTAACACATGTGCATGCAGCGCACAATAGGCCTAGGTATATAGGTATCGTTTATACCAGTCTACACACATACATCGTCGTGTATGCACATGTGTGCGTCCGGCCACAGACTTTACCCTTGAACGCATGCGAAACGCTAGATAATTCCACACCGAATTGGTGCATTGATAAAAAATGATAACCTGAATAAACCGCAGGCAGGTTTCAGCGATGACATACCTACTTAGCAATTTTTTCTTTTTTTATAGATATAGTGTCATAGTATCAAATGCATTAAACTATATTAGAGTTACATTTAGAGGCAGACAAAGAAATGCCTATGTGCTCTTGTAGGCTCTGACTCCGACAACCATTATAGAAAAATTTCATTTACCTATCTGTCAATGAACTCATATTGTGAACTACTCTACATATTTTAATCGTTTTTTTATTTTTGTGTATAGAAACTGCAATTTTGGCAGCACTTCATGCGCTGAATTTATCAAGCTTAGAAATTTATTTATCTTTTAGTTGGTACCATTTTAATTTTATGATGTAAAGTACGTACATTTTCATGTTTTCAACATCTAGTACCTAACTATGTTCAAATTCATTTTATTTACTTTAATTAAAAATTATATAAGGCATGAAACATTTTCTTTCAGTACCGGCAGCGTTGTCTACGTAAACGTGTATTCTAAGTTATAATGAAATGCTAAACAAAATTTTATTTCACACCACTTACGCAACACGTCTGGTCACGTCACGACGAGTGACAGCGAACAAAGTGGTAGACTTCAAACGAATTAGTCAGTCTGGAGTGTAGACAAACTTGAATTCGATTGTACGATCGCATGCGCCGCCACAATTGCCTTCCCCGTATTAGATTAGCTCATTCTATTCCATCTATAACAAAACTTCCTTGTCCAACTTCTAGGGAACTCGTAGGCTTTTTATGTCTTCCCTCTTTAGTAGATAGTTGATGGCAGTAATCGTTACATTTATTGCTAAGTAACAAAGTTCAAGGATTAAAAGGAGTATAAAATTTTATTGTTAATAATAAGGTGGGTCTAACAGGAGGATCTTAATGAACTTATCGGTCATATTCGGTGAAGGAGATGTGAAAGAAAAAAAAGCAGTAATGACGGTAGAAATATTTTTATAACAATTTTACTAATTACATAAAGGTATTAAGTACTTGCCACAGATATTTTTAATCACTTTTTAGTTTTGTATAACTTAAGTGCAGAAGAACGCAACGAATGTGAAAAATTACCGAAAACTAGTTCTAAATATTGTTGCATCCGCCATTTTGATCGTAAATTTATTCGTCGAGTCTATTCAAATGAGTATATTTTATAATATAATTTTGACTTTGGTAGATTCAACTCGCAGTTTTTTTGTATTTAAAATAATAATTTTCGCGAAGCGATTCTGTCTTAAACAAAAAATAATTCAGATTAGGTTCCACATTAATTTACATAATATTTTAATCAAATAATATAATTAAAATTGCGCTACTTGGTAATTATACTATGTTTTTACTCATTTGAGTGATTGCCTTTTTTTTACGGTCTAGTTATTTACTTACTTCGAAGATGAGGTTGCAATGAGATGCTACGAGATCTCGATATTTAAATTCTCATTTAAAATAAACTTAAAATCTTAAAAAAAAAAGATTTGCATTAAATTAATTTTTTTAATAATTATTATTTAGACTAATATTGTTTATGATAATATTTTCGACAGTTAAATGAAGTAGTATGATTTAACTTTAAAAAATATTATCTGCATTATATTTACAAGGGCAAGGACTTATACAGGTCCTACGTTACAACAGTCTATGTTTAGTCTACTAGTGACGTAACCAGACGTCACTCAAGATTTCCTGTTTCGGTTATACATAAATTAATTCATACCTAAAACAAAATAAAATTGCTTTTCGAGTCTGTCTGTGTGACCACTTAGATCTTCTTATTTTTTTTTTGTTTTTATCGTCATTTAGGTTACGACTACTCTGGGAGGTTTATGTTTATTTAAATTATAGCACAGAAATCTCAATGTTATAACTCGGCATTGCAACCGCGCGAAGCAGGGGCAGGTAGCTAGTTTAAAAATAAAGTCGATCTGGGCTTACTATTTATCGATGAGCCGAATAAATTAGGCTCATGGAGCCTAATTTATTCGGCTGACAGATGGCTGTCATGCATTATCAATAGGTTTTAAGTGCGCTTTGTTCCGAAAGTAGAAAATATTGGGGACGTCATTATACACGTGTGTGTGTTTCTACACATGCACATACACACACAGTCTATCATTTTATATTAGTCTTCATTTCTAGGCATGAAACGGCCTTGCTATTTGAATTCCATAAAAAAATGCAAATACTTATATTCTAGTCGAATTTGGGCAATTCAGAATTAATATATCGAAACTAATGTAACCTAAATTATATGATTTGGTAATTATATTATGTATAAATATATGTTTTTAATTGTATAAATAAATTACCTAAATTAAGGATACGATGCATTTCCTTGATTATTAAAATTATTATTTAACATGAGTACCTACATAATTCAATGTTAGAATTATTTTTTTAATATTTTAGCTATAGCGCCTAAAACTCAAAACGTCTCAGTCGAACCAGCAATATCTATAAACGCATTTCTAATTCTTGCGATTGATGCATATGCTTACATTATCTATCGTTTTAAATCGCTATCCTGTACCAATTTCTAGCGATGAAATCGATATTGGTGATGACTATCACGAGACATCGCCATATTTCAATTTAGTATAATTTCAGGATTTTGGTATCGGAATCGCAAATACTTTGTAAGCTTTAGGAGACATTAACCTTTACAACATAACCTTTGAAATGTGTAACTTATAAAATATTATAATTTATGTATTTTGTATTTATAAAATGTTGTATAATTATGATTTATTAGTACGTGACGTGCGTCAATACTAAATTTGCATTAAATTAAGTGCAAAAAAAATTAGACACTAGTGTTTTTATTAAAGATTATTTTGTATAATACGGAAGAGTAAACTTGTATAAAGTTTTGCATAAATGAACATCATAATGGCATGCCTGCGTAGTATTTTTTACTAAAGAACCTACCTCAATGCGGTGTCATTTGGTTATGAAAAGCATATTTGAATTTACGCAGAATTACTACGACACTTAGAAATACGCGTTCAAGGTTTTATGTGTTAGCTGTCTGGTCGTCAATATATGCGTTAATGTATATTAATGTTTAATCGACTGAATTCTTTTTGTAATTATCATTATCCGGTAAATTCGCCAATATGTCATTTTGCATGTAGCTATACTGGGTGTTAGACACCGTTATCCTTGAAACTAGTGGTTTGGTGTCATCTATAATATACTTTTTCAATGGGACCAACAATGAAATCGCGAAAAAAAAATCTGCTGTTCCATAAATTTGTGTTCATTTAAATCGACAAAATGTATGGAACAGCAGATTTTTTTTTGCGCGGACAAACAAATGTTACAACATATTTCAGGTTATTGGTTTTTTGGCCTGCAATACCTTACAAAAAACAAAGTTCAATGCTTGTTTTTCTCTTTTCGGTTATAGGTTTTTGCAGTCGGGTTTTTTGTTTTTAAATAATTTGTTTTGTTTCAAGCTTTTTAGTTTTATTAATATATATAGTTGGAATTACCGAAAGACATTATCCTCTCTCTTATCCCAATTTATGCGAGGTCGGCGCATTTTTTTTCAATACTTCTCCATTAATCGCCATCTCAGTATACCCCCTTTCTAACCCTGTCATCTTTCACACAGACTACAAAGGCTTACGATTTAAGCATTCTTCCACTGTACCTACAGCTTTTAATTTAGCTAGAACTCTCAATGCCTTTACGAGGTAGGTACCGATAATGGTATCGATGATAAATATTTCAAAAGTCTCTTTTATCGATACCTTATCGAATCAATCACTAACTGCATGTCTCAAAAAGGATTGCGTGCACGCGTTTTGGACTTTCCGAAGGGGTTTAAAAATACGCGACTCAACTTTGAGTTTTAAAACATGGTACATTCGTCATAGGAAGGCTAAATGCGACAGTATTACTTCATAATAGGTACGTTAGGCTTATAATCAAAATAAAGCCTGAGAAAGCTTGCCACAAAGTTGCTTAGCTAAGTGATTAAGTTTGAATAACACCGCTTTGTTTACACTTTAACCTAAACTGGTTTAATATCATATTATTAATACGGTAACTCCTCACAAAAAGATGAAAAACAAACAAGTATAGAAAACAAATAAAAATGGAAATTGTATAATTAAAACGTTATTACTAATTATACATTGGTGAAAATGTTCATAACTTAAAAAAAAAAATATAATCATTTTGTGCGCCCGTTGATGTCTATTGAAGGGTTTCGTTTGTTCTTTAGGTAAAGACAGTCAACGCGATAGGTGTTAAGGGAAAGCGGGCAAAGTTTCGAAATACATTTTTTGGATCACTTTTTCTTTCTTTTCAAAATTACCGTAATTCCGTTTTTCCGTTGTTGTGCCAGACATCATCATGCATCTATAAGTTTATTTTAAGAACACTTATTTACGGCTACTGTTTTAAATAGAATGACATAACCATGATTGTCCGATAATATTTATTTATTTATTATTAGGCTTTTCAACAATGAGTACACTATTACTTTACAATTTGTACGTTCCAAACATTACTTAAAGAAAAGAATAACATGCACTACATTTATGCGCAGATAATAACACAAATAAAGAATTGAAACAAGTAATACATAGTTTAAGAAATCAATTATGAAATCCTAAATAGCCCATTCCCACTTAGTTTATCTAGACGATGTTTCCATTTACTCCTTCACTGTTATTTTCATCAGCTAGTGTTATTCGCATTTGTGTGGGGTAGGTACCACTACTAAAAAGTGAAGTATAAAAACTTTTTACAAAAAAAATACCGACTTCCAAAAAAAAACACTCTAAACTGAAAAATAACTTTAATTTCGGAAGTCGGTGTCTTTGCTTTTCAATTTTCGTTTTTTGCCACCGACTTCCGAAATTAAAGTTATTTTTCAGTTTTGAGTGGTTTTTTTCGGAATACGTAATATTGACGCTAACTCAAAAACTACCCAAGCAAAGTTAATAAAATTTATATGGGACCACCTCGGAAGCATGACCTACCATACAAAAAAATAATCATCAAAATCGATTCATAATTGGCGGAGTAATCGCGTAACAAACATACAAAAAAAAACATACAGACGAATTGAGAACCTCCTCCTTTTTGAAGAAGTCGGTTAAAAATATATAGATTTAAATATTAAAATATATCTGTTATATTCGGCACAATCTACGTCTGATTTGGATTTAAAGTAGACTTTTTTTCTACTCGATCGCTAATACTATGCAACATTACAACATTAACGAATAATATGTTAAAAAATGGCAAAACATATTTGCATGGTAATGTCATGGTAAGCCATTAAAAAATCTTAAGGCTAGCAGGTCGAGATGCTGTCGGTCACAGATCTACAAAAAACATATGACGTGAAACACTAACCTTCGTTCGACACTTCTAGCACGCCTGTACATTTGAATATATACATCTATGACATAGGTGCGTGCGTCTACGCAGTTTAAGTAAAAAAAAAAGTTGTTTGTCTTTAACACTTTGTGGGACACTAACCGCCCCAGACGTGATAATGATAAAATGTCTACTGCGTCTCGTGTACTGTCCTTCAACCGATTAAGATTAGAATAGTCGGTATAAGTAGTGTTTAACACATAGTGCAATGTGGATAAAATAACCAAACAGCTTGGTTTATCCTATTTTGAAGTTGAAACTTCTTTAGGCGGATTAGGCGATTTTTGGTAGGGGGTAAACTTATGGATTCGGTAGTGCTTTACTATAGAATATAGATGGGGCTAATACCAGTTTTAAATTTTCACTTCTGTGGACAGCTCCCATGACTTTTTTTTTTTAACAAGTTTATTGCATCTGTTGTCTGAAGAAGTCAGAAGTTACTCTATGGAGCCTTGTAAGATTTGACATCATCATCTGCCTAGCCTTTTCCCAACCAAGTTGGGGTCGGCTTCCAGTCTAACCGGATGCAGCTAAATACCAGTATTTTACATGAAGCGACTGCCTACCTGACCTCCACAACCCAATAATACGATAATACGATAGCAAGACTGGTTGTCAGAGGTTCGGGCTTCTGACGTGCTTTCCGAGCCACGGAGGAGTCTCGATATGTAAAGATGGTCACCCATCCACGGATCAACCCCGGCAAGCGTAGCTTAACCTGATAGATCGACCCGTGCTGCTGTTATTACTTAGCCACGAGCTCCTCCTGCTTGTAAGATTTGACATATGGATTGTAAATTAAGCTTTATTTCTCAACTTTCCTGTTGATTGTCCCAGCGTCTTCAGTAGCCTACCGATTTTCAATCAGTCAGTAATGGAACTGTTTACGTATTAAAGTTTAACAAAGAACAGGTAAATTAGTAGTCAGTCTGTTCGTAAATACATACTTATATGGGTTTGCACGATGGTGTTTTGTAAACGATTGTTCTAGGATTGCCTTATTCCAATTAAAGGTTTTTCCAAAGACATCATGTGTAGGTACTTAGGAAAATCCATGATACTATTAAGTTAAAAATAAACCATTAACACTAACGCTCTTATGTAACTTAGATGATGGGAGCAGAATAAGTAAGAAGAAAATAAGTTGGCATAATAAACTAATTATGCCAACTTATTTTCTTCTAAACTTTACTTTTTTTTTATAAGTAATGATTTATTTATTTTATATTATTTATTATTTTCTTGATATATTTTTTATTTTGAATAACCTCACCCTAATTGCAAATTCCATCACGATCCGAAAGATTTTGATGAAAATTCGATAACGTTGCCACGAATTGCGCATCACCAGTTTCAACAATTGAAAGCATCGAACTATCACGTTCTCAAACGATGAACTTTTATTTGCACTATTATGGTTTCTTCGGGTACCCTCGTATTATAATGCAAACTCTAAGTTCAGAACGAAGTAAGCGAACTCACGTTACTATAATGTCATAACATTAAACATGCAAATCGAGTAAAATAAGATTCTAATCGATCCAGTGCTGCCCGATATGTGAATATAAAAACGTCGATGTTCTGGTTACTAATTGCCCGACACTAAATCGTCCTTAACGTGCTCATTACGCACGCACTGCGTATAATTGCAGCGAACTTAACCGACAAACTAATAAAACGTCGGAGCTTTGTACTTCCCCTGTTAATTCAAACAAGTTCAATAGTCAACCTCATGGGACTATCTATAGATATAAGGTAATAAAAAACCCATAACTGTTATTTCCACGAGCGCCTATTCGCATCACTATAACAACACCATCGCGAGCGTTGCGTGTGTGCGTGAGTCACGAGCCCGTATTTTTCTTGTCTTAGACGCACACATTCACACCTCGAGAGCATCTGTAGTTCTATAGACTGTAGTTACATAATTCTGTATGCAGTAACGCTATGTATTGTTGAGCGACGCGACGGTTAAAAAAACGTGTTGATGCTGATGTTGAGCTAAATCATTAAATAGGGTCACGAGCTTATCATTTTTTTATCGTGTTACTGTTATTTTCATTTTTGCATCAAATGTAGCGCTATCGCTACGATTTTGTTTTAATTCCTGTTTTTTGTATTATTTTATCAAAATGTTAGTTTACCTAATTCATGTAGAATTTGAGTTGAGGAGCTCGTGGCTAAGTACCAGCCAGCTAAATAACAGCCGAACGGGGCGATCCATCAGGTTAAGCTACGCTTGCCGGGGTTGGTCTGTGGATGGGTGACCCATCTTTACATACGACTCCTCCGTGCCTCGGAAACAACGTTAAGCCGTTGGTTCCGGATTTGTGACATTTGTGGATCTTTGACAGTCGTTACAGGTCGTCATAAGCCCAAAAGTATGACAACGTCTTGCCAAGGGGTATCGTATTACCCAGTTACTGGGTTATGGAGGTCAGATTGACAGTCGCTCCATGTATAATAATGGTATTGAGCTGCATTCGGTGAGACTGGAAGCCGACCCCAACATAGTTGGGAAAAGGCTAGGCACATGATGATGTAGAAATTGGATAGATAAATTACACGTAAAATGTTGTGTCAGTAATCGCAAGCTGCGTAATTTAACAATTATATAACAGAATAGAAGAGATTAGTCAAATAAAATACCTAGTAATTTTACAATTATGCAAGAAAAACTAAGTTGCAAAAACAGACTGCTGAACTTGGCTCGACAGCGATGATGCTAACGACCCTTAGGTCCGTATTACAGAACGTTCCTCAAGTCCAGTTTGATCTGCAATCAGTTGATCACTGTTTGAGTATAGAATCAGTACTTGAGCATCGGTCTTATTCCAGAACGGTAATCAATCTATACTCAGCTGAATCGAGACTCAAATCGAGCCTCAAGCAGAGATGTGTATTGTCTATGCATCAGCCTGTTTTCGTTTACGATTTATTATAATAACCGACTTGGATCCGATCTTCACTGGATTAGAAATATTAAAATACACCATAGAAGCCCAGTTATTTAGGAAATCAGCGTTATTATTTCATTCCTGAATAGTAAAATGCCCCATTTATTGAAGTAAAGCTCTTTGCAGTGAAGTATAGTATTTTTGTAAGCAAATTTGTCAAGCTTAAAATACTTGTATTTGTGGCCTTAAATAAGTATGCTATTTAAAATGTCAGTATGTCCAAGCATCAGCGTGAAAAACATTAGTTTGTTTTAAGTTTGTTGTTTGTGAACTTTAATTATTTGTTTAGCTGATTTTATTCATATTACTTAACACTTTTAAAATGGCAGGTTGAAGAAAAATTTTAGTACTTTGGAAAAAAAACCTACTAATAGAAATTTCTCTTCAAATATATCCATTTTGATTATGATTTTGATAGTAGGTACCTAATATTTAAAAATATCAACAGAACTCGACAATGCACTATTTGAACAGAAGAAATATTGACAATTTGACATGACAATCTATGCTCAAGCGCGGTCTCGACCACACTTGGGTGATTACAGATTTGATCACTGCTTGGGTTCGATTAAGTAACTGAGTAGCGATCTAAAATAAAGCCAAACTTAGTTGAACTAAGATCAATGAATCTATGCTTGAGCAACGTTCTAAAATTAAAAGCGGACTTAAAACTAGTTTTAAACAGATATATATATATATATATAATAGATTATAATGAATAATTAATTGGATTAAGAATTTTATATTTTATGTACTTAATAATTTATGTTAAATAAAAAGTTAGACTTAAAGTAGAAATCTTCACATTTGAAAAGGACTTACGTCGATAATCAAATTAAAGTCGATACATAATAAAAATATATCGAGAACGCTCTACCACCGTCACTTCAAGACTTCTCATTTTATTGGAGTTAGGTATTAAACAAATAATCATTGACAGCTATGGCCAGTATATCAGGCTCATCTAAAACATGGATTATATACTCCCAGTAAATAAGCTAAGATCCTTTTACTGCTCACAGTATAACTAGCGCGACGACCTCGCAAGCGAAATTTTTTGCCGTTCTCATAAATTTTGGGAATCCCACCTCAGAGCTGTTGTTGATCTATAATTTAGAAATAATAACACAGCACTTACTACTAAAGAAGCAATAACCATCGTTTTTAAAACCACAAAAGCAGATAGGTATCTACTTATTTGATTTGAAGAATGAATAAACTGTTACTGTACCGTTTGTCTCTGCATCACCCAAAGGTAAAAAAGCCTATGGCATTAAATCAGCCTCTGTTTTGTCTTCTTAAAGTTATCAATAAAAAGTAATCTTTAAGTAAGTTAGTGTATTAGTGTTTTTTTCGAGCTTGCAATTCGATATCTGTAAAAAACAAATGAAAAATATGAACAAATAACTTAAAAAAAAAAGCAGTCTTCTATTTTCACAGTAACAGTCTAAAAAGACATTCAACATACGCTGCTACAGAAGCTATGCCTACTTCCGCATTATCTAAATTCATTATAGATATTACATAAGACATCAAATCTGTTTTTCGAACAAATTTCAAATGTACCGGATGAAAACTGCTAACGTTTAGTCTAAGTCTCGGCTAGCTAGACAGGTTTTACGCGCCCGAATATAAACAAAAAACCAGCCGAAATCTTCGCAGTTATATATTTAGACGTTTTTGCTAGATATTTAGCCTCATAAGACCGATGTAGGTGCATTCATTGACTGGAACTTTGCACGAGTTTATATTATTGCCGTTACTCGGTGAATGTCAAAAGTAACTTTTCAAATTCAGTTTAGCTTCCACTACTTAGTAAATTTTCATACATTGATCCAAAGACATACCTATCTTTGATTTTTGCTAATGGAAAGAGTTTCCTGGTTTTCATATCGATCAGGTAATAATGAATTCTAGATAGTGTACGTTTTTTTTATTTTATCTGATGAATATTTTTCAACAGATCCACTCATAGATCCATTTCATAGCCTATAGAATGAGACCTCGTATTCTAGAGGAACAAAATCTCAGTCACCTGTAAAGGTAAAATATTTATTTATTTATTAAAACTTTATGCACAAGTAAAAAGAAAATATTGTACAAAGGCGGACTTAATGCATGAGGCAAAAAAATACAAAAATAGAAAATATTGTCAATGGAGTTTCTTTCCCCTTCTTCTCCATAGGATATAATAATATACTACGCTTTGGAATGGACTTTACATTTCTGACTGATAGACTCCTTGACGATTCAAAAGTGCCTGTAGAAATAAATGCTTTGAGTTTGGTAAATATTTTTTTGTTCGACTTGTTATAGTGGTGATTCACGCAGACTAATTTAGTGAATGACTTTTAAGTCTGTCTGACACCTAGACATGGATTTAAGAATTTATTACCTACTAATCTGTCTGCAACAAGAAAACAACTTTTGTGAATGCAGTCATCTCATGAACTTTCACGGGCTAGACTTTAATATTAATTTATTAGATAACATCTTTCGATTTAAATGTTGGTAAAATAAGAGATCCCAGATCAAAATAACGATTTTAACATTTATCTATTGGCAATTCTTGGAGGCCTGTATCGGATAATCCGCCTATAATTTTCCCACTGCTGGGACACCGGAGAGAGGGAGTGGGCCGTAATCCACCACGCGGGCCAAGTGCGGGTTGGTGGATGTCACATGTCTTCAAAAATTTAGTTCTAGGACTCGATATCGATCGACGTGCACGTTTCTCTACATTGTACTCACATGTGTAATTTCAACATAAATGATGTAACTAATATATTGTAACAATATTCTGATTTAAAAGAGTGTCCGTGGAGTTTCTTGCCCGTTCTTCTCCATAGGAACCTACTACGCTTTGGAATGGGCAAATAGCTTCATCTTTCTGACTGACCGACCCCTTGACAATTCAAAAGTGCCTGTAATTGGTTTATTTGAAATAAATGCTTTGAGTTTGAGTTTGTTACCACACAGACATGCATTAAAAAAAAAACTGTATTCATTAAATTATGATGTGTATAGGTACCACGCTTCCGGAGGATATCGAAGAAGCCAATTATTGCGTTTTTACAATACATAAGTAATCACTGCTGACGCTTTAGATTCCCAAGTATACACTAGTTTAGTTTAAGATTTGAAAGATCTAAGTTATTTCTTTTAGCATCTTTCCTTTCAACGAGGAAGTGATTCTCCCACGCTTCAGCTTCTAATTTGCATCGGCTTATCTCAAAGTTTTTAATAAGCGTAGGTAAGTATGTGAAAGGCCTAGAGAATTAATCATACACATGTGTCAGATCTGCGGTCGATAATTCTACGAATACGGAATAGACTTCCTTCCCTTATTTATTTCTGTCTTCCCAAATATATATCATCGGATATTCAGAACAATATCATGTGATTCATCAAACTGTAACCGTATCAATATGGGGGGACATAAATCGGACATTGCGCAGTGTCACGCCCAAGCCTTTGACATGGTTTCCTACAATAATAGTGGATTTATTGCAACGATGTCGGATAGGCGGCGTTCCGTGCAAAAATTTTGCGTAGGCGCAACATATGCTCCGCCCGCGCTATTTGTGTACCCCATCACTGAACTAGTACGCATAGTAATATCTTATTTTGATGTCGCTTCTATGCCACGACTTAATTTTTTTTTGTTAATGTCGTGGTGGAAGAGTGTCTTTAATCGAATGATGAATTTACTAGCGTTATCAGTATAATCAAAATTTAAAAGAGACTATGACCCCTGAGCTTGTTTTGGCCTTTCTACTCTAGAGTAGTGAGATAGGAAACGCCAACCTCATCTAGTTTAAAAAAATATGATTGACGTGTAAAAGTGTTTTGTACAAACCTACTTACAGAAATAAAAATCATTTCATTTCATTTCCCAAATAATGAAGACAAGTGTTATTCGCTTCGGAAGCGTTTCGTATTTCTACAACGACTGTCAACAGCATTGACATAAGCTTTTCGATAGCTTATGTCAGTGCTATCAATTTTTGCCTTTTCCATCATCGATAGCGCTTATAGAATGTCACTTTGTCTAGGGCCTCAGGACTATCTTCAAATTTATATTACCATTTTCAGCCTCTACATACTTAATATAAAAGGTAAACCAATATTTATTTCTAATTATATTTTATAGTATAATAAAAATCTAAAATATAGAATATCTCTAAGACCTTGTATTTTACTGACCTTTCGTCCGACCGCTGAGCTCTTGCAAAATCGCTTGAAAAAACTTAGCATAGGTACAAAGTGTTGTTTCAAAATATAGATTCTATGAACCATCCATTCAAAACCAGCCATTTTAAAATTCAAGATTCCGGTGGTCATATATTCAGAAAATATCGTTTTTTTTCTATAAAACACATCTATATCATAACAAATTGCATGTTGCATTATTTTGTGACATTTAACAAAAATAGAATGACCTTTAAATATTATCGCAATTCGTCCAAATGATTAGCATAGGTTTTTAAATTTTTGGTTAATTTATATTTAAATTGTTTATCAACGAACATAATAATGTACGTACAAAAATTACTTACATAATTATGTCAATGGAAAAATTTGTTGCTACGCACGCTCTACGAAAGTGCTACGAGAAAGTATGCACGATCATTATGCTACGACATTTGAAATTAGAACGTAATACGATGTCATATCAACCAATTGATTTACGTTCCATCTATTTATAATCGTACAATACTTTTTTAACCGACTTCCAAAAAGTAAGAGGTTCTATGTAAGTAGCATATGTATGTTTTTTTCAAATATTGTTGTGTTTAATCAAAATGTTATATGATTTTAGTACAAATCTGCAAAGCGTGTATGATACATCCTTGCCTTGACTAATGGGATGTCGCGAGAAGTGTTAGGAAATCTAAGATAGGCCCTTTGTAAAGAAGTGTTTTAGGATAATAAGTTTTTCAGTGAAATAGTTACTTCGTATGAAGTGAATTAGTGTTTACATTGGACATCATTGCTACAATAAATCAGTTTGATCACCTGATGCGGAAGACATGCTTATTTCATAGATAAACTTTGGAAATGTTTTATTTTTCCTGTCCCTACATTTAAACTTTTATTCACCTTTTAAAACTTCAACCACATTTTATTAATCGTAACAGAACGGATTGAACAACAACAACCCCCCCCCCCCTCTTTCCTACAAGAAAAAATGGGCTACGCCCACATAATATGGCATGTAGTTCATAATCATTTCACATACAAAATAAAATGTAAATAAGGTACGCGTATCGTGCGAGTTCGCCTCGCTCTGCTGATGACCAAACCTCCCCTAGACCGCTGCGTGATCTTGGATGGATAGTGCCAATAATCACCAAGCTGGGAAAACAGATACGCGATCTCCATACTTTGAATAAAGGCGCATACACTTGGTCGTTGGGCCGCATTCGGTTAACCGAAAGAATTTATCCGAATTCGGACACCAGACACGTTTACCATGGCAGTTTTGATGCATTTTGGTGTCTTTGGAATTAGACAATGAAGCTGGACTAACTCGCCTAAGATGGGTCTACTCATTAACATTCATTTACACTTGTTATTAGCCTGAATTCAGAATGGCAATCGATTTTGGGTGAGTGACAAGTATTTGTGCTAGAACATATTAACCTTTCAACTTCACAAAAGTATTTTCGAAGAATACACAAACAATAAAGTGCAGTTTTTAGGGTTCCGTAGTCAATAAGGAACCCTTATAGTTCCGCCATGGCCGTCAGTCTGTCTGTCTGTCCGCGGCTTAGCTCAGAGACTTTTAGTACTAGAAAGCTGAAATTTGGTATAAATCACGCAGACAAAGAGGTAACTACAAAAAAAGCATGAAAAAAAAATTTTTCATCCCCCACACGTTACGTGGGGATGTTTTTTTTTTTCTGGTCCATACCATGGTGACCTGTGGGTGTCGTTGGAAAGGTCGTTTAAAAATATTGTGAGTTTGTGAAAACTATTTAACAGTTGTTGCAAAAACATGTTCTTCCATACATTCCGTATGGAAGAACAATTTTATCAACTACAATGTTATATTTGTTCTTGGGATAAATTTTATTCATCCCATCTACGGAACCCTTAATTGTGCGTGGTTCGAAAAGTACTTGGCCGGTTTTTTATTATAAACTCTTTAAAAAATGAAAAAAAAAATACATTTTCCCACTGTAAATATTCCTGGACATTTTTTTTCTATTAGCAAATAACTAAATAATAAAAAGAGCACCTTTGAATAAAAGGACAGCAGTTTTTTCCAGCAAAATAAACGTATATTAGGTATTTTTCTCTTCTTGCAACTGTCCGTCTACAATGTCTGTAGGCCTATTTTTAGTTTCCAGACGGCGACTCACACTTGCCCATTTTTTATTAGATACGCGTATAAAGTGAGCAACCTTCAGAAAATGCAAATACCGCCAACTGCATGTCAGTCGTTGCCCGACTAGTCTGGGAGTGATTAGAACCAAGGCCATACTGCTAGCTTCGAATTTTAAAACTACTGTTGGTGTTTTTTTTTTATAAAATATAATTTATGAAAATTATGCATAAATATTTGAATATTACTTATATTATGGGTGTTTAGAAATACAGCTAAGGCGTCAGTCTGGCGATAAGGATGCAGATGTATTTTATACCCACCTGTTGATGCAGTAGGTACCTAAGTGTACCAGCTTAGGTACTCTTAATCAACGGGGTCCGCAGGAATGTACATAACGCTTACCGAACACAGAAATGCTTGAATTTCATTGTCTCTGCAGAAGAATATGGATTTTCTCTCCCAATGGACAAAAACCAATTTTTAATTTATATCTACATCTACAGCAATATAATTATGTTATTGGCAGTTGTACCCATGCACCTTTTCCTGTCTACCCGTCAAAGCCGAATGAAAACCGTAGCGTGCATGGTATGACTGTCACGCCAAAGTGGATCATTACTCACTTGGGTACCTATCAAGTCCGCATCAACTTTGGTCCAATTTCGTAGCCAATATAAGGCCCTATTCACACGTTCTGGCTCCCGGCTAGCCGAATGTATGGCTAAATCGTGCGTAATCAGCCGTTACCTACGTGTGAAGCTTCCTGTTTATAAACTACCCGTGCCGGTGCAGCGCCGGTTACCCGGCAACCCGACCGTGTGAAAAGGCGGATAAAATGTGCCTACTGTCATGGGATGCGTAACTATCATTATATGCTTGGTGTACACTTGCTTGCTGATTATATGCTAATAAACACAACTGTGGAACACTCTCGACGGATGCGCATTGGAGTAGCTGCATCGTGTTCGTGACGCCTGCCTCCCAGTGTCATACCAGCCTACTTCAAGTGGAGCTGCACGTTTTGTATCAGCAAGCAGGCGTACACCAAGCGTATGATAACGAATACGCGTCTATGAAGCTACGCCTCTGTGGACAGTATGCCTTATATGTCAGACGCTGTCTGGGACGGACGTGTAAACTACGTAGATCATTATTGGCCTGTAAATGTCTTTTGCTGAACATGGGACTTCCTACGACGGATGCAATGAACGACCGAAGACGATATTCCATAATCACGGAGCAGTTCATTTCTATGGCAGTCAGAAGTAGGAATGAGGCTCTGTAGCTCTGTGGCTCTGAATTATCCCACAGCTGGACAGAGCCCATGAGTTCGAGCTCTTGCGGTTCAGGGCTAATGTGGATCACTGGTCGTATGTTTGTTCAAGGTTATTTCTTAGTAACCTATTATGACATTCAGTATTAAGGGGATGTACCTACAAGTTTAACCACGTGGAACAACTATGAATAAGTATGTTATATTCTTTCACATGAGTATTACACTATGAACGCTCCCCTCCCAACTCCGCTACGCACATCGCACAGTTCAAACTGAAGAGTAATAATCTGCATTTAATTTTATCGAATTTACTGTTAAATAATGAGGAAATGTTGAAATAAAGTTGACATTTAATTTTCCCTTCACTTTTCATTTAATTAGTAATTAAGGTCCTACCCTAATTCAAATTGCTTAGCATGATCCTCCGTTATGCCGAAAATACTGCATCATTAATCTGAAATAAATCTAAGTTAAAGTTGAGGATTGATGGTCCAATGTTTGGCGAAAACACGATTACATATCTCTATTAAAAAAAAACAAAGTTACCTCTAATACCAGACACAGCAACACACATTTGAACACTTATTTGACCACTTGTTTGAATACATGTGTGTGTGCTTAAATCGCACTATAAACCGCTGGTATTAAAAAACAACTTCAAATTAGATCATAAAACTTTGCATAATAACTGAACTAACTATAAAGCAGGTCTTAAGTTTTTTTTTTTTTAATTGCCATTATATTTACCGTAAAAAACAATTACCTAAACTATTCGAGGCTTGAGAGCCGCCAGCACCCCACTCCGTCTCGCTCTCACTCAAGCCGCGAGTAGTATGGTGCGAGCGAGATAAAATTTGAGGTAGGGTACGGCCTTAATGTGAGAGTTACAATAATCCTAATTGATTAAGTAACCCTGCCTACGTCTAAGTGAAATCTTTAATTAGTTTGATTTAATAATTAAAGATTTCGCTGGACCTTTCGCTAATAAATTGTTTTAATTAAATGTATATCCACAGACAAAACATTTGTGAAAGTATCTGGAAAGTTTTCAATCCGCTGACATTTAAGATAAGCTAATGACCATTGAATTTGAATATTATGTACCTACCGGAAGTGCATCTTGTAAAAAAAATATTACAGGTTTTATAGTCATTTACATACATACTTGAAATCTAATCTAATCTATTAAGTATATTGATCAAACAAACAATCCCCTATCCCTTTGTACTTGAAATCTGGGCGTAGAGTGACAGTTTCACAATCCCGGCTAACATCAGTCACATTAATGTCATCATCTGCCTACCCTTTTCCCAACTATGTTGGGTTCGGCGTCCAGTCTAACCGGATGCAGCTGGATACCAGTATTTTACATGGAGCGACTACCTATCTGACCTCTACAACCCAGATGATACCCCTTGGTAATACTGCAGTCACAAATACACGTCAATTTCGAAAACCTAAAATAACCTCATCAAATTGAGTCGATATTCACCTCACTTCCTTGTTTGACTCGTTCCACCCAAATGTAATACTACCTACTTAGTTTTTTAACCTATTCCATACCCAAATCTAGATTATAAAACCACATTTAAATTGAAAAGCCTTGACATAACATGCTTGTACAATACAAAATGTTGCAGTTTGTGGTTTTTAAAACAAATTTTAGTGGTTATGGGTGAATATAATATTATTAACCGTTTAATGAAATTGCAGTTTAAAATAGAACTTTACGGAAATGGAATTTGGGAGCATTACGGAAAACGTAGTTGGCAAAAAATACCCAGAACCGATGGAATGGTTTTGATAAGAGCTAGCCGGTGCTAGCTTTAGATTTAGGCGCGACCGGATGCCCATGCGTTGTCGGGCGTCGGTCGGGCATAGTCGTCGGGCCGAAGATATCGCGTCCGTCGGCGACGCGCGCGCGACCTGCACCGGGCATATATGCGTTATTTCGTGCGACCTTGATCCCCACGCCGCGCGGCTCGATCCGCGCGTGTTATGTAAGGCCAGTGCCACACACTGCAGTTTCAGGACAACGCGTGACGTCACCCTATTGATTGGAGAACAGAACAAAAATAGAAAATGTTTAATGCAATTATTATGAATAATGAACTTCTGTATGCGTGCGCACGCGTATCCCGTTTGTTTTGTTTTGTTTTAGAATTTTATAATATTTTATATTTGAGTTGGCAATCCATGAAGTTTGAGATCAATGGGCAGAAGGGAAAAGGAATTATCAAATAGATCACATTCACAAGGTTAGTCACACATTTGTTGTAACTGTAAGGGAGTCAAAAAATATATAAGCCGATTATAAAAAAAATATAACATAATGTAATTAACTCCGGATTTTAACACCGCATTTGATATTGTACGAATATTAACAAATGTCAAATGTAGAGTTAAAAATCCGGATTACCTGCCTATAAAAATGAACTCCCAAACTATGAATTACACAGGGTGGTAGGGACATCAACGTACAACCCGTTTTACCAAGGATTACATGAATCTGGACCCCGGGCGTTGAAACCTTTCGTCGAAAAAATCTGCTGTTTCTTAAAAAAATGCAATACACACACGGTAAAAATGTTTAATTAACTTTTTAATTTAGTTTGCTAATTTATTTTTTAATAACATCCGACGAAAAATTCTAAAGCTGTGGGATCCAGAATCATGTAATGGTAACAGATTGCTCGTCGATGTCCTCCTGTAACCATTTATGTCACCTAATGTTAGTTTTTAAATCCCGTAGACTACTTTGAAAGGCGGAAATGTCAAACTCCAAATTGAAAAAAACAAAGAACAATAATTTGAAATGTCTAAAAACGAACTTTTCCTACATATCAAGGAATACTAAATTATGATCACTACTCGCACTTGTGACTTTAGTTAAGTCTATTGGTCATACCTATATCTGTGCACGTGACAACATACCTCGGTATAAGTAGTATGCCTAGGCTATAGGAAACTGCATGCGCAAAACGTATGAAGTGACATACAAGTGTGAAAGACACCTAATGTACCATTAAATTAACATAGGACAGCTCATGCGAGCTGCATCGTTAAGCCAAGGGTACACTGATTACTACAACAAAAACTTTGGTTGAACATCTACCTGTTATTTATATTTATGTACTTACTTTATTATATGTGTGTTTTATTCAAGCATTGCGTAATACTGTGCGTTATTCATTGTGTTTGAGACATTTTTTTTAAAGGACTTGTACCTACCGGGTAATTTTCAATCATCCTGGGGTTAATACTGTACAAATTAGTCCGTGTCATCCTTCGAATCTAACCAATCTTGTCTGGTTGCCGAAGTCATGGTTTCGATTTTGGAATTATTCGTAATAGCGTTCAATAGAGATGAGTTCTGTGATAAATTATTCTTAGTATGGAAAAATGGAACAGTGAGTCAGTAACGAAGGCCACACCATGTTTTTCTACCCTAGTAAAAATGCCTACTGACTGCGATCACCAATCTTTTGACAAGCATGACAGTCTGGTACCTACCAATACTACAAATATTAATTTTCACTGCTCGTTGTAGGTACATAGGTAACAAATTATAATGCAGTAACCGATTAGTTGACTAAACCCAAAAATATGGTAGGTATTTTTCCACTTCGCATATAAACATACCTTTTGGCAGACCATCCTCATAACGAAAAAATTATATGACTAACAAATGCATGCATCGAATCAGTTATTGCATGGTCTATCATCACTCAAAAATAATAAATGACCTCTACAACTCTCAGTTAATTAAACCTACATACTCATAAAAGAAACACAATGTAGCGTTCGTCTGTGTGTCCACTCCTTTAAACATGTTAGCTAGACTATTGTGCTGCGAAGGTCGGCCATAGCTATACCAGTATACCTAACTAGGCTTACAAATGTGCGCTAGCATTTGAGCTAAGCGTTCTAATTTTACTTCCTATTCGATATTGATGACTTGTTTCGTCCTCGAGTCTGGATTTGTGCCCGGGGTCGCTCCCTATTACATGGGACTTAAACATAACTGGCGAATGTGGGGGTACTATAGAAATACTTGTCTTCTGCTTAACCCTTCGGGGATTACAGGCGTGATGTTTTGTGTGTTTTCATGGCATAGCCAAATTAACCTTGCACAGCTGCTTGTGACTAGCCTAAATAGAAAGCTGATATAAGGTCATGAATGGGCAAATTTTGCAATAATCAGTAATCACCATACCACCCTTGACAAATAAGTCGGAGATTTGGTGAAATCCCTAAAATCACACATGAAGATGAAAATTCTAGTTAAACAGGGCCCTAAATTTTCAAATCATAATAATGAAACCTACACAAGGACACTACCTTCAAACTTAATCCAGACGTGTAAAGTATCTATCAATTAGGTTTTTCGACATGATCATGATTATTTTCGAGGCATGGCATCGCTAAAGATTTCATGAAATCCCTTATCCTCATTTCTCTGCGCTAAATATACATCTCGATTCCTTCCAACTACCCTAAAAAAAGCAATGATATAGTAGTGTCAAAGTACACAGGATAAAACAAACAATTAGTAGGTAGTTATCCCGAAAGAGCAAGTTATTGCGAAGAATTCCCGCTACTTAACAGTAACAAGAAACAATTATTTGTTCAAATGTATGTTCATTGGTCGATGTCTAATTGCTAAGCTGTAAGGGTACGTGCCTTTACGAAACAGGTGCATGCCACAGGCTAGGATGAGAGAAAAAGGTTGTATTTTAATACAGGTTTGTAGTTCAGAATGTATTACTTCGTAAAAAGTCTCGAGTTTTTTGATAGGATAGGTCCTTCAAGGACATTACACGTGTCCAATTTGAGCTCCTCTTTTGATCACCAGGACCAAAATAAGAGCTCAAATTCGACTCTGCCACTATACATACTCTGTTGACTCAAAATCCTGAAACATTCAAAATATCTTCTTAAACTCTTCATGTCGTCAAAGGGATTCAAGGTCTCAAAGATATTAAGGACAGACTTTGGAAGAAATGGAGTTTCTACGTAGGTAAACCAACCGGAACAAATATTCCTAGATTTTTCCTCTGAATAATTTATGAATAAAACGCATGAATTCGCGCCATTAGTCGATTGTATCTGAAGAGATAACATCAAAATGCCTGCGTAGCGTGTTACCGGCAATCTATTGCATTTTTATCAAGTGCATTTTAGGAAGGTCATAAGATTGTACAGCCGTTTATATCACGGAAAATATTGTGCTGATAATATGATAGATTACTTTTTTATTATCATGAAAATGCCTTGGCTGTAGGCTTATGCAAACAGAAAACATTACAAAAACGGATAGGAATACATTATTATAAGTACTATAAGTTTTTAGTTAAATACCATCACGGAAATAGTTTACAGAAAAAAACATAAAACTGTTAGTGCAGGTATACGTACTTACCTACTGTTTAGCCGTTCCTGAAAATTACAGCAAATTGTTCAAGATACCATCAACACAGCAACTCATAGCTCATTATATTCTGCAGCTATTTACAAAGTCTAGAACAATGATATGACGTTTTTCTGAGAACCGATGGATACGATGAGAAAAGGATCCAAAGGCTTTTGGAAAAAAAAGATCTAAACACAAAGCGTACGGTCAAAAATTTAAAATAGAATGTTCCGCGTCCGCGGCCTTTACAACGAGCGTGTGATGAAGTGAGGAGTGGGGGGAGACAGACGGACCGATGACATCACACCGAGTTGCAGTGCGGTGCGACCGCCAACTCTTGCGCAATCGTGCGCCCTTGATCTTGACTGCGTCGCGGCCGCACGCGTGTGCGCACAACACCTACGTTTAAATACTAGGTACACTCGCAGCTATATTTATCTTCGCGCATGTAGGCGCGAAGCGGTAATCACAGAATAAAAAATAATACACAAGTGGCGTTTTGTACTTATTAGCAAATCTGAGTGTTCCGGCTGCTGCGTCGGGTAGGTAAATGTTGTAATTAGTGGCGGATGCGCATGAAATTTGATTTTAAGTTCGTCTGCAACATTGCATTATCTTTTACAATTGACGTTAACTTTGTGTCCTTCAACTTACAGAACAATCATACCAAATTATTTAAAACGACATCAAATCACATGGCAACTGAATTATGCTCCAGATGAAATTAATATGCGCACTAAAAGGACTTATCAACGACGATTAAACATTTTTAGCATACCGATCGAGACTGCGTTGAACAAAATTAATTTATACCTATTATTCCATGATGTTTTCGAGGTCGCAGACTAAAACCGTTTAAACTACATATATAAATTTAGTATCATGCCTAGACACAATACCTTTTGTATTTATATGACGGTCGTGGACGTGGGTGATTTAACATCATGTGTTGACGGTTACACACTGTATCAGTTAATAAGCGGTAAATGAATAATGAGTCGTGACTGGTGTTGAAAATAGGCCTAAAAAATTGATAACGCATACGGCATAATTCTGTAGCAGACGTATATACACGTGTAACGATAACTGTGAGTACCTACATAGTACTACATAAGTATAAACTATAGAGCTGGGACTGCCTACGCGACAGACGCATTTAGATCCTGTTTCCGTATATTTCAGAACCGAAACCATAACTGACAGTTCAAATAGCGTTGGAAAACGAGTCACCCAGGAAAATATAAACAAGAAAATGATGCGTCACTATTTGCTTGTTGCATCCACATGGCAATAGAACTCCTCATGATAGTTTAGAGATTATTGGCAGCGCTTGAAAAGTCATAAACACTTGAACACATGTTTTGTGCATTCACAAATAAACCGGACTTACTGCAATTATTTTTATTTACCGCTATGAGAGTCGCATTAACGATATGTTATAGGTATCAAATTTGTGTACGTAAGTGCCTATATATTGTACAGATTGTTTTGTATTATGTACCTACCTAAACCTGAGGCTGTTATCTCCAGCCGGACATTTCACCTAGACATAACCACGTGATGTTTTTTAAATATATATTTTATCTGAGCTGAAGCGGATACAAGGTGCACCGTGAGATTATTTATTTGTTTTGGTTGTCATACCCACTGATTATTACTGGCCGAGGTACCTCGCCAATTGATATTTTTTCAGAGTTCATTTTTTCTTGCTATAGTTAGATACCTATATGACGGGGGTGGTCTAATGAAAATTAAATATTTTAATGTAGAGATGAAGCAGACACCAGGGCCCGCTGGTCAGTCTTTATCGCCTTTTTTTTTGTTAAACTTTAATTTACGACGTTTTTTGTGTTCATGCACATGCACACTTAATGATGTCATTTTGTGTGTGTTACGCAATTACCCCGAGTATTTTAGAAATGGTATTTTGTGTTGTGAACTTTACCGGTAGATTTTTTTTTTCCAAAATAAAACCATATTTTGCAACAGTCTTTTGTAACATTCAGATCTTGTCTAATTGATATGGACAAGTTAATATATATTTATTACTCTAGCTTTTTTAATGTTAAAAAGAATTTGTAATTAAAGTGATCCTATTTATATGTTCCAGCGGCGGGAGCTAGCTCAGACATGGGAAGTGAGCACTATTGCCTAAGGTGGAACAATCATCAGAGCAACCTGCTGGGAGTATTCAGCCAGTTGCTGCACGACGAGAGCCTGGTCGACGTCACGCTAGCCTGCTCCGAAGGTGCATCCATTAGGGCTCACAAGGTAAACTTCTTAGCTCTATTCAATAACTTCAATTCAAAATATTTTATTTTACACAATAAATTACCTACATGAACCCTTATCAAAAGTCAGAAGCTAGGTCTGGTTTCAACTGGTCGTTTCTTATAGAGAAGAGCCGGCAAGAAACTTGAAAACATTGTAAAAGCCAATTATTTTTAATAAAAAATAATTGGCTTTTACAATGTTTTCAAGTTACATGGCAGTGTTTAGTGTTTATAGATATGGGAGGACAGTGCAGGCCAGTCAAGAAGTAGGTACTAGTACGCCTACTGGTAAACTGTATTTACTTTTAAAAACTGATGAGTAGGTATTAGGGACACGATGTGATGCGGAGGAATAAGGGACATGTTATGAGGAAAACTTTCAACTTTGATGTGGACGACTATAGGGGAATACCGAAGAAATAATGGAAGGATTGTGTGAAAGAGATTGATGATGAAAAAAAGGATAGAATGGGGCTGAATACATAGAGAGTGAGTTGTATGTAAGAAAATGTCGTGTTGAAATTGTCCAAATACATTTTGAGAAGGGCAGGATGGTGATAAAAGGTGGCGTTCTATGTCAAAGATGGGAAGACAAGCTTGAGTCTTACCGAACAGACTGGCCCGCGTCAGCAGCAGAAAAGAGAGCATGAAGCCTTTGTCCTGCGTCAGGATACACAGATAGCAACGCAATCGCGCACGCAATCACGTTAATAGGAAATGGTTATCCCAAAAACAAATGATTGATTTGGAATTTTATTGATCCTATACCTCCAAGATTTGAAAACACATGTCACTTTCGATTTTCGTGTAAAGTTCTCATAGTTGGCAGTTGGCATTGAGCGATAGTGATTCCTAGGTAAGTTTAATGACTTCTGTTTAGCACGGCACGTGTAGGAACCTCTCGTTACGCCTCATTTCATTACTTTGTGTGTACCTATTGTTAATCTGCGCGCTCTTAAGGCCCTTGTACATGCTACGGCCTTTACTTACATCACGGATTGATACATAATTTGCTATGAGGTTTTCTTGTCAACCGATCGTTTTTTTCTGCCTTCTGAAGATCCGGCGAAAGACGGAGTGTGTAAAAGCACTGTTATAATAAGCAACGCGAAGGCAAGATTTAATTACACAAAACTAATTTAAATTGGTGAATTCATGCTGATAGTGAAAAAAAAACGTGTCAGGGGGGTATCAGATTATCTAGCTATATTTTTATTAAGAGAAATTGGTGTACTGGATTTGTAAGAGATGATTTGTAGAGCTCCTAGGTAGACTTAGGAAAGAACACCTTGATAATAATAATTATTTCTCACAACAGAAAAATCGGTTGCGTTATAAGTAACTAACAATCTCTGGAAAATCAACTTTATTTCCGGAAAATCACGATTTCGAATTTCGGAGAGGAGAGGGGGAGGGGAGGCGAGTGGAGAGGCTCGTCAGCAAGGGTGTATCCAACAAAGCTGAGGTGATCGCGCTATGTACTTTCTGAGCTTATCTTGGACATTTACTGACATCGGTGTACAAAAATCGTCGTGAGGAAACCTAGACTGATAGTTAGATAATAAGACTGTTATCGCCAACCCGTATGGAGCCAGCGTGGTAATTGATCACCACTCGTGCAATCTCTGTATGGGAAGAGGCATTTGCCCAGCTGTGGGAAATTAATAAGCCGGTATGTGATTAATCATAATCAGCCAATGGCTTAATTGCCTAGAGCCTCGACCACTTAAGGAAGCTCTCTTTGGGCGGGCTTGCTTCAGAAAACAGTACTTCTAGACACGGCGCGCATTGTTAGGAGGTTCCTCTCTGGTGCCCTGACCGCCGCGCCGGTAGCTTGGACCCTATTCCCGATACCAGTGGGCTACTATTTTTTATTTTTTTATTCTAATATTTAAAAATATAATTAAATGAAAAGGAAATAAATAATTCTTTATTGCAATAAAAAATGTGTACAAAATGAAACCCTGACTCCTGCGCTAGATAAAAACACTAGTGTAACAGTAGCCAGTGTCTTCTCCCAATTATAGTAGGTTGCTGATTTTATACAATTTAAATAGATTTACTTGACTGCGTCGCTAGTCTAGTGGTGGTAGCGCTACTGCTGTGCACGAGGTCCCGGGTTCGATTCCCGGGACGGGCAAAGTATTATTGGGTTTTTCTATCTGGAATGTCTTAGTGGTAGCTCGGAGTCTGGATTTGTGCCTGGTTGATGGCAATAGGCTTGCTATATCACATGGGACTTAAGTGGTACCTATAGTAGACCCCATTCCACCAGTTATGTACTGGTGGAATGGGGTCTACTATAGGTACTCCTCTGCCCAACCCATCGGGATATACAGGCGTGATTTAGTTTATGAGATATATTGGTTGTTTAAGACACGTTTTTCCTTCTCTCCACCCATCTGCGCTTTGGTAGATACCGGACCTAACTCGCTTTAAAGTTAGCCGAGTTTTGTTAGTATGCACGTCTCGACTACACGACATTGTCAATGCAGGAATATAATTGCATTAACAATGTGATTAAATTATTATTAATTGCATCATAATTTTGTATCATCACGCACTCTGCGATCACCGAATAACTTATGATCTTTTGTTTCATATTAGGCATAGGAAGTTGTTAGTTGATCTTAGTCTGGTAGGATGCCTAAGGAAGGATTATCCTATACTCCATTTGAAATAAGATTAGACATTTAAATAAACCTTTTTTACAGTCCGTTCAACCGAGTTTGACTTCTATTACGTTGGTAGTATGATAAATGGCAGCTGCAGTAGACAGTTGGTAATGTGTAATCTTTTTAATTTTAATGCCAGCCTTATGCCTACGGTATAGAAGTCAAAATTGGTTGAACGGACTGTAAAAAGGTTTGTTTAAATGTCTAATCTTATTTCAAATGGAGTATAGATATAAAGAATCGATGTTTAACGGGTCTCTTGTTTTATTAACGGTACCTTCGGTAATGTATACGCGTCAAACTGGCGGCTCTGAAGTGCGCTACTTGCTGCGCAGTACCGCACCTCTCATCCCCGCTGTCACGTGAATTTGTTACTGCACAGCCTCATTTTCTGAGCTGTCAGCCGCCATAAAGTTCGAATCGAACTGTACTGTACCCACTGTAGTTTCCAATTGATTTTATTTTTGCTACAACACTTGGTCATCGGTATCTAGTATAGCTTTATCTATACAAAATCACACCTGTGTTTCCCGAAGTTAGGCGTAGGTTTTTAGTACCTACCTACTTATACGCCCATGTTTAAGGCCATACCCCGTGTCCTAACCAAACGCGACTGTCACACGAATAATAATTTATATGTTTGGATGTTTAGATGTTTGTTTCACAATCACGCAAAAACGACAGAACGGATTTCGATGAAATTTGGCACACAGATAGTTTATAACCTGGATTAATACAAAGGATAATTTATCCCAGTATTAGGTACCTACTTTCCCGTGGGTTAATTTACCACATACACGCGGGGGAAGCCGCGGGCAAAAACTAGTAATTGAATGAATTATGAATTTATGACGTAGGTACAAACGCGACTTGATTAATCGCGCGAGTACGCGACAAGCGCATCCAGTTAGAACACGGCCTTATATGGTGGCGCGTACCTATATTGTCACTAATTGTGAAGAAAACTAGAGTCCGGTCCGCTGCTGAAAAATTCCTAATGGAAAAATGTAAGTAGGTACTTACCTACCTAATAACACTCGACCGACCTGAGAATGAAACACATTTAAAGGCATTTTTTTGAAGATTATCATTAGGTAGTCCTTAGAGCAAAGTTTTATTTTATCGTTAAACTTTAGGTTACCGAACGTTAAGTTAAACACCAGTTAAAGAGTCGAATGCGCTGGAAATTATGCTGTCAATCCGGTTTAAGATTTAGTATCCATTAATCGGGAATACGAGGAAATACTTTCATCTTTAACACGATCAGTTTCTGTGAAGCGATATAGGCAAAGGCGTTTTACCGCGTAGGTTTGCCTACGTATTGAATTCTAAGTAGGAAGGTACCTACCTTCCTCATCTACCTAGATGAGAGGATTCGAAGGAATTGAAGTCCAATGAAGGAACAGCAGAACTATTTACTTAATGTCCTTCGGCAAACTTAAACTATAAACATAACAAACGTACTGCTACCAGAATGAAAAGTATCCGATATAACATAATCCTAATCCAAGTTAGTGGTCTACCCGCGTGCTAAATTTCATCTAAATCCGTTCAGCCGTACCTACCCTTTGTAATGTTTATAGTTTAAGTTTGCCGAGGCACAAAAAGAAAATAGTTGTACTGTAAATGAAAGACGAATCTAAGAACCCACGAACATTGAAGAAAAACTTAATTGATTAGCGCTAGATAGGTACCTACTTTTTACATGTTTTTGTCTCTGCTTAGTTTTATTTGGAAACTGCCTTGTCTAGTTTTTTCTACAGTGACTGGGGTTTCAAATCCTTAGCTACCCACATCGCTTTCTGCCCCGAAATACAAAATCTATCGCCTATCTTTCTGTGTTGCTCTAAAAATAGGTATCCCTAATACCTATATTCACAAAGTTCTCACGGTTGACGCATCCAGCAATTAAAACAAATGATAAAGCAAACCCCTTGTATCATTTTCAGGTAGTGCTGTCTGCGTGTTCATCGTACTTCCGATCTCTGTTCGTGGACCACCCGTCGCGTCACCCCATCGTGATTCTCAAAGACGTGGGTCTTGAGGAACTACGGACCCTGGTTGACTTCATGTACAAGGGCGAAGTCAACGTCCAGTACTGTCAACTGCCTGCTCTCCTCAAAACTGCTGAGAGCCTTCAGGTATGACAAAATATACCTAATTGACATGTACATAAAAGAGTTTATACAAACCGAGATACGTACAGAAATAAATACATTTATCATTTTTATTATCGATTTTGTTAAAGATTTTTAAAAGGTCACCTCTACTAGCAATCATCCTTAAGCACTAGTCACGTGTCAGGTAGCCTACCTACACGAATATTTAGACTAGGAATAAAAATTATAAAACTAGCTTCTATTGAGACTGGTTTTCAGCCTGTCTGCTATCGCAAATAAAATATTAAGGTCAAGTCTATTTCAATTACGCACATTGAGCACAACATCGCCTATTTTTTTATACTAGAATAATATGAGGAACAGGGTGTAAAGTTCACTCATCCTTCATAGAACACTGGAGTCACCAGTATGGAGGTATGAGGAACCACCAGTATGGGTGTGGTGAACTGGTGAACAGGGTGACCAGACGGGTGTCATGTCTGGTGGCCCTACGATTGATGGTGGGAAGTTATATACTTATATGTTGATCGCGCGGTAAACTCTGCTTGCGCAATGCAGGATTTCGCGTGACGTCAGTGTGATGCGTAGTTCGCATGTGACGATGTAGATGCCGCCATAAATATTTACTTAGTTGTTTATACATAGTTAACAGATAATTATAAAATATGTTTTTTTATTAATTTCCAGGTTAAAGGACTTGCTGAAATGACTACCCTAAGCGCCGCCGGCATTGAAACAAGAAAAGTTCAAGAACCAATGGAAGAGTGCCAACCACAAGACACGAGGGAAAGTTCAGAATCACACGAGAAGTTGGACGGCAGAGATCACAGGGAGAAAGAGGATCGGCGTGAACTGAAAGACACACGAGAAGTTCGTGAAAGAGAAAACAAAGAGACTCGTGACGTAAGAGAAACTCACGTAAGAGAGAGTCACTCAAGAGATTCTCGAGAGTCGAGAGAACCAAGAGAACACAGAGACAGAGAAATAAGAGAACCTCGGGATTTAAGAGAATCTCGAGAGATTAGGGAAACAAGAGACCCTCGAGACTTGAGGGAACCCCGCGAACTGCGGGAACACAGAGAGTCCAGAGAATCTAGGGATATTTCACGAGATTTGAGGGAGGTTCGGGACCCTAGGGACTTACGTGAATCTCGGGAAGCTCGTGATCACAGAGAAATGCCCGAAGCGTCGCCCCCGAGGATATCCCCGTTACTGTCAGTTCGGCGATTTAGGCCAGACATAACGGGCGAAATTCCAACCCTCTCACACCCTCCTATCCCTAAAGACGAGCCTCCTGATGAGCCCATGCGATCGTCGTCGCCAGAAGACGATGCGGTGTCGATTCGATCAAATGGAGCACAAAATGAAAGTATCGGTACGTAACAGTTACGATACTTAAGTTAGTAAATCCTTCTAGCAGTTAGGTTAGGTTAGGTTTAATTGATATTCTATTTTTTGTGACGATTACCTTAACTTATTTCTACTAGGTAGGTAAGTATCTATTTAATAAGTAGGCAGGTAGGTACCTGATACTGTAACAGCAGGAAGGTAGGTAGACCTTTGTAAGCAAAATCAATTAAATTTCAGGTGGGTAGACGAATGTGCTAATAGGTATTATTATGATTTTTCTAGAAAATAAGATACTAATAAATAGACAACAGTTTATTACTGCATACAAAGAATTAAATCAGAACAATAGCTATTGTTCTAATTTAATTATTTTTTCTATCCCTAAAAAAAAGTGGATATTTGCAATCAACTAAATAAAATGGTATAGATGTTTTAACAAAAGGTGAATTATTATGTGAACTAAGATTAAAATCATGTCGTCAATTTGTTTATTTATTGGTTAATTTATGCACTCACTTTCCAGTTAATGTAATTGTGTCTCTTCTTTTGGTATATACTTTGAGTTAAGTTTATTTTATTTTCAGTAATTAGCATCGAATAATTTTAATACACTGTTTCCAAAAATTATTGGTTTTTTAGTAATGCGGAAAGGCCGAGCGGAAATGATTCCTAGATAGCCAAACATTGTATAAAAAATTAAAGTTTTCAAACGAAGTGAAAGCAAGCCACTTAGCATCTTTCTTTCGTTGCAATCGACTAATAAATTACGATAAGGATTTATAATCGACTAAGTAAACAATTACCTTTAGGGTGCATCTCTAGTTTGTTTTGACTTTTGAATTTGACGTTTGTCAATTGTCATTCTCGCTTGGTCTTGGATACGATTTACGAATAATGTTTCTTATATAAAACATGGAAAATCCAAAGAAATTTATGATACAAGTTATAGCAACAAAATTAAACATGTTATTAATTATTTCTCTCATTCAAAACTATGCAAAACATAGTCTAGCATCAATGTTTAACTTGGGTGCAGTAACTTGAGAACAGGTACTTACCTAAAATTTGTGTAGCGTGGATAAAGTGGATCTAGAAACAAGAAGATAATGATATACCAAGTCATATACCTCTTCATGTAATGACGTGATTAATAGAACTTAAAAAAAAAAACTTTCATGGATAAAAATAATAAAAAAACAATTTTAATTCCTCAGTATAGTTGCTAATAATTAGGGTCCCCTTGTTATATAAGTCGGCGTTCGGACCCTATACTCGTTAGGCCGCTTGTACACGCTAAGAAATTTCACCGTGTTGCTGCAGATAGGACCAATTTCATCATGTACACGACAAGAATTTTGTCCGATCTTTAGCACGAAAACCCACCGCCCTCTACCCCGTTCCCCTCCCACACCAGAGGAACGTCGCGCGTCGGGTCTAGCGCAGACCAGATTTTTTCCTGATCAGCACCAAAGCAGTGTACAGAGTTCGTGTGTAGAAACGACACGAATTCTTGTATAGGCCCGGCGACTTTTCTTAGCGTGTACACGCGGCCTTAGGCTCGGATTGTCGTCTTAGATAGCTTACATAAACATTTTAAACATCTTTAGCCTAGAAGCTATAAGGTTCTGTTCACCTCAACATTACCTAAAATATTTCTGCCTTGCTTTTGATGTTGTTGGAACAGCAATAACACATATTATAATCTGTATTTTCAGGACTGAACATGACGATAAACAGTCACGGCAGTAGCAGTGTACTAGGAGCCCATTACTCTCCAGTGGAGGCGCGACTAAGTGTCCTGAACACTATATCGCATCCCGGATTGACCCACCCTTCGCATGCATCATTGCCTAGTCCGAGGAGTGAACCTATAGCAGGCCCCTCCGGACTACCTCCTGTTCAACAAGTACCCCTGGTATGTTTCATCAGTAAAGTAGCTTATGATTTATTCTGTAAAATGCAAAGACATGCCTACTAAACAGAAGAGCCCCAGAAAAAAGTTTTATTTTACTTACAGGCTTTAGAATGTTTGAAAGAAAAAGAGAGAAAATATGCATCATATCCATGCAAATCTTCAGACTGTTTCCATTAAAGTTGTGTTTTTGCATTTACTTTTTGTGTAACCTACTCATAAATAGCCATTTATTTGACTAAGCCCTATACAAAGAGTGATCATGTAAAAGAAAAAAAATTGTTACATTTTCGTAAATGTAGAAAACAATGTTAATCCTGCAACTACTAATTCAAAAATTTCAGTCTTTGAAGAAAGAAATTGACTGGGACAGGAGCAATGAAGAGAAGGTGGCTGGTGAGACATCATCAGATTACCGAATGCAACACGAATCTGTGAGTAAAGTAACTGTTTATATTAAATGTGTAAATTTGTATATTATGTAGATAGAATACAATTTAAAGCTTGTACTTTGAAAATTTATAAAAAAATTGGGCCGTTGCCCAGGAGTGGGACAAAAAAGACAGCAAAATTTTTTTTTTACTGAGATGTTAAAGGAAAATTGTCACAAGCTTTAATTTGTCTATGGCTTAATATGGTATTGAATCCATTGCTGGATTTGAGACATGTACTTAATTGATTTTCACTCTTAATCTATGAAAAAATTCAGCAATAATGTTTCTTTTTACAAACTATAAAAGTCACAGTTATTAAAAAAAAAAATATTTATTATGACTAAAATAAATCTTGAGATAGCTAGTTGACTTTACATTATGTTCTTATAAACATTGATGGATGTCACTGTATATATTTGTATTGAGACATTTGCCAATATTTATGTATTTATATAAATTATGTAGATGCATGTGTGTATAAGTAGCTTGTAATAAATGTCTCTGTATATTATATTGATAGATCTGTGTTGTATTGCATGTTTCATTTATTTTTCCACAATCATAAAATATTTGATATTTATACTTATTAAAAGTAAATTCTTTAAAAAAATACCAATGTCTAGCAAACAAGGCTAGTATTTTTTATGTCCCTACTGTATATACTTAACAGTATTTTACTTTTCTATTATAAAATATATTTGCCCAACTAATTAAATGTCTAGACTGCCTTGTGCCAACATTCCAGTATGTTTCTTTTGTTTGTGATGTATGTATGTTGTCTGGCTGCTTCATTAACACTGTCAGGAACATTTTTATAATATGTATGCCTACTAATTTGTGTGGTGGCACAAAATAAAGTAACTAACACAGTCTTGTGAAAATCCCATAACTATTAAGTTATATTTAATTTGGCTGTTGGTGTTTGTGTAAATTGATTAGTTACACGCATGCTTTTTTGATATGCTGCGCTACTTTGAACATCGAGTATTATGCCTTGCTGTCAAGAAGTTGACCTTCATTTTGTTGGCCATCATTTTTATATCCATTCATTTTGTTTGATATATATTTTGGGCAGTTTTTATTTTAAATTTTGGCCATATTACATGCATACGTTGTTGTACGAATCTGTGATTCAGTACGCGTGCGCGTTGCTAAACAACAAGGCATTACGCGTAGCCGGCTCCCGGGTCACTCCTGCACATTTTTTGGGCAAAAATGAGCGTCAACTTCTTAATTAGATAGTGGAAATTAAAAATATACCGAGACTGCATCTCAATTTAGAAAGTAGTGGTAGAGATAATGCACACAGTTTGGTCCGTGTCAAATGGAACAAGAAAAAAGAAGTTGATGTTCTTTTTTGTGGTTGCAGGAGTACGATGGGTCCGGTAGGGGGCGAATTGATGAAGGGGACAGGGGGTATCCTTGCATACACTGCGGTGCGGCGTTTCCACATCAGAGCAAACTGACGCGGCACATACTGACGACGCATACGCTCGACACACTGAAGTACCGCGACGCCTTACTGGGCAGGCCCATAGGTTTGCCCATGATAGGCCAGTTCAGTGACCCCCCGTACATGAGCATGCACGCCGAGGAGTCACCCATAGAGCTGGACATTGGAGCCGTGGAGCCCGGGAACGTAGTGCTGTGCAAGTTCTGTGGGAAAAGCTTCCCGGACGTGTCGTCGTTAATAACACATTTACCTGTGCACACGGGGGACCGGCCGTTTAAGTGTGAATTCTGTGGAAAGGCGTTTAAGTTAAGGCACCATATGAAGGATCACTGTAGAGTTCACACAGGTAAGCAACGACTTTGTATTATCTTTCCTACTTCCTCATTTTCTTGTCTTATTAATAAACTTACTTATTTCTTTTCTCCAAAGTTAAAGAGTTCATTAGATACTGGTATAAGTCTTGATTCTTAGAAGTCCTAGTGGTTTTCTAATAGAAAGGACTTACTTCTTTTCGCTAAAAGCAATACCGTCATTTAAGATTATAAATTTACACTCATTCAATCGCTAGCAAAAAAGCCTTTATTTTTAAACTTTTGAATAATTTTCAAATCTTATATGATTAGGCATAACATTATTTACTGTCTTCATTACTAACAATACTATGCTACCTATTTCAGGAGAACGGCCATTTCGTTGCGGGCTCTGCGGCAAGACGTTCTCACGGTCGACTATTCTGAAGGCGCACGAGAAAACGCATTACCCGAAGTACGCTCGCAAGTTCCTGTCGCCCAGCCCCGTCGACACGGAGGAGGAGAGTCCGCACCAATGAGGCTCGGACCCCCATAGTGCACAATTAGCCTTCCACGATATATTCACCAGTAACACAAACTATTACTGGAAATAGTCAATGTGAGCGAGAAGTGATAGTTGAATGAACAAATGGGACAATATGTTGTAATTAGATAAGAATGTGATTAAAACGCCGCAACTGTGATCTGAATGATATGAATAATATTTGATATTTCACTAATAGATAATTGACACACTAAAGTTGATACTTCTTAAAATTTATTTCGAACATTTTTCAGTTTCGTTCTGTTTGTTTCATTTTCTTAAGAGTTTTTGAACGTTAGGTGCTTTCTTTATGCTTAAGTTTATAATAAAAAGTAAACTCATTCTACGATGGGTCATTAGACGGCATAGCCAAAGTTAGCTAGAGAAGTATGAAACCTTTTAATAACGTTACTTTCGAAATCGAGATAATAACAAATGCTTTTTAGTTTAATTTGCTTGTACAAAAATGTTTTTTTAATGATGTCGTAATTGGTTGCAATTTCGAAAATTGTCGGAATTAATGAAGAAATTGTAAAATATCATATTAATTTAGAGCTGGCATAATGTTTAGAGATTTTGCATATTTATTATAGTAGTATCTTGTCAGAGTTGATTTTATAAACAAAATTAAAGATTGATTAAGAGTGCTTTAATTATTATTATTAGAGACCATACGAAAATTGCACTCAACATAGTTGGTAACAATTAAGAAGTTAGGGATTTGAGATTTTTACTAATTTTATGTCTTTCGAAGTTAACGACGCACGCTCCCCTGAGGTAATTCAAAAGCAATATTATGACATATATAATGTAAATAACATATAGTTTGATAATATCGGATTTTTAGGAAATTTATTAGAATGTAAACGCTTCGGTAGTTCTGTATTCGGTATACACGGGGAGGGTTGTGGATGTGATCATGGGAATCAAAGCTTTAAGCGCTGTTTCTGTTCTGTCCGAGTGCCGTGCCTCTTGCTGCGTGCCTCATGCCGCTCTGTTCACTCCAAATGTTTATTTAAAAAACCGTTAATTTCAGATAAAAACTTGTAAAAACTGGTGGAACCACACCATGTAAGAGGCATGGTATATACATATAAGTATATATATCAAATTTTCTATCTATTTTCATACTGCAGAACCACATTGATTTATGATTATTCACAAGTTTCAAACCCTGCGGATATCGACGTTTTATATGAAAGCACCGCACTTTAGATTTTATCGTCTGAAATAATCCCTTTTCCATTAGTTAAATATAATCAGACACACTTGATCATTCGATCCTGACGGATGTGCCCAGAGTTTGAAACTCCTCGCAATAATCGCTGTGTTCAGTAAATTCAACAGAGTTAAATACAGGGATATTTTATTGATCGTAAGATTCATTATTTTTCAACACCAACATATTTTTGTTCAAATACGATTTTAGACATAGCCTTTATTTTTGGGCTCAGAATTTATAGAAAATATTTGTTCTATTATACAAAGTTTCATATATTCGACATCACAACCGAGAAATTTAAAGCTTTGATTTGGAACTGATTGGATGTTGGCTCATATAGTCTGTAAGTTCAATGGAAAATTACTTATACATAATGTTGATCTGCCCACGGTACTCTCTGGCTAGAACATACTAATATCTTTATAGAAATTTATATCATTATCTTAATGTACCTAAATGGTTTACGTAATGAACTAGTAGATAGACTGAACTGCCTAATTATTTCATAATCTTTTGGTCATGGGACATATCATTTTTATATAAAATACTATAAATTTCACGGATAAAATAAGGGTGAATTACACCTATTTTATAAATATATACGGGATAAAATAAAATTATAGCTAGAGAAACTCCGCAGAGATAAAACTTGACGATGTTTTTAGTGGAGATACTTGAAAGATAATTTTAAAGAATTTGATTTTTTTTGTGTAAAATTTGCAGACATGAAAGATATCGATATCTAAACACGATAAAACAGATTAACTTAATTCATACTTTAACTAACACTAACGCTTGTAGTGCACAAGCGATCGTCGACCCCAAAGAACCATCAAATCTTTCTTCAGAGTTTCGCTAGTTAATTTATTTTGACCCTGTATATTAATTAAAAGTAGAATATTAAAATTCTTTGTAAACGTTTCGTTCTGAATGTAGGCGTTTAAATATCTTTGATTGTAAATTAGATATTTAGTGATTCATAATTTTGGGTTCACTCAAAAGAAAGTATTATGGTAATATAGAAAAAGATCTGTGATATATGTCTAATACAAGTAAGGGTATTACATCTGGGAATTTATGATGCGATCTCAGAATGTGATTTCAAATATTTAGGAGTTTAGGCCACACCGTTGAGATCTTAAATCTTAATATTATGATGAATTTAATGTTTTTTTTTTGTAACAATAAAAATTAGCTTCTAAAGATTTAAAGTTGCGACCTGAATAATTTTATTGACGTTAGCAACATTTAAATTGATAAATTCGTTATTTTTTAAATTCAAATTAAAAGTGCAAAGAAGCGTATTATCGTGTAACGAGAAGAATTAAAATTAGGAAACAAAAATTCTGCAACAGATCTCATTGCTATTTATAAGTTGTTTAGGCATCATGTAGAAATTAAGGCCAGTATGCTATTCATTGATTTAATTTTGGTATATCTAAAGTACTTATTTTAACTCTTTAAACATATTTGGATTGCGAACGCCTAACATTCCAAAATTATTCCAGTGTCAACTTGGTTACTTTTTAGCAAATGCCACCGATACATTATAGGTAAATATATGAGCTATTTAATATATAATATAAAATGTCTAAATTCTCTAGTATGGTCGCCGTGAGTACCGGGGCATTTCAAACTCGTTTATAAAATAAGTTTATTTCGTTTGAATGGAATGTTACAATAATAGTTATTGAATTATGATGTGGTAGTGTTCTTAGTGGAAGCTCTTCCAGCACATGGTAATGTTACACTTATTTTCCGAGTATTATGTGATTGTTTATATAACATGGTTGATGAGAATGTGTGCTTTATATTGATCAAAGTGATTTGAAAAATTGCTAGCAATATAATTTACATTCCGTGTACCAGTCAATTGTATGTCGACGTCTACGCGCTGAGGGTACCAGTAAATGTTTAAATTTACTTGGGCAGTTTAATCTTGTTTTTTTTTTGTTTCCTTTTCTGCTAGAACTTGGCCACGTCTTCGTCATTTTAAGTAAATTTAAACATTCATGAACGATGTTGTGAATTGTTTGAATACATATTATTTCGAACACTCCTCCAGTAAAGTTTAGCGAATTTACTATGAAAATAACTCGGGAAAGTAAAAAATAATGTTGGTCTATTGTTAAAACTCACACAGTATATAAAATGCATTTTAGATAATAGATTGGTAGATGCGCTACTTTCCGGAGCTAGAAATGAGAAATGAATAAAATTCAATAAAAATGATAAAAAAATGACACACCAGAATGTTGCTATTTGAAAAGCTGCACTCGTTTTTGTTTTATGAGAGTCGAACGTTACCAAACTGTATAGCAATATTGAAACCTTGATTAATGTTCCTCTTCTTATTTTAAGAAAGATTAAATATTTACAATTTACAGAAATACTTAATAGCAATAAATAAATGGTTAATAATGATGCGAATTAACAAATTTGTACGAGTTTTTATCGAAATAGTTTTTTATAATAATACAGATTGCAGTTTAAAATACTATTTTGTTTCCTAACTTTCAGAGGTAATATTTATTATTAAAATAATGATATTCAAATAGATTTATATCTATGTATTTACGTGTATATAGGCAATGTGGTAAATGTTGTTAGTGAAATATAAAGTAGGTACATGAACAATAGATTATACTACCCCCAAGTGCAGTTATTCAAATTTTAACATTTGCCAGTTAATGCCACGTCCCCGCAGAGTTCTCACGCCGTTAGCACAAATAAATGATACATATATAATATATATTATATTGATAAACTTTATTATATATATATATTTTAAATTTACGTAGGTATCTTTCTAAGAACCTACAGAGCATGATAACTTTAAGAAAACACTAGCACGAAATATTTCATGTGTTGAAATAGATACGACGTAGATTCATTTTTATATTATCATAAATTGTGACCACAGTTTTATATTTAGAGTGCCTCTTGCCTATACAAGACTTATATAAAGGCTGCAAATCACGGATTAAACATAGAATATGTAGCAGATAGAGAAAAACTGTAATTTTTATGGTGAAAATTGTAAGTTGCGTTATGATATGCGACTTGCGCACTCTTCTGTTCTATGATTTGTACGCAGCACGACAGCCGCGCCCGAGGCGATCGTATCCCAGCTAGCGCATTCCAGTCCAGTGGTAATTACAACCTGCTAGATTATGTTCTTGACCAATATTACTACAGTTGTGTTGTATAGTGTTAGATAGTATTGTTAAGTTTCGTCCAACATGATCGAGCTAGAGGTCGCTGAAGCCTGGTTCATTGTAATTTAACTTACCATTTTATTTAAGTGGCATACCTAAATATAGAACTTATATTGCAATTTTTCTAAGTTCCTGTAGGTGTATTAATTATTGTATATCGGTACAATTTGTTTTAATAATTATAATGTGTTTATTATAAATTATTTAGAGTTAAACTTTCGTGACTAATATTTGTATTGGCATAATATACGATTAGGTTTAGTCGCTTCTGTTTCCCGTAGTGACTGTCAAAATTTGAATAATTGCTGTTTAAATTTTTGGATTTAGGAATGACTTTAGGTATATAATAATCTTCGTATATTATGCTGGTATGGAATATTTTCAGCACAAGTTCAAATAACGTAGGTCCACTTTATTTATAGAGCTTAATATAGTTGTCGTTTCTTCGTCAGTGAAACGATAATTGTTTCCCCTTAAGCTCTTTTATTTAACATACATTGTTGACATTTTAGATTAGAGAAAATCTGTTTTGCCTTAACATTATTAATAGTTCATAATGTTGTAACAAAGAGCAGTACAGTTTTGTTGAAAAAGTGTTACAGTATATCAGAACGGATCAAGGATCAAACGGTGTAATGTTTTGTCAATTTTGCAACAATCTAAACAGAGACCCATCGCTGTTGATCATTGTAACTTTTGAAACAAATATAAGCATATCATAGCTGTAAAAATACAATTTTGACAAATAAAAGCTCTACAATCATTACAGACCTATTCTTTTATTGAAAACATCGCCCTGCTTCATGGATTCTCACAGGTATAAAAAGAAATAAACTCTTTTAGAAATCAATATTTGATTCACGCATAATATGAGTTCTGCTTTCGATTCCAGATGTGCCTGGACATGTCATGCGTGTCACCGAGCATCCCGAGCCCCATCCCGGCGCGCTCGCCCACGGCGCTCCCGCTGTGGTCCCCCTTGCTGGCGCTGCAAGCGTGCCGCCTGCGCCGCTACCTCAGCGACGACTGCATGATGTACCAGCACCGCCACATGCTTCACTCCGAGAGGCGCCGCTGCGGCGTGTGCCTCGCCTCGTTCCCGTCCGCCTGGCTGCTCGAGCGCCACGCCGCCCTACAGCACGCCTCGCAGACCCCCTGCGACGACAAACCCTTCGTCTGCGAGCAGTGCGGACAAAGCTACAGGTACAGGTCCGCCTACGTCAAACACCGCGAACAAAACCATCGCGCGCGACTCCCCGCCGACAAACTCTTCACATGTGATGTCTGCGGCATGCAGTTCCGGTACCTCAAATCGTTCAAGAAACACCGCCTCAACCACACTCTAGAGCGACTGCACACTAAGAATACAGATACACCCGAAAGCGATCAAGTCTCCAGCACAAACGAGGCTCTGATCGGCCAGTGCGGTGAAATGGACTTGTCCATGAAGAAGAAAAACAGAAATGATGCTGCCAAGACACCCGATGAGGTGATCCGAGACGCTGAACAAGACAGTACCGTCGACTCGAACGGCGCTACAGATTCCGTGGTGACCGTAGACGACTCAATAGAGTGTCGTACTTCGGGCGCTGAAAGCGAAAGCAAAAGGGATGAAGACCCGACTTCCGAGAAGAGGCGGGTGCCTGTCTCATTCGCTAGCATCAGCTCGATGGCAGACAGCTCGGAGAACGAGTCGCGTGCTGACAGCAGCAAGCACGAGACCTCAAGCTCGCACTCGGGGATACTAGGCTTCATGCAAAACGACGAGAGGCAGAGGGACAGGGAGAGGAGATTCGCTTGCCCGTTCTGCGGGAAGTGTGTGAGGTCGAAGGAGAACTTGAAGCTGCACGTGCGGAAGCACACGGGGGAGCGTCCTTTCGTGTGTCTGTTCTGCGGACGCGCCTTCGGCGGCAAGAGCGACCTGACGCGCCATTTGCGCATACACACCGGCGAGCGGCCTTACCACTGCGAGGCGTGCGGCAAGTGCTTCGCCCGCGCCGACTATCTCTCCAAACACCTGACCACACACGTACACAACACACGCTGATCTACGAACGCGCCGTCCTTTTCTCGATCTTCGCATACCTCTGGCACAATATAACTGAACTCCATACAGTATAATTGCAGAGTAATAGTGCTAGGTTTGCGGGATGAAGTGGTCGGGGCTGATGTCTCCTCCTGACTTTCTCAGGAATCGACCTTTAGGCTGGCGCGTTCCGATTTCGTACGAAGTTGCGACTATTTGATGTTGATGATCGTTTTAATTTATTATTTGTGTCATGTGGCACCCCTGTGCATATTCCAGGGGCCCGTCACTACCCAAGGCGATGAACTACTGTATGGAGTCGGTAGTTACATTGTGCCCCTATAGCTAATGACCGAGTCATATTATAACAGTAAATGGGAATATTTTTTAAAAACGTTTTTAAACTTTACAACATTATTGATATAAGCAGGTTTAATTAGTATTTTACAGGACTATTTTTCGTTTTGGAGTGGTTTATGTATATTTATGACATAATTTTCGATATTGATTCTGGAAGCAAATAGTGAATGTAAACTATTTGCGTTTACCGCGGAGCAATAATAGTTATTGTAACGGCTTATTTTTTTATGCTGCAACTATTTTTTTGTGTTAAACACATGGCTTGGACAAATTGCTTACTTATATTTTGATTTGCTGTTTCAGGCCAAAATGAATTATTTAAGTTTGTGCACATTTGAATCCTTAACGTAAGAGTTTTGCATTAATAATGCAGCAGTGTTTGTTGTTCTCTCATCATGCCAGTAATTAGCATCGTTTTGTATAACTTAGTTGTGCAATGCAGCGCATTTGTTTAAAGATGAGGGACCATGTCTGTTACTCGCTTTGCATGAACACGAGCATTTGACTACGACCTCTATGTTTATCTACCGACGGTGTCAGTCCAATCGATCACGATGAACATTAACAGGTGATGACAACAAGACACACCATTTGCGTTTTAAGAAGGCTTAAACATAGTTTCTTTTGCCATATTTTTGTATGCCTACGTATAATAAGATTTTTAAATAACTCATTCCATTAAAGAGGAACTAGAAAATTGGTAGTCGTGACGATAGGTTAATAGGAGAATGCAAAAACTGTGATTCGTACGATTAAGACCAGTCAAACAAGTTTTAGAACATCGAAAAATGTTTTATGTAATTTAAAATAACGTTATCTAACAATTAATATACCTATGTATTAATTAACTATAGTTTTAAGAAATCTCTCTGTGCCAAAATATGTACCTCATAAAAATAAACACTGAAGTAGATAAATTAATTGTCAATAATAATTGTTTGTACACATTTTGTTTTAGATTTGATGTTACAGTACAGAATACCACTGCGATATATAATCGACTACAAGATTTATAATAGACAAACTGATTGCTCAGTCAGCTACAGAATTCTACGAGCCTAAAGGTTAGATTATAATTTTCTATGGATTTTATTCAGTTTGCAAATATTCGTCCGTAATGTTTCAGGAAATGCGTCCCGTATGCTAATTCGCGCCATTTCGAATTATAAGATTCATATATTTATATCAATGTTTTCTGATTTCTAAGAGACCATTGTTCGCAAGAATATAAATCATTATTTATTTTACCGGAAATATTCTGTAAAGTTAGTTCTATTTTCAAAATAATTAATTAATATAAATCTCCTGAAGACGATTTTTAACTGCCGATCTTGTGATATCCTCTATACAATACAGTATAAGTTTGATTAAATGCTGTACTATTTTATCTGTAAACAGACACCTAAGTATTTAAAACTATTTTCTGACAGTCAAATGTCATGACATTCTCTATATATAACTTATAATATAATTATAATTGTTCCTTCTTATATTAATATATTCAGAAAATAGAAATATTTTTATACTTCCTTTTATAATTTCAATAAGTTATCTAATTTAAAATATTATTTTATATATTTCATCTAATTCAGTGACACTAAGTGTCCTATCAATTCTTAAGAATATCCTCAATTTGTAATGAAAACCTCAAAAGTTAAATGTACAACTGAGAGCTTTATTCTTTAAAAAAATAGTTAAATCATTATCATTTATAGTCTGTCCGGAAAGCCTATATAGTATAATGATACTGTATAAAATACTGTCAATTAAGTCTAGGGTAAGTGAAATGCTGTCTATATAACCGTACAGTAATCAGATATTTTTATTGAATAACTTTGCGGGCGAATATTTCCAAACACATATTTGGAGTGAGTGTCCATACTCGGTTCCATAGAAAGCCTACAGTTTACCACAGTTAGTTAAGGAGACAATGCAACGAAATATTCAGGTACAGGAAATGTTAATCGAAACATTTTAATATAGCGTAATTGATTTAGTTAGTACTTTAACTAAGCCGGTTTTAACTGAAAATATTAACTTTTTTTATAGTCTTATTTGTTCATTGTTATACATGATACAGTTAAAATAAAGTGTATTAAAATATAATAGTGACTTTGCCAGAGGGATATAATAAGTAAGATAGGTAGTCGAAAACTTTTAGTATAAATGAGAAGCAATACTCTGAATTTTTATTTTTACTACCGAAATACTCTAATTACTAGAGGAGCGAATACGGAGACTTGTCATCTAATATATTAATAAACTCGATTTTTATAAAGTATAGCTACAGTACATTTAGGCCGGTTGCAGACCGAGAACTAAGCTAAGTTAAGCTTAGCTTAGCTCACAAAGCTGCGGTAAGTTTTCATACTTGTGTGCAGACCGCAAACTTTGAACACTAGTATAAAAAAATACCAATTATACCTAGTTGAGGTAAACTAACTTAACTTAGCTCTTGGTCTACAACCGGCTTAAGGGTGCGTTTCTACTTAAGCGGAGACGAGCGAAGCTGAGCAGAGACGGGCAAGAAACGTCTAATCACAGATTTCAACCATTGTGATTGGTTAATTTCTGCAGGTCTCCGCTCAGCTCCGCTCATCTCCGCTTCAATGGAATTGCACCCTAAACATTGCCATCCAATAATGTGTCACAGCCAGTTTTCGTATTCACTCTCGACGAGTTTATACAATACTATCAAATAAACAATGTAATGCATTCACATTGTGTATAATGTAGATATTTTGCCATTACTTCAAATTTAAAATATAAATATTATTCAAAATTGATGTTGACTGTTTTTATAAGTATATCAGCGGTAGTTACTTGATGTTGTGGTGTAATTTAGTGTCTTATAGGTTTAAGGTCATAAACCACTCAAAGTATTAATGTTATGTGTATGTCCGATGTGTGTCAGTGGCCAGTTTTAATTTAAATATTATGTCGTTTCGGTATTCCAAAAATGTTGCACTTACTTTGAGTGGTTCATAATTTTGAATTCTCGTAGTGTTAAAATTGGTGTGGTATTCTTTATATCTGTTCTTGTAACATACATTTTAACTCTAATATATATTAGATAATTTAATTTTAAATCAGATTCTAAAATATAGAGAGCACAGCAAACGTTATGTAAATATGCATGTGCTAACCAGGTCAAATGTGATAAATTAGGATTTAAGTAATCTTTCATTTCGTTATGAATTAAAGATTTTCAAATGAAAAAATTTTACCAGTATGAGTTGAAGCTCTACCATATCTTCAGTTCTGGTATAAGAAGTGGGCATATAATATTTTTGAACATTTTCATTATACCTATTTTAATCGTCGGACTGTGAGGTTAACGGGCATTATTTATTGTACTACTTTTTTATAGTCTTCATCTTAGGAGAACTTCCATGAAGGGAGGGTAGGTAGACAAGTAAGATTGCGCCAGTCTGGAATAATGTAAGAACGTGCAGTGTTACACAGTGTTACAGTGACGCACAATTTTGACACTTTTTAAAGCGTTTTATATATTGTCTCCGTCCACTAAATATTGTGTGTCTTGTTTCATTATTTTCACCGACTGATGGCATTGTAGTGTCAAATTCTGATTACTGAGTGTTCCATTTAATATATATTATTTCAACATCTTAATGCAATAGATACACATAGGATTAATGGTTATAAAATACGGTTACAACGACTATTTATTACAAGTTTTTACATGTTTACGTACTGCAATAGTAAAATAATATACAGACGATCTTGTGTAGCTGATGTTATCTGGTGGGTTAAGTTAATTATATGATGTGAGGCAAACGGTCACGTCTCTGTATGTACCGAGCTTTATTTGTGGAAGTCTGTTACATGGAAGCGTCGATACGAGCCAATGCGGAGGCTGCCAACACACGCAACTAATGACAACTGTAGGATATTGAATGTAGATAGTAATTATGTACCACAGTATAAATAAGTAACAGTATTCTGTCTTCATAGAAAACAACCGAAATGACGCGCTTCGAAATCTCGGTGTATATCAGTACGCATCAGTATCGAGTGTGCGGTAATTACGCACGCACGCGGAAGGTTTATCTACCGAGGGGCCGTAGATTTATAGGTCACTGTCGAGATATAATACTGTTACTTTATTATACTGTGGTTGTACGGAGAAGGCGACGAATGTGATATTATTTTACGAGGAGGCGATGAAGGAGCGAGGCATGGGCCTCTCACAGAACAGCCAACGACGATCGAAAGTAGATAGACTGATTTTCGGGTAGAAGTTAAGTAGGCCAGACGTTTCGCAGTCAATAAGTAATATTTATAAATAGGTGTTGATTTAAAAAATGTTTTACAAGCCAAAACACAGTCTCAATAGCTTACGACATAAAACAATAAGAGAGTTTATTTAATTTTTAAACATAATTATACAGAATCTTTTATATACCAATCTTAAATTATTTTTCAGATGTATTGATTTTTATACATCTCCATATACAACAATGAATAGAGGTAAGTGTAGACATAGATGGGTCTATTAACCGCGTGGTGCTACAATGTGTAATGATATGTGATAGAAACTGTTCTTCAGAGACATTTTATTTATTGAAGCTTCCATAGGTAATAATATAGTCACATTACACTATGATATACCCACATCAGCAATAATTTGGTTTAGGTAATTACTTAAGGATTTATTTTGTCCAGTATTTTAAAGGTGTCATGTGGTTGGTCGAATGTGTCTCTTAGAAACCAAAGTATCCAATAATGTAAGGAATTGTGTTCGTAAGACTTTGATGGTGTAACCATTCCACAATTTTAATATTGTATCTTTCACTTGTAATTTATTTCTATGAGATTTAAGTCGACCAAATGCCATCGACGTGGCGGTGCGAGTTTTAAAATTGTAGGTTTTTAATTAATTATTTCTTATAAATACGTCCAAGTCTTATTACCATTCATAATAAGGCGAGATCGTTAATGTATTTAAACGTAATGCAGACAATGCTAGTTAGTAAATTTTCATTAGGTTTTGGCTGGTCAGAAGTATTGACTCTCAAACAATACTGGAATATTATGTATAAATTGTTTTATGGCCTTATTAAAATAAAGTTATCTCGGAATAAATTGTATGTATAGTAATAACATAAAACTTTCTTACCTGTTAAAGTAATGAAAATCGGACAAAGAAGTATTTAATTGGTTTCAGTTTTTTTTTTATATATTATTCGTTCTTCCAAATATTCGTAGTGTGTATGTGCCGATGGCAGGCACTAACGATGAATATATTGTATATATTTATGTATATCTTCGACGAACGGTTTTTGTTGACAAACTTAATTTATGTCTTGGGTCAGTTTATCCGAAACCTAGTTGATAGTACATACATACTGTTACATAATATATTTTTTTTACTTGTATATTTCAGATAATTATTATTGTTATACAGATCGTTTTATATTTTTATCGTGATTAACTATTACTTGTTTTCAAGATTTTTATTTTGCAATATGACTATTCGTCTATAAAATAGTCCATTTAATTTATAATATCTTGTCCATTGTCCAAACTAACTTAGGCATAGTTCCATATTTTGGATGTGTATTATACCACAGTCTAAATTTAAACGCTATTGTGTATATTATTTCATTTTAATATCGATGTGCAAAATTATAGTAAATGTCTTGGATCTCTAAAAATAAGAAAAAAAAAGACAAAAACACTTTACGAAATTTCTAAATGTGCAATAAATATGTGTGTTGTAGTGTTACCATTAGGCGTAAAATTTTTAGCTCTGCAAGTGTGGCTACTAGTAATATATTGGACGATGCTGTCGTATCGGCCACTTTATGTTGTTTAATATTACAATGATCTCAAAATATTACCTGCATCCACATTTGCACAGCATATTAAATGAATATTTGGCACTTATAAAAAAGGCACATTTCCCTATCATATTGAAAATGGTTTGAAAACGTGTTGAAAATGGATTTGTTGGTAATTAATTTCATAATGAAATATATTTGTTTCATTAATAGATGTTCTTTTATTTTTCCCTTAAAAATCTTTTAGCTACCCTCGGGGCTGATACCTGAAAATGAAAAATTCCAGAAAGTGGTTTACAAAGCTGAGTGATAATGACACTAATGATAGATATTTTTACAAGTAGAGCTTCTTGACCTACTTGTCATGGTTTGAGAGGCTTTGAATTTGGGATGATAGAAACGAAAAGAAGTCGAGTCATACGTAGCCTTGGAAGGCCCCCCATAAGGTGGACCGATGACCTGGTGAAGGCCGCAGGAATCCGCTGGATGCGAGAGCACAGAACCGGTCGAAGTGTCGGTGCTTGGGGGAGGCCTATGTTCAGCAGTGGCAAGATTGTGTAACAACCAAGTTAGACAGTAGGTACCTAGAACAATATAATAAACCTAACAGTATTGATCTAACTTGAATTAATTACCTACGGTCGCTCGGTAGATTAAAACCTTCCGCGTCTATGCGTAACCGCCGCGCACTCTCGACTGTTTCAATGCGCACTGAGATTACGAAGCGCATCGTTTCGGCCGTTTTCTATGAAGATATAATACTGTTACTTAGTTATAATGTGACAGTAGTTGTAACTTATAAAGTAGGTAGGTAGGTAAATTGTTACTGTTGTTAAGGCCTATTCAGTTAAGAGCGATAACGCTGTCGCGCTCTATAGCAATTAAGTAGGTCCAAAGTGACTAACCGGGCATAGACAAGTGACAATCGCTTCGAAAGCGTTTCGTATTTCTACAACGACTTTCAACAGGATTGACATAAGATTTTCGATAGATTATGTCAGTCCTATAAATTTTTGCCTTTTCCATAATTGTTATTGCTGATAAAATGTCACTTTGTCTAGGCCTCAGTATCGCTACCGAACGCGACAATGATATCGCATCTATCTAAACAGGCCTTTAGTTAGTTGGGTAGGTAGGTAACTACATAAATTAACTTGTAAAATGTAATAAAGTAGGTACTTATCTAGGTAAATCAGTAGGTAGAGGTAGGTACCCAAATCTCTTCAGTTATGAATTCTCAAGACTGGTGGAGTTCTACCTACCTACCTACATGTGTACGTGTCTATTCCAAATTGATGAGAACGTTATAATTTCGCAGCACGGACGTGATTCTGTGTAATTCAGTGTCATGAATACAAAATAGTGACGAAACTGGGATAGATACAAGCCGAGGGCGGATGTTCAAGAAGATTTTACATAGGTACCTACACCTTGCGGAAGACTTGCAGATTTTAAGGTAAGACTGACAAACTGTAGGTAGGTACTTTTTTTTTTTAATCTTTATTTATTTACAGGGTTTTTTCTATAAAGAATATGTCACCCCAGTACAGTGTTACAGTAGTACTTACTTACTTTTTTTTTCTCCTTTATTGGATTCTAGGTGCTCCTGCTTCGCACGGTTTTTATGACTTGACAAAACATCGAGATTTCTTTGTAGCTTTGTTATTAAAGTATTACCTATACACATAAACCTTCCGGCATAAATTCTCTAAACAATGGTGAAAACTTCGTAAAAATATTTAGCGTGGTTTCAAAGAACAACGCGGACATAAACACGAAAAGCGACTTTAATAAATGTAGGTACCTAAAGATTTGTCTCCTATTTTTTTGTTTTGTCCTGTATGTACTTATCTTTGTTTGTTTTTGTAAGTACTTCATCATCATCTTCATCTACAGCCTGCCTTCACCCACTGCTGGGCATATGCCTCTCTTTTTTTGGCCTAATCCCCACGTTTCTGTGCCAGGCTCATCCAGATTTTGTCCGCGATGTCGTCCGCCCATCTCGCCGCCGTATGTAAGTAAGTACCTAGGTACTTACATTTCTCCTGGTCTTTTAGTTTCTGATAAGGTGGCCACCGAGTGGTTTTATTCGGAAAGTGACATACCTAACCCTGAATACTTTATTGTTTTCCCAGGACCACGACTCACGAAACAAAAAGATTCCGATCGACTGAGAACCTTTTTCTTTTTTTAGTTCCTCTGTGGTTGAAGACTCCGGGTGAAGCTCCACCTTCGGCCAGATCATCACTTACCATCAGGTGAGATGCAGGTCAAGAGCTTAACCGTTGTAGTTAAAAAACAGTTGGTTCAAAATAAAGATTCCTTCTAAAATTACACTATAATGGTAAACCTAAATAATATTAGGTACCTATAATAGCTTAACCAGATTTTAACGACTTAATTAGAGCCCTTCAACCTAATCCAAAGAGACCTTCAACACAATAATAGCGTAGTAAAAATATCAAAAGGTTTAGGCGCAATTTCCGGCGATCGAGACTTGGCCTGTTTTCCAACAATAAAATAGGTACCTACAGCAACTGTAGAGTAGGTTATATAATAAGAGACGTAAATAGGTAGTACCTTATAAGCCAATTAAGACAAGACGAAGGCGACACTGTGTTGCATAAAGACACCACAGAGTCTTCAGTGTACCGAAACTTAAGTTGAAGTGGTTTCAATTTCGAACACCTGCTTTTTCTCAAGAGAACAACGACGGTTGAAAAGTTTGCTCAGCGATGGCATGACATTATGTTTTAGATAACTTTTCTTTAATTTCAACATCAGAATCATTTCCTGGCATAGCATATAGGCATACAGGTACATACGTACGAAATGTAGGTAGGTATTGGAATATTTTTTTACGATGTGTGGCTTTTATATTAAAGTAGGTAGGTACTACTCGAACCTTATTTGTTCTAGAAGAATCTTATTGTCCTTATAAGAAACTGCATCGATTGGCATCTTGTGAGAATTGACGTTTTTTCTAGCTGATTTCATGAAGTGCAGAAGCATCTGAATGCAGTTAGCAATTGTTAAAAAAGTTAAGCATTTAAAAAAAAAATACGTCTTCTCAGAACGATTTCCTGTAGCGGTTTCTACAAAATGGTTATGGTACCTGCATTTACTGCCCGGTCTCAGAAATCAACCCTGTACCTCTGAGGTATCTATAGAAGAAGTAAGTAGACAGGTTTGTTTGCCTGTACTGTTTTGACCACCGAAGGGCCAAGCAGAGGTGTACCTATATTACCTACACCCATATTTCGCCACAATGTTTAAGTCCCCATATAATAGGGGGCGAGCCTATTGCCGGCCGGGCACAAATCCAGACTTCGGGGTTCTACTGAGAAATTCCAAATGGAAAAACCCAATAACAATGCAATTTTTTTTTTTTTTTTGGTGCGAAATCATCATATGACTTCTCCCGCTCTGGGCGGAGCGGAAGGGCGTGTCAGACTCTTACTGACTAAAACCCACCCGTGTTCCTTCGGTTGCCACTTGCCAGGGTCCCGGTATCCCTTTCGGACTATTCCGCAACCCTGGCAGGCATCGGTCCTAACGGACCCCGTCAGGGGTGCTGACATCTCGTTGAGGCGCGCGTGGAACACGACGCGCCATCGACCCGGGCCTGATCCTTATCGGACGGCGAGCTACCCATTGCTCGCCGTCCGCAAGCCCGCCGCGCCTATGGTGGCCGGGAATCCGCCTGGGATTCCCGACGCCCAGGGTGTCTCCAGCGGCGGTGGTGAGGGCGCAGGCTTTGCCTCTCCCTCACGCGTTCCGCCTCCTCCTTCGCGAGCATCATTGCTTCGCAGAAGGAGGTGACCGCCTCCCATGCCCTCTCGCTCCGTACCATGGCCTGGACCAGGGCCGGACGCGAGAGGTCAGTGCCGCCAATCGCCTCCACGAGGACACGGTGGTGCTCCGCCCAAGCAGGGCACACCTACACCGTATGCTCCACCGTGTCCTCCGGACGATCCGCACAGTGGTGACACCCGGGCGTTTCCTCCCGCCTAATCCTGCACAGGTATTACAAATGGAAAAACCCAATAACACTGCCTGACCGGGGAATCGGATACCTCGGATGCAGCAGTAACTGTAGCGCTTGCGATCACTAGACCAAGGCAATCTAAGCTAGTTACTGCGTACTGTCAGTCGTTCTTTGTATGCAGTCTGTGGGTCAACTTCACGGAGAGGGCATATAGCGCCCTGCGCGTTCAATATAATAGTGCTTTCAGAGTGCTGATGGGGCTGCCGCGCTACTGCAGTGCTTCTGGCATATTCGCAGAGGCGAGAATAGATGGCTTTCACGCCATCATGCGCAAGCGTTGCGCTTCCATTATGCGCAGGGTACGCGCCAGCCCCAACAGCATCCTGAAAACTATAGCTGATAGGTGGGACAGCCCCATACTGGGACATTGGATACGCCTACATGCCACTGTGGCGTAGTGATTAAGCGTTTGTATTGTCTTTCTGGTAGGTGTAAGTACTAACATTAGTTTCTAAGTAGTGTTTATACTAACCAAATGGACTAAAAGGTTCGAAAAATAAAAGATTTAATTAATTAATTTAAGCTGATGATGTTGTGAGTTTATTTCAAGTTTTTTTTTTTTAGTTATTCGTTCTCTAGCTACGGACAACGTTTCTCGCCTCATTAACCTATTCTAAAGCTTTTTAGGTCAATGCAAGGGTTTTCTGCATCCCGACCCTTTCTATTTTAGGAACTTCTTTTTATTCGCATACTTTAGCTTTTAGCAACGGTTTTGGCATTCCGAGCAAGTAAAAATTTTAGTTGAGGGCGATTTTCAGTAGTTTGGGCTCTTCTTGGACTCACTAGTAAAATTTTATTATTGGAAGTGTTGCTTCCCCCTTGTTTTTTTTTTTTTTTCTGACATTACGAACTTATTGTTTATTTTTTATTCTTATTTAACTTATCTGAAAATAATATTATATTCATTTCTCAATTTCTTTGCAAACTATACTAAACTTTTGTATAATTTAGAAGCATATTTTCAATTTTTGTAAATGTGAGTACCATGGAGCCGTTTAGTATGGTATGATGTATGTTGACTTAAAATAGCATGGCAGATGAGACTATGCCATGCCCACTTAAATGTCTCGCTGATGGTGGCGCGTGTGTTGGATCATTCGGTTCCCTACAAAATGGTTGAGCTGGATGGTGCTGATCCACATGTCATGTTCGTGAACGGGCGCCGTCAGTTGAGACTGGTCACTTCTTATTTGCCAGAGCTTATTTTTAAACTTAAATTTTGAATTGCTTTTGATTATTTTTTGTTTTACATTGTTCTCACATATAGAACCAACAAGAATACCTATTGTTCCCAGGATTTTGTAATATCTATATCCATTTTTAAAAGAGTGTCCTTGGAGTTTCTTGCCCGTTCTTCTCCATAGAGATCTACGTTTTGGAATGGGCAACTAGCTTCAGCTCTCCGACTAACTGACCGACTCTTTGACAATTCAAAAGTGCCTGTAAATGGTTTAATTGAAATAAATGCTTTGAGTATGAGTTTGAGTTTTGGCGAATAAATTTTTCTTTGATAATATCTATAGTTTAGTTTTCTGGTATTTAGATAAGTAGATAGGTAATTATTATTACTGTTAGGTTTGTAGGAGGACAACCTAAACATACAAAAGTGGTTTACGTACATTTATTGGCCATTTATTTAAAATTTCAAATTGACAGCAGGACGGGGCTTATGTCATCCTGACAGTTCTGACACATTCTAAACCAATCGCAGCTATGGTTACGTTCAGACATTACAATTGATAGATAGGTATATGGTGCTCACATATTTACAAACATTGTAAAAGTATTTAATTAATAATTAAATTAAATTACATAAAAAGTATTAAAATTAAAATAATGACTATGAATACCCTTGTCCCCTAAACTTTGTTGAGTACTGTAGGTATGGATAACCATGAGATTAGGTAAGGTGCAAGGGTCTCTGAGTTAACTGCGGAAAAACAGACTAACGGACTTGGTGAAACTATAACGATTCCTTGTTTTACTACGGAAAAATATGATTCGTCCATAATTATGTGAAAGAAGTATTGTTATGTACTGCGCGCTGTTTATAACAGTGCTCTCACACATGGAATATACTAAAGCCGTAGTAGGTACCTCACTAACTGACAATCACTCATAGTCCTCCATCCTAATCCTATATCTAATCTAACTAATATTATAAACGCGAAAGTTTGTAAGTATGGATGGATGGATGTTTGTTACTCTTTCACGTAAAAACTACTGAATGCATTTGGATGAAATTTGGCAAACAGATAGTTTATAACCTGGATAAACACATAGGATACTTTTTATCTCGATATTCCCACGGGATCGAGACTTACGCGGGTGAAGCCGCGGGGTACAGCTAGTATCTAATATTATATGCGAAAGTGAGTTTGTCTGTTTATTGATTTGTTACGTTTTCACGCTAAAACGGCTGAACGGATTTAGATGAAATTTGGCGCATGGGTAGACCATGACCCGGAGAAGGACATAGGCTACTTTTCATCCTGGATCGCAGACAAAGTCGCGGGCAACAGCTAGTTGATCGATATAACGCAAAAAAAACATCTATTTTAATCGAATTTATTTTATTCTATCTATTTAATCGCTTATCGAAAACCATAACAACTCTCGAGGGTAAAACTGTGGCAGACAAAGTATAATGGGCTCACCCCTATCATATTGGGAACTAATAATGATATCGGTAAACTATAACTACCAGGCTAACATACATTATGTAGGTTGTAAGCACTTATCAATCGATACAAACGTTACCTTGTCTCATTGACAGCTGTACCGGGTTAAGTATTTCCTAGGCAGGTAGAGTAAGAATTGATTGTTATAATACGTAAGTACTATATAGGTTTTGTCTGGATGGTACATTTGTAGAGGTCGGTTAGCCCAACCGACCTCCACAAATGTTTCAAATGTAAATGGAATGGATATATCAAGATAAATTTTATATCGGCGTGGCTAGCCTTGTTTTTTTATTCTTTAAAAAAAAAAATACAACCGCTTTTTTTTTGTTTGAACTTAACCGCCGTCTAACGCGGTGGTCGAATGGGCGGTCAACCGCTAGTGCGTAAGGCCTCTTAGTCTAAGTACCTATTGTAAGAGATTGCAGTAGGTCCTATGATTGTTTTGCAAAAAAGAAACATGAATCGTACAATGCTGTTATACCTAATATCTATCCTATCTTTTTATTTATAACTAGCTGCGCCTCGCGGTTTCACCCGCGTTTGTCTCGATCCCGTGGGAATATAGGGATAAAAAGTATCTTTTGTGTTAATCCAGGTTATAAACTATCTGTTTGCCAAATTTCATCCAAATCCATTCAGTAGTTTTTGCGTGAAAGAGTAACAAACATCCATCCATCCATACTTACAAACTTTCGCGTTTATAATATAATATTAGTTATATGCTTGTGTACGTGTGTATGTTACTGAACTCCTTCTACACGACTGGACCGATATTCATGATTTTTTTGTGGGTCTCTGGATGGTTTAGATTCACCCGGTAGGTGGCGTGGGCGAATCCACGAGCAGAAACTAGTAACTAGGATGTACACCTCTTAAAAATAAGGTTATAGGCAGAAATAATAGAATGTCCGTTAACGTGCTACGGTGCTACGTAGGTACCAAGGGTGCTACGAACCATCAAACTAGGAGGTACCTTCCTATATAGGCAATACCTACTGAGATCCCATCCATGTTGTTTATTCTTATATTAACAAATATTTACAAATGGTACTTAACGTATTCTTCAACGTCAATTTAAACTTCACAATTCTCTAAAGCGCACTTAGAACCAGCATATTCTCTTAGAAGTTGTGATTCTCAGTAAATTCTCGTCCCTATGAAACTGTCCATGAATACAAAATATACATGAATAAGAATGTTAGTATACGCTCAACGTGGATGCAACGAGTAGGCGACATGGCGGGTCGTTGCGCACGTACGCGGCCCTACAATGATACTCGGAGCGTGGCCTGCAACTAGCAAATTTAAATCTAACGTACCTACTATACACATTTTGTACGGAACGTGGGAAAAATACGGATGAGCGAAAAACACACCCGTTTTAATCTGGTTTTTGTTGAGCTCATGGTTTAATCAAACCAATAGGTATAGACAAGTTTTTGATTAAAATAAGCCAATTGACCTACCTTATATCCAAAATCTTTATAAACGCCGCAAATAAGAACTAAAAACAAAACCCTTCGAAACCACTCCATTATTTATTCATTAGGTTCAATGTAATCAAGAAACTTCCCACTGAATGCCCCAATTTCGTCGAAATTTCACGAAAGAGCCGAACCACAACCGCGAATCTGCAATTATTTAATCGTTTTCGAGGTGTTGCTCCACGGAAACTGTGGATCTATAACAATATCGGCGATCCCTCGAGTAATCCAACTAGTTCGTTATACATTGGAGTTCGGTAATGGAATAGTAAATGGTGCAAGTTCATGAAACGAGTAATGGAAGTGACGTAAGTCGGGTGGGGCATTGTATATTGAGCAAGTAGTAAGAGGTCATCGTATGGGGTGCCCCGGGCGCGATACCGTTCGGGGAAGAGTGATCATCCACGGCGAGTGAGGGCCGACTGGGAGAATTTCCCCGAAATGATCAAAAATGTAACGGTTTAGTGCCTTCATAACCTGAATGATTCAGGGGCATTTTATGAACCTTTATTAAACGGATTAGGTGCGTATTGATTCAAAATACAATTTTAGATATAAGAGTTTGGTTAGAAGATTCACATAGAATTAAATCATTATTTTCATTACATTAAAAAACCGGAATGTTGGTTTTTAGTTAATTGGTGACTAATGGAATCATAAAACCGAAAACAAGCACAATAATACTAAAACCAGCAAAAGTATATCTTACACCGCGCATCAGATATCAATAAAAGCGAAAAGCTCAACTTCTGATTTATTGGAAAAGTGGAAAACGTATCTGAGAGCTTGCAACCCTCGGAGGCACCGGGCCAATTTGACTACGGCGCTTAGTCTACTCTGGCACGTCGGTGGAGACGCATCGCGGTCGGGCTCTCCCAAAAAATATTACTTTATTACTATACAAAACGCGAGTGAGTGCTTGTGAACTTAAACGAACTTTAAGTGTCTGTTCCACGAGACCCTTCCCCTTCGAACTGCCCAGCCAAGGTCATCCATCAGCAATTTGACACCTGTTGTGTTGATATACTATATGTATGTAATTTCATATGTAATAAAATAAACAGTAGTATTGTGTAACATAGTAAGCATTGGCTTATGTACATGTGGACTTGATTTGCGAACGTTAATTGACTAATTAATTACGTTATGTCGCGGTTACGTGACAATTAGTTAATTAGTGCTTAACGTGTGTCTTGTAGTTAGTTTATTTGAAGCTTTGGAGTTATGATAGGTTTATGTAGACGTCGTTTGAATATTTTATTTTCTGTAGATCGATGTTTTGTTTTATTCTTTTCAGGCTTTGATAATACGACAATTATGTGACCTTGTATATAATTGTTATCGATACTATTGTGAGATACCTACTATAACGGATTTAATAGTTATATCTATTTACCACTAATTATTGGACAGAAGGGTAAATTCTTATGCCTATTACTTTATAGGCATTGGCGCCTTTATTTGTTCTTTATTTTTAACTTCAAGACTACAGCATAGGCTAATGAATCTGGCCGTTAATTTAAAATTCGAAAAGGGGACTGTATTTCTTTCGACGTTTCGAACAGACCTGATTGGTTAGCAACACATGGTTTTAATAATTCGACAAATCCCAAGCTTATAAACATCACAGCAACCAAATTCCAGGTCACGCGAATCATAACTCGCATTATTCTCATCTTCTGCCAACAGTTACATAACACCATCCAAAATCTCTCTTAAATCCTAATGTTTATAATAAATACGTCAGTCAAGTCGTGTGGCATTAAACAAACAAACAGAAATACATATTTTAAAGTGGCAATTGGTATATCCTGCACAGTTGGCCGAGCGAGCGCTGGCCCGGCGGAAGCGTCGGGTTGATTCAAATAATTCAATTAAATCTCGTGTTGAGCTGAGGGCAGTCTCACTTTATGCTGCGTCGGAATAGGGATGCCTAAACGTTTTTGTTTTAAATGCTCAGTATTTATTTTCTGTTCTAAAGCGGTAAGGCGTGTCGAGTCGGCGTTCAATTCTTGGGTCAGACAAAATGGTGCTGGCTTTTTCGAACTTACAGCAAATTCTAGGAAATTTCTATTTGATGGTACAGTCGCTTATTATAAAATATAGGTAGTTATGGTATGTTAGTCGAAGAGCCTTTAATATTACCACAATCTGTCCCCGCTAGGTACCAAAAGGGGACGACCTTTTGACATGGGACATAAAATTGTATTTTGTTAAATAAAATCGACCCAAAGTGTACCACCAGTTGCCCCTATTGGGGAACAATATTTATTTTATAGTTTGAGTTGTTACAAAGGTAGAAGACACTAGTAACTTGCTTGCACTTATCTTAACTGTTGTTCAGTACTGGTATTCAGCTGCATCCGGTTAGACTGGAAGACGACGCCAACATAGTTGAGAAAAGGCAGATCGAAATATGTATAAGTATCTTAATTGTGTCAACATTACGGAAAGTTTTTTTTTTGTTGATGATAACGAAATTCAAGATTACTCTGTTGATCCCTGACATTCGTTCAAGAAGATAAGATGTACAATCTGAAATTTACTAGTTCATTCTGATACAATGCTTCGATAAGGCATGGCAGTATATAAATTTACTAAGGGGTCAGCTAATGAATAAAACGGACGATATAGGGGGTAAAGCCATCGTTTTCTCTACTCTTTTAGGTCGTTAAGGGCTAATAAAGTAATTAGGTGATCAATAGAATTTGATGTGGTTTCTCTTGTATCTTGGTGGCTTTGTGTTACGGTCGGCTTGATAAGGATCATGATGACAGCTTTCCATAATTGCCTGATTGACATTGCTTGTTTTACCTTATGTGATATATGCCTTCTCCCTCTTGTGCCATGTTTCCCTGGTCTGTGCTAATCACATTTCGTTCTTGTCCCTAAAGGTTCATTAAAAAAGCAGCGTCAGGCAGCATTTGTCTGGTATTAATGCTGAAATGAACCTTCTGGCGCATCCGTGAGGCACACTCTATTGTTCTTAAAGCATTATTTTCACTTTTTTATTTTCTTATTTGTATTCTGTTTCACTGTGTCCAAATAAACGTTATACTTTCTTTCGTTCTTTCAAAATTCTAAATGCTAGTGTTTTTTGGGAAAACACCACTCTTTTATTTTCTTTCTGTTGTGATAGTATATTATATAAACGTTATTTTTAAGCTTTTTTACTTGATGGCAAATCCTTTTTACGTATTAGGTACTTCCCAAAAAGCGAAACAATATTTTCGCGACAATCGGATTCAAAGCTGTTTGAATGTATTTTATTATAAGAATGTACCTTATTTAATGTATTTCTTGTACTATATTTACATTTATTTTGTAAGATACTGGGTCACTGTCTTCTTCTTTTGTATTTGTATCAATTTTATTCCAAAAAACACTATCTCGGTTGAAATAATTGTTGAAATTGTAATATTGTTCTACCGCCTTCTTTCATTGTCATCATTGAATTCTTCCATTGACTTCATAGTACACAACATCATCTTCAGTTAAAATTACACAAACCATTCACGTTCTCGTTGACTTGCCTCTTCTCTTAATGTTAAGTTTTAGTGAATGTTCTCGGAAATAATTAGAAGCTTACATAAGTTTCCCTTCAATTAACATTAGGACTCTCATCACAGAACGGTTGTAACTATCAAATCCACTCTTGCCGTAGGTTTCTACTTCATGGTGCCACTTCCATTATTGGATGTTGGTCATCAATTTTGAAAAAGTATTTCACCTTGACTTTAACAGAGAAGTGGTGTCCCAGTAGTAACGTCCCCGACTTACGAGTTCTTTGTGGGTTCAAACCCAGGCATGCGCTTTACTTTGTGTAAATTATTTCATCACCACTGGTCACAAAACGGGGAATGAAAACATCGTGAGGAAACAGAGTGTCCTAGAACAAAAAAATCGAAGATTGTGACATCTGCTAACCCGCACTGGGCCCGCGTGGTGGATTACGGCCCACTCCCTCTCACCGAGAGGCGGCCTGTGTCCCAGCAGTGGGAACATTATAGGCTGATTATGCTTGTCCTTTGACAGTTAGCTTAGCAGTACTCGTGACTTCATCTACAGGAACTTAGGATGCTATAATAAATTCCTTACTTATCGTTCCCTTTGTTAATTTACGTACCATCCTCAGCCATTTCGTGGAACGGGTCGTAATAGTAGACTACACGAAACACAGGTTAATTTACAAGGCAATCTACTAATGGAGTACTTAGCTACTCTATCCCGAAAGAAGATTTTCTTCGCGGATTTACAGGTTCCCGAAAATGTTTTCTTAGCCACTGATAAATTGATTCCATTAATGAAAGCCAACTTCAATAAATTCCGTGTTCGGTTCGCCGCTATTGAAAATAAGGTTTTCTAAGAGAAAAATTCTTTCAAAATCGTTAATGATCTTTATTGAATACTTGAAAAGAAAATTGTGTGTATTCGTTGCGTATCCTTATAAAATAAAGTTTTAAAACTTTTGAAAACAACCTTGTTTTTTACGAATACGAGAATTACTTCAAGTAGTCGTTGGTGTAACTGATATGGGGGAAATCTGGAACAAAATAATGGATAAGAAAAGGAAATAATATGGAAGATAATATTATTTAAATATCGACAGTGTCCCAACACTAAGCCTACATGTGGCTGGGACGTGAGTCTAGCTCACACGTAGTGACGCTGACAGAAATGCATCACCGCCTCGTAAACTCGCAAAAGATATCTATAGAGATATACTCGTACACTCCTAACACGAGGATATTTAGCTTTGTTGGAGGGATCAACTTGCGGGTACCCGCAATATGGGTTGAATTACCCATTGCAAGATCCATGTTGACCTATTCTAAGGGTTTATCTATAGTGTCTCATAGCGTAGCAATATCCTTTCTTACTGGACTTTTACTATTTTGGAGCCAATCCTTTAAATAGGAGTCCAGCTCTGAATACCCTTTTTTTTTTTTGATGGTGTGGAATCATCAAATGACTTCTCCCGCTCTGGTCGGAGCGGGAGGACGTGTCAGACTTTTACTGACTAAAACTCACCCGTGTTCCTTCAGTTGCCTGTTGCCAGGGTCCCGGTATCTCTTTCGGACTTTCCCGCAACCCTGGCAGGAGCTCTGTATATCCTGCCATCTCTTTCTGAATCTGTTGTGATATTATTTCCTGCTGTTTAGGAAGCCTCTGTGTGGTAGCATAATTATACCCATAGGGATCAGCCCAGTTCCATGTTAACCTAGCTAGTAACATTTTTTTTTTAATCCAAATAGTAAAGACATGTTTAGTACTAGAGCTTTGTGGTACACCATATTTTATACAACTGCTTTTTTCCCATTCCCTGAGACAAAGCCATATTGAGTAGGTACCTAATTAATATTGCGGTCAGAAACAATAATTAACAACATAACGAGTATTTAGGTAGTCGTAGTAGGTATTTGAGCAAACAAATCATTATCACTCCGTCATTCCATGTTATATTGTTGGAGCCCGGTCCTTCGGGTATAGTCTGACAAGTTCGCGTGCCACGTAAATTAACTTTAAAACTTAAAGTTTCATGGGCATTCGTTTTTGTAACAGTAAATAAAAAAGGTTTTATTGATTATCAAGGAGTATTATAGCTAAACGTTGTTCGAATAATTTATGACAAATACAAACGATCTTTTGGCGCTCGAATGACGTTTACAGGGGGCGCTGTTGGTTAACATTTGTGCATTAGTGTTTTGTGAAATCCTATTGGAAAAAAGGCGGAGCGTTAGTTCTGAAGTTGACCACGCGCCAAAAAATCTTGCACATCTATACCTGCAATAATTGTTATTGGCTGTTGCTATAATCATTATTATATGAAAGATGATAGGTATGACGGGGAAAGAATTGAACACATGGGTGATGACTAGTGTTGCCAGGTCCGATTTGTTTTAAATCGGGGCAGAAGGTAAAACAAATCGGAATTTAGGGTTGTAAATCGGGACAAAAAAAGACACTTTCTTTGAAAATATCGTTAAGTCTTTGCTTTGCACTGCTGCCTTCACTATTTCTTTGACTTTACATACTTCTTCATATCCATGTCGAAGAAAGATTCAATTTTTAGATTTTTATTTACGTTGACCATTGACGCGTATGTGAATGAGTCGTCCTGGATAGTTATTGATGTATCGGGACATTTAGTGTCCCGATCCGGTGCAAATTGGGACGCGTCCCCAGACCCCTGAAAATCGAGACGTCCCGCGCAAATCGGGACACCTGGCAACGCTAGTGATGACTAACAGCGATATACAGGAAAAAAAATAAACTGAGAAGAGCCCAATTAATTGGGCAGGAGCCCAATTAATTAATTATTATTATACAATGATAATTTGAAAATAGGTACAAAAAACAAACATACATAAAAAATGAGTGCTCCCTAGAATTTCCGTAGCAGACTTGTTGCTAAAATGTATACATTTCAAGTTAAAATAATGACCGTAGACTGTAAAAAGAAAGGAATAAACTTGTTGAAAGTGTTGCAAAGGGAACGCAGTTTTAATATTAATTTCTTGTCTGTATTTCAAATATAATTATAATAATTATGGCGACGGTTTGTTTTATATTCAACTGTTTTTTTTTCCTGTTGTAATTTTTCCATAATTTATCCAAGGGGCGGTTGATGGTGCGGGCGTTGTAATTTCCTTATTTTTGTTTCCAATACTATGTTCATTTCTCTATAAGTTTGTACTTTACTTTTTCTTGGTTTGACTTTTCATTCTTGCCTCTATCATTGGCTATAATGTTATAGTTTCAAATCACGTTTTTGTGATGTTTTTTTCACTTGAATCCCAATCGCGTAACACACTTTCAATTGCATTCCGAACGATATTGAAGGAAGTTCCTAATCTATTGCTTCATGTTTGAAAAATTAATCGATTTGACAATGATATTAATATTTCTCAAACAAATTCACTTATGAAGAAAACGAATATTTATACAATTAATTAATTCAAACTATTTATTTCAAGATAAAAGAGATATTTTTACAGTACAATAACGCTTAATCTTTTATAGAAAGATTATGTGCGTTATCAAAACATAATGCGTTACTCACAAGCGACTTTGGCTGATAGTGGACCCACACGTAGGCCCCTCCCCCATTCTAAACTTTTCCACGGTAAAGTATGCTTTTAATATGTTTTTAATTTGTAAACCTTTTTTATTTTCAATTTTTTTAGCTATGTTCTTATTGTATATTTAAACATTATTAGGCATTAGGAAGCACAGAACAGGGGGCCTACCACCACCGCTTACAGCAGTATTATTTTAATCTTGCTTTGTGGGGGAAAGAGACGGAGATATACGTCCTGTAGAGCTTCATCTCTTTCCTACACTGAAGTGTTAAGTCTACGTCGAAGTGGCGGTGCTTGGGGGAAGCCTATGTCCTGCAGTGGACCTCTTTCTTTGCTGAAAAAAAGATGAGGTATCATTAAGCGTAGCTCAAAACCAAATATTGTTACTTAAGAACGTACCTATTTATTAAAACTAATATTTACAGACTCCTCAAATTATAGACTTGATTAGCCAGATTTAATAAGTATTTATGGTCAATCTGCCTAGCCTTTTCCCAACTATGTTGGGTCGACTTCCAGTCTAACCGGATGCTGAGTACCAGTATTTTACATGGAGCGACTGCCTATCTGACCTCCACAACCCAGTAACTGGGTAATACGATACCCCTTGGTAAGACTGGTTGTCAGACTTTCGGGCTTCTGACGACACGTGACGATTGTCAAAGATCCACGAATGACAGCCGGGACCAACGCTTTAACGTGCTTTGCGAGGCAAGTCCATGCCTCTGAATTATATTCTAATAATAAATATGGTCTAAAGGAGGAGCTCGTGGCTAAGTAATACCAGCCACTCGGGTAGATCCATCAGGTTAAGCTACGCTTGCCGGGGTTGGTCCGTGGATGGGTGACCATTTTCACATATCGAGACTCCTCCGTGCCTCGGAAAGCACGTTAAGCCGTTGGTCCCGGCTGTCATTTGTGGATCTTCGACAGTCGTTAGGAGTCGTCAGAAGCCCGAAAGTCTGACAACCAGTCTAACCAAGGGGTATCGTATTACCCAGTTACTGGGTTGTGGAGGTCAGATAGGCAGTCGCTTCAAGTAAAATACTGGTACTCAGCATCGGGTTAGACTGGAAGCCGACCCCAACATAGTTGGGAAAAGGCTAGGCAGATTGATTGAAATATGGTCTAAATTATCTCTTATTTTACCCATCAAAATCTCCAAGGTTACGTACTTACGATCTCTAATTCAATGTTCAAATTTATTATTTAACATGGCCAGGTGCTTCTTCAACTCTGTGTAAAGTACATTAATCTTAGTACATTAATCTTAGTACTCCGAGTTTTAATAAGATGATAATTGTCTTGAGCTACAGTTAATAAAATTACTCGTACAACTTTGTAATTTAGAGCGCTCAAATGGTATGAAGAATGGTTTTTGTTTTAAAAGAATAAGTAAGAACTTAGCTTTTTCGAGAGATGACAGATTTTCTTGAAATATTTCAGAACTTATTAAAATTTTACCAAAAATGTGAGGTAAGATGAACTATGGAACAGATTTAGATGTATCAAAACACAGCTAAACCTCATTAAATTCTCTATCGTTAGATTTGACTTGATCCAGAATATGTCCCTGACCGCATGACAGCAAAGAGAATTCATAATGTTAGATACTAGACAAGGTGTTTAATAAATTTCATTTTCATCCCATTGAGTTGAAAAGTAGTCAACGCAATAGGACTTATTAATACATACCGTACAAAATTATCAAATGCTAATATATGCATAAAAATATCTACATACTTAGGTACACACGGCTACACATCAAGCTATACATTTCCAGTATTAGCTGATCTCGCATTGTATAAGATTTCCGTACAATGAGAGGTCAGCTTAGACTGGAAAATTATAGCTTGATTGTAGCTGTGTGTACATATTATAGACACATAACATATACCTACATAGGTACATACAACGGTGCTAGACCAGATTCATATTTTTTTCCTCATAAAACGCAAAAAGAATTATAAAAAACGGTGATACTTGATTTTAAGACCCGGTTCACACATATACCTACATAGGTACATACAAAGGTGCTAGACCAGATTCATGTTTTTTCCTCATAAAACGCAAAAAGAATTATAAAAAACGGTGATAATTGATTTTAAGACCCGGTTCACACGAGTATTATTTTATCGGGGCGATTTTTTTTCGCGCACTCGATTTTCAATTGAAAATCCAGCAGAGTGCATCTCAGAGCGTAAAGAAAATACACTGTTGGATTTTCAACCGTCGGCGCAAAAATCGAGTGAGTCAAAAAAAAATCGTCGCGATAAAATAATACCCGTGCTAACCTGTGCTTATAGTCGAGTTTTTGTCCTGATAAAAACAATCCTCTCTGGATTGTTTTTATGAGTAATTCTTCTCGCACTAACTACCGGTTCCTCCGTAGCATGAGGTTGTTTTTTCTCTACAATTTGTTGTTCTACCAATTAAAAACGTTACGAGTTTTGAACCAAATTGTTAAACGTCAACTAGTTTTTGCTGATTTAACCGTGTAGTTAAAACAAGGTACGCAGTTTATTACGGCCGTGGTTGTGGAACCCCTGATAAATTCTAAACTTATGTTATTGTTGCCTCTGCTTTATTGAATTACAGTTTTTGTTTTGACAAATTATTTTATTACTGTTTGCCGCCGTGGAAGTATTGTGTTCCTATGTTTAGATTTACTTATTACCTATAATAATTATAATGCCTACCAGTCAAAGTGTTTTGGAATACTTAACTAGTCCTTTGAAAATACTGCAAGGCTTTATTTGGAGTAAAACTGATTTATACGGTGCGATTTAATTGCAGGTCAATCATAATCAGCATATAATGTTCCCACTACTGGGACATAGGCCTACTCTCAGTGAGAGGGAGTGGGCCGTAATATACCACGAGGGCCAATCCACGACATATCTGCGATTATTTGGTTCTAGGGCATGGTTTTCTCGCGATGTTTTCTTTCACCGTTTTGGGAGCAGTGGTGATGAAATAATTTACACTAAGTAAATCGTCTGACAGGGTTCGTATCCACGACCTACATACAACTCGTAAGTCGCGGCTGTTACCATTGGACCACCGCTACTGCTCTCATACCATAAGTTGAAGCTATAATAAAAAGTTGAATTCTCTAGGACCAAATAATGACGTTGGAAATGTAAAGGAAAGGAAAAGGCGCTGGTTTTGGGTAGAAACAAAAGTCTAATATATCAATCAAAGGCAACATTGACAAAGATAAAAAAGTAACAAAGTTATAGATATAAAAAGTAAAATATTATAAAAAAGGCTTGCACATTCTCTAGTGCTTAGAGAATTCAACTTTTTATTATAGCTTAAATTTTTATACGATGCAATTTATTTGTTGCTTGAATTTTATGGTATACCTCAGGCAAGAAACTAGCGTCGTGTAAATGGGTCTTAAGAATTCTAGTTGAAATTATCTTCAGTGTCTAAATAGAAATAGTACCCTTTTTTAGTAGCAAAGATGCATCAAAGTCTAACAGAACACCTTTGAAATTATGTAAGTGTGTATTTAGTATAATAGTACACTTTGTCTTCTTAATTTTATGAGTTCCAAGAAAATCAAGCCAGAGCTCGCTTTAACTAAAACTAATACAACTATAATTCATTGGGTGAACTTGAAATTTACGAGCTGTCTTCCGTCGACCGTAAACTTAGGTATACTACGATGAACATATTATACGTTGATATAAGTAGATATAAGTTGTTTAGTAAACAGGGCAATAATATTTAGCATTTATCCTGCACAATACTCTGAATATTTCAAAATATTCCTGGTTTATCGCTTACACAAAAGGTTCAACTTTATCCCCGAAACATTCTATTTTCGCTTCACCTTTTCAATAGTCCCAAAATAAGCACATAATATGACGGAAAATCAAAAGATGGTTGACCGGACAAATCTTCAAAAACCTTTGTATAGGAAAATATTGAATCAGTGGTTTCATGGTATATTTTTTCACGTGAATGAAATCAAATACGTATAATACCAAGAATTACTATCGCTACTAGCCTTACCTTAGTTGGTTTTGTAGCTATGCAAATAGTTCAAGGGCCTTTTCTATGAAAGCGATTTTAAAAAATGTGGAAGGTCATGATAATATTTTCATTAGGTTGGGGTTACATTATTTTTAAAGGCAAACGCCGGGAAAAAGCCGAAAGAACTCTAAACAGAAGAAAAAAAAAATATTTTAGTAGAGAATGAATAAAGAATGAACCTACAAAACATAAAATAAAATAAAATTTGGAAAACATCCAACAGTATGTAATATCGTATAATAGTTAATCAGAACAACACAATAATAATGCTTAAGGACAAGATAATTATACTTAATTGAATACAAAAGATAAAGTAAGAAAGAAGAATAGGTTTATTTGTCACAGAAACACGTGCATAATAAAAGATAACAGTAATTAGCAATATTAAAAAAAATAGTACTACCTACAATTATGAGATCACGAGTATAAAGATAAATAATCGGCAGCAATGTAATAAAGTACGTACCATAGCCAATAAGATTTTCTCCGAGAAATTGAATGCAGAAAAAAAAACCGAAACAGAACATAAAGTCAACAAGCAAGGAAACTAATTTACTACAATTCTTCATCAATTACTTTCCGAAGACATTGTTCACGTAATTATCGAAGTCCATCTAACGGATATGATTCGACAGGCCGTGTTAGAAAAGATAATCAATATTATGAGGGGTGGCGCAACTGGGCCCTTGTAACGAACTAAAAGGTTCCAACCCACAATTTATTACATAGCTTCTTATATTTCCACTTCAAGCGCTCTTATCCTATTAGTGTCTTATATGTTATGTAATCATTTAATCAATAACAAAAGAGGTTGGAATTGTCGTAGAGAAAAGTACATCTGCGGGCCAACATTGTTTTGTTTTGTTCTCTTATTAGGGCGATAGCAGTAGTGGCTACTGCTTCTAAGATAAAAACTTTATACAAAAAAAAACAACCGACTTCCAAAAAAAAAACACTAAAAAAGTGAAAAATAACTTTAATTTCGGAAGTCGGTGTCTTTGCTTTTCAATTTCCATTTTTTGCCACCGACTTCCGAAATTTTATTTTGTAAAAAAGTTTTTATTTTTCACTTTTTAGTTGTGGTACCTACCCCTCACAAATCCAAATACCACCTGCTATGGAAATAACAGGGAAGGAGTCAAACAGGATATCGTCTAGATAAACTAAGTGGGAAAAATACGTAATATTGAAGCTAACTCAAAAATTACGCAAGCAAAGTTAATACAATTTATATGGGACCACCTCGGAAGCATGACCTACCAAACAAAAAAGAATCATCAAAATCGATTCATAATTGGCGGAGTAATCGCGTAACAAACATACAAAAAAAAAAAAAAACATACTGACGAATTGAGAACCTCCTCCTTTTTGAAGAAGTCGGTTAAAAACATACAGACGAATTGAGAACCTCCTCCTTTTTGAAGAAGTCGGTTAAAAACTATCTGCCCTTCTGATACTTTCAGAAAAAGTTGTTTTTGTTAGGGAAAATATCAATCATACAAACGTACAGTTCCAATTCAAAATTAAAATCAACATATATAATTATTTTATTTCACATAAACCTACATGGGCACTTGTGAAATGTCAGAAGCTAGGTGCATGATTCCATGATTGATCGTTTCCTATAAAGAAGAACCGGCAACAAAACTCCAAGTTTACTCTTTTAAAAATAATTAGCTTTTACAATATTTTTCTATGTTTCACAAATAAACTGATTGATTGATTGATTGAATATTTCTAAATAACAGTGTTAATTGGTATGGGAGGACAAGTAGACCTGTCAACATGTACAGGTGCTTAACAAAATGGTTAACAAATGTACAGTCTACTAAGCCTACCAAGTTCTCACATTTACAAAATAAAAAAGATAAATGAAATAATTAAAATAAAAACCTTTTCAAACCAAATTACATGATTGCTATTACAACAGAATTACAGCTCAAACAAATCTGAATAAATAATTATCATGTCCACAAAAGCCATAAATAAAAAATTGAAATTCGAATTTTAGGAATATAATGTCAAATAATGAGATCATGATTATGTCAATGAAGTACCTACGTAAAAAAAGAAAAACTCCGTACCTAATTTGGGAGCAGTTCATAAACATTTATATAATTATGCCGTTAATTATGTACCAGAGAAGCCACATGAGTTCTTAAATTATTAAGAACTTCCTATCATCAAAGTCATTCATAACGTAAGGAGTAGGACTCAAAGAAGTTGTTAGGAAAATAAACTATGACTAACTGATACTACCAATAAGCTAGTAATAATGTATTGTGTAATTTTGGTTGAAGAACAGTCCTCAATACTTGTTTAGATTTGAATGACCGATGTTCAAGCATCTGCCGCAGTACCACACCTCTTCATGATCATTAAATATTAAATAGCAGCTTTAACGTCTCTCCCAAGTGGACTGCAACAAAGAACATGTGCACCTGAATTTCAGTCTAACACAATTTGGAGTGCTCACAGCTTTTCTCTGATTCGGGGAAAATGTTCTAGACAGAACATGTTTTGTTCAGTTGGAGGTAATCTTCCGAGAAACTCAGGAGTTATTTGCTGATGCAGGATGCTGACTGACAGTTGAACGAGCCATCAACATGTGCACACAGCTACACATCAAGCTAAACATTTCCAGTATAAGCTGACCTCGCATTGTACGGAAATCCAATACAATTTGAGATCAGCATAAACTGGAAATATATAGCCTTTTTTTATTAAGAGTGGGTTATCATCAAATGACTTTCTCCCGCTCTGGGCGGAGCGGGAGGGCGTAGTAGACTTTTACTGACTAAACCCACCCATGTTCCTTCTGTGGCCAGGGGTCCCGGTATCCCTTACGGACTTTCCCGCAACCCTACCAGGATAGCCTGATGTGTAGCCGTGTGTACTTACAATATTTCATGTTTCGTGTTGTTTATGTGACCCTCTGTTAGGGAAAGACAGCGAAGTATGACAGATTTCTACTTATTCAATCTACACGAAACACAATCTACGCGGTTCAATCTACACATTTGCTCACGATCGTTTTGGAAATAGACGTTGGACGTTTAGAAATAAACAACCACGTGGTGCTCGGTGGAGGTGAAAAATAAACATGCTGCAATCTTTTTCTTCTGAGAACATTATATTTTGGGGGTATGGGGAACAGGATGTAAAGTTCACTCATCCACCATAGAAAAGGGACCTCCGACCAGACGGGTGTTGTGTCTGGCGGGCAACTGCCCAACGATTGATGTTGGGTTCTTGTATATATGTCCACTGCACGGTAAACTTTAATTGCGCGGTGCAGGATTTATGTGACGTCAGGACGTCAGGTCTTTGATGCGTAGTTCGCATGTGGCGATGTAGATACCGCCTAGGATTGTGGTTTAAGGTATTGAATTTAAAAAATGTCATCTGGAATTGTTTTAAATCCTCAAGGCCGCTGGCCTAGATTTTCATTTCTTCAAAATACTGCTGTCCTTGATTTATAATTGCCATAACCCTCCTATTTGCTTCGCCGTAGTCGGTAACTAAGGAGCAAACTTTGTTTTCAATGGAACGTACCAGTATAGAAGTAGCTAAGTCCTCTAGAACTGGAAGTAACTAATAACAACGAACTACAAAATTGGAGTTCCATTATAGTTCCAAGACGTCACATCGACGCACGCAGAACCCGAGGTCACGGTAAATTACCTTCTGGAATATTAATGCTGCAGAAATCAATTCCATAATGAAAATAATTATAGCTGCCTATATTACTGGAAAAATACCTTTGAAATAATTTATGTTAATTTTACAGTTTTACTGGATTTATAGTCACGCTTAATTATTATGGTTAGTTATGGGTTCAATTGAATTAAATTGGATTAGGGTTACGCATTTCGTGTCATTTAAAGTAATCTATGATCAAAAGCTGACATTTAATGTAAGTTTGCTATGAAAACTAATCTTATTAAAAGTTCCAATTACGTACTATTTTCTTTATTAGTTTCTTTTACAAAGAAAATCTACTTTTTCGATTTCCGTTGCCATGAGAGCGTTCTTTTTGCTATAGGGTAACGAGGTTAGGTTAGTTAATACGTAGCCACTAGGTACGAGTAGCTAACGTAGGTAATTTGTTGCGACGCCCGGTGCAGCCCACAGGCACAGTATAAATAAGTAACAGTATTAGGCTTCATATTCATATTCATTTATTTGCGTTCCACAATGTAAAACAAGATGTTCAATTAGAGCTAAGTGCCGTTGTAGACCCTGCCATTGTTACATAGCTATTACTTAAAGTTAAAAATCTAAGTCAATTAAAATTAAATTATATTATAATGAAATTATACATTGGTAACTGAATTATATAAGATAAGTTTTACATGTATCACAATTTGAAATAATTTATAGATTCAGTCGGTAGCATTTTATAATCATAAAATCATTTCATCATTTTTATTTTTCATTTTTCGCAGAAAACGGTCGAAACGACGCGTTTCGAAATCTCAGTACGCAACAGTATCGAGTGCGCGGTAGTTACGCACAGACGCGGAAGGTTTATGTGGTTAAGGTGAAGGAAACATCGTGAGGAAACCGGCATGTCCTAGAACCAAAAATTCCAAGACATGTGACATCTACCAACCCGCACTGGGCCTGCGTGGTAGATTATGGCCCACTCCCTCTCACAGAGAGGAGGCCTGTGTCCCAGCAGTGGGAACATTACAGGCTGATTATGCTTATGAGTCTTCCACGCAGCTGTATTTATAATAAAATTTCATTGTTTCCACATTGAGGATGTTATTTTTTTTCAGTCCATTTAAACTTCGAATAGTAATTAGTTGATTTCTGTATATCCCCCAACCATTCATTAATTAACCATTGACCCTCTTTATACTTTGCCAAGCTTAGGTAATATCCAATGCTGGGAATGGCCTTGAGAATGGGCCACTGTCACTGGAAAGATAATTAATTAATTAGCTTATACCCCATTTGAAATAAGATTAGACATTAAAACAAACCCTTTTACAGTCCGTTCAACCGATTTTGACTTCTATACCGTAGGCATAAGGATAGCATTAAAAGCAAAAAAAGTTACACAATACCAACTATCTACTGCGGCTGCCATTTGTCATGCCACCAACGTAATAGAATTCAAAATCGGTTGAACGGAATGTAAAAAAGGCTTATCTATACGTCTAATCTTATTTCAAATGGAGTATAGGTAAATTGTTCGTATTTTCAAATCTCAACTGTTATTCTTAGACTGTTCGATGAAATGGCTATAACGTGGCGAATTGACGTAGGGTATCAATGGGCTTAACAATTAGTTTCCCGAATGTAATATAGTGATGAAGAATATTCCAATAACATTATCCCAGAATAGATAACTGATAGGTAGAGGAATATACTGATCATTTCCTAACTTTGTTGGGGTCGGCTTCCAATCTAACCAGATGCAGCTGAATACCAGTATATTACTTGGAGGCACTACCCTCCACTACTAAGTGCACAGAAAAGTATTCGTTACTTGGTAACATGATATCTATTCTATTGGCAAGACCGGTTGTCAGACTTTCAGACATAAAGCTCTTAATTTGTGAAATAGAGACGTAGATATTCCTAATAAACATATTACTTCTACGTGTGAAATCTATATCGTGCCACCCCACACGGAACTCAATGAGCCGCAGCGATTGTCGAGCCGTCGCGCTCCGGAAACTATACTTATCGTAACAGCTACGTTTCATTAATTCATATTGTTATATTCAAAAGCGATTGGTTGTTACGATTGATTGATACGTACGACGGAGTTTTGGATAGTTTATTTTAAATAGGGTGTAATTTGGCTTTGTAAATGAGAGCGTGAGCGCGTTTTCAGAACGTTTTGACTGTCAGTACGTGAACCACTGCTGTATGGTTCGCGTAAAGACTAATGTTATAATTTTATTTTAAATCGTAAATCCAATTTAAATTTAAATTTTCAAAATGGAACGTGAAACACTGGGTGTTTTATTATAATTTCTAACTTGACGATAATATTATTGTGGACGTGCACGACATCACGATAGCACAAGGAAGTAAAATGTATGGAAAATTGGAAATACATTACGTTAACTAAAAACAATTATTTCTTCCTACACAATGTAATGTGTCACTGTTTGTTTTCCCCAAATAAATAAATAAATAAAAAAGGGCGTTCCCGGTAACCCGCAAAATTATAGCGTCCATACATGCAAAAAAAATAGGTATAACAACATTTTTTTTTTAAATATTCCTATTGAAATATTCACAAAATTATTAAATGAATACATAAAAGAAACACTCTGTACACGCACACTTGTATGTCAACGTAGAAAGATAAGTGTGGCAAGTGTGCGTGTAAAGTGTGAATATTTTACAAAAATTACAAAAAAAAAAAAAAAGTTTTGTAGTGGTTTTTTTTTTTTTTGCATGTATAGACGCTATACTTTTGTAGGTTAACGGAAGCGCCCTTCGTTAGATAACATAGTGTATAATTGAAGATGCTTTTAAATTCCTGTCTACGACAAGGTGCAAAACATGCACGTATTGCGATACATTTTATGGATGTTCCGTTCCGTGTCTCGGAAAGCACGTTAAGGCGAAATGGTTTTTTTTATGATTACGAAAACTGAAGAGTGTCTTTAGTGAAGTATGAGGCCCGAAACACGATTGACAAAACTTTCCTCGATACAAAAAAATCGCAAAGTTTCCTTAAAATCTGCTTTTTTAAAGAGAAAATTTCATTCGATTGTTGTCAAAGCAATCGTAATAAAATTTTGTCTACGTGTTCACTATTAAATACTTTAAGGGATTATGGACTTATTTTTTCTATATAAACACAAAAAAGAACTAAATTTTTTTTTTTGTAAACATAGTGCACTAGAATTGCGCGCGGGCGGGTCATACCACCCCCCTCGGCTCTCGTCAGTCCCATTTCGCCTTAAAACCCGTTGGTCCAGGCTGTTATTTGTGGATATTTGACAGTCGATATGGGTAGTCAGAAGTCCAAATGTCTAAAAACCTGTCTTACTAAGAGGTATCGTACTACCCAGCCACTGTTTTGTGGAGATCAGAAAGGCGGTCATGTTAAATACTGGTATTCAGCTGCATCCGGACTGGAAGCTGACACCAACATTTTTGGGAAAAGGCTAGGCACATGATGATTATTATTTTTTGCAAAGAAAGTCATTTGACGGCTTTAATAGAAGTAGGTACCTGTAAACATTTTGTAAGAACCTATTTTGCGTGCGTTATTATATTGATGTTCCCTAAGAAATGCTTGAGGAAGTTTCAAACCTCGCGTTACGGTTAATCAACCTTGAGGAAATATGCATAATTAAACAGACGCGTAAGTAATGCATTTTTTATCACTTTATGACAAGTTTGTAAACTGGTACAAAACAATGAGAGCGTTGGCCATTTACGAGCGGAGGTCTTTTGTTTTTTACGTAATTGTTGCCTGAAACTGTGAGGTTATGGCAGGATTTCCTAACAACTGTTTGTTTTAGCGGAATTTTTTAGAGGAAAACCAAATAGATAACATAGTGTAGGTTTTTTTCTAAGTGAAACGAAATGTATTATTTTATTTTAAAATCTAATCTGATTTGGTAATTTTATTATGTTTTTATTGTTTATACAATGTGGAGACGACAATACAACAATAAATGGAAACACTGGCAATACTAATGCATAAGAGTATTATGGAACTATCAAATAAATCCTAACATGTAAATTAAAAAAGTCATTTTTTCAAACAAACTAAATAGTAGTGATGGGCCGATTATGGGGTTTTCCGATCTTTGACTAGCTATCGTAACTAAACTATTGGATATATTTGATAATTTTTTTGAATGTAGACCGAGAACGTCATTAGATATGCGGAGTTTTATTTTTTGTTGTCCTTGTATAATATTGTAATGATTTAAAAATATAATTGAATAGTTGTTCACCCTTTAATAAGAATGTTTTGCATGCCTATAAGTGATGTATTTACACAGTATTGAAGACTAGTGATTACCTATTGTTACTATCCTTGTAAATATGTCGTTGGTGTGCCTTGCTAAATAAATAAATAAATAAGTATTTACTTATCAGCATAAAATTATTTTACTGAATTATTGATATTTATTTAGTTACTAGTGAATTATTGATACATTTTAAATGCGTAATGAATTTTAAATATCAATGTAAAGTTTTAATTTTATTTTTACTAAGTATTTTTATCATCACTGTACTTAATATTTTCAACACAATGATATAAAATAAATGAATTATGACTTATGACGGCACGAGAAAGAGCTCTAGCATAGTCTATACATGCAAAAAAAAAAAAAAAGTTTTGTAGTGGTTTTTTTTTTTTTTGCATGTATAGACGCTATACTTTTGTAGGTTAACGGAAGCGCCCTTCGTTAGATAACATAGTGTATAATTGAAGATGCTTTTAAATTCCTGTCTACGACAAGGTGCAAAACATGCACGTATTGCGATACATTTTATGGATGTTCCGTTCCGTGTCTCGGAAAGCACGTTAAGGCGAAATGGTTTTTTTTATGATTACGAAAACTGAAGAGTGTCTTTAGTGAAGTATGAGGCCCGAAACACGATTGACAAAACTTTCCTCGATACAAAAAAATCGCAAAGTTTCCTTAAAATCTGCTTTTTTAAAGAGAAAATTTCATTCGATTGTTGCCAAAGCAATCGTAATAAAATTTTGTCTACGTGTTCACTATTAAATACTTTAAGGGATTATGGACTTATTTTTTCTATATAAACACAAAAAAGAATTAAATTTTTTTTTTTGTAAACATAGTGCACTAGAATTGCGCGCGGGCGGGTCATACCACCCCCCTCGGCTCTCGTCAGTCCCATTTCGCCTTAAAACCCGTTGGTCCAGGCTGTTATTTGTGGATATTTGACAGTCGATATGGGTAGTCAGAAGTCCAAATGTCTAAAAACCTGTCTTACTAAGAGGTATCGTACTACCCAGCCACTGTTTTGTGGAGATCAGAAAGGCGGTCATGTTAAATACTGGTATTCAGCTGCATCCGGACTGGAAGCTGACACCAACATTTTTGGGAAAAGGCTAGGCACATGATGATTATTATTTTTTGCAAAGAAAGTCATTTGACGGCTTTAATAGAAGTAGGTACCTGTAAACATTTTGTAAGAACCTATTTTGCGTGCGTTATTATATTGATGTTCCCTAAGAAATGCTTGAGGAAGTTTCAAACCTCGCGTTACGGTTAATCAACCTTGAGGAAATATGCATAATTAAACAGACGCGTAAGTAATGCATTTTTTATCACTTTATGACAAGTTTGTAAACTGGTACAAAACAATGAGAGCGTTGGCCATTTACGAGCGGAGGTCTTTTGTTTTTTACGTAATTGTTGCCTGAAACTGTGAGGTTATGGCAGGATTTCCTAACAACTGTTTGTTTTAGCGGATTTTTTTAGAGGAAAACCAAATAGATAACATAGTGTAGGTTTTTTTCTAAGTGAAACGAAATGTATTATTTTATTTTAAAATCTAATCTGATTTGGTAATTTTATTATGTTTTTATTGTTTATACAATGTGGAGACGACAATACAACAATAAATGGAAACACTGGCAATACTAATGCATAAGAGTATTATGGAACTATCAAATAAATCCTAACATGTAAATTAAAAAAGTCATTTTTTCAAACAAACTAAATAGTAGTGATGGGCCGATTATGGGGTTTTCCGATCTTTGACTAGCTATCGTAACTAAACTATTGGATATATTTGATAATTTTTTTGAATGTAGACCGAGAACGTCATTAGATATGCGGAGTTTTATTTTTTGTTGTCCTTGTATAATATTGTAATGATTTAAAAATATAATTGAATAGTTGTTCACCCTTTAATAAGAATGTTTTGCATGCCTATAAGTGATGTATTTACACAGTATTGAAGACTAGTGATTACCTATTGTTACTATCCTTGTAAATATGTCGTTGGTGTGCCTTGCTAAATAAATAAATAAATAAGTATTTACTTATCAGCATAAAATTATTTTACTGAATTATTGATATTTATTTAGTTACTAGTGAATTATTGATACATTTTAAATGCGTAATGAATTTTAAATATCAATGTAAAGTTTTAATTTTATTTTTACTAAGTATTTTTATCATCACTGTACTTAATATTTTCAACACAATGATATAAAATAAATGAATTATGACTTATGACGGCACGAGAAAGAGCTCTAGCATATTGTCAACTTTAATATTGGTAAGCTCATAGTTTTACAAGACTTTTTAATGTCTAATTATACGGGAATAGTACGTAGTATACAAGAGTGGCATAATGAAAAGCCAGTCAGCAATTATGTTGGTAGCAAGAGTTGTCAGTCACGCAGGATTTTCTATTACAATACTGCCTTTATGGAGCTTTTTTTATTAAAGGATTAGGGTTATAACAATTTTCAATGTCCAAAAATAAACGTCCCCGTTTCTTCCCAGTGACGTAGGAAGCTACAGGATTTTGCCAGGTGACTGGGCACAGAGTCCATGATAATGTCACAAAGAGAAAAATGAAAAATGGTTGTCAGGGTTCAATGACTTTACGCGCAGTCAATTCGAGACAATATGCATGGTCGACGTATTCTACGCCCACTCGTTCTAAGGAAATACGAGGGAGTTTGAAATGGCGAAGATTACATTAGAGTCGCAACTAGGAATTGTCTTTTATTTCTTACAGTAACGTAGAAACTTATTATAGGTACTATAATGTCTATGTAGGTATGTACCTGCTAATATAGGTTTTGGTAACTTAATTTGGTTCAAACATAAATGCAATAAGTTTTAGGATCGCCTACTTCAGCAAACGATTTTTAAAATGAGTAAGGAGGTCAAAATTCTTTAAACAACCTCTTGGACTTTCATCAATATTTATTACAGTACTGGCCGCAATCGTGCAGGAAAATAAAAATAACCTTAAGATGACTTTAAAAAATACAGTTTTATTCTTTATTTCTGTAGTGGCCAGTAATTCTAGTACCTATACCTATAAGTACGGATTAACCAAGAAGGCGAAAAATAATGTAATAAAGTGAGCGTACGAAAATCTAAACGAACTAAATTAAAAATCAGTTTGGCGAAAGAAACCAAATAACTACAGTAAGTAATTTCCATCTTTATTTACTTATGTTACAGCTCAAAGAATTTTCCCAGTAGGTAAATTGTTAGTTTGTAAAAAATATTTAATAACACGAATATTATAAACACTTTTCAACAAGTTTAACACATTTTGTTAATTTTTTATTGTTGTTGTTCAAAATCATAGTTTTTTGTATGTTATTTTAATTTTGATGAAAGCTTCCATTTTATCGATATCTTGATCATCCTTATTAATTATTTGAAAGCTTTCTGTGGCCATGTTGTATTTCGGGATTCAACATACACAAAGGATTTAATATCGTAAGAGATTTAACGTTTATACGGCCTGTGCTGTGGTTTACTCAAATTTACATTGTAAACGTACGTACGGGGTGTAACGTATTGGGGTCGGCTTCCAGTCTAACCGGATGCAGCTGAATACCAGTATTTTACATGAAGCTACTGCTTATCTGACCCCCACAGCCCAGTAACTGGGCAATACGATATTTCTTGGTAAGACTGGGTTGTCAGACTTTCGGGCTTCTGACGACCCGTAACGACTGTCAAAAATCCACGAATGACGTGCTTTCCGAGGCACGGAGAAGTCTCGGTATGTAAATATGGTCACCCGTCCACAGACCGACCCGGCAAGGATCGACCCGAGCGGCTGTTATTACTTAGCCACGAGCTCCTCCATTGTAAACGAAGTATGTTGACAGTTAATGAAATATCATCTGTGTCAATCAAACATCCGAAATAGATGCTCGGATTATAATGCCTATATTTATTTTTACATCAGCTCGGAACTGATGACTTTTGCCTAGATTCTAGAAGATAAGTTTTCTAGATTTGTAACGGTCATCTTAAGCGCGGGAAATCTTGGCCATGATGCAAAATTTTGTAAATAAAAGCTTCTTTCAAACAAATAATTATTGCGTTACGATTTTAAGAAGAAACGTTGTCATCTCATACAAAAGTTACTGGTAGGTAGTATGATAAATTGTACTTAAACAGAAAAAATGAATTAAATTTCTCTCTTGTGCCCTTGAAAGTTTTATACCTGCTTTGCAATGACAACTTATCAAAGCGAGTTTAAAACATTTGTGAAAATGATGGAAAAGAAATAAAAAGTTTTAGAAATTAGAAGAGAGAGAGAGAGATCGGAATAAGCCTGTTTCACATAAATAAGAATTTTTTTACTATAGAACATTTAGGTAGGCTTTTGTATTCCGGGATTTTAGTATGTTACGAGTCGTGCGTGTGTTATAATATTTACGTTGAGAGTTACCAGGCAAAATGCTTTGCAAAGTGTGTGCTTAATATGAAATGACTGAAAACGTGTTATTTTGATTGAAAATTTTAGGTAGGTATATATAGTATATACGTCTTGCAAGTCCGATGACCTAATTTTTCGTTATGTTCAAAGGAAGTAAAGAAAATCTTACAATTTTATTAATAAAGGAACATAGCTTTTTATTTCTTTAGTCACTTAAGCAAAGTCTAACCTAAGTAGTCTAAGTAATTAGTAATTTGAGTACCCGGTATCTGTATCCTTGACATAGCGAGCTTCTGAGTACTTTTAGAGGTATGAGGAACAGGATGTAAAGTTCACTCATCCTCTATAGAAAAGGGAGGATCCTCCGACTAGACGGGTGTCGTGTCTGGTGGGCAACTGCCCAACAATTGATGTCGGGGTCTTGTATATATGTTGATCGCGCGGTAAACTCTAAATGCGCGATGCAGGATTTTGTGTGACGTCAGGTCTTTCGTGCGTAGTTTGCATGTAGCGATGTAGATGCCGCCACATTCTTACGACTGATGTCAATGACCTTTAAAAAAGTGAGCGGCCAAGTGCGAGTCGGACTCGCACACGAAGCGTTCCGTACCGCCGTACAACATTTAACACTACATTTCCGTTTCTTGTAGGTTCACCTTTAATTTTTAAGTTTATTTAATTCGTAGCTGCGCCCTACGGTTTCACTCGCGTAAGTCTCGATCCCGTAGAAATATCGTGATAAAAAGTATCCTATGTCCTATTCTAGGTCATGGTCTCACCCATGTGCCAAATTTCATCTAAATCCGTTCAGCCGTTTTAGCGTGAAAGCGTAACAAACAAATAAACAAACAAACTCTCTTTCGCATTTATAATTAGGATTATTTTATCTGTTGTAATAGAGCGGCCAGTAAATTTTCACTGAAGTTGTATTCGGTGAAAATTTCAAGTGTCTACATACGGTTCAAAAGATACTGCCCTAGACAGACGGATTGGCTCCGCTGTCCATCCGGACAGCGGAGCCAACTGAGGTCCCATTGGCACCATTTGGGTACGAAACCCTAAAAAGGTACAAAATCAATAAATTTGCCTGATAATTGTAAAGTTGGGACTTGAAAGGTCACCGTGGTGTCTTTGTCTGAAAAACTTTTAGAATTGATTGTTGGAAGATAGAAACTCGTTTTTGAGAAGTTATGTGGGTAAATGGTGGGCGTAGATGGTCCACGTGCACTACCAAACTGAACTTCGACAAACGGTACTACAAAAAAGATTTTATTTCGACATTACGGAGCTCCGACACGTAGTCTTTATTTCGACAATACTTTAGTTCGACATACCTTAAGTCCGACACGTGATGTTAGGCTGTAACTAACTTCTGATTGGTCATCTCGGAGTTCCCACGGGTTGGACACTTCACCTTTCAGGCCGTTTTGTACACACACGTTTTTCTTGCCGTGAAAAACTACGTTTTATTCGCCGTAGATCACTATGGAAGCTTGTTGATAGACACGTTTTTTCTACGGGGCGGTTTATACGCCGCCGTACCTTAAAGAAACCGTTCTGGGTACAAAGATCCGATGGTGATGCATGTTGTTAAAAGTGGTATAGCAATTTTGAGGTTACTATAATAGTACACCCTCTGTTGCGACACATAATGCCTCCTCTCTGTGAGAGGATGGGTCGTAACCCACAACGCGGGCCCAGTCCGGGTTGTTGATATTTCTTCGAATTTTTGGTTCTAAGACATGCCGGTTTCCTCACGATGTTTTTCTTCACCGTTTTAAGAGCAGTGGTGATGTAATAATTTACACAAAGTAAAGCACCTGTCAGGGTTTGAACCTACCATGGCAGCTTCGGGAGGTTCCTGTGTAGGATTAGGCGCAAGGAAACGCCCGGGTGCCACCACTGCGTGGATCGCCCGGAGGACACGGTGGAGCATACGGTAGAGGTATGCCCTGCTTGGGTGGAGCACCGCCGTGTCCTCGTGGAGGCGATTGGCGGCAATGACCTCTCGCGTCCGGCCATGGTACGGAGCGAGAGGGCATGGGAAGCCGTCACCTCCTTCTGCGAAGTAGTAATGCTCGCGAACGAGGAGGCGGAACGCGTGAGGGAGAGGCAAAGTTTGCGCCCTCACGGCCCTAACCGCCGCCGCTGGAGACACCCTGGGCGTCGGGAGTCCCAGGCGGATTCCCGGTCACCATAAGCGCGGGCTTGCGGACGGCGAACAATGGGTAGCTTGCCGTCCGATAAGGACCAGGCCCGGGTCGATGGCGCGTCGTGTTCCACGCGCGCGTCAAAGAGATGTCAGCATAATTGGCGGGGTCCGCTAGGACCGATGCCTGCCAGGGTTGCGGGAATGTCCGAAAGGGATATCGGGACCTTGGCAACAGGCAATTGAAGGAACACGGGTGGGTTTTAGTTAGTCCTGACACGCCCTTCCGCTCCGCCCAGAGCGGGAAAAGTCATTTGATGACTTCACACTTTAAAAAAAAAAAAAAGGGTTCGAACCTACGACCGTTACTATTGCTGCTTCGTAAGTCACGGTCGATACATAATATTGACTCAGTCTGCGACTATTATATCCCGGAGAAACTATAGTACAGGGAACTTCACTACAGCTTGCATAACAACAACAGTATCTACTTAGGTGTCAGGAAAAATATTAATTACTTATTAGCTTTTTTTCCGCGACTTCATCTGCGATCTAGGTTGAAAAGTAGCCTATGTCCTCCAAGTCAGGGTCTACCCATGTGCCAAATTTCATCCAAGTTCGTTTAGCTATTTTAGTGTGAAAGCATAACAAACAAACAAACTCACTTTTGCATTTATAACATTAGTTAGGATTAGGATTCAGAAATAACGGGTATTTAGGATTAGGATACAGAAATAACGGGTCACACACCATTAATCTACTTGATGTCTATGTCACACTATCATTAGTGCTTAATTATAGGCTTATAAATTAGTTTTGCGGAGCAAATTTTAATTAAAACATCAAAACAAATGATCTCAATTATTGTATCAGTAATAAATTAAAACATAGTTGGTGACACATACTAACACAGTGATTAGGTAACACAATAATCAAGTTGATATAATGGACGGTTTGTGAGTTGACAGCGGCGACACGTGAAATTAATTACTTACGGTTTGAAAGCGACAAATTAATATAACGGCCATTGTGTACCTTGTAGATATAGTTGTAAGTTTATAATTTACTAGCTGTGGCCGCGGCTTCGCTTACGAGACTTTAAATCAATGGTTTGAAGTTATAGTATATTAGCTGCGCCCCGCGGTTTCACCCGCATAAGTCACCATCCTGTGGGAGTATCGGGATAAAAATCGTATGTCCTTTTCCAGATCATGATCTACCCCTGTGCCAAATTTCATCCAAATCCGTTCAGCCATTTTAGCGTGAAAGCGTAACAAACAAACAAACTCACTTTCGCATTTATAATATTAGTTTGGTTTAGGATTAGGATTCGGAAATAACGGGTAGTTAGGATTAGGATACGGAAATAACGGGTCGATCGATCAGTTTAAGCTTGCCGTGGTTGGTCCGTGGGTGGGTGACCATCTTTATATACCAAGACCCCTCCGTGCCTCGGAAAATACGTTAAGCCGTTGGTACCGGCTGTCATTTAGATCTTTAACAGTTGTTATGGGTCGTCAGAAGCTCAAAAGTCTAAGGTCGCGGGCACTGTGTATGAACCCAGCGGCGAGGAGCGATGGCCGAGCGGGGCGGTGGCAACACGGTACAACATTGTTCCATCGCTACCGCCCCGCTCGGCCATTGCTCCTCGCCACTTGTATCGTACCCGCACAGCCTTACAGCCAGTCAACTAATATACGACAACCTAAATCGCTAGGTCTAGAAGGATGAAATTTTGCACACGAATTACTTTATAACGAAGGAAGGACTTTTGAAAATTCATCCTTCAAACTTTGATAGGGGACCTCAAAGGAGTTAAATAGGCGACAAAAGTTAGGAAGTTCGCACTTTTGCCAATGGGAATACCCACGTCACAGGGCTTGTAAAGAAATAAACATTGTTTTTCGTTGCCAAAGGCATCATAAAAAATATATATGGCTGATAAATTGGGGCATAATGATCAAGTTCCTAACATGCTGATCCTTTTATAATCGTAGCCTTAGGCAGGATGGCAATGTAATCGCTTCCAGATATCTAAATATGCTGTCTCTAAAACCGATTTTCGTGATTTGAATTTCCATTACTTACCCTATCTGTTATATACTATCGAGGAAAGAGCGTTATCCCTTTTCTAAGAGATTTATCTAGCGTTTGATACAGATAGGCTGAGAGCAAGATTCTCACATCGTATTTTGATTTTACTTTGCCTAGTAAAGAGGAGCTCGTGGCTCGTGGCTAAGTAATAACAGCCGCACGGGTTGATCCATGAGGTTAAGTTACGCTTGCCGGGGTTGGATCGTAAATGGGTGACCATCTTTACATACCGAGACTCCTCCGTGATCGGAATGCACGTTAAGGCCGGGACCAACGACTGTCATTCGTGGATTTTTGACAGTCGTTACGGTTGTTCGAAGCCCGAAAGTCTGACAACCAGTCTTACCAACGGGTATCATATTACCCAGGTACTGGGTTGTGGAGGTCAGATAGGCAGTCGCTCCATGTAAAATACTGGTATTCAGCTGCATTCAGTTAGATTGGAAGCCGACCCCAACATAATTGGGAGACGGCTAAGCAGATTGATTTTGCCAAGTGAACTTTCCATCATCGTCATTCACGTCGGCGTATGTTTTTCTTCCATATTTCTTTATAAGTCGTCATCTCGGTAGTCACCCCCTTTCTAGCCATATATCATCTTTCACACAGTCCTTCCATCGTTTTTTTGGTCTTCTCCTACTCTTATAGCCATCCACATTAAACTACAACAACAATAATACAACAACAACAATATTACAACTGTAATATGAACTTTATTCGGATAAAATAGTGTTGATATTCGTACTAACCTTGCTCATATTTGCCTATACGAATATTAAATTTTACCTGATTGAGAATAAGATTCACATTTGTATGAAAATGAGGTAAGTAGGCACTTTACTTACCTTGCAAAGTTGAAAATAGCAACTTTTTATTTGATCCGTATGACCGTAGATACATGTTACATTTGAAATGGATGCGCATATTATACTGAATTAACTAACAAACTATTTAAATAATAACGAAAAAAAAAACAAAAAAGTATTCCAACTTTCAAAGTAAAGTCAAGGAGCGGTTTGCGAATCTGGCCCTAAGCCTACTGATTTACAATATAAAGGCAAAAGTTACATAATAACCCAATATCTCTTGTTCTTAGAAATACCCTCTAAAAGTCAATCTTCAGTCAGGAAGGGGGGGGGGGGAATAGTCAGGTGGAGCTGTGTCCGCCCACGCTCCAAAAAATACTGAAACTGAACACGAAGCTCGAGATTACGTAAAATGGTGATAGATTCCGAACGATTCCCCCAGGGCTGTTCGACGTTTTATATGAAGAAGTATAAACTCTGTTTCAGTGGCTCATTTACAGGAAAAGGTTTGTAGTAGCTGTACGTCTATTAATGTTCAGTAATCAGTATGTTTAAAACATGTAAGTAAGTAATCTTGAAAAGGATAAAAAATGATACAGGATTATGTTTTAATGTTTCCAAGATCTCGTGGTAAAAGTGGGCGTCGCCTGATGAGTTCGGCTTCAGAGAAAACGTAGAAAAAAAAAGATGTTTTCTCCAAAAAAGTACTCAATAAGCATTCCGTCCACGAATGAGGGGTTGGGACGAGTGGGACCCGGAGTCAGAATTAAGTGTGATTTATTACTTTTATGAGCCACTGTAGCCTCGAACCGCCTTATTTGCGTGAGTGAGCGATCTACTTTTACAATAGCTAGTTCTGACTGATGTTATTCTTCACTGTCATTCGTTCAATCATTCTAATGAGCAAAGGATGTGATCAGCAACCACATTTTGATGATTAAGTTCGAAGCATAGACGTTAATCAAAAGATTTTAGAATAAAAATGGCATTAAAAAGATGAAAAACCAATTCGCGGCTTCCAAATATTTCAATGCTTTTTCAACTCTTGAACTAGGTTTAAGTATTCTCTTCGTCTATTAATTACCAAGAGAAGTAAGCGACACGTAAATTGTATTTAAAATCAAGTCGTAACTTGCAGTGATAAGATCGAAATTGTATTCCGTCATCGAAAATGTTTTGTTATCATGGATCTCGCCGGCTATCCAGCCCTCCTCAGGTATAATAATAATGGGCACGCAACCTCGGCTCACTTTTCACTTATTTACTTATCTACAACCTTTTACAGACTGAATAGAATTATGGTTACATTAAAAGATTGGAGGTTCTCAAAGGAAGAGTACCAAGTAACAAAACAAAAACAGCGCAAACACTTTGACCTAGTTTTTGTGAATTAATTTATTGGTTCCATTTAGTTCATTTTGTGGATAGCCGTAGCGAAAGTAACAAAGAAAAAATAACATACCTATCCAAGACTAAATTACACGTAGGTGTATCAATCTGGATTTCGATTGTGTAATGACAGCAGAAAAGCACAGTTTTTTCCTGTAGTCTTTTAAGAACATTAAATAAGAGAAATATTAACTTAATCAAAATTGGACTTTCCTGAAAGTGGGCAAGCCTATTTATTTTCTTATCTGTGTATTAAATCGAAAGGTGTATCAATTTGATCTCGGCAAGGTATTAATTCTATCGTAGGTGTTTCAAATTATTCGCTCTCTTATAAAAGTTGATGTTATTTTGATATTTATCAAAAGCAGTCTGTCTACGAAGTTTGTATTACATATCTTACTATACAACGGTGTTTGTATAGTGCTTATAAAAAGTTTTAGAGGTTAGACTCTAATACTTTTAGGCGCTGAGCAGACGATGGAAAATTTGGAATCATAATCTAACGCTCACGCGGACAATATTCAGGATTTCCATAAGATTCGAAATTATCCGCAGACAAATTGTCCATCGCCTGCTCAGCGTCTTAATGAAACTTAAGGACTCGAGGACTCGACACATGTGAGAAATAAATTGTAATCACAACTGTTCCATTACCCCTAAGAGATAAGAGCGTTAACTGGTCGATATGTTGTCATTATTTGACTTTAAAATGGTATAATTTATAGTCGATCAGAATAGAATATTTTTATTTACATAAAAAAATGGTACAATAATATAGGTCTTAATAATAGGTTATATTTATTAATATTTGTATGCCAACCCGTGGCGAGACATGTAGGTAGACTACATGTCTCGCCATGGGTTGGCAAACATAAGTTAATAATTATGTAGAATATTATAAAAGTGTATGTAATATAAATTAAAAGTAGGTACACACTTTTTGGTCGAAGAACAGAATCGCAGAGGCCTCATAAGTCATAATTCATAACACCTCATTGCCTCATAAAACACTACAAATAACTCTCTCTTTTAAAAATATTTGTTAGTTAACACGAATATCATGTTTTAATCAATCACATTCACACTAACTGTTTCACGTTAGTTATCTATTTTCTGACTTTTAACAAATTAAATTAACAAGAAATACTAGATAATATAATAAAGCTACTTAAGTATACAAAATTACAAATACGACCATCTAATTACCTATAATAAATTGTGATGATATTTGTGACGTGTCGCGGCAAATGCTGAAGGACGTCGCTCGCGCCTTCGCAAAACTAAAATAATTTTAGTTAACGCATCGCTACACTAGTAAAGTGTTTATTGTGTGAGTTTCGAGCGTATCTTAATCTATTCCTTGTCAGACGGGACCAGTCGTGAAAATTTTCACAGTCTGCGTAAAGGATAAAATCATAGCGACGCGGACGCTCTGAGGACGCGACGGCGACGCCAGCCGGCATCGGTTGCCAGGGCTGCGTCGCAATGCATCGGAGGCGCGGCGCCCTAGGCCGCCAGAGCGCGACTGCGTCGCTCCCGTCACAGCTGTCACCAGTGCAGTGTCACATACAAGACGTTTTAGTGTTTTCGTAGTATTTTATTTTGTATTGTTATTATTTTCTCATAAGTTAATTTATAAGTTTAAAAAAAAAAAAATTAATGCTTAGTGGCAGCAGCGATGTTGTGGATGTTGGTGGTAGTGCTTGTCAACCTTCGACATCACTGAGCATCCTGGAGAGATGTCCGTTGTGTTCCCAGGCCCGGTTTTTTAAAGGTAAGCGGGGTCTGAATGTGCATATTGGAAAGGTGCACAGACCATCAAATGCACTCTCCTCAGACCCTGTCCCACCAGCCACACCTATAACACCAGGTACACCCACTTTTGAACCGTTTTGGAAAACCCTTTCAAAATTCAAAAACTCAGTTCCTGTTTTGAAGCGAGTTCCCCGCGGCGCAAGACCTCTAGTGGCACAACAGCTAGCAAGCTGCGTTCGTCTTGCCGCCCGGGAGAACTCGCAAAGTGCTTGGGAACAGCTACTCACCTTTCCTTACAGGATTCTACATGTGCAAAAGAATTTGGCAACCAAAAAGACCTTAACCGCACAAATTAAAGAAAACTGTAATATTTCGGCTCTTAATTTAGATTCAAAATTCTCGACACAGAAATATACCTCTTCAAGAGGTATATCCCATCTGGTAGAATCTAAGTTAGGGGAAGGTGACATTAGTGGAGCAGCCAGGATTCTCTTTAGTAGTGATGTAGTGGCACCATGTTCTCCAGAAACACTCGCAGCTCTGGAGAACAAACACCCTGCCCCAGCGGATGGTCTTTCCTTTCCCGACCCCCCTGATCCGGATAATCACTCCCTCACCATTACAGGTCGAGAGTTGGTCACAGCCGTCTGCTCCTTTCGGAGCGGCTCCGCTGGCGGCCTCGACGGCCTGAGTCCTCAGCACCTTAAGGACCTCATTTGTTCAGGTGCCGGGACAGCTGGTGAGTCGCTTGTGAAGGAGCTTACGGCTCTGATCAATCTTATGCTCTCCGGCAAGGTGAATGAGTCCGTCATAGACGTTCTTTATGGGGCCAATCTATGCGCCCTACGTAAGAGGGATGGCGGTATTCGTCCCATTGCCGTGGGAACCACCTATCGTCGTATGGCAGCCAAGATTTGTTGTAAATTTTATGGTGAGGATGTTTCGAAAAAATTTCAGCCCCTACAGCTAGGTTACGGCTCCAAAGGGGGCTGTGAGGCTGCTGTACACGCATTGTCGACCTATCTAAATTCCGAGAAAGGAGAGGTTATCCTGAAGGTTGACATAAAGAATGCCTTTAATTCTGTTAATAGGGACACCTTGCTGACAGAAACTAAAAAAGAGATACCTCAAATTTATAGTTTCCTTTGGCAATGTTACAGACACCCCTCTAAATTACTGTTTCGGGACAACCTTCTGGAATCTGCTGTTGGCTGTCAACAAGGTGACCCCCTCGGGCCAGTGATTTTTAGTTTAGCCATTCACCCAATTATTCGGCAGCTAAATTCCAAATTTAATGTTTGGTACCTCGATGATGGAACCTTGGGAGGCGACGTAGAAACTGTTATAAATGACCTCCGATTCCTAAAAAATGAACTTCATTCCATTGGTCTTGATCTCAACCTTTCAAAATGTGAACTATACTTAGCGGACAGTACTGACAGACATCTGACACTTCCCAAATTTAACGCAATAGCCCCAGAAATCAAAATTATTGAAAAAAGCTCTCTTCGTCTCCTTGGGTCTCCAATCTTTGAGGATTCCTTTCCCATCTTCATTGAGGAAAAAATACAAAATTTCAATGACGTTTCGGAAAGATTGTTCCAAATTAACATGCATTCGGCCATAACCCTAATCCGTTACTGCTGTTTCGGCCCTAAATTAACATATTTCCTTCGCGCTTCGCATTTATGGAAGCACACTAATCTTTTAGACAAAATGGACCAAATTATCCGTCATACATTAACTTTGATCCTAAATGTGGCCATGGACGACCGAGCTTGGGCACAAGCTACTCTTCCCATCCGTATGGGAGGCCTCGGCGTCCGCAAAATTTCTAGTATTAGTTTACCGGCATTCATATCCTCGGTCCACGGTACTGAGAAATTAATCAGGAAAATCCTAGCCTCCACACTGATTAATTTTGACGTGCCGTGCCTCACCGAGGCTATGGATGCCTGGAGACTCGCTTGCCCGAATTCAGATCCGCCCGACAATCCATCTTCCCAGAGACGGTGGGATGAGCCGCTCTGCAGAGTAGTACAGAACAACTTGCTTGACACGTCTGCCACTACTGCGGAGCGCGCGCGCCTGCTGGCTGTGGGTAAGTGGGAGTCGGGTCTGTGGCTTCATGCACTGCCGTCATCGAACCTAGGAACTTTGTTCGACGACACTACGTTCCGCATCGCTGCTTCCCTGCGCCTAGGAGCCCCATGTTGTACTCCTCATCGCTGTCACTGTGGCGAAGTTGTCAACAGCCTCGGACACCACGGCCTGTCTTGCAGCCGAAGTGCGGGTCGCTTAGCGCGGCACGCTAATATTAATGACATCATCCGACGAGCTCTTGTCACCGTCGGCGTTCCAGCTGTATTAGAACCCAATGGCTTGGCACGCGACGATGGCAAAAGACCGGACGGCATGTCCTTATTCCCATGGAAGATGGGTAGGCCTTTAGTGTGGGACGCAACGTGTGTCGATACTCTTGCGCCATCCCATCTTCCTGGCTCGGCGTGCTGTGCTGGCGCTGCCGCTGCGGCAGCGGAAAACCTCAAGCGGCGAAAGTATAATAGCCTTATAGGCAATTATATTTTCGAGCCGTTTGGGGTTGAAACCCTAGGGCCGTGGGGTCCGAGTGCTCATAGTCTGTTCAGTGAAATCTCCAAACGGCTGCTTGACACTTCCCGTGACCCAAGGGCTGGCTTTTACCTTGGTCAGAGGCTAAGCATTGCCATTCAACGTGGCAATGCCGCCAGTCTCTTGGGTACGTTACCAGCCGACAGCGATGCGGAGGAATTTTTCGACGCCTTACTTTAGTTATAGTTAGTTAGTTCTTTAAGTTCTAGTGTTTTATGTAAATAGTTAGTTGTGTTATGTATATATTATCCCATAATTATTATATAGGAAACTTTAATTAGGTATATTTTATATTCTAATATCACGAATAATAAATAATAGTTCCCACTGTTTCACGAATTTATCTGTTGAGTTTAAATAAAAACTTTTTTTAAAGTTTTTATTTTTCACTTTTTAGTTGTGGTACCTACCCCACACAAATCCGAATACCACTACCTGCTATGTAAATAACAGTGAAGGAGTCAAACAGGATATCGTCTAGATAAACTAAGTGGGAAAAATACGTAATATTGAAACTAACTCAAAAATTACGCAAGCAAAGTTAATAAAATTTATATGGGAGCACCACTTCGGAAGCATGACCTACCAAACAAAAAAAAGAATCATCAAAATCGATTCATAATTGACGGAGTAATCGCGTAACATACATACAAAAAAAAAACATACAGACGAATTGAGAACCTCCTCCTTTTTGAAGAAGTCGGTTAAAAAACAGATACAGCCAGCATTTTAAATAATTCCTCGAATATTTTTACAGTGAAAGCTTCGCTACTATACCTCGTATGATGGTAAATACGTTTTCGGCGTAATCGTTTATATTTTACGAAGCCCGTTTGTTTCAGTGGAACATAAATTAAATTTTCGCTGGCGGAAAAGCGAACGTGTACCTTATTCAGTGCTTTGTTCGAAAAGTAACGAAGTTAAAAGTTTGGTAACAGCTTGTAAACGGTTACTGCTAAACATTGGCAAACTCTCGCAAGTTTGCTGTTTTACTTGAAGCTTTTTCATAATTTCTTTTATAGGCAGATTGGTGGGCTATCGAACGTTTGCGCCGACCCCATGTCGTGGGACTAAGCCAGGAAGATGATGATGGTGGACTATCAAAGTCTAACGAGCTGTAGGTAACTATCATAAATAGGGCAAAGGCATCTTCAATCGAGAAGGATCGCTTGATTAACGTAAAATTGAACTACTGCGGTTTCGTTGCTATGGTTTCGCGGCGGAGGTGTGGTACCGGCGTCAGACCATTCTAAATCGATTTTCCCTCAAGATGTTTTCGTTCTATGAAAAGAGACATTAGGTTCATACTAGGTGTACCTAAATAATCTCTTAAAATTCAACACACATACTTTCAATTAATATTACGTTGATAAGTCGCTTTATCCAGTTGGTGTACTTAAGGTCCACCTCTGCCTTACCTTTCGGGGAATTCTGGCGTGATTTGTTCTGTTATGTTATATCCTTGTGATTAATCCCTTACGTATCTGGCTGTGAACAATCTGTCGTTGTGACTGTGATTCACCAGAGGTAGATACCCTTTTTTGCCTGCGAACATTGGGACCTAACCTAATTAAAACCTACCTACTCTCTTCACGCGTAATAAAAAGCTGTTTACGAGCGTGAATATCAATTGTTTACGATAAACAGATGCTACTCGATTCAATCTTATACAAAACCAATGGTATAATTTACATAGGAACCTATTTATTTATGGTATTGTGTAGCATAGCCTTTCAATACTAAGGGCATTGTTCTTCCCCACTGTTGTGTTAGGTGTATTCATCATTCTGCTTATTGTGAGGGAATTAGGGCGCGTTAGAATTGCCTGTTGCTATCCAAAGTAACACACGTAGGTACTCCACGTTGTATAGCCACAATGCTTACGGATTATACATTGTATAATTGTTCCTAAATGCCGCATTAGGCGTAGGTAGCAAGTTATTTGAATTAACATGTTAAAATAAATAAATAATATTTTATTTAAAATAAATAATTATAATAAGGCAACTTTATCTCGTCTTAGACGTACTACAATAGATGTTACTTCAATCGGCTTTTCTAGTAGAGAGACTAGGTATAAAAGTTTTAGCGAGTGATTTTCATCTCCAACTTCACACGTAAGCAAAACATTTTAACAAAAGCTCTCACATATTTATACAGGTAATTTACCTAGACCAAAATATGTAAGCTGAGGTATTTTAATACTTTAGCCTCTCCGAATAGGCACTATCCACAAGGTAGATTAAAAATGGCACAGAGTTTGTATCAAAATTATAATTATATATACATAACCATGTAATCACATGCATTAAATCTTCATAATACCTAATAAAGCAGTAATTAATAGCATGTTTAGCATTCCTTGTCGTGACTGCGCGACACAAGTCACGGCGCCACGCTGTAACTCCACAGCTCAAAACCGAACACCCCCATTAATGTCAAGGGAAACATTTATCAAGGCCGACTTTATAACCGACAACCGTATCGTTCGTTAATTTTATCGCTATTTATTTGCTCGGTATTATTTACCGTTTTTCGGCATCAGTTGTAAAAGGTGCGTTTATGAATTTGATAGAGGGGTGGCTATTTAAATCGTGATTTTCGATGTTGAAGTATTCAAATTTGAGAATGGCACCGGTCACTGAAAAGTTGTGTCTATGGGCATGTAATGCGGAGGAGTGGGGAAAATGTCGTGAGGAAAGTTTTGAGTATGAATGTGAATGACAATAAGAATAGGAGAAGACCAAAGAAACGATGGATGGACTGAATGGTGCTGATCCATGCGTCATGTTCGTGAACGGGCGCCATCAGTAGGGACTGGTCATCTCTTAGCTGCCACGGCTTATTTTAATATATTTAAATTTTTGAATTGTTTTGTTTCTTTTTTTTATCGTTTAATTACGGACGCTTTTAACGTGCACGTTTCTTTACATTGTTCTCACATGTACAAATTCAAAATAAATCATGTAACCAATATATTGTAACAATATTCTGATTTAAAAGAGTGTCCGTGGAGTTTCATGCCCGTTCTTCTCCATAGGAACCGACTACGCTTTGGAATGGGCAACTAGCTTCATCTTTCTGACTGACCGACCCCTTGACAATTCAAAAGTGCTTGTAATTGGTTTATTTGAAATAAATGCTTTGAGTTTGAGTTTGTGTGAAAGATGTTAAGGCTAGTAAGGGGGTGACTATAACGGAGATGACGACTAATAGTGAAAGACATGTTCGGTAGAAAAAGATATTATGAGCCGACCGGAAATAAATTGGAATTAGGCTAAGGAAATGATGATGAAGTACATAATGTTTAGTTTTAAACACTTCACGAAATTTTCTTTATTTTCTTATTTAGATGTATGTATGTATATAAAACACATTCATGATTATTACCCCCCTTTTTTCCCGGACTGCCAAGGAAGGGTTCTGTTTTTATATACTTGTAGGTACATGTTATTAGTATTGTAGTGTTAGATGTATAATAATGTATTTATTATTGAATTAGTGTACATACTGAGTTGATTTTATTGATCGGTTCCTTGATAATCTATAAATAGTATAAAACAAAGTCTCTTTTCGTGTCGGTCTGTGAAGTTGTTTTTCTAAACTACGCAACCGATTTTGATGCGGTTTTTACCATCATTAAGGGAATTTATTCCAGAAGGCTTATATGTATAATATATTGTTATAAAACTAACATAAAATAAAGAAATCTTGATATTCTGTCTTTATATTAAAGCAATCACATTAACTTTAATATACCTACGAATACTCAAAGAAGTTACGTGCAGACGAGAATCATAATGAAACAGCAGTAATATATAATTAAGAAGCCATTTTGTGAGGTACCTAACAGTACTTACTATGAAAACGATTATATTGGCATTCTATGTTACGGGTTTGGTTTCCGCACTTAGTCCCTAAGATGGACCATTGTGCGTGGGCCATGGCGGCCGTTGGGGGTTATTCCATCCAGCCCACCTCCCTCCAGAAGTTTACCAACTCTACTGGTTTGCACAGAACCTCCGTGTAAGATCTGGGTGACCCTAGGGTTTCAGTTCTAATCTGGGCGACGCCCGTGCATTCAAAGAGCACGTGCGCGACGGTTTCCTCGGCCTCCATGCACGCTCTGCACAGAGGACTGTCCGTTATGCCTATTGTGTGGAAGTGTTTGTTCAGCGAGCAGTGGCCTGTGATGGTCCCCGCCACCAGACGCAGGCCATTCCTGTCCAGGCGTAACAAACGCCTGGTAAGCCTGCTGTCCAGAAATGGAATAGCTTCCTTGGACTGCCTGCAGCCCGGTGCCGAGGACCACCAGTTCGCCGCTTGGGTATGGGTGAATTCCTGGAGCCACCTGCGTATTTGGTTAAAGGGGATGGGAACGATGGGCTCGGGCCCACAAACTGAAGTGCTAGATGCTCTTCTAGCAAGCTCGTCTGCTGCGTCGTTGCCCAGCGATCCACTGTGTCCTTTAATCCATTGTAGTGTCACCCTGTTGCAACCGGATACCGTTACACGTTCTAGTGCATTGTGACATTCTAGTGTAAGCTTCGAAGTGATGTATTTTTTCTGTAAGGATTGGAGAACTGAGGCACTGTCGGAGAGTATGCGTATGTTGGTAGCCGTAACTCTCCTGGCTTCTATGGCATAGGCCGCCTGTATGATGCCCACACACTCCGCCTGATAGACGGTGTTGAACATTCCTAGCGGGCTGGATATATTAATGTTGAGGTCGCGTGAGAAGACTCCGACTCCGGTGCCGGAGTGGGTCTTCGATCCGTCAGTGTATACTCTCATCTCTTTCGGTCCTGAGTAGTCATTCTGTTCCTCTGTGAGTGCTATGCTGTAGTGTCTGTGAAAGTGGTGTGTCTTCGGGGCTTTGTCGCAGGGTGCTGACATCATTGGCTGTCGTTTGACCGCATCATCCTTTATGCGTGTGTGCTTAACTCTGGAGTCATTTGTCAGGGTTCCTGATAGGTGGAGCCTAAAGGCGGCCAGGGCCGCTTCCTCTCGTACAATGAGGTGCAGAGGCGGTAGTCCGAGCATCGCCTGTAAGGCGGCAGTAGGTGTGGTTCTCATACTGCTGGTGATTGCAACGCATGCAGATCGCTGCAGTTTTTCGAGGTCTTTTTGGGCTGTGCTCAGGTCTGTCCTGGGCCACCAGACCAGTGAGCCATATGTGATAATCGGTCGGATGACAGTGGTGTATAGCCAGTAGGTGACCCTGGGGCTAATTCCCCAGTTCCTTCCAAGCAGTCGTTTGCACTGCCAGAGGGATACGGTGGCTTTTGTTACGGTATAGTTAATATGTTTCGCCCAGTTCAGCTGTTTGTCCAAGAAGATGCCCAGGTACTTGGTTTCAGTCGATAGGCTTAGGGTTGTCCCGAAGAAGCGGGGTAGTTGTAGCATTGGTAGTTTCCTCTTTTTTGTGAATAGGATCAGCTCAGTTTTTGTAGGGTTCACCGTTAGTTGGTGTTTATTACACCAGTCCTCTACTATTTTCAGGGCTTGGTGCATGAGGTTGCATATAGTGTTTTCATGTGTGCCGTTGATTATTATGGTTATATCATCCGCATAGCCTACGGTGAAGTAACCTTTGTCGTTAAGTGCCCTGATGAGGCTGTCTACTACCAGGTTCCATAGGAGCGGCGAGAGGACTCCCCCTTGGGGGCAGCCCTTCGCCACGATGGCCCTAGTGGTGTCATTCACGGTCACCTGTACAGCTCTCAGTCTGAGCATATTGGTGATCCAACCGCTCAGGGTCGAGTCTATGCTGTGTCTGTTGAGGGCCGTGGTGATGCTTTTGAAGCTAGTTTTATCAAAGGCACCCTCAATGTCAATGAAGACGGCCAGTGCTGAGCATTTGTGGTCCACTGCACATTCAATCTTGGAGATCACGCTGTGCAGCGCGGATTCTGTTGATCGGCCAGTGGAGTACGCATGCTGTTGTTTGTGAAGTGGTTTTGCCAGGAGGGGTCCGTCCCGGATGTGTCTGTCGCAGAGTCTCTCGAGGGTTTTGAGTAGGAAGGATGTGAGGCTTATGGGTCTGCCTGTCTATATTGGCATTAAAATGTATTCAGTCTTGTTAACCGACTTATCGAAAAAAGAGGTTATTAAACTTAATGTGATGTTTTTGATTTTTTGAGTTATCAGTAACTACTATAATAATTACCAATAGGTATATATTTTTTTAGTGAATTTTCAATAATATTGCTAAAAAAATTGTAACTTCTAGGCAAGTTTTAACAAAAACATAGAGCGTGTTTTCCTCGAAAGTTAAACGCGAAAATTTCGCTATTGTACTTTTGCAGTTTGCACACGTTCATTGTGAAACTTTTCGACAATGTTAGTGTGTTTTTAAACGTGTCCCTGTTTTGTTTTTGTTAAACCTAAACGTCGTAAACATACGCCTGATGTCCTGGACGTCTTCAAAATACTCTTATCACTAAAGGCGAAATGTCAAGAGATAAATAAAATGCGGATATCCTAACTATCCCAACTAATATTATAAATGAGTTTGTTTCTTTGTTACGCTAAAACGGCTGAACGGATTTGGATGAAATTTGGCAAATGGATAGACCATGACCTAGGTTAGGACATAGGCTACTTTTTATCTTGAATCATAGACGAAGTCGCGGGCAACAGCTAGTATATATTATATAATTCTGTAAAACCAATGACTAAAAAATATTCATCAGATATTGTATAGATAGATAGCAATAAATATCAGCAGTTTGGAATATGCATGCATAAGATTTACCGATTTCGGAGAAATTTTGGTGTACAAGAGAACAGACGGCCCTTTGGGGAATATAGGTGGCATATATATTAATTACATGTTAGGTAGGTAGGTATGTAATTAAAGATATTGCTAGGGAAAGCCGGATATTCATTGAAGGACGGGCTCATGAGCAGATTGCTGCTTGGATTTGTTTTCTACTAATTAGATACCTTGGGATACATGATATTATGTATACACGGCTACACATCGAGCTTTACATTTCCAGTGTATAAGGTGACCTCGCATTGTACGGAAATCCTATAAAGTGCGAGATCAGTACATACTGAAAATCTATAGCTTGAGCCGTGTGTACAAGGAGCACCAAGAAAATGAAATTTGATAGATGAAAAATTTGTTTGAGCTTAGAAAAATGAAATCAATATTATAAACACCGCAAAGAAAAGATGTCTCTAGCAACGCTAACATGCAGCTCCTTGAAATGAAAACAAACATAGTGGTCCAATTTCGTCGATGCCTTTTTTTTGTTTCAATGTGAAGTGATGCAGTTATGAATCGGAATGCTGGGCCGTGAAGAAGACGGATGAAAAAAGAATGCATGCAGCGGAGATGAGAATGTTGAGATGGATGTGTGGAGTGACGAAAATGGATAAAGTAAGAAATGAGTAAATAAGGGGAAGTTTAAAAGTGGCGCCAGTGACAGAAAAGTTGAAAGGTAATCGGTTGGCCTGCTAAGGGCAGCTGATGAGGAGGGACGAAACGCGTGTGACTAAAAAAGTGATGAATATAAATGTTGATGGATGGAGCGGGAGAGAAGGCCAAAGAAAAGATGGATGGATAGTGTGAGGAATGATATGAAAGAGTAGCGTGACGATTGACAGGGGAGAGTGGAAAAAGAAAACGTGTTGCGCCGACCTCAAGTAACATGGGATAAGGGCAGGAAGATGATGATGTGAAGTTATGCAGTTCACTAGCAAAGCTGACTACTGTGTAGAAACTCTTGAGTCACTGTATAAGTGAATTTTTCCTTTTTTCAATGAGTGGTTACAGAAATGAACTCAACAGAGTTCAGAATAGTCCCGCTGTTTTTCGAATATTTTTATTAAAAATATATTTATTTGCCATGCGGCCTCTATCTGTCATCATCGACCCAGAAAAGCATCATTTACTTTTCGTATTCAGTAAACATTTTCTTTAAGAGACTGTTATAGTATTAAGATAAGCAGTGAGTAGGACCCTTCAGAGATCGTGATACGAATTTTATATTCCCTTACAACGGGACGAAAATACTAAGCAGTGTACCTACCACGAATAAGGAGCCGCTACGTGATGTAACCCACAGTTTTACATATAAGGCAGCAGGGCTTATAATTACAATTATTGTTGAAGTATTTATCAGTCTCCGCAAGGTAACTAAGATATATTATTAACTAAAATATAGGTATATGACGTTGCGGCCTCGTCGCTCCGGCCTTGCTGCTATTTCTAACCAAGTCAGGCTGTGAAGGACTTTTCCAGCTCAAAATATCTGATCTAAATGCAAATATGGTTATTTCCACAATGTGCATATATTGCTTTTGTTTATGCCCTAGGCTAAACTTGTACTCATCGATATTGTTGAAAATAAACTGAATTTTTCTGTCGTTTTGTATTTTAATGGTAGTTTAGATTTGTCTTGACAAATGGTTCCGTGTACATTTTTCATGTTGTCTGAATTGTTTTCGATCATTCAATGACGAGCGAATATTATTAATAGTAGTATGTGGCATCACATTATATTATATTATACTATTCACTACTGATATTGCTGACAAATAAAATAGATATAGTGATAATAATATCATGTTTGTTCCCAAAAGAGCAAACACAATATTATATGATATGACAGTATTTTGCGAACATATAATTCGTTGGAGCTACAGAAGCGTGTATCATATGCCTAAGGGAATAAGATATTATTACGAATTGATATCAACTTTATTGTCAGATAGATTTAAAGTATCATCCTTTTATATTATAAAGAAAATCCATTTTACTGTAACAAAAACGGTTTATGTAGAGAAGAGACAGTAATCCCTACTATTTAGTCATGAGTTTGAGGTATAATTTACTATGTACCTACCACGTAACGGTCAACTTGCATTTTGGCTTATTTTTAATATTACAGCAAAGAGATTTATTTATCAGATATGTTTATCATGAAGGGTTTACGAATCAGTAGGTATTTTATACAACACGATGTCGTAAATGGAAAGGCTAGACTTCTATCGGATTCCGAATGAATAATAGATGAGGCAGATGCATCAGTGTATATTGATTTACTAAACATAATCAGACATAATGTTGAATGAAGGTCGTATCTTTGAGGCTGCTTTTATATAAAACATGGTAGGTTTTACTTAAAGAAAAACTTGAGATGGTCGCGCTGAAAGCTCTTGGTGTCGGGCTTTTAGCGAACATTTTTGTGGTATTGCTGTGACTTTAGTCGTATGTGATAGCGTAATAATGTTGATAACATCCTTGGCACCTTTTCAAATTCATGTTTTGGTTTTAGAGATATATTGGACATGTCGAACTCTTGATTATAAAGGGTAACCCAATCGGAACAACTTTAAGTAAAAAAATATTTTAGAAAAACATTCCAGAAATTTTTCCAAGTCAAGTATTGTGACCGCCATCTTACAGCTGCCATCGTAAATCGGTAGAGTCTGTATCTATATTTTTATTAAAATTTTACAATTATTGCCTTCGATGTGTAAAATTGTCGACAAGTAATTTTTTTTATACCCAAAATAGTAAACGTTATTCTTTATGAATATCCCGGGTTCTAGGTAAAAATTACCTCTTCAAATTTCAGCGCAGTGTATTTACAAAGGCGTTTGTAGATACTGAAGACTAGCTCTTTCCTCCTGTGGGTATCGTAAGAAACTAAAGGATTATTTTATAGACGTTAAAACATCTGCATACGGTGAATACCATAGCTGTCTGGTAATAGCATCAAAGGTTCACTAAGTCTTTAAGAGCTAGCGTTTATAAACATAAAACGATGTACGCATTGCATCGAATAAAGCCATAATTGAACATAACTACGAGAAAAACATAAAATGCTTTAAGCATTTATCGTTATGCTCTACAAAGTGTCTAAATTGTACTCCATTATAATAAGTGCTGTGAAATGTAATAAATATTAAGAAAATCGCAACATTTGCAGTCAAAATAATGACTTTGTAGTTTTCAGCATTTAACTTCAAAGTTAAAAAGCGAAATAATGAAAACGTTTCAGAATTATTAAAGTGCTTGGTGTTTTGTAGAAAAAAATATAAGCTTATATAAGCATGATCAGCCTTTAATATTCTCACTGCTGAGACACAGGCCTCCTTTCTGAGAGGGAGTGGGCCATAATCTACGACATGGGCGCGGGACGCGGGCCCGCCGTGCTTGTTGGCGGATGTCACATGTCTTCGAATTTTTAGTTCTAGGACGTGCCGGTTTCCTCACGATATTTTCCTTCAACGTTTTGAGGGCAGTGCTGATGAAATAATTTACACAAAGTTAAGTGCCTGGTTCGAACCCCAGACGTAAGTTCGCAGCCGTTACCACTGGGCCACCACGGCTCTCTGAAGAAAACATAATTCTCAATATCGCAATGAGATGGGATTGCGTCTAGGGCTGGAACTTTCACACCACGTTCTGTTTACACTTTGAAAAGTACATAAAACTAATCTTGACTAAGAAGAAGTCGGTAAGTGACTTTCTAGCTTTTTAATGAGGATCTGTCGATATCGGAATCGATCTTTTGAGCTTATCATGATATTTTTTCTTAGCCTTTATTTTGTATTTTCGATAGTCAAAATTAATTAGATACCTACCAAAGAATGAGGTATTGTTTTTTTATTTTTTTTCTAACCTGTATACGCCTGCAAGGCAAACTCCTCCTGCCCCGACGCGACGTTGCGTTTAGTGGCAACCCTCTCGATAGTTCCTGTGCTGACAGAGAACGTCAACCCTTACCGTCGTACTATCCTACAGTCCTTTCACAGTTATTTTACCTCTGACAGTAACAATCCAACATAAACCTTATCGTAACGAGAATCAAGATCACCGTGATTTTGACAATGATGCAAAATCTTAAGTAAAAAACTATGAAAGATTTGCACGTACAGCTGAACTTTTCTTCATTTCCTCGTATGATGGCATGTCAGGTAGTCAGCACTACTGCCTTTTCGAAACGCAGTGCCTCGGCTGCCACGCGTGTCATGCATAAATCAAAATTGTTTTAATTAATTTAACTGCTCTCTCGCACACCAGTTATTTTTTATTTACTTCCCTCCTCTACGGTAAACGCTGGAACAAAGGTTCGTTGGCAGGTTTTTATTTTGTGTCGGAAATATGACTACAGAAATTATTATGTTGGTTTATTTCATTGAAATACATAGTTAAGTAAGGTCATCCATTATTTTTCTTTAATTTTGACTTGTGTTTGGTTGTGAAACACTGTTATTATAAAACAAAACAGCGTTTATTATCGACCACGGATTAGATTCAGACAAATGGAGTAGTTTCTTGGACTATTTATCAGATCGTGAGCTTTTTAACAGATTATTTTGTATAAATGTGGGTGTACTACAGGTACACCTCTGCCCAACCCTTCGGGGAAACAACGCGTGATGTTGTATGTTTGTTATTTTGTGTTGTGTTCTCTCAATTATCATAATCCCAGGTTGCATTACGCCTCACTATTTGCAGTACGTGCTTCATAAGTCTTATCATGTGACGAAGAGGGATTAAAAAACCGACAATCGTTTTTAAAGCGTTTCGATTTTCTACAACGACTATCAACGGATGACATTCTATCAGCGATAACGATGATGGAAAAGGCAAAAATGTATAAGACTGACTTAAGCTATCAAAAAGCTTATATCAATTCTGTTGAAAGTTGTTGTAGAAAAACGAAACGCTTTCAAAGCGATTTTCACTGCCCTCGGTAGCTTATGGCAGAGGACCCGTGGTTTAGTAATAACAGCCGCACGGGTCGATCGATCAGGTTAAGCTACACTTGCCGCGGTCGGTCCGTGGAGGGGCGACTATCTGTACATATCGAGAACTCTCTGTGCCTCGGAAAGCACGTTAAGCCGTTGGTCCTGGCTATCATTCTATGATCTTTGATAGTCGTACCGGGTCGTCAGAAATCCAAAAGTCTGACAACCAGTTTCACCAAGGGGTATCAAATTACCCAGTAACTGAGTGGTGGAAGCTAGATAGGCAGTTGCTCCATATAAAATACTGGTATTCATCTGCATCTGGTTAGACTGGAGGCCGACCCCAACATAGTTGGAAGAAAGGCTAGGCAGATGATGGTAGGTACCTTAATTATGGCAGTTCCATACATTTTTGACATTTCCATCATCGTTATCGTCGATTGAAATTCACTTTTTCTAGGCCCTCTTGATAAAAACTAGTCCAGCGTCATCAAATCCTATAGATCATAGGTCTCGAGTCTTACTTTTCGGATTCATGTGCGTATTGTATTATTATCACTTGCTTTAGAAACGGTGACGGAAAACATCGTGAGGAAACCGGCATGCCAGAGAGATATTTCTCGACGGCATGTGAAGCCAAGTCAGCCCTTGGGCGGCTTTAAAACTCTGACACTCTGACAGGTTAGTCACTAACCACACGAAAAGATGAAGATCAGTGTACCTTCTCGTTTAAAAGTAATACAGTAAAGTTTCATTCTACTTACTGATCGTAAAAAAAAACATGAACAATTTTCAATCGCATCTCGTAAAACATGGTAAATGCCACATTATTGATAAAGGAGCGAGCAACGAGCCATCATTTTCTGTAAGCAAAACGGCTTCTGGCAGTGAGCCAAGAAAACGCTGTACCGACGAATATTATTATGTTAAACTAGCTAACGTTGTCGTTGTCCTGTCCAAACAATTGAAAGTTCATACAAAAATCTAGAAAAAAAGACTGTCAGGTTTTCCCAATTTTCCAATATTCCGGGAAAATTTCCAATTTTTGTTTTCATAAAAATCTAATTTGGACTATTACGAACATGTAATAATAGAAAATAGCTAAATCGGTCCAGCCGTTCTCAAGCAAGGCGCTTACCAACGAACAGCATTTCATTTTTATTATAATGTACTTTACATTATGTATACTGAAAGATATTCTTCCTCTAGGTACGTCGTAATGTATGACATTTTCAGATGATCAGAAGGTTCAACCAATAAGGTTTTAAAAGGATTTTGGTACTATTAGCTGCTTTTACGAAGATCATATAAGATTTTCAGCTCTTAGGGTTATTAAATAGGCTGTTTCTAAAAAACTATGAAAGCCTTTTCATTGATTTAGAGAAGAAATATTTTCTCAGTGAATAAAGTTGTTTCTTTGCCTTTGGAAAGAAAGTTTATATTCTTAAATTTTCATGTTTATGTTACTGCACTTTAAAATGATTTACCAAAGATCATCAGTAATAAAATGATTCCGGAGTCCGGAGTTTAGATTCGTGCCTGGCTATTACATTAGCCATAAACATAACTGGCGAAATGTGGGTGTAGATACTATAGCTATACTTCTGCCTAAACCTTCGCGGATTACAGGTGTGATATTATTTTTGACAAAATGTATAGCAGCATTTACCTTATTTATGTCTAAAATCCTTTATTCGAGAAGCTCGTGGCTAAGTAATAACAGCCGCTCAGGTCGATCCATCAGGTTAAGCTACGCTTGCCGGGGTTGGTCCGTGGATGGGTGGCCATTTTCACATATCGAGACTCCTCCGTGCCTCGGAAAGCACGTTAAGCCGTTGGGCCCGGCTGTCATTTGTGGATCTTTGACAGTCGTTACGGGTCGTCAGAAGCTCGAAAGTCTGACAAACAGTCTTACCAAGGGATATCGTATTACCTACCCAGTTACTGGGTTGTGGAGGTCAGATAGGCAGTCGCTCCATGTAAAATATTGGTATTCAGCTGCATCCGGTTAGACTGGAAGCCGACCCCAACATAGTTGGGAAAAGGCTAGGCAGATTGATGTCTAAAATCCTTTATAAAACCGATGCCCAATGTAGGTCAGCTACGTACTATTTAAATTACCAGTCGGAAGGATGCTTGTCTACCTCTTGACATAATCCGTTAGTCGCTGCTTACGACATCTCCGGTACACGACGGGTGGCGTTTTCTCAGCGAGAGACACGGCCATTTTACGTAATACGTATTATGTAGCTACTGTTTATTTTCTTACAATAATGTCAGAGAGGATACCTAAGGATTTCGATGTATTTTATACTCTTGTTTTTGACGGAGATGGTGTCTCAATGTTTTTTTTACATTTTCGACCACTTCAATAATTTACAAACCGTTGCATTTTAGGAGGTTGGTTTAAACAAAAATGAAACTTTGTCTATCTGTGTATATGTTTTTATCGTAGTTGGGTTATAATTTATATAATTTTTATTTTGTATCATAATACAGGCCATTCATTGGTTTAATAGCACTTCATTAATATTTTAGTACTCACGATTCGTGTTTAAAATTTAATGAATTTTAGCATAATTGCATTTAGGCCAATAGTTGTTTAATGAATTCAAATGAGAATGCTTATTAGAATCTTTCAATTTATCTTTTTTATAATCATTAAGAATCCTAAATACACGATTGTTTCTTACTTGATTTTTACTCATAATAATCTGCCTAGCTTTTCCCCAGCTATGTTGGGGTAGGCTTCCAGCCTATCGGGGGCTGCGTTGAAGAGTGCTTAAGTGGCCCCTGGTGCAAGTGCGCGAGGGAACACGGGGTGGTTTTTTTTGTCAGTAGAAGTCTGACAGACCCCTCCGTCCGCCCCAGGACATCCACGAGGATTTCGAATACGTTAACAAAAAACAAAAGGCTTCCAGCCGTAACTAGTGTTATACATGGAGCGATTGCCTATTTGTCTCTACTTGATTCTTAATACGCCATAGAAAAAAAAATGGGCCTGCACAATAGTTTGTCTAATAAAGTTTCACCAGCGGCGGAATGTTTTTCTAATTAGTAAAGTATTACCATAATAATTAATCAATAATATATTTAAAAAGATGTTTGCTCTTAGTACTAGGTAATATTTTATATCACCTGCTTCAAAGAATGCTGCAATTTATAGAGTGTCAGGCTGGCCAGAGACGTTTACAAATGGCCGCTCACTTGTTAACGTTTGCTCCTTTTAAAAGAAAGCAGTGAACACTATTTTATTTCTCCTATTAATTTTACTCAAACTGGAGACGGAGCTCTTTAGGGTTGAATAAATTCTGGTCATATTTTATTAACATTTCAACTTTAAAAAGCCATTATTAATTTCTTAGAAATTGCAATAGTTTCTTCTGCAGAAGTACCAAATTATATCTACCTGCCATCATGGAAAAGTACAGTAAGTGTGTTAGAAACTATAAATTTTCATTAAACTATAAATTTTCTCTGTGTTAGAGCCAACAAGAAGTGTAAAACCGCCTTTTATAGCTTTATTTTTCTCTATTTTAAATATTTTACATCTTCTTCTGTTTTTACTTCTTTAAGTGACATCTCATCATCCAGCATCCGGATAGATTGGAAGCCGACCCCAACATAGTTGGGAAAAGGCTAGGCAGATTGATTTAAGTGACATCTCTTATAGACAAACAAATAGGTAATGAAACATCTCAATGTTTTTTTGTTTTTTATAAAGAAGTTAAAACAAAAGAAGATGTAAAATATTTAAAATTAAGAAGAATAAAAATAAAGTTATAGGTAAAAAGAGGTTTTACACTTCTTGTTGGCTCTAACACAGTGAAAATTAATAGTTTAGCCTCGGCAGATTGATAAACTACGCCAATTTGCCGTGCTATAACCATTTCATAAGACTATAACATATAATTACGGTTATGATTTGAATTTACGGACAGTAATAATTTTAGTTTAGAAAATTTTTTAAGCAACAATAAAATGTTCCTTGACTTTACAATCTATAAAAAACATGTACGTAAAGTACTTCAAAATTAAGAAAATAGTTCTCAAATAAATGACCGCAACACAGCAACTCAGGCGCCGAGCGCGTGGGAGCACTTGATCCAATCACCGACCGTAGCACGAACAGTAATCATGCGTCAGTGAGTAATTAGGTCAGATGATATTCATTCGTTGCCGAGTGAAGACGTCTCGTTGGTAATGAACTTGAAAGTAGAACGGGGGTGTGTCTTGCAGGCTGCAAGCTCCCAAGGCCGTCCCACCGCATAGCATTGTATTACCCACATCGATTTATCGAGCGGCGCGCGCCGACCTCTTCGTTGCCTCCCGTTCCCCGGCCACCTCTTTTCCCCACTATAAGGCAGTGGGCACACAGCTGACGCGAACGCGGTAAGCGAGAATTCTGTTTGATGTATGTAAGACGTTTTGGTTTTAGTAAGGCTGATAAAGAAGATATAACTCTAAACTTATTCACTTATGTTTAGAATTTGAGTAAGTACCTCGTTGACACTAACAAACTTTAATGTCCGAATAAATTCTTTTTACCTTTTACCAAAACTTAAAACAATATTTTCAACTTTGACTGCCCTTTTGTTTTTCTTTTCCATTAGGTAACTTGCGTATGAAGATAATTTTCAAAGTAATTTGGAGAGTTACACAAGCAAAAACCATAATCATAATTTTGCACTTAAATATTTTATTAAGATTTAAAAAATGGTAATATAATTTCAAACGTAGAGCAGCAACAAATCAATTTTACGACACTCGTTTTTCAGCGTCTCGAAATACAGATACAATATTTTTTTAGTACATTTTACAAGAAAAGTCATAATTTCACGGAGAACATTTTCTCATCCACAGTTACTTACATCAGAGTGAGAACAAAAAAATGAGACTTGATAAAAGTAAGGCCAGAGATATTCTCAAAACGGATTACGAGAACTTTTAGGGAAAAAGAGAAGCATCAAACTGGAAGTCAACACGGAATAATGAGCTCGTTCATTTCGCGACGTTGAAAAAATATTTGGAAGGCTGTGCTTGTTTCACAGAATTCGTGACGACTAACTTTAAATGGAATTATTATACTTGTTTGATAAAATCGCGTTGAATAATAAAATGTACAGTAAATCAATTTTGAAGAAACATAATAAGTGTTTTTGTTTTTTTGGATTTCATCGTGTTTAATGAAACCGTGAAATGGTTAGAATTTTGTAATCGGTAACTTGCGAGTCAGAATCACAATTTATACGATTAGTTCCGACTTTGAAGCTAAACCAAAAATTATTCTCGCCTGAAAACCTGAGAGACTGCATAATACATAGTTCGCTTAAAGTTTGATGACGGTAATAATGGCAGACGTTTATTCACAAGAGGTCTCAGAACTCTCCCCTTAGGACCCGAAAATTTAACAGCGATGTACGCTATATAAGTTAGCGGCACATTGTCGTTTGGTAAACTTGTACAGGGCTGTCTCGGACCTCGTTAGATGACACGACAGTCTGCATACATAGCGAGTCTAAGTTAATTTAGAGCGACTACTCCCTAGGGAAGCCGCTACTGATCTCCACAAACGTACTTTGATATGCGCTACCGTCATACATGAAAGGAATTTATTCACAACCTTTAATGTTCAAGTTTAAGTGGTTTTCGTTTTGCATGAGCTCTTTAGTCTTGCGGGGTTTCTACTGTTTGATATTTCGTTCTTGCGCTTCAAAGTTGTTCTTCTGTAACGTATCTAATCTTGTAACTTATATTATCTTTTCTAATTTAATAAATCACACAGTTTTGCTTATTGATCTTGCCATCGTGTTAGCATATTTTACAAGTAAATAAGGTCTGAATTATTTAGTCAATATACAAGTTGCATTTCGTATGTTTTTTTTCCTCAATTGTAAAACTACGTTGATGATTTGTTAGAATCATTTATTCAATCAATAACCTCTTCTGTTTTACATATTTTAAACCTACCGATGTTGATTCGCACAGCATCATAGGTCTAACTTACAACTAGGTCGCACCTATCAGCTGATCCGGGATCCGTACCGATCGCGTCATCATTAATTCATTGTCCGCAACCGATCCTATCACTTCTACAAACATTTGTGACATACCTACCTCAAATATTGGTACCAATTATGCGGTCTTAAAGGTTATCCTGTACACCGTTTTCTTAAAAGAAAGAAGAAAACATTTAATTTATCTTAAACTAGCTGATGCCCGCGGCTTCGCGCGCTTTACAAATTATATACTAAAACCTTCCTCGAGAACCACTCTATCCATTGGTGAAAACAGCATGAAAATCGGTGCAGTACTTTTTGAGTTTATCGCGAACAGAAAGACAGACAGACGCGGCGGAAGACTTTGTTTTATAATTATGTAGTGAAGTGATGATCGAACGGTCGGCTGACGTGATCTTTCTTTTAGTAAGATAATTCCAAATAAGACATTCTTCCTAATTCTTAAACGTGAATAAACAGGGTGTCGCGTTTGTGATAAAGAAAGTGGACTAATTATTTATTTTAAAACTATGGATCGAATCGCTAATAAGTGTAGATCGTGGAGGTCAGATGGGCAGTCGCTCCATGTTAAATCAGTTGGATCCCATAGACTGGAAGGCGACCTGGAAAAGGGTTGGTTCACTGATGTAAACTGAAAAGATACAGACAGGCGCAGACATGGATAGGTTGCGGGAAAGTCCGAAAGGGATACCGGGACCTTGGCAACAGGCAACTGAAAGTACACGGGTGGGTTTTAGTCAGTAAAAGTCTGGTCCCAGAGCGGGAGAAGTCATTTGATGATTTCCCACCATCAAAAAAAAAAGACACATGGATAGGTACGCTCAATGTAATCGGGCGAGTCTCCCAAATCAAACCTTAATTTTACCTTTAGAAGTCATGTTTGTCTGGCACACCCTAGGGTGTTAACATCGTCATTATTCTCACTGACTAACTTAATCGGTTATGACCTTTATGACAATAGCAGAAGAGGATCAATAAAGAACCCATTATCACTTAGCTAACTTCTTAGGCTCGGCTGTCGCGCCTACGACATGTCCCTAGATCAACGAAGTACTACAAAATATATTTATCAGCTAGATAGTTTTGGTCTCGTTACTATAATTTATTAAGGATAAATTATGACTTTATGCGAGTGCTAAACTTAATGATCGATGAAGCTGAAAAAAAAAAAAGATTTTTTTGAAACAACTTGAATGCTTTAATATCCTCGACGAAAATTAAATAAACTAACCCAAAGAGCGGAAACCTAACATTTTCTGTTAAAGATTTTAAGGGAAAAAATTAAATTTTCGCCTTCAAAGTCATGGACAAAGACTGCAAAACTGACAGGTCTTCAAAGATACAACAGCCACAATCATCATCGATTCAGTGTAGGTTCAAGTAAAAGTTATCGGAAAAGTTCCTCTTCATGAACGTATTTTTTTTCCCAAAAATCCAATATGAAGGTCTTAACGTGCGGCCTGAGCCCACATGTTATCGTTTGTAGATTGCCTTACAAGTTTACGTGCTCTTTGTATTCGACTCACTCGCTGTAAATAAATAGCAATAGAATTTCCTTCGAATTGAAAACTTGTGTTATTCGAGCCGGTGAAATATACGACGTAAAACGAATAGTTTTTGTCGGCTGAACAAATTGTATAACCACTCTAGGGTTATAATACATTGTTTGTGTTTGTAATAGCCTGTTCACTTTTTTCATTCGTTTTGTTTACGGATGGTCGTTTTTGAATATTGTGGCTAAATATCACAGGTATGTTTAGGTTAAGTTATTTAATCTATGGACCTGTGTCACCTGAAATAAATGAAGAAAATTAATGTTCTTCCTCAAATATATACATTTTTATATATTTCTTAAAACATGTAAAAGAAACATTTAAAAATATAAAAATAGAGGTCCGCCGGTATCGGGAGCAGGGTCCAAGCTAGTGGTGCATGGTTAGGACTCCAGAGACAGGAACCTCCTCAGGATGCGCCTATTAGATACTATTATTATTGTAATACGGATGATAAACTATTATACAAGATTTGTAACTATTAATACCACGCGGCTGTTACGTAATAGGAACCCACCACCAACACGTGGTTTTGCCAACACAATCACTTCCGTCGTAAAAGCCGACTAAGGGATTACACCACTAAGATGGGAGGACAATCAGGGAATCTAACTGAGTATTAACACCGTAGGTACTGCGATACGGCCGATATAACTTGGCAGGTCTGAACATAGGCGCATATAGCTTTCACGCATGTCCTCTCACTCACACTCGCCTCATGTCACTATTAGGTTCCTAAAAAAATTTACTGCACAGCTCTCTGCGCGAAGTTCGGAACTGCCAAGTTATATCGGCCGTATTGTACATTCAGTAATCTACTGCTACACGTGTTGATTGTAGAGCTTGTTTCTAAGAAATACGCGTATATAGATAGGAATGTTATACCATTGCATAATTTGCTGGAGAGTTTGTTGCCCCACTTCTTCTTCCCAGCTAAAGCACTAAGAAGTGGTGAAGGGTGGGCGTTTTGGGGGGGACTGTCTTACCTATGTAATTTTGACGTTGGAAAAGTGCTGATTTTCAGCCTAGTTTCAATAAATGAGTTTTGAAGTTTTGAGTTATAAATTAATTTAGGTAATTTATAATTTGTGTGACAGTGTGTGTAAATTATAAATTGTTTCTTTCGATATGTTTGAGTTTTTTTTTTAATTCAAGTTCTACCTTAGCTTATTTAATAAAACCAACAGGCGACAGGTAACTAACAGGTGACAATTCATTATAAATATTTAATAGTAAAATAATAATAACTGAAAGGACAGTAACCACACGAAAAAAATGTATAAAGCAGAAAACTATGAAAAAACATAACAAAATTGTCGGATTGTCGGATTTTGTCCGAGTTCGTTTAATTAAATAGGGCTCAGGCCGTAAAATATCATGGAAAACTAACATTATTCCTGCTTTCTTTATAAAAAAATGTATAATATTACTCAAAGCATGTTGATAAAATCCGGGTCAAAGCCCTTCTTTGCTTACTATATTACACAGAAATCTTTGTAGTAATTAGTCGGCATTTGTTTACAAATTACTGAAGCTTCGACAAATAGCTCTTTCGTCCTTTTTCTGCTCCGTAAAACAAGGTTTGCGATCGCGACCCTCAAAATGATACCTTTCCGTTAATCACCCTTTGTTTCGTGCCGCTGATTTGTTGTTGCTACGTTCATTTCTAAAGGCTCTACTTACTTACCTTTCTTTTTAAACAAAGGCAAGAAAAATAACAGACATAATAGTAGATGATGTAGAAAAATAGGTCAAGTGAGGTAACGTCATACGTCATGCCGTTATGTAGAACAAAACCGCAATCCATTCAAATTCTCATTACAGGGGTTGACAATAAAAATCACCATGAAACAAATATTATTACGGGCCGTTATTTTCACTTGGCGGTCGGTGCCCGTAGCCAACGGTTATGTGTCCCCTGCGGCCGATCCAAGCGGCCGATGAAATAATGATCACCCGATCGGTGCCGAGATCGACGGATAAGCGCGACCTCATAGCCAAGCGAATAGAAAATAACCCTCGATTGACTATCTGTTGAATGTTGTAACTATGTGTTAGCTGAACGGTATTGCGCCTAATATAACAGTTTATGCTCTTCGTGTGGAACCACGGTTATGAAAGCTAGAAAAATGTTGGCTTTTTACGGCGAAAAAATGTTTCGTTTTATTTGTCAACTTTTACACTTCGTATGAAATGTGTCCGTATTTTTTTTAGCGCCGGTTTATGTGGATATCATTACCGTATCTAAACTATGCTTTGAAGATGAACCTTAAGCTGATTCTAAAATCAAAAGCAAAGGAATCGATAACGGAGATTAAGAATTCATGTTTAATCAAATAAATCAAACCAAAGCTGTCTCCAAATTTGCATCTAAATCCACACGGACTTATTCCATGACCTTGCAGTTCAAGTTTAGAGGATCCGGTTAAGGCATCCTGTTTTATTGATTGAGGTTCAGAAACCGGCAAACGTAATTCTAAATAGTTCACATCGTAGTAGTCAAGTACAGTACCAAAAGCGAACAAAATATTTACTCATTCATAATTTATAGCCGCATTTTAAAGTCCTCTGTATGGTTTGTCCACAAAACAATTTCAATTCATAAACCACCTTTGAAAGTTTCTACAAGATCATTTACTTTTCATGCTGTCTGTACATACGTAAGTTCAAACAGGGGCAAACTCCTTCAAACGTTCACTTTATCTTTTATGGTGAACATATTATCAAGAGCTATGCGGTTAGTAGTCTTCTAGCCAATCACCATTGCATTACAGTAAGGTTATTCTTTTTATTTAAAAAAAAAATCTAGTATTACTGTTAGCGTTATATATTACTAGCTTCTACCCGCGGCTTCGCCCGAGTGGTATGTCGATAATAAGTAGCCTAAGTCCTTCCCCAGGATGCCATCTATCTCCTTGCCAAATTTTGTCGAAATCCAATCAGTGGGTAACATACGGACAGACAGAGCTACTTTCGAATTTATAATATTTGTATGAATGACTTTTCGCTCCAGCGTGTGGCGTTTCTGTAGGATGCCGTCGATTGAGTATGAGATGTAATATCTTTTCTCATGCAATTTCTCTCTTAAATCTGTGATGTGTTTTCGGCCCTTCATATTACTCATCCAAGCCATTCGCTCTTTGTTTATGTACTACATTCGTTTTTTTTTTAAATTTAATTTTCAGCTTTCCATTATTTTAAATCTTTTCAATAAACTTGATGACGGCCAGCCCTGCAGTAGCCATCACATAGATAGCGTCATTACCTTCACAATCCACTCACGATCGAACATTTGATTGTGATTGATTTACCATTTCCACGACATGTGGGTCTTTTTGTTTTAGAATCAGCTAATGGCTTTAAGTAAACACGTTTAGCTATCCATCTTCTCTCTTCGTTTGTGGAAAACAATATGATATTATGATATTAACTCTGCGATATCGATATTATTATTTACAGTTTCCATTGAACTCGATATTGTTTGTTGAGATCTTCTAGGAGTTGTGCAACATGCAATTAGTGTTATTTGTCATGAAATCCGATAGAGGCTGTAGAAGAAAATAAGGTTTTTAAAGTAGGAAGAGTAGGATAGGTTGGTAAATAAATACAGATGTATTTAGTAGAAATTTGAAAACATTCAAAACTAAATTGGGTACTGTGAGCAATTTTAAGTGTATCGGTCATAGATAGTGCAATATGCAAATCCTGCAAGTCATACAGTACATGCATTGATAAACGGGGTAAATTTGACTCACTATTCTACTTTCCTTAGGGTTCTGTACCCGAAGGGTAAAAAAAAATCAAAATCAAAAGTCATTTAAGTATTCAAACTAGGCTGAGAATCAACACTTTTCGAACGTCAAAATTACATAAGACAGTCCCCCAAAATGCCCGCCCTTCACCACTTCCTAGTGCTTTAGCTGGGAAGAAGAAGTGGCGCAACAAACTCCTCAGCAGGTGCCAAACGGAACCCGATTACTAATTCTCCACTATCCTTCCATCTATCTATCTGTCAGCAGGCTGTATCTCATGAATCGTAATAGGTAACAAATTCAAATTTTCACAGATTTTGCATTTCTATTGCCGCTATAACAACAAATAATAAAAAAGTTAGAAATTAAAGGGGGTTCCCATAAAAGAACATGTACGATGGAACGGAACCGTTACTGTGTGAGTCCGACTCGAACTTGGCCAATATTTTCATCATGAAACATATCTATGACAACATACAAAGAACCGCATAGCAACATGTTTTATGATACATAAATCTGTCTATGGTTCACATTTTTGATGTTGCGTGTCGGTTGATTGATCATCTGAATTCAGCCCAAAATGTGTTCGAAGTTTTCGATTTATAAATTCGCCGTCAACACCCTGTGCGCTTGGGTTGGAATTGATTTAATACAGTAACATAAAGGCAACCGTGCGTGTAAAACAAATACACTTCTGTCTAACCCTTCTGGGGTCGTAGGGGAGTAATACATCTTTGTTTACCTAATTTAAACCCTTCTAAGCCAAGAATTGATGATTTATTTATTTGTTCATCTACTTTCAACACACTTTGGCATTAATAGACATAAATTCCGTTGTGTATTTTTCAAAGTTATGTAACTACGAGTAGGTACAGTCGAACAAGCTATTTGGTATACAGGCAAAATAATTTATATTAATTTTTCGCTACACTGCCAAAATTCGTTTTGATTGTGTGAGTAATTTAACTGTTTGAGCTTATGGCTTAGGAGAGTGACGTCAAAGGATTGTTGACTACTGAAAACACTTACAAAATTGTTAAAAAGTAATTGGAATATATCTGCCTGTATACCAAATAGCTTGTTCGAATGTTCATCGAGCTTCTTTACTACATTTTTCTTTTTACGCCTTTGTTACGCCTCGGCGCTTCATCACCTCGCGCCACTCCCAGATGTGCGCGAGAATACCACTATGTAAATAACAGTGATGGAGTCAAACAATATATCGCCTACATACACTAAGTGGGAAATAATATGTTACATTGAAGCTAACTCAAAAACTGCGCAAGCAAAGTTAATAAAATTTATATGGGACCACCTCGCAAGCATGACCTAACAAAAAAAAAAAAGAATCATCAAAATCGAATTATAATTGGCGGCGCAATCGAGTAACATACATACAAAAAAAAGAAACCATACAGACGAATTGAGAACCTCCTCCTTTTTGAAGAAGTCGGTTAAAAACTACCAATTATTGTGAAGGTTGGAATATTCCAATGTTAGCCAGATTATGTACATCATTAACTTCGTAATGTATAGTGTTTGGAAGTGTAATACCTATCTATTTGATACCTAATGACAGACATATATGCTAGTTCATGTAGTAGTGGTCTGAATTCGTTTTGGGCAACTATCTAACGTTCACATGTCTTTTTCACTTCATACAATGACTTTAATTACACGACTTATATTATAGCTAATTGTTATCACAATGATATCAAATGTCGATGCCATATGGACAAACACCGTGCATTTTAATCAGTAGGAGCCTGACGTAACCCTTTGCCTTCTCAAGACAATCCATGAGAATGCCTGTGGCGGTATCTACATCGCCACATGCGAACTACGCATAAAAGACCTGACGTCAGACAGACGTCACATAAATCCTGCATCGCGCAATTAAAGTTTACCGTGCAGTGGACATATATACGAGAACCCAACATCAATCGTTGGGCAGTTGCCCGCCAGACACAACACCTGTCTGGTCGGAGGATCCTCCCTTTTCTATGGAGTATGAGTGAACTTTACACCCTGTTCCTCATACCCCTAAATGCCCACTCGATAAAAAATATAGTCTGGAATTTTGTTAAAGAAGTGGCTTATACAATACACACAATAGGTCCTCAAAGAAGGTTAAAAGCCATACTTCTCCCTGAAAAATCAGCGCCCACAGCGAATTTCTCGTACCGATATTTTAATTACAAAAGACAATAAACTACAAACCACGTTCTCGAACAACAACCCCATACATCAACCCTACCCTACTATTATCCAAATCGGGTCTTTGTGTACAAGTGCCCCTCAATCAATTTCTGTCGCTCAATGGTAAATTGGAGGACGTATGAGCTGAGAGAATACAAATCTAGGGTTAAACAAAAACGAACGATTTATACGGTTAACCCTTAGTTATTAGGGTAAACCTAGGGTTATAGCGTTTTGTCAAGGGTAAAGTTATAAAATTTTAAGGTAAACTTGTTGATGCCTGTTTTTTTTAAATTTTCTCTTTTTCAAGCATTTTGAAACGTTATATTCTCGGGTTAAAATAATTGCTGATAATGACCTCGTAATACTTTGCCGGTTTTTAGGGTTCCGTAGTCAACAAGGAACCCTTATAGTTTCGCCATGTCCGTCTGTCAGCTCAGAGACTGTTGGTACTAGAAAGCTTGAATTTCGTATGGGTATACATATACATTGCGCTGACAACGTGGTAAAATCAAATCGTAAAAAATTTTTTTTTTTAGGGTACCTACCCTACACGTAAAGTGGGGATGGCTTTTTTTTTCTCGTAAGTCCCATAGTGTGGGGTATCGTTGGAAAGGTTGTTTAAAAATAATGTGAGTTTGTGGAAACCATTTTTTGATTCAGGGATCCGTTTGCGAAATATTAAGCTTTAAAGTGCTAATTTTGCTAGCTAAAAAAAAAGTGCTAGCACCCCTGTCAGGTAAATATTTGGTTTTGGGTATGTGAAAAAAATCACGGCAGTAGTCGGTATATATAACGAAATTAAAAAGAAAACTATCACCGCTACGTAGGCTCCACAAGATACCGAGTAATAATCGAGCAACTTAAATTTGCAGCTGTAAAAACATGTTCTTCCATACATTCTGTATCGGAGAACAAGTTTCTCAACTACAATGTTAAGTTTGTTGGATAAATTCATCCCAACTACGGAACCCTTCATTGTGCGTGGTTCGACATGCACTTGGCCGGTTTTATAGATTTTAGTATAAGCACCTATTTATTTTACTGGTATTCAGCTGCATCCGGTTAGAATGGAAGCTGACCCCAACATAGTAGGGAAAAGGCTAAGCAGATTGATTGATTTTTTACCTATTTATTTTACATTCATACATAAACTCACGATTTTTTCCAATGGTGGTAGGCAGAATCTACAGAATGCCACCTGATACGGGCCTTACATATAATCCGTTGCCTGCGTAATATTTTAATTTTACTATTAATAAAATATTATTGAATGCTCGCAAAATGTATGAAATCCTTTGGTATTAAAGACGTACATTAGTGTTTTGATTTACGATGATGATGCTGCGTAATGACTACTCTATACATTTTATGTTCCTAGTAGTGTTTTACGACACTGAAGGGATTACGAAGGGTTATCTAGTTGGCTTGATTATCTTAAAACAGCCGTTAAAGTAACCCACTTACTCAAAGACACAAATCCAAAAAGTTCATAAATTACCTAATTCAGTATTCTATTAGTTAGGTTATTTTATTGTTTTTTAAAGGGTTTAATTAAATATGTAGTTAATTATAATTAACTAGCGAGTCGCTTCTATTAGTTCACGGTTTCACAACAAGTCGTAAGACTTGACAAAACATCGAGATTTCTTAGTTATATGAAAGTTTAATATATTATTGTACTATATACAATAGTATTATACACCTTTCAGAATAAATTCTCTAAAAGATGGTGAAAACGTCATCAAAATCTAATGCGTGGTTTAGAAGAATAACGCGGACATAGAGACAAACACGAAAAGCGATAGATGTATAGATTAGATAAAGAATACACAATGTACCAACCTAATAATTTTATTTTAGACTAATAAAAAAATACATTTATAGATGAAAAACTACTAAGAAACTCAACCAATTATTAGATAAGTTACATAAAGTTTAAAGAATATAATATCAGAGGCAACAATATCAATATCATAACCAACTTCATAGGAGTACCTAAGTTTTAAAAGGCATAAAGTTTGATATCCCTAAAGCCTTGTTACTCTACACCAGCTGTATCGACTAATTAATTAATCTCTCCACCGTTAACGCTGTAAACGATACGTAATTTTAACGGTATTAGTAATTTTGTAAAATTAACAACGGAAATCATATAATTTCCAAGACGCCTTACAACTATCATTTAGTAGAAACAAAGAGGCGTAATTGGTTCACAAAAACTGACAGCTAAATATAGAAGTTTAACGACCGACAAAATAATAACAGTGATCTTATACTAGAATATTATTTACTGTTTAACAGTACAATATCACTTGGAAAGTCCCACTACGACGAAATTTAAACTAATTTGTACCTTACACTAGACTAAAACAATTTTTTCTATTTCAGGTACGACCGCAACAGCAAATCGGGTGCCACTAGAAATGTGTTTCAATAAGTACCTCATCAAACTGGCGGACTACTTCCGATTGTTCTCCGTCACGTCTCGTTAAATCTTGTGCTTAACAACATTCGAGATGATCAGCAACACGAAGATTGTGTTCACCAAACTCCTGCTCTGCTGCCTTGTGTCAGGCACCTGGGCGCGGTCATGGGCCAACCACCACGACACCACCACCTCCACCACACAAACCACTCCCACAACTAGTCCAGTACCAAAGAACTTCCACAATGATCCGCTCATCGTCGAAACAAAAAGTGGCCTCGTCAAAGGCTACGCTAAAACAGTTATGGGCAGAGAGGTACACATCTTCACCGGCATTCCATTCGCGAAGCCTCCTCTAGGACCGCTAAGATTCCGCAAACCGGTACCCATCGACCCGTGGCATGGAGTACTTGAGGCCACAGCGATGCCAAATAGCTGCTATCAAGAACGGTATGAATACTTTCCCGGATTTGAGGGAGAGGAAATGTGGAATCCAAACACAAATATATCAGAAGACTGTCTCTATCTTAACATTTGGGTTCCTCAACACTTACGAGTTCGTCATCATCAAGATAAGCCTCTTACCGAGAGGCCCAAAGTGCCAATACTAGTGTGGATTTACGGTGGCGGCTATATGAGTGGCACGGCTACACTCGACCTATATAAAGCAGACATAATGGCTTCTTCCAGTGATGTAATAGTAGCATCTATGCAGTATAGGGTTGGAGCGTTCGGATTTTTGTACTTGAATAAGTATTTCTCGCCGGGAAGTGAAGAAGCTCCGGGAAATATGGGCTTATGGGATCAACAACTCGCTATTCGTTGGATTAAAGATAATGCTCGTGCTTTCGGTGGTGACCCAGAATTGATAACTTTGTTTGGAGAGTCGGCTGGCGGCGGGAGCGTGAGTTTGCATATGCTTTCGCCGGAGATGAAGGGATTATTCAAAAGAGGTATATTGCAATCGGGGACGTTAAACGCTCCGTGGAGTTGGATGACAGGAGAGAGAGCACAAGACATAGGAAAAGTTTTAGTGGATGATTGTAACTGCAACAGTAGTTTGTTAGCGGCTGATCCGAGCTTAGTGATGGACTGTATGCGTGGAGTTGATGCTAAAACTATATCAGTACAGCAATGGAATTCCTACACTGGCATATTGGGATTCCCGTCAGCGCCGACTGTGGACGGCGTTTTTTTGCCCAAAGATCCGGACACAATGATGAAGGAAGGCAATTTCCATAATACCGAAGTACTTCTTGGAAGTAATCAAGACGAAGGTAAGTTTTTCCTGTTACTGACGTGCCTCCGCGTAGTTACAAGCGCTGTTATTATTTTATAAATTACAGCCGCAAGACAAGTAACCATTATCTCATTATAGCAAAATTAATAGAAGATTTACAAGGACCGTATTAATCTACTTAGTTAGCTTTCATGTTGAATAATATTTGCTGCGAACCTAAAACTTTGGCGCTGGCACAATACAAATTAATTGTACTTAGTACTGTAGTCATATGAAAGAAGGTTTGGATTTTTCTGACACGTAAACAAACGAAGTGACTTACAAATTGTAATAAAATAGGTATTGCTGCATATACAACCTACTCTAACCTATGTAAGTCCAAAAAATCGTTACAACGTACCTCAGTACAGAAAATGTAATAAACAAATCAAGAAAACCCAGTCACACGTGGCTACGTGACTTTCATCACGAGTTCACGGCATACGTAGTCTAAGCTGGTAAAGAAGTTGCTCATATCCCGACGAAACGTGCTATGGAACACTGACAGTTCAGCCAGACACATTTAGAAAACGAACGAATAAAAGCTTAAATACGACTTATCAATATTTGGTGTGGAGTTCGAGGTCGTTCGTGTAGTCCGCTCATCGGTACGTACTTACGTAGCGGGCGACGCGCCTGCGCAAATCTATGTAGACACAACAACAACACGCTGTAGATGTGAGTCGTACCGTTCGTACTACCAAGTACTACAGACTCGCCCACGTCGCCGCGCCGCTCCCCGGCCCTCTACCCCACCCCTGCTCTGTTGCTACGCACCCGAGCACTCGAGCGACTCCTCCTAAGGACAACTTGTAGAAAATGAGATATTTTATTGCCACCTGGAACTTTGCCTGAAACTATTCGAACAAATCTCAGATTTTTAAGTTGCCCTTTTATTGTCTCTGAGCTTCATCTTAGTTTGCTCGTCAAATTGGAAACAGCGTGATGATAGGTACCTTTGAAAATATTTCTTTTTTAGATAGCGGTACCTTTACTAAATTAGGGCATAATAACGTTGGAGGCTTGATAAAATTTCCAAAGCTTTTGTAGAGCGGGCAGTTAACAAACTAGCAATGAGTTTAAGTTATGAGCAAACATTTTAAAAATATGATCTTACTTGTTCACTAAGTAACAAATAGTAGTAATTAATATTATATTGTCTTCTAAATTTAAGAGACCGGCCAAGTGCGAGTTGGACTCGTGCACGAAGGGTTCCGTACCATTATTTATAAAAGGGAAAAAAAAAATGTCTGTTGTATGGGGGATGTCTTTTAAATTATTTGTTTTATTTTATTTATTTATTTTTAAAGTGAATATATAACTTAATAATCTGTGAATATTTCAAGCGTCTACCTGTTGCCCTTATCAATATCAAGCAAAAACGAGCAAAAAAATCACGTTTGTTGTATGGGAGCCCCCTTAATTTTTTTTTTTGTATTTGTTGTTATAGCGGCAACAGAAGTACATCATCTGTGAAAATTCCAACTGTCTAACTATCACGGTTCGTGAGATACAGCCTGGTGACAGACGGACAGACAGACAGAGAGCGGAGCCTTAGTACTAGGGTCCCGTTTTACCCTTTGGGTACGGAACCCTAAAAAGGAGTCTACACATGTTTTCAACTGAAACCAATTCACTCTTGCATCGTCACCATCAGTTCCAAGATTCATTGAAAGCCTCCGAGGCTAGAACTAGGTCTTGCTAGATCATAAATTCGCCTGAGATCTTTCTGTGCTTACCTACATTTCCCAGTGAAGCAGTAAATCTGAAGCAACCTAAAAACTACGGATCAAGACTCGTAGAAAAGGTAAACGTGTGATTGGTGGATCGTAAAACGCAAAAAGTTTTGGTTTATCTCCCAAGAAAACGAAACTATGATACTTAATACTAAGCGGATTTAGCCAAGAAGTTTCTATATAAAAGAAACCATTTTATGTATGGAAAATAGGCCCCTCACAATCTGAAAGATTTACTTTCGAAATACATTTCATTCTGTTCCTAAAATTATCTTGATTACAATGGAATCCTAAACTTCGCCTCAAGTAACCACTATACTGACAAAAACATAAAAATGCTGTCGACGTTGATTAAATTAATGACCAATAATTGACAGTTGCAGCTTGCAACAAAATTCAGTAATCAGCTTATGAATGACAACACAATCTGATATTAGTGCATTCGCACAGAAATAATATTGGCACTGGAACACTTAAAATGCACAATTCCGCGAAAATGTAAACATACCTAATTAAATTCCTGATTAATCTTTCTATTTCTGCCAACTTTACTACCAAAGTTCAGTAGTAAAACATCATAACACGATACTACAAACGTCAGAAACTTAATATTCTGCAGCATGAAATCCGAAATCTGCGCAGAAAACATAAAATCATATTCTTCGAGTAAGCGGGGAAAATGCAAGGAATAGCGTTATGCAATATACAGCCTGTTTCCAAAGTACTAGTCAGATATTGCAACGGGCACGCTTCAGTCTTGAAAGGATTTGCCAGTACTTCTCGCTACTGGAATCCTAAATGAAAGACGACTGGGCGACCATTACTACGTGTTACTACGGGGGGTGCAGATTATAAATCGTATAGAAACGGTAGCAGAAATACCATCAAGTTTTTCGTAATTTGTATGGTAGAACGATGGGTCAAATCTTGAATCTCGATTTAAAACGTGTTTAGATTACTATGAAATCTGATTTTTTTTTTGCGAGATAGGCATAGAATACGACTTTCTTTTATTTATCTATTATGTAAATTGAGCATTAGATTTGTTGTTTACCAACAGAAACAACAAATCTATTAAGTAAGCAACAGACTTAAATGCTAGCAATTTTAAGATAGGTACTTGTTTTTATTGCTGTCTATAAGCTCAAGCAAATATTTTCCAGTTTATTTGTTTACTTCATTTCCATTCCGAATTCAATCACGAAAATTGGTACTCGTCGCGAAAGTACCTAAGTAATACAGGTACCGTGCAAATATTCTCTTTTGATATGAGAATTGTTATAAAGCGACATTCTAGAACATTCCACCCCGGGTGCCCACTTGTTCTTGCCCTTGACCTTGGCCGCACGACGTGGATTGCGAAGTTCCAATGTCGCCCGCCATACGTATACCGCCGGCGGCCATTTTTACGTGATTATCGCGTGTGTAATACATAAATCATAGTATAATGCGCTAAGCGCTTTATTATGAACTTGTCTTCAAGGACCTTGTTTGTTTTTTTGTTCTAGATTAAGTTATATGAACATTACTTTGAGTAGACTGCCTCGTTGATCACGTGGTCGCAAGCGCTACTGCTGGGCATGGGGTTCGATTCGATTTTCGGGCAAATGGTTATTGGTTTTTTCAGTAGTCAGTGGAATTTCTCAGTAGCAACCCGGAGTCTGGATTTGTTCGCCCCTGTTACATGGGACTTAAACATAACTGGCGAAATGTGGGTGTACTTTAGGCACTTCTCTGCCTAACCCTCGGAGAATGCAGGTCTGATGTTATGATACGTTGAGTAGCGATTTGAGTTGATTTAAGTATTTATTGAACTGACGAATTGGAAACTTGGAATCTTTGTAATTTGTTCATGTCTGTCCGTCTGTCTCTCATAGTTATAACTTGGAACCGAACGGTTGAAAAGTTAATATTCTTAGACAGATTTTATTATAGTGATGATAGATCATTAAATTTTATTTGAGCTTATTATTTCAATCCTTTTGATAGCCTTTAATATAGGTAAAAGCTGGTGGCAATACCAGTCAGTTAATTAGGAAAAGTTCTCATTGAAGAGTATTATTACTTGGAAAAGTACCTACCTACTTTTAATTTATTTCTTATTTATTGGATTCAAACAAAATGTCTAAAAGATTTAATTTAATGTAACTATGGTTTTTCCGTTGGTATTTTTCGTTTGAAGACAACTTTTGGCAAAAGTTCTTTCAAAAGAAACCTTTGACTCGACAATTCTTTAATTTACTTATTCAACGTCTTTTTCGCTAATCTTCTGAATACGATGAGCAGAAAACCGTTATCTTTTAATACAGTGTGTCCGGAAATGGACTAGCGATATACTAAATAGGTAGGTACTTAAAAAAAAATCATGACAATTGTACTTTAAAATAGTTTATATTTAAATATTTAGAATATCGCTAGTCCATGTCCGGACACACTGTATATTTTTATTTCCCTTATAAGAATTTGTAATCGTTTAAATCCCGACCGCCCAAACGACGGCATCCTTTACCGTACAGCGAATCAAACAGCATTCAAAAATCGAACGTGATTGGTAGGTATTTCACTCGGTTCCACGTTCAAATACTAGGGAGCCATGTTGTCAGCTATGTCGCCAATTTGCCTTTGGGACAAACCAGCGTTTACAGCATTCGGATTGGTTTGTGGGCAGTTCAAATTCCACACACAAGGCGAAATGTGAGTCGGTGAGGCAAAATAGAACACAATGATTTGAAATCGGCAGACTGGAAATAGCTTGTGCTGTTTGTAAAATTTATTAATTTGATGGTTAGACACGACATGCAATATGTGAGGAAAATTATGAAATTTCTATACGCTGGCTACTAAAAGTTCAAAGGCACCTACTATAGCTACTTAGTCAACAGGAAACATAACAACAAAAGACACGTGTCATCTACTTACTGGTAGATACGATTATTAATATACTAGTTATTTTCGTTATTGATTTCTGCAAAAAACTATAATGAAAAAATGTGCCGTGGCACATTGCGTCGTCGTAACGTGTTTATGTGTTTGAGCCCTTATACAACCAAAGAATACAACCGTAAAACCAACGTTAATAGTCGTCAATTTAACATAAAACAACAATGAAAACCAATCAACTTTCGTAAGAAATGTCAAAGTCGTTGTTTGTTTATCAAATTCGTCAAACAAGGCTTAAATACTCGTTTAACACAAACTATGTAGGACGTACATGATTTTACATTGTAAATGTGAGGAATGATATGAAGAGAGGGGAGTGAATGATAACGTGACGGTTGATAGGGAGAATGGAAAGAGAAAATATGTTGCGCCGGCCCCAAGTAACATGGGACAAAGGAAAGGACTTATAGATCATGATAACATGATTGTCATTGTCAGATTTTATTAGCAATCTATGTATGAATCACAATGAAATCAAGGCAATCTAAGTATGATGCACCCATTTTTATTTATTTTTTAAGTTGGGAAATCATCTAATGACTTCTCCCGGTCTTGGCGGAGCGAGAGGGCGTGTCAGACTTTTACTGACTAAATCCCACCCGTGTTCCTTCAGTTGCCTGTTGCCAAGGGCCGGTATCCCTTTTGCACTTTCCCGCAACCCTGGCAGAAGGTATAGAGTATGGTGCACCCCTGCAGAGTGCAGGGGTACACTATACTTCAGGGACTTCAGCCGTGATTTTATGTTGTCTAAGTATGAAAAACTATTCCTTGACATCATGTTCCTTAGGCACCTGTCCCACCGCTTACGAGGAAGCAACTAGCTATCAACGATTTTCTCGCTCAAGAAAGTACAAAAGATTGTAGGTCCCGTAATGAAAAGAGATACATATATGAATAGTTGATCTCCGACTGTTCACTCCTCCGGTGAGCACTCGTTTGTCGCAGCAACAAGAGTTATTGCAGAGAGTACTGGCTCGGCGACACACACAACACTCGCTGAGAGAATCACGCTTGCTGGAGTGCGCGACACGAAAAAAGGCCTGCGGAAAATTGTGGAACTACATGCTTTTAAATGCAATATGTTGCAATACCTACTCAAATACACTAGCGCCGCTTCAAATGGACTTCAGTGGTGGACTCTACATAAGCATACCAGCCAGTTATCGCTCTTCACGGCACGCACTCGGTATTCTTTGCTCGCCAACTCGTTTTTCGTTAATCACCGTCAATGGCACAGGTCCCTTAGATTTACAAATGCAGTAAATAGGATTTTTCGAGACTAAACTTGAGTGTAACTGACGGGAATAGAATTTTAAACAATAAACGAAGTTGCTGTCAAGTAAATTCGACGTTTTATCGTTACGCACTTTGACAAACCCACAAAGAGAAGCAATAGCGTCGAAGCCGCTAATAATTTATATCAACACACAGTCTGTTTAATGTTAGATGGCAATTGGGAAAACTTTAACTATAAATCCGAATTAGATCCTAATTACACAGTCTCATTGTTAGTTATCTTTGGTTTAGTATGTGTTGCTTGAGGCGAATCGATTCTTCGACAAATTCAATTCGGAGGCTCTTTAGTCTTTGTTAGGTATGGTATACCTTATATTTATAAAATAAATAATAATAAAAAATTGCTGAAATAACATTCATTGATAGTATTTTGCTCTTATACTTTATTTATCTAAAGCAAAGTGCAGCCCATCACTTTGACGAAAAAAAGTTTCTGGCACTAAAACTCTTTTCCATTAAAAACTTACTAAAAGTCATAAACCTTTAGAATTAGATTCAAGAAGGTGATAAAATAAGTAACTTGACTTTTTAAAATTAACAAAAACGATATGCAACGTTGTTAACAAAAGCTTTCTGTACTAATGCATTTAATTTAGGTATATGAAATATGTCCAGGGGATTAATCGATTGCGAGTACTAGGTACCTACACACCTGACTTTTCTGAAGAACACCACCAATATTATGTCCTCCTAGGGCGAAAATCTTGTCGAACTACGTATCGGTTTCTGTACTAATTAATTCTACAATACTAATAAAAATACATGTAAGCGTCGACCCAGAAATCTGTACTCATTTATATTATTTCCTTTAGCAACAAGACCGTATTTTCTCAGTAGCAACAAGATTTTTTCCGGTTTGTTGGCTCGCTGTGTACGATACTTCGTTAGTTTCTGCGACGATGCCGTGACAAGCTCATTTCGTCTTGTTTATTAGTTCAGGTGTCAACACCGTCTAGAGCCAAATATTAATATTTCTCTTGCCAGCGACGTGACCTACTTATCGACCCAGATACTGTAAACACAGGTACTACACGTCCGTCAGTAATAATTGTCATTTTTACGAAAGTCTCGTAAACACGGCTCATTATACATTTAAAAGGTATGGAATAAAAGGTTTTCATGTTGGAACGGATCGTGATGGCGTTTTTTCAGATAATAAGGGCTTTACCACAAACAATTAGACACTTGTTCAACGCCTGTCTAATGTCAGTTTTATGTGAAACTCCATTCAGAAATGTCATGCATAAAAGGTGATTAGGCTAATCAACTGATAAACACGGTTTTGTGGTATTATGGCTAAAGTCAGAGATGATACCATTGATGGGCGAAAGTCTTTACTCAATATACAGGGTGTGGCGTAAATAATAGATAACCCTGAAACTGTCGATTGGTCTGATTATCATCTATCATTTACCGCCCACTTATATCGCTTTATGCCCTATAATATATTATACCATATATTTTCTGCATAATATTTTTTTTCGTGAATTTTTCCGATGTTTTAATAGTTATTCTGCTATTCTGGGCCGAGACAAATCCATGAAATTAAAGATCATCAAAATCGGTCCAGCCGTTCTCGAGTTATAAGTACAAATATATCAATAATTTGGTCATCCATGGGCATATGGCGATATAAGTGGGGTAAATGATAGATGATAATCTGGCCAATCGACTGTTTCAGGGTTATCCATTATTTACGCCACACCCTGTATATAACGACAGCTTCCCCAATGTGTATGGTGTGGTGTAGATATTTTTCCATGTTTGAAATGACTAAATGTAAGATTTTGGTATTATTGCATTACTTAGGGGTTGAACCCAAAACCTGGTGTAAAACCCAGCCACATGGCGTTTCAATTAAAGTGCTAACTTGAGTAACTTGTCATAAAACTAACGCGAATTATTAGATGAATCACACGAGCGGAACCAGAGACTCCATCGCTTACTTATGCATAAAAAGTTGAACATTCTCCTCAAGTTGCTAATGTTGCGTTAAATATTCATACAAACTAAGTCAGCGTGCTTACCCGTGCGTTAGTACTCGCTCGTGTGAACCGTATCTAAGATACGTCGACGTACTACGTCACGTACCTATGTACGTGACGTAGTGTACGCGTACTTGTTTATTAGTTTTTCAACACAACATAACATCACGCCTGTATTCCCCAAAGGGTTAGGCAGAGGTATATAGTACTCTTGCCAGGGTTGCGGGTCAGTCTGAAAGGGATACCGGGACCTTGGCAATAGGCAACTGAAGGAACACGGGTGGGTTAGTCAGTAAAAGTCTAACACGCTCTCCCGCTCCGCCCAGAGCAGGAGAAGCCATTCGATGACTTCCAACTCTCAAAAAAATAAAACGTGTGAACACACGTTTTTTTTTTTGAGAGTTTTTGTGTAGGGCTTTCAAACATTACTGTGAGATATTTAAGCTGCCAAATCAATCTGCCTAGCCTTTTCCAAACTATGTTGGGGTCGGCTTCCAGTCTAACCGTATGCAGCTGAATACCAGTATTATACATGGAGCGACTGCCTCCACAACCCAGTAACTGGGTAATACGTTACCTCTTGGTAAGACTGGTTGTCATACTTCGGCCTCTGACGACCCGTAACGACTGTCAAAGATCCACGAATGACAGCCGGGACCAACGGCTTAACGTGCTTTCTGAGGCACGGAGGATCGAATCTCGATATGTAAAGATATAAGCTGCCAGTGGGATGTAATTTTTTGCAATATGAGCATATTTCATTTTAAGCGGTGACATCTTTTTGAAGCCGATGCAACATTCTATACAGGGTGTAAGAGACAGCCCTCCGCATACTGATGGGATGAATTCAGGATATCATACAAGACGACCGGTACATGAAATTACTTCAGGAACGTTATGGGAAGCCAATAAACCTGATTTGTATTATTACCTCACGCGCAATGTATCGACCGTGGCATAACCCGCGTAGCCGCACCCCCCGTGTCGGAGAAACGCGCTCGAGTATTTTAACATCCATTGCTGGTTTTTTTATTTTAGCTGTTTTATTTACATATATGAAGTGCTGCGTACAGAGAATGTAATTTTACATTGAAATAAAGGAATAGTAACTGAAAAAACGATTTAAAAAAAATGAAAACTTTCTTGAGAAAATTTCCGGTGGAATATGATTCAAAATAAGGAGCTGAATGCCCCCTGTTAATTTGCGGAGGGCTGTCCCTTACACCCTGTATATTTTGGGGTCGCTTGTCTCGTCAGATAGTTTTGGTGTTCCGTCGATATCACATATTTGTGCTGCCTGCCACTTGTTTATGCCTTCCACAAATAATCAAATAATTATATTTGAATTAATGTGATGAATCATGAAATCAGATATTATTGCTGAACTGTCCGTAGTAATTATATTTGTACTTATCACTGTACAATGTACATGCCACAGTTAGGGCGCAACAAATTAGGTTATACATAACTAGGTCAATATTATAACATTAAAAAAATATTGTCACTGTTTAATTTTATGTTCTATCAAAAATATATCAATATAACTTAAATACATATTAAATATATCACAACATTTATATTTTTATAAATTTTGTGATATATTTCATTTATAAGTAGCTACTATATTCATATAACTTTATACTTATTAATTTATAAAATACCTACATTACTTACATAATGCAATTTTCTGCTTTATTTTAACTTCTTATCTTCCACAAATTCTGTTTGATTTACTTTTGCAATGGTCACACTGTAGCTTGGTGTCAAGCTGCACGACACGAAGCAAAGCTCCTAGCGGTGTGGCGGCCTTAAACAAATGCTTGTACAATAAACCTCTGCCTTTCCTTTCAGGAAATTCAGTCATGATGTTAAATAAATATACAAAAAGACTTGACACTTGTGACTACTCGAAAAGGTGGTTATTGTTCATTTCGTTTCGAGTGTGCCCATCCTAAGAGTTTCTAAATGCTTTGGAATTTTGCCCGGGAAATGTCAACAGCTTCGCCTCATTATCGACGTATATTAATAAAATAAAGAGCATAAAATGTATATCCTTAACCTCATTTAATAAAAGGTTATGTACCTACTGCATCTTATTGTCTCCTTGTTTAATATCTCATGCGTAATCTGTAGCTCAGATTAAAAAAAATAAGAATCATCTAGAATGTACCTAAGTACATAAATAATAATGATACAGAAAGTTCGATCGATAATCGATTCGAATCCAGCTTTGTAATAATCATAACCGATTGTTGCACATAAATGATAAACGTAACCACAACAAATATACGAATGAAACAATATTATACAGATATTATAATATGTACAATATTATACATGTCCCAGATATTAATATTACACTAGAGTCCTAATTGTAACGAATGCCAGGCTAACATCAAGAAGTATGAGCTAAAACAATATTCTCGTATTAGATCCAAAGTACGAATCGTGGTGTGACTGATGAACAGAAAAAAATATTCTAAATAAAAATTAGCTAAATATTACTGTAAATTTTATTAAATAATTGAGTAAAGAACAAAATAAATGAACATAGAACAAGAAAAAAGTGAAGCTGGAACCAAGTCAAAGCTAGAGGTTTGAACAGACGTAAACAAACGAGAATGAAATGGACGGGAACCTAATTTTATTTGCTCTTCAACGTAGATGATTTAATTAGTGTGAGACAGCAAAAGAGGAAAGCTCAGTAAAAATCACGTCTTTATCCTATGTTTGTTTAGTCTAACGAATATTTACAATTCATCGCAGAAAATGCGGTGAATCATCAATAATCAAATATGCAAACACTTTTCGCCGTTCAATGTCCCTAATGGATGTACAACATCTTCATCTTAGCATTTGCATAGCTGGTTCGTCTTTAATGCAACATTATCATAATAAATTATGTATTTCTCGTTCCAGGAACGTATTTCTTGCTCTACGATTTCCTCGACTACTTCGAAAAAGATGGGCCCAGTTTTTTGCAGCGAGAGAAATTTCTAGAAATCGTCGACACTATTTTCAAGGATTTCTCAAAAATTAAAAGAGAAGCTATCGTTTTTCAAGTAAGTGGAGTGTAATAAGGACTTTATAACTAATTCATATCTATGATAAAAGGTCACATTACAAGGATTACGTTGTTTAAAATTAAACAAAGTTTCTTCATTATGATGAGGGTCAAGACCTTACACAGTATGTAATTGGGGTACCATGTGTAATTACCATTCATTTCAAAGACAAACAATGAAAGTGGTGTACTAGTTACTTATCTTTGTATCGATTGTGTGAAGACAGTTTGAATGTTTAATGATGTGTCTGGCTCATGGTCGAAAGATTACCTACGAGGTCCTTTATGTGAAAAGAAATAGGGATAAAAAAGTGACAAATTATAGGGATAAAAAAGTGACAAATTAGGAACTTCATATTATTTTATGGTCGTAGTCTATAGCTATCAGTGTAACCACATGACAGGCTGCAATTTTAATGCCAGGATAACAACTATGGATCTCCTAGTTTTTATCTCTGCAATCTCAATCATACCACTTAAGTGCTCCGATACTTTGTTCGTAGAAATTGGTGTGATTTCATCACATCCCGACCACTAAAAAGGATGTCCATCTCGAATTACCGTCAATAATGCGAAAATGCTTTTCTCATTGCTGCACTTTGTATTCCCAATTTACTCGTTAAAGAGATATCGACGTTGATGAACATCCTTGAATGCGGAAACATACGAAGGCAATTAAATACTAAATGATGGTTTAGTAGTTTAGGTCTATTATATAGTGTGACGTGGTTAGAAAGAGAGAGCGGCTGAATGAGTGACAGCATAGTCCTAGAAAGAGATGAAACGTCACTGGCACACATGTCATAAATTACACTGTGGTGCAATATTAAATGACCACAGCAGAAATTAGTATAACACTTTTAGTGATCTATAAAATACACTACACTGTTTAGTTAAAGTATTTTAACAAGTCTGGCCCAATAATGTGGTGTTCAACTGTTCATTTGTTTTTCCAGGTTCTAATAGATTGTTTCTGTTCTAGTATACGGACTGGGAGGAAATTACAGATGGTTATCTGAACCAGAAAATGATTGCTGACGTGGTAGGCGACTACTTCTTCGTGTGCCCTACTAACTACTTCGCGGAAATACTGGCGGATTCAGGAGTCGACGTTTACTATTATTACTTCACTCATGTAAGTACATTTTATATGATGCATTTTTAGAGTTGATAGAGAGTACCTAGCAATTTTATGAACTTTCAGTTATTATGATGTGCCTTAAAAAATATTCTCTAAGTTTAGTTACAATTCATATTGTAAATATAACTCTTCCAAATTAGCAAACCATTACCAACATGTCATGAACAGTAGGTGGTTCATTTATAGGTACTCAACATTTCACTACACTCTTTTACGTTTAACAAAAGTAGCAAAAAGCAATGAAACTTTTGATAACACAAAATGTTAACCATTTTATGAATCCAACCCTTACCTTTTACGTAAAATAAAAAAAGATTCCATCGGAATACCTAACTAAACGATAAACGTCAAAGTGTAGTAGCCGACAGACATGCAGGTTAAACATTTCAAAGGCATTCCTGTGACGAAGACGCACTTGGAACTGCAAAACCGGTCTGGGGCTAACACGTTAATTTGGCTAACGAACCAAACTCGAGTGCCCTTATAGCTCGCCAGGAACAGCTGCTTTTTGCTTTAGCACTACTTTTGAATAAAGAACGGGAAGCGAGTTTGCGTAATGTTTTAATATAAAATAGTTATGTAAGGGAATTCGAAGTTGAAAAAATCAAATGCCCCTTGGTAAGACTGGTTGTCAGACTTTCGGGCTTCTTTTCGGCACTATTTTCAAGGATTTCTCAAAAATTAAGAGAGAAGCTATCGTTTTTCAAGTAAGTGGAGTGTAATAAGGACTTTATAACTAATTCATATCTATGATAAAAGGTCACATTACAAGGATTACGTTGTTTAAAATTAAACAACTCTTCCAAATTAGCAAACCATTACCAACATGTCATGAACAGTAGGTGGTTCATTTATAGGTACTCAACGTTTACTAACGAATTCGAAGTTGAAAAAATCAAATGCCCCTTGGTAAGACTGGTTGTCAGACTTTCGGGCTTCTGACGACCCGTAACGACTGTCAAAAATCCACGAATGACGCCAGGACCAACGGCTTAACGTGCTTTCCGAAGCACGGGGGAGTCTCGGTATGTAAAGATGGTCACCCATCCACGGATCAACCCCGGCAAGAGTAGCTTAACCTGATGGATCAACCCGCGCGGCTATTATTACTGAGCCACGAGCTAAAAGTATAAAAGTCAAATACCCATTTACTTATTGGTTTTGTATATACAAAACCAATAAGTAAAGTAAGTGACTTTGAAAGAAAAAAATTAATAGGTACTTATCAACTAAAATGCAGATATCTGCGTTTTAATTATTTAAAAAAAAAAATAGGTACTTATCAACTAAAACGCAGATATCTGCGTTTTAATTATTAAAAATAATTAATAGGTACTTATCAACTAAAACGCAGATATCTGATAAGTACCTATTAATTATTTTTTTTCGATCATTAATTCTAATCAACTGTTCTGATACCTAAAAATAGTAATTTTAACTTATAAATCCCAAAATCCATTTATGTTTACATGAAATTGTATTGTTATAATTACGTTCCTACATATTTGCTGTTTGACGGAATAAAAAATGTTATTTCAGTATTAATTTAGTAACAGAAATTATCCTTATGTCGCCTACCGTCACCTTGATTTTAAACAAAAGAATGTCGACGCAACCTTCAAAATCGACTATTTCTTTCTCTTTTTTTTAATTACCTATCGTCAGTTGAAATCTATGAAACATAGCTAAATATGCAACTTCCTCGAATAGATACTACAATTTTATACAAGGCCTGAATTTAACAGGAAACCAGCTGCCTATTATTCAGATGTCAAATTAGGTCATTCGATTTAATCATGTGAATGCAACTTACATTATTGACTTTGACATTATTATTGTGGTTTGGAAACAACAACGCAAATGTGAGGAAATGGATCCCCATTTCCTCACATTTTCGTTGGCAAAGGCTCAAATATTTTATCATGAATCATGGATTCAACAGTTGAACAAAGTACATATTGTAAAAATATTGTTTTAATGTAACTAAACTTTGAGTTACTAATACAAAGCTCCATTTACGCTCTTTACTTCTAAGCTCTTTGTCTTCATCTCACTTGATGGTAAGTGATGAGGTCGAAGGTGGAAGCCAGCATCACCAGAGAGGAACTGGTCATCTTACCTCGAACTGCCGAAACACAACAGTTGCAACACAAACGGCGACAAGCTTAGATAAGATGGTGGTAGCTAGCCTGGCGGACTTAGAACAAGCCCTACCACCTACTAAACCGAGCAGAAAGTTTTGCCCTCGCAGGGAATCGATCCGCGACCTCTGGGTCTGAAACAGGTGGTCTTACCACAAGACCATAGAGGCGGTTAAAATTCACAGTTTTGATTGTTAAGAAAGAAAGAAAGGAAATAAACACTGAGATTATTGCTGATAGAGATGTAAGATAGAGAGGAAATACCTACATAATGAGCCGACCCCAAATAAATTGGGATAACGGAAGACGGATGATAATTACTGACACAGTTTAATTATGTTGACAAAGAAAGAACAAGAAATATGGCCGCTACTCATTTACGCAATATTTATTATTCGTTACTTTATAAATAGTATACTCCATTTGAAATAAGATTAGACGTATAGATAAGCCTTTTTTACATTCCGTTCAACCGATTTTGAATTCTATTGCGTTGGTGGCATGACAAATGGCAGCCGCATTAGATAGTTGGTATTGTGTAACTTTTTTTGCTTTTAATGCTATCCTTATGCCTACGGTATAGAAGTCAAAATCGGTTGAACGGACTGTAAAAGGGTTTGTTTTAATGTCTAATCTTATTTCAAATGGGGTATAGGTAGGGTACTATAATTTACTGTTTTTTTTTTACTTTTGCCTTTTTATTTTTTTTGTGAGGGGCTTGTGGCTAAGTAATAGCCGTACGGTTCGATAGATCAGGTTAAGCTATGTTTGTCGTGGTTTGTACGTGGATGGGTGCCCATCTTTACATATCAATACCCCTTGAACCCCTCGTGTCTCGGAAAGCTCGGATCTTTGACGTCAGAAGCCCGAGAGCCTGCCAACCAGTCTTACCAAGGAGTATCGTATTACTCAGTAACTGGGTTGTGGAGGTCAGATATTCAGTCACTCCATGTAAAATAATCGTACTCAGCTGCATCCGGTTAGACTGGAAGCCGACATCATAGTTGGGAAAAGGCTAGGCAGATGAAGATTATAATAATTATACCTTTTTACTCTAAAGCAGTATCAGGTTTTTTGCGCGGTAAAGAAAGTTCATTCTTATAATTAATTTTCTTTTATCACGAAACTGCTAGATGACGTGTACCACGAGACTATCTCAGAAAAGACAGGCAGGAGGGAAGCCAGGCAGGCACTCCTGCCTTAATATTTTCTGAAACAGTCTTAAATGCTTCTCTTTATTTTTAACCGACTTCTTCAAAAAGGAGGAGGTTATGAATTCGTCTGTACGTTTTTTTTGTAACATACACAAAAAAAACTCGATTGCTCCGCCAATTATGAATCGATTTTAATGATTCTTTTTTTGTTTGGTAGGTCATGCTTCAGAGGTGGTCCCATATAAATTTTATTAACTTTGCTTGCGTAGTTTTTGAGTTAGCTTCAATAATTATGTATTTTTCCCACTTAGTGTATGTAGATGATATATTGTTTGACTCTGTCACTGTTATTTACATAGCAGGTAGTGGTATTCGAATTTGTGTGAGGTTGGTACCACAACTAAAAAGTGGCAAAACACGAAAATTGAAAAGCAAAGACACCGACTTCCGAAATTAAAGTTATTTTTCACGTTTTTAGTGTTTTTTTGGAAGTCGGTTGTTTTTTTTTTTTGTAAAAAGTTATTTTATACTTACAACTTGTGTCTTGATGTAGCTCAACAATCACACTGTAAAAAGAATCCAGACAAACGCACTTAGCATCTAGGCAGACAATACATAGGTTCTAACGAAAACTTTATCCTCAAAAAAACTTAGGACGAAACGAGCAAAGTAGTCTCTCTTATAACATAAAATTAGATTGTTCTATTAAAACTCTTTTAGGGACCTAAACTCTAGACCCAATTTTCACAGGCCACGCTTGCGTTGAGGATTCGTCGCTCTCGTAGAACGTATAACTGTAGGTAATATCTGTACCGAAAAGTATGAAAGTGTAAACAATCCCTGTACGTCGATTTTATAAAATTCAAACTACATCTCGCATCTCACGTGGCTTTTCACTCTCACTTCGAATTTTGAATCGGGTTCGATTGCGAAGTGAGCGTCGAAGTGACGGGGGATTTACCTTACTGAATGCCACTTCTTACGTCATCTCATACTTTATCTGTCAAAATCTCACAGTCAATTTAGTTCATCTAGCTGCCACGCTCGTAAGGGTAGCGCTAGTGTTTCCACCGAGGTGTTGCAATGCCAATCAAGAAACTCACAGCGGATTCAGATTCGAAGTTTAGAATGAGGTCTTACAGAATCACACCCCTGTTCAGGTTAAATTCTTACGCAATCACTCTCTCAAGGGAATTAGTAACACATTCATCTGTATTTAGAAGGTTTCAACGTTATATCTCACCACTATTTCCAATAATTATTTGAAAAATTATCGAAGAAAATTGAGGTTATAAAATAAACCTCCTCAATTGTTATATGAAAAAAATTGCTATATTTAAGGAGTTTTAAAATTAGAATTTCGAGTCAAAGCACTCAATTTGTAAGTGGCACTACAAATTAGCATCCACAGATACATTTTCTGATCCATTGTCACTTTTTAATCAGACTATGGGCAAATTCTATGTTTGCGATGCGGTGCACCTACATTCGCAACCGAATAAAGAGACGGGAAAACCTCATACTATAATCGAAGTCCCTTAAAAGGCACGTCCCGCGATGTGCCTTTTATGGGACATCGAGGCAGGAAATAAGTGTCAGTAACCAAGCCAGACTTATTCCAACCACGACTGACAGCAAGGATGAGTCCAATACATATTTCATGGGCGCATCAAGTGCGGTATTCAATTGCAGTGCCATCTGGCACGTATTGTCCGCGTAGCTCACTCTACCCTCGCGTAGTTTTACTCCCTTTGTCATTCAATTCTGTAGAATAACCACTCAACATGCCCCTTTTGTGGACGGCATTGGAATTTTCTCACGTTTGTCTTTTGTCAAAATGTAGGTAGGTAGGTACCTAACTAAAGTTGAGCTTGTGAGATGGATTATTCCAATTGACGTCAGGTAAATTAATTTACTTTGCTGAGGCTATTGTATATTATTATTTGTAAGCAGTTGAACATAATAAGAATGATGGTCTTATATCATTGCAATAATGCAATGCTTTTATGATAAAAAAGCCTTATAACCTAACTAATTATTACAATTATAAATGTGAAAGTGAGTTTGTTTGTTACGCTTTTACTCTAAAACGGCCAAACGGATTTAGATTAAATTTGGCACGTGGGTCAACTATGACCTGGAATAGGACATAGGATACTTTATATCCCGATGATCCGACGGGATCGAGACTTACGCGGGTGAAACCGCGGCGCGCGACTATTTATACAAAAGGAAAACTTGGCATAGAATATTGTTTCTCATCAAGGTTCCAATATTTTAGATAAGCCACAAGCAAAGAAAACCCTCTATAACGCCAACAATCGTTTCAAATTGTGTCGCAAATATTTACCAACAAAATAATAATAAATCTTTATCAATTTAATATTCGTGTAATGATACGCCACCACTAATTCATTAACCAACCGTTCAGAAATAAAACCAACTGATTAACTATTAAATTCACTAGATCGATGTTGAATTCCCAACGAAGAGCTGCCGTTCACATGAATTGTGAATCTGTAAATTGGACCTCGGCACCAACGCAAATAATAATTTTAAAATTAAACAGACTTTGATGTTGTGGATGTAGGATTAGTCTTTCAATGATGCTCAGACAAACCCTTACTCAAATCTTGTTTTAACCCTTTAACGCACACGACACACCCAAACGTTTTTTGAATTCTTAACCTAGATTCCTGTCTGAGTATCGTCCTGGAATACCTACCTGGTACTTGTTGAAAGGCCTAATCTGTCCCATATTAATAACACTGTAATTCGAAAATATTGTAAAATCAAATTATATTTAAAAGAGTAATCGTGGAGTTTCTTGCCGGCTCTTCTCCATAGGAAAGGCTCAATTGGAACCGTGCATCTTGCTTCTGACGTTTCTTAAGTGTCCATGTAGGTTTATGTGAAATAAAATATTTTGTTTTGATTTTGAATACAGATCTTACTATCTTACTCCATTTCAGGTATGTTTAGGTAAATGGCTACATGTCTGATCAGATACCTGGTTATGAGAGATCTCGAACAAAAATCTGGTTGTTGCCAATTCAAATATTGGTACAATTCATAAACTGGTAGATATGTTAAGTGAAGCGACCTTTGCGTTTTATCCTTTGAACCGGTCAAAACTCTTTGGGTTATTTTCTTTTTTAGGGTTTCGTACCTCAAAAGGATAAAACGGAACCTTTATAGGATAACTTCGATGTCCATCTGTCTGTCTGTCAGTCTGTCAAGACCCTTTTTCTCAGGAACGCGTGGAGGTATGAAGTTGTTATAAAAAAATCAAGTTTCTATGTTAACACAGTAAAAAAGTACGGCCATTTACGTAATATATTTTGATACTTGCAAATAAATCAAAACAGGGGTACTTCCCGTTGACCTAAATCATGATAAATTTATTCCAAATACAGAATCCTTTATTGTGCGTAGTCCGACACGCACTTGGCCGGTTTTTTGTAGAGCTTCAAGGAGATCAAATCAAATCCTTTTTATATTTGACGCTTTGATAGTTATTTGTTCGAGTGATGTCGTGAAGCAATGGAAGGGTTGTCTTATAATGTAGTCGTTGTAACGTTTTTTTATGTTGAACCCTGTGCGTGTTTAGACAAGTTTTCGAAATGCATTTTGTTTAAAATGAGAGTCGAATCTATACTTTTGCTTTGCAGCTTGGGTACCTACTTCAGTCTTTTAATACTAGAATGCCTAGCTACATTATCTGCCTATTCATGGCCCGCACAGTCTGTCACTAAAACTGAAAATCTCAGAGAAAAATATGACAAAATGAGAGCCCACCCAGCACACTAACTTAAAATGCAAAACGTGTCTACAATGATCCCGATATAAGAATATCGAGATAAATGGCCGCCTATAAATCAGGAAGTTAGCGGGACGGCACGACTCGATCGAGCTCGCGATTTGTCGTCGAAATAACGATTTGACGGACAGTGGTGGCATCAAAATCGCTTTGTAGGTCAAGTCACGACGCATAAACAAACTAGCCCTCTGGCTTCTGGTATAAAACATTATGAATACTAAATAACTTGCTTTTGAAGTCTGTTTGTGGAAGATTCATAATCGATTGTGTGCTTTCATTAAAGATGAGTACCTACCTAAATGGTTACTAGTACTCTGTCACGTTTATCGACTGTTACGATTGCTTCAAATAACGATAAAAAATAAAAATAAGAATTAGCATTGCCATTCGACGTGGCAATGCTGCCAGTCTTCTGGTCACGTTTCCTGATGACGGCGATGCGGACGAATACTTCGACGCCTAAGGGTCCCTTTGTTTTTATATTTATTTAGTTAGTTATTTTTTTATGTAAATGGTTGTGTTAAATAAATATTGTTTATAGTAATTTCAATTTTTAACACTTGAATAAAAAATAATTGGCTTATGGCTATTTTCAAGGTTCGCTCTAAAATTAACATGATAAGTAGCAAACCAGACGACGTGTAGATGTCGGTAACAAACGGCTGTAGGCACCTATAATAAATTAGGCATGGGTCAGCCCTGGTCGTCGAGCCAAAGGTCACAGATTAACAACAAGCTATTTTGGGTTGTGACCCGTCGCCGTTCCATTTCTGCTCCCGACGGTGCGTCTATTTCACTTTATAGCTTTATTTCCTCTATATCTTAGATGGGAGCATTTAAACAATTGATTTGTGTCCCACGCTTCGGTGTACATAAAGCGGAATTGCCTTTTCGTCCTGTGTAGATAGTGGAATAATGGATTGGCTGCGGGATATATTCAAAATAGTTTGCTTTTTGCTTTAGATACGACTCAGATATCAGATATATTGCAATCTACTTTTTATCTTCAAGAACGAATCTATACTACCAACTTAGATGTACTTGTTATATGTTGTATTTTAAAGAAGAAATTGAGCTATAATTTCATCACAATGATATCCGTCACATATCACGTGGTGAAGGAGGAGGTCGTGGCTAAGTAATAATAGCCGCACGGGTCGATCCATCAGGTTAAACTACGCTTGCCGGGGTTGGTATGTGGATGGGTGACCATCTTTACATATCCAGACTCCTCCGTGCCTCGGAAAATACGTTAAGCCGTTGGTACCGGCTGTCATTTGTGGATCTTTGACAGTCGTTACGGGTCGTCAGAAGCCCAAAAGTCTGACAACCAACTTTGCCACGGGGTATCGTATTACCCAGTTACGGGGTTGTGGCGGTCAGATAGGCAGTCCATGTAAAATACTAGTATTCAGCTGCATCTGGTTAGACTGGAAGCCGACCCCAACTTGGTTGGGAAAAGGCTAGGCAGATAATGATGATCCGTCATATACAGTCACATAAAGTTTTTTTGTCATGTTCGGATGCGCTAATTCCTTTCAAATCTTTATGATCAGTCAAAAGTTTGTCTTGTTTAGGCTCATACCACGAAACTTTTTTGTTTACCTTTTATTATTCTACACATTTCTACAGCCCCTACTAACATATTTAAAACGATACTACTTTAAGTTGCACACAGCAGGCAACGCTTGAAGTTAATGTACATTATGTACTCTCTGTTTTATTACAGTAGTCCACGGAATTAAATTTATAGTGTTCAGAAATGTTAACGTTTGAATTTTCAACGTATAAACAAACTCCCTGAGCTGCACAATATTAATACTAATATGTAGAAGCTGCGAATGGCGATGGCGAAGATTAATTCTAACGTCCTAGATACATTTACTGTCATTTTTTATTGCTTAATGTGCAAAATCTTTGAGCACGGTATTCTTGCTGAGTTTTCTAAATAGAGAGATAATAAATAAACCCTTGCCTGCAATAGGGTTGCTAATCCTGGGACCGTTGATCGACCGCTTTCTTGCATCATCGAGATGGTAAGCAAGGATTTGTCAATCTCATCCGTGATTTTGAAAACAAAATTGTACCTTGAATGTATCTTGGATTTAGCCGAAAGTTTTCCTTTCTTCCGGGATTAAATAAGAAAACTTTCCCGGACGGATCCGCAGCGACAGTTGGTATCTATAATTTCTCAAAAACAACGTATGTTGGCAGACAGTAACAACGTTTACTTTCCCAATAAACGCTTGACAAGCGATAACCCAATTTCAAGTAAAAATATTAGGGAGAGGCGAACTTGATTTCCGCTAACAAGTTGGTTAGCAAAATCTATACCCACTACACGTTCTACGAACTGTAGCTACTTGTATTTCTGGTACTCGGTTTATATTAAATTGGATAAAAACATGTAAACCTTATTTCCCTTTATTAATAAAGGCGTAGTAAAGTTAAGCCAAACTGAAGACTCCAACATTTTGGGTTAATCTGATGATTAAGCTCCATTTACGGTGCAAGATTATTGCCACAAATCATATCATTGTGGCAAACCAAAAAAAAAAAAAAATTGTATATAATAAAAAAAAGTTGTATTGTTTGTTGTTTATAAAATTGTTGCACGAAACGGGCAAGTTGCCGTTCATACTGGAATAGTTGTAAATAGCACGTACAATAAAATCGAATTCAATTCTTGCATGAAAATAAATTTGCTTGCAATAATGCCTTGGTGTAAATAGCAATACTATGCAATTATTGAATGGCAAAACTTGCATTCAATTATTGAATGTCATTTTATGGAAATTGCACGCGTGTAAGTTGCACCCTTGCATGCAATTGAACGGCAATAATTGAACGTGCTCTATGACATGCGATTATTGCTCTTGAAATTGCGCCGTGTAAATGGGTTTATACTGGTTGTAAAAGGGAGAAGCATAGCCCAAGATTTAAGAACATCCACTCCTGAATACATTTAGGTCTCTCAATAAAATATCCATGCTAATAATCCTTACTAATATTATACATGCGAAAATGAGTATGTTTGTTACGCTTTCACGCTAAAACGGCACATGAGTAAACCATGACCTGGAGAAAGACCTATGCTACTTTTCATCCTAGATCGCAGACGAAGCCGTGGGCTACAGCTAGTACAATAATATTGTCATAATAATTAGTCACTAACACTTTTGAGCCGCTTGGAAATCTTTGACAGTTCCGACTTCAATAAGATCAAGCTAGAAAGTGTAGCAATGATTCTACAGTCTAGAATAGTAAATCAGAAAGGTGCTACATATCACAACAATCTAAACTCGCAACAATCTAAGAAGTCCGTTTTGACGTTTCGTTCTCGTACATGTACTAATAAAACATTATGCCTTGAGAATCAGTTTTAGGCAATGTAGATAAGTTGTCGATTACAAACTCTCTAAGAATGTTCAGTCGATATGTGTCGAGAATCAGTTTATAAGAAACCAATTTTTTTTTTCATCGCTACACAAAGCATTTTTATAGCTGTCAACACGGACTTCTTAGATTGTTGCGAGTCTAACATCGATTTGAAATCAGGTTATCCTCCAAATACAAGCTTCATAACAAACCCTGAAATTTTTTCACGAATCTTGAAAACTGAAACACACATGGAGAATTCGCATTCATTATTCAATTTTCTTTGACCTTGGCCTACATTCGTATTTCGCTCGCACGAAACGATTAAGACGTCGTACGAAGACTTTTCAGCGAATATGCCTCCAGATTACACACACTCTAGAGGGATTTTGGATGTTCAATTTGTTTTGTAACCAAATCTTATTCCGACATAATCTTTTTTTCCTACGTATTATGTAATTCACAGCCAAGATTATTTGGGAATATTTATATCCCTAAAATAAATCACACAGCTATTCTTCGATACGCATTGTTATGACGTGTGCGTAGGTTGGCCATTTGTCAGGTGATAAACCTTTTCCAACGTTAATACCTTCTGGATCACACCTGCTACAGCATGTCGGTACAAAATGCGAATATGTCAAATGACATGTACGAGATCTGTGCCTGGATTAGACAATGTTATTTTAAGTGCGAAAGCTACCCTATATTTCGTAGTTCGTATGAAGTTATGTAAGGCCTGTTACTTTGTGTAAGAGCTGACCTTTCGCGGGTACATGGGTGGGTAGGTTTAGGTGGCTACCTACGTCACACTCATGCATGACAACGCATAATGTTGGCTGCCGACCGCGTGCATTATTAAAAGGCTTCGCGTACCAAACGGCCGCTTTTAATTTAATGTCTGTGTCTAAAAACGTTACTAAGCACGAGGGAATTGTTATCAAGGTTTAAATTAGGGTTGTTTCGGTTACACACATTTGCGTCCGCAAATGAGGAACTTCCGCAAAAACTTGTACCTCCGCATCCGCATCCAAATTATGATTAATAGGTTTATAGGTTAGGTTTCGGGTCTGGGTGTTAGTGTATGTGAGTTTCTATGTTTGTAAACGCACCCACGATACATGAAGAAACTCCTAGTGTGGGGCAACGTTTAAAAAAAAAAAAAAAAAAAAATTATTTTTTCTTCATTTTTCCACCTCCACCTTGACCTCACCGTTCCGCTTCCGCCGCCATTCCACCTACGCTACCGTTCAGCCTCCGCCACCGTTCCACCTCCAAACTCGGTCATTCTACCTCCGCCGCCGTTCCGCCTCCACCTCCGCCTCCAACTCCGTTAACCTCCGAAACCACTAAGATGGCCTCCGTTACATCCCTAGTTTAAATCTAAAAGTTAGCAATGTTTGTGGGTATTTCGGATGTAGGGTATCCGTTGACTGCCAAACTAATGTGGTAACAATTAAGGTCCCTCGTTTGTGGACCGAAACGGAGCAATTACGTTATCTACCATTAGGTGCGGGAGTCTCGTGATAGGGGTGTGATTTTCTTTAAAATCGATCAGGGATTTTGACCTAGATTATACATAACTGCTTGATTGTTTCATTGATAGTTCTGGCATTTTTATTTATTTGTTAATTATTGATGTTTGTATAAGAATGGTTTTAGGTAATATGTAATTTGTCGTTGGTGGTAGTGGTTTCATAAAATATTATCAGCACACGTTCACAGTTGAACATGAACATTTTAACGACCTCTACAATGTGTAATCATCATTCTCTTCTCCTAATCCCAATTTATTTGGGGTCGGCGAAACGTATCGTTTTCCTCCATACTTCTCTATTAGTTGTAATCTCAGTAGTCACCTCCTTTCTAGCCATATCATCTTTCACACATCTCCATTCATTGTTTCATTGGTCTTCCCCTACTCTCATAGCCATATTCACGCTCACAACTTTCCTCTCGACATTTTCTTCAAAAATACAATAGACGTAGATATATTTAGTAACCTATTCCGCTTGACTATTCTTCAAGAGTCATAAAAAAACCCTGTAAGAAATCGACACGTGTTTCACCTCTCAACGAGGCATCCTCAGGATGACGATTGACCAATTGCAAACCAGAACGCGACGTGTTACCACACCGAGCTATGTAAAGAGACTTTGCGTCGTTGAGAGGTGAAACACGTGTCGATTTCTTACAGGGTTTTTTATGACTCTTGAAGAATAGTCAAGCGGAATAGGTTACTAAATATATCTACGTCTATTGTATTTTATAACGGATTTTCGCAAAGTCACGACTGAATCAATTAACTATCTGACATTTTCTTCATTAACAATAAACAGTCAAAGAGAAAATTGCTATAATCGAAACAATTAGCAGAAGGAAGTACCTAATTGCAGTTTGTCATTTGAGTAAACGAAGGTGCTTGTCTCCTCATTTACCTACCTAATACTTTAGTGGGCTTTTAAGACAGCGCTGACTTGAAAAGGGGTAGCTTATTCTCTGACAAGAAACAAACAATTTTGTAAGAACGGGAGGTACTCCCATTTAAAAACTTTATGACCTTTTGATTACTTTGATTGAATTTGAACTTAACAATGTCAATAAAACTTTGTACGATGGCGTAAATGGCATCATGGCTGAACAAACTTTGTCTTAACATCGCAAAAGTTTCTAGTCGGAGAAACAAATACAGAGAATCAAGTTAGAAGGAATCCTTATCTTGTGTACTCAATATTTTAAGTGTAGGATTCTTAGACGCTACCATAAGGAACTCAAAAGCGTAAGCTGCTTATCAGTTGATTCTAAGAGACAACAATTCATTTTATTCCATTTTTTTTTTCATATTCTTCGCTACGTTCTTAGTAATTCTTGGCTGCAAAAGCCACCTCTTCCGATAAAGTCTAGGTTACTATTACAGATAGGTGAAACGTATTGTGGCGGCATCTACATTCCCACATGCGAACTACGCATCTCACTTACACGCAAAATCCTGGATCGCGCAAGCAGAGTTTACTGCTCGACTAGCATACCCGAACTTCCCGACATCAATCGTTGGGCAGTAGCCCACCAGAAACAACACCCGTGTGGTCAGAGGATCCTACGTTTTCTACGGAGGATGAGTGATCTTTACACCATGTTCCTCACATACATACCTTTAAAGTATCATGGATGTAACACAGCAACTAGGCGAATATGTTACATTTTATGTTACTTTTCACATTTATTAACATATCGACGGTCCCTTCTTCAGTCCAGAAAAGTAACCATAGCATGTTCATGTAGTGAAAGCCTTCTTGTAAATAAATAAAATGATGTCGGAGCTACAAAACTATGTTAAGAATCGTTTTCTAGTCCAAACTGAAGTTGGATAGCCACTAGACTAAACTTTAAGTTGATCAAGGCACTCTCTAGATTTAAAATTAGATTGCTCTAGTTGGTCGGTCTATCGATTAATTATGTTCCCGTTTCCATCAAGGTACTGTCAATTTGTAGCTTTTAAGCCGCGTTTCCACTAGGCAACATTTGGCGCGCGACACGTGACGCTCAACATGTACGGCAACGCTGCACAACAGCGCGCGACGTTGCCAGCTGGCGCGCAACATGACGCGCGGCTTGTTGTTTGTTAGAAGCGTAGACGGACAACGTTGTTCAACAAAAGTTCCGCGCTGACTTTCAACATGTTGGGCAACATGTTGCGCGTCAATTGTTGCCTAGTGGATACGAGGCTTTAGATGTACACTGACGAGCAATATAGAAAAGCCACTAAACTAAACTAGCAACATTCAAATGTATTTATAGCGCATGAAGCACCTATAAAACTGTTTTTTTTTACTTCATGTACCTAGGTAGGTACCTAACTTGTTTTTTTGGCACTTTTTTATTTTGTTCTTCAGTGTATTTTAAAGCTACAACAGTAACTGACCTACTGACCAAAACTCGTGTCAGTGTCTTATCAATGTCTTATCATAAAAAGAAACATCATATGGAACTCGGCAATTATTATGGCTTTCCATAGGTAAAAGATTTTTATAAATCAGATGAGTGGTGTCGGAAATTACCTCTTACATATACAAACTTACAAGCTTTACCTGTTTATAACATTAGTGTTGATGTAGATAAATGCATAAATCATTCTTATGTAGACGTCCAAATCTATTGAATACATTTTTTGTCATAAGATTGTTTATTTCAATAACTAAATACATTTACATTAGGTCTTTAGGAGAATTTCCATTTAATTATGAAATATACTTGTGTAAAGAAGTTCCGCTCTTCCACTAGTTACAACTTACAGTATAATATACTGTAAGTTATATATTACAATAATATTATTATGCCATTGAATTAACTATGAAGCTATATAAAGGTTCACAGTTCTTCGAAACATTATCATAAATGTACCACAAATAGCTCGTTGTTCCGCGAAACACAAAAGAAGTCAAAACAGCGCTTTCTTACGAACCAACAGATGTCGTTGTGAAATTATCATTTGTACATAGAAGCTTTGTCTTTGTAAGTTGAAAATAAATAACTGCCCACAGTCGACATTAGTAGGAATCTATCCATTTACGTAAGTAATTTCTTTTGAATTATCCCCGGTTTCCGAAGGGATGTTTAATTTTGTTTTAGGTGATGTTTATCGTTGTTTTCGGCATCCAATCACAATAATTATTACCGGCCACGGCTCTTATTTTCAGCTTTATACATCCAATCTTTTCGTAACAACTTTTTCAGGCCCCTAACAGTCTGTAGGACTTTCTACGTTGTCTTCTATCAAATTCAAACACAAAAAGAAAATTGTATCTTCTAGAAAGTGTTCTTTCAACTTCTCGCTGCTAGGACCTTTTAGAGTTTTCGTACCTTCAAAATATTATGAGAATTCTAGGGTGAGATTGCCATATCCATCTTGTCGGGTAAATTCGACATAGGTACTCAAACGAGGCACAACACTTGAGAGCACTCCTCGCACGCAAGATATTCCTTATTAATATATTATGCACTTGCGTTTACACTCATACCTTTACAAGTTGCGTTACTTGTTTTCAACAAGTTTTGTAAAAGAGTTGTCGAAAACATGTCATAAATACGTAATTATTCAGAAATTTTACGTCACCTATTTGACAAGTTTGGTATACTTAAAACAACAGTAGAAACAAAAATTAAAATACTTACATTTTTTTTACCTTGGTGTAAACGCGGGTTAGACCTACATAGTTTTAATAGTCCAACAGGTAGCGTTAAACGCACATTCCCGCACTTAATTTCAAGCGTGTTAATTTCGTTCATTTGAACTGCCTTTACAAATACCTAGTGTTATTTCTACCCGAAATAATACGTACTGGGTTGGAATGTCAGAATTCATAAAAGCTGTGTTTTACTACTGACATTATGTGTGAGTATTTTTGTACCTACGTACGTAGGTACCTAAATAGCTATTAGGAACCTGCCTCATCGCCGGCGATTAACGAGAAGCGAGTAGAGCAAGCTAATAAAAGTTGGCGAGCTACGAACAGCGAGTGCGCGACGGCGACGAGCGATTATTCGCTGGTATTTATGTACCTACCAATCGTGAGTCTCTAAGCGAGTGTTTCGCCTCCAATCGAGAGAGTTGCTGAGCGAGTACTGTCTTTTTTATACTACTTTTTGATCTATTTGAGTAGGTACTCGCGAGAGGTGTGAAAAAATAAAGTAATAAAAACTAAAACCCAACGACAACTAAAAAGGTATAATCAAGACACCACAGACAGACAAATTAAAAATCCGGAGTCACACGTGTTAGGGCATAAATCGAACACGTTACGTGTACAGATTACGTGATTTAATGTGACATCACATAGCCTATAACCAGCGGACGATCAAGACGCTTCCAACGATACCTCATTTGTCAAATTGTGATGAGTCGTTTAGAAGATATGAGGGAACAGATGAACATACATACATACATACATAACGGTCAAAATCATAACCCTCCTTTTTTCTTCGCCGTATTCGGGTAAAAAGTGAGCGATCACACTACTAACTACATATTAATATATTATGTATCGCTTTTACTAACACGGGTCCTACAATATTTTCTCGTCGGTGGTGGGACTGATGCCTTACTCTGGGATAATTTCGTAACACACTTGCAACGCCAATGCAATTCATTTTGACAATTCAACAATATCCATTGCGTTTTCATTTTTTTCTGCTCTCAAAACGGTGAAGGAAAACATCGTGAGGAAACCGGCACGTCTTAGAACCAAAAATTCGAAGACATGTGACATCTACCAGCCCGCACTGGGCCCGCGTGGTAGATTATGGCCCTTTCCCTCTCACAGAGAGGAAGTCTGTGCAGCAGTGGGAACATTATAGGCTGATTATGCATTGCATTTTTTACGTTGTCGAACATACGAATTTTTCAAACATATGAAGCAATGGATTAGGAATTTCCTTCAAAATCCTTCGGATTGTGATTTAAAGTGATTTACGCAATTGGGATGCAAGTTGGGAATGAAATATTTTTTGGTAAAGCAATCGTGAATACATCAATCAGTTTGATTAGCAGCTTATGTTGTTGATTAAAATACGGGGGAATCGAAAATATGAATTAGCTCGATTTCCAGCGAATTGCATTTGAATAGCTTAACAGCTTTTATGTTATTGAACTCAACAGTTGTCTGTTTTTACGCGTTGTTAGGAAGGAATATATTATTAAAATTTTATGTTACCTTTTTTTAAAAATGAAATCCAAGTACCTACTCCCTGATGTTATAATACTTTTTTGTCTGGTCACACTGCTCCATTTTAATAAAAAGGCTGTTGGAGGCAGCATTGACCGAGCTGTCCACACTGCAGCAGACCGCAGAACTTGGAGTCACGATCCTCAGCATAGAGGCAACGACGTAGAAGAAGATTTTAATAACGAACTCTATCTTTTAAGTACAAATTTTAACGAATCTACCTACCTAAATAATTACTATTGAACCCTCCTCTCCAGAAATATTTAGTTCCATAGTACCTAATTAAAGGAGATATCTATGAATATGAGATACATAACGTATATTGCCATTATTAATTAATTCGAGCGGTATCATAGGGCAACCTGAGATATGGAGAAATTGGATCCGTTTTGATTAGTTTCATTCAACGTCGCCCACGCTAATTGAGAACTCGCGTATCAATTGATGGTCTTACGGAACGCTTTCTTCATTTATATAAAGTTCTGCTATTGTTTCCAGTTTGGATACCTACCTATTTTTGGGTTAACTTTCGGGTAATTAATAATAAAATATCCGCCTACGCACGCTTCTTAAAGTACGCTACGAAGTACAATATTCGTCATTAGTTATAATTGTTATATAAATCTTCTTGTGACTTTGCTGTTCAACTTTGTCTTAAGTAAAACCACCTATTAAAAACATTAAAAAAAAGTTTTGACCTCGTGGCTAAGTAATAACAGCCGCACGGGTCGATCCATCAGGTTAAGCTACGCTTGCCGGGGTTGGTCCGTGGATGATTGCCCACCTTTACATACCGAGACTCCTCCGTGCCTCGGAAAACACATTAAGCCGTTGGTCTGACAACCAGTCTTACCAAGGGGTATCGTATTACCCAGTTACTGGGTTGTGGAGGTCAGATAGGCTGTCGCTCCATGTAAAATACTGGTATTCAGCTGCATCCGGTTAGACTGGAAGCCGACCCCAATATAGTTGGGAAAAGGCAATTAACAATGACGCCATTGGACCCGTTTCTACGGTGGTCATGCTACGCGTGCAGGATGTACCTATGAACGTTAGCAAACGGAGTATGTACAGATCATAGCAGGTGGCGCTCTGCAGTTTCTGCCTATCCTCATGGGAAATACGCGTGAGTTTATATGGTGTAAGTTGCCATTCATTTACATCATTTTCTCAGACAAGAGTTTATGTCCAAGTTTATGTAGGTACCTACTTACCTAAATATTTTACTAGAAACCAATAACAACATTACCATGATTATTTCCCTAATGATGATCATGCTTGTTGTAACACGTTTTTTTCTAGCATAGGGGTCGTTGAGTTTTTTTGTGCTTAGCTATTTGCCTGCTTAAATAAGTGTCACCCTGTATCTGTGTACTTTTTATGTCAAATAAATAATTCACATTCTAATGTGATAACTTATAATTCAAGTATCGCGTAAAACAGAATGCGATACAAACAACAATATTGCAACGTCGCGTCATGGTACGAACAAATGAAACCACACTGTGCGGTTTAGTTTGGGACGCCATTAAGGCTCAATTTAAACTCGGTGTTTCACGACGTCGACGTTAAGTTTGGAATTAGCAATTTACAGTTCAGGTTAGGTTAGGTCATAAATCGTGTTGCAATCAAAGGAAATAATATACTTAAGGTACTATTCATGGCAGTAGCAGATACTGTGGTTCTTTAGACGTTCACAATTTATCTTGACTGCTTACATTTTCTGTGGTTTTCCATTATTACTGTGATAACTGAAGCGTTGCATTGGGACTTGTGGCCCAAACTCACGACCCAATGGGTTCCTCTTAATGGCAAGCGACATTACAGCAGGTCCAGACAGAGATGGCGGGATGAGCTGGACTCCTTCAGCAAAAACTAGTCCTTAGCAGCTTTTAATAGAGTACGGAGGCCTTTGCTCTGCATTGGGTCATCATAGGCTTTTAATACTAATAATAACTTAAAATTAAATAATATTTTGTTTAAAAAAAATATAATTCCAGTGCCATAAGTACATCAAAAAAATTATCAATTTATGCTCATCTAAAACTCTCTCCTCATGTTTTCTAATACACAACATTATAGCAATGTTTTCCTTCGCTTACCTTTCCGTGCAAAGCTATAAAAATGTACTGAAAGATAAATGCATGGTGGTCGTAAACTGACGAGCTCAACTCTTCCATAGCCATAATACGTGTAGTAAATCTTTAATTCCATCGTATGTACCGATGGCCAATGTATCTTGACATTTCATATCATCGCTGGTTGTTGGGGCAAATGTCAGGAGAACTTATTTAAACTCAGTACATTTTGAATTTAGTTCCTTAATTCGCCACCTGTCAAAATTTACTGGATAATGTTTACCGAGTGATAAAAGAGAAGTTTATTAAGTATGTATAATGTGTTGATGAAATTATTTTTAACGACTTTAAAATGTGTTTCTTCGGTGCTGACGTTAAGGTTTGGAATAAGACAGATATTTAAAGGAAAACATACTCGTATCTCAATACTATAAGGGTGTAGCTCGACTCCGCAGATGGGTACACTACATTGCCTTAAATCACTAAACTTAATTAAATAATATAACCCCATTTCAAAGATTGTCACAATAAATCAGGGTTTAGGGTTGTCACCAAAAAAACATTCAGGAAGTATAATTTGATCTATTATTCTAATTCAAATCGTTTCATACATTTCTAGCGCACCAGTACGAGCCTCTGGGGTGAGTGGATGGGCGTGATGCACGGCGACGAGATGGAGTATGTCTTCGGGCATCCACTGAACATGTCTCTTCAGTACCACACCAGGGAACGAGACCTCGCGGCTCACATCATGCAGTCTTTCACCAGATTCGCTCTCACTGGGTAAGTTACATAATATACTTACATTTTTTTTAATGTCTCTTTCTTGTATCTTCACGCCTACTTACCCCGCCAAAGTTGATCAAAATTGAATAGGTACACTTTACTCGAAGCAACTCGAACCATTTTAAAGTCCCTTTTATGTCTATGATAGGTACAGCATTTGTTTTCCGGCATACGCAAAATTATTACATGCATGCTGAGCAGCAGAAGTTAATCACCAGCTATAGTATACTACTTTATCTGCAGTATTTTGCAAAAACGTTGCAGTTTTATCCATCATTCATCATATTGATACCAATTTTCTTGATGGTGCTGCGCCGCCATGGGTTTGTGGCGCCATCTACAAAGACACATGCAAACTACTCATTACACTGACGTCACGCCAAATCTTGCATCGCGCAAGCATAGTTCAGAGTTCACATCAATCATCGGGCAGTAACCCACCCGATACAACACCCATCTGGTCTGAGGATCCCCACTTTTCTGTACAGGATGAGTGAACTTTTAACCCTGTTCCTCCTCCTACCATGTTTCCAAGTATTCTCTGACTGATGCCTAGTTAGAGAATAATTAGAAGCGTGGTAAAATTGTGATGTAATACAGCCACTATCATAATTCGAACCTCTGGTGGATTGTGGATACTATCATTATAAGGCGTTTTGTTTGATTATGTACTAAAATCACAAACCATAATGCCTTCCTTTTCTACATTCATACTTCCCTACTACAGGATCGTCTCATCCAGTTCAACAAAACAATTAAAAACGGTACGGGTTATCAAATAATTAGGTTTTCTAAAAAGCAACAATTTTAAGCACTACGTTTTCAACGAAGAAAAGAGCCACAATCGCCTCCGCGTCCTCTTTCTTCATTAGCTTTCTAATAAGTTTTGTTAAATTATATTGTATTGATTTAGTTCAAATAACATAATATCAACGAATTTGTACTTAATAAAGTCATTCTAATTACTTATTCAATTTTAAATATTGGGTACCTACATAGAAAAAAATATATGTTTGCGTATGTAGAAGAAACGAAGCCCTAATTACATTTGTGTCTTTCTTCTGCTTAAGTCCAGCCCTACTTCGCATTAAAACAACAGAGAATAAGGATTTAAACACAAAAAAGTGTCTCCTGAAAAGTAGCTATTATGCAGTTATTTCGTAGGATACGTCTGTCGTCACACGAAATAATTAGATTCAATAATAAACCTATTGACTCACAAACTAGTACGTCGCAGTTCCCTCCTCCCGTGAACTTCAATCTAATAGGGCGATGTTAAACAGAGCTTGATTATCTTTGAGATTTAGGCCAAATTATTGGAAAGTTCTACACGTTCAAATGTCAGGCTATCGATTTTAGTCTAAATCTGTTACGTTATGAAGTTTCAGTATAAAACAGACTATTTTAAGTCTGGAATATTGATCTGAATTTTAAAGCGGCTATAAATGTCAACTGACCGATGTTCGTTTTAATTTTTTGGGGTCAGTGAGAAGTGGAAGGTATTTGTGATTATTTTTGGGATTGGCTTCTAAATAGGTATCAAATTACTTGGTTTAGGGTTCGATAATCTTTGGGATCGATATGTCCATTCATCAACGTAACCGATAGCGCTCTGGGGCCTACCCGTGACACAGTTTCTGTCAACCGCGATACTGGCTAGTTATAAATAGAGCTAACTTGGTCTTAAAATATTATTTACCCCATACCTAAGTAAAGAAGTGTTCCTAAGTTCACGCTCGGTCAGAATTATAATTTCTGTGTTTGTGTTTAAAAGTACGATTTTTACGACTTGAAAAAACTTCCAGATTTCTTTAATAATGTATGTTTAATTACTATTAAAGGAGCTCTGAGAATGACTACACACGCAGCGAATTTAGTCACTGGTGATTCGCTAGCGATGTCAAAATCTCACGCCCATACAGGTTTTGATAACGTCATTGACGAATTGATTCCAAAATCTGACTGTGGACGTGAGAATTTGAAATCACCAGTGAGTCCCCCGGTCACTGGGTTTCTACCTAGCTTAAGCCAGGCCGAGGGCATTATTTTAATGCAGTCTCATTTTCTTTACACGATATTTTCAGAAAACTTAAGCTAAGACCAACCCCTTCTACTTTTCCAGTAAACCACACAAACCAGACGAGAAATGGCCGCTGTACTCGCGCTCATCACCCCACTACTACACGTACACCGCGGACGGGACCAGCGGACCCGCCGGGCCCCGCGGACCGCGCGCCTCCGCCTGCGCCTTCTGGAACGACTTCCTCAACAAGCTAAATGGTAAAAAGCTCATTTTGATCTTATTACAAAACAAGATTTATCTCATTGAGTATAAGGTGTCAATTTTGTTTAAGGAACGTTAAGTCAGTCGGGTAGAAAATACAAAACTGGCTGAAAAGTTTAAGTTACTTGTAAGTAATAATAATAAATAAAAAAATTGACATAAAAAAGTAAGTAAAGTTTAAGGTACTTGGTGTACTTCTCTTTAAGAAAGTTGAAACCATATTATCTAGCTACACTAGCTAGCCCATTTGGTTTTAAAGGCACAACACTAAGCTTGCCCAAACGTGGCTAACAAAGTGCTTATGCATGTATGATGTCAGCATTGAGACATAACATGGCAATGGTACTCATCCCGCCCGCACGTCTCCAGAAAAACGCAAAATTTCAGACGGACGTATTAGGCACAGGCAAAAATGGCCATGATGAGCAGTGGTGGCGCAGTGGTAACGGCTACGACTTACGAGTTGTAGGTCGTAGGTTCGAACCCCGATAGGCGCTTTACTTTGTGTAAATTCATTCATCACCACTGCTCTCAAAACGGTGAAGGAAAACATCGTGAGGAAACCAGCATGTCCTAGAACCAAAAATTCGAAGTCATGTGACATCTACCAACCCGCACTGGGCCCGCGTGGTGGATTACGGCCCGCTCCCTATCACAGAGAGGAGGCCTGTGTCCCAGCAGTGGGAACATTATAGGCTGATTATGCTTATGCTTATGCTAAAAATGGCCATTGTAATTACAAAAACCAAACTTCGTGGATACCGTTTCTTCTTTCGAGGTAGAATGAGATGTATTTTTGTCTCCTACCATCGAACTATTAAACCAAAAGTACATTACGAAATTAGTGACATAAAATTATAGGGTGCTTTTTTTCGTTGGTGACAGTCCCACGGTTCACTCAGGAGTGATTGACGCTCCCCCTCCAGGCGGTCCCGAAAGCCGTACATCTGTACTAAAAAGTCGCCCTATAATTTTATGTCACTAGTTTCGTAATGTAATTTTGGCTTTAATATGTCACGTAATCACCAAAACATTATTGAACTGATATCAGAAAATAATATATATAATATGCACTTACATCCACTTTTTCGCAACAAAGCAAGAATCTTAATATTCTCTTACTGTTATTGCTGTCATTAAGTGCTGCATAGTCGTTCAGCGATCAATTCTTACATAACGTTCTTTATAATATCAATGTCACTCACTTATTCACTTCCTGGTATGGTTCTCTACATTGTCCTTTGATTCTATTATTATAGAAATGGTTTTATCCTTGACCTACTACGGCTTCAAGGATTTCACAATGTCAGATGTCATGTGCATATGTAAGATTACGTATAATACCATGATCACTTGTGCTCCATAATATATTATTTATTTCATAAGTAAATTAAATGCTTCGATCGATCAATATTTTCTAAGACACTTCGAATTCGCGTTACCGCTAGGAATATCTTGATGATAAAGCAATATATCTAGAGTTGTTTAATGTTTATATTCAAACTAAAACCTTAACTTACGACAATTAACAACTGTATATTTTAACTGGAACGTAATGGAAAATTTACTGCCTCGTCGGTGTAATGGTCGCAAGTGCTACTGTTGAACATGAAGTCCTGGGTTCGATTCCCAGTTCGAGCATAGTGTTATTAGATTTTTCCATAAGGAATATCTCAGTAGCAGCCCGGGTCTAGATTTGTGCCTGGTTGATGGCAATAGGCTCGCCCTCCATGGGAGTTAAACATAACTGGCGAAATGTGGGTGTGCTATAAGTACACATCTGCCTAACCCTTCTGGAATTACAGGCGTGATATTATGTTATGTAATAGAAAACTCTTGAAATATCCTTTTAGTGCCAGACAAAACTTCATTAATCTTACAATGCTTTCTCATACTTAGGTAACTTTTAAACTTTTGTCCGCGCCTTTTAATCCAAACATGTTTAAAACTATCGTCCGAGTGACTTAAAAAGTTAAACTACGCATTAAAACTTAAACTAACTGTTAGTTATAACACAGATGGTTTACTCCGCAAAATCATTTAAATAAAAAGCGACTCTTGCTACGACATAATTAGGTATGAAATGCAATTCATCACCCTAAAATATGTATGTGATTCAAATATGGGTCAAGTTTTTTTTTATAAACTATATTTATTCAGAATTATGCCTCCATCAATATTTTTTTATAAAATTTATTTTTGACCGAGAAATCAATTTTTAAAAACTGCCAAAAAACGGTGAGAAATTCAAATACTTGAAAAATCAAAAAGTCAATGTGTTTTGTAGGAGTGTTTGACATTGGCTGACACGTGTTTGTTCGTTGTCCTAGATTGTGCCATCACCACACCAAGCGCGCCAAATGGAGGGCGTTTAATAGCCCGAATCGGTTGGATATTAAAAAAAAAAATTAAAGGACTTTAAATTGCTTTTTTGCCGTCGATTTTTTTTAAACTATTATCGGGCGATGTAAACTATCTAATAAAAAAAAATTAAAAAAACATGCATTTCCCTATTGCGTAATACACAGTCAATCAGAATTGGAATCGATTTGCAACAAATGCCTAATCCATTGCTTCATAAGTTCGAAAAAAAAATCTGCCAACAACGTAAATAACGCAATGAATGTTGTTGAACTGTCAAAATGAAACAAATTAGCCTTAATCGGTTACGGAAATAAGTTACGCATTTAGATAGCAGGTCGCACAGCGCTAATTATCTACAGTTATATTCACCTAGAAGTTGCCTCTCTTTCTATCGCCTAACACTTTTAAATCTTCTGACTACGTTACGCTCACTGAATTGGCCCGACAAGACGAGCCCGCCGCGTACTTGCAGCTTCATACCAAAAATGCGGAGTGCGTCTTCTGTACTATTCTGTGGTTAAACTAACTTAAGAACTATAGTGGAGTTTTATTATTCACTTATGTATTTGTTGAGAACAGACTTTACGCCAACGACGGTGACTGTTTTTAACAAGGCAATTAGGTGAAATATTAAATGTAAGTCTGACTACATAGCTATTAAGTATTGTACTGCTTTCAATAAAGTCTAACCCATATCGTCGGTTTTGCGTTGAATAATATTCAAATCTTTATTATTTTTTTATAACTTTTGACGAAATAAATTGTGAAAATTTATTTTTTGTAGTCTATTTAGGTAATAGTAGATTATTCACCAAGGCGATAAAGCAGTGTTTTACGTCATGAGTACAATATTAAATCCCTCGCTGCACTCAGGATTATAGTCTTAACTTCCTCGCTTCGCTCAGGATTTAGCTCTGAACTCTATCACTGGTATCATTTCTGCTTCCTGTGTTATTCTGGTGCGTTATACCTACTGTATTTTCTTTTTACAGAACTGGAGCACATGCCTTGTGACGGGGCGGTGACCGGTCCATACAGCAGTGTTGCCGGCACAACTTTACCCATAGTCCTGCTGACGACACTCGCCACTACTGTCGCGTTGTAAACGAGGCATGCGAGCGCACTTGCACCAGTCAAGTGAATATATTTACGCATTAGGGAAGAGTAGAAAAATTATTTATACAAACTAGAACAATAAAAATGCAAATAAATGTTTTTCTACACAAATAATTATAAAATTACAGTTTCATTGAGAAAATTCTTGAGATAATATTTGTCTTATTGAAACTGCCTTTTTATAATTTTCTGTGAAGACCTAGATGAGTATTGCAGATGGCATTTCGAATTTTAAATCGGCTACTAAAGTACTAGAAGTAATTGTTGTATTAATTAAATATATTTTATCACAATCTAAAATATCACTTGCGTTTGGAACGTGAAATGAAATCAAAATGGACAATGCAAGGAACGTTACAAAAAGGAACTTTTAAAAGTGAAATCGTGATGTGAATTTGTACGTGGAAAATGAAGAAAGGACATTAATAAAAGCTGATTATATTATATTTCTTTTTCTGTATCATAATAATATAGTAGCAGAAGTATGTTGAATGTTATATAATTTAGTTTACGATGTTCCTGTAACTAGTTGTTTCGTATGTTTGATGTTTCATATATTTAGTTAATGTGTATTTCATGTTATGAGTATGGAATTATAAATGTCGGTGGATTATTATAATACCTGTGCGTATATAATAATATAAGTTATACTTAGAGAAAGTATTTATACGTCGGCTTTCATTGTTAAAGCGAAGCTTTCACACACGACAGTTTGATAAAAATCACTATACATATCAAAGTGTGCCTCTGCTTAAATAGCAAAATGACATATCTTATTCGTAGCAAAATTTTACGATTTTATATATTAACGGTAATATAGAAGTCGAGTGTATACTGTGAGATGAATTTTTATCAATATATTTACTACTATTGTATTTAGGACGCTAATAATTCGTACCACTTGAGGATCTTATGAACTCCAAATTCTTATGACTTCGAACAGATAATAGTATATTTTGTGAATAGTCCCTTCTTTAGAATAGATTGCGATATTCTGAGCGCTGAGTAGACTTATCTGTACCTTACTTATTGTATTGATAGGCAAAGCACAAGATACCGTAAATCAATTTAGTACAACTAAGTCACACGATTCTGACACTTAATGTAAACACAGGTTGAGTATTCTTTCCTTGATAATGTCAAAATCAATATACATATCAGTAATGTAAAACTTAACATGAGGAAATTAAATACAGGAATCTATTCGTCTTCACAATAGCCGTGAATTCCGAAACAGTACGTAATTCGTAGCTTAATAACGCTTTAAGTGAAAAATTATCTTATGAACTTAGTAACAATTTTATACTTTTAACATAATATTTGTACTAAAGAAACGTTAGCGGTAATATTTATACCTATGCGATCGTCAATTACTATCCTTGAACAAGATGGAGTAGCGGTGGAATATTGAAAGAAAGTAGCCATGCTTACACAAAACGACAAGAAAAATGTTGATTTAGTACTGAATAATATCGAGATTACCCTTTCCTTAACAGTAATGTATTCCGAACTATCTTAAACACACTTTTATGACCCTTTTATATGCACGAAGTAGATTTATAATTTGATAACCCACCTTTACATTACTTCTACAACCCCTAACAGTGTATTTTATTAAATTAAAAATAGGGAATATAACTAACATTGGCAAAAGATGCACAACACTCGCTTTCTTGTTGAATTAAGCACAATTTGAGAAGTTGTATGGGATAGCTTTAATTAGTAAGAATAAGGTGTAAAGTGATCTAAATAAGGATTGTATTATAAGTAGCAATTTCAAATAATGTTAAGATCTGTTTTAACCAAAATATTATTTTTAAACATGTTGTACTAATAATGCTTCAACAAATGTAAACTGTATACAAATATTATATATTTTGTAGAAATATAAATAGGAAATATGTTTCATTCATATTATATTACAGAGGGAGCATTGCACTTAATTTAATCACGGTTTAACTTTTGAATTTAACTGCAAAAACTATTTAATATAAGAAATTCTTGTTACTTACTTGTGTCAAACTTATAATTATGTGCAATCAACCCTTATACTGTGAACTAAACAAGATTAAACAAAAAGGCATAATTAACACCGATATTATTGTTTTAAGTTTTAATTGATATATATCATGAATTTAAAAAAATGTGAATATGTTACATCTTCAAAAACAAGTGAAAATAGACATAATATAATAATTATATGAACCGACTATAGTTAGAAATAATATTTTCATCGATTTACGAAACCTGGTCATTATTATTTTGTTTTCAATAGGCCTAAATTTTGTTTTCATTCATAGATCTATGTTATATTTATGTGGGGTCAGCCCTATATTCTATCGCTGTATGAGACGATATCGATACGTACTGTTTGTTAATAAATATTTGTTGAATAAGCTACTCATTAGGCGTAGTGTATAGCATAGTATGTAAGACTTAGATTTGATGTGATTGCCATTAGAATTTTATGTAACTAATACTGGACTCTCTTATTTTTTCTCTGCTAATACGGCTATGTAGGCAGACTATCAAAACTATTGATTGGGAAGAATCTATAAAATATATGCGTAAAATATCAATAATCAGTAACACTGCATGTATGTAAAACAGCTCTTAAATGTGTAGTCAATTAGAGAAATCTACAACGGTATTATTTGTTAGATAAAATAAATGTTTAATGTTATTTGTGTAAAAGCTTATTATCTGTTATGCAAACGATAATAGTAGTTACTGCTTTACAAATTAGGTGCTAATTTAATGTGTGTATACATGAGTGTGCACTTATTCGTTTTATTACTGGAAACTATGCGAATGACGTCGACAATATGTGTTTTATATGTTGGACCCACGTGTCGTGTGCTCGTAGCGCTTTCTGTAGGTGAAAAAAAAACGTTTTATAACTTTTTTTTCTTCATACGTTATAATGCTAAAATTACTATCAATATTAGTTATTATTGTCATAGAATTTGAATGTCGAAAAAAAATCTAGAATATTTTTATTATTACGTAAATTCGTTTGTACAGTTGCACGAATATTTATTTCACTGTAGCGGGAATAAACTATTTTTGTCAAAATACTGTTACACAATAGTGGTATATATTGCTTTTAAATAAGTATTTGTTTATTATCTCTATCCAAAAAATTACTCAATAAAATTTAATTAAAACAGTTGTTTTTTATTCTGTTTTTATTCAAATTAAATAAAACCACCAGTTTCCGAAAACCTATTGGAATGAATTTAAACTGTTATTTAGTTTGTTTTTCACGGCAGACAGTAAAACAGCTTTTTAGAAAACGGCTGTAAAGTCCTGAAACTCTTCACCAGACTACAGCGACATCTATGTTTTTCGTACAACACTTAATGCAAAGTGTTGTACGAAAAACATTGATGTCGCTGTACTCCGTACTCCGTTTGTAATACTCAGTTTTACAACTGGCTGGGGCCTGGACTCTCATTTAAGGCGAATTAATAAGGTCTCTCAACCAGCAGGTTTATTATAAAGACAGTAGAGGTCGCTATTTATTTAAAAAAATAGTGAGGCTTTGCTTTACCGCTACAAAGTAATTATTTACTTGTATAAGCGATTGCTTTGTACCAATCTTACTGATAAATAAAAAATGTAAGCGTATATTAAGCGGTTTTAGTCTTTTTACATACTGAAAAACAAAAAAATGTTAGTAAGCTAGATATTTTAATAGCATGTTCTAAGATACTTTTATCCTCCCGCTTAAAAATTACAAGGGGCCACTCTCTAACCATTTAACAAGAAATAATAGGCCTCTAAAAAGTATTCTTCACACCCCAGATTTTTCTTTGTTAATTTTTATTAAGCTGCGTCCCCACTATTAACAAACACGTCAACAACTCTCATGTTAGATATTCAAACGAATTTAACTATCCACCAGATAAAATCCCTCGTCAGATATGATAATATTAACATCGAACACTTGACAAGAGGAATCGTAAGTTGCGTCCGTAAATAGACAACTTTATATTCCTTTTTTGGGTTTTCGCAAATATCTCAAAAACAAGATGTCTTAGGTAAAAAATAATGAAATTTTGATCTCCCCCTTGTATAACTCCCCCTGGGCTATTTATTTATAGATTAATGGATGATTTTTAACTGACCTTGATCGTGTTCTTTTTCAAAAGATTTTGGATTTAGAGTTCGCATCCAAAGACTGCTGTGAGCACTCCGTGTATGTCGCGTCAGTGTGTGTTGAGATAATTAGGTATTGTGATTAAAGAGCCTAATCTTTACTTAGAAATTGGAATCTCAATGTTTTCAAGTTTTCGCAAAGATCTAAAAAACAAGGCGTCTTAGGTAAAAAAATGAATTAAATTTCATCCCCGATTAAATTCCGTCCACATTACTCACTTTTTTATTAGGAGAGTTGTTGGCGTGTACGAGTGGGGACGCATCTTGACAAATTAAGAGTTCAAATCACTGTAGCAGCATCGTAGCGGTGTCGTAGCGGAGCGTAGCGACGGTGTAGCGATGTCGTAGCAGAGCGTAGTGGTGACGTACCGTTGCGTAGTGGCAACGTAGCGATGTCGCAGCGGTATCGTAAGAGCATTGTAGCCGTTTGTTTTGTCATTATAAAGTGTAATAGGTACAGAATGAAAGGGTAAGTGCTCTCAACATCATAAGAAAGACATAATTTGTATTTATTGCGTTGTAGTTTTGTGCGAAAATTCCTGTTTTTTTTTCCATACTGATTTCAGAGTTTCATCATAATAACTGGCATGCGATGTTGAGTGTATTTAAGGAGTAAATTGGAAGATTAAGTAAAAATAAAACAATTCAACATGTACATTTATTTATTGACAAATAGCTAGAGCGTTAACATTTAACGCGATCGTCTTAATGCATGACTAGATAGTGATACTGAATTTGGTAATAAACTTCTATTTTAATTTCGGTAACACACGAACTACGTAACATTATGGAAAACTTATTACCAATTAGTTTCTTACTGCTACATTAAGATGTGATGGTACACTACTTGTAATAGTAACTTATGTTTAAACTGACACGGTTTTGATAAAATTTTGGGATTAGTTTAACATAGTTTCGCATCAATTTGTGGCCATCGTTTCCACTGATCCCCTGATTGGATGCGAGCTCGCGTTCGGAGAAGGGTCCTGTCTAAATCTGGCATCGACACTAAGGAGCGTAACTTACCTCTAACAGAGATGAATTGTTTGATCAAAGTTTGCGCCTGAGACGATATCGACAGCCTAGTCCATTAAAGCGCAAACTTTCACCGATTAATTGATCGATTAATCTTATCTAGGACTTAATTTTTTAATACAGATAATCTAACGTTACTACGTGTAGTGATAAGTATAGGTAATGATATTAACGTCAGCTTTTTAATCTCTATTATATCTACATCCAATCAGTTTAATTACTCATTAAGAAGAATTTAAATAATAGAAAATTCAACGATCAGTTTATAAACCTTCACGTGCCTAAACGATTGAACTCGTTGAAGAGAACGTGAAATAAATAAATTGCATTCAAACATCTTCCCTGGGGCCGTAGTCGAGAGGCTACTGAGAGCGCGTGTTTTCATTTAGAGGTCGTTTAGGCCGCACATGAGGTCAGCATGTTCCAGGTCCTCGAGGGGGAGGGGGGCGAAGGCGAGGGTCGCAGAGTTGTGGTACCGTCCGCTGGACACCAGCCGCACCACAGTATCCTCACAAGCGATGAACGCCGGACGCCGAGCTGAAAAATACCCTTTGATTTTACCATATATTTGCATTTTACAACATGCAATAACTGTTTTGGCCTTTTAAGTGTCTTGATTTTGAGGAAAATAAAAAGCAATAAAGAGTGAAAATATCAATCAATTGTATATGTATGCAGAGGAAAAACTGGAATACACGAAACTTTACATTATTTTTTTTACTATAACGTGTTAGGAAATGTTACTGGAAATTGATTTTTTTAAAGTCAGACAGTTATTATTTTCAACTTGTACATTATTAATTACATCAACGTATTGTTTACACCTTTCGGTCAATGGTGTAAACAATACGTTGATGTAATTAACAATTGAATTTTATTGAATTGAAAGATGAAAATTGAATTGACAGAATGGTGTCCTAAATATAAAACAAGAAGGAAGGGCAGGCAGTATTGTAGATGGATGACAAGATGACATAAAAAATGCGTCGGGAACGACATGGACGAGGAAAGCAAGAGATCAATGCTTGTGGAGAACACTTGGGGAGGCCTATGCTGGAAAGCAAGATAATCAAGGAACCGGTGTCGAAAAAATGTAACTTGTAAGATTGTTAATAAAGGTTATTATTATTATTGTTTACACCTTACATTATTCAAAAATAAAAAGAACTGTTTAGCATTTAACAAAAATAAATACTCATAAGTCGTCGCTTAGAGTCATCATCTGCCTAGCGTCTAGACCCCAGCCTTTTCCCAACTATGTTGGTGTCGGTTTCCAGTCTAACCGGATGCAGCTGAATAGCAGTATTTTACATGGAGCGACTGCCCATCTGACCCCCACAACCCAGTTACTGGGTAATACGATACCGGGATCTGGGTAAGACTGGTTGTCAGACTTTCGGGCTTCTGACTAACGTAGCGTTTCCGACAATAGTCTTTGCTTAGAGTAATATAAAAATATGATTGGCTACTTATGGTTACGGATGCATATAATGTTTCTAATGTTCCGGGACGTAGGATACTTTTCAACACGGATAATAATATAATAATAACAGGTATGACAGTCTGATATATTCTAGTTTGCCAGATTTCATCAGATTTGGTTTGGTAATTTGATCGTGAAAACACAGACCGATTTACTTTTGCGGTTTTCTTGTGTTATTATTGCGGAAAATCGTAAAACGTATTGTATGTATAAGTTCTACCGATTACTATTAATAACCTAATCTAAAATACATTCTACCTTGAGATTTCGCTCTTTGTCGCCAAGAATGGAAGATGAAAGACCCGCGTTTCATAATGCAGCTACACCTTTCTTTTCTTTGAATGTATTCTATTGAATGGAAAATAGTTTTCCCTTGTGTTATTTTTTTTTCACAAATGTGAACAATGTAAAATCCTTTGTTATTTTTCGCCTAGGCCTAGATATAAAGTCTAAGTCATGAGGTACCTAAACTTTAGGTACCTCACGAATGGGATAGACGACCTGTACACGAATACTTATTCGTATATTGATTTTTTTTACAATTCTCTAAGGGGATATGTTTTTTATGCATGTCCAATTTAAAAACATGAAGATATTTGTTCGAGAACGAGAAAAGTAGAATACATGTATCCTACTTTGCAGAAAGTTGTGAAAGGACAATTTTATTACGTTGTCCACATTTCTAGGAATGTCTAAGTGTGCGTAACTCTGTTAAAGCATCATCCAATTTGCGATAGTTACCATAAAAGCTGTTCCAGAAACTAAATAGGGAAAAAAAAAACTACTAGGTTATATTATTTACGTTTCAAATAATAAATTAAACTGGAAAAATGTACATGTACTATAAAAGGTGCACTTCTGCCTAACAATTCGGGGATTACAGGCGTGTGTTACAATAAATTATTACCTTCAGTAGAATCAAGTCCACAGACACTATCTTGGACTTCCATTTTGGTGTGGTCAAGTCCGTTAGAGCCTCCGATGTCCACGTAATCAGATAAGCCGCGCTTTGTGCACTGTGGAAAGAGAGTTCGCCATTCATTATTTTACAAAGACACACAAACATTGTGACAGTAAAGAGATTCTAAGTGGGTATATTTAACATATTATATTTTAGTGGTTTTAAATCCTAAAAACTGTTGTCATCATCTGCCTAGCCTTTTCCCAACTATGTTGGGGTCGGCTTCCAGTCTAACCGGATGCAGCTGAATACCAGTATTTTAGATGGAGCGACTGCCTATCTGACCTCCACAACCCAGTAACTGGGTAATACGATACCCCTTGGTAAGACTGGTTGTCAGACTTTCGGGCTTCTGACAACCCGTAACGACTGTCAAAGATCCACAAATGACAGCCGGGACCAACTGCTTAACGTGCTTTCCGAGGCACGGAGGAGTCTCGGTATGTAAAGATGGTCACCCATCCACGGACCAACCCTGGCAAGCGTAGCTTAACCTGATGGAAGGACCCGTGCGGCTGTTATTACTTAGCCACGAGCTCCTAAAACTGTCGTCGAAACTCAAAAATCAAGCAGATCAAGAGCGTCCTGCTGGTGCAGGACGCTCTTGATCTGCTTGATTTTCAAAATGACATTTCCAAAATTCAGGCAAATGCCGGAATTTTGGAAATGTAATTACTTTTCTGATTTTATTCATTTTTACTTATAGACATGACGTGAGATATTTGTCGTATAGCTCCAATCTCGTCGTCTTCACTGTAAAGGAATTTCTTAATACTGCCGAAGGCGGCGCAAATGATTGTTAAATGAACGAAGCTTAATAGAAGACAATAGACCACACGCCTATTATTTTACAACACGCTGCAAAAAGGTCGATATCTCATCAACAGAGAAATTAATTTTCTAAAGCATTGCTATGGATGTAAACAGTCCTATATATGTAGATGAATTCCAGCTCCCATAGTTCGCTGATCATTACAAATTTCAAAGCCTACACGCATGTCCTAGTTGATTAACGGGTGAATTACAAATTCTGAATGCTATTATTTCGCGTGAACCGGCGTTGTTGAGATATTCATGGCTCAATATCCTGTAACGGAACATGATAAAGATTGTTTTAATTAATATTATATGCCAGAAGAGGGTGGTTCATGTAGGTACAGTCGTCCTCAAAAAGATGAAACTATTCAAAAAAAAAAATTAAACAAATAAATAATTTTTGTGATGTCTCCAATCATTATCATAATTTCAGCCAAATAGCGCCTATTCTGCTAGACATAGACACCCCAAGCATCACCACTTTCACCGGTTCTGTGCTTCTTGCATCCAGCTGATTCCTGCGGCCTTAAAAATGTCATCTGCCCACCTTGTGGGGAAGCCTTCCAACTTCCAACTCTACGGCTTCCAGCAAGCGGTCGCCACTCCAGAAACATCTAAATAAAAAGTCCAGATTGTCTACCATTTCTTCCATAATATTGTAAGAATGTGTAGCCACAAAACATATTACATATTGAGCACATAATAGTAGCTACAGGATCAAGGAACACAAAAATGAATCCTAGTCGATGTTTTCGATCGATATCTTTTAGAGGTCACATAGCCACACGCTCCATGTACAAATACTGATATTCAGCTGCATGTAGTTAGACTGGAAGCCGACCCCAATATTGTTAGGAAAAGGCAAGGAAGATGATGATGTATAGGTATATCTTTTTGAAGCTGACTGTACTTAGAAAGGATTGTATAGCCTTTTTCCCGTGGGTGTTGTTTATCGTAGGAGGAATTAATTGGACAGAGAGCAACATCCCATGGTATGCTAATAATACGTAGACACATAAGCTCTCACCAAGCTTAGATAATTACTTATTGCAACATTTTTTTTCCTCGGGCATTCAAGGAGTTCGGTATTGAGGCAAGATTGGTCAAAATAAAGTTTGAAGGGAAAGTTAAGACCTAAGAAAAAGTAAATAAATACTCAAATGGAGGAAGCGTAAAGGCCATGAAGTAGACTACAAATTCTTATATAAATAACGTTTTAAACTGTTTATATTTATACTGTTTTCCGAAATATGATAAAGCAAAAATAGTCCCCAATTAAACTGACTAACTAACAAATAAATTGGTTTACTTTGACGAACCTTTTAAATGAAATTTAACTCGTTTTGAAATTTGATTGAGTCTCTCAATTTTGTCGAATTTGTCGCGAGAGGTGATCTCGCGAAAGTTATTATGTAAATAATAACCGTCAATTTCGTTCACGCAATTTTTGATCTAATTATATTTATAGTAGACATTTAAATTCTGAAGTCCTAATCAAATCATTTCAGCTATCGTTTTACATGCTAAATCAGCCGTTTCATTTACTAATGGTTTAAAATGAATCATGAATTGCTTGTCGCACTAACGACCTGTCGAACTACCGACCTGTCGACCTAATGACATGTCGCACACCTGTTAGTCGAACTAATGACATATCGAGTGTATATATCTTGATATAGCTTCACATGGAGGCAGGGATCTCCGTCCAGGTTAAGCCGTTGATCTTGAATAGTCTTGATTGACATGCGAATATCTCTAGCCAGCCATTTTCCGATAGTGTAAGCATTGGCTTCTAGTCTATTCTAGATCAGACCTACATAAAATAGTTTTTGGAAATAGTTTCTAATTAGTAGGAACTGTTTCGAAAAGGTCTGGCTCGGTTTCGGATAGATCTGCCTTCTAGGTACACTGAAAGCTAATGCCAAATTATTGGAAAAACGCTTTTCTCCTAGTACCTAACTCTACATTGTACTACACTAAACTTGTAAAGAGATTTATTAAATTAAATTACTATAATCCACGAGTGGCGGCGATACAATGTAAGGAATGCTCTGGGCAGTCTGTGTTGCTAGGACTAATGCCAAGCTGTTTACCACAGCATGAAATATTTTCTCATGTAGGTTCGTACCGAATTCATGTCGGTAAGATTTTATATCTATCAATCTACCTAACCTTTTCCCAACTATGTTGGGGTCGGCTTCCAATCTAACCGGATGCAGCTGAATACCAGTATTTTAGATGGAGCGACTGCCTATCTGACCTCCACAACCCAGTAACTGGGTAATACGATACCCCATGGTAAGACTGGTTGTCAGACTTTCGGGCTTCTGACGACCCATAACGTAACGTCAAAGACCCAAGGACCAACGGCTTAACGTGCTTTCCGAGGCACGGAGGAGTCTCGGTATGTAAAGATGTTTACCGATCCACGGACCAACCCCGGTAAGCGTAGCTTAACCTGATGGATTGACCCGTGCGGCTGTTATTACTTAACCACGAGCTCCACTCGGTACGAACGTAGATGAGAATCATTTACCCATCACAAATTTTCCACATTTTAACCACGATACATCGACAAAATATTAGTGAAGCCTGCCCCCAATTGCATGAAACAATGCTCCCATCTGTGTCTGTCTATCATTGTGTCAGACAGAAAGCCACTGGTGGCCACTAATTGTTTAATAAATTATGTAGCAACGTGTGATATTACAGCCGCCGTTTTACCAAAGCGTTGTAATCATAAAACTGTGTGATAACTTGTAGCAAAATGAGGGTCAGGATAGTTTTAATAAAAAATCTACGTCGCTATACGTTCTTCCAAAAAATATTTCAATTTCTACACAGAAATTTATTTTCTTTCATAAATTGAACAATAACTAAGTTTCGTACTCAAAATTGAGTAAGTAGCCTAAGTAAACCTTTCTTGCCGTCCTGTGGGCCTGGCATGAATGAGCGGAGTTAAAATTGAAAATAATCGTTTCGCACGTAATTTTATAAGACTTTATTCACATCTATGGGTGATACTAATTGTACTGGCTCGCTGTGTGTGCGTAGCGAGCACGCAACGTGTTCGCAACGAGTTCGCTGCGGTTTCGTAACTAGAGCGATTGACGTGAGTGTACAAGAGAGAGCGACACAAACGAGTGTATAAAATTATGAAAACGCGGAGAAGACGTCGTTTAGTCGCGGCTACTTCGCTTCGCATCCATGGAGAGCACGTTCACAAATCGCTTTACAGGAAACACGCTGGCAAATCCTCAGTGTGATAACGCTATTAACCAAAATGTTATAAAAACCATTCGAATTTACGTTACGTTTACGCCGCGAATTCGTGCCTCTGAAATAAAGTTAGTCAAGTCGTCAACTAAAAACTTTAACAAATAACTATTAAACTTACGTGATGGATGGTGCCAGTCTCCATTTCAATGAGGCGTCCCTTCTTGATGGTCACTCCTACGTTGAGATCTAAAACATGGACAGTGGCCGGGGACACGGCCAGCATGGAACAGTTGCCGGTCTCACCATGGTTACGCAGTGTGTACACGCCCTCAGCGCCAAACAACATCACGTTGCAAGCTGTGGAAAACAGGCATGTTATTTTATGTTACGTTTGAGAATCTATATATATACATATTATAAACTAGTTTCCGCCCGCAGCTTTGCCCGCGTGGTATGTCGATAAAAAGCCAGCCTAGCCTATGTCCTTTCTCAGGCTCTAGACTATCTGTGTACCAAATTTCATTTCAATCGGTTCAGTAGTTTTGGTGTGAAAGCGCGACAGACAGACAGAGTTACTTTCGCATTAATAATATAAGTAAGGATTGAGGTCACTTTTCGTGTCTGTCTGTGTGACTGTGTTGTTCTTCTACACTACGCAACGAATTTTGATGCAGTTTTAACCATTATTTAGAGAATTTATTCCAGAAGGTTTATATTATGTATTTATGTAAACTTACATAATTATAATAAAGAAATCTCGGAATGTTGTTAAGTCGTAGAAACCGCGCGAAGCAGGGGCGGGTCACTAGTCTTTTATAATAAAGTAAGTAGGTACGTTCCGGGAAATGAAACTGAGATTAATAACCTACAGATGTTGCACGGATAGATTAAATTTTACACGTGTTCCTGCCATATTATATCTTTAATGTATATACGGTATTTTTCTTGACGTTACTATAATTGAAGAAAAGAAAGAAAGAAAAAAAGAACAGTCACAGAAACACGTGCATACAAAACATGCCTAAGTTAACTCGATTAATAAAAAATAAAAAAACAACATAGTAATCATAATAATAGTGTAGTATCATGTGTGTGTTGTGTTGTTTAGTGAAGTGTGAACACACAGTGTTTTATAGTGTGTGTGTGTGTTGTCTAGTGTGGGTGTGCGTGAGTGTGTGTTGTGTAGTGTGTGTTTGTGTGTTGTGTAGTGGTAGTCTACACTACTACTACTACACACTAACAAGTTTAAAAGATCTTAAATAAAAGTTGCTCAAAGTATGCTACTAGGTATGCAGTCTAGAACTTAAAACCACTTCCTTACACTCCGGTGGATTCTACAGGTTTATTCAGAACTTTACGTTGTGACCTCCGACCTTGCGGAAACTACAGTTTCTTAGTTATGAATATTATGATTATGTTATGAGGTTGTAAACTTTGCTAATGGATGCTGTTGCTCATATTGGTCTGCACTAATCCTGGAGTATCGTAGCCAAGTCGTAGTCATCGTAGTCAATATAATGAATCAGTTTACCGAGATTAGGGATGTCATGACTGGTAAGATCTTTGTTTTGTTTGTCTGAGCGTATTTAATGAATAATAAAATATTAAACAAATCAAAAATTAAAGTTGCCTGCGTAAGCTTTATAAAGCATTATTGTGATTTGGACCGCATTTAAATCGCCCTCTTACAAAAAAATAAACAAATTATGGAAAGAAAAATTCTTAAATAAATATTTTCATCATAAAATTGCTGAAGTAAGACTAGTATTAATGTTAACAAGCCACGGTTGACATATTTATACGAATCGACAGATAAAACATATTCAAAGTGCTTATTATTATATTAAGTATAAAAATACGATGTAAGTATTACATCCCTGCCAGCCTTAATTATGTCAAACGAAAATAAACATATTGTTATCGTAATGGAACGAACCAAATTATTATCAAAGGAAAACATATATTTTTGTACAGAATAAATAATAAGAGCATTACAATTTGCGTGGGAACCTTTTATATTATGACATTAGTTGTAGTTTCCTAGAGTAAGCGAGAACATTAAGTTCTTTATGTAGTTTTATTCTCAGGATAGTCGGGGATAGTTCATCTTCGCATAATGTTAATGTAAGTCATAAAACAACCCAAGAGAGAAAAATACTAGAAAAACATTTGCTTATCGCCCAGTGCCAGTTGGTTGGGTCCAGCGGGGGGCGGTCGCCCACGGCGATTTTTTGCAGCGATTTTGTAGTGATACATTCTCAAAAAGACCGCGATACAGTCGTGATGTTGTCGCTGGTCGTATAAGTAATCACGACTCTGCATCCCTACTATCACGATACAGCATCGATAATATAGTCGCGATGCAGTATCGATACAGTCGCACCCTGTAGTGACTACTTGTGAATGCCTGTATACGCTACAGTTGCAAGATGGACTCGTACTGTATGTAGTTCTATTTTCTAAATGATCAGGGAGAGTGTTCATGTTATCATAATGTTAATGTAAGTCATAAAACAAACCAAGAGAGAAAACTACTAGTAAAAACATCTGCGTATCGCCCAGTGCTAGTTGGTTGGGTCCAGTGGGAGCTCTAGTTAATGTACCGATTCACAAAGGAATTAGTGATGAGAAGATAAGTATGCCCTGCAAGAATATTCCTACATATATACTGATAGTTGTGTTCATTAAAAGTTACCGCTCAACTGTCGATTGGCCTTCTAATGGCCGATAACAATTAAAATTCTATTGTGTCTCGTTAATGACAGTTAGAGGTTTAATAGGATACTAAGTTACAAATCAAACATTGTAATTTGACTGATAGGTATGGCAAAGTTTGTGATAATTATAATTGTGTTTTTATTATTTATTTCTAAAAAACTACAATTTTGAAAAATGCTCATGCTCACGGGTTCTATTGCATCAAATTAGCTACGGCTGTGCTCAAATTGTAGTAAATTGTAGCTTATTCACAATGATGATGATGCACCTTTTAGAAGTTATGTCTTATGTATCCAAATCCGTTCAATTGTTTTAGCGTGAAAGCGTAACAAACAAACAAACTCACTTTCGCATTTATAATATTATGAAGTTGTCACATGTCTTCACAAAATTGTATAGCTTTCTGTAACAAATTTTGTGGAGTATTCTGTGTAAAAGATTCTATTTCGTTCACTATGAACACGATGTTACGGAGAGTACGGAGACATCCTAAATTGATGATGAAAAAGTGAATCTCGAAATTAACTTAGCTTATTATTTATTCGTCGCTGAAAACACGGTTCATTCACAATTTGATCAATTCAGTCAGGAAATGGCGCACATATATTTTCTATTATTGCAAACAAACATAGTTCATAATGATTTCCATATGCAATATCAGACAGAATTCATATTCTACAAACGTTTAGCCACTGGCAATAGTTCCGGTGCCAGAAATACTAGTCATTTTTTCTCATAACTTATGAAAACTGTTACGATATTTAAACTAACATTGGAATGGAACATGGATTTTACCGAGTTTACATATCTATTAGTCAGTATGTCACTAGTATTAACCTACTAGTGACATCATTGTGTTTCCAACTAATACATTAATCGCTGCGGAACTCACTACTCCCATTTTCTAATAGACTGGTTTAATTTGGTACCAAATCATCGAGTGATTTCATTGGTTCTACTCATTTCACTCAAAAAAAAAAATAAACACTACACTAACATGAAATGTCATAGCAAGCTTTTAGTATCTACAGTCCGGTCTTTGAGAGAATGCGTTCTTAACACTCCTCAGTTTCATATGAACGAATATGTGTTTTGCGAATTTGATCCTTATTACTAGGCTAGACATTGTCCAGCTGACAGGTGTCAGGAACGCATTTTCTCGACTCGCGGACTATAAACTGTATCTACGGGAGATACAGTCGGGAAAATTAAAAGTTTTAATGTGAATAGGCGGTGTTATAGCCATTTCATACTGTGAAATAATGATAATTGTGATATGAATTTGCGGTCCCAGTCAATTAGATAAAAAAATATTTTCCTGACTTTACGTATGGCGGTAAATTAATATATTGTGTACAAATAGTATAAATAGTTGAAGATAACAACTATTTACATAGCTGTAAACATACAGTATTATCTAGCTATATTCGATCGTAATTCGAAATTGCTTTCACCAACCAGTAGGTATAAGTATATAGTGTCGCCATGTTGCCGGCATTTTATTAGTAAAGTTTTAAACAAATTAGCAATGCTGGGATACTTGTAAACTAATATCTTCTGCTCCCAGGTAAAGTTAAAATTTAAATATACTACACAATATGTGTTACTAAATCTGTGTTTATAGCAAACGTCTGAAGTACAGTGATAAGAAAAGTTAAATAACATTACTTTTGGGAATTCGTTGGTATGTAGCCTTTTATGACGCATGATAAGGCTATTTGGCTTAGTTTCAGCCATTTGGTTTAATTGCCTACTTTAGAAAATGAGTTTGTTTGGAAGTCATTTGGAAGTTAATGTTTTCTATACAGGATATTTAGGAAAAAAAAAGGATTCGGCGTAGACTATTTTATACACTTTTAACTTTTACACTAAAAGGAAATAATCATAATTTGTAGTAGGTAATTACGTTATCAGCCAATTCAAGCTTAGGTATTAATCTCTGTGCAACCTTCCGATGCAGACATTTAGGCTCGCTTGCACCAGTTGCACCACAAATCATTATACGTATAGCGTTATACATATAAAACATCAATCTGTCTCTATCATCTTCAACCGATTGACAGAATCAGAGATTTATTCCATTCCATACCAAATACCAAAAACTTTCCAATACCAAAAACTAATTATTTGTTAAAACACTGTACCTTATATTATCTTTGTATAATATATCTGACTGTAGGTACCTTTTATATTTGAACTTGTTTTGGTATTAGTTTAAATAATGGTATCCGTTTGGAATCCTAACTAATATTATAAATGCGAAAGTGAGTTTGTTTGTTTGTTTGTTACGCTTTCACGCTAAAGCGGCTGAACAGATTTAGATGAAATTTCGCACATGGGTAGAGTATGACCTAGAATAGGACATAGGATACTTTTATCCCGATATTCCCACGGGATCGAGACTTACGCGGGTGCAACCGCGGGGCGCAGCTATTAGAAAATAAATATGAGTTTTATCTATAATACTATGTCCTATTCTAGGTCATACCTTAGCCTTATATCAAGCAATATTTTAAATACGTCTAGCGGTAGACATGGGAAAAAGATGGAGGCAATACAAGTAAGAAGTACCTATATAAGCAAGGAACTTACGTTTAGCGTTCTTCAAATGTCGTATAGTAACAGCGAAGCCTTTCCCCCTAGCTGGTACCCGGTACTGCACGAGGGCAGCGTTTTGTCTGGAGATCAGCTTACGTGACGGTCGCTGGTCACAGGACTCCACCACTCGGTCGTCGTCCCACGCATCAGCTGGCCATACTTGGCCATTCAACTCCCAACCGTCTACCCACTGAAATAAGGTTATTTTTTAAAAAACCCTATGAAAGGCATTCGGCAAATATTTTCTTTATGGTATTTTTTTTGCGGCTGCCAGCATTTTTTTAAATGTTGACGAACTCACGCTGTTTGGTCGAGAAATTTAACCCCATCCGTTGCATTTTTGACTTAAGCCCAGTTTTTAAAGGCTGGTTAAACCTAAACGGGATTTGAAGGTAGGAAACAGGAAAATCCTTCAAAAACCTACCTAAACACCAACCTATCTTAAAGTAGACTCAACAATTTTGGCAAAATTATCGCTTTGTGCAAGCAGAGCAAAGTGTACCCTAAGTAGGTAAACCGCTTTCAATCCCCCGTGAAATAATAAAGTCTAGCAAAAACAGCTGATCTAGCGTAAACTAGAATGTTATAACTAACACTAGCGTCTACACCCAGCGGAAAAATTCAATTACTTAAAGTTTTTTTGCCACTTTATGGTAATAAATGTTTACGACAGTTTCAGACTTATTACGTCACTCGTTATGGAGTTATTTTAGCCATTTTTGTTCATGAGTTGTATGGGATACGGACTAAACAAGCTCTTCCTAAGCTGAAGTAAATGAGATGAGGATAAAAGAGTTTTATGTTTTTTATACGGAAAATAATCAAAATATTTAACATTGATGAAGGGCTAAAAATTGTTTTTGCAATTTTCAACATACCTTTGTATTTTTAATGTTAATTATAGGAAAAGCGACCCTTTTATAAGTATATAATTTCCTAAAAAAATATACCTACTGAAAATATTTATTTAAAAAAAAACTTTATTAAAAAAAGGTGTTTTTTATCCATACGGATATGCCATTCCCATCGTACCTTATTTATAAAATAATGTTAGAAAACTTAAGTACCGCGACCAATCCTCCATTCTCGCAGGGCACATCGAGGTAGTTAAAGATGACCTCGATCCTCTTATCAGGATCAGCTATCATGTAGATACCACACACGACCGGATCATCCGACGGGGACTTAAAAAACAACTCTCCTTCCTCTGACGTCACCAGGAAGCAATCTGCGAAAGTTTCTCCATTATTTTATCCAAACCAAGCAACGGACTCAATTTATTCCGACAATTGCATTATACTTAATGTTAAGTTAAGAGTTAATTGCAAGGTTAAGCGAAAATGTCTAACCTTGGGAAGCAACCGGAATTATGCACAGAAAAGGTTGAAGGGAATACATTACAAGGGGCTGACACAGTAAGTTTTAAACCCCGTCCTAAGTAGGATTGAATTCAGGTCTTTTTTTCCTGTCTATTAAAATTAACGCCTCTTGTGGTTAGTACTATAATAATTAAATGCCTGGTTTCTACCATTTTGTTATTAATATTCAGTATTCGAATGTGATACTAAAATGGACACATTCTAGGAATGGCTTTCGGTGTATAATATTTGTGAACCTCACAAAATCACAAACTTAAGTAATTAGTATTTTTCAAAGCCTTAGTACATACCTAAATTTAATGAAGGAAATTAACTCATTTGGCCTACTGAATAATAAAATTTCATAGAACAGGGCTTTGCGAAATATGACGACCAAAGTCTGTTTTTTTATCTCATAAACTAATTTGACAGGTGCAAATGTCAAACTCCAAATTGAAAAAACAAAGAACAATCACTTGAAATATCGAATTAGTCTAAGAGATTAAAAAACAGAATTTAGTTAAATAAACCTAAAAAAAACGAAATGTAGGTGTAAGAAATATACACCTCTCCTAGCCCTTGTATAAATACAGGCATCATGTAAAGCTTAAAGATTTACCTTCATCAGGATTTATGACGCGATGTGCTGGTCGAGGAAGTCGCCGTATTCTTGAGAAACGTGATAGTGCTGATGCAGAACTCCTTTGCCCATACTCTTTGCCCTGGTAACAAAAACAAGATACAACTTAATTATAATATCCATATACATTATTAATCAATCTGCCCAGCGTTTACCCAACTATGTTGGGGTCGGCTTCCAGTCTAACCGGTTGCAGCTGAATATCAGGGGGCCTTAATTATTAATAAAATTACCGTAATTTAAAGTAATTAATTTTAATTTAACATTAAACTTCAATAAAGCAATTCATAATTTGTGGACCATTTTACTGATGCTCCATACAAAACTGTCAAACAGATGATTGATTGCGTAATATGAATTGCACGCAGATCATATTATGAATTTTCATTTGTGACATTTTACGAAGATCCGTAATATTATGATTCTGCCAAAGTGGTCGTTTATTTTACATGGAGCGACTGATATAATAATTATATTAATCATTAAACCGTGAGAGATAATCTGTCTGTCTGTTATAAATTACTGACCGATCGTTATTATGAAATTTGACAGTTATGGCAGCACTTTATGCATAAACCGTTAAAAATGCTACTCCATTCATTCTTGATACTTGTATTAAAAAAAACATATTATTACATACAAAATTCAAGTAGACAAAGTCGCGGGCAAAAGCTAGTTATTTGAATGACTGTCTGCCAATAACCTCAAACTGTCACTAACGAGACACACTAGAATTTAAACTGTTATCGCCTTCTGAAGGCTAATCGACAGTTGAGCGGCTGGCTTATGGATATTCCATATAAAGTGTCTGAGAACAAAGTCTATGTAAGTCCAGTTGTGACGACTGTCAAATCATCTGCCTAGCCTTTTCCCAACTATGCTGGGGTCGGCCTCCAGTCTAATGGGATGTAGCTGAATACCAGTATTTTACATGGAGCGACTGCCTATCTGACCTCCACAACCAAGTAACTAGGTAATACGATTCCCCTTGTTAAGACTTGTTGTCAGAGTTTCGGGCTTCTGACGACCCGTAACGACGGTCAAAGATCCACAAATGACAGCCGGGACCACCAGCTTAACGTGCTTTCCGAGGCACGGAGTAGTCTCGTTATGTAAAAATACCAACTCCGGCAAGCGTAGCTTAACCTGATGGATCGACCCGTGCGGCTGTTATTACTTAGCCACGAGCTCCTCAAATCTTCTTTTAAATATTGTATTAACTATAATCTACCAGGAAAACATGGCACGGAAGGGAAAGGCCTGCACTCAGCAGCGGGTGAAACAAGGCTGTCAATGCTGATGATGATAATAACCAAATAATCAAATAAATAACGATCTAACCAACTAACCAATCGGTTTAAAAAACGAATATAATTACCAATCCCAATACGCGGTATTGCTTCTTACCCTAATTAATATTAGCATGTCCAAAGTAATTAGACCGCTTGGTGACCTCCCTAGAGACTGTCATGACACTAGTAAGCATTGCCATAATTAGGAAGCGAAATAAATGGAAGATATAAAAACGGACGAAAGGTTTGAAACAAATGGAAAACCCTACTCAGCTGATGAATGAAAGTGAATGAAGAGATTAGGAAGCTGAAAGCTTAGAACCTCCTAATTTTGTGGGGAGGGAATCACAAAAACGCCACTCATAAGTCAAGATAAATGTTCATATCTGAGTGATTTTAAATGTAACGTTGCCGCACTCATGTGCCCTCTACGTGAACCACACACGAACGATCCTTGTAGCGAGAGATTCTTTTCATGTCCACAATGCATACAATGCTTTGAGATGAACTGAAAAGATTGCGTGGACCGCAATCCTAGAGATATTAGTTATTTTGAAGTTATTTATGGATTTTCTAGTGGTTTTACTCCATACTAGCTTCCTTTGGTATGTCGATAAACAGTAGCCTATGTAAGGATATAGGCTAATAATAAAAAAATAATAAAAAAATAAAAAAACGAAATCCGTTCAGTCGTTTGGCGTGAAAAGGTAACATACAGACATAGTTACTTTCGAATTTATAATATTAGTATGGATACAAGGCTAAACAAAACCTCGTTGAATGAAGCATCGAAACAAAATTGAAAGTTTGAAAGTAATTAACGGGAACAATGGCTTCAGTTGACAGGACATGGGCGATACCTAGCTTAAACTTCATAAAGCCCGTTATGCTAATTAAGCAAAGCAATTTGCTTTCGACCCATTATATTCAGCTTTTAGAATAATTACGTATAGAAAAAATCCAATACTTTTCTGATGGACTAAACACGGTTTTAAAATGCGAAATGCGTTAAGAGATTTGGTAATTATGAAACAGAAAAAACTGAGAACAAAAACATTTTTTTGACTATGAAACTTATTTAATTTTAAGTTAGTAAGAGTATAACTCACATAGACAATAATATAAGGTGTATCTTTCCTTGGGGTCAGTGTACTTATCATTATCAAAAACTTTCACTAGAGGACCTGAAATCGCGAAAAGAAATCAGTTGTTCCCAATATTTTGACAAGCTATGCGAACATAAAATGTAGGGAACAGCTGATATTTTTTTCGTTTACCTATACTTAAATTTTTCTTCTGTTACAATACTTATTACGTAAGTGGCGAAATTTGAGTGGGTGTACTATGTGCAACTCTGCCTTACTTTTCGGGGAAAACAGGTGTGACGTAACGTTATGTTATAATAAGATTCTAAAGAATGCAACGTAAAATTATTGTACGGGCAGCTTGTATAACAGCAGTACTGTTTGCGAACGTTAGAGTTGGTAGCCTGTGGTCTTTACATTTGAAATGCTCATAAATAATGTACAAGAATCTCGGTACAGTATGCTCGTGGAGTTTCATTTATTTTAATATAAAATAGTCTACAGGTATTTCGAAGTAAATGACCCGGGCTGTGTTTCAATAAAATAATATTAATAATAAGTTTAATACTAAGACCGCAGCGCAGGTGGGGTCAAACTGGAAACAATAAAAAATAGAGAAAAGAATTTTCTAGGTACAACTACACTTATTTTTATGGAAAACTTTAATCTGGCTTTAATCTCTTAATTTATTAAACGTATCTACTTAAAGTTATACAGTAGATAACACTTTTATGTTACAGGTTATTAAGATAAAATCGTTTTACAAAAAAAAGGTACAATCAATTAATATCGCCAATACCATTCAATATTAAAACAACACACAAATAGTGAATAAAAAGATTGTTGTTACAAAACAAATGAAAGTAGGTATACAAGATACGTTATGGCCGATTCCTATAATTTACAGACCGTTATTGGTTAAAATTAAGACTCTTGTATCTTTACCAATAATGAAACAAAGACCTCATAGCTTTGTATAGTAGACCCATATGTAAGTAGCTATCACAGGTAAAATTAGCTTACGAATCTATATATATACCCAGGTTGGCAATAAAAAATGTTACCATTGGTAAGCACAACGATTCGTTTTTGTATATAGGAACCGAGCATTAGTGTCACAGTAGTTGAAATGGGCAAACGTTGGTGCCCAATAAACTATTTATACGTCCATTACAATTATGGTCAGTTTATTGGGTTACGAAGGAAATGCCACATTAGTGGGCATTTATGGGGCTTTGCAGTTACACAGATTCCGAATTTGGAGTCATTACGGTATTGCAAATCCGCGGGAGAAAATTACAGTCCTCTGCGTTATTTTACGTACCCTCTTATTTTGCATCACTTTCAAAATCACAGTGGTCTTTATTTTCGTTGCAATAAGGTTGCTCTTTCGTAGCTGTGAAGATAACTACGAAAGGACTGTATTCAGCTTAGCGTTCTTTGTTTCGAATCTTATATAAATTAACGTTATTTTGAGAACTTGATGATTCGTTTGTAATATCATTTTAGACGATTTCCCTTCATTCTGTCCAAATAAGGTTAGAATTATCAACTTGTGTTGTTATACCAAGGATTGTTATTAAGTATTTTCATTGGTCTATTGGACCTAATCGGAGCGATTCGTTCCATGTAATAATAATTTTAGTGAAATGCTTTAGGGTTTCCACATTATTGAATAATAGGCAATAGTGCCCGATAATAGGCAGGTTCCGTCGTACACTTACGTGAGGCAGAACTGAGTTAGGGAAGTGGAATTTATGTAAATAGGGTAGAGCACAACTGAATTAAAACTCTATTAGAAGGACTCATGTCCCTAGCCTTTTCCCAACTATATTGGGGTCGGCTTCCAGTCTAACCGGATGCAGCTGAATACCAGTATTTTACATGGAGCGACTGCCTATCTGACCTCCACAACCCAGTAACTGGGTAATACGATACCCCTTGGTAAGACTAGTTGTCAGACTTTCGGGCTGCTGACGACCCGTAACGACTGTCAAAGATCCACAAATGACAGCCGGGACCAACGGCTTAACGTGCATTCCGAGGCACGGAGGAGTCTCGGTATGTTAAGATGGTCACCCATACACGGACCAACCCTGGCAAGCGTAGCTTAACCTGATGGATCGACCCGTGTGGCTGTTATTACGTAGCCATGTGCTCCTCTGCCGCTAGACCGCATATCCCTCTATAATAACAAAGATAGTGCGCATACTCGCACAAAAAGACCCGTAGTTAATGTTAACAAAATGTGCTGAAAAACCTAAGTGATATTAGACGAAAAGTGCTAGCATACGGGTAGGCAGAAACTACAGAACGCCACGTGCAATCCTGACATACTCCTTTTGTCTCTGCTTGCATTGCCAATATTTATATATTTTTAAATCTGCTGTTCCTTACATTTTCATGAGTTATGCGAACATAAATATAGGGAACAGCTGTTTTTTTTTCGCGTTTTCAGGTTTGGTCCCATAGTAACAGTTATTCATAATGATGAGCACAGGAGGACTCCAGGTTTTGCATACACACCTTGTATTGACAGCAGCCTGCAGTCAACAATGATCAATAATAAGCCTGTCTATGTGAGCACAAAAAAACACTATTGTATGAACACCTCTTGTAGAAATACCGGAAATAAGAGAAAAACTCACGACGCTACACGTTTACCTACTGAAATGACCGATATCCAAACTAGATGACTCATCGTGGGACTTAATAGGCTGCATGATCTTCTACTAATACAATCAAACTCGTAAAGAGAGAATTGTATAAATGAGCTGTCAGGGTAGTGTCTAATGTATTCGGGTAATACTTTCCAAAGATATTGTAGGTATCTGTCTCGTTTACCCTTACTTTTAATAGGTGTGTCCTTCTTTATTAACAGATTAATAAGATGCTTTCAAGCTTTTTATTATTTTGCTTTGTTAGTAGGATATGTTTCAGGTTAATCCGTTTGCGTAATCTATTTTTTTATTATTATTTAATCACTTGTCTATTGCTATACGGTCTACCTATGTCTGCAATCAAACCAATTATTTTTGTATTCGAACACCCGTAGTAAATCAACGTTTAATCCTATATTATGTCAGTCCTCAGTCCGGAATGATTGACGTCGACAATTTGGACCGCGCCGCCGACTGACAGGCAAGTTTGCAATGATTTAGCACAGACGACAGTGCTCGGTCACGGGCAAACGTGACCAAATTCCAATCTGACAGTCAACCCTCGTTATTTGAGGGAAATGCCTGTTTGCTGGACGCAATTTGGATTCAGTGTAATTAATTGGGTCTGTTGTACGACTATTTTTGGAAACTTTTTATTGAAATGCTCAAAGGATTTTCTACAATTCCTATTATTGTTTTAAGTATGAGTTAAGAACACAATAGGTGAATTTTATTTACCTACTTCGCGTAAATATATCTACTGTACCTACATGCGTAAATATATCTACTGTACCTACACGCGTAAATAACATTATTTGTTTTCTTTTTGTTGCATTATTTTGAATGTGTGCAATATGCAATGTACCAACTTCTATTTAAATAAAAGTTAAATGCTCTTCGTTGGTAAGCGCATCGCTTGAGAACGGCTGGACTGATTTGTCTATTATTTGTTTTCAAATATTAGTAATAGTCCGTGGTTTTTAGGGAAATATAAATTGGAAAACTATCTCTAAGTATTGGAAAAATGGGAAAAACTGGAAGTCCCTTTTTCTATGGGTTTTTTTTTTATTATGAACTATTGTTTGGACAAGACAAAGTTTGTCGGGAAGATATTTTTTTTTAACACCGCATTCCAACTGGTCAGCAGAAATAAAGTAAACTGGTCAGCAGATTTTCCTTTTTCTATTATCTACAAATGTCGAAAATAACATTCTAAGAATCTTTCATCCGCAAATATCGTTAACGTGGTGAATCAGGTTCTTCTACAAACTGAGCTGCAACTTGATTATGTATTATGAAGTTTCGAACAGTCCAGTAACTCCGCCTTCATAATGTTTTAATTAAAGCTTTTCCTGCGGTATTACGAGCAAATCCTTTACTCTGCACAACAAATACTGTACCTCATTGTACCTGTTTGTAGCTTACGGGGATTCTACAAAGAAATCTTAATTAGAAAATAAAGAAAATACCTACACTAATGAGAAGGTTGCGCAGAGGAATTTATGGATTGGATAAATGAGAATTTACAATTACTGATAGTAAATTGCCTAGCCTTTTGCCTATGTTCGGGTCGGCTTCCATTCTAGCCGAAGGCAGCTGACCAGTACTTTAAATGGAGCGACTGACTATCTGACCTCCACAACCCAGACAGGGTAACGCGACACCCCTTGATAAGACTGGTTTTCAGACTTTCGGACTTCTGACTAACAATGGTGCCGATTCCCTTGTTCACAAACTAAACTAAATTTAAGTTCAGTGCATCTTTTTCTTTCTATTTCATTAAGAAAAGGACAGAAGATCAATTTTAGTTTAGTCCTGTCAAATTGTCAAATTGTCAAATTGTCACTACTCCAAACAAGTTTAGACGCGATTAAAAACTTGCCTACTAAAATTACGTCAATTTATGTCAGGCGCTGATTAATTTGACAGGACTAAACTAAAATTTATCTTCTGTCCTTTTCATAATGAAATAGAAAGAAAAAGATGCACTGAACTTAAATTTAGTTTAGTTTGTGTACAAGGGAATCGGCACCAATATCGATTGACAAAGATCTTCGAATTACAGCGGCCTCGATATGGATGAAAAGAGAGTTTACAGTCGTAAAAAATAAAGTAATAAAAACTAAAACCCAACTACGACTAAAAAGGCATAAATAAGACACCACAGACAGACAAATAAAAAATCCGGAGTCACACGTAATCTGTTAGATTTAACACGTGTGACTCCGGATTTTTTATTTGTCTGTCTGTGGTGTCTTGTTTATACCTTTTTAGTCGTAGTTGGGTTTTAGTTTTTATTACTTTAATTTTTTTTTTATTATTTTGGGGTTATAATATATATATTTTTGAAATTTGCTCATTAAGCCCTTTCATTTGATACCCAACATGGTACGATTAAACAATTTTTTTTTAAAGTTCCTGTCTTTATGTCCTCTAGACGGCGCCATTTTTTTAATGTGACGTCACATAGCCTATAACCAGCGGACGATCAAGACGCTTCCAACGATACCTCATTTGTCAAATTGTGATGAGTCGTTTAGAAGATATGAGGGAACAGATGAACATACATACATACATACATACATACATACCGGTCAAAATCATAACCCTCCTTTTTGCTTCGCCGTAGTCGGGTAATAATAGGTACCAACTTTGTATCTCGGTACCGAAACCTGACTGTAACGTTATCGCGGACGATAGGAAGACAAACAAGTTCGTATGCAGCACCTATCTAGATCGATTTTTCGCACCGGTAATCATTGCTCATTTAATATTTAGGTACCTATTCCTAGGATAAATAATGGTACATCAAATTACAGAAAGAGCGTCGTTTGTGACATTTTTCAGTCCCTTTAAAGTTCGATGTGTCATACATATTTCGAAGCACGAGATGTAGGTACGTACTGTTAAAGTAGCGATGTATACTAACTTTACATTACACAATGTCATTTCGAATATATGTTTCGTTTGGCAAAAAATATAGAAAGAATAAAGATATTTTTAACTTATAGTATTTTTACATTTTTATACTTTACTTTTTACGTGAATAATATTTATGTGTCCCAAGTGAATTCGTTATCCCTGTTTAAAAGGTTTATACATACATTACGAAAAATGCTTAACACAACAAGCTTAATGAATTACCTAATGTCAAGGGAATAAGTCTTCTTAGAGCTAATTAATGTTGAAAGATTCGCGTAGGTATAGATGTCACGAATCCTAATAACTTAATCTGTCTTTGTTTGGTACCTAAATTAGGTACTCATTGTATAAAAGAATACTAATACCTAAAGGATTTCATCAAATGAGCAGAAATGCAGCGTATTTTACGTCGCCTAAAGTCGCAGAAATTACAAAAATTTCATAACTTTCATACAAAATCTATGGCGCAAAATGAAACTCCATAGGTACTTATATAAAAAAAAAAAAGTAATAAAAACTAAAACCCAACTACGACTAAAAAGGTATAAACAAGACCCCACAGACAGACAAATTAAAAATCCAGAGTCACACGTGTTAGGTCATAAATCGAACAGATTACGTGTGACTGCGGATTTTTAATTTGTCTGTCTGTGGGGTCTTGTTTATACCTTTTTAGTCGTAGTTGGGTTTTAGATTTTATTACTTAATTTAAAAAAAAACATCTTTTGGGGTTATAATATATATATATTTTTGAAATGTGCTCATTAAGCCCTTTCATTTGATACCCAACATGGTACGATTAAACATTATTTTTTTAGTTCCTGATTTTATGTCCTCTCGAGGTCGCCATTTTTAATGTAATGTGACGTCACATAGCCTATAACCAGCGGGCAATCAAGACGCTTCCAACGATACCTTATTTGTCAAATTGAGATGAGTGCTTTAGAAGATATGAGGGAACAGATGAACATACATACATATATACATACATACATACCCGTCAAAATCATAACCCTCCTTTTTTCTTCGCCGTAGTCGGGTAAAAAGTTATAAACGGACTTAATTCTAAAGAAGTTAAATAAATTACGTTACGGTTGTCTTTTTTAACCACAACGTGGAAGCTCAGAGGCCCTAGAGAAAGTGACATTCTATCATCGATAACGATTATGGAAAAGGCAAAAATGTATGGTATTGACATAGGCTATTGAGAAAAAAAACGCTTTCGAAGCGATTGTCACTTGTCTAGGCCCTCTAGTATTGTTAAAATCTGGTTAGGTACTTCCTTTTCCTATAAGAGCGCTGAACGGTTGTGACCATTAACGGCTGTCCAAACAAATCGTTTTTTGACACTTCAATGTCAAGTACCTGTCCTACTTGTGAAAATGACAGATTTTCACGGTTCGGCTATTCACAATATAAATAAAGAATAGTATTATCTCTTTGAAATCTCAGTGTACATAAGTACTTATATCAGTACGCAACAGTCTATTGACTGCGCTGCAGTTACGCACGGACGCGGCAGGTTTTCCTACCTGGGTAATTATTTCAAGGTCACTTCCGATACATAATACTGTTACGTTATTATACTGTGTTCTAGGTACCTAACCGTAGCTTTAGATACCTACTTTTATCGAAATTTTCTCAATACATTAATAACCTAAACAAAATCTGTTGTGGCTCAAATACAGATTTCGTAGATCAGAATTTAATAACCCACGTCAAGTCTAAGTTTTTCCTTTGGAAAATTGGTATTCATAGTGGTGAGTAATTTTCTCAATGGACAGAAACCTCAACATTGGTATCCATCGAAATATTGGAAACTACCTTTTGCCCGCGACTTCGCCCGCGTGTAGGTCGGTAATTATACCACAGGAACGTATTACCTAGACCAAAAGTATCCTATGTCCTAACCTACGTCATGGTCTACGCCTATGACAAATTTTATCCAAATCCATTCAGCTGTTTTAGCGTGAAAGCGTAACAAACAAACCCACTTTCACATTTATAATAATACTAGCTTCCGCCCGCGGTTTCGCTCGCGTGGTATGACGATTAAATGTACTCTATGTCCTTCCGCAAGATGCCATCTATCTCCTTGCCAAATTTTATCGAAATCCGTTCAGTGGTTTAGGCGTGAAAAGGTAACATACAGACAGACAGATAGACAGACAGAGCTACTTTCGAAGTTAGAATATTAGTATGGATTATATAAATATATACTAGCTGTTGCCCGTGAGTTCGTCTGCGATCGAGGATGAAACGTAGCCTATGTCCTTTTTCGGGTCATGGTCTACCCACGTGTCGAATTTCATCCAAATCCGTTCAGCCGTTTTAGCGTGAATGCGTAACAAACAAAACCTCTTACGCATTTACAACATTACACATTTAGTTAGGACAGTTAGGATTTATTAGCTTGAAAGATGTAAATTCGATGATACTAGCATTGACCTTTTTTTTATAAATAGTTTTAGGATTCCTTCCAAAGTTCGCCTTCAGACATTTTTTCTTTAAAATATTTTCTTCTTTTTTACTGTTTATTTAATTTGGTGAAATAATGTTATTTTTCAAACAATCTTAATGAGCCATCAAAGTTGATTGGAATCTTAATTAATCACTCTTTTCTGATTGGTTTCATAATTTGAAAATTGTAGTTCAACCACATTATTAAATATTAATGTAGTTAATGAACCGTAAACTCGTGAAATGGAGTGTTAACACAGCGGACAAGTCATGTTTGTGACACAAAACTACACTCGCGAATCGCATTGATGACGTCACACATTTTATTCCCTGTTTCATAATCATAATCGTTTTAATGACACCTAATGCAGAACTTTGGCTTGTAAAGAGTAGGTACTATCGGTCAATTTAATTGAAACTGTCTAATTGAAAATATCTTTTAGGTATAGTAGTCCTCCCACCAACCCGCACTGGGCCCACAAAGTCAAAGTCAAGTCCATATTTAAATTACGTACATAAAAGGCACTTTTGTACGTCAATAGTGCCGAAATTGCTTCACCATCCTAAGGTCGTTTGTCCACCACCATGGGACATCAACGGAACGTCAACGAGAACGAGATGATGGCGCCGAAGTAGTGATACATACATTTACTATGGCTGCGTGTCCACCGTTCACTACCACCGGAACGTCACGTTCGGTTCGAATAATCCCGTTCCTCGTTGACGTTTCTCGTTGATTGTCACTTGCACGTCACAAAACGACAAGTTCTATTTGTTTAAGTGAAAAAAATTTTTGATGCCCTATAAGATCCTCCCCTTTATTTTTTTTTTTAATTTTATTATACTTTGATAACGTTTCAGGATTAAAAATTTGTTAATCATTCTATAATAGTACATACCTACTATACACATTTATTTTTAAGTCTGTTAGAGTATTTATATTATAATTCTAAATAAAATGTTTACGATTCAAAAGTGACAAACAGAATGTTCCAAACTTAGCAATAATTTACTGGGAATTGTTGTCAGAAGTGGAAAACAATTAGAGGTCGACTACATTAATATAAAAAAAATTGGTTCTATTTTTGTTCTCTCCTGCAAATAAACAACTGCGAAAGGAACAAACAACCGTGAAGTTTCAAGCCGAGTAAAAGACGTAGCAATCTGTATCCGTGTATATATTAAAACGCCAGAGAAATGTACGTGAAAATATTCGTCTAGAAACGAATGCATAAACCTACTGAAGTGTAAAATGCATTGCGTTCTAGTCTGATTCGTCGTATACCTTTGCTCTGCGTTTTTTAATGGGGTTTAGGGTTTCGTGAACAAAAGATGCCAACGGACCCTATTACTAAGACTCTGCTGTCACAGGGCTGTATCTTTTCTCAGAGTGTGTAGGTACTACTAATGGCCGCCTGGTCGCTACAACAACAAATAATCCTAATCCTAACTAATATTATAAATGCGAAAGTGAGTTTGTTTGTTTGTTAGGTACGCTTTCACGTTAAAACGGCTGAACGGATTTAAATGAAATTTGGCACAGGGGTAGACCATGACTTGGAATAGGACATAGGATTTTTATCCCGATATTCCCACGGGATCGAGACTTACGCGAGAGAAACCGCGGGGCGCAGCTAGTTAAAAATAAAAGAGAACCCTTTAATTTTTTACTTTATTTAATTTTTTCAAACAAGCATGTATCGGATTTTTTTCTGCGTTTAAAAATATGTAGTTGTAAGGAAGCCTTTGTCTACGAGTCCGACTCGCACTTGGGCGCTTTTTTTTTCAAAAAGCATACAAGTGCAAAAATCCGTCCTAAAAGCTTTGGGTCCCAGTTCTTAAAAAAAAAAGAAAAACAATTTACGTTTTAAAACGTTTGTAGATGGCAAAGAAGTTTTGTTGGACTTTTTAGAGAGTAGTTCGATAAAGGACACTTGATTAAAGCGGCTAGCGGCAATTCAAACTGTTGATTCGATCCTCGGAGGTAGGTATCTATTGAATAAAATATTTAGTGAGGTCTGTGAAAAAGGTTGTTTCTTTTTAAAGTTTTTTTTTTTTGTTTAAGTGTTTTTTTTTTGCGTGTGCCCTGATAGACAGATTAGATTTACTTTCTAGCATTGAAGAATTTATTTTTAACGTTTTTTTTGTAAAGATTTAAATTTTTATATAAAAACAGGGTTTTTTCCATGGAACTATTTTCCTGCAAGCTGAAATAATGTTTCTTCAAATTATTTTTGTCTTCTTAATAATAAAAAAATCAACGACGCATAAAAATAACTTTCCCTATAAAAACAAACAATTTATCCTTACCCCTTTAGCGAACCGAATGAGGAATTTTGTTATTAGAATATCCCTTCAAATGTTTTATCGTAATAATAATGTACCATTTCAAGTCCTTTTAGCTTTCAGTTTCAGAAACAAAATGATATACCTTTCCTTTCATACCCTCTGATTCGGTTCACCCTTGTCATCTCCGGTTTCTAAGGCCGAGTCCACACAACTAGGAGATTCAATTGGTACCATGTTTGGTGATTAGTGCAGCTGCATCAAGTGACTGTTGCTCGTTTTCACTACAAATAGACAAAACCTATCTGTAATGCCTCAACAGCACACTTTTAGATTTTCAACGCTTACCAACCTCGCAATAGGTGCGAAAAGTAGAGATCTCCTCGGGGACAAAGGTGTTTTCTTGGGCGAGCTTGAATCCCTCGCTTCACTCAGGATTCCAGTCTGATCTCCTCTAGGGACCTTGGTTACAGTCGGGTTTCAAAATAGCGCCCGCGAAAAAAGATACTGCTTTATCCCCTTAGTGAGTAATTTACTATTTTTAAGCCGTGACAGACGCCATGATAAAGTACCGCTGGTTTTAGCAAAGTACCCAGTTGTGTGACTACGACCTAACAGTCTATGATGTAGAGAAACTGAGAAGTTTCAAGTTACGCTGAAGTTGAAGGAACTTCTAATACAAAGGGAACTAGGATTAATAACGATGTCTTATTTTGTAGGTATTTCATGATGTTTAGTGACGTTTGGTGCTTAGTAAGCTGGTACTTACTGAAATTTCTAAGGATATCTAACTTGGGTTTCAATTTAGTTTTAATCTTTTAACCCATTTGAAATAAGATTAGACATTTAAATAAACCATTTTTACAGTCCGTTCAACCGATTTTGACTTCTATTGCGATGGTAGCATGACAAATGGCAGCTGCAGTAGACAGTTGGTATTGTGTAACCTTTTTGCTTTTAATGCCATCCTTATTCCTACGGTATAGAAGTCAAAATCAGTTGAACGGACTGTATAAAGGTTTGTTTGAATGTCTAATCTTATTTCAAATGCAGTATAGTTAAGTTATATTTTTAGTTTTTTAGTGCAGGTTTGTACTTCTTAACCATACTAATATAATATTATTTCAATATGAATGTTCGAAAGAAACTCTGTCTTAATGTTAAATTTTCACGCCTGGATTTTGGTAAAATTAGGCAAAGAGATAGATGGCCATTCTGGGTTAAAACAGGACTGCACACAAAATAGGGAATGATTTTAAAATTCACATGCAATATTTAAATTTTGTGTACTTTATTTCAAGGGATATAAGTTACCGGAAATATAGTCATACATTCGTTCCACTCGGTTAAAAGTTATTACAATTTAAAGTCATAAAATAACTTAGCTAAGATGTAGGTGGTAGATTTACGTGGTGAATGGCGGCGTTAAAGTATTTTTAATTAATGCTGATATTATTAAAATATGAATCAGTATTATTTTTAAAAACCTACCTACATTATTAAATAAATAAAAATGATTTCCTTTTCACGGCTGGACGGATTTGGATGAATGACTTGGAGGATATGCGATGTCCTGGGTTAGGATATAGGATACCTAAATTATCCCACGGGAAAGTAGGTAGTACTTTCCGATAGTTTCCGAACACCACACGGGCGAAGCTACGGCAAAACCTAGTTTATTCATAAAAGTAGAATATAGGTAGGTACGTAGGTAATGAATGAGAAATGTTTTGCATTCTCAGTATTTTCTTCCTTTGTTAATATTTGTTTTTCAACGCTATAAAGTAATAAGTAAACAGATTATTTCCACAAATTAATTATTTATTTACAAAAGGGATTCCGTTTACCACGAAAAGCTCTCGATACCTACCTCATTAATTTTTATTTTCTAACAAAATGAACAAAGTATTTTATAAATAACTAGTTTCCGCCCGCGGCTTCGCCTGCGTGGTATGTCGATAAAAAGTAGCCTATATCCTTCTTCGGAATGCCATCTATCTCCTTGCAAAATTTTATCAAAATCCGTTCAGTGGTGTAGGCGTGAAAAGGTACCATACAGACAAACAGGGTTACTTTCGAATTTATAAAATTATATAGTATGGATTGTGTTTCTTGTTCTATCCGGAACAACCGAGAAAAAATATAGGTACCTACATTATAGTAGCTATGTAAAATTACATTAAATCTTATTTATTGCTATCAGATTTCGATTTCGTTACAGGAAATCCCAGCGCTAATCTCACAGTGATTCAATTTTAGGGGAAAAATATTATTATCCGGATAACTTACAAAGTCACCAGAATCGATATCAAAATACACTCGATCGTGGCTTATTTATCGAATGGATTAAACACACATTGATGTTTGACTTGAACAAATACTAACACCAATAAATGCACGAACAATATTTGGGACCAACATACTTTGGTCACCAATGTTTTTCCCTTTCCTTTGGAACTCACTTCTCTATGATAAAATGTATGCATAAAAGTTGGTAAATAATGAATGGCTCAGTTTGCAATTAGATTTTTGCTTGCGTACAAAAATAATAGGTAATGGAATTTAGTCTAGTTTATTATCTGCTTTGAATTAGCTGAATTGCAGTGACATTGATGGCATCAGACTTAACTAAAACTTTTCATTTTCTTTTCATTTGCGAGAAATTTTTGTAAAAGGATTGTATGTGTATGGACATGTAGCCATGTCCAATTGTCGACATGGCTACATGTCCATACACTAACCAGTTAATATGGGAAATGGATAAAGAGCCCATAGTTTACTGCATTTTTATTTTTTTTATTAACTGGTTGGTGTAGCAGGGAATTGATCCGGCTTTTTAAATAATTTGATCAAACTATAGCGACCCGCCCCTGTTTTGCACGGTTTTTACAACTTGACATAACATCGAGATTTCTGCATTACCTACATGTAAGTTAGTAATAATAATAATAAAATCGTTTATTGACCAAATAAAGAATTGTTTACATTTCCTTATCCAAACTAAAATTAATGTCTTATAGGAAACAATTTTAATATTTTAACTTGCGGACTCCATACTAGGTCGAGCCTGTCTCATGGAGTCCTAGAGAGTATTTAACAATTTGAATTTTTAGGGTCGATACTGAATAGTATTTATTACATATTTGTAACAATATGTAAAAACACACATAACTTTAATATAAAAACAAAATCAATAACTAAAGACTTTAAAAATATAAAACAAAATCGTAAAACAACTATGTTTGAAGTACCAGTGAGCGTAGTTAAGTTAATACACAAAAATCTACCGGAATAAATTCTCTAAATGATGGTGAAAACAGCATCAAAATCTGTTGGGCAGTTTATAAGAACAACGCGGTCACACAGACAGATACGAAAATCGACTCTAATATAAAATAAGATAAAAATAAGTTCATAAACAGATTTTTATTTATGAGATACTCATGATCCTTCTACCTACAATATTCGCACGGAATTTGTTATAGCGTATAAAAAATCAAATCATCTCATTCCTAATAGGGTACGACCGCTCAACTGTCGATTTATCGACAGATCGATCCTCGATTTTTCGAGACACAAAAAATATTTTGTGTCTCGTTAGTGACAGTTAGCTCATATTAGGGGGGTATGAGCTTACCTTTGATCCCAACCAAATTCAGCCGCTATACAAGCAAAAATGAAAGTATTCCGGGAGTAAAAGTAGATTTATACCTACTATGTTGTAATCAGCTTCCAGTATAACTGGATGCAACTGAATACCAGTAATTTACATGGAGCGACTGCCTATTTGACCTACACAACCCAGTTACTGGGTAACACGATGACCCTTGGTAAATTTTATATTATATGACGTTTTAAATTCCTTTCATTGTAAATTGTGTGATCACTTCTTGATGAGATCACGCTCATATGAAACAAAATACATTTTTTTTTTTGAGTCTCTGAAATCATCAAATGACTTCTCCCGCTCTGGGCGGAGCGGAAAGGCGTGTCAGACTTTTACTAACTAAAACCCACCCGTGTTCCTTCAGTTGCCTGTTGCCAAGGTACGGGTATCCCTTTCGAACTTTCCCGCAACCCTGGCAGGACATGTGCTCGTTAGTGACAGCTAACTCATAATGGGGGGTATGAGCTTACCTTTGATCCCAACCAAATTCAGCCGCTATACAAGCAAAAATGAAAGTATTCCGGGAGTAAAAGTAGATTTATACCTACTTCTTTCTATTGAAATGAATAAAATACAAACTAACGTGTATAAAATAAACTTGTCACGCTCTCAATTATGTACTAGTTCAGAACTACATGCTTCTGCAACTCTGAACCAGTAATAATTTATTCAAGCGCGAACGCGCGAAGTAAAAGTAACTACGTAAATTCGAAAGATTTTTAACTCGAAAATACAACAGTTATCTAATATAAGCAAAAGCATTTTGATTTTAGAGTATTCGGCAAGCACAATAAACATACACATATATGCATAACGTCTTCAAACAAAATCAATATTATAGCATAATATTAGGACACAGCCTGCTTTCTTCGAGAGGAAGTGGGCTGTAATTTACCACGCGGACCTAGGGCGGGTTGGTAAATGATGTCTGCGAATTTTTGGTTCTAGGAAATTACCTCACGATGTTTTCCTTCATCGTTTTGAGATTTTGATAAAATTATTTACACAAAGTAAAGCGCCTGTCTGGGTCCGCGACCAATACCCATTACCACTGGGCCACCACTGCTGTCATCATCAATCAATATAATGCAATACGTATATATTTTTTTTAATTTTAAGACTCTTATCAATATTTTCAATTTTAAAATCGTTCGAATTTAGAAACGTTACGTTTTTCTCCGCGCGTTCGTTCTAGGCCTACAGAACTTCATACATTATTACTTTTCCTCTCGTATTTGTAGGCGTTACACGGATTTTATTCGAGAAATAAGTATTCAATAAATATGATAATTTTATAGGCTGAGTATGTTTCCCGCCTGTGTGAAATATCCTCGTAAAGCGATGATATAACACCTGTTTCTCGGTAATAATCGCCTTCTACTTATTATTACGAATAAAATTGTATTTGAGTGACATAGGACGAGGAAAAGTTCTCAATGGATCTTTGAACACACAGTACCTAAGATTTTTCCTTATAAATTTTTGAACTTACTGAGACTTAAACATAACTGGCGAAAAGTGAGTGTACTATCGGTAAACCTCTGCCCAACCCTTCAGGGACACAAGCCATGAAGGGAAGTTATGTTACGAAAAGCTTTTTTAAAAAGATAATCCTTATTTTGCAAAGTGTATTAAGCATAATGTTCCTATCAAATTTTTGAAAATGTTTTTTGTAGGGTACAATTACCTACTGGTTTTCCACTCCTTAGAACACACTTTTATTTCTAAACAATAAAATAAATAGTTTATACACACAGAAAGTACATAAAATATATCAACATAAAACTATAAACTTAAAGCGATATGAAACTAGAAAGAACAATTTAGAGCCAATAAAACACCTTCTCAATTTGAAAATATTGTAAGTAACAGGAAAGTTTTACTTTCATAGCAACAACTTGTAAACCACTTGACTATTGAAGATCAGCCGATCTATTCTATAAAAATCTTATCGCGAAAACTTAAGAGAAGTGAGCTGTCAATAGTGTCAATCCCTAGCATCAGGCAGTTCACCTCAAACTCACTTCACTTAAGTTTTTACAGTGAGATATTTGAAGAATGGCACTACAGTATGATGCAAATACCGGAAGCCGTAGTGTTGGAAGGCTTCCCACAAGATGGACCCTTGTGAAGGCCGCAGGAATCCGTTGGATGCGGGAAGCAGAGAACCGGTCGAAGAGGCGGTGCTTAGGGGAGGCCTATGTCCAGCAGTGAAGTACTTTTGACTGATAATGATATAAATTGAATATGACTCTAGTGGCTAGTGCCCTAGGTAATTTCGTAGAAACTTTCTATAACTAATCAACATATGCCTAGCCTTTTCCCAAATATGTTGTGATCAGCTTCCAGTATAACTGGATGCAACTGAATACCAGTAATTTACATAGAGCGACTGCCTATTTGACCTACACAACCCAGTTACTGGGTAACACGATGACCCTTGGTAAATTTTATATTATATGACCTTTTAAATTCCTTTCATTGTAAATTGTGTGATCACTTCTTGATGAGATCACGCTCATATGAAACAAAACGCAATGTTTTTTTTTTTTTGAGGCTCGGAAATAGTCAAATGACTTCTCCCGCTCTGGGCGGAGCGGAAGGGCGTGTCAGACTTTTACTGACTAAAACCCACCCGTGTTCCTTCAGTTCCCTTTTGCCAAGGTCCCGGTATCCCTTTCGGAGTTTCCCGCAACCCTGGCAGGACATGTGGTCGGCCCTTTAGCTTGATTTTTCTGTGGGCAGTGACGATGATCAGCCTTTAACGTTCACGACACAGGCCTCCTCTCTGTGAGAGAGAGTGGGCCGTAATCCACCACGCGAGCCCAGTGTGGTGACGATTGAATATAACCCATAAATTATATACATTATAATAACGTGAACATAAAAATGTCAGCGCCTCGGTGCCCGAAAAATGGATACCCATGGTGGTCACAGTTGGTACACGAATGACATCACGCCATAAAAAGCATAAGTGCTCCGTGAGTGGTAATGTACGTACGTACTACCTTATATTCTTCGTCAGTTTTATATGGCTCATACGATTATTAAATCATCTTGCTTATTGAATATTAAAAGGGTTCGTCAAAAAATTCGAGAGCTGGGTTAACGCATACCTACTTACGTACTGGGAATGAAAATAAGTAATTTACTCATACGTGCGTTACTCTGAATAGGAAATTCAACACCTTGTAACTCTCTCTTTATCAGTAGGTAGTGTACTAAATTTTACAGAGCTACTTTGTAAAAACTTTGCAAACAAAAAAAATGGTTATATTGGTATTGGGTATCCAGTACCAATATAGCTATTTTTTTTAGTTTATATTCAGGAAAATTAATTCCTAAGCTACATTGACAACCAAAGTCAATTTCCAATGTAGCCATGTCCTCCGTAGAACCTTTTTAGACATAAATTATGGAAAATTATTAGATAAGCAAATTGATTACTAAATTAAATTGTCCGTAGGTAGGTACCAAAGAGTATAGAAAGAAGGTACCTATCTACAGACAATTTAAGTGAGTAGTCAAATTGCTTATCTAATCATTTTCCATTTATGTCTAAAAAGGTTTGACGAAAACAAAACTATAAGAACGAAATTACTATGTCAGTTTTGCAAAATCATTTGACTGACTCTTTCAACAAACTGTTAATCTTCTTGAATATAATTAACGTTCTCGAAGTGATAATCTAATTATTCAACGTACCAAACTTTAGCAAAAGTAATTTCATTTTGCCTAACAGACAGGAGTCATTCGCATTTCTGCAGCTGCAGTTAAATGGAAGGAACGTGACATGACCGCATCGAATTGAATTCACCTTTGTAAGTCTTCGTTATTCATTGAATGGAAAGTTATTGAGTTTTATTCATACTCATAGGATGATTTCCTTGTGAAAATGCTGAATCTTGTATTTTTGAAGATGCTGGAAGTTTTTGGTGTCATGATGAACTTTCAGAAATTCTACAAAATTATATTGCTGCTACTTAGGCGTTTTGCAGTGTGAGGCAACATATACCTACAAAAAAACACAAAAACGAATTGTTAAAAATATGTGTTGAATAATAGGTATTATTGTTTTAGATTTCAGTCATTAAAGGACCGATAGGTAGGTGGTGCACTTTCGTATTAAACGTCCTTACAATTATTCGTCATGAATCGTTCAAATCCAGCTGAGTTTCCGTTGATGGCGCCGACAGATACTAACGGATAGGATTTGGACGCCAGACGGCAGAAGGTAACAGAATGCATAGTTTGATAGATATCATCGAACCTACCCATTTTGATCTTTTAAATAATTTTCCGATTAATTATTTTGGCTGACTATTTCTTACTTAAACCCACCTCATTATTATTCATTAGAAACACGTAATTATATTTCCCTAACCGAGAATTAATTTATGTTGGCATATCTGCATTGTTTACAGTTATCTTAAATGGTGTTCAAGTAGTCAAATATTAACTAACGTGGTTAATTAAATTCAGGAAGCTCTCTGCCTCTGTTATAATTCTAAACATACCTTTCATAATTATTATTTGTGTTATATATTTGCTTCGTTATAATTTTAATGTGTGTAGGCACGTATAACATACGTACTACCATAGAATAAGCCTTGTACTGTAGGTATGGAGTCGCAAACCAAAGCCCCCTAAGAGCGAGTTGCCAGCGTGTTTTCAGCGAGTCGATTTTTGAACGTGCTCTCCGCGGGTCCGAAGCGAGCTAGCCGCGATCACGCGACGTATTCTCTGCGTTTTCACAATATTGTTCACTCGCTTGTCTCGCTCTCTCTTTTACACTCACGTCCACTGTTCTCGTTCCGAAAACGCAGGGAACACGTTGCGCACACGTGGCGTGCTCGTTACGCACACGCAGCGAGCGTGTTAAACAATCGCCTCGTGTAATATGGCCCTTAGCTGTGAGATTTTAAACCGTACCTACTTACTAACCGTTCAACCAGTCAAGACTGCAAGCAGCACCTGATCTTCACTGATTTAAAAGAATCATACACCTCGAAACTTTGGGCACAAAGGTTCATATATTAACGGGTGATTATCCTCAATTGAGTGACATGTAATATATTCCAAGGTAAGGCTCCCTTCAAACAAAGAATGAATGATTAGTTCTCATCCATTTTATATCGCATCATCTTGTCATGGCGTTTTGGCAATTTTAGAACATTGTCTGGTTTCAGGAAAACTTAGGAAGTCAACAGTTACATGTCATTAATAAAGACACTAGGTTCATGTACGTCATTGCCAGGTTTAAAATCAGTAAATAAAATTTTCATGCTAAGCAAATTACATTTTTTTTAAATCGTGGTGTAACTTCAACCTTTAACATTACAAACATATTGAGACCCTAAACAACATCGTATAACATCATTATAATTGATAAGAGGAATTATAAGAGACTAGACGTTGTTATATATTATATTTCAATGCGGTGGGATAACAACGTCCATACTCGAGTTGGTCCGATTCGATAACAACTTGTGGTTTCAGGAGGAGTCGATAATAAGGTCCGATATGTTATGTCCGCTACTTGAATATTGTCTCATGAGCTATGTAGGTAGATAAGGACTGAGATCACTGTCTATTTAATAAATAACATGTATAAACATAGGCCGGTGTGTTCTGTAAAAATCTCACCGTGAAAACTTATGTGAAGTGAGCTGTCATTCCACCTGCCGGTCTATTCTGTAAAAATCTCACCGTTAGGTGAAATGGGCTTGAAGTGAGGTGTCAATAGTATCAATCTCTAGAATCAGCCGATCCATTCTGTAAGAATCTCACCGTGGAAACTAAGGTGAAGTAAGCTCACAGCGAGCTTGAAGTGAGCCGTCAATAATGTCCATCCGTAGCATCAGGTGGATGACAGCTGACTTCACTTAAGTTTTCACGATGAGATTTTTACAGAATAGACCGGCAGGTGGAATGACAGCTCATATGTTTTCATGGCCCTCGGAATGCACCACTGTCGGGTTCCCAAATCACGGTAGGAGGGGTTCACATCGGCGTCGAGTCGACGATGAAGTACCTAGGACTCGTCCTCGACAGCCAGTGGAAGTTCGTGGAGCATTTCCGACGTTTGGCTCCTAGGCTGGACCGGGATGGGGCCGCCTTGGGGCGGCTCCTGCCCAATCTTGGGGGGCCAAACGCCTTCTGCTGGAGGCTCCTGCGGGGGTCGTGGGGACCATGGCCCTTTACGGGGCACCGGTGTGGCCCCGTTCCATTAGGCTGCGGCCAGCCCGCCGGTTGAACGCGTCCCAAAGGGTCATGGCCATACGGCTGGCCCGGGGATACCGGTCTCTCGTGAGGCGGCGAGCCTCCTTGCCGGATTACCGCCATGGGATCTGGAGGCGAAGGTCCTCGCGCACATCTGGGAGTGGCGCGAGGAGATTAAGCGCTGGGGCGTAACTCCGCTGCCGCGAGAAATCGCGGCACAGCGGACAGAGCTCCGGCAGGATCTCATGGCGGCATGGAGAGTGCGATTGTCGCAACCCAGTGCTATGCAGTACGATAAGTCCCCTCTTTGAGGAGTGGCTGGAGAGGCGCCACGGCGTCCTCACCTTCCGCCTGACGCAGGTCCTCACCGGACATGGCAGCTTCGGGAGGTACCTGTGTAGGATTAGGCTCGAGGAAACGCCCGGGTGTCACCACTGTGCGGATCGTCCGGAGGACACGGTGGAGCATACGGTGGAGGTGTGCCCTGCTTGGGCGGAGCACCGCCGTGTCCTCGTGGAGGCGATTGGCGGCACTCTCTCGCGTCCGGCCCTGGTCCAGGTACGGAGTGAGAGGGCATGGGAGGCGGTCACCTCCTTCTGCGAAGCAGTGATGCTCGCGAAGGAGGAGGCGGAACGCGTGAGGGAGAGGCAAAGCTTGCGCCCTCACGCCCCTAACCACCGCCGCTGGAGACACCCTGGGCGTCGGGAATCCCAGGCGGATTCCCGGCCACCGTAGGCGTGGGCTTGCGGACGGCGAGCATTGGGTAGCTCGCCGTCCGATACCTAAGGACCAGGCCCGTCAGGTCGATGGCGCGTCGTGTTCCATGCGCGCCTCAAAGAGATGTCAGCACACCTGACGGGGTCCGTTAGGACCGATGCCTGCCAGGGTTGCGGAATAGTCGAAAGGGATACCGGGACCCTGTCAACAGGCAACTGAAGGAACACGGGTGGGTTTTAGTCAGTAAGAGTCTGACACGCCCTTCCGCTCCGCCCAGAGCGGGAGAAGTCATTTGATGATTTCCCAACCAAAAAAAAAAAAATGATGGAATGACAGCTTACTTCACATAAGTTTTCAACAAGTGGAATGACAGCTGACTTCACCTAATTTCTCACGGTGACGGATACTGATGTCGTACAACTGTCCGACCAATTACTATTAGTAGACTGCATAGTCTAATAATAGCCAGTAATCGTTCATTGTTGAAAATTAACCTTCCACTAGTTTACTATCCCCTTAGTCTGTCATCGCGGTAATTGCCACCTACAGATTAAAGAGCTCATTATACTGAAGATCATTATATATTTAAACCATGCTACACACATCAAACTTATGTAAAGTTGTGTACTATAAAGCCTCAAAATTTAATAATGTTATTATAAAAACACTGCAAAATAACTTTTTAATAGGTATAACAAGTTTTTTGTGTTGAATTAAAACAGCGTATGTATTTATAATGTTGGTAAACTGAATAATAATTAGGTAGGTACACAAAAAAAACAAATAAATTAATCATGTCTCTTTCACAAGATTTCTCTTGATATCTAACGCACTTAAGTTGGTACACGATTTTATTCAGCCAAGTTCCGTGCTTAACAAAGTTAATGGACTTTTTATTTAAGTTGAGTTCCTTTTATTCAAACTTGGTAACTAAAGATGTTGAGTGGAACATTGTCACCTCACTTTATTCGTCACAAGGGGAACAAAGTACTTTTAACCTACTTTTTAGGAGACGTTATCTGTTGCGGTCATCAGGTATTGAAGCAGCGCACATAGAGCTTTCATTCCTACAAAGTATAGAGAATGTTTCGGAATCTATGTAATTTGTTTCAACAAAAGTACAAGATCACAGTCCAAAGTATAAACTTTGGAAACACTCTGTATGATTTTGTCTGGAAGAAATTCTACCAATGCATGTTAGGATTACAAACTTAACTCTAGTATTTTTTCAACTAGATTAAACTGTCGGTACATGAGTTTCGATTCTACAAAATTTAAAACAAAAAGCACTTGCAATGTAATCATGAAAACTACAAGGTAAAAAAACTTCCGCAGTTTATCAGAACATATTTAATGAAAACCTATCATTTACAATGCTGTGGGTCTAGAACGAATGCGCGGAGTAAACGTTACGTAAATTTGCACATATTTACTCACCTTAGTATTCACTTTGTACAGATATTACGCCGTTATGTGGCGGTCGCCGCTATTCTAGGAAACCGTAGCTTATGGAATAATAATTCCCGGGACGAATTCGTACCTCCTCTGTCAATTCAATTTCAATTCGTCAATAAATACTTAGTTCTTATTTAGATAAGTACCTGCCTTCTAAAGTATGAGATTAAGGCCGCAACGTAAAAACAAAATTAACGACAGAAAAGACTCAATGTACGGCACAATTTACTCTTTTTGGTTATATTTGTCGATCTTTGGAACTTAGAAATCAATCGAATAAGGTGTTATATAGTCTTCAAAGTAAAAATAAAACGAATTATTCTATTTTAGGACCTTCATTGAGTTTGAGCCTGAATGAAATAAGCAAACTGTCGACACGAACGTTCTATAAATGGCTTGAGGAGTAGGCGTGCTGGAAACTTAATGAGGAGATCTGATAGAAGTAAACTTATTGAACAAATTGAACAATTTTAAAAATTGTATATTTGCAATAGGTACAGATTCCTATAAACGAATAGTGGTATTTACCAAACGTCACTTTTTATTTATAATTGACTGAACTTTTGTAGGTTGAAATTAATGGTATGAAACTAATCTGACATGGGTCCTATCACAAAAATGTCAACCTGTTCAACGTGTATCTAATGTCATTTTTAAGTCAAACTCCATAAAGAAATATCGTTGTGTTATATAACTTAGACAACAGATTTAGAATCACTATTTTGTGGTAGAAAGGTAAATCTTTAGATACCGATTTATTACTCAGCAGTGGCATCCATTGTTGATGATAATGATGTTCAATAATTGTCAGCGATATAAGGGGTTTATTTATAAACGTTGCTTAAAGATAAGTGACGTTCAAACGTTAATAATTTATGGTTAAACAGTCGCTAATCATTACTTAACTTTAAGCAACGTTTATAAATAAACCCCATAATTTTAAGAAATATCGCCCCTGTTACATGGGACTTAAACATAACTGGCAAAATGTAGGTGTACTAAAGGTACACCTCTACCCAACTCGGAAATTGTAGGCGTGATGATAGGTAAGTTATGTAATCGCGTACAACGTCATTCAATGTTCAAATAATATCAAATACCTAACAAGAAAAACATTGGTTTTCTAAGAAAAATTATCACAGCACTCTATTACGAGGAAGACAGTTTTGTCCTTATGTGTCGGCTGGTCAATGTTCGTCTAAGTGACGGATAGTAATCCGTATAATAATTATTATTATGAATGGCCCGAAGTTTTCCACATATTATGTGACGAGTAACTCCTATAATAACTTAGATGAGCTGATTTTATATTAATCTTCTTGATATATTCTTGATTTCCTGAAAGAGATCGCAGAAAGCGATAAGCAGCCCAGTGTATTTTTTGTAGCGTTAAATTTGTTTATTTTCGCTATGTATTTTCTGGTGTACAATAAAGTAAATATAAATAAATATAATTATGTAAAATAACTGTAAAGCTTGCTAATATACATGAGCCAGTCGCTCCGTGTAAAAAACTGGTATTCAGCTTCATCCGGTTAGACTGGAAGCCGACCCCAATGTAATTCGGAAAAGGCTAGGCAGATTTTTGAAGATAATTATAATAATGAGGTGCAGCCATTTGTAGGAGCTCGTGACTAAGTAATAACAGCCGCACGAGTCGGTCCGTCAGGTTAAGCTACACTTTCCGGGGTTGGTCCGTGGGTGGGTGACCATCTTAACATACCGAGAATCCTTCGTGTCTCGAAAAGCGTTTTAATCCGTTGGTCCCGGCTGTCATTGTGTGGATCTTTGACAGTCGTTACGGGTCGTCAGATGCCCGAAAGTCTAACAACCAGTCTTACCAAGGGTTATCGTATATCAGTTACTGGGTTGTGGTGGTCAGATAGGCAGGTCCTCCATTTAAAATACTGGTATTCACCCGCATCCGGTTAGAATGAAGCCAACCCCAACATAGTTGAGAAAAGGCTAGGTTAATACTGAGATGAAGGCTAATATATCCAGGACGTATAATGTATCTGTCCTCCAGGACGTATTTCGACCACGGCGGCCAATCTCAAAGGAGACTAGCCTTCGGCGCGGGAGATTTATTGCCCAAGTGTGTGCGCAGACACAGGTTCACTGGTGGTGAAGGCTAATAGAGATGTAAGGAAGAGAAATGTGCGCCAACGCGCGACATCAAATAAATTGGGGTAAGGGCATGAGAATCATGATGCCCTTTGTAATTTTTCTATTAAAATTGTAATTTTGAAACCGTTATGAGGATCAGTTAGTTTCTAATACATAATTTCATTAATTTCCAAAACTATTTTGCACTCTGACTGATTGTCCTTTATAATAGTGTTAAAAAGTTTTTCCTCACCCATTTTAACACCAAAATATCGTTTGAATTTCATCAGTTGACAAAAACTGTCAAGCATGTCTATGGAGTAACTTTACCACATACTAGCTTTTGCCCACGGCTTCGCCCGCGTGGATGTCGGAAAATATCTCACGGGAACTTACTACCGGGATTAAAAGTAATCTATTTATCCAGGTTATAAAATATCTGTTTGCCAAATTTCATACAAATTCGTTCAGCCGTTTTTGCGTCAATCCGGAACATACATCCAGACAAACAGACAACAATTTAAAAAACTATATTTTCGGCATCAGACTCGTTCCCACACCTAGTAACAATTACTTTTGTTCAAAATTATTTTATGTAGTTTTGAATTCGTTACTATTTACTATTTTTTTGTATGTATAGATAAATAATACCAATTCTGTTTTTTTTACCAGGATCCAAACATTGATGAAGGAATAATAATCGCTCGGATAAAAAAGGTAGATACCGTATGCTTTTTCCAAATTGGAAACACTATGTCATTGCCACAATTAATTTAATTTCCGATATTTTCTAAGTAAATACCAAGTTTATTTACAAATATTATTATTACAGTATAAAAAAGTGAAAACTTTTTATGGCACCGCAACTTTGATGAGATGAACCTCAGATTTCATTTATTACGTTATAAACTTTGCCCACACCTTACATTTTTATTAATTACGAACTCTTTGAACTTTTACTACGTGTATCTACGTGACGTACGAGTTAAAACGTGGAACAAATATAGCCTTAGCTTTAGATACAGCTGATAACAACTGTGATTATAATTAGCAAATAGATTATTTCATTTACTAGCATCGTAAAGGAACTACCATCATAAAAATTGCGTGTAAAATTAAAGACTACAGTCTTTTTTAGAAGTTATTTTTTAAGTTTAGTTTTTAGTAAGTTTTAAATAAATGTTTGAAGTTTTTTAATTACCCACCATCTACTATACATTGTAACAGCGAATAAATTTTCACGCATCCCCCTTAAGACCTAGGCCAAATATTTTAAGATATTCGGATAGCTCATGACCTAAAGAGGTGCCCTAAAAAAACTGAATTAAAATTCTAATAAAAAAAAGGATATAAATCTAAAACGAAACGCGGGTTAAAGCTAGTTTTTAAACAGTTCACAAAAAGTTTTGTAAAACGATAAAAATATGAAAAATCACTTCTGTTTAGTTTTAACTTCTAAACTGGAATGAAAAAGCTTCTGTTTGATCGGTTCTTTTTAAATTTTAAGTTAGTAAAAAGTACTTACCGGTAAAAACAGAGAATTAGCGACATCGCACGCCAGTAACACAGCAACCATATACAGGAACGCTTTCATTGTATATAAGTTCCACAAAAACACTTCGCGAAAAGAATTCGGGAGCGCAACTGAAAGTTGTGCCCGGTACCCTCAACGTTGCAGTGACGTCGACGTCGGCTTACTTGTGAATGAGACGCGTATTCCCTTCCCTTTATAGGGCTAGTCAGTGTTACTGCGCACCCCGTACTGCGCTCTCTACTTTCACACACTTGTCACTTCCGTATTTTTTTATTCCAGCTATTAGGATAGACAACCCTATCAAATTATACGTGGAATTTAAATTCAAATTAATTTTTTTATTTGGAGAAATTGTTCGTAGCAATATTTTTTGAACGAGAAATGTCCGGTAAATTCATACTTTTTAAAGTAAAATGATACATTTTACCGGTGTTAGTGAAACACGTTGTCAGTACAAATAATTCTAGCGTAATGTGTTATCTGTGTGTAGCACGAGCAGATTTATCAGTGCCTCTTATTTGTTTTTCATTGGTAAATATTTTGAACGTTCCATTTATACAGATTTTATAATGGAGTAGATCAGTGTGTTTTGAATGAATTAATCTAGTTTGTGTTCATAGATAGGAGCAGAAAATTTGAATAATATTTTGTGCAGAATCTTCCTTTTTCATTCATGTTTTTCCCACGTTATTAATGAGTGATTATCAGCCAGATGAGAAGCAATCATTAGCTGTCTTTATCTCTGCAGTTATCATCATCATCATAAAACTCTAGCTAGCTAAAGACTTTGGACGGAGATCTTCTAGTCGTTTAAATACTACGTTACGTACAAATATTTCTAACTATCTTGTAGCTAAGCAACACTGTTTAGTTCTTGTTTATACAGGGGCTGCGTGTGGGGTAATGTCTTATCGCTGTTTGTGCACTTAGCAAAGAAACCGAGATGTTTTCCCTTATCATATTTCAACGACAAATGTCCGGTTATAAGGTTTTTTCTTGAAGCTTGTGCATCCTACATAGGAATTGGTTATGTAGGCAACAGTTGTTGAAAATGAGTGGACTTTCGAGCGCACTGCTCTCTCATAAATCCCTTGTAGCTAACAACGCTACGTAACAGTTTTGTCCCTCAAAGGGGCAGGGTATACGGTACGGATATTTCATGGGAGTTATTAGTCGTGGAATGTTAGTGTACTACTAACATTTCACGACTAACACCCATGAAATCCCACAAATTTCTCGCCAGTAAAATTCTTGGAATATAGGACAATATAGGTATCTAAGTCACTCACGTATCACCATTAATAACTCCCATGAAATATCCAAAAGAATCTCTTGCCACTATTTTCCCACCAACAAATTCTTAGAAACCCCTACCTATTTGTTTATCGACACTTATATTTTAAAGATCATTCATGTCAAGCTGTGAGACTGCAATAATACAATATTATAAATCGATTACCCTTTGCTGTTCAAACCAATTGTCGTTAACCGCGTTAATGGCACCGCAGCAATACCACCACAAACATTAATGCTACTATAATACCTCTCTCAGGGTAAATTGAACTGTTCACTTAGATCTACATAGTGAACTAGTAAAAAAATCTATTGATTTTTTACCTAGAAGTGAAATATTGTTTTTGACTCGTAACATGGTAGGTACAGTTCTTCATTTTATTACCCCTGTGACGAGGTCCTTCCCTTCCATACTCATCCGATCATTTATTGCTGGCCACATCATCATTCGATTTTGAATTCAAATTCAGAACGCCACCCACATACTCCCATGCACTCTCATTACGTCCAGTCGTCACTTCACTTTCGGACCTTGCCGAGGCTCATTGCTGTCTGTAATTATAGCCATAATCTTATAATCTTGTGCTATACTCTGCTAAAGTGCTGTGTGGCCATATTTAATATAAATATATATAATAATAATGGTATAATCGTGTTATGTGCTGTATTGTTCTACCAACGTGCAATAAACAATTATCTTCTCCCGTCTACCTTCATTGTTTTACCATTAACCAACTAACGTTGTCCGGTGAGTTTCCCTCAATTGAGCTAGCCAGCAGAGGGCTGAGGAACTACCGGTACACCCCATAGTCTGAACGATGGCAAAAAATACAACTTCGCTAATTTAGATAATCCCCAAAGAAAAAAAAAATTACGAGTCATGCTAAATAAACTGAAGAAAGAGATTCTAATATAATTGAAAATTTATTTATGGCTCAAATAATTATATTTCTTACACGTTTTTGCTTGGTAATCCTAAGTTAACTCTCTCTCATGGTAGAGGTGTGTCAATTACAGGGGTCCAACGTGTGGTAACGTTCCGTTATTGCCGACTGTATCACTGACTATTAATTAAAACATAGTACAATACGTGTTCTGTATTTTCCCGTATATATGTTATGGACCAAGTGATTATTAGGGCATTATAAAAAATGCTCGGGCAGTTTGAAAAATGCCCAATATGAGAGGGCAGTATGATATCAACAATTGAAATAATCAAATCGACCGGGCATTTTTTATTATGCTAGTCACCTTTGGGGCAGCACAATTAAAACCAGGTTTTATTACTATTATTTTGATTTTAATCGTACAATCAATATTTAAAATCATATAAAATATTTCCATTCATAGACACTCTGCTGACCTATGATGAATTTACCATAATTAAATACCTGTGTATTATTAGATTGCCCAAAGACCACACGGCAATATTTATAATGAAGAGGCAATGTGATAAATAAGGTTCAAATTATAATTAATTATTTTGTCCTAAGTAGCTTATCATTATTCATAATGCGCGGGCATTATGAAAAATGCCCGTATTTATTACTTGGTCCATAACATACATACTGATTTTATGAAATAATTCCTCCACACACCGTACCTACTTAGTAGGCACAATTTATCACCTGTGCTATACAAATCCGTTCTGCGACCTTTGCATACTGAAACATTACGATTTGCCTTCATTAACGTACACTCACGAACAAAAGTGGTATACGTAGCTGCTATTTATCTTCAATTGTGCTTAATTCAAAGTAGTTTAGTTTACTTCATGAAGGAACGAAATGTTAATAACGTCTTTAATGCCTTCTGTTTTTGACAGAACAATACAACAAACAAATTACGACAGTTAGCTGGATCGGAAGGAGAACTGGGTGTTGTGGCGCTACATGGGATAGGCCAATGTCCAGCAGTGGGCCACGGTAGGCCCAGTCAGCTGCCTCTTTATCTACTTTATAATTTACTGGCGACCTGCTTCGCACGGTTTTTAAGGCCTGACAAAAAATCAAGATTTCTATACACATAAAATTTTCGGATTAAATTCACTAAGTAATGTTGAAAACCGCATCAAAATTCGTTGCGTAGTTTAGAAAGAACAACGCGGTTATACAGACAAACACGAAAAGCGACTTTAATTTACAATTTATGTATATAGATATAGTATCTACACAATAAAAACGTAAAAATAAATGTAGGTACAACGTTTTTTCAAGAAATATATTTATAAATGCCCGTATTGTCCCACTGCCTGACCCGTTGGTCTTGTGGTCGCAAACGCGACTGCTGAGCGTGGGGTCCTGGATTCGATTCCCAGGTTGGGCAAAGTGTTATTGGGTTTTTACAGCGCGAAGTTTCGAAGTAATTGGCGGTTTGATACCCCCGTGTCTGGGAAAGCGCGTTAAGCCGTTGCTCCAGCGTCTGATCTCTCTACGGTCGCGTCTGACGTGCTGACCCATCGGATTATGAGAGTTAGGGAAGAGAGAGTGCACCTGTGTCTGCGCACACACTTGTGCATCTCCCGTGCCGAAGGTTGGACGGATGGTTGTGCGTCTCCGTTGATATTGGCCACACTCCTTCCTCCTCCTTTATTTCTATTAATTAAATTATATTGTTTTTCTTCTTGTGCTTTCTTAATTCAGCTACCAACAGTAAGATCGTGCCTTCGATTCCTATTTCCTTAAGTAACTAAGGTTTTTCCGTCGAAAAATGGAGCCAGAAATTTAAAAAAACGAGTAAGGTATATAGAGACTTTCCCTTTGAGAAAATACTAGACTGATGGAGCACAGGTATTAACTGAAAAAATCCTTTGATATCGCCTCCCCTTTCAAACACCTATTTTTATTATTGTTTGCGGTTCTATTACCTTTTGTTGGGATTGCGCGCCTTGTTTTTTTTAATGATAGCTATGTGGTCGAGTATTTTGACACCTCAGTATTTTCAGCAGTTTAATTTTGGGTAGTATTTAGTAAAATATTTTACGAAAATAAACATGTTGCCGTAACATATTTATTTTCGTAAAATATTGTAGGCTTTGGCCTGCAGGCTTTTTCGATATAAATTAAATGATGAACATGCAAAAATATCGAAAAATAAACTTTTACTAAAGGTTTGGAACAGGTGTAGTTATGTGAATTTGGAAGGTAGGTAGATACCTATACATTTTAGTATTATTCATTATTATTATTCTGGTATTTAGTGGTGGCGCAAAATATACAGCAATAAACTATAATGATACGAAACCTGCTTCATTTGTCTTACTTATCTAGTATTATCTTGTTTACCTGAGCATTTCATTAAGCCAGTAGTTTTTCTTTTGGTCTGAAATATATTATGAAAAACGGTCGAATTAAAAGTAAGCCCCTGGATCTAAACGAAAGGTATAAAAGAAATCTATTTATTTCTAATGAATATTAAAAAGGTATTTAAAGAGCTTGATGCTTGATCACTACTCCAGGAAAAACGTTTATGAGTACCTAAGGTGTAACATAACACGGTACAGTAACCTACAGATATTATGTTAAGTTTGTAATGTCAAACTGACTCTGCCAATTATAGCATAATCAGCCTATAATGTTTCCACTGCTGGGACACATGCCTCCTCTCTTCGAGAGGGAGTGGGCTATAATCTACCTTACGAGTCTAGGACATGCCGGTTTCCTCACGATATTTTCCTTCAACAGCTCTGTTCCCTGGTGTCTCGGTTCTATTTTCCTTTATCAAAACCTATTATTATAATAATATAAAATACTAATAGGCTAAAATTGGACCCTGTTCCCGATACCGGTGGGCGACTATTTTTTATATTTTAAAATATTTTTATATATTTCTTTATTCAAATATTTAAAAAATATAATTTATATGTATGTAAAATTAAATAAAGATAAATAGGCTAATCCTAACTAATATTATAAATGTGAAAGTGAGCTTGTTTGTTTCTTTGTTACGCTTTCACGCTAAAACGGCTGGATGGATTTGGATGAAATTTGGCACAGGGGTAGACAATGACCTGGAATTGGACATACTTTTATCCCGATATTCCCACGGGATTGAGACTTACGCGGGTGAAACCGTGGGGCGCAGCTAGTAATATTATAATAATACCATATTGAAAAAAATCACCATTATTATAATACCTAGTGATTTATTTATCTCAAAAAGTTACAATTTCTGGTTCAAAAGTAACATAAGTAACAGCACGATTTAACCTCTGTAAGAGCTAGAGTCAATACTGGGTTCGGGACCAGTATGACAGGTCCAGGCTCACACCAACTGATAAATTCCTAAAGATATTCAAACAACCGATGAAGAACGACTTCAAAAATACAAAAGCGGCGGCTTGCCTGGTTGCGTAAAGAACCACTCGTAAGTAAGATCGCGCCGACTACGCTGTAGCCAATTAGCTACGAGACCGCTACGAGAAGATCTCGTAGGAGATTGCTACATATTGCTACGCCTTACGAATTGGTAATTGCAATGTGTATTTACTAAGAGGATTTCTTTGCAATATTTTTGCTCATAAAATCCTAACTGTGATATTATAAATGCGAAAGTAAGTTTTTTTGTTACACTTTCACGTTAAAACGGCTGAACAGATTTGGCACATGGGTGGACCATAACCTGGAATAGGACACAGGATACTTTTTATCCCGATATTCCCAAGGGATCGAGACTTACGTCGGTTAACCGCGGGGCGCAGCTAGTATTTAAGATAAATGCGAAAGTGAGTTTGTTACACTTTCACGCTAAAACGGCTGAACGAATTTGGATTAAACTTGGCACATGGGTAGACCATGACCTGGATCAGGGCATAGGCTACTTTTTATCCTGGATCGCAGACGAAGTCGCGGCCAACGGCTAGTTTATTTTAATTATAGTAATGTAACACAAATATTTCTCAAGAGATTGGAAAGCAAACAAACGATAGTAAAGTACAATATGAATAGGAATCTTATTAAAAATCCAGTAATATTTGACCGAGAAAACAGAAAATTATTGCAGCCGGCACGTGCGTAATTATTTTTTAATTAAAAGTTAAACTGTCTCACTAACCTCGATATCAAAGCACGCTCTCCATCGCTTGTCAGAAACAGTTTACCATTTTTTGCTAAAAAAGTATAAACAGAGAACTTTTGGTAACGATAAAATGTTATAATAACCTGCCAACGTACCTACGAGCATTAAAAAAATCAAAATCCTTCGATATTTGAACAATATTTAGGAAACAAAAATGCTAGCCATTCACTAGCCCTTTTTTATCTGTCAAATGTAGTTTTTCAAACGCCCGGTTGCATTCCAAAGAATAATTTTATTTTCACATTTCGACAGCTTTTCCATACAATCACGTAAATTTTATTCCACGACAGACATTACAAGGATCTCTTGGCGCTCGAATGACATTGACGTTGTCAGGTTCTCAGTAAACATTTTTGTACCAATGTTTTGTAAAAGACAAGATAACGGCGTCAGTTCCGATTAAAGACTCTTACATACAGGCGCGACAGTCGCGCGACACGACTTTTAACAAAACAATTTCTGAGAAAACTTTACGGCGAACAATGCAGCGGCGTCGCGTCGCGCGACAAATCACGCTGGTATGTAAGAGCATTAAGGCCACGCGCCAAAAGATCAGGGGGCTTAAAACGGTCACTTTAGCAGAATCATAATAAGAGAATATTATAAATCATCGTAAAATGTCACAAACTGACAATTCATAATTATGATCTGCGTGTAATTCATATTGCGAAATAATTCATCTATTTGACAGTTTTCTATGGAGATTCGTAAAATGGTCCACAAATTATGAATTGCTTTTATGTCAAATTAGAAGAATTGCTAATGACAGCTGGCATTCAGGAAATGAACTGCTTTTAGAGGAATTGCTAATATGACCGGTTTAGAACCCCTGATTTGAAAAAATCGGCCCTAAATGTAACTGGCTAATAACAAAAAAAAAACAACTATAAAAAAACAAAACAAGTTTCTTCTTTAATGAGTTTTCTTGCGACTTATTTTGAAACTCTTTGCTCATAGTAACTGCCCAGGTCGCAGACTACCTAGCCTTTTACTCTTGATTGAATGATAGAACGTGCTTTGGTTAGCTCAACATGATAAAATTATTAAAAAATTATGAATGCTCCCCGTAAAATACTTCTTTTACTCCGTAATGAAAAGTTATTGTCTTTTTACAAGTCTGGGATTACCTCGAGTAACAATATAAATTTCAATGCTGCAGCTAATTGTAAAAAATACCGAAAAACTAACCAATAAACATCGGCATCGCATGAATTTATCCAGTATTTGTTGCCACAGAGTTCCTTCGCATCATCCTAGTGCACTGTCTGTCAGATTGAACCCCTAACGTAAACTAAGACAGGCTACGACAGTAATGATTACTTTATAAAACCACACGTACCAATACATGTATGACAAAGACATGACTCATACTGTGTGTATAATGTGTCGCCATCGTAAACAAACCTCAACGGGATAACATACTTAGCACCTTATTCTGGGAATATTACACCCACGTGAAAGGCAATAATTTTGCTTTAATATCACAATAGTGCAATGGAAGTGACAAATGGGCCAAGGGATTCCCGCCCACTCATTCGTTAGGTATGTTGTTATCCATGAAACCTTCTGCGTTATTTTTGGTGACTCCCGCCAGAAACGCGTAGGTGCCCGGATTCGTTTCAAAGATTTTATAAATAGGTCGTCTTTTATTTGACCCCCACATCCCTAATCCTTATACCTACTGATATTATAAATGCGAAAGTAACTCGGTCTGTCTGTCTGTCGCGCTTTCACGCCAAAACTACTGAACCGATTTAAATGAAATTTGGTACATAGATAGTCTAGGGCCTGAGAAAGGACATAAGCTACTTTTTATCGACATACCATGCGGGCGAAGCCGCGGGCGGAAGCTAGTATACCATAAAAGTATACGATACTTTCTGAAAATCGTCTTCCACATTCCTACTTTTTTACATAACATAATAAATAATAAACCCCGAAATGTTCGACAGGGGTGTACCCATAGTAGGTACACTCTTTCTTCAGTTATGTTTAAGTCCCGTGTAATATGGAGGCGAACCTATTGCCATCAACCGGGCACAAATCTAGGCTGCGACTGAGAAATTCCTAATGGAAAAACCCAATAACACTTTGCCTGACCTGGGAATTGAACCCAGGACGTAACATGCATAGCGGTAATGCTTGCGACTACTAGACCAACGAGGCAGACTAGAAACTTGTTTTTGTTAAGCATAAATTCCAAAAGAAAATAAGACGTAGAGAAAAATGTGTTTTTTTTTCTTCAATCTTTGTCATCGAAGTACACAGTGTAGTAATTCAAATCTTAAGCTACTTATTAAAATAAGCAAAACCACAACTCTGCAACTGTCCTAGCCACAAGCACTAGCAAGAAATTAACAATAAATCCTAACTTAATAATATTAATATTATAAATGCGAAAGTGAATTTGTTTGTTAGTAACGCTTTCACGATAAAACGGCTGAACGGATTTGAATGAAATTTGGTACAGGGGTAGACCATGTTGCGGGAAAATCCGAATGGGTTACCGGGACCTTAGCAATAGGCAACTGAAGGAACACGGGTGGATTTTAGTCAGTAAAAGTCTGACACGCCCTCCCGCTCCGCCCAGAGCGTAAGAAGTCATTTGATGAATAGCCACCCTCAAAAAAAGGTGTAGACCATAACCTAAGATAGAACATAGGATGCTTTTTATCCCGATATTCTCGCAGGATCGAGACTTACGCAAGTGAAACCGCGGGACGCAGCTAGTAATATTATAATAATAAATTCCTCTTCAATATCAGTTCAGTTATGAATGATTCTCGTAATTTGCGAAACCATCTCCATTTTGGCGCTCAACTTTCGAGATAAGTTTGTTATTCCAGTATATTTCATTTCATTGTTGATAACTGACAGTTCTGAATAGTAGCAGGATTTGTAATAATATTCTTAACTAAACAACTTCTGAGCAACTGTATTTAGGTATAATTCACGGGTTGTTGAGACATTTAAATGAGAACCCAGGGTTGACACTTCAAATATATAAATTCAATTCTTCAATTTGTTTCCTCGTATAACGGACATTATAATACGAAATCGCCGGGATAATAGTAAAATTCGTGTTCAGCCAGCTAAGACAGCGCTACTGTATAAAAGCGTGGTATGCAGAACGCCAATAATTTATAATAATATCCCTAACTGTGTTAAGAAATTAAACACAGACCAGTTTAAGAAAACATTTAAAAAAATACTGACAGAAAAAGCCTATTATGATGTTAAGGAATTTTTAAATGATAAATCGCTCTGAAGATACTGACTGAATCTTTATTTTGAATCGCATGACCTATTTTTTAAATTTAATATTGATGTTAATTGTTGATTTATTTAAATTATTATTCTTTGTATTCTTATTTTGAAAACTTAGTCTTTCGACTTAATTTTGTACACCAGCAATGATCAAACATGTTGAGAAAAAATAATAACTTTGTAACACCATAACACATTTTAATATGCATCATACCATGTATATTATCATACACATGCTTTCGCAAATAAATGAATCTAATCTAATAAAGCATGGAGTAGAGCTCAAACCGATAGCTATATACTCTTTCACAGAAATATTATGATAAGTTTTATTTAAATAAAAATATAACATAATCACCCCTTGTTTCCCCAAAGGGTTGGACAGAGGTGTACCTACTTATCGTACACCCACATGTCGCCATTTTTTTTTTTGTAAAAACTTTCTGATAATCTGTGATTAGCAGTACATCTTATAAATGACAAGGCTTTTGTTACCTTCAGCGGACGAAATAAATAAGTTATTTAGAAAGTTTTACAGGACCTAATATAGTGAGAGATAAAAATATCCTAGAAAATATAAACTTAATATTAATATGAGAGCTTTTGCGTCAATCTGCTTGGTACACAATTATGGCTAAATAGAGACTGATTTTGATGAAATTCCCAAAGAAGACGTTCTTACTGCCTAGAAAGACATTAGTATTCTTGAAAGCAAAATTTAACGCTGGCGCATAGTCTCAAATACAACTAGTGGTTTATTAAATTTCAGGCTCTAATACAGTTCCAGTGCTATGAAATTCAAGTAGGTTACAGTACGTCTTAATTAGGAAACATTCCCCGTCTGTATGTAGCTTGTGGAATAGCAATTATATACTCTATCTTTCATTCATACTGCGAGACTCAAGGATTCTAATGGTTTCCTAGAAATTCGCGCGTTAGCGAAACTAATTGTTATACAAATTGACACCCTATGCGAATTTGCCTTGTAATAGCCATTTCGCACAACCGTCAAAGAATGACAGTCGTGATTGAATGTACGGTTAAACTAAGTGGGTAGTCAAATGGCTTAAAAATAGGTCTTCATTATTTTAATCGTAACTTCGTTATCAATTCGTAAAGTATTTTTTCAGCTACACGTATTAAACAAAACACAGTAGAATTAACGGATACTCAGTCGAAGAATATAAATAATAATAAACAAAAGGAAAACCTAGACACGGGGGAAATATTTTTTTTTTTTAATTGAGATTTTTTTTATTGAAGAGACGTATTTTTATTCTAAAAGCTCTGTTGCTCGTCCTTATTGAAATAAGAATCCTACATTTTATTCAGTAATCACGAACAAACAAGTTGTTCACTCATTTAATTTGCCCGCAGGAGTACCTACGACAAAAAATCCAATTATTATGTATTCTCAGCATAGCGTTCCTAGCCACTTCTGGCTGGCAGTAACTAGATTTATTGAAGAAAAACAAATTGTGAAAGAGATCTGCCAGGTTTCAGGTTTTAATTTATTACCATCATACAATATTCCAAGCAAGTGCCAATGTGTGTTTTTCAATTCATATGTATTTCTGAGTGTATCTTAGAGATGCCTGACATCTGTGAAGGAAAAACATCGTGAGGAAATGTACATTAATATAATTCTGAAATGGCCAACTCGTCTTGAGCAAACGTGATGATCAAAGCTCGTGCATCGTCTGAATGAGAAGAGGTTTTTGCCCTGCAGTAATATGCTGATATTATTAATGCCAAAGAAGGTATCGGTGAAATATTTCATAACCGTGAGACTGTTCAGTTTCACCCGCAATATCCGCATTTGTAGTATCCGGTGGTGCCACCTTATCACTGAGAGATATTAAGTAATAGGTTTTGATCTGGCTAGAAACTCCAGAGGTAGAGCAAAAGGAACAGTACAGAATTAAAATTCCAAGAAGTCCTTTACTTTTAACGCCTGTCACAACTGTCATAGATATTCCTGAAGATGCGGGCCCGCAAACGCGGCGCGCTCGGGTGAAAACCGCTCCGTGAGTTCTTAGCCTTAGCGTCAGCGCACGCCAAGAGCAGAGCAGAGTAGAGCATTTTTTGAGGGTACTGAAAAATGAATCTTATGACAATTACATAAATTTCAAAATTAAATACACGTTGAGCGCTTGACCATGCTCGAGCTTGCTTGTTTATTTATTTATTTATTTTCATTCTCAAAACATGCGAGTAGTCACACTGGACGCTACTATACTCATTTAATGTAAGTTACCAACTAAATTGCTCTATTTTTATTCAGTGTTGCCACCCACAGCCTCATCAATGTATAAAAGTGAATGGCAAGATAAAAATAAGTTACTAAACTAACATCCCGTCAATACTAAGTGCACTTGGAACGTTTAAAAGCCAGTCTCGGGAGACGAGGCGTTGCCAGCGTTAAATAGGTACAGTACACACTGTTTTGCTTACCGTAGTGTAAGGGTGCTTGCATAAAGATACAGGTTTTCCTGTCGGTGCAGGTCTGTACTGATAAGTACAGATCAACACACGAGTGTCAGAAAAATTGTAATCGGTACCTGTTTCTTTATGTGCGAGCGCATACAGAGAGTATGGGGATATTTTACCTGCACCGATCGGTGCTGATCAGTTCCTAGGAACCTGTTGGAACCTGTGGGGTAATTACGTAATAATTGATCGCAGTTTCTTCCATTTTGATATTTCAGCCACGTTCATTATGTTATTTATGTTGTTGTGGAGACGAATTATTCAAATCTGAAGCCATGAATTAGGTTTTTCCTTCAAAACTCTTGGATTGTGATCAAAAGTGTGTTACGCAACAAGCTTCCTGTATCTTTATGCAAACACCCTAAGGCAAGCCTGGACTTAACTTGCATAATATTGAATATTATGCAAAGTACTGTGTGCGTTGTTTCTCATCAGTTCCCGGGATTCAATATACAAGGGGTACGTGTATGAGGATACTGCTTGGATTAAAAAAGGTTGCTATTTGAAGTATCTTTTTTGTGGTGAAAAACCTTGGACAGAAAAGGGCATGTGTTGTTTACCGTGGAGTTTCTTGCCGGCTCTTCTCCATAGGAAACGACCAATTGGAACCGTGCACTTAGCTTCTGACGTTTCATAAGTGCCCATGTAGGTTTATGTGAAATAAAATATTTTGATTTAGATTTTTTTTTATTTTACGGATCTTATGGCGCGTGGCCAAAATTAGAGCTGAGCCAGTATCTTGTTTTTTCAATACAATTATTTAAAAAAAAACATGAACGTTTACCAACGACGCCCCCCAGTTAATGTCAATCAAGCGCAAAATCCTCGTAGCACTTTACAGGTTGTTAGGGTAAACACCGTTATCCTTGAAACCAGTGGTTTGGTGTCATTTATAGAACGTAATATCAATGGTAAATTACGACTTTTTTTTTAAATTACATTGACCACTAGAGTATTTCACCATTTCACCTATGCACTAGGGCAACAAACTTGCGTGTCAACACGGGTAGGGGGCGCGGACCTGACCGGCCGCGAGCGCGAGCTCTGTCTCAGTCACTGAGCTGTTTCGCTAGCGAGCACGGTGTCGGATAGAAACTTTTTAAAATCTTTTCAAGAAAATAACGTTTTTTTTTTGTTGTTACTCGGTCATTTAGTTTTATATTTAAGTCAACTGCCCATGGTTTGAGTGACAAACGGTTTTTATTTACCCTTACACCCCGTATAAGGACCCCCAATCCAATCCAAGCCAATCCAGACAGTAAGGGCTCTTTAGCCAATTGGGCCGATTTTATATCACCTAAATTTAGGGGACCTTTTAACGTTTAACTAACCCAGAAAACATCTTCAGCCCCCTAACCATTCATAGGGAATCCCTTATTAAACTTAGGGGATATCAGTGAAATCGGGCATGAGCCAACTATCTTTGTAGAGCGGTTCCGAGATTTCCAGTAAATATCACCAAGTGCTTCTATGCATTCATGGCAGACTAAGTTGTTGACCCAAATAGATGTGTTTAAAGCAGCACGTGCGGGCATCATCCTCGAAATCGCTTAGTGGACACTTATCTGTAATTGTCAAAATATCGATACGAACTAGTAAAGAAATATAGGTAAGTATACTATTGTAAGTAGAGACAACATAAAAAAAAAAATATAGGTACCTAAATGACCTAGATTCCTGCCCAAAATATGGTTCATGCTTTTAAGATACATTATAATATAAATAACGTTCCAGTGACTTCTTCTATACATCTCTATCAGCCGTCACTAAATAATTCTAAGTTAAATATTCCTTTTTTCAAATCGAGACGCTTACGTTTTATTGTTCAGCGTAGTATTTTACAAAATTAAACAAGTACATGTACAACAAAATCAGTTTCCCTGCATAACCGCGGCCTTTAGCTTTTCCGCCGGAGGCAGAGTTGTGGAAACATATTTAATTCTGTTCGTCCTTGGGTAACGGCTCATTAATATTGTGTATCTGTATAGTATAGAATTACATCGAAAAGCAAGTTCAAGAGCAACCTTACATGATAAGTTACTTCAGTATTCATGTTTGAATTTCGAGTCTTCACCCAAATAATATTTGTGTTTTCAGTGAAGAAGGAATCAGCATTCAAGGGCGAGTGTCTGAGACGACGAATCTGTGAATGTTGTAGTGGAATATGGAAGCATAGGTAGCGTCAAAAGTGTGCCTCTACACTAGAAGAGCCAACCAATACAAAAATAAAAATAACAAACTCTGGACTACTAACTCAGTTGGTCCAGAGATCTTATTCTTTTACGAAACTGTATTGATTGGCATCATTAAAATAAAACGCGACAATTGACGTTTTCTAACTGACTATACCATTTTTCCAAAATCAGTGAATGCAGTTTGTAAATGACTCATAAAGTTAAGTCTACTACCAATCCACACTGTATTTATAAGAACTTAGATACATAAGTTGATGAATCAGATATTCATTGCATACAATAACTAAGTTATTATAAAGTTGCAGTATTTTAACTTGCTTTCTCGTTCAAGTAGTGTTCGTTACGTTCCTTAAGATGATGTTCTTGAAAAGCCTTCCTCTTTCAAAGGACGTATTATGCGCTTTCATAAAACTTTATCCATCGATGGAAAATGATATTGTGATCTTTACAGAATCTTTTTTTAGATAGGGATTAGAGCAAACTGCTTGTATTTCTTCAGTAAATCTGAGGAAGAGTGTAGTTCAGTAAAATTCTTGTATGTATGTTTGTTTGTAAATTTCTTTATTACCACGTATTTATTATTATTATTTTTGGTAAACAAATTTTGTTTCTTAGCTCTTTGGCTAGTTTAAGCTACATTAATGGGCTCAACCCAAGTCAATGTAGCTCGTCAATTATTATTATTATATATTATTATTTATTTATTACTACCTATTCTCTTACTCTACAATTTGGTCCGGTCTTAGCTAGGGGTATCGTGTTACCCAATAACTGGATTGTGGAAATCAGATTGGCAGTCGCTTAATGTAAAATACTAGTGTTCAGCTGCATCCGATTAGACTGGAAGCTGACCCGAACATAGCTGAGAAAAAGCTAGGCCAATTGATTTTATGGGCAATCGGGTTGCTGACCTGGGGGCTTAAAACAGTCACTTTGGCAGAATCATAATAGAAAAATATTATGAATTATCGTAAAATCTCACAAACTGTCAATTCATAATATGATCTGCGTGCGATTCATATTACGAAACAATTCATCTGTTTGACAGCTTTCTATGGAGATTCGTAAAATGGTCCACATATTATGAATTGCTTTTGTGTCAAATTAGAGGAATTGCTAATGACAGCGGGGATTCAGGAAATTAACTGCTTTTAGAGGAATTGCTAATGTGGCCGGTTTACGCCCCCTGTTCACATATAGAATATTGATGATGACAATGTTAGCATAGTAGCAAAGATAAATAATTTATAAACTGTTGTCGTATGTAATTGTTTCATTAGTTGTTATTGTCTTAGTAATCATTCCAATGGCCTACATACTGCAGTTTGTTATAACAAAGTCAATATTTGCATTTGATTTGTTGCACAATTTAAATAAATATTGAGTCGTCATAGATAGGTATGCGAGTTAAAGGTGTAGATAATAATCATTTATTGAATAATAGAATGCTAAATAATTACTTTAATTGGAATCTAGTTCATCAGCGGTTTACATAATATAGCAACGTAATTAATTAACCTATCTAGGCATATAACAAAATTGTTACTCACCTAAAGACAAAGTTTATCAATTTTGCATACAGTTTCATATGAATTACCTTTATCAATGCGAAAGATACAATCATGATGGATCCATGGTTATAAGCAAGGCTTAGTCAGATTGATAAAATATGTTTTGGTTTCACTACTGTGCGTTTTTACCCTCCCCTGGCTAATTACTATTATTAAATCAGTCATTAAGGAGTCACGATTCTCTGCAGTGAGAGAACGATTGAAAAGAGATTGGGAGACTGTCCCACTACTAGGAAAAGGTCTCCTTTCATCAAGGTCGATTTCCCAAGGAAGTTTGCTGACCTGGCCGCCGAAAAAAAGTCTTGCTGTCACTTTTAATTTTCGAATGTCACACAGTGTACCTATTAAAGTTCTGAAATTTCTTTGCAACCAGCAATAACTTGAGTTTCTTCATAAATTTTAATTTGCATTGCATTTTTTGAACAATAAGGATTTGCTATTAGCAAAGCCTTATTGTTAAAAAAATGCAAATGCAGCAGGCTCGCGCCTTTGTACTAAATATAACTTTCTTTCCCATTATTTTGTTAATTAAGATTCTTTAATCGTATCACACACCCACAGCTAGCCGGAGGCGTAGGATTAAGCTTTCAAAACCGGGAGTAAATGCCAAGTTTATACCCGACTGCTTTTACATAATAAACACAAAGGTTAGACTTTTAATAACAAAATAAAATTGAAGTAAAAACATTTTTTAAAACAAGCTTTTAATAACTAGATACATACCAACTTAATCTATAAAATAGTAAACAGTTGCCTAACCTGCCGGACCAGGCATCTTTTGGGCACGCTCGTTCCATCGTAAACCATATCAATCGCTTTCCATCAGGAGAGATCGAGATCAAGATAAAAAAAAACCGGCCAAGTGCGAGTCGGACTCGCGCACAAAGGGTTCCGTACCATTATGTATAAAAACGGCAAAAAAATCATGTCTGTTGTATGGGAGCCCCCCTTAAATATTTGTTTTATTTTAATTATTTTTATAGTGAATATATAACTAAATATTCTGTGAATATTTCAACCGTCTACCAGTTGCCGTTATCATTATCGAGAAAAAAATCTCGTTCGTTGTATGGGAGTCCTCTCAAATATTTATTATATTCAGTTTTTTAGTATTGTTGTTGTAGCGGCAACAGAAATACATCATCTGTGAAAATTTCAACTGTCTAACTACAGACAGACAGACAGACGGACAGACAGACAGACAGCGGAGCCTTAGTAATAGAGTCCCGTTTTACCCTTTAGGTACAGAACCCTAAAAAATTGCCCATCTTATTTATCCTTTGGATTATTTTACCATTCTGTACTTCCTGAAAAGTGAAGGAAATCATCATTGAGGAAACCGGCATGTCCTAGAACCGAAAATTCAACAAAGACATCTACCAACCCACACTAGGCCCGCGTGGTAGGTTATAGCCCACTCCCTCTCGAAGAGAGGAGGCCTGTGTCCCAGTAGTGGCAACATTACAGGCTGATTATGCATATGCATGCTTGCCGCTTAAATTCAACGTAGTTATACGATTTTGATTAAAATAAACATTATTGTTCTTTCCGTTCTTACAAAGTGCCAATTTTAACTAATACAGTCTGATCCAAAAGTAACTGACTAAAATGTAAACAAATGGATCAGAAGACGTACCTACCTGTGGATGCCAATAAGTGCCACTTATAAACTGAGTGTTTCCTTATAAACTCAGCCAAAGCACTATAAATATGATAGAGGCATGATAGCCTAGTGGTGTGACCGTCAGACTGCCAAGTCATAGATATCTAGTTCGAACCCAAGGCACGCACCTCTAAATTTTCAGATTCATGTACGTACCTATTGTATAATTATCACTTGCTTCAAAAACGGTGAAGGAAAACATCGTGAGGAAACCGGCATGCCTTATTTTTTTTTTTTGGGTGGGAAATCTTCATATGACTTCTCCCGCTCTGGACGGAGCGGAAGGGCGTGTCAGACTCTTACTGACTAAAACCCACCCGTGTTCCTTCAGTTGCCTGTTGCCAGGGTCCCGGTATCCCTTTCGACCCTGGCAGGCATCGGTCCTAACGGACCCCGTCAGGTGTGCTGACATCTCTTTGAGGCGCGCGTGGAACACGACGCGCCATCGACCCGGGCCTGGTCCTTATCGGACGGCGAGCTACCAATTGCTCGCCGTCCGCAAGCCCGCGCCTATGGTGGCCGGGAATCCGCCCGGGATTCCCGACGCCCAGGGTGTCTCCAGCGGCGGTGGTTAGGGGCGTGAGGGCGCAGGCTTTGCCTCCCCCTCACGCGCTCCGAATCCTCCTTCGCGAGCATCACTGCTTCGCAGAAGGAGGTGACCGCCTCCCATGTCCTCTCGCTCCGTATCATGGCCTGGACCAGGGCCGGACGCGAGAGGTCAGTGCCGCCAATCGCCTCCACGAGGACACGGCGGTGCTCCGCCCAAGCAGGGCACACCTCCACCGTATGCTCCACCGTATGCTCCACCGTGTCCTCCGGACGATCCGCACAGTGGTGACACCCGGGCGTTTCCTCCCGCCTGATCCTACACAGGTACCTCCCGAAGCTAAACCGGCATGCCTGAGGGTATTTCTCCATGGCATGTGAAGTCAAGTCAGAAGCCCATGGGCAGGTTTAAAAATCTGACACCTGGTTAGTCACTAACCACACGAAAAGAAGACTATAAATATGATGATTTTCAATTACAATTTCAAAATGTTATTCAAACAATAACTGTTGGAAGAAGTGGTGAGAAATAAAGTGAAAACCTTCCAAATACGTATTAACTCAATCTAAACAGGGTTTGTTTACACTTTCATCTACTATTTTTTGAACGGACAGTAGGTATAGTTGTCAAACCTCGTCTATTTTCACACACAACAGCCACAACTTTGATGATAACTACAATTAACTGTTTTGTTTTCCTTCAATCCCCCGATCAAGTTGGAATTGCTTTTGATGTGTCTCATATAAACAAAAGCTGGCTTGGGGCGGACTATAAATTAATTTCTGTGAGTAACTTACTTATAAATACTAACGTCTTCGGGATGGCGCAGACTAGGCCACTCGTAGCCACGATTAGTGGCGGCCTCCAGATCCTAGCTACCCACGAAACCCGGTCAATATCTCGATTACTGGTTAGTCAACTTGGCACATTTATATATACACTGCAGAATTTACCACTTCTTACAAGTTATTATTTAGTTTCTTTCACCCATCCCTGTGTCTATGTGTAGTGAAATCTTGCAAGTAGACCCACTTCCCGGTTTCCGATTGAGCTGACATCATTCCGGTACTTAGACATCACTTCAACTATTTTCTACTACTATACCCCATTTCAAATAAGATTAGACATTAAAACAAAACCTTTTACAGTCTGTTCAACCGATTTTGACTTCTATACCGTAGGCATAAGGATAGCATTAAAAGCAAAAAAAGTTACACAATACCAACTATCTACTGCGGCTGCCATTTGTCATGCCACCAACGCAATAGAATTCAAAATCAGTTGAACGGAATGTATAAATAAATATATATATCTATACGTCTAATCTTATTTCAAATGGAGTATAGTTAGATTACCGACAGCTTTTGGAGTCATGGTTGGTATTTACTATTAGCCTGAAGCTACTATTTTTTTTTTTCAATTATTATGTCTGTGATATAGATCACAGACAAGTACCTAATGGAAACTGAATATTTAGGAGCCTTCAAAAGGCCACAACGGTTTTCTTCGTTTTAAGGATACTGTACCTAACGATCCCATTTCTATTACCGGCAAACTGTTTTGTAGTTTGGCAAATACTGAGCGCTTTTTATAGTAGTAATTTTTTTTGGTAAAATATTTTAATCTTTTTATTGCACTTTGAGGTTTTCAAATATATACTAATATATTTGAAAACCTCAAAGTGCGCTGAAAAAAATCGCCAGAGTTTATTTCGTGATTGGTGGGATAGTGGGAGTATTAAGGGTGAGGAAGATCACGTGTCGGATCTAAATTTGTTTTCAAGCAGTAATATTATGGCGTAATCTGCACCGAACGTCCTTACGACCGAACTTTATTTAAGGAGCAAAAAGTTTCAGATTTAATAAAATAAAAGCTTCAAAAGCTAAGTGACACAAATTAATAGCCTTTATTAATAATGACAATAGCAATTAACAAAACTTTCCTGAATCTTCGTTATAAATCAATTAGGACTTTAGAAGAAAATATTCTATTCTAGGGGAATTAATTGAGTTCTTTATTGTAAGTTTAATTTCCATTATAATTTTAATAGAAGTCGGTGTTTATGTATTTCTATATAATTTACGTGTTAACAAACCAATTATATGTCTAAGGTTAAATTGGATTTTCAATTATATGAACGTATAAAACTGCTTTATCATAATACTATGTTCTGTTAGCTCTGAGCATACAAACTATTACAGTGTGGTCTCCCTTTTGTGTTTACGTATCTTATTAAAGGTAGTTGGTTAGCCAGCCTCGAATGAAGGTTTTTACCTGACTATAGGTTAATGCTTATGTTTACATAGAAAAAAAAAAAATTGTTCATGGAGTTTCTTTCCCTTCTTCTCCATAGGTACCTACTACGCTTTGGAATGGGCAACTAGCTTCATATTTCTGACTGACCGACTCTTTGACAATTCAAAAGTGCCTGATTTAGTTTTATTGAAATAAATGCTTTGAGTTTGAGTTTAAAATCATATAGTTCTCATCCCATCTTTAAAATAATTTAAAACAAGACGAGAGAGGCTACTGCGCAATTAGAAGTAATTACACTAATTAACAGTGCCGTGCTTTCCTTTAATTTAGATACATCCGAGATCTGTAATTATGATAAAGATTGTGGGTTTTCCTGTGTGGGCTAATAATGTATTTAGTTGGTAATCATCACTATTATTTCAACCGAAAGACGTCCACTGCTGGACATTAGTTGTTAAGCCTTCACATAAACAAATAAATACTTATAAGCTTACGATTTGGATCGTCAATTTAAAATTTCTTTGTAAAAAAAAAAATTATTTTAAAACTCCTGCATATTTATAGATGTCTTACGAAAATGATAGGTAGTACGTACCTAATGACGGCGCAATTTTATTTATTACATTTAATAATATAGGATGAGAGATAGCCCTCCTAATGAGAAGCGGTAAACTCTCTCTCTACTGATACCGATGTGCTCGTCACCAAAAGTGTCATGAGCCCATTTATTAACGACACTCATTTCTTTCAGACAGAAGTAAGTACCACAGCATTTCTACTAGACGGCAAACATAAAAATAGTACTTAATTAACGTTCCTCTTTTTTGTTCTTAGACCTGCACTCCAATTACGTAACACACTCTCTATCACAAACTGAAAGATTTTGAAGGAAATTCGTAATTAATAGCTTCATATGTTTGAAAAAAATCGTAAATGATGCAATAATTTTGAATTGTTATTGTCAAAATTAAAAGTATTGGGACTGTTAGTGTCTTACGCATAATTACCCCCCTGCTCAAATAGCATCACAAAGAGCTCGCAGCGAAATGGCTAAGAATTGCTTTCTAAATAAATAATTATCACTTTATGGCTTTTGTCATATTATAGTACCATTATTTGGTGATCAAAGAGAGAAGTTTTCCGGGAGTTTTTTTTAAATTTTAATTTATTGAATTCCTGCTCGAATACGATATGTGCTAAAATGAAAATTTATCAAAAATTTTCATTTTAGCACATATCGTATCTTCGCCACTCGCCGTTTTTTGACATTATCTCCTTTTAAACTCATTTCGTATGGCATAGCGGCGCGGCGGCGCGAGCGGTAAAGATGCTAAGTGGCAAAGTGAAAATTTAAAAAGAGCACGTCGAAATCAATACATCAATTTACCAAATTTCAAAACCTTCGGAAAGCTTTCCAGGTAAAAAAAACAAATGACTAGACTAGACACATGCTTGGTGATAGGGGTGGCCACTAGCTCAAACTTTTTACTAAAAGACTACCATAACTTCATCGCTTTTCGGATTATTTAAAAGAGAAAATATTCAAATTGATTAAAACGGCTTCATAGTCAGTCTGGTTCGAATCGACCTGCAACAACCAATCAAAGATAAACTCCGGCCATGTATTCAAGGTGCGGCGGTCGCTTCCTTTGGTAAGGAAATAGCTCGTGATTACATTGATTGCCATTTACGTGACTTAGGTACCGTTGCTCTATTGACACACTCGAGTGAATATGGATGAAGGTACTTTTCCGAATACGTTATTGCCAACATTTTGAATGAAAATGACAGTTCGAAAAGGTGTTATGCACCCGCTCTGCCATGCAATTACAATACATTGTATTTAAAAAACTATCAGTTTTCAGAAATCGCGATTTTCCCTTTTTTATATAAATATTTTATATTAGCTGCCCGTGATGCCCTAAGATCCCGTGGGAATTTCGGGATAAAAAGTGTCCTCTCTTATTCCAGGTCATGGTCTACCCCTGTGCCAAATTTCATCTAAATCCGTTCAGCCGTTTTAGTGTGAAAGCGTAAAAAACAAACAAAAAAGCTTGTTACCACACCGAGCGCTGGACGCAAAGTGAATCAAATCGCCCGTCACCCCCACTTATATAGGATTGCGGGCGGCGGCGATTTGATTCACTTTGCGTCCAGCGCTCGGTGTGGTAACACGTCGCGTTCTGGTTTGCAATTGGTCAATCGTCATCCTGAGGATGCCTCGTTGAGAGGTGAAACACGTGTCGATTTCTTACAGGGTTTTTTAGGACTCTTGAAGAATAGTGAAGCGGAATAGGTTACTAAATATATCTACGTCTATTGTATTTTATAATGGATTTCCGCAAAGTCACGCCTGAATCAATTAACTATCCTAATAAACAGTTTAAACACGTAAAATAAAACTCTCTATCAAATGTTACATTTTCTTTATTTTTTATGATAACACACTAAATAAAACTTAACATATTAATAATTAGAATAAATAACTTGACTATTAGGATATAGCACTTGTCCTATATACGAGAATATACCACTAACCACATGATACAAAGCATAAAACAGTTGAATGAACACATCAAGCTGAAACGACAGTAGTGGGACTTTGAAAATGAAATCGATTGAACGGTAAATCGATTGCGTAATCGGCCTGCACATCACCTGGTCTCGTTGTCAAGTCCGCTAACGGTGTTGGTGCATCAATAGAGGTGAATATAGAGCCCTGTACGTCTGAAGGTCCAGCATAAATCGGATAAATTCTCGGTTCTGATTCCTTTTTAACAGCTTTCGGTAGTTCAGGCTTCCACGTCATTATTTCCGGACTTTTGCTCGATCTGCGTTCTTTGTCTGCTGCTATGTGTATCCTATCGCGTTTGATGATTTCTGTGTCAGTCCAGGGGTTGTGGACAGACATTGCAGGTGGGGGGGTGGCAGCCATGATCCCCGGTTGAGGCCAATCGTCTCGACTCCTCTTCTCGTAATAGTCGTAAGGGTAGCCGGAGTTGTAGAATCCGTAGCTCAGCGGACTTGAAGCGATCTGGAACAGAACATCTGTTAACGGGTTACCCCGGTGATTTTAGTAACAGTGCGTTAAAGCCTAGACTTGTGATTTACTTTCATTAAGGCTATGTTAGATGATTAGAGAAGAAGTAAGATCGATTATAGAAATTCATACCTTCCCCCTGTCATGATACCCATCATGATTATTATTGTCTACCTAAAAGAGAATGCTGTTATGTTTATTAATTACTTCTGTTAGTTGGTAAAATTACCTAATATTATTAGTGGGATGGTGTTAATTTGTAATTTCTGCGTTGCTTTTTCATGTTATAACTTAGTTAGGGATTAATTAAGATATTATGTATAGGATTAAGTAGATATAATACAATATTGCTCCAAAGACTTGTTTACTCTGCTTCTTAAGAACCTAATAAAGTCTTAGGTTACTTTATGAACGCTTTGTTGAAGTATTAGTTGGTAAACTCTATGAAAAAAATCTTTTTTAAAATTGAAATTACCATTTTAGTAAGATATTAATATGTTTTTATTTTTTTATTATTAAAAATAGGTTCGGAGGTCTACCTTCTTCAATCCTTGGATTGACGCGAGTATGAGGGCCATTTTGGCGAGCAGGAGGGCCTTCCCTCCCAAGACGGCAAGGAACTGGAAGCCCATAGGAATCAGGACCATGCCGATGGAAACCACGCCGAACATCATCATCGTCAACATCTGGTGGCGGCGTCGACCTCGGTATTCAACTGCGGAACATCATTAGGATTAAAAGAGAATAGGCCCCTGCTTATGGGGTTCTGCCCTGAAGCCCAACAAAAATATATATACCAATGGAAAGAGCTTTTGGCAATAGTCATGTTAGTAGCAAAGGTTCCCTCAAAAAGCTAAAGCCATTGATGTATATCTTATGGCTATTGGGCCAAGAAAATTCCTTAACTTCGATGCCCAAGTATTCACACCCATTTAGGTCATTTACTCCGAACTTACTAACAATTGGCAAAAGTCGTGTTAGTAGGAAAGGTTCCCCTTAAAAAGCTCTTTCCATTGGTATATATCTTTTAACGCTTTTGGGCTCCAGGGCAGAAACGCCCATTCTCCTTTCTCAATGAAAGAATTCATATTACAACGCTATAAGTTCAGATAATATAATTTTTTGTTAATTCAACAACAATTTCGGTTTAAATTATAGTTTGATAATAAGTTATTGAGTCAGACGTGTGTGTAGCTATGCTAATATTTTGTTTGAAACAGTTTCAGTATCATAAAAGTAAGGCTAGTTTTAATATTTGCTCAAACCCACTGGTGTAATGCTTGAACCCGAACTGTTACATTAAAAGTAGCCTAAATGTTTAACTAAGTAACAACAAACCTTTCTCAATAGTTTTTCCATCTTCAAAGTCAAACTTGATAACGTGAGTTCTGAGAACTTTCGCCAGTCTCTGTACCGCGAGCGTGCGCCATTCACCTTCGTCTAATTCCTTTTCAGTCCAAGAGCTGTAAGGTAAGACAAAATTACGTGACAGCTTTGTAGTTGTACAATTCTGAATAGGAACCTAACTCGGAAGAGTTTTTACGATTTGTGGCTGTTGAGTATCAAGCTCCAGTTGGGTGCTGGTGGCCTTGAATGAAACTACTTGCTGTGGTTAATATACAAGTACTGTATTTCCTGAGGTAAATGACTGATTACAAAAATGACCGGTATTGTGTGCGCACGCTCAAGGTGTCGGCGAGCGAGTGAGCGGCGGGGGAAGCCCACGATCGTGGTGGTGCGGTGCGCGGCCCGATGACGATGTGACGTCAGGAACAGTGGCTTTTCTAATACTCTACCCTTGGTTTTTCTAGAAGAGTCTTTTATTTTTTATATGGAATTGCATTAATTGGCATCATAAAAATACAAGGTAAGAATTATTGTTTTTCAAGCCAACTGTACTACTTTTCCAAAATCTGTGAATGCAGTTGGCAATTACTCCAAAAGCTAAGGACAGTTTCTTAAGAACGTTTTCCTGTAGCTAAAATGGTTAAAGTTCCTACCCTTATTGCCCCTACCCCAAAAATTAACCCTTTATAAATTGGAAAAATATTTGACTGTTTTTAAGTACCTGCGAGAAAGAAAGGCGAAAGGGGGGGAGAAAAGGCCGATGATAACATAAACAGACAATTATCCACCACTATGAAAAAAACACAGTTTTAGACAGTATGGTAACAACCAACATAATATTGTTTCATTATCAAACAAAATACGGTCACCAATTCCATCTTCTGTTGTTTTGGAAAGCTTGGATGCCCCAGAATGGGTTTTGGGCCCAATGTGAATGGTCTCCTTTCATCCAAATCCGTTCAGCAGTTTTAGCATAATAAACAATCAAACAAACTCACTTTCACATTTATAAACAACAAAGTAGAATGAAAATAGAAATCATTTATTTGCTTATAAAGTAGGTATAGGTATACAGATAAGATGTATGTTATTGGACTACGGGGAGTAATCATTTTGTATTTATCTGTGGGAGCTTGTAATTAGCAACTTGGGTTATATAATATTATTGTTATTATAATAAAAATAAATAAATAATATTAGTTAGGTTTTGACGTATCTGAGCATAAAAGCGTTTTTTTTTTTAATTCACGACATCCACGGGTTTATATTCACTGACGGACAACGCACATTTACGCACAACCTTTACTACTGGGTCTAGATGCACATATTTTTGCACAAGAGTTCATTTTATAGCGAAATTTTGTATGGAATACTTAGCGTAGGTACGCCCCCAGTCTTTTGCCGATGGAAAATCCGATAGGAAAAACGGCTTGTTATTATTATTATAAAGCAATAAGCTCATTGAAAAATGAATTTATTTGGCTTCTTATTAATTTCATTCATTTCAGATATAAGTACTGTACATAGAAACCTGACTTTTAGTTAATTTAATTTTCTACAATCTATCTGAAACCATCGAAGAACCGCTGAGCCATATTTCAACTGTACGGTTTCCCAATTTTCTAATTATTTGCTTTTGAACAAAGAGGAGATGAAGAACATTCTTAAAATTTAATTTATGTCTATTCAAAATATTGATATTTTCCTGCAATATTTTGAGTTAGATAATATTAAGTTGGTACCTACCTAAGCAATCAGTTTAACCGGATGCAGCTGAATACCAGTATTTTACATAGAGCGACTGCCTATCTGACCTCCAAAACACAGTAACAGCAGTCGCTCCATTTGAAATACTGGTATTCAGCTGCATCCGGTTAGACTGGAAGCAGACCCCAAAATAGTTGGGAAAAGGCTAGGCAGATTGATTGAGGTAATTTTAAATTAATTCGCCAAAATTCCCACTTTTCCAAAAAAATAAAATCTCCCAAAGCGTAGGGCCATAATAATCCAGCTACTCTCAAACTTTTCTTTCGACTTGCATTATTTGTAGGAGATCCTTTGTCAAGCAGATTCTCATTATTAATTGTTCAATAATATAAACCATAACGATAGTCGTACAGATTAAAAACGAGCGAGCCCTACAGTAATCGCATAATGTGTAACATCTGACATCTTTGCTGACAGTACCAACCTCTCGGAAAATGGGCTGGTACCATCTGATGGTCAACTCTAGCACCACGCGCGCTCATTGGTCAAATCAAATAGCGCGCGCTTTCGCGGCTTCCTGTTACACACTTCCGTTCTTTTTCACGAAATCACTCCCACAGATTGCAGGGATGTTACACATAAAAAATGTTGGGACTTTTTCGTAACTGTAGGTATACTAGCTTGTTACTAAATTCTACGTCTATTTACTACACAGAAAAGTATCACTGAAATGGAAACTACAATTTCATGCTTATTGGAGAGACAAATGTCAAAATCATTCTCATCTGCAAAACAAATTATGAAAATGAAACTCACTGACTTTTTGCCAACGTACTAAAAATATATTTCATGCCCCAAGCCTACTAAATATCATTATTCTTAACATGTCAAAGGACATAAATGTTGAGTATCTCTGATCTAATAGAAGCTACGCCAAACCGGAGTTGACAATAGCAGAATTTTTCGACCATATCGTGTAGTCTACTTACGCTTGACTGAAAGCCTCCATAATATGAATTTTCCGGGAAAACGAATTATGATAAATATATCCCTGTATTTAATGTACCGTATTGCTTATTGAAGAGTATTAGGAATAATATTTCGAGACGTTATACAAGTAGAAATGTTTATAACAAATACGAGTGATGGAACTCTGGTAGGCAGTGGTGTCAAGAGATTGATACGGAAACAGTACCTAATCTTGAAAATAGCATAAACACAATCAGGCTAAAATGTTCCCATTGCTGGGACACAGGCTTCTCTGTGAGATAGAGTAGACTAATCCACCACGCGGACCCAGTGCTGATTGCTGAGTGTCAGATTTCTTCGAATAAAATTCATCATCCGCCTAGCCTTTTCCCAACTATATTGGCGTCGGCTTCCACTCTAACCGGATGCAGCTGAATACCAGTATTTTACATGGAGCGACTGCCGAACTGACCTCCACAACCCAGTAACTGGGTAATACGATACCCCTTGGTAAGACTGGTTGTTAGCCCCGTATCCCTAAATCCGTATCGTAAACTCGATTAACGCCTTTTGATTGGTTGAAACTAGTTTTAAGTAATGCTTGAGTCTTGAGTGAGGTTCTGTAATACGGGCGTTGGACTTTCGGGCTTTTGAAGACTCGTAACGACTGTTAAAGATCCACAAATGTCAGCCGGGACCAACAGTTTAACGTGCTTTCCGAGACACGGGGGAGTCTCTGTATGTAAAGATGGTCACCCATCCACGGACCAACCCCGGCAAGCGTAGCTTAACCTGATGGATCGAGCTGTTATTACTTAGCCACGAGCTCCTCCTTCTTCGAATAAAATTGTGTTTTGAAAATAAATACTAATTTATTATTGGAGGAGTAGAATATCTTATTTATTTATCTTGTAAAGGAACATTCGACATCGGATATAAAACTAATCCATTTTATAGACTACAAAATAAAACAATTTAATTTAACCTTATTTTTTGTTTATCTGTGTAATTACTAATATAAGCGGCCACTTACTGTAAATATTAGTGTTGGTTATTAATAAATAAATAAATAAAAAATGAAGATACTTTTACCAAATCCGATGGCACAATGCATCTCTTTATGCCTTTGTAAACACAGACAAGTAAGTTTGTAAAGACAGCCTCTTAACAGACGCGAGGCTAGGTCCTATGAGACAAGGATTAGCCTGTAAAGTATCTTTGAGTGAGAAAGACTGTTCTGTCATTCGTACGACCGATATACCGACGTTAAAAATACATAAAATATCCAACTAGAAATTATTTTGTAAACCCACAACAAATAAAATCACTTAGAACCAAAACGATATTCTGTTTAATCATGTTGTAGACCAATAATTTTGTTGTCTGGGTATTCCTTTTTGGGTATTCCTAATGAATACCCAAAAAGGGTTTCTGGTATTTCTATTACACTCGCGACAATCTAAGAAGTCCGTTTTGACGTTTCGTTCTTGTACATGTAATAAAACGTTAAGCCTTGAGAATCAGTTTTTATCAATGTAGATAAGTCGTAGATTACAAATTCTCTAAGTATGTTCAATCGGTGTCTCGAGAATCAGTTTAGGTATAAGAAACCAATTTTCTTTTTCATCGCTACACAAAGCATTTAGATAGATGTCAAAACGGACTTCTTAGATTGTCGCGAGTCTAGTTAGTCCTTTTAGCCAGACTACGGGAAAGCAACTTTATGTTACATCGGTAGAACTCGATATCCGTGGGTAGAACCATTTCCGTGAAGTTTTCATTCCGTAGATACTGTTCCACCAGAGATGCGTCGCGCCTGTCTGCGTGCGAGTCTTGAAAATTCTCGCAATGCCGGTTGGCGCGACTTTGACAAGCGCGACTGAAGAAAATATAGGCGCTTTGACACTTTTGACCGATTCTGACGTCTCAGCGCTGCCACGTCATTGGCATCCACAGGAACGTTTTCTAATCTAGTTGTTTACATTTTCATCCTATTATTTTGAAACAGACCATAGGTACATTTATCAGTTTGTTGTTATTATATTAATTACAAGCTCGTAATTTCGCCACAAGTACTGAAATAGGAGTCCGTTGCGCAATTTTATACGACACTCCGCTTTGAACGACGCTGACAAATTGTTTCGGGGTCACTACCCTGACTTGTGTGTTTCTTACGATTGACGATCCGGTATTTGTTCAATATAACATTATATCACGCTTGTAACTTCTGTAAGGATAGGCAGAGGCAGAGTCGGTTTAGAATAAAAAATATCTTTAACGTATTTTTATTTCATATTGTGAACTAAATGAACTAAAAGACGAACGAAACATTATTAAACTCATATGATTGTCTCTAGTGTCCCATCCCTTGTTACAGGTTAATTTGTTAACAAATTCAATACCTAGATAAAAAATATCTGAGCAAACCACCTTAATCAATCTTAGTTCCTAGTACGTAAGCATACATTAGGATTTATGAGCTAAAATTAGTTAACTAAGTTTTTTTTTTAATCAACTTAGGTACTATAGGTAAATGTATGTAGAACAGCTTAATCCCTAATGTAAATGTTTTACGCAATATTAAAAGACATACAACATGGTCTTCAGCCTTTATTTAACTCACCTTCAAAGTTAATAATGTCAACCACGTATTATTATAAGCTCAATAATCTAAATAATTAGCATGATGAATTAACCATTATTTAATTACTGTCATATTAATTTGATGACACCTACCTAATTACGGCGTCAGATTTGGATCGTAATTAATGAATCGTGCTTGGTTAGAGTAAATAATTTGAGCATAGTCACCAATAATAGTATTTTAACGAGATAATAAAATTTAAATTATATCTAGGTACCTTATTATTTTAATTACTTATGTTCAGCCTTTTATGGCTTCAAAATCATCTTCATTTCTTGAGTGCTTAATTATTTTTTTATATAATTTTATAGGACATTTTTTTAATTTCTTTTACTTTTTTTTAAAATCTTCTAGGTGTGTTCTATAACCATCTTATAGCCGAAGGTAGTTACGGGTACCTAGTCAAAAATCTTGCAATAAAGGTAAGGTAAGCTATGGTAATTATGTGGCGGAGGTCATAGACAAATCGCCCTCTATGAAATAATTAAATATATGTATAATATTCAAATATATATATTCAACTACATTTTGATAGACGCTGCGGTGAAGAGCAGTCGTGGCCCAGTGTTAACGGCCGCGACTTACGAATTGTAGGTCCTAGGTTCGAACCCAGACAGGCGCTTTACTTTGTGTAAACTATTTCATCACCACTGCTCTCAAAGCAATAAAGGGTAACATCGTGAAAAAAACTGCATGTACTAAGTACTTACAATAAAAAAAAATCGAAGACCCGAGAAACCCGCACTGGGTGTGTGTGGTGAATTATGGTCCACTCCCTCTCACTGAGAGAAGGCCTGTGTCCCAGCATTTGGGAGTATTATAGGCTGATAATAGCCAGGATTATTCGAATTTTTGTAAGAACCGCACTTAAAATTGTATTTCCTATAACTATATTTTTCAGGCCCCGAGGCTAGACGAGAGAAACCTGGGCAGGTAACCAGTGGCGTTCCTTCCATAGAAGCCCAAAAGCCTAAAAAACCTTTACCTTCCTTTGCCTTTAAAATTAAGCCTATCAATAAAAAAAAAAAAAAGAACACTATATAATACGTATTTTTTCCCACTTAGTTTATCTAGACGATGTTTTCATTTACTCCTTCACGATTATTGACATCAGCTAGTGGTATTCGAATTTGTGTGGGGTAGGTACCACAGCTAAAAAGTGAAAAATAAAAACTTTTTACAAAAAAACAAAACCGACTTCCAAAAAAAAAACACAAAACTGGAAAATAACTTTAATTTCGGAAGTGGGTGTCTTTGCTTTTCAATTTTCGTTTTTTGCCACCGACTTCCGAAATTAAAGTTATTTTCCAGTTATGAGTGTTTTTTTTGGAAGACGGTTTTGTTTTTTTTTTTTTAAGTTTTTTAATAGGATATTTCCATCTTTCCGCATCAGTTATTCTCGTACAACTCGTGCTGACATGAGATAAGGTCAAGTAACTCACCTTATCTTAAGGTGTTTAAATAAATAAAAAACATAACCTGTCTTTGCTATTGCGTGGTAGGGTAATAAAAATAAAGCCTTACCTGGTCTCATTCTCAGGCATGACATTGCCAGATCTATCAACCAGTTCGAACCGCACCAAGTTGATCCCATCGGCAACGGGCACGACGTCAGGGGTCAATGACCGGTCGAGGGCCCTCAGAGTCTTCCTCTTCATGCACCTCACGAACTTTGGGAAGTACTCCTTGTGATCTATGACATCTTTCACGTCCACCAACTGTGGATTAACCTTAGTTTTAGTTTTATGTGGATCAAGTAGGCTACAAAATGAATTATAATAACTGTTGTGTTAAACTGGGCGACAAATAATAATGCAGTTCACAGTTGCACTATGAAAATGAAATTATTCCTTACAATAATATTAAAATACATAATCGTACACATCGCATGATGATTATTAACGATGATTATAAAAATAAGGTAATAGCGAGTAGGAGTATTAGTATAATAAGACTAATAAATCTTATTTAGAAGTTTTTAGTCTTATACCTATAAATTATTAAATTAAAACAATCTTATTTAAAAGTTTTTAGTCTTATTATACTAAATCAATCAAATCAATCTGCCTAGCCTTTTCCCAACTATGTTGGGGTCGGCTTCCAGTCTAACCGGATGCAGCTGAATACCAGTATTTTGCATGGAGCGACTGCCTATCTGACCTCCACAACCCAGTAACTGGGTAATACGATACCCCTTGGTTAGACTGGTTGTCAGACTTTCGGGCTTCTGACGACTCGTAACGACTGTCAAAGATCTACAAATGACAGCCGGGACCACCGGCTTAACGTGCTTTCCGAGACACGGAGGAGTCTCGATATGTGAAAATGGTCACCCATCCACGGACCAACCCCGGCAACCGTAGCTTAACCTGATGGATCGACCCGTGCGGCTGTTATTACTTAGCCACGAGCTCCTCCTCGAGTCTTATTATACTAATACTGTAGTAAAACCATAATTTTATATATAGCCAAAGTTACTCGAAATCACAGTGAAAAAAAAATCAACGTATAAAATCAGCACTTCATTGTTCCAAAATGAGAAAATTAATCTTAGAGTTTATTCTGCCTCAGGGTATTTAAGTAAAGTACTGTTAACAAAGTCAGTTTCAAGCAGGCTTGTTCATGTAAAGCTTCTTATTAACATGAGAACTGTTTTCAAAAAACATTTTGTAAAAGAAAAAAGATTTTAGAGAAAGAAATTAATTTTGCCAGACGTTCACTTGACTAGCAAACATTTTTATAAATCACTCCAAAATAAGTCTACAAAGGAATTTTGTAGAAAATAAAATACCTACTATCAAAGTAGGTATTTGATCAATGAAGTGTACCGAAACAAAAGATTACCGTTGGGGTATTTGATTAATATTATAATTAAAAGATATAGCAAGGCAAGTTCTTATTTTAAAGATCATGGCTGCTTGCATCACAAATCACTAAACTAAACACTAAGGGGTTTATTCATAAACGATGATTAAAGTTAAGTGACGATCAAACGTCAAAAATGTATGGTTAAACAGTCAATCAAAACAGTTATGAATAAACCCCTGTAACGTTAAGAGTCTGTACTTAAGCCCTCGAATTGCTTAGCAAGGTCCTCTGTTAAATCGAAAATACTGCAGCATTAATTTTGGAATAAATATATTATGGTAAAGGTACCATTCCATATCCGACCGCGCAGGCCGCAACTGCAGGCAACGTGTCGCTGCGGCACCACTGGTTTCTATGAATTTCTATGAAATACCTTTCGTAGCTAGCGACACGTCGTTTGCAGCTACGGGCTAGCGACAGACGACATTTGTGTAGCCCGACTGCAGACCAGAGGGCCTTCTACAACGATTTTCAACAGGATTGACATAAGCTTTGAAAGTCGTTGTAGAAATACGAAACGCTTTCGAAGCGATTGTCACTTGTCTAGGCCCTCAGTAGTGCCGCCAACACTCGAGCGATAACACGGTTTCTATTTTCTATCTACTGTATGTACGTGAATACGGGCTGATGCCGCCTGTGGTCGGTTTCGGAATCATGACTGCAGCGACACGTTGCCTGCAGTTGCCACCTGCGGTCGGGTACGGAATGGTACCTTTAAGTTGAAGATTAATGTTTCTAATGACCATTATTTTCACCGCAAAAAGAAATTACATAAACTATCGGCACCTCGGAGCTGAGGTATTCTATGAGTATTGGTATGAGGATTTGAGCTGAAGTATTATGGACTCATAAGCGTTATACGAATTAAAAGCATCGTTGTTTTTCCGTCAATCGTTCTTATAGAGACAGAATTAAATAGTGGCGAAAACTAAGGCCCGTATTACAGAACGTCACTCAAGACTCAAGCATTACTTAAAACTCGTTTAAAGCCTTTTGATTGGTTGAAACTAGTTTTAAGTAATGCTTGAGTCTTGAGTGACGTTATGTAATACGGGCCTAAAAGTCTTGAAACCACTTTATGTCAAGGGTGGACTCAGAAGGATACGCGTGTTGCTGCGTATAATATTAAGGAAAAACACATTTAAGCGCCATGTACACTTATACATTTTTGTACATAAACGGAGCATCTGTTTGCAAAGCCGATTAAGGTGATTTCGAGCGGCTACTGAAGGCTTATACGAGGTATGATCGTGGACAGACTAACGACATTGTTGAACGTCCAGAAATAACCATAATGAGTAATATCTACTTAGGTATGTACTTAAGAATAACATAACAATGAGGAAGGTTCTGAGAAAAAATGTCCATGAAATTGTCTATACCCGCTTACCTAGGAATTTAGGTATCTTTGCAATGGATTTTACTGTGATAGGCTATATTATTCATTTTTACCATGCCGTGTAAACTCCTCCTGCTATTGAGAAATTTCAGAAAATACCTAAAAAAAAATACAATAGACGTAGATATTTAGTAACCTATTCCGCTTAACTATTCCTCAAGAGTCATAAAATCCCTGTAAGAAATCGACACGTGTTTCACCTCTCAACGAGGCATCCTCAGGATGCCTCGGGATTGCCCAGTCGCAAACCAGAACACGACGTGTTGCCACACCGAGCGCTGGATGCAGAGAAAATACCTACTTTGTTCAAAAACTTAAACGCGCCTGGCAAAATGTAGGGCTTCTCTTATGCTTCGTAAAAGTAGCTATCATATACTATAATGGCTACTGTTAGCACAGTGCACTGTAAAGGAAAGACCTCATTATCTAAAAATACTTTACCGAAGTAGAACACACTTTGTTAAACCATACACCTTTAGCTTTTCCTGTGGGAACGTCAGAGATTTTCATACTAAGATAAAAGTCGTATAACCTAGGACTAGGTACCTACTAAGTTACCAACCTATACTTGAAATAACTTGTAGTCTTTTTTAGACAATAGACAGGGACAAGATTCGTAGTTATTTTTTTACTATGTGAATCAATATCTGCTCATCCTACATCTTTTATGTAAATAGGTACAATACTGAGAGTTTCAATGTGTTGAAAAACATAATCAAAAACACTTACTTTTTTTGAGCAATCTCGCCAAATAATCCTGATGACGTCAGCCCCTTCTAACCATAAATCTGCGATCAGCTGACTCATATAAGAATCTGGATCGGTCTGTTTTTGTTCGCCATGACACCCCGTGATAAAGGACAAGGATAATATAGATATAACTACGAGGAGAGAAGAACGCATTGTCACGTAGTTCATATCCACACTCTTGCCATTTCATGAACGCTTGAAAGAGCTTCGTTTCTGAAAATAAGTTATAAATATACACGATATTATTTACGCTGTAATATGTTCCTATAATATTTGATGACAAATAAATATCTGATAATGAGGTGTCGGACTCAGATGTCACTGATATTGGTGCTATTCTTATAAATAATTCAATGGAGAAAAATTTCGTAGTGGAATATTATTTTATTTAGTTGAACCTCCGCACGTATTGTTGTGACTACAGAAAATTGTATTATTACAAACATTTTGATATTCTGTTTTTAGATTTACCTATTAAGTTTATGATTGTGAAGTCAATAGATTTTTCTTCATTAATACTTAGAAAGGAGTTACTCAATAATAAAAATAATTGATTTAAAAGTCCAGGCCAATAAAACGATCCAGATATTCTATTCAGTATTTTTAAAGAATGTAAGCAGACAGCACCCAATTATTTTATTGTTTGATGTATGAGAAAGTTTTAATAAACAATTATAAGTTGTGAAAAGGAGAATGGGCAAACGAGTGCCGGCATAAAAGTTTGAAATGCCGACTGGTCCGTGACGGTGTTCCACAATCTTTGAAAACGGGTTTTTTTGTTCATGAACGAAGTCTAAATCTTTCGTTTTTTCTTAGAGTTTCCTTGCTTAGCATCTTCTATTTACACACAAACACATTATCTAGAAGTTAATGTCTTTCCACATTCGACCTACAGAAAACAATTTATCCGTTCAAAATTACTTTTCCTTCAAATATATCTCCAAACTACTCGCTTATTTATTCATAATATTGATTCAACTCTGAATATTTTATAACAACTTTCAAGATTCATATTTTGTAAGCACTTCTGTCCCTTTCCGATTAAAGGTGACGCCTTAAGTAAAATGTCGCTTTTCTGACATCTTCAGTAGGCGTTGATAAATGAATCATCCTCCTTTTATTGAAATTCACGTATAAATACTTTTTATCACATCAAAAGTTTTGCTGTCTGAGTATGAATTAATATAAGGAAAAGTTGTTAAGATATACATTTCTTTAGCATTTGAAATTATCGCTATTCAAAGTAACTTTAGAACTTATTCTGAATACTGTATGCGTAAGTATGAATGAGAAGTTACCTACTTACGAAGATAAGCCAGTTTTGAAATTCAGTCTTGAGAAAGTATTGAAATCGATACTTCTTCATCATCTTCCACGCCAAAACCAAAAGTAATTTATTCAAACTAAGCTGAGAATCAGCACTTTTCGAACGTCAAAATTACAAGACAGTCCCCCAAAATGCCCACCCTTCACCACTTTTAGCTGGGAAGAAGTGGCGCAAAAAACTCCCCAGCACCCACTGTTGGGCAAAGGCCTTTCTTTTTTTGTGCCAATCCCCAAGCTCCTGTGCCAGCCTCATCCAGATTTTACCCGTGATGGTAACAATATCGTCCGCCCGATCGAATCGTAAGTAATCGTACGTTCGTAAGTAATCGAAACTTACCTACGAAGAATTGAAGAGCCTTCTAGCAATCAACGAAGCACTTTTATTTCAAACAATGACCACAACCAAGCTACAACCGTCTTCAGTCAAGGTCAAACTATAAATGAAGGGAACAAATTGACCCCCTTACCTTATATGCCCATTGATAATGGAAAGCGATCAATTTTCTACGCGATCACTGACCAAATCATGTTAATGAAAGACCATACGTATGCATCAGTTTGTGCAAAACCATGACGGTCACATACCCGCGTCTACACGACGTATTTATCGAATGTTTTCTTCCAGAAAACTATTTTGTTTTACTTTAAATTGCTGTCTTTATGACAGTAGTTTTCCAATAAAATTGATAGTATTGTTTGTTGGTGCTCAGATAGATCTAGGAACCAACTGTTGTATCTATTTCATTTCAAGGAGTGTGTCTTTCAATAAGTTGTAATGTCGTAGAATTTCTGAGGTAATAAAAAGGAACCTATTCAATATTATAGAATAGAATACAATATTATTTAGCTATATAGTTACGAATACTTTAAATAACACTATTCAAGAGTTTAATAATGATAAGACAACTACCTGCGCCCCACGGTCTCACCCGCGTAAGGCTCGATCCCGTGGAAATATCGGGATGAAAAGTATCCTATGTCCTGGTTTACCCATACGCCAAATTTCATCCAAATCCGTACAGCTGTTTTAGCGTGACAGCATAACAAATAAACAAACAAACTCACTTTCGATTTTATAATATTAGTTAGGAATAGGAAGTTAGGATTCAAGCATTTATAGGTCGACGTATTTCACATTTTCATTAACAAACCCCAACAAAATGATATCGGACTAGGCAGTATACGTATATATATAGTAGGTATGTTAAAGGAGTTGATGATCACAGCATCAGTTTATGACTACACTGTATTACATGCCTGTGTTGTGTGTTCTAAACATAATCCCTTAGGCGCCTCTTGACATCTGCGAGAAAAGTAAATTCGTTGCTGAGAATCAGGGCAATATGCACCTAAATATTGCATAGTTCAATGGTACATTTTTGACGTGACAACGTCTTATAAATTGGTTTGCCGGGTGACACTTCAAGAAACTGCGTTACGCTCCGCTCACGTTATGCGCTCACAATGAGAGCGAGTGAGAGGCACGCGTCCCTTCCACTCGGGCATGGTTAGCCCGCCTAAGAGCGAGAGAGACAGACATATCATCCTTCTTCCTACTATACGAATGAATATTCACATTAAAATTATTTTACCACTCAAAGTCGTTGTCACGTAAAACTTTCGCCCGTATACCGACTTTACAGGCAACCAATTTTTTTTTTGGTTAATAATGTACGTTGGTACGGAACCCTTCATGTGCGTGCCCGGTTTGCACTTGGCCGGTTTTTTTTCGACACAGTACTTTTCAAAAAAAGGCAATAAAATAGTCTTTGAGGAATGAGGTCCAAAACAAAGCTACCAGGCGGTCAGGACTCCAAACAAATGACACTCCAAAAAAGTACGCCCCGTATCCATGGAGTACCGCTTTCATCCATCAAGCCCTTGACCCAACACCCTAACAAGAGCCTCTTTAGTTGATGATCGTGATTTAATATAATTTTAACCTGTATCAAATACGCCTACACCATAACGCTGAAGAATATATGAAGCGCTTTGGAAGATTGTTAGATAATGACGCTGATAAATGACGTCACCACTGAATTATGCTTTTTATACGTCTACGTCAAAGACAGAAGGAAAGTCTTGCTTTGCAATTCTGTTTGTATAATAAAGCTCTTAGCGCTTTATTAAAAAAAAAACAGTATTATAATTCGTGGATGAAGTTTTGAAAAGTGTGGATGACAGAACCAGAAAATACTATACTGCTATTCTGTAAACATCAGTCTCACCGTGAAAACTAGGTGAAATGAGCTGTCAATAGTGTCAATCCCTAGCATTGGAATGACAGGACACTTCGAGCTCACTTCACCTAAGTTTGTTTTACTGAATAGACCGGCTGATCTCAATGTTTTACTGTGTGAATTCATACTGTTATTTAATTTTAAGGTATTGTTTATTGTAGGTTATCAGCTGCATCCGGTTAGACTGGAAGCCGACCCCAACATAGTTGGGAACAGGCTAGGCAGATTGATTGTTGATTGTAGGTTATCAAAATGATCTCACTAGTACCTAATAATTTATATATTTTATTTCATAATTCATTTTTTTTACATAATTTAGGTATGTATTTTGGTTTTTTATTTTTATTTTTTGTAAGTTGTAGTAACCTCCATTCAAGAAGGCTCCATTTGTATTTATATTTATTATGACCTTTTATATTCTATGCAAAATAAAGATATACCTACTCTATCTAAAATGGCTTTATTGCTTTAGAATTTATCTCTAAATGAAATGTGAACACCCTTATCAAAGAATTGAACCTTCATTAAACAGGAGATCACATATGAATTTTCACTTCATAAAATAAATGACCGGGGTCAATCTCTTTGTAATGCAAATTTAAACATGTTCAGCATAATAAAAATACCCTTTGAATAGCTTTCTGCATACGAGTTCATTCCTATCAACGTTTTATAGTGATCAAATGTTTTATTGCCGAAAACATATCTATCTACTCATATTGTATTCACTAACAAAAAAGTGTATTTATAGGGAGGTTTTAAAAGAAAATCGTTTGGCTTGGTGTGGGCGTGGCGCAAATGACTAAAAAGCTATGAATATGTTTATGAAAGGGGGAGGAGAAGAATGCCAAAGAAGAGATGGATGGATTGGGTGAGGAATGATATGAAACAAAAGGGAGTGAATGATAGCGTGATGGTTGACAGGGGACAATGGAAAGAGAAAACATGTTGCGCCGACACCAAGTAACATGGGACAAGGGCAGGAAGATGATTGTATCCACTTTCTGTGAAACAGAGTGGCAAACAGGCAGTTGGTCCACCTAATTGTTAGTAGTCACCGCCGCCTTTGGATATAATTCTGCAGATATTGATTCTATCTTTATTTTGCAAAAGAGAGCTATCCAAGCCATCTACAACCTCCGCAGACGCGAGTCTCTAAGGGAACTGTTTAAAAAAAATAACATCATGACGGTACCATGTCAGTATATATATGAAAACATTATGTACGTTCGGAAAAATCTACATCTTTTTAGTAAAATAAGTGACAGGCATAATTTTAACACTAGAAATAGGAACAAATTAGATCAACAACGTTTCAGATTGTCTAAAGTACATACTTCTTTTATGGGGTACTGTGTAAAATGTTATAATAAAATTCCACTCGATATTCTTCAACTAAATGAGAAGAAATTTAAAACATGCATTAAACTCACACTATGTAGACAAGCATTATAAGTTGGATGATTATATCGTAGATAAAAATGCTTGGCTTAACGCTGGTCCTACTCCACAGGCACTTGGGCTCACTAGTAAAAATTTCATAATTGGAAGTGTTGCTTCCCCCTTTTTACTATTATTTCTTTTTTTTCCTGACATTACGAACTTATTGTTTATTCTTATTTAACTTATCTGAAAATAATATTATATTAATTGCTCAATTTCTTTGCAAAATAGTTTTGTATAATTTAGAAGCATTTTTTCAATGATTGTAAATGTGAGTACCATGGAGCCGTTTAGTATGGTATGATGTATGTTGACTTGAAATAGCATGGCAGATGAGAGTATGTCATGCTCACTTAAATGTCTCGCTGATGGTGGCACGTGTGTTGGATCATTCGGTTCCCTACAAAATGGTTGAGCTGGATGGTGCTGATCCACATGTCATGTTCGTGAACGGGCGCCGTCAGTTGAGACTGGTCACCTCTTATTTGCCAGAGCTTATTTTTAATCTTAAATTTTGAATTGCTTTTGATTATTTTTTTGTTTTACATTGTTCTCACATATAGAAGCAACATGAATACTGTACCCAGGATTTTCTTACCTTGGAGTTTCTTGCCCGTTCCTGTCCATAGAGATCTACGCTTTGGAATGGGCAACTAGCTTCAACTCTCTGACAAACTGACCGACTCTTTGACAATTCAAAAGTGCCTGTAAATGGTTTAATTGAAATAAATGCTTTGAGTTTTGAGTTTTTTTGAGTATTGAATTATTGTTCTCAGCCATCAAGGTAGTCACCAGCATAAATGTATTACTATGGACAGCTTGGCAATAATATCTGACTTCACGATTCATCCATTAATATCAATCGGCAAGATGACGGCAAATATATGTGATAACTAGCTGCGCCCCGCGGTTTCACCTGCATAAGTCTCGGTCTCGTGGGAATATCGGGATAAAAAGTATCCTTTGCCCTTTTCCAGGTCATGGTCTACGCCTGTGCCAAATTTCATCCAAAGTCGTTTTGGCATTTATAATATTAGTTAAGATAAGTTAGGATTAGGATTTTTATGAATTATAAAAAATAGGATAGGAAGTAGGGTAGCAGGATTAATGGAAGGCTCATAATTGTACGTGCTAAAAACAAACGAACTGTATAAAGCTGGGTACTCATCATATTATTATTATACTCTTTGGTACTCATTATGAAGACGAATATGTCACAAGGCGGTCACATTGCATAGCTAGTTAATCTGGAAAAGTGCGAGTTGTTAATTAGGCTTGAGGATGACGAAAGACTTAACCTACTGAAAACGCGTAACTTGAGCCTAATAGACAACCGCCAAAGTGCCTACTCGAATGCTAAGTAGACACTTAATCTAGACTAACTTGCGTCGCGATATTCAAGGTATATGCTTACATTTACCTGTGTTAATTCAAAGTTACATTCTCATAATTGCAGCAAAGACTTACTTATTACTTAAACTAGCTTCTACCAGCGGCTTTTCCCGCGTGATAACTTTATAAAGGAGATTGTTCTGCAACCAACAGCGAAGGAAAATTATTTTGTGTGTTCTAAATTACAAGTATAAGCCCATGAAGACAAAGTTTAATGACGGACAACCCGCGGAAAGCATTTATTTATAAAGAAAATAAATATTTTGAGGTTATATTTAGTAACCTATGTTGCTCAGTGTTAATATAGCAATAAACTGGCGTAAGAATTTTTTAAATCGGTCAAGTAGTTTTGATTTTATTAATTACAAACAAAAATACAAACACAAAAATACAAATCTTTTTTGTTTAGTTTAGACTGTAGATAAACGGGGTATATAGAGGGATGAAGTTCAATTAACTAATGGAACGGACGTGTCTCAGATTGTCAGCTAATTGATTTGTTCTATGACCGCGCTTTTGCATAAGACAATATTGGAACACATGTCTCTTAGCAAGTCTAATTATAAACTTACTAAGTGAATGTAAACCTAGCCTTCTATAAATAGAACCTTAGTTTTTCCCTTAAAACCTAGACCTATACCTAAATTTGCGTAATACACTTTAATCACAATCCGTTTTAAAGGAAATTCCTAATCCATTGCTTCAATTATGTTTGAAAAATTCGTCTGGTTGATAAAGTAAATAACGCAATGAATGTTGTCGAAATGTCAATTACCCCACTGAAAACCAAAGGGCGTAGGTATAACACTTAATGACAATCGCTTTCATTTAAGCAATTCAAATATACAGAGTATTTTTTTTTAACTGGGACAATAACGGGAAATCCGATTCCATAGGAGAAACGGAGGAACCATGCAGTCTCTTTTCATGAAAGCAATTTTGGTATACTTAATTTTTTGGTTCAGTCTGTCCATAAAATGAGTTAAGTTGACGAATTTTTTTTACTGCGGTACTACTCTGTTTTATATACTTTGTTAAGGATCATTTTAACACTGTTTTATATAGCTGTAATAGGTATATTGTTAAACTATTAAAATGAAAGCGACACTATTACGTAATTAGGCTGTAGATGCCAACAAAATCGAATAAAGGCATTTTTCCAAAGGTGTGACGGACAGTTCCTCTTGGAGCGAGACTAACTGTCAGTTTGCGACCCTGCAAGGAGCAAAGACCGTCGCAAATATTCATATTTTATGACAACTAGCACCGCCGCCGACGGTTGGTGGAATAATGTACTCTCTGAAGCATGAAGGAGCTTCGATATGTAAAGAAGCTTACAAATTCAACAGTTTATTTTCGTTGACTAAGTTTTAAACCTAGTAGCATAGCTAGTATCCCAAAAATACCTGTATACAGGGTGTTAGGGTAGACACCGTTATCCTTGAAACTAGTGGTTTGGTGTCATCTATAATATACCTTTTCTATGGAACAGCTTATTTTTTTTCGCGTTGTTTGGTCCCATAGAAAAAGTATATTATAGATGACACCAAACCAGTAGTTTCAAGGATAACGTTGTCTACCCTAACACCCAGTATATATCGCCTTTTCGAAACTAAGATTCGTGGGAAATATAAAATTACAACTAAAAAAAAATATTCAAAGTACCTAATCAAAATACGAAATTCTTAGGTGATCAGTTGATCACCAATGCCTTTTGGTTGCGGGAAAGTCCGAAAGGGATACCGGGACCTTGGCAACAGGCAACTGATGAAACACGGGTGAGTTTTAGTCAGTAAAAGTCTGACACGCCCTCCCGCTCCGCCTAGAGCGGGAGAAGACATTTGATGATTTCCCAAACTGAAAAAAAAAAAAGGCGATCACAAATGCTACCACTTTTCGCATTGTAGCTAAATATCAAGGTCTTTATTTCCATTTCTGCTACTTATTGGTTGTTAGGATACTTTTTAGGAAACTGTTCAGTTTAATTCCCTTGTGAACAATTATTTCATGCAAATCTCATTCGTATTGGATTCATTGTTTGAATCGTGACTTACGTTTAAAGATATAATTGAAGGTTGTGATTAATCACTTTGGCACAATGTTTTGGTTTGCTGACAAATTGGAATAAGATGCTTATTTCCATAAAAAAAACCGGCCAAGTGCAAACCGGGCACGCACATGAAGGGTTCCGTACCACCGTACATTATTTAGCAAAAAACGCCGACACGTTTCTTGGGACCCCTCTAATTTTTTACTTTATTTTACTTTTATTATTGGTTGCTATAGCAGCAATAGAAATACACAATCCATGAAAATTTTAACTGTGTACCATTATTGTTCATGAGATACAGCCCGCTGACAGACAGATGGACGGACAGCGGAGGCTTAGTGATAGGGTTCCGTTTGGAACCCTTCGAACCCTAAAAAGTGGAAAGTGAAGTGTGAGTGAAAAGATAACTTTGTGTGATCTCAGTAATGTAAGCGGGAATGCCAGATGTGTTCTCATATGAAACATTGTCTTTATGTACAGCTATGTACCATGTGATGGGTGTTAAGTCCTTTTTCCTTTCAAATCAGCGAGTGTGACGCAACCAAGATGAACTCGAGTTAACTTTGAACGTTCAATTTATAAAAAAAAGAAACATTCTTGAAACGTTTAAGAATTTTTCAACATTATTAAAACGTTTTAGAATACCCATTAAGTAATGATATTGAATTATTCAAAGTTAAAAGTTAAGGCAGCATGAAATACTTGTCTTTTAATACTATTAATTATATAAAAATAATAATACTAATTACGAAACAATAATACTAATAATATATAAAAATAATTATAAACATTGGTCAGGCAGGGGTCATAAGTCTTTCCATAGTTCAAGTTAACCAGTTCACTTTTTCACCCAAACCCATAATCCAATATCTTCCTTATCATATCATGCAATAGTCCTACACCAATCGGGGGTCGTCCTTGGCTGCACTTGCATAGTGCATACAGGGATAATCGTCGGTTGGTGTCTCAACACTTAAAAATGTCTAAGGGCCTCTGCGAGTTGGCTTCGGCCCCTCGTACGCCTTCCAAAGGTCTGGGACCCCAGGGTCCCGAGATATGTCAAAGTCATCCTAACTAATATTGTTTGTGTGTTACGCTTTAACGCTAAAGCGGCTGAACGGATTTAGATGAAATTTGGCACACGGGTAGACCTTGACTTGGAAAAGGACATAGACTTTAGACATATACTTTTTATCGACATACCACGCGGGCGAAGCCACGGGCGGAATCTAGTTTAAATATAAAAATAATAATTCTGTTATGTAAAAACACCTATTATCAAAATCTACAAGTCGTCAGTCTAGGCACAGATTATATATTTTTTAATTCTTTGCAAATACGGAAAATGCTTAATGTTTAAAAAATGTAAGTACGAATCAACATTTCGAAATAATCGGGTCATCGTTTTGAGGTGCATGCATTGTTTAGATGACACTGCGCAATCTTGTTACAATTATACAGCTATAGAACGTAACTTTGAATTCAATTGAAGCGTAAACGTGAGGAAAACCTTTGTGAATAATAACATAACATCACGCCTGTATTCTCCGAAGGATTAAGCAGAGGTGTTATGTGATAGTACACCCACATTTCGCCAGTTATGTTTTACCCTTAGTAAGTCGTAAATACAGAAACTATTAAAAATCCATTGTGTCTCGCGTGGATCTACTTTCTGGGTTAAGTCCCACCCATGTGTTTAATAGAAGACGAGCCTATTGCCATCAACCGGGCACAAATCCAGACTCTAGGCTGCTTCTGAGAAATTCCAGATGAAATAATCTAATAACACTTTTCCCGACCCAGGCATCAAACCCAGGACCTCGTGCTCAGCAGTAGCTGAGACTGAGACGCGGGTTTTCACTTTAGCATTTTAATTTTTTAATTCGGCCATGTCACACAATTCATGTCAGCTGCATGCATAGCGACCGCTGGGTAACAGTCTGCACGCGGTGGGTGCCTGAAGATGGACGGCGCCGCCGAGGCTGGCTAGGAAGCGATGGCGAGATGATCTAGACGCGTACCGCAAGGTCGATCGAAATCGATGGAAAGGATGTTTGGAAAGATTTGGGGGAGGTCATTGCTCAGCAGTGGGACAGTGTAGGCTAAAAGAAAACAAAAAAAAATCGGTCTTTATGGAAAAAAGTTGTTGTGCGAGCAATAAAATTAAATGTATTTTTTTAATAGGTCACGGGAAATAATGTTTCCGACAGCATACCATCTTTACCTCGGTTAATTGGATAAAAAACAAATGAGTATATTTCGAAACCCACACGTTTACGTCGAACAAAAACTGTCAACGAAACAAATGTGATTCTACCCGAAATCTACTGATCAGCAGATTGTCAGTATGAACTGACTGAGTGAGTCAGTGCGCCGAATACGGTCGCTCGGTGGTGTGAAGTAACAAAACTTTGTTATTTAACAAAGAAATGTGTTGTCGTGATTTGTGAGTGAAAGTACCTATTGTATTTATAAAAAACTGTGAGTACCTACCTAGAATAGTACTGTTTTGTCTTTGAACACAATGTTTTATCACAATTGAAGGGAAATGATAAATTTCAACTATCAATTTTTGCGTTATTGATAGACATTGATGCGCAAATTGATCGTCTACCTAATGCAATTGAAGCGATTGACAATATTACTACAATTGCAATAGATTACAATTGATCAATTGTAAGTGATCGTTTCGGGGATTTGACCCTTTGCATAGTAATACTTATAGGCTCTTCAAACCAATTGCGCATTTTGTCTTTCTTTTCTTTATTATTAATGCCTGACTAATTTTGTTAGTAACATTAGCTACAATTACACTAAATACCTACCTAGTAGGTTGTAGATTGCAATCATCTTGCAGTTTGATAAAGTTATCGTATCACAGATTATTACCATGACCCGGAAAGTCGCATACGCGTTTAATATTATGTCTGCCTAGCCTTTTCCCAACTATGTTGGGGTCGGCTTCCAGTCTAACCGGATGCAGGTGAATACCAGTATTTTACATGGAGCGACTGCCTATCTGACCTCCAAAACCCAGTAACTGGGTAATACGATACCCCTTGGTTAGACTGGTTGTCAGACTTTCGGGCTTCTGACGACTCGTAACGACTGTCAAAGATCCCAGATCACAAATGACAGCCGGGACCAACGGCTTAACGTGCTTACCGAGGCACGGAGGAGTTTCGATATGTGAAAATGGTCATCCATTCACGGACCAACCCCGGCAAACGTAGCTTAACCTGATGGATCAACTCGAGCGGCTGTTATTACTTAGCCACGAGCTCCTCCGTTTAATATTATGTATGTGTAATTTTATATTTATATTCGTCTATGTGTATGTGGCCTGCAGTGGGCCCAGCATGCACGCGGGACGTATCTAACTAATGCAACGTAACACGAACGATTTTAATTGAAAGTACTTTCGGACAGAACATTTACTTAGTTTGAAGACTTTTTCATGTACTTATAAGGTGGAGACTTATTGTGTTTGTCACAAAAACCAAAACATTATACCTACGGTAGTTAAGTATTTCGGTAAAAAATCGTATTCGAACGATTTTTGAACAGAAAATACAACTCTATATCTTTAACTATAACATTACGTTAACGCTTCGCGTTCGTGCTAGGGCCTCAGATCTTGGAGTTTATATACCTACTAATTTACTACTACCCTTGGGTTTTTTACTCCTACGTTTGTGGAGTTCCCTCTCATCGTCGCTGACGTCGCGAAAGTTATAATCTGCTAAGCCAAAAATAATACTGCCGATTAGCTGATTAGCTAATATAGAAATCTGCCGCTAATAACAATAGGAAGTATAATATGTTTGAACTCATTCAGTTTGTTCTATGATGATATCAATATAGGTTCACGCGGACAAAATGTGGTTTACTACCGTCGGTCAAGCCTCAATCCTTTTTACTACTAGGAATTGTCCAACTGACAGGTGTCAGGAACGTATTCTCTCGACGGCCGGACTGTATCCTAAAGGTGCGTTTCCACTGAAGTAGAGACAAGTGGAGCTGAGCGGGAGACCTGCAGGAATCGACCAATCACAATGGGTGAAATCGAATTCTCATCAGTGATTGGACGATTCCCGCACGTCTCCGCTCAGCTCCGTTCGTCTCCGCTTCAGTGGAAATGCACCCTGAAGCACACGTACACGTTGTACACGTTGGGCTAGCCCGTTGGCTGAGCGCTCAGATATACTGAGCCTTTTTGCGTGTATTTGCCGTACATAATCTGCGTATAGCGGCTTGCCCAACGTGTACTATGACGGCCGAAAGAATTTCAATCTTAAGCCTTACGATTCTTTTGCGGGAATGTCCGAAAAGGATACCGGGACCTTGGCAACAGACAACTGAAGGAACACGGATGGGTTTTAGTCAGTAAAAGTCTGACATGAAGCCGCTCCACCCTGAGCGGAAGAAGTCATTTGATGAATTCCCACACTCAAAAAAAAAAAAAACTTACGATTCTTTCGGCCGTCATAAACCAATAAGGACTATTTTATGCGCCGCTATACTCCATTTGAAATAAGATTAGACGTATAGATAAGCCATTTTTATATTCCGTTCAACCGATTTTGAATTCTATTGCGTTGGTGGCATGACAAATGGCAGCCGCAGTAGATAGTTGGTATTGTGTATTGGTCGAACTATGGAATTAACTACCCATCTTATACCAGGAAGCAGAAATAATGTAAACAAAGTGCTACCCACTATAAATATCGCTATTTTAATTGCGTTTCATAATATAATTGACACTTCCTAACAAAGGAATTGTTGGAAATATGGGTAGCTGTTGTGTACTTAAATTTTTGCTTTACTGAATGTCTAGATCCAATACTGTATGTCCATGACAGCAGTTTATAAATAAAGGAGATGATGACAATTATCTAATACCGGGCTCACACTGTTCGATTTTTAGTTGAAAAACTTTTATTTTTGCACCTATTCGAAAAATTCATTCACCATTTGAAAGGTACATTATTCCAGATGAACATAGGCTATATGAATAAGTATATACAAAAAGAAGGACTTATTAAAACTAATTAAATACTACATAACCTTTAATTCATGCAAGCCTAGTACTTTTTGTTAGTTGTGCACAACGTTCCGTGGACAGCAAAAACAGCAGCTAATTGCGTAACAAACGATCAATCGCAATCTGTTTCATTTTGACAGTTCAACAACATTCATTGCGTTATTTACGTTTTCGAGCAGACTTCTCCTTCTTCGTCGACTTCGGACATTATGAAGCAATGGATTAGCAATTTCCTTCAAAACGATTCAGATTAGTAATTGATCGTGTGTTACGCAATTAAGGTGCAGAATACCGTCTTCACATGTAAATTTCCGGGGTGAGAACGCTTGCGTTAAATAAGTGGGGCACAGTAGGTGGCCAGCACTGCTGATGATGATATTAGACTTATTTAAATTTACCCAAAAAATTTACATGCGCAAGCAAAAAAAACGGCTATATTTCAATGTATTTAATAAAATGATTACATTGACCTCGCCCGCGGAAATTCGATTCCCTATACCGGGAAAGTTTCGAGTGCATTATGCACCTACTGCGGGGAACTACTTATGTTATTATGAACTTCCTGTTGCTGCTGTGTTAGTAACATGTAGTATATTATAGTTATTAATGCAACTGTTATATAATAAGGGGTATTAAAACACGAATGTGTGTTTATCACATGAGGCGAAGCCGAATATGATAATAGTATCACATGAATGTTTTAATACCTAATTATTTACAGTTGCATACAAGACTTTATCTACACCCATGATATGAATCCTCTATAAAAGGTAGGTACTTTGCAATACTAATATCAACAAAAATGGAGGGATACGACGCACGTAAATAAGAATTTTTCGAATTCGAATAACATAGATGTTTTATTGGTTTAAATTACGGTGCTTTGTTAGTGAAACGCATGATAATGTTAGTTTTATGAAATGAGTTTTATTATGAGTACAACATTATAAAACCCGTTTGGATGATATTATGGTTACTATGACAACATTACAACAACCAGTGTTTTAAAGTTCGCAATAAGCTAATTGTTTCAGAAACTTTTATAGAGGATTTATAGCATGGGTGGTGATTGGCTTTTCAGCTTTTTACTGACATTTTAAGAAAGCTCGTCAATAACCTTTTTGAAATTAAAATGACAAAATTTTACATGACCTTTCACTTAATTATTTCTTCTGTATGTTTTATGTATTATTAGGAGCGAAATACTACCTTAATTTTATGTGCCATTACCAATATTAGGCGCGTCCCACACTGAAGATGATGTTCATTTTATTATCGCGATGTATGACAGTAACAAGATACGATCGACATTTAATATAGTAATGTCGATTACTAGCCACGTAGACGAGTACCTACTTTATTTGCCTTTTATTATGGTAGAAGACGATAATTTAGTAATATGATAGAGATTTTCTTCAATATCTCGACTTGTAATAGAATTTGCTACCTACGACTTTAAGTAATTAAAATATTAAAAACTTTATTTAAGATATAGAAACTTACGAAATGCTTTTTGATGTAGTTATTTAAGAATTTTTCAATGGGCTTTCTATGTACGTAAATAAGCCCATCAAAAACTCATAGTTTAAACATAATCAGTCAGTCATGTTCCCACTGCTGGGACACAGGTCTCCTCTGTGTGAGAGGGAGCGGGCCATAATCCAGCACGCGGGCCCAGTGCATGTTGGCAGATGTCACATGTCTTCGAATTTTTGGTTCTAGGACATGCCAGTTTCCTCACGATGTTTTCCTTCACCGTTTTGAGAGCAGTGGCGATGAAATAATTTACACAAAGTAAAGCACCTGTCAGGGTTCGAACCTACGACCTACAACTCGTAAGTCGTGGTCGTTACCACTGGACCACCACTGCTCCACTCATAGTTTATTGTTATTTTATTCAAGTAGGCACCCTGAACTTAAACACTATGTAAAAGTGAAAATAGTTTGATCAGAATAACGAGCAGAATCAATTGAACCACTTTTTAATATAGGACACATTTCTCAAAAAAACTTCATTTAAAACGTTGCCGTGTCTATTTATTAATAGGTCAAGCCATCACATGCGCAAAACCGCCAAAATAGATGAACAAACACAAATTGTTGTCGACCAATTTAAATTTTCTCATACGCGGGATAATAATAGCTTTTATTTCAATGCAAATACGAATCTTCCAAAACTAAAACGCACCTAAAACCTTTATAATATTTTTTATGTTTTTTTCTCTCTCTGAAATAGGTCAATTGAATTAAAAATCTGTTGGGGTGTCTGAGGTTTTGCACATTTAACGTTACACGTTGTATACGACCTACCTAATCATGTTCTGAGTTTGCATAAATAATATTCATGTAAGAAGAAACATAATTGAAAATTCGCATATTATTTCAGATGACCAGTGAAAATATAATGAAAGAACGTTGGGATCAGCTGGGTCTACCACCAATGGAGTTGGCGGAGTCATCAGAAAATAGTAGTACGTAAAAAAAACCATACTGTTTTTTATTTATTTTATTATTTATGTACACACAGTAAAATACATAAAATATATACGACGAAATACAAAGGTACTGCTTATAAGCAGTACCTTTGTATTCAACATTATAATTATGTAACAACATTAAAATAACTATTCAACATTATAACTATAGTTCTTTTAAGAAGAACGAAATAATACAAATAATGTTTTTTTCTTTGCCTGGTTTTAACCAGTGGTATATATATTACTTTGGTACAGATTTTTCTAAAATAGAGTATCCGACATTCTATTTTCAATCCCTTTACGAAAATTTTTATGTATATAATAATCTATTCTCCATTTGAAATAAGATTTGAAATTTAAACCAATTGTCTACTGCAGCTGCCATTTGTCATGCCACCAACGCAATAGAAGTTAAAATCGATTGAACGGACAGTAAAAGAGGCTTATTTAAATGTCTAATCTTATTTCAAATGGAGTATAACAGACCTACCAAACCCTCTCGACTTCAAACCTTAGCAATTTATTTTAAAAACTTCCGTCAGGCAACTCTTTGGTAGAATTTCTTCCTGTATCCATAACCAGCACCCTAATCGCGTATCACACTTTCAATCAAAATCCGAATGATTTTGAAAGATATTGCTAATTGCTTTATGTGCTCGAAAAATTTATCTGCTCAACAACGTAAATAACGCAATGAATGTTGTTGAACTGTCAAAATGAAAGCCATTGCTACTATTAGTGTGTTACGCGATTACCCCGCTGGTTACTGGTTTTTTAACACATTAAGAAGAGTTTACAAATGAGATGCCAAAACATCTGAAGCAAATCTAGATTCTTTAACATTGATCTAGATTTTTTAGTATTGTTAATTTTGTGATTATGTGATTATTATTTGCCTATTTTCAGGTCGCGATAATAGTGGACTGTACAAATGTTTGCTCCCCTCGTTACATAAACTAGTAATAATGTTATTACTCACAACTTTCGGGGTAGGAACTTACGTCCTGCTATTAAGATTATCAGATAACTATGGTAAGAGAATTTTTTAAACAGAAATGACAAAATAAAAAAGTCCTTCTTATCGACTTAAATGGGATAGGTACAAAAGAGTTTTTTTTTTTTTCAGATCATGCGAGAACCACTGAAATAATAATTCTCACAGGAAATAATGAAATTCCTAACGTGACAGTTCACAACATGGAAATATTCATGCAATTAAAAAATGAAACTGCTGATCAGAAGTTACGTTCAGAACCTAAGGCAAAAAGAAAAAAAAGGCACACAGCCACCCCAATTGTTTCTTCAACAGACATGGAAGACACTATACATTTTAATGATGAACAACTGCAAAAAGCTAGAGAAATCATATTAAAACACGACGTTTTATGCAATAATGAAGAGAAACAGGAAATCTGCAAAGACTTTGTGACAAAATTAAAAGCGGTAGTACAAAACAATGACGAAAGCAAAACAAAAGAAAATCCATCAAGAATAAAATTGAAAGCTAATGAAAATAATGAACACGATGATGTTAATAATAAAGCAAAGCAAAAGAACGTTGCTCCTACAGATTTAACTAAACGCGAAACGTTACCAAACTCGAATCTCGATAGTATCCTAGAATCGGTTCCTAATATGCACTTGGAAGCTAGAGACGCTAGCCCATATACTAATGCACAAGTATTGCCTCATTCACACTCTATTTCACCTCAGCATCTTTCAGATACATGTCTATTAGCACGTCTACTAAAACAAAATTACCCCCGCGCAAAAGGTTAATATGATAAAAAATATTATTTAGTCTACTTTTACTCTCAACAAACTTCTTACCTACTTTATTATTTTACAGGAATTTATGACCCATCTCCTGCTTATTTAGCACCACATTACGAGCATCCATTATTACCTCAGAGCAGGTACGTAATATATATGTTTGCAGGAATATAATATAATAATTATTATTATATAATATATATAATAATAATATCACTTTCTATATTTACTACACTTACTATATTTTCAATTAGAGATGGTTTATCTACTTTCCTTAAATGTTGTAGGTATTTCTCACCTGACACGCACGCTCCGTACCTTCAAGAACGCGATATAGAGTTGCAGAGACATCAAATTCATCCCCAAGACGTCGATATATTCATGAGCTTGTTGACGTCAAAGTAAGTGTTGAGTGTGTACTTACTAAATAGTATTAGTTTTTGAGGTATGTTGTTTCCGTGAAGAGTGAACATTACGGGAAAGATGAAGAGCTGTCACTGTTTCGTGTTGTGCTACTAATATTGGGTTGTTTATTTATAAAAAAATATATGCAACTTGAAAAAATGCAAAGGCAGACTTACTGTTGAAAGCCACATTAAAGCCAGAAGCCGCCGTTTCTACCAAAAGTAGCAAGCTTGTTTTACTCCCGAGTTCACAAAATATATTAGGTTATTTTTCATCACATTATTGAACCTTCCTTCACAGATCAGAACCAGCAGCCACCCCACGTTCCTCCAATTCAACACGTGAAACAACATGCCCACCAGGCACACTTCCCTGCCTAGGTGGAGACGCTTGCGTAGAGGAGAAGCAATGGTGTGACGGTAACGTGGACTGTATAGATGTCAGTGATGAAGCAAGATGCACTTGCAAAGCTAGGGTCGATAAGTCTCGTCTCTGCGATGGATACTTCGATTGTCCTTTTGGAGAAGATGAAATGGGATGTTATGGTAAAATTATTTTGTATTATTATATATTTTTTTCTTTTGTATATATAGTTAGGGTGGGTATGAAATTAATCATAATATATACTAAGAAGGAATACTCCAAAATGAATACTCCGGTTTCCGTTTCAAAATTCTTTATTTGCTGTCAGTTCTCCTTCATTGTGGTTATAAAAAGTACCTACTTTGATAAACTGCAGCATTATACTGTATAACTTTCCTATTCTGAGACGTTTTGTGGGGGTGATGAACGAGTGAAGTAGTTTAGCTTGTGCGTCGTCCACATGAAGCGAACTCAAATAATGTTTAATTCATTATATATTGATAATTCATACATTTACTAACATTAATTATAAGAAATTTACTAACACAGTGGATCTTATGTTGTCCGAAATAAAGAATTTATTATTATTATTATAATTAGAAGTAATTTTTGATTGTATCTAAATAGGTATTGAATATTTGGGAACTTTCAAAATTATCTTTTTCTTATTTCAGGTTGCAGCAAGACTATGTTTAGCTGTGAAGACTTGGATATGAACTCCCGAAGCACTTGCTTCACGAAAGAGCAGAGATGCAACAATGTCGTCGACTGTCCCAATCACAAAGATGAGGTTGAATGTAACATGTTGGCTCCGAGTCTTCTTAAAAAACCAGTAGGTTTATCTAGTATTTCTTTAAATTAAGAAAAATTAAATAAGTATCTGTACTATTTAGTATTTACATTCAGTGGCGATTGGAATGATTACAATGCTGTTTATTAAATCATATAATATTTTGATACGACTATTTCAATTTGTAACATCTCCACAGCACGAAAGTAACCGTTTATAATTTCGTCTTTCAATGCTCGTTCATACATAAAAACTGTAGATGACGGATGACGGACACATCAATTTCACTTCACTTTCTGGACACAATATTGCATCAGACTCAGTTCTGTTCGAATCAATCGCTGCCGACGTGATATAAATGTTTTTCACTTCACTACCTTTCCAAAAATGAATTTGGTTAAGTAATTATTGCGATGTGTTAATATAGAGCTGTCTTCTGTTATGTTCGAGTTATTAAAAAAAATGCTGTCAATATAATAATAAAGTTAAATAAACAATAAAACTGAGATTCGATTAAGGCTCCAACATACAGGCGTGACGCGACAGAAAAATATTCTAGGCAATTATTAAGCGCGGTAGAAGAATTACCAAGAAGTTTTCATAGAAATTGTTCTGCTAGAGTATCTGCGGGAGCCTTTAAAATTACTATCTAAGAACATAATAGTTCTTCATCATCATAACGCTGTTTTCATAGGACAAAATTACCTTAGATTTTTTATTTTTCGTATAAATAAATTGGCTTGACTGCCTCGTTGGTAAAGTGGTTGCAAGGGCGGCAGCGTGAAGTACCATTGTTGTGGTACTTCACCGTTCAATGGTTCGATTCCCAGCTCGGGAAAAGTGGTATTGTGTTTCCGTCAGGAATTTCTCAATAGCAGCCTGGAACCTGGATTTGTGCCCGGTTTATGCCAATAGGCTCGCCCCCTATTACATGATACTGGCTAATTGAGGGTGAATGGGATTGTGGCTAAAGGTACACCTCTGGCTCACTCCTCGGGGAAAAGGCGTGATGTTATGTTATATCATAAATAAATTTACTATAATTTATTTTCAGCTGTTTGCTATTTCGAATACTGAAGGGTTTCTGCATAGAAATTTCAAAGGAGACTGGTTTGCGGTGTGCAAGAATCCGTACATGTGGGCCCATGATGCCTGTCGAAGAGAAACGGGCCTCATAATCAGGTATAATTTCAGGGATTTGTCTTTAAGAAATCTTTTATAATAATTGTAATTATACAAATTTTAAATATTTGTAATTGGAATGCCAACATATTTACTTTTTTGTCAATCGTTTATTTTACTGTAATATTTTTACCCTTTGCCATGTCATACGATTGCATATCCGATACGGGTAGAATGTTAAATTTTTTTTTTACGTTTAAAATAAAAACTGCTGTACCTTTTTCAGGCCTCCTTTCATCCAAAATGTTCCAATAGACCCAATGATGAAGATCAACTACTTAAACACGGGTCCTGGTGGGTTGATACAAACAAGTGACACTTGTGTGAACTCTTCAGCTGTCTACGTCACTTGCCCGGACTTGTTATGTGGAACGAGAGTGCAGTCCTCGTCACAACTACTTAGAGAGGTAATGTACTCAAGTACAATTGAATTCTCCAAGAAAATACTTTTCGTTTCACGAGGTATTTTCGGAAACGAAGGTACTTACGTGGATGGAAATTGAATTTTTTTGTACAATGATGTCTAAATTCATTTTCGATATTGATAGTTGAAAAATACAAACGCGCAAAAGAGATATTTTTGGTTCCAAAAATATTAAAAATACTATTGAAATCTACGTCTTCTATATTACTGTACCAACAAGTGAATCAGATATCCCACAAAAGACTTCGATCATTACTATCAAACCTTTCTATTTATAGAACGCCGCGATCGAAAATCATCTGTTTGGGCGTAACAAAAGATTTCTTCTGAAAAACCATCCGTATCCTTTGATGTTTTACGGCACCCGCATGAAAAGGGATGTAGACGAAACCAAAACTGTGAAAAATTACGAAATTAAATTCGATAGATCGAAGAGGGATTTCTCTGATATGATGAGGAACAAAAGGACGGAGAGCAGGGTGGTGGGGGGCAAGCCAAGCCAGCCCGCAGCCTGGCCTTGGATGGTCGCTTTGTACAGGAATGGCATGTTCCATTGCGGTGGAGTCGTTATAACTCATAGTTGGGTGGTCTCTGCCGCTCATTGTGTCCATAAGTGAGTTTACTTTTTAACATATTATCATACATAAATTAGTACAGACTGGTAAAGCCCAATTCATTTGATCCCAATAATTCAACTCGTATATACATTAAAATATATAATATGGAACACGTGTAAAATTTAATCTATCCGTGCAACATCTGTAGGTTATTAATCTCAGTTTCATTTCCCGGAACGTACCTACTTACTTTATTTTAAAAGACTAGCGACCCGCCCCTGCTTCGCGCGGTTTCTACGACTTGACAACATTCCGAGATTTCTTTATTATAATTATATAACTTTACTTAATCAAAAAACCGCAATGTTTTCGTTCTCATTTTTTCATTTATCTTAGTTTTCTTTCCAAAAATGTTTATCCTAAGCTTTCAGTTTTCTGTTTATCATTTTAAATCAATTCACAGATTCTGGGACCATTACTACGAAGTGCAAGTGGGAATGCTGCGTCGTTTTTCATTCTCGCCACAAGAACAAAGTCACAAAGTAACGCACGTCATAGTCAATCCACATTACAGTCAGACTGACATGAAAAACGATCTGTCTCTATTGAAAGTCGAACCCGCCATTCAGTTTAGTCGTTGGGTCCGACCGATTTGTTTACCGAACCCCGATACGGCGGGACCTGATTGGCTTTGGGGACCCTCTCCTGGCACAATTTGTACATCAGTTGGCTGGGGATCTACTACAGAACACGGACCCGATCGTAAGTAATGACTTTCAATTAATTTATTTCTTTATTGATAACACTGTCTTCATAGAATTCGTTTTTCCAAATATTTTAGCTGACCACATGCGAGAAGTAGAAGTGCCTATTTGGGCAAACTGTAAACACCGAGAAGATAGGGCTGGCAACGAGATTTGTGCAGGGTTAGTCGAAGGTGGCAGAGATGCGTGTCAGGTACAAACCATTATCATTCTAGTTTACGATTATTTCCATTTATTTTTTTACCAGAACACGTGATTTAATATTGTCTTTATCAATTTTTCTATAGTTATGATTAAGATTATAATCTTAATGTTCGCATTAAGATTATAATCTTAATCATAACATGCCGTAACAACAAAAAAAATATTTCACACATTTAATTTAATATTTTTATATGATTCGTGAATAACATAAACACCACACCTCAACTCGGCATTCAAAACACATAGTCTTTGGATTACACATATATGTAAATCACAGCCTACAGATGACACGTTGGATTATTTCAGGGTGATAGTGGAGGGCCGCTGTTATGCAGAAACCCTTTGAATTCTCAACAATGGTACATGGCAGGGATCGTAAGTCATGGAGACGGGTGCGCTCGTAAAGATGAGCCTGGTGTTTATACTCGAGTCAGCCTCTTCGTAAAATGGATTAAATATCACATATGTGAGTAAGGATTTTGATTACCTACCTAGTTATTTCCAACATATTTTGTCCATTACATACACCTTTATTTCATTCTCTATATCATTAAGTTTTATTTCAGCATCCAAGAGTTTGCCTAAATTTCAACCGATACAAGAGTGTCCTGGATTCAAATGTGAAACAGGAATTTCAAAATGTCTTCCAAACAAAAGGAAATGTGACAAGATAGTGGATTGTCTAGATGGAGAAGATGAAACAAAATGTGAATTCACTAGATCAGTTACCACGCTTACAGATAGTATATTTGTAGACCCAAAAAGCTCATTAGAAGAATTACTTGAATCAAAGGAAGTACAGACAGAATCAACCTTATCATCTAGCAGTGACAAAAATCAAGAAACTACAACACCAGCTAAGATGCCTTCGGATGACGATATCTCAACAGCAAATGAAGAAATTGTTACTTCAACCGAAAGCATTAATACTAATGATGTAAAAAGTGAAAATTTTGATCTACAGTCAGAAGAATCGACTCATGCTGAAAAAGGTTTTAAACATGAGGAATATGTTCCACAGTCAAAAGAGTCGATTGATGCTGAAAATCTAGACTCTGAAAATGAAAACAATCCTATTGATCATCCCGAATCAAAAGAATCGAAAGATGACGACAAATTAGAATCCAAAAATGAGCAAAATATTAGTGATCTCCTACAGTCTAAGGAATCGACTGATTCCGTAAACCTAAACTTTGACATTGAAAGCAATCCTATTGATAATCCACAGTCAAAAGAATCGCCTGATAAACTAGACATAAAAAATGAGGAAAATCTTACTGATAATTCGGCACAGTCGAAAGAATCGACTGATGCTGAAAACACGGACATAAAACATGAGGAAAATTCAATGAATCAATCTCAATCCAAAGAATCTACTCAGGGTGTAGACTTTAAAAACAAGGAAAATCCTACTGATCATTCACAGATGAAGGAATCAACTGACGTCGGAAAACCTGATTTAAAACATGAGGAAAATTCAATGAATCATTCTCCCTCCAAAGAATCGACTGTTACCGAAACACCAGACTTTGAACATAAGGAAAATCCAATTAATAATACACAGTTGAAAAAATCAACTGCTACCAATAAAACAGACTTCGAACATGCATCAACTCTTGAAATAATAAATGATGAAAGCCCAGAAAACTTTTCTATATCTGAAGAGACTGCTACAGCAGATCCAATAAGTGCAACCAGTACAGAGACAACTTCCCCAAGTCGTGGTGATGCAGAAATGATTACTATGGATTTTTCAGCAGAATCTCTTGAATCAGGATCGTCAGTATTAGAACGCATAAAAGAAATAACAACGCAAAAACAACCAATCGAATCAGGAAATATAAATAGCGATTCTGCTGAAGATAGCACCAAAACTGAAAATGTATTAAAAAATAAATTAGAAACCTCGACGTCTGCCTTTACACATAACGATTTTATAGAATCTATAGAAAAAGATGAGCCAACTACTCCTTTAAACCGTCTAGAAAACAATCTTCAAGAAAACAATCTCGACAATAAAGCTGACAATAAATCAGGACTTCTCATAGAACTACTTCCAAACTCTAATTCAACAGTACCTGATAAGGAATCCGTAAACACTAAACTAATAAATGACGGTAACAACGTTACTGACAGTCATCGTCACGAGGATGTATCAACCAAAAAACTTCCAGAATTCAATGATAATACGGACACGCTAAATCAAATAGAAGACTTTGTTTTCTCTGAGCTTGAGCCAGCTAAAATAAGACGAAAGCATCGTATTCCCAACGAATTTGAATGCCGACGGTAAGTTAGAGTACATAAATATCAATCACAATTTTGATTGTAGGTTCTTTGTAATAGTGAGACACTTGATTTTATGATAGTATAAAAGGGCTGTTTTTTTTACAGTATTGAACAAACAGTGCCTTACCAAAACCGCTGTGACCGTAAAGCAGATTGCGAAGATGGCACTGATGAACTCGACTGTACATGCACTGACTTCTTACTAACATTCGACGAGAAACTTATATGTGACGGAATTATAGACTGCGCAGATGGTCAGGATGAATCTGACTGCTGTAAGTATTTTTATAGTAAACGAATAAAATAATAAAGAATCAATATCTAAAACACAACGACCAACCGTACAGTGCAACTTACTACTAAAATATTCATCAAATAATCCCATCTTTTATTTAGTTAGTTGTCCAGAAGACCATTTCCTGTGTCAACGAAGCCGAATTTGCTTACCCGAAAAACATGTATGCGATGGAAAACCTGAATGTCCTCAAGGTGAAGATGAACTTAACTGCTGTAAGTATTAATTTATTAAATAAGCTACCGGCCGGAGCGCGCGCGTACCCAAAAAACACCGAAGCTAATTAAAATGTCCTTGAAGCCTAAAGCAGAGATTAATAAACTATACATATTCACTCAAAGAAAACATTATTATATCTCATAATTATTATCTTCTTTTTACATCAAACTTTTGGTTTATGCACTAACGAGTAAAAATGTGTTAATACTAGACTAACATAAGTAACCAATCCGTTTCAGTTGCATTAACAAACGGCAAAGAAATGGAGTTCGACTTTAATGACAGACCGATAGTGAACTTAGAAGGATACCTCACGAAGAAACACTTCAATGATTGGCATGTAGTTTGTGATGATAAACTATCGATTGAACAGCAAGAACAAGCAGCTACACATATTTGCCGCTATTTAGGATTCAGGTAAGAAACGTTTGTTTGATGAATAGTAGTAGCCATGGAACGATCTCAGGATCCCAAACCAAATAAAGACTATAATAGTACCTACACATAGCATTCTGTAATATTATGTTTTATAAAAAAAATCGGAAAATCATTAAATTAACGCAAAAAGCGCAAAATAACTATTTAATTAACACGTCAAACAATAAATCAAAAGCATATTGGCAAGTCATAAAAAAAAAACCATTTACTGAACCTAAATACCAAATAAAAATTCAAGATAATCACTGATCCAACAGAGATTGCAAACGTTTTTAATAATTATTTTATTGACCAGACCAAAAATATTATGACCTCAAAACCCGACATAAGTAATATGAAAAGTTACCCTCACTCGATGTTTATGCAGCCAGTGTTACCTCAAGATGTTATGAGAGCGATACATTCTCAAAAAAAATAACTTAGTACTGGCTACGATGGCATTTCAACTAAGGTCGTAAAATTTGTATCGAGTGACATTGCTTTGCATATCAGTCACATACTTAATTTGTGTATCAGCTCCGGAGTATTTCCAAACAAGCTAAAAACGTTATGGTTAAGACACTTAAAAAAAAAAATTCAAAACAAGATTTGGCTAACTATAGGCCAATTGCTTTAATCACAATGTTTTCAAAAGTCATGGAAAAAATAATTTATGACGCGATAAATAAACTCTTATCTAAATTTAATATTTTGAGAATAGAACAAAAGGGATTTAGAAAAAATAAAGGAATTAGTTCGGCCGTTTACGATTTAATGAATATGATATTGAGAAACGTCCATGAAAAAGTACCAGTTTGCGCAATTGTAACTGATATGACGAGGGCTTTCGACTGTGTTGACCATGAAACTTTGTTAAACAAGCTAAACATCATAGGTATCAGAGGAAATATGAATGTTCTCTTAAGATACCGTAACCGAAATCAGCTCACAGAAATTTCAAAAATATGTTTAAAAGCTAAGCGTGAGGAAAAACACTTATCGGAGTGTTGACTTATTAGGTATGGCGTACCATAGGGCACTGTGTTGGGCCCTTTATTATTTTTAATTTATATTAACACACACATATTAATTTATAACAACCCATGGTCTTATTCGCTGACGATAGTACTGCCTTGATTAAATGCACAGACCTAAAAAACGTATGAACATGACATAAATAATACTTTAACGGACACTTCATTTGATATCGATTTCTTACAGGGTTTTTTGACTCTTGAAGAATAGTCAAGCGGAATAGGTTACTAAATATATCTACGTCTATTGTATTTTTGATTTGATATATTATTAAAATGCATGATTCAATAAAAATAACTAGATATACTAAAATTTTCAAATAATATGTAGATGATATCTCTGTAAGTAAAAACCGTAGGTGACAAAGTCACGACATTTTATTCAATGTACTTATACGAAGTTCCTTTGCAGCTCCGCAAATAGATACAATGTGAAATACATAAACCTTAAAGGAGATGAAATCGCGGAACGCAGTTTAAACAACAAAAGGAACCGACGAGATACTATGGAACGAGTTCCTATACACTTCGCCTACAGGCAGGAAAGTGAGGAAAACGATACAGCTCGACATACTATTATTAAAGATCCCCAAGTAATAAAAGAACAATGTGTACCGAACATTACAAAAACTTGTAAATCGCTGTATGTTTTCTGCGACAATTCACTCTTTACTAATTTTGATGATTCTGATGATAATATGTTCTTGCGAGAAACAGAATCTGTTAGTAATCACACATGGCCTTGGATTGCTAAGGTATTTATTGAAGGAGATTATAGGTGCACTGGAGTTTTAGTCAACTTAACTTGGGTATTAGTCAGCGATTCGTGTCTTTGGGATTCTACGTAAGTATAGAAAGAACACTAGTGAAAATGTAAGTGTAATGTTACTCTAGATCTTCAGGAGATATAGAGTAACAATTTTAATTAAAATATCGTTTCAGACTAACTCATCACTACATAACAGTTGTACTAGGATCTCATAGAACTTTAGGAGGTATGAATGGTTTGCACGAACAAGTTTATCAAGTAGATTCCAAGAAGGATGTATATCGCAGCAAAGCAACGTTATTGCACTTAAGGGAACCAGCACATTATTCAAATGTCGTAAAGCCAATGGTGGTTGCTTCTTCGTAAGTTTTCACAAGTCTACTTTTGATATTAATTTTAAATACTTCTAATGATTAATATCAATGCAGTACATATTATTACAGCTATTCCTTAGAGCAGAAATCAACTTGTGTAGCCGTTGGTCAAGATAACAAAAATAATACAATAAGCGTGTTCCTAGAAGAAACTAGTGAAAACTGTCATCCCAGCAATCGTTGCTTCAAACGAAAATCAAGTGAAAATATATGTCCAGTGAGTACTATGACAAGACATAATAAATAATTAATTTAAAAACTGTAACCCATTTCAATTATTGAAAGATAACAAAGACGGTATATGGCGTAGAGGTATTGTTCAACACTAAACTTTATAATTAATAATCATTCTGGCCTAATGAATGACCATGTTGAACTTTACTTTCCATTGCATCGATATATTATTCTAAAGTCTGCTTCATTTTTAGCTCGACGTGATATCTCATCGGGCCTGGGCTGGCATAGTGAGCTGTCACACCGAACAGGGCTGGTACCCTGCAGCCACGTTCGTCGATGGCAGGGGTGAATGTGGACTTGGAGATCATATTAATGCTACGGACATAGAAAACCTCAAAAACGAAATTAAACATCATTATGGTAAGACAAAGGCTAAATCATTAGTTTCGTCACCATTGACTAACGCCGTTTTCACTAACGTTAAGTACACGCTTAATTAGGTAGGTAATGTAATAAGCAAATCCCAAAGCAACCTGTTTCATCATTCTTTTCTCAGTGGGTAAATCGTAAGCTTCGAAATTTAGGTGACGATCATCGGTGGTTTTTATCATTACCCATCGGCCAATCGGTGACGTAACTTGAGTGATGGCTTAGTGCCTGGTGAAAAGTTATTTTGAGCGAATGAAACTTAATATCTACGCACTACATTTAAAGACATCCAAAATACATCTAAAACTAGCATTGCCTATTGATTTTTGCAGGTAAAAAGGTATTGCCAGCACTAATAGACAAGGATTACGGCGACGACTGCGCCGGAGTCCGTTGTGGTCGAGGACGCTGCGTTCCTTTGCTTCAAGTTTGTAACGGTGTCAGAGATTGTGAAGACGGCAATGACGAAACAGAAGGAGCCTGTGACAAGAAACACAAAATGTGTGACAACGATCCTTACCACAAAGGATGCGGTTAGTATCAAAATGCTTTTCTGATTGTTTACAAAAGTTCATATTTTGTAGCCTATTTTTATTTTACACAAAATCATTCTGATGCCTGGGGTGGTGGACAACACTGGTCTTTGATGAATATTGCTTTAAAACATACACTATTCTCGAGATAATTACTTCATCGAGTAGTGATGATAAAACAAAATAATGGAATTAATTTATAATATTTCTGTTCTTCTTAACGTATCGATGGCAATCTAAATTGCGTCGGCCCAGAATTTGTCTACAATGCTGGCACCTTCAGTAATAATTATAGACATTGGACAATGAATAGGCAAATGTAGGCACATCTTCACAAAATAAAATGATTAGAATGAAGGTACCGATTCAAGGCTTCAGCAGACAGGAGCGACGCGACGACCGTGCGACGCGATTCTGAAAGAACCATTTTCAATGAAGTTTTCTTAGAAATTGTTGAACTAGAATCGCGTCGCGCTGTCACGTCGCGCCTGTCTGTGGGGGCCGTCATGATCTCTCATCACTTTCGCCACGCAGAATGCGTATGATTGCGATTTTATGCTCTATTGGCAAGCAGTAATGCCAATAACTCTTTTGTTTTGATCTCATGTAGTGTTTTAATTTTATTCGATTACAGAGACAGTCATCATGTCACGTAGGTATATGTATAATAGTCGTATACTTTCTTTTAAAGCTCGTCAAGCCGCGTTGGTTCCGGCTGTTACGGGTAGTCAAGCCCGAAAGTTTGACAACCAGTCTTACCAAGGGGGGGGGGGGGGGGGATCAGATAGGCAAGCCGACCCCAACACAGTTGGGAAAAGGCAGACAGATTTACTTTCTTTCTGAAAATCTTTATCCTTTGCATAACGTTACTCAGTAACAGTTATAAGTAACCGCTCATCTATACGTACTAAGTAACTGAATGTTATATGATACGTTATTATATTCAGTCCATACATCAATCTCAGGTGGTGAATGACATCTCATTTTTTTGCCGTTAAAAATGGGTATATTCGATCTCAATTGGGAATATCATATTTCACAGGTGTAAAAGGGTCAGGTCGTTCCAATAGGCAGCAACGATTTTTCATTACCAACGTGTTACATTTAATTATTTATGGCCCCATACTTTTAATCGGCACGTAATTTTGTGATATTGTGTCAACGAACTCAATTATCATTTAGTTAAAACAACACATTCATAGTTAAAAGCATAATAATTAGTTAGATTGCAAATTCATGATGCCATTTTAAGTTTTTTTTTTTTTGACTTTTTCGTAATGTCATCAATCAACTCGAATGAATTTCATAGTTCACTGCCAGACATAAGCATTTCTAGGATTGAATGTGGGAGGCTTATTAAGAATAGCACCTCGTTCACTATCGCAATCCCCTTAATTTTGACAGTACTAGAAAAATTACTTATTTTTGAGTACATAGGTTACGCAATTGTTCATTTAGCACTTTTAATCATTATGTTACAGAATGCTCAGTGGGCCAAATGAAATGTCGCAACGGTAAATGCATTTCAAAGGAACTATTTAGGGATGGGAACAATGATTGTGGGGACGGTACTGACGAGCCTGGCCAGACCATTTGTAAGGACTACTTGGCAACCGTGATGCCTTCGAGATTGTGCGACGGCATACTCCACTGTCATGATCGGAGCGATGAGGACCCGGCGTTCTGCAAATGTTTTGCGAAGAGGAACTATAAGTGAGTGAAACTTCCTTTAATGATCCTTGTTATTCTTCTTCTCAGCGTCTCTATGCTAAACTTGTTTCAGAACGTTAATAACAATGAGATACAACACTACATACCCGCACTCAAGGTTATAATGACCTGTCATTTCCTACAATTAATTTTTTAATAATTAAGTAATCAGGGTCCGAATAAGTGATTATTCTACATATAACATTTTAGTTCTGTCCCCATGTGATTCTGTAGTATGATAGCTTTTTCAAATTTATCAATCTACTACAGAACAGGGTGTAAAAATACCAATCACATAGCCGTTATCAATCCATTTTGTACTACAAAATATGTAACATTGAGAAAAAATTATTGCTTGGAAACTATTTTTTTGGTGTAATAATCGTTAGTCATATTTTATAACGTAAAAATGTGTAATTTGACGTTTTCTTTTTCATAAAGATGTGGTTCAAAATCTGGTGCTGATCACTGCGTGGCTCCTGACACTGTGTGTGACGGAGTTCGAGACTGTCCTAATGGAGAAGATGAACAGACTTGCATGGCTCTCAACGCACCACACGGAACGCCGTAAGTTTATTCAGACATTGAAACATCCGTTGTTGTGAAATTATCGCATTACATCATAGCGAAGCTATGTGGATTAGAATACCCTTAGCATAAAATTCAGCCTATTATGTTCCCACTGCGAGAGAGAGTGAGCCGTAATCCACCACGCGGGCCCAGTGCCAGTTGATTATCCTTACAATATCAAGAATATTGTGGCGGATTTACAACGAATAGAATTTTATTATAATTTCTTCACTAGACATGAAACATATTCTATCAGATTTTCGATCGTGTGGATTGCTTGTTATGAATTATGTTTTGTGTTTCTAACATATTTTGTTGTTTTTTTTTTTCAGTTACGGGACAGGCCAAATCATTGTCCGCTCGCATGGAGTCTGGCATTCCAAATGCTACGCCTCTCAAAACCATACCAAGTCAGAATTAGAAGCTATTTGCTCCGAATTAGGGTTCTTCAGCGGCCATGCGAAGCAAATCAAAGAAATGGAAAATTTCGTAGTGCACCCCTATAATAATTTAGTTTTAGACCCTTTCAACGAAATTATACTCAATAATATTACGATAATAAAAATGAGAAATAATCACGAGCCTTTAGCGAAGGCAGTATTTGATGAAAAGCTGCAGAATTGTTACCCTGTTTTTATAGAATGTCGTTAGTTAGATGTTCTTTATTATTTATTTTATTTATTGATATTTAGATTTTACCATTTTTGAGATTTACATGTTTTCTTAAGAATAAATGTTTTATTTTTATGTGACTTGTTTTTTTATTAAAAAATCTCACCACAGTCAAAGATTTGTTAGGTATTCATAGATTGGCCGTCATCATTATTATTTACTCTACTTTTTGATAATAGTCAGTGGATCATTATATTACAAGGGAAGCAATGAGAAAAATATAACCAGCGTAAGAGAAACAGGCAACACACCCTTGTGAACGAAAAGCTAAGAAAATACTAGGTACGAATTTCCGCCGATAGATGGCGTATGCAATACGCGCCATCTTGCGGTATAGCTTGCCAGCGAAAAACTTGATTTACCAACGTTACTTGAGTCAAGTTACAATTAAGTTGAAAGAACTTCAATTCTATACAGTTGTATGAAAGCTTTATAGATGGCGCTGGTTTATATTCAATAAGAAAAAATACAAATAAACTCACTAGCACTCGGGTACTTAATCAATCATAACCGATTAATTTACTCACAAAACATGTTGTTTATATTATTTGCGTTCATATTTTATAATAGGTAGGTACTTACCTCGTTTTCCGGTGCAATAAAAATGATTCTTCAATGTGCGCTTTTATCATTACTAACGTGATTATATTATCGTGGACGTCCACGTCCATAAAATTTATAGAAATAAGTAGGCTGGTAGGCATGCACCTTATAACGTTACCGTGGAAAGAATTTAAAAGCATCTTCATACATGTCCATATAATATATTTATTTAATACTTTAAGCACACAAATGTACAGAGGCGAAATTAATGCTACCCATTTTGCCATTTTACTTCACTATCGTGGTGCCGTGACGTGGACGTCCGCAATAATATCATACGTTAGAAATTATAAAAGCCCACAATGGGTCGTAATAATGATAAATAGCTACCTACTATAAAAGTCTCCATTTTATCATTCGACCTACAACTTCAATTTATCTATGCTTTTATATTTATATATCTTAGAGATCTTAGGCTCATAATAAATTAGGAATATGGCTCTGTGTTTACTCATAATCCGACATCCCAAATGTAGTTAATTGATTCAGGCGTGACTTTGCGGAAATCCATTATAAAATACAATAGACGTAGATATATTTAGTAACTTATTCCGTTTGACTATTCTTCAAGAGTCCTAAAAAACCCTGTAAGAAATCGACACGTGTTTCACCTCTCGACGAGGCATCCCAAATGTATCAGGGCACAATGCCCAATTAAAAGTTAATTAGGATAAACTATTCCTGGGTCAAAATAAGCATTTGCGGGGATAAATTATTTATTTGCATTGCATTTGACATGACTGACCCTACTATGTATCAAAACTGTAAACGACCATAGGTTGTATAAAAATGTATTTAACAATGTTCATATTTATTTTTATTGAAAGCCATTCTAGTAAACCTGTACTTCATTCGTTAAATGCTTATCGCATAAATTCTAAAAGGATTGCCAATTTTTAATTCTGCATTTTGTAAGAATGTCCCTGTATTATTATTTAATGGCCACTGAACACGATAGAAACATGAAAGCAATGGCTCACATGTCTTAAATAGATTCTCTATTAAATTATTTACCTATTTTATTTTCATACCACGTTTCACCGCTGTATTCGTTTGTATTCGCTAAATTATATCTCTCAGTGTGCACTGCTCATCCAATCTACGAAGCCATTCACGCATACTAGCTTTAAATTTAGCCACACACTTTAAAGCCTTCATAACAAAACAAAATGAAAAAAAAGTTCATAATAATATAATTTAATTGTATACAGTTAAATCAAAATATCCTTCCGATTAATGAACAAGGAACTTGATACAAAAAAGAATCAAAGACTTCAATCACTTGCCAACAAAAAAACCTAACAATTAAATATGCATTTATTCGGATTATAATCTTCATTAAATGTATGAATAACGTTTAAGACAAACGTAACCACATAATTAATGGCTAGTCGATATTGACAGTGGCAAATAAAAGAATGGAGCAATTTATTAAACAAGCTCCAGGGTCAAGTATGTCACCTCAAAAAATATCAATTTAATTCAAGTTCTGGCCATAAAACGATTGTGATTCATTTACTTAGAGTTCACATTTAAAAAGAAACAGCGCAAAGAAAAAAAATAAGCATTAACATAACGTGTGTTAGATTAATTCAAATTATTGCAATTTGGTCGCTAAAGAAAAAAAAGAAATTCTAAGCTAGATAGACAAAAAAGTATAGAAATATTTGTAGAGAAGTTTGCCTTTTTGCTGACATTTGAGTTAGATCCTGTAACCAGAATATTTAAAACCTAGAACTAACACAGACAAAATATACATCAAAACTGAGTTTGAGAAATAATGCTTTGGTCTTCCTTGGTTTTATTTTAGACAGTCGAACCTTACAATGATAAGAGTGAGAAGCTAAAGAGCCAGACAGAATGTCTCAATTACCGTTTAGGATAAGACTCTAAAATTGAGTCGTTTTAATTTCAAGTAAATTATCATTCTGTTCAGAAGAGGTATCTGAACAGGATAATTAACACATTTGGTTATCACAAATTAGCAATACGGTACCATTGACTACCTAGTGAGTGTACCTACTCCCCATGACTATTCTCATTAATGGGCTTACAATATTTATGGACCATGAATATATTAATTTGGACAGACCATTCGGTCACGTAGTGCTCCAAGTCTAAATGAAACCATAAATAACATGGTAGGTATATAATAAAACTGTAGATACAACGAGTCGACGCCATAGAGTCTGCCCGCGATGATGACACCACTATTTCAATTTGGGCCATTTAATTCAGAATACATTAATGATAAGACATTATGTAAATTTAAATTACTTTTGAGAAAAATTTCGAGCGGTCTCAAATCTTTAACATAATATATTATACACACTCCGTAAAGATGATAAATGAATAAGAGATTTACAATAAAACGTAAGCTTACATGTATTGCAGGATCATTGAATAAGGAGGTATAAATTTAACAATGTCCATTGTATTATAATTTTGGTTGTAAATCAGAATTTTTAATGCGTTTCTTTAATTTGCGCCGACCGATTTATTTTTGCACTAGCGTTCCGCGGGACAGCTTTGACAGCCTCTGTATTAACTGCCTTGACACATGCAAACTTTACTCTTTTTTGTTTTAGTTTGATTCTGTAAATCATTTTTCCGCAGGTGTTTGCAGCATCTAAATCCGCATACAAAACAATAATATCTTAATTGACCTTTTCATATGGTTTTTTATTATTATAGATTGTATCGATATCTGACAGTTTTAAAACCCGAGTCCATATCCCATCCCTGTGTTATAAACACCAAGGCATAATCACATGTTCGATCAGAAGTTATAAGCAGATATCTGTTGGCAATATTATATTATAATGTTATACGGGTATAAATGATGATTCAGCAAGAATGGTATAAAATTGATCATTTGTTGTGGTGTCATTTACTTTGGCGAATTTATTTGGGTATCGATCAGCCGTTCTCATTACTCGTTTAAAAGAGTCACACACTCAAAGTTGCCTTGACTCGAGAGGTTGGTTCTTGGATATGCAATTTATTGGCCGATGTATCACAGAGCGCTCTGTTCCAAGCCGAAAGTTCACACGGAAAATTTTTTACAAAGAAAATTAAGGTTGGTTGTTTGTAAATAATGAAAATAACAAAATGAAAGGCAAAAAAATATATATCACAGAATTTCGAGCTGCCACTTGATTGGATGCTGATTTTGGAGAGCATAACGGAACTGTTTGTGGCCACAAAAGTTCCCTTCAGCCCTCAACTCGTCTTAAGTGATACACGAATGCGTTGACTTTTTGCGCTCCAAGGCTCTTTCTGATCCCAAGGTTTGTTGAAGTGGAACCAGTGGGTTTTTATTTCACGCACGTAGGTAACTGTTTTACTGATGGTTATCGCCAAAAATAACCTTTAATTACCGTGTAGTTTGAGCTACCCTGACCTTTCACACAGTCACTTGCAGACGCTGCCTCCTCACGTAGCTGTATGTACGGATTAGACTTGACAAGCCCTTCGCCTCGTACTTAGGACAAAGAAGAGATCATTATCTGCAAAAACTTATTAACTTTAAAATATATTATAACTTATTACTTTAAAATTTATGATTAAATCCTCGTAACTAAAAGCCCTTCGTTTAATTTTACACGTCCTGTAAAATTACAAGCTGATATTCCTCATATTATTGATTCAACGACCACATTCAATTAAGAGCAAGAACATACAGTTATTTTTTTTGTTCTATCTATAAATCACTTTAACACTCTCTCTCACATAGTCATATCTGTCACATAGTGTCCAATCTATAAGAAGCATAACACTACATCGGTCAGTTCATGAATTATGCGACACATCGATTACAAAACGGAACACAGTATCAATTCAGTGGCGGCCGCCTTTGAACTCCTGCCACTTACTGGACGATATGCATTACTTACCATATCTCCTTGTCTCATGTTTACGCCTTTCTCTTTCAATATCATTAATAACGATATCATTTCTGTTTTTTCGTTCCTTACTGATTAGACGCAGAGCGTTTTTAACAAAGTCTTTAAAAAAAATCTCTAATTTTAAATGTCATCTCGAACTTTTAACACATCTGATTAAAGTATATTGACTATTATAATCAGAAGCACTACCAAACCCACTTTATTTATTGACATAACCACTATATCGACTGTGATTGATTTATGTTATCTTTAATTTGCCTTTTTACGTATTTTAATGTAAAATCTACACAATTATAATAAGGTGTGTACAAAATTAGGCGCAAAACAATGATGCACAAAATATCGTGAACACGGAAGAATCGACAAAACATTACCTTGTACGAGTAATAAATCTGTCTCTCGGCACATATCAGAGGATCTTCATCGATAAAGAGCCAATAAAACGCATCTAATTAATGATTGTTCAAACATAAAAAAGCCGCTCCAACACTTCCGACATCAATATTTATTTACTTTTGAACCATTAAAAAAATTTGCGCCAAAACTTTGGACTCGGCTTTTTGTATCAAAATAAAAACGAACGCGTATCTATTTATCTTTTTCGATCAATCAACGATTGCTATTTACAGGTTTTTGCAAATGTCTTGATATCTGTTCGTGTTAGCGTTTCCTATGAAGTCTTTGACGTTTTATTCATGAAGAGTGTTTGTTTACGTAGGTGTTGATAAATGTCAAAGTGGCATGAAAATGCAAAAAATCCGTATGATTGGCTTGCTTTGTACAATTACGCACGGTCTCATCGTTCCTTTTGTGGCGTTTTATTAAGATTCTTACGGCATGCCTCCTTATTCCGTGTAAACAGATAAACACACACAACACAGTATATACATGTGCACGCTTACACGTGCTTACAGCCGCCGCACATGCGAAATAAACACAAAGAACTGCCGTGGAATATTTGTGAGGATAACTTCTTCGTAAGAGTATTGTGTTTACAAAGTATTGGCAGGACTTATTGCGAAGTGCCTACAATGTTCAGTGTTCCTTTTATTGTGAATAGCTGACAATCCTTCTTATACATGATGTTTTATTTAAATTTGTTAATATTGAATCTTAATATCCTTAAAAACAAAAAAGCTCTAACATCAGAAAGCCCCATAAAATCTCGTCGAAGGAAAAGCTATTAAAATTGATTGTTGCATCTGACGTCAATACTGAGTGGTTATCGATATATCAACATTATGTCATTAACAGGTTATGAACTAGCATTAATTTCTTGATTATTGATTTTCACATCAAGGATTGACGTGAAAATCAATAATGAAGCGAGCTTTTTGGCAAAGTTACGACACCGCTTAACTTTTTATCTGTAGAGATCCAAAAGCTACCGCGTTAAGCTGATAATAAAATTTTACACGCTCTAAATCTAAAAATAATTATTATTAGAATGGTTTAGATCGTCCTACTAGTGTCTCATTCATATGCGAATTATGAGAACCACGCCCGCTTTTCAACATGTTTTGGCCAAAATAGAGTCATATCTTGCCCCCACACGCCTATCTTAGAGAATACGTGTAGATAACCGATTTTATTGTAAAATTTTGTTAATAATTCTTTTAGAGAAGTTGTGAGTCATTCTCGTGACATCATTTACTGTTTTACTTAATGTCCACAAAATGTTAAAATGTGGAAGAAATATTGATACTGCGCTTGAACCGGTGACCCGATACTAGGCACGTCGTTTATTAAGTAGTTTATTAAATCGAACGATACAGTAACGTGAGTCACTATTATATTTTCTTTTATATAAAAAATATTCAATGCCAATGAGTCAGAACAAAAACAAGCCCTTTTCCTACTTCCTTTTCTATATAATTGCCTATAGCTGCTTATTGAAAATTATTTTTTGTACATATACCTTGTATATACCTTTAATCGGTCCAAGTTGAAGCGGTTGCAACTATTGGCAATTTAGACCTTCAACAACACAAAACCGCCTTTAACTTAAAACAAGTAATTTATTTAATTGCTTATTATATTATTTACCTATCTATGAGGAGCTCGTGGCTAATTAATTACAGTCGCGCGGGTCGATCATCTCGATGGGTGACAATCTTAACACACTCGACGAGACTCCTCCATGTCTCAGAAAGCACGTTAAGCCGTTTGTCCTGGCTATCATTCATAGATCTTTGACAGTCGTTACGGGTCGTCAGAAGACGAAAAGTCTGACAACCAGTCTTCCCGCCTGCATCTGCCTAACTAACCTGTCTAACTGCCTATCGGACCTGCACTAGCAACTGAGTAATACGATTATGGGGTATTGTATTACCCAGTTGCTGGGTTGTGGAGGTCAGATAGGCAGTCGCTCCGTGTAAAATACTGGTATTTACTATCTGTCTTTATTAACTTACTGACTTCAAAAACCAAACCATGAGACAAGTGTTTTCTAAAGTTTGTAGACGCTATTAAAAATAAGTCACTGTTAAATGAAGGAACAATAAAACAATTAGATATGAAGTTGCATTCTTCGAAAACTGTTTCACAGTTTATTGATTAACTTACTGGTTCTCACAGATTACTACTAATTATTACAAAGAGAAAAGATTTGTATTTTTTTTTTAATGAATCAAATACTACTGGACAGATTTTTAAAATACTTTCACCAGTAGAATACTATATGATCACTGAGTAACTTAGGAGCTATATCACGGGCGAAGCCACTGGCGGAAGCAAGTGGACGATATTTTTTTTTTAAATACATTGTAACTTGTAAGTAGCCAAGTAGGTAGATACAAAGTAGGTGATGATCACATCTTCTATTCACCAAGACCATAGCAACTAATAATTCTAACTTTAGCCAACTGTAGGCTTTGTTTACTTTTTTTCATTCCAAGTTAAAAAAAAAACAAGAAAAAAATATTTAGACTCACTTCGAATTAGTCTCACGCTTATTTTAGTCTGCAATAAAAAAGATTGACAATTAAACCATTGATTGGCTCAATGATTGATTGCCATTTTGTTTATGTTGCTCCTTTTTATCGACATCAGAAAAGCTAAATTTAGATTTTCAAGTGTTAGATACTTTAAGCAAAAAAAAATTGTATGTCATCATTCAAAATGTCACTCATCTCATCATCGCTATATGTTTTATTGTTATATTTGTTAGAATAAAATTATAATTTTTTATAGCTTTATATTATTTAAATATATTATTTTAGGGTACCGCATGGCAATATACACAGTTCATTTAGATTTAATTAAATAATTTAGAGATTTCCTGCACGCGCATTTTTCTTTGCTGAAAAACCAAGGTGCTGAAAAAGAAAAGAAGCACGTTTCCTGAATTTCAGAGCTCCCTGAGTAAAAAAAATAATTTTGAGTTTGCGTAAGCTATCTGCCTGCGTCCGATGTAGTCTCTTCTTTGCGCTAAAAAATATGGCCAATTTTTATAATCAGCGTTTACGAGTCCAATCACACATTTTTCTGACGCCAAAGAAAACGTTTACTGGCAAAATTATCACAATTATTTCACATTCCATATTCCGATTAACTAATGAACCCTCCAGGGGTTACAAAGACTAACAAACATCCAATTTAGTGCAATTTGGAATATCCAAATAACAGATAATGGTTCGATAATTGCTTCAGTACTAATTACGTGTTACAGTCAAGTGGAAGTTAATTTACCTCCGTGGAGACTGCGGTAGGGATGCGCTGTAATGTCATGTTCGAGAATCACAAAGGAATTACGCGGCCGCACTGAGTTTCGCTCGTGACTTTACTTTTGCATGATTTTTATTTTGAACCAGAGGAGGAGGTAATTCCGTCACACACTAATAGCACCAATCGCTTTAATGTTGACAGTTCAATAACAGCCATTTTTCGAACTTAAGAAGCAATGGATTTCAAATATCATTTGAAATCATTCAGATTTTGATTGAAAATGTGTTTCGCAATTAGGATGCAGATGTAGGAAGGAAGATCACAAGTTCATTAGCGTCGAATAGCTATTTATTGCTCTTTGATTACATAGTACCTACATGTAGATAGGAATTTTAGCTTTATAAGTTACTGTAGAACTGCTGACACCTTCTTTTTTAAAACGTTTTGCTTACTTATGAAAAACCTATTTTCACATGAATAAGTATTTAAGCTGAATTTAGTTGACGAATGAATCCAGCTCCAAATAGTTTACAGGATAGAGGCCGAATGCAAACTTTATGACGGGTCGGAACATGAGGCGAGTCGCTGCGCAGTTATAATTTTGCGTGTCATTGGGGTTGAGGGGTGAGGTACTGCGCAGATAGAGCGTACTTCAGAGCCGCCATAAAGTTTGACACGTACTTTATCAGTTTCATTATTTTACTTTCACTATCGCGTAAAATCTTCAAGTGGGAAAAACCGTAGAGATAAAAAAATATTGTCAAAGATTTATGTTATGTATGTGTGAACATAAAATTAAAGTAGATTATCTAACTGAGTATTATGATCCCACGTGCTAAATAATGAGATAACTAACACTATGTAATTAGTAACGGTGGTATATAACGTTCCTGACAGTCTTTGAAGGAAAATATCGTAAGGAAACGTTGACTAAAAAATTTGTTTGAACTCCTAAAAAGCGTGCAGAACAAATTCCTCTTCTCATATTGGTATCCCTGAATTTGCCGTGCAGTAGGTGAAAAACAACGAAAATAGATATTAGGTAATAATTACCTAGGTACAAGAAGTTCCTGAAACAAAAGAAAAATACCGAGATATTAAAAACAAATAAATAATTTCGTACAATACACATAATTTTATATGTATATATTATTCGTAAGCATGTCTGCGGTAGGTGCCAGTTCGACAGATAACTGAACAAGAAATATCGAAGGCTAACAAGGTGCTAAAGTAAACGCTATTCCGAACACCCATAAAAAATTAACGATCGAAAATTTTAAACTTGTCAAATGCAATGAAAAATATGGAAAGGTTGATGGGTAAGCAATTTGTATTTATATACAGTACCTACCTTTACATAATCATTATTTTTTACATATTAATAAAACTACTGATTCGAGTCCAAAACTTGATTAAACCTGACACCTTTGAAAGCAATTTTTTATGCTTATTAGAGAAAAATCAATTAATATTGGTAAATTATTAAAACATGTCAAAGACATGGTACTAAAAAATTGTTCAATAGCTGAACAAATTTTTATTACCATGTCTTTGAACCTATCAGGAATCATATAACCAACACATAGTTCTCATATAATACTGTCATGTAATATGATATCTTAATTCGGCGATTTTGCTACAATAAATTATAGTTTACATGGAAAAGTGTCATAACGGTTCGGCTTAGTCGAAAATTTTATTTAGATCTGTAAAATATTACATACCTCGCCTAATATACCGTAAGCTGTGAAACATGATCATAATGGGCCTAGCAGCAGGCAATAAGCTTAGGCAGGCAATAAGCTTTGCACAGTTTAGTAAACGGAAAGTATTTAAGCAAACAAGGCGAGGTAGACAGCCGTATCGCTGTTGCCACTCTGTCTGCAGCTTCGGTAGAAAATTTACATAAGTACCGTATCCACAACGTGATCACCGAATACACATTAACATTAATCGTAAATATCCAATGACAAAATAAAAAGGAAACATAACCCTATGCCCACCTGACCATTATAACTCGTGATAAAATCAGTAAGGAGATTTATTTCGCGCCATCTCTAAGATTAATCGCGAAATATTAATTAGCCCCGTTCGGAGGTCAACAATCTGTTTATTAACATTGCATATAAATAAAAAACTCTTTGGTGAAAGTATCATTAGCTGATTGTGTTTTTAACACGTGGAACTTAGTAGTTTAATCTGTTATGTGACCTAATTTGACAAATAAATTGATGACCTGCTGCTAAATCTAACACAATGTGCCTAGTAGGTATAATAGCGAAGCAAAAAAATCGGGTAACATTTTTAGGCAACTGATGCATTTTGATTTTGTACATAATAAAGTATACTGCCGCTCTCTTATTATAGTCATAGGTTCTGTCATTAAGGGGTTACAGGGACTATAGACGTACCTATTTATCCGGGGTCAAATGTTATAATGGTCAATGGAACATTCAAGGCTCTTCTAGAAAATTCCACGTGAGTATGTTCTTAGTGGAGCGTCATGAAAGAAAGATGAACAGTGATGCCAAACGTGTTTAGCGACTTTTGTGACCGACGATATCGACTTGCGCACGTGGCCTCTCTTGCGCATATTTCCACTTTGAACATAAATATTCGGCTGTGCTTACTGTCTTATAAAATTGCCATTAAGGTACAAATTATTCTCAAGTCCTGGCAAAGTTTCCACCATAAAAACGTCAACCATCCTTCTTGATTACAATAAAAATTGTGTATGGTAATATTGATCCACAATTATAAATAATCCCATAAAAAAGTTATAAATTATGTTAAAAATAACCCCGTTACAATGTGAATCACACACACCTGCCATTCTCATTAGCAAGCTAAATAAAATATGAATAGAATTATAAGCGATCATGATTTTTCAAAGTCTTTCAGTTTGGAGACGAGTTTTAGGCACTAGTGTATCATGACCCCAGTTTCTCCTTTCGATATTCTGATTAAATGCAAATGAACTTTTTTATAAAATCTTGATTAGAACATTGGCTATCGGATTTTAATTTGGATCATAAATTACAAAATTACCTGGTCGTTAAGGATCAAAAGAACTGGGAAACACACAGTCAGAAAAGGATTTCATGCTAAAAACTAGTAGTTAGCTTCTAGGAAAAAGGTTGGTGTTTTTTCCAAGTAAATAATATTTGGTCAGCAAAAGTCACATAATTATAACATGTCAAGAGTCACAAAAATAAAATATCCAGGAAAATAATGATCAAAATAGTTTTATATTTTTAAATATTTTATTTTTATTCTAACATTTAAAAATATAATTAATATGTATTGAAAATGAAATAAAGAGAATCGAAATAAATAAAATACGTGTATTAGCGGTAAAACATGATGCAATGAAAAAAAAAAACAACCACAAATTATTATAAGTTGGGGGAAAATATGCGTCACATCCACGCAAAACGTCCCCGCATGTTACAAGCAATGTACACAGAGCTACCTTTAAGATCAATTTAAACCCTGTTACCTAAGCTAGCATTCTAGATATGCATTCTAATACGATTAACTAGATGAAAGCTCTAAAACTAAAGCATATTCTATAATTTAAAAAATAAATTCTTCTAAAAGATGTTCACACCTTCCACCAATTTGTAAGTGGTTCACATCCAAACAGCTTATCAAACGCATTAGTTATAATTAAATCCGAATGCACTAAATGATGCTGCCACAAAAACTAATCTTGAAATATGTTTTAATTATCAAAGCGACCACAAAATTTAAATTAGGCGATCAGACAAAATGTCTGCTATTTGTAACAGACAATAAAAGGTGACCTAGTAACTTCTGACTTCTTTAACCAACGCCAACGGTACTTACTTCTGATGTACCTACTGATATGCATTTGGACTAATAGAGCAAACTTATTTATGTATGGATAATATTTCTGATTATTATAAGATTCTGAAAATTTAATGATCTAGGTCGAAGTATTTAAAAGGAAAATCGAACGATTTGGCACGTTTCTATCAACGTAGATAAAATGTCTACACACTTAGGTACACAGACAACCAAGATAAACACAACAACGATATGAAAATATGTTCCAATCGGGGTGCTTCTTGGATTTCTTTTCAAAATTCTTCCGATTGTACTATTTCCATCTGAATTGTTTTGCTAATCCATTGCTTCATATGTTTGGAAAAATCGTCTGCTCAACAACGTAATTAACACAATGATAGTAGATGAATTGTCAAAATGAAAGACATTGTCTCCATTGTAACTATGAAGGGCCAGGGTGAAAATAAATGCAATACCGACTCATACCTCGCACTCTAAAGATTGAAAGAAATAAAAATTGTTTATTCTGCACAAACTAAACGCACATTACAAAAAAAATACATTTTATTACTCATTTACAAATTAGCCAAAAGCCTCGTAAAAAGGCAATTGCAGGAACACCGTGTGGTTTTAGTCAGTAAGGGCATATCAAATTCTATGGTAAGAGTCTGACTTATTCTTCCGTCCAGGATGGGTTCCAAGATATCCATAATTTGATTGCGTAATAAACTACAATTCTCACATAAGTTCCTGAAACTGAAACTACCACATAATTTTGTTCTACGTACATCTATTTCCATCCATCTATCTATTCCTATTTTCCTTCCTATAAATCGTACCTAGCAGTAATACAATGATACAATGAATCAATAAAATTACCATAAAATATACTTTGTTCATTGTTTTTCCATTGACTTAGGTGACTGAATCATCTCACCACAACCTGGAAGGCAAAGTTAATGTTGCCTAAATGCAACCACATTATGCAGTCGAACGAATAAAACCTACGTACTTTTTGCTGATATTCCTTCAAATTAACGTGTATTTTATTATTCACAGTACCTCATCATCGGAATGAGGACAACGACTGCCTTTATAGGGTGCATTATTATATGTGTCATCCATGTATGCATTGCAGGAATGTTATTAACACACAAAGGAAACTTAAAAATCTATTCTTGGAATTTATCAGAAGCTTCCATGTGCAATGCCCTTTTTATACAAACTTACAAGACTTGTATTACCAAATGTCATTATTTAGTTCACAAGTACTTATATTTTGACACTTTTATTCGTCATTTTGTTTATCAGAAAATTATTTGTAAGTTACAACTTGTAGAAAATCATAACAAATCCTGAGAGTGTGCGTCGACTCTCTATTCCGTCTTAAAAGTTTACAAGTTTCGTGCTTAGTACCGCAATAAACGTTTAAATTAGATTTTCTTTTTTAAATGTGGTCAAAAGAGAGAAATGGCCTGATGCCCGTGTACCAGCTGTGGGACCATTAAGGCTGATTATGAATATAGAGATGAGCTATGAATTTAACGAAAATTAACATTCTAGCTAACTTGTGAACGTGTAGACTTGTAATTTACAAATATATTTTTTATTAACAAAATTACGAATAAAAGTGTCAAAATATAAGTATTTGTGAACTAAATAATGACATTTGGTAATACAAATCTTGTAAGTTTTGATAAACAGGGCACAGGACTTTCTTTTGTATTTTATTTAGTAATGAGACTATACAGGGTGTTAGGGTAGACACCGTTATCCTTGAAACTAGTGGTTTGGTGTCATGTATATTATACTTTTTCTATGGGACCAACATTGATATGGCAAAAAAAAAATCAGCTGTTCCATACATTTGTGTTCATTTAAATCGACATAGATTTAAGTGAGCACAAATGTATGGAAAAGCTGATTTTTTTTTCGCGATTTCAAGGTTGGTCCCATAGAAAAAGTATATTATAGATGACACCAAACCACTAGTTGCAAAGATAACGGTGTCTACCCTAACACCCAGTATAGTCTCATACTTAATTAATACACATGGGTTTGCAGTAACAAACCTTCAGTTTATCATTCTTTAGGAGGGAGGATGAGAATGAACATACCAATAATTGCATTGTTCAAGCTTTGTGGTAAGTAAAACAAAAATAGGCTGTTCACACCAAAATGTACATTACTAACATGTTCACACCAAAACGTACATTAATGTATGGAACAGCTGATTTTTATTTCGCGATTTAAAGGTTGGTCCCATAAAAAAAGTATATTATAGATGACACCAAACCACTAGTTTCAAGGATAACGGTGTCTACCCTAATACCCAGTATATTACGCATAAAGGTACCATAACTACCATTACTCTAGCCAAAAAAAACAAAATTCTACCATTGTATATTTTACAGGGCGCAATGGGTCTAATGCCCGGTACAGATTGTTGAAAATGAGTTTGCTTGCTCTAATAATTATTATTATTATAAAGTGTGACAAACAATATGCTAAATATAATAAATTATACAATTAACTAGAAAAGCTATAAAACTTTTTGTTAGTGCTATCAATGGTAAAAACAACGATCTAATTTCGTCATTTTATTTTACTTCGATACATGTAATAAGTCACATGGAATAAAATAAACGGAATTCAAATACCTATTTTTTTCTTTTAACATCAAGAATATTTCCTAATGCTTGGAACTTTATTTACGTGACAAAATAAACGTTTAAAAAATCCTCTTTATTGACCATTTATCTATATCAATGTCTCTTTAACAAAACCGACATTTTACTCATAATATTTTAGGAAAAAATATTGTGATTATAGCTATCTTGTGCAATATGTTTCGTGACTATTTCATTTTATATGGTTACCTAGGTCTCATGTCTATATCATGAGACCTAGGTAACCATATAAAATTGTATTCCTTATATCAACCCCTTTTTACGCACAAATTAATTTTAGCAATGATGAGGAAAAATTTACTTAACAATTTTATTGATACGAAAGTGATTTACCGTAAAAAATATTTTTTGTTAGTAGAGTCAGTGTTATTCCATAGGGTAGGTACCTATCATAGTTTGTTAATTAATCCTCTGTTAATGCAAGTTCTGGCTAAATCATAACTTTTGCATCCTTAAAGCTTACTAAAAATATCAAGAGCCGTGAATTCAGTCAAACAAACATACTTACTAAAAGGTATTGTCCTACGGTTTGCTTTTGACGGTTTGCATAATATTTTAAAGGGGCAACCAATATCGATAAGTCTCTTCTTCTTTTCGTGTGGTCAGTGACTAACCTGGTGTCAGAGTTTTAAAGCCGCCCATGGGCCTCTGACTTGGTTTCACATGCCGTCAAGAAATATCTCTCAGGCATGCCGGTGTCCTCACGTTGTTTTCCTTACAAGAAAGCTAACTAGCTAGCTAGCTTTTGTTTATACGTAATAACCATTATGTTTAGATGTATTTTTTATCAGTCTCTTAGAAGATATTTATTTTCTCCCTATTTGGGTTTCTAAAGTCTAAACTCTGCCTATTAAGAAAACCTTACAAAGGTCATGGTCAAACATAGGAGAATGATTAATGAGAGTAAACTTTTTAAGAAGATGGAATCCACCTACTTACTATACCACTCATAAATTTTATACAAAACGTAGGTTCTAGGTTTCTTTGACCATTTTCATCATTATGAAAAACAATACTAAATTTATTATAGCAAGAAACTAATGAGACCACTTCCATGTTAAAATTTTGCTCTAGTTAGTGTAGGCTTTCAGGGTCAATGAACTCTGCTAACCATGAATTAAAAAGTAATAATATTTTATGGATATTATGCAAAACTGGAGCTAGACTGCGTCATTTAGGTAGACTTAAAAAAAAGCCTATTAATATTATAAATTATTACAGAAACACCTTTTACTATCGGTTGTCACCTGACCGAATTTTCATTTTCGATCGGGTCAATCGGGTTTTTTTCTAGCCTGTTCTTTGGGACAACGCGGGCTCCTAGGCACATGTCTCTCTCCACTCCTTCCATCCTTGGCGAGCCCATACTTCCAGTTCATCCCGCCATGTCCTATGTGGCCTGCAACGACCCCGTCTTACCTACTATCTCGGGGGACCAGTTCTGTGCTATTTGTGCCTACAGTTTGTCAGGCAAGCGGCAGACATATCCTTAGCCTACGACAAAACTATAAACCTAGATAAGTCAAATTTTAATAGTAGAAACTACTGTCCTGCTAAGAGCCTCCACATTCATAATAATCGAAACTCAAGGTGAAGTCATCGTCTATTAAAACGTCATTTAATACAATGAACATTTAAACTTTTTAGAGATATAAAATAAAATAAAAATTCAAATTATCTAGCTTTAGCTAAAGAGTGAACGGTGAAAGACCTTCTAAATTAAGCAAATCTCTAAATTTATGTCTCCGTGACAGTTGTTTAACGGTGATGGCGGCGCGAGAGACATTGGTTGCTGTGTTTCTAGTTTTTGTATAAATTATTTGGATCGTGACTAAAATAATACACTAGGCCTACTTTTGTGTTCTTTGATTATTATAATAATAGTCCTCCAGACCGAATTTCGGCCATGGCAACCAATCTCAGCGGAGACCCACCTTCGGCGCAGGAGATATTATAGTGCACAAGTGTGTGTGCGCAGACACAAGTACACTCTCTCACTCTCTGTCTAAATCCGACACGACCGGAGAGAGCAGGCGCAGGACCAACGGCAAACCCAATAACACCTTGCCCGACCCGGGAATCGAAACCAATACCCCACGCTCAGCAGTCTCGCTTGCGACTACGAGACCAACGGAACAGCCCCAAAGTCATCATCATTCTCCTCTCCCAATCCAATTCCCAATAATAAAATAAATAATAATAATTTATTAATAATAATTCTGTTCCCAATTTCTTTTTATTCAGTGCTTTCCATTTTCTCCTTTCCTAACCAACTAGCCATTATGTAGAGGTCCTTTTCTTCATAGCCATTATCATCTTTTACACAGCTCCTCCATCTTTTCTTTGCCTTCTTTTCATATTAACGTTTCTGGACGAAACTTCGTCACTCTATTTCATCTACTAGGTTCGTATTTTTTGCATCTACGAAACCACCTAATTTATTCAATTTATAACCATTAGGAGTTATTAAATAATAATAATGGCCTTGAATTACTGTGACATCATCAGCTTCTTGAGTTATTTAATGCTTAAAATCCTTTCAAAATCATCCGATTACGTAATATGAAATTGTAATAATAATCAATGTAAATTAATAATATAGTTAAAGCGATTGATATAATTCTGTCGTTTTTTGTGGCTTTCTGAATAAAAAGAGCCCCGATAAGGCTTTATTTTGTTTACAATTCAAATAAACGAATGCTTCTAAAATTATGAGCTAATTATAATAATGTAACCGTGTAATATACGACCGCGTCGTTTACTCCTACACAAAGTTATTTAAAATACACATGTTTTATAACATTGATGACGAGGACATGTGTATATTTTGACACCTATTCACAATATATTCAATATTTAAGTAATCATTTGTCTGGCCAATGATTACATGGCTAAGCGTGCCCTTTACAATATATTATTATGACGATATAGCGGACATTTTATTTGGAACTAGGACGACAAGGTTTGTTTGTAATTTTGATAAACATTTTTTTTGTTTTCCGTGGCAACTTGAATGAAGTGGTTCCTCTAAACCTTGACCCATGGTCAAATAGATAACTTCTTTAAATTATAATGGATGATTACTGTTACATCGTAAAGGGATTTTTTTAAATGTGGTGTTAATCTGTTACAAATAGCTATTATTTCTTTTACAAGTGCCATGTTCACATTGCAGCAAAATAGGATGATATCCTGTTAGTAACAATGTATCTAAGAGTTTCCTAGTTTATAACTACAGGTAAGAGTGAAACAGAGTATCATAGGAAACTTGCATGTCGGAGGACCCATGGGAAAAAATAACTACACATTGGCACAACTGGCAGAAAACGATAGTGCGACAGACCCTGAAGGAGATGGCGGAATGAGCTAGACTCATTTCTAAATGATTGGCCAGTTTCATTTATCCTGGAAAAGTGGAAAGATGGAAAGGCCTTGATACAACATAGGCTTATCATAATATAATAGGTAAGATCGATAACCTTTTAAAGGGGGCTGGGACAAACTGGATGCGGAAGACGGAGGACAGGGTGTTGTGGCGCAGCCTGGCAGAGGCTTATGTCCAACAGTGGACTGCGATAGACTGAGTTGATTGAATAGTTAACTTCTGATAGTTACTTAATGCTAATGTCTCAAGGAAATATATAAATAGTTTTGAGTTGATACTACTCCAAGGTCAAGGCTTTTGTGTCAGGATTTTCATCAAAAAACTAAAACGTGTAAGTAATCTTATTGTTCGATCTTGGAGCCTAGTTTCAAGTGCCAATATGATATGATTTTTGATCTTAGATAAGTCTTATTTAAAATACTTGCGCAAGTAACAGCTAAATTATTATTAGCTCTGTTTATCTTTTCCAAACAGACGCACTGTGCCGCTAATTTATTTTTTGTTTGTCACCAGTAAATATTTTGTCTCCGGCGTTCACTCAATGTTTTGAGCTAACCACTAACTACGTCACAGAACATTTCTATTCAGTGTCAAATGCGCATTCACTACTTCAAAATATTTGAACATTATTAACGTTTCTATCACAAACAGCGGTTTCTTCGTAAGGTTTCTGTGATTGACGTACATAACACTGCTGAACAAATAAACATTGGATCCTGTCACCTAAGTTTTAAATGAGTAAAACTAATTTTCCTGTTTATAAGCAATGATTAGGCTGTAGATAAAACCAATGACAGTATCAGTATATTTTCCCACACATTGTCATTCTCCGAAGGCGTATTACGTTCATTTACGTACTGCAAAAGTAAAACACAAATAGGTACACTACAGCATGAACCGTTGAGCATTCAATTAGCAGAAACATGTGACTACAAACTGTGCATACCTTTTAATTTGTGAAAAAGAAACTAGTTCCACAAATTTATCGAAATAGGTAAAAGCAGAAGACGTTAACCTGCTACAAAATTTAAATTAATATCGCACTTCCTGTCCGTTCGTTCAATTAATTATAATTTACAAGCCTATAAAGTCTCTAAATGAACAGCGGGTGATCAGACTGCTGAAAGGTACCATAGGAACGTCACTAGTAGGTACTTTGAGAGTGGTTAATGAAGACGATCAAATAGATAAAAGTGGTTTACTCTCATAATATTAATCTAATAGTTCATTCCCAAGTGTTAATGAACGAATTATTATTTGTTTAATCGTGTGTTTGACTCCAATGATTAAAAGGAGCATGGGAAATGTAAATTAGGTATTAATTTGTCAGAACGACCATTATTATCTGTGCTTCTTCTCGGAATCACTTCGACTGCATTAAAAAGTAGAAATTGACAATAAAACATGTTGTCGCCTGTTAGTTATACTATTAATTAATTAACTGAGAGAGATTCAGTTGACTTAGTGACTAATAGACACTTCACTAAGCACATAATTCCTCTGTCAAACGTTTTTGACCTTCAACTCGTTGAAGACCATTTGAACTGACATATCTTTATGGCCAGAAAGCTAGTGTCCGTTATCTTGTATCTTATTATTATTTAAAATAGTAGCAGCATAGTGGACACAAATTAAGTATTTCTATTAATATCTGCAAAGCGAAATCTTGGTCATAGTATGCTTTTGTAAGCAAGGAGATGTCTCCTACTTTTTTTTATTTATCGCCTCTTGAAAACCAGGCTTTGATGTTAATGTTTTTTTCGTTAATGGTGATGTATGACTTTCTGTTTTAGTACTAGTAATATTAGCAGTATATTTCAAAGTTAGTAGGGATTTAGTATCAATACTTAAATGCGTTTAAAGATGATTATAATATTGGGGTAATGTCAGAAAATTTATGTGTGCTAGCTCTTGGTCTATAAAACTCGTACTACATGTATGTCATTATATTATGCTGAGATATTGAACCATATGTCACCGCTATTTGGACGTATTTCGCGCATATTAACATATTAATTGCCAGCACTTAAGAATTTTTATCCTTACGTAATCCACTATACATTCGGCATGTGTAGGTATTAACCGACGATATCGTTATATATTAAGATAACGTGTTTCTTTATATGAATGCTTATAATCATGAATTTTAGAATTTTCTGCACTTGAACGAGCAAAGAATATAGGTAAATATCTCAATCTGTCTAGCCTTTTCCCAACTATGTTGGGGTCGGTTTCCAGTCTAACCGGATGCAGCTGAATACCAGTATTTTACATGGGGCGGCTGCCTATCTGACCTCCACAACCCAGTAACTGGGTAATACGATACCCCTTGGTAACACTGGTTGTCAGACTGACGACCGGTCAAAGATCTACGAATGACAGCCGACCAACGGCTTAACGTGCTTTCCGAGGCACGGAGGAGTCTCAATATGTAAATATCGAATCATCATTTAATCATGTAGAGAAGCCTATTTAATTTTTTGTGCATGTAGGTAGGTAGTTTACAGTCACTTGCTCACATGGAACTTATGATCCCATTACATTTAAACAAAATTTCGAGAGTCCGATCAGAGTTTAACAGATCAAAACATTTTTGTTGGGTATTTTAAATTGGTTTCAAGTGTAGTAGTTAGTCATTGCCGGTAAAAATTATAAAACTAAAGAATGAAATGTACTAAACAAAATATATTTAAGAGTTTCTCCCATATTGCATGCAGATTTTGTCTAGTGTACAAAAATATCCTGCAGCCCTGAAATTATCGATATTTAATGTTCAATTAGCGTTTATGAGCGCCTGTGCCTCCAATGGTTAGTCATATCATATTATTATGAAGCAGAATAATTCATTATGATAATACTATGTCATAAAACTAAGTTGTTCAAGTGACGCTGACTCACTACTTAAATTAGAAGCTTTATTGTATTTTTATAATAATAATATTATGATAATTATTATTATAATTTTGGTGAAGAGGTCGCAGTTCACCGCGGTGATCTTAGTCATATGTAAGGTGCGGTATTACCTCAAAGACTCATCAGGTTTTTGTTTTTAAAAGCATAGACTTAGGTGACGTTCACTTATTTATACATAAACTAACGCCTTTTTCCCATGGGAAAAATAAACAGTGGCAGAAACTATAGAACGCCACATGATAGTTTTGATTCGTTTTGTGACATAGTCAATAAACAATAATTAATGCGTAGGGATAGATAAACTTGCCATAGGTACAGTCACGGACTTTAATTGATAAGCCACCTTCAAACTTTTCAATTTTACAGTTTCATACATACACGAGATTACACGATTAAACACGAACTCAAACCGCACGCTCGTAAACAAGATGACAAATAAATTGCTTATAATCGGAAATAGTCTTATCCATAGAGGTTGACTAATAAGTTCTCAATGATAAAAATAAATAAAATGTTGCATTAAGGTTATCCAATCTATTTGATACTGACCTCCTTTGAATCAGAGCTCATTAACTCGGCTTATTCTGAAAACATAACTGAAGACAGTGACAGTTGAAATGTCGTTGTCAGAGACGTTAATTTCGAAGTTTCCGAAATGACTATTAATATTTCTCCGTACACTAACGTTACTATCGCTACGCTTAAACAATCGTTGCTAGGTTACTGTTACTACCTGCACTTGGTTGACTTTGGGTAGTCACTCTGCTCTCAAGTTTGTAGTTCTGGCTCTCAGGTTAGCCAACCGGTAAAGTTATTAAATATAATTTTCTTCTACTAATACGAAGACATTATGACTTTCCGTGTCGGGACCCGAATAAACCCGATGTGCATTACACGGCTAAAATACAAACAGTGCCAGGTGGCTCATCAATTAAAGTCCGTGACTGTACTACTAACGCTTGGTAGACGGCTTGATGATTTGTAACATTACATAACAAAGTAGAGCGAGATTAGGTCGTAACAGTGGTACGGTATACGAGAATGAATACCACGTGTAGTAAGAAGTCACAATCAGCGAGTTACACCCTAATATAGTAACAATGGAAAACACTGAAAATATGCTACTAAGTTTCAAAACACCAAATACATTTTAAAAGGTAAACACTTAAAAATGTCAACGAACTGTTAAAATTATCATCTGTCCGTCCGTCCATTCGTCCACTGAACCTAATGTGTCCGATCATAGGCCTTAAAATGTCCTCAACACATACGGTCGTTAGGGATATTGCCATAAACACCATTCTTGGCTAATGGATTCATAATCACAGTATCTTTTTAACAGACAGAAAGACGACAAGCCGAATTTAAAAATAAAAGTGTGATTAATGGAGTTAATGCCTTTGAAATATAACGAAAATAATCCAAACAAATAAATTATTATGATCAATCTCTGACAAACAGTCGACAATTAATAAATTACATTATTACTTATATAGAAAATCATAAGGTTCTATACAATTTTATTATCATTAACAGTTTTTTTACCCATTCGGATCTCTAACACCTGTTGCACGGTTATGAACACATGGTAATGACAGTAAGCGCAAAAAATAATCCTCACTATTAATTACCTTCTTTTTATGTTAGCCTACACTGTCCCACTGCTGAGCAAAGACCTCCCCCAAATCTTTCCAAAAATACTTTCTTTCCAAAAATACTTTTCCAGGGCCACCTCGATCCAACCTTGCGGTACGCGTCTAGTTCGTCGCGCCATCTCTTCCTGGGCCGGCCTCGGCGGCGCCGTCCATCCTCAGGCACCCACCTTGTGCAATTACTAAGCGCCGAATTAATTAATCAATCATCAGCACTTAGTTGTCAATTGCATAAAATTCTAATACCTAAAGTTCACACAGATCTTTGCGAGTGAGAATTTTCTTCAAGAATACGACAGGGGGATATTGCATATCTTACGTCCACTAAAAGCACCACAAGTGAAGTGAAGCAACACCTAGAAACCAAGACCTCCGACGCATTACAATAAGCCGAAGATCGTTACAAATGGAGATACATCACGACGCTCACCAATGAGCAAACGACTGAAGCAAGAGGAAAGCCATCACCATCGCCACCAGGGCAGGCACCGTATCCTCTTAAAAGACCAAATTCAGAACACCCCTGATAAGGCATATCCCATATACAGCGTAAAACAAAAACCCTGTCCGATTCGAAAAGGGGCGCCAAGGTACAGCAATGACATTACAAAAAAGTTATTAAAAATATTTGTTTTGTGAAAATAAGAAAGTTATTGCTATTTAAAATTCTCGTTTTTAGTGCCAAAATTTCATTATAAATTATCTAAAAAGGTCATACCCCAATTTCATTATAAATTATCTAAAGAGGATATATGTTACGACTTGTAGATAAGACACCCGATAAACGATGGCCGCCCGCGCCCCATGTAACAAACCAGTAAAATTCCCCATTGAAAAAAATGCGGCTATTTTTTCCCCTTTTTTTCAATAAAAAACCACTTACTCTCAGTATGATTCTTAACAACACCCTCACGGATCGGACAGGACTTTTTTACACGCTTTATATTATGACGTGATCAATAAGGCTTATTTCACCAATAGGTAGATTAACAAAGTTTATCACGCACGGTTGGTTTAAAAAACTAACAATTTTTTGACGAAGTTGAGTAAGTTTAGACTTCTTACCTACTATTTTCATCGTGCACACTTAGCAACCAGAGTAATAATATTCGATGCACATTTTATGAAAAAAAAAAACAAATTAAGTTGGAAATCGCTTTTCGTGTATAATTTGCTTTAACTATAGGTATCGATTAATTCAAAATCAGTTCACGCTATTTACTTAATTTATAGCTTCATTTGGTTTTGTGCTTTTTCATTTTTATGATCGTAGAATCAATATTCTAGAAAATCGTGGTTTTGAAGAGACGACATCTCTTTAGAGCAGACAATTACTTACAAAAACAGTTTTATTTGTCGTATTTATACACAACGAGGCAATCAAAATACAGGGATCAAGAGAAGAAGTAATCTCACCATCATATGTATTTGACCGAACTGAAAACTTATGCTGAAAACCAAACAATAGATTAGGAAGATAAGTTCACCTTTTAACCACTTACGTTGGATTTATTATTAATAATACCTACATGGAATGCAGATCCAGATCTAGCCTTTCAATTGTGAGAGGGCCACGCGCTTTTAGGTGGACCTACGACCTGATCAACTAGCAGGGAATGTATGTGCGTGTTCAACAATACCTAAACAAATTACTTGCAATGTAGGAGTCATCTCATAGTATTGGGTAGATACGGGTTGAAGAAGGACAGCGAAAGAGAGGCAATCAAGGCAGTCTGCTTTCCCCTCTACATCAAAAAATCATTTTGATAAAAATATCTAGTGGCTAAGTAATAACAGCCGCACGGGGCGATCCATCAGGTTAAGCTACGCTTGCCGGGGTTGGTCTATGGATGGGTGACAATCTTTACATACCGAGACTACTCCGTGCCTCGGAAAGCACGTTAAGCCGTTGGTCCCGGCAGTCATTCGTGGATCTTTGACAGTCGTTACGGGTCGTCAGAAGCCCGAAACTCTGACAAACAGTCTTACCAAGGGGTATCGTATTACCCAGTTACTGGGTTGTGGAGGTCAGATAGGCAGTCGCTCCATGTAAAATACTGGTATTCAGCTGCATCCGTTTAGACTGGGAGCCGACCCCAACATGGTTGGGAAAAGGCTAGGCAGATTGATTGAACTCCGAGGGTCATATAACAAATCTAAGTAAATAAGACCTAGTGATGCATACAACTTCACTGTCGAGAAATATGATTACCTATTAGCAATAAACGTGTCTTACATACGTCAACAACCTTCGTACAAGCCTTCGTACTAATAGTAATACAAATAACGTAGGTAATCATTACTTAGTAACATCATAGACATCATAATGGAACGTTTTCGATTGACTGTTTACATAGCCTTGTTCAGTTCACACGCCATTATCACTTTCCTTTCAAACACAGAAATGTACAGCAATTTAAAATTGTGAGACGAATACAGTTGTGTGACGTTTTCATCGAGTTTTTATACTGGTTTGCCAAATTAAGAGTTGTCTGCTGAAAACTGGTTGAAGCCATCTTTCAGTGTTCTTAAATAGAAAAGAAATTGTATTGTATGTATTTTACGCGATTACTCCGTCAATTATGAATCGATTTTGATGATTCTTTTTTTGTTTGGTAGGTCATGCTTCAGAGGTGGTCCCATATAAATTTTATTAACTTTGCTTGCGTAGGTTTTGAGTTAGCTTCAATAATTACGTATTTTTCCCACTTTGTGTATGTAGACGATATATTGTTTGACTCCGTACTACCACAACTAAAAAGTGAAAAATAAAAAACTTTTTACAAAAAAAAACAACCGACTTCCAAAAAAACACAAAAAAAGTGAAAAATAACTTTAATTTCGGAAGTCGGTGGCAAAAAACGTTAATTGTAAAGCAAAGACACCGACTTCCGGAATTAAAGTTATTTTTCACTTTTTTTGTGTTTTTTTGGAAGTCGGTTGTTTTTTTTGTAAAAAGTTTTTTAGTCGTCAAGTCGTAATTAATATTTTTTAAATTTTGGCATTTTCAATTGACGATTAAAAACTTGATTACGGAGTCATGTCTATTATAGATGTAGGAATACGTAGATAATGTATAATTAAGTTTAGCGTTACCAACGGTACTTGCATATTCATATACTTTGGAAAAAAACATTTTCGCCTGACGCTAACATCAAAAGCTAGTTTTACATCAAAAGCAGTTCTGGCTAGCAGGTCTTCGAAATTTTCATTTTCATTCTTTCATTTGATACCTAACATGGTACGATTAAACAATATTTTTTTTCAAGTTCCTGACTTTATGTCCTCTAGAGGGCGCCATTTTTAATTTAATGTGACGTCACATAGCCAAGCACATGGCCATGTCCAGCGGACGATCAAGAGGCTTCCAACGATACCTCACTTGTCAAATTGTGATGAGTGGTTTAGAAGATATGAGGGAACAGATGAACATACATACATACATACATATCGGTCAAAATCATAACCCTCCTTTTTGCTTCGCCGTAGTCGGGTAAAAACCATGCAAATAAATGAAAAGTAATTTTATTGTAAAAATCATTATCATCCGCCTAGCCTTTTCCCATCTATGTTGGGGTCGGCTTCCAGACTAACCGGAAGCAACTGAATACCAGTCCACAACCCAATGACTGGGTAATACGGATACCCTTTTGGTCCTCAGTCTAGGTTGTTAGACTTTCGGGCTTCTGACGACCCGTAACAACTGTCAAAGATCTACAAATGACAGCCGGGACCAAAGGCATAACGTACTTTCCGAATCACGAAGGGGTCTTGGTAAGTTAAGTTGGTCACCTACCCACGGACCAACCGCGGCAAGCGTAGCTTAACCTGATCGATCGACCCGTGCGGCTGTTACTAGTTAGCCACAAGCCCCTTAAAAAAATAAAGACATAAACCGCTTTCAATAATATTAAAATCATCGTAACTTAAATGATTCTCAACCTCCATGACAGAACTGAAAGTAAACAAATGACGTTTAGTACTAGATTTAGAAAAGTGTGTAGGTACAGGAAAGATGTAACACTACGTATGAGGAAGTTTACATTAAAATATCAAATGACTATTCTGCAAAGGTTACCACTTAAAGTAACATCTAGGCAAACGGATAATAACAAATTCAAGCAGCTGTATGTCACTTGTGATTGGAAATAAATCATTAAATACGTAACACAATCCATTAACGCGAGACAAATTTCAAAATGGCTGATTAATTTACTTGTTCCGAGAGGCTAAACAGTTTAATGAAGAAACAACAATGATTAATTATACGTGTAGTCCTTTATTCAGATGGATATTCGACATATTGAACTTCTGACCAAGTGGTGACCTTAACTTTTGCTGTCACCGTTACCGTCCATATTTATCACTGGCATACGAACCGCGCTATGTAGCTGTTCGTATTAAATTAACAAGAAATACATGCCGCTATGTTCTTTGAGGAAATAATGTTAATTGTTCGAGTTGTTTAAGAAAAAAATGTCGCCTTAAGGAGGAGTGATGTTCTCGAGGGTTAATTGTTTTTAACGTAATATGGGTACCTAATAATATAATTGCTGACTGCTATTAATTACTTCCTACTACATAATAACATGAATTAGACACTAGTAAAATACTAGATTTCTTTAAAAAAATAGTTACTAATTTAAATAAATTGATCAAATAATTGTAGAAAACAAACTCTTCATGTACATGACGCGTGTTTTCATTATTGTATGTGTGAGCCGAAATATTCTACAAATATAGTTTTAAGTTATATGTATTTATTTATTATTAATTTACTAGTTGTTGTCTGTGGCTTTGCCCGCGTTGAGGTTGGAAATTATTCCACGGGAACGTACTACCGGGATAAAAAGTATCCTATGACCCAACCCAGGTCATGGTCTACCAATGTGCCAAATATCCAATTCCCTTCAGCCATTTTAGCGGGAAAGCGTAACAAACAAACAAACTCACTTTCGCATTTATAATATTAGTTAGGATATATAATAAACTAGCTTCCGCCTGCAGCTAGTTTATTTCGCCCGCCCCTTCCCCAGGGTGCCATCTATCTCCTTGCCAAATTTTGTCGAAATCCGTTCATTGGATTAGGCGTGAAAAGGTAACATACAGACAGACAGACAGACGTGTATGTCAGAGTATGGATTATATCTATAATATAATATAATTTAGTTAGGATAACAGGACAACATGTTTGATTAAATGGAGGGGAAAGTATAGTCAACCAGATCACACACAAGCAAAAGTAGAACAAGTTACGATTCATTAATAAAGTAATAAATAAAAACGACCTTTTTAGTTTGCGATTAATATGATTAACACCTATCATAATTATACAGTGTAGGCTTCCGCCATCAAAATATCATTAATCATTGGAACAAAGTGGTTATTAGATGCGACCTATAACTATTTTTTAGGGTACCGTACCCAAAAGGTGCCAACGGAACCCTATTACTAAGGCTCGGCTGTCCGCCCGTCTGTCATAGGGCTGTTTCTTTTGAACCGAAATAGGTAGACACTTAAAATTTTCACAGAGTGTGTACTACTGTAGCCGCTATAACAACAAATAATAAAAATAAAACAAAGTTAGAAATTAAAAGAAACGTGGTATGTATACCTTTTTTTTAACAATGTTATAAAAACAAAAATGGGGTGTTGAATTATGGAGTTAGGTATGTAACCCTTCGAGTGCGAGTCCGACTCGTACTTGACAGTTTTTTTGTAACCAATATTAGTTACTCGTTACGTCTATAGCACTAAGTAGGTAAGGTCAAACAACAGTTTTCTCGCCGACTTTATTATTTAAATGTCTTATTTTGATGCGGTTCGATTGCATGTATGAATAATAAATAATTAAATAGGTAGTAATGATACGGTCAATTTCGATGTAATTTATTAACAAAATTAATAAGTGATTTATTATTTAAGAACGTAAATGCTACGCTTTAAGTTTTTCGTAATTCGTTTGAGTTTTTTTTAGTAAAACTATTGATAATTGTAAATCAATAGTTATTTTAGTAGTTTAACAAGAATCCTTTTTAAAATACGTAGATAAAGCAAGTTTTAAAATTGTCCCAAAAATTAATAACCATTAAAATGTAATAGATGTAATTTGATATGAAACAGTTAAAACATTTTTATTGATTTTGATTAAATTAAAAATATACAACCTACATAATGATCTCAGATCAGTTGTATATTAAATTTATTCTATCTATTATTTACATTTACAAGTTTATCCTAACTTATAATAAAAATGCGAAAGTGAGTTTGTTTGTTTATTTTTTATTTTATTTGTTCGTTTGATACGCTTTCACGCTAAAACGGCTGAACGGATTTGGATGAAATTTGGCACATTGCTAAACAATGACGTGGAGAAGAACATAGCCTACTTTTCATCCTGGATCGCAGACAAAGTCGCGGGAAACAGCTAGATACAAGAAAAACATTAATAAATATGTACTCGAGCAGTTGAGATAATAGATTTATAAACAGTAGATGGTGAAAATGATACAAAGGAAGAGCCAGATTGTCAATAACTTCACAAATGCGAATTGAAAATATAATATAGGTAATAATACATATAGTAGTAAAATGTTTTGTTCATATAGTTCTTCCTGGTCTAGGTTCTTAATTAGGTAAGTAACCAACAGATATTCTGAAAATACAATGCAATTTATTGGTAAGTTATGCTCTATAATTGTCTTTGTTAAAAAGCCGGTAGAGATACTGCAATGAATAATGTAAGCAGATAAAATATCTGTTTAACTTATTAATTATAATATGTTAAACAAAGAAAAGATAATTTGGTCCATACTAGAACAAAAGAGAAAAGCTTTCCTGGCAGTTCTTTGCACGGCAGGGGGCCAAGGCTTAAATGAAATACACAAAGATATAAATAATAAGCAGATACAAGTCACTGTGTAAGTAAGTAAATATTTGTTTATCGAGTCTCGTTCACCTTATCATAATAATATAAAACGAAAGTCAAAATAATGTTCTTGACGGATATCGACGGTCGGTGATTTCACCAAAGTTTGACCTGCATCCGTATCAACCTCAACTTGTAAACGACTCGGTCACGGCCACCGAACATTATCAAAGTCAATAGGCTCATAAGGAACAAATCAAAACCATTAAATACAAACAATTATTAATTAAAACAACACAAATAATATCAATTAAACACATTATTACTATTTTATATCACAATCACAAAACAATATCACTGTTTTGTTTTTTTTTTTAACTTTTAAAGCTGGTTTTCGGTTTAATTTTTTAACTTTTAATGATTATGATCTTTATCATATTTGTTTCAATATAAAGGTATATTAATATTTAGATATAAAGGGTCATAAGGAACAGCTCAACAATCATCAAACACATTATCATAGTTTTGTATCACAAAACAATAACACTATTAAACACACATTTATATTATTAAATTATTATAATTATAATTGTTAAAGAATTAGGAAGGAATGACAGTGATGAATGGTCGTATGTTTCGTGTTCCGACAACTTTGTCTATTAATTAAGTATGGCTAATAAATAATACACAATTATGTTTTAGATGATAGCCCAATTAAGGCTGATTTGCATAATAACATTTAAGAAAAGTTTTTGTAATGTTTTTTGGTGTTACGTTTGAGATAAAATAACGTTTTTAATCGTTATTAGTTTTTAGTGAATGTGTGTTCTTATCTTAATGTTACTTCATTTCTATGCAGATTTTGAAGTTAATTAAAACGAAATATTCCTGAGTCATGATTGAATATTAGGTACGTACCTATTTTTTTACCAGTAGGGGTGTTACAATGGAGAAATACTGAAAACCATTTTTGCGTACTAAAGTGGGAAGGGTGTATGAAAAATCTCGTTCGAGAAACTACTTTGAAAAGCCTGAAGAGTCAATCTATCTATACATCATCATCTGCCTAGCCTTTTCCCTATGTTGGGGTTGGCTTCCAGTCTAACCGGATGCAGCTGAATACCAGTATTTTACATGGAGCGACTGCTTATCTGACCTCCACAACCCAAGTAACTGAGTAATACGATACCCCTTGGTAAGACTGTTTTTCAGACTTTCGAGCTTCTGACGACCGTAACGAATGTCAAAGATCCACGAATGACACCCGGGACCAACGGCTTAACGTGCTTTCCGAGGAGGACGGAGGAGTCTCGGTATGTAAAGATGGTCACCCATCCATGGACTAACCCCGGCAAGCGTAGCTTAACCGAATCGATCGACCCATGCGGCTATTACGTATCCACGAGCTCCTCCAAGCCATCTACGAGTGGCTAGTATCATATATTTTGACGTCAGGTAGGTTCTACTTTATTATCTTTAGCTATGAAAGGCATGCCTGAATCTTTTATTTTCTAGTAATTCCGAAACAAACTCTAGTTACAGAGGTGTCTCATATCAGTATCATCTCATATCAGTGACTTCAAGAGTTAATTGTTTTTGGCCTCAGGACATTTAACAATAACATTAGAACGTTTGAAAATCTCCTAATGAATAAACGAAGATGACCTAATTTTATTCAAGATCTTTGTTGTTCTAATTTTCGTAGGTATCTGAATACAATTAGGCATCTATTAGGAGGATACAATGACAGAGGTTTGACATCAATGAATCATCTTCCTCAATTTGTTTACCAATAATTTTAATTATTCTCAACATATACATGTTAAAATATTTACTTTAAAATAAAATTGTGGATTATTTATTTAAATACGTTTTATTTTTGGAATTATAAATTCTTTTGTTTAAATAACAAAAAACATTGTTTTTTGTTATTTAAACATCGCGTGACCTGTGATTACCTTAATGAGGAAGATTAATAAACTTTATTTTTTATTGCCACAATTGAGAACTTATGTTTACTAATATGTGCGTCTAATGTTTTTATACGGTATTTGTAAATGTTCAACTCATTCGCACACAATACCTACAGCTTAATAATAGACTGACTTTTCAAAAAAGTATTGATGTACCATAGTGTTGCTAGGATTTGATTCAAAATAGTACCATTAATTCCAATTCTTTAGCCCAAACCCCGGGATATTGAAACTTTTTGCAATATTTAGCCATTGGTCCTCGACACCAAGGATTAGGTAATAACCAGAAATAGACCAACCTTCGAACTAAAAGCTTTTCCTATTAAGACATCTGTTAATACCATTGCTGACACCAGCACAGTGTTAATGAGAGTAGGTGGTCACTTTGGATGTTCTAAAATATACAGTATGTAGGTAGGTACAATGTAAATAAATACCTTTTTAATGGGTCAATAAACATTTATCGAATGTTTTTAAACACTAATAACAACACCCTCATATTTTGCATCTTTGCAAAAACAAGGTTAGAGCATCTTTACGCTGTTGTTCAAAATGCAGACTGTGATAGGCTATGTTGTCAGGCCATCGGCGTTCTACATTGGTAATAAAATTGGGCCCACGCTTAGTTCCATATTTGCAAAATCTGTGTTGATAATCTAAGAACATTGAAGAATACAAATTAATACAATTTAATTAACTAATCATCAATTTTCAATCAAAATCCAGACACGAATTACCAATGTGTCACACACGAGTCTCATTGTATTTAAATAAAAAAAAAACATTTACATAAGTAGAAACAAAAAAATAGGTAACAACAATACATGATTTGAATATTATTTTACGGAATTTGATTGTCACAGCTCGTAAATTAGTCAATAAAAATGGTTATTTTGACACGTTTTAAATAAAACAATTAATTATCTAATTTTAAATAAACATTTTGATTTATTGAATGTGAGGGTGCTCGAACAGGAAATATTATTTCAATCGATTTACAAAGTGAATTCGATTCTAGTTATGATTAAGGGTCTACCTTCAGTGTCGATGGCTATAAATGAGGAAAAGAATTCCTCAGATGTGTCAAGGATTTCCATTTTTTTTTATTATCGATTCATACAGCGCAATACTTAATTGAAAAGTTTACCAAAGACTGCTATTGTTTTTTTTTTTTTTTGCAATCTCCAACAATATAATTTTTGTTAACTCACACAATAACTAAACGACACATAAATAATGGTATTAAGTACTAGTACTCATTCACTTATAAGAGACCACAGCATTCACAATAAAGTAAAAAATATTTTTCGAAAAATAATCCTGAATTTTTCCTTGATCTCTAAATAACAAATCGTAAATCATGTAAATCTACAATAAAAGCAGATGACACTTTAGACGCAAATAACAAAAGTCGCAATTTTTTTTTTCTGTTCGCATCATTTTGATTTATTATGTTTTAAATCTTATCTTATGTAAATAAACTATCTTTTCTAAAAAAACTATCTTTAACCTGCTCATTTGACATCATGAACCTGAGCTAGTCACAAAGTCAATAACCGTCTGTATGACCGGCTTGCACCAAAAAATACTTAATGTGTCTTGCGCTAAACATAATTATTATTTAAAACATCATTCTGTCTCGGTCGTCTTCAAACGGTTGACAGAAATAGAGCGATGTTTTAAATAAATTTAAATACTTTTATAGTTTACGTAGCTTATTTAAGTTTTAGCAAATTCATTTGCAAAATTTCAAAATTTTTAATCCATTGCTAAATGAGAAAATCTGCCGACAAACTAATATGCGGTTTCGCAGACGTTATATTTGTTATTGTTAATACAGATTTTGAATAAAAATCCGATAGACGTAAATAATTATATTCAGTGCCTAACCTATTCCGCATAACTATTCCTAGAGAAAAAAAACCCTGTAAGAAATCAACACGGTGTTTCACTTCTCAACTAGGCATCCTCAGGATGACGATTGACTTATCGCGAACCTGAACACGACGTATACACGACCCAAAGTGTATTTTATAATGAATTTCCACAAAGTCACGCCTGAATCAATTAACTATCTTGAATAAAATAAAAAAGTCTAAATTTTGTGTTGTGGTGTAGCGTATTCATAGGTTTGTGATGCAAATGGCTTTGTGTCTGTGTCCCATAGCAGGCTAAAGGTTTTGCAATTTCGCATGCGCAGAGAAGCTGAGACCAACTCATTTGCTTACTGCTTGTAATGGCGTCAAACGATCAAATCCGGTATCCTTACATTTTTTTCCTTGTCCATAAGTCTGTTGTGTTGTGTCTGAAATTAACACATTGAATGCCATGCGGGTTACAAATGACCATCAGAATCATATTTTCAATACCCAAAGTCTGTTGCTACAATTTTTTTTTCTCTAAGAACGTACTTACCTCTTACAAAAAATCGGGTTTTTAGACAGCTTATTCACTGACTGATCACAATACCTTCTAAAATGGGTGTAACACATTAAACCTGCACCAAACCTACCTTCATGCGCAAGAAACTGCTTCCTTTGAGTATTCACGCCATTTTATAATATAGTTAAAGTTAATCTATAAACCAATAATTTCATTGACATGCAGACACATGCACCGACACTTAAAATCTGATAAACAGTTAGAATGGTAGTTATAGTTTAAACCTTTGACCCAGTGCGTCCCACAGTGCCATCTCAGTAGTTAACACTGATCGCGAAGGTTATAGCGTTAATTGCACATTAACATAATAATATTTAGTTTATATCAATCGAACAAACTCCTCATATACAGCCTTTGGCTAGCGTTGAAAGGAAGTTAAGAGAAATCGATTTAATTTTTTAAATATAATTTTTTTATCTGTCAACGTTTTTGTACCACAGTGCTCAGTTATAAATCATTTCTTTTATAAAAAAAGGTACGTAAACATAACAGATGTCGTTTTAATCTTTTCTAAAACATCTTTCTAACTAATTTCCGGATTATGTGTGGGTTTAGAGATTACGATTCATATTTTATTAACAGCAGCTTTTTAGTTCAGAGTTATAAATTGGAGTGAGTTTATCGTTTTTTGTTTATCGTTATAACGGATCGGAGATATAAATAAAATGGTAGAATTAACATAGAGATGACTAAATTGGCCGTAGCGTCTGACTGTCTGCCGCATTTTCGTTTTAGTTGACAGTTCAAAACTTGTACGGAGAATTACAATGATTTATTTTGACTGAAATATTCCAGTGAAATGTCCTTGATTTTTTTCTATTTTCATGGAATTAATTTAAAATCTGCGCTTCGATTTCGATTTTCCTTATTAGACGAGTCCACTTTGTAGTAAAACAAATGCAATTCTGGTAAACGTCAATAAATTCATGAAGTACCACTTACCAATTCCATATTACTCATACTCGTGCCCATTCAGCCTACAAATATACGTACATAGGTACAGATAGTGACCGCTAACCTTACTTAATATAAAAGTGATTTTTTCATCCCAAATCTGGGTTACCGAGTTATGAATCAATAGGTAACGGTCATTTCGCACAATTACATACACTTACCTATATTATATTAAGTATCATTTAAATACATTGATTTTCCTTAAAGCCAGGGATGGCGAAACCGATGGGTCGGTCGCGACCAAAAATTGTGAGCACAGCATTTAGCTACACATTTTAATGAAATAATTTGAAATGTGTAAATTAATTGTTAAAACGATCTTTCTGTACCAAAATATGTGTCTTCATTTTTATACATCAAATTATAGTTTAGTGGAAGTAAAGAAAATTTCTTTTCTCCACTAAACTATGATTAGGATAGATCATGGCCAGTGGCCACAAAGAAAATTATATATTAAATACGAAGGTTTGCCATCCCTGCACTACGCATAGCTCTGTGACAGCAGGTTGAAGTTTCGCGAAGCTCGGCCAATGACCTCGTTTTTTTTAACCTGTGGCACATTTGCCATGACTCATCATGCATTTACGATTCACCGCATGAAAGACAGCGAAATTGTTTGTCCATACTTGGCTGTTGTTTGTTTTTAGAGTCCATTATTTGAAAATGCACTTAGATGTAGAATGTTTTTTTTTTATGCTAAAGGAATGTCTGTTGATGTTTTGTTTCATTCTCACCTGTTGAATGTTTATAACGTGCATGACGTGCATCATCAAGTATTATGAACTGCATGATCTGCAAACATCATCATCGTTGTCCAACCTTTTTTATTCTGTTGGGCTATCTCGCTTTTCAACCTAGGTTATCGACTGCTTAACCTATCTAGGCTATCCGTGGATTCCTTTTATATAAGGTCTGTCGCCAAGGCAAAAAATGTTCCTTCCATACCTACTTATGTATGCTGACTCCGATCCAGAAGGATCCATAAAGGTCATGAATCAAAAGAATGTTACACCTGAAACATACTTAACTTAGATCTCACTTACCTTAGATCTTGGGTGAAGCTCGTATCCACCTTTGGCCTAAACTTCACTTACCATCAGGTGAGATGCAGGCCAAGAACATCCAAGATCTAGTTTCAAATCAATAAAGGCTCATGATCTAGGCTCATTGTTTCTTGTTATGTTAAGTTTTACTTATCTGTAACTTATAAACCAAGATAACAAACCTATTTAAGTATATAATTGCACGACATATGAAATTAAAAACGGAAACCAAGCCTTCTTCTCGAACAATTAGCGATATAACGTAAACAAAATTACAGGTGCAGTGACAGGTCCAATGTAACGAATTAATCCTTAAAATGTACATTCAACGTAAGAGATATGTATGCAGGCACCTACTTTATATACCCACATTGTACGTGGGTTGAGTAGCCAAGTCTGTGACAAAGCTTGTCTGAATGTGTCTTATGTTTTTGAACTTATTTTAGAAAGAAAGAAAGAATTTTTGATCGATTTGTCATACATAGTAGGTAGTACGACGATACAAGTTTCTTTTGACGCGTGGCTAAAATCAGAACGAATGCCGCTATTTTGTTTTGTTTCAATATTGGTTTTCATAAAAAATCACGCCACCAGTTGGCGCCACATTGAAAAGAGGTTCATCTATTCAATAAGGAATAAAAATATTATGATTCGTTTTATTCATACGTTCATCACTCAGTTCTCTTTGACACTTTTGATAGGTGCCTGGACCTGACGTCTCAGTGCTGTCACCTAGTGCACGTCATTTCAGAAAACCAGGTTTTCAAATAATAGTTTTAAATAATATAAATGAGGAGTCGTTTACCAACAACGCCCACGTAAGTTCCATCGCCAAAAGGTCCTTGCACCACTCTAGTAATAAAGGAGCTTGTCCAACAAAATACTACCATTACCCATACCTTTTTCTGCCGACAAGTAGGTGGCGTTGATCTTGAAATCTTTCTTGCATACTAATCTATTCAGTTGACTGTACAATTAAATCAACCTTTACACAAATTACACCTTGGATTTGCCTTCCTTTTCGAAATAGTATGGCAATATTTCCGCAAAATGTGATTTTAAGAAATAAAAAAATCAATAAGGTAAGTAAGTCGGTCAACAGTATGACTCACGATCAAAACAAACAGAGAAAGTAAAAGACTTATGTATCTTGGAACTGTCACGAGAAAGATGTCAACAACAATGTACATAGATGGATTACTGATACTTAATGCGGATAAAAAAACGAAAGTGCTTCTAAGAAACAGTTTTAATTTGAATACAATGACTTGCATGATCGAAAATCGAAAGGAACAAACACGAACAGGAAAATTTAAATCGTATTTAGAAATCTAACATGAGGTAGATATAAGCTACACACGAGCAAAAAAAAAATATTTGTTCTATCCGATAAGAGCTCGTGGCTAAGTAATAACAGCCGCACGGGTCGATCCATCAGGTTAACCTACGCTTGCCGGGATTGGTCCATGAATGGGTGACCATCCAGCCGTTGGTCCCGGCTGTCATTCGTGGATCATTGACATTCGTTACGGGTCGTCAGAAGCTCCGAAACTCTGACAACCAGTCTCAGCTACTGGATTGTGGAGGTCAGATAGGCTGTCGCTCCATGTAAAATACTGGTATTCAGCTACATCCGGTTAGACTGGAAACCGACCAAAACATTGTTGGGAAAAGGCTAGGCAGATTGATCTCTCCGATAACACAGACATAAATCCATTAATTACTGATTACGTTAACGTTTTTTGTCCTTACCCAATTTGTCAATTTAATTACCTACACTTAAAAACACATGGCTTCCTATTTACTCAGTGCAGTAGCCCAAAATAGTAATTTATTTACCTACTTTGTTGATTACAAAGATGAGGGTTACATACTATGTATTCAATTAATTAACAGCTAACTCACCTTTGACAAAACGTTGACAAGGTTTTAGCTTAATAATAATTCTTCATATAACATCACGCCTTGATTCCCCCAAAGGGTTGGGCAGAGGTATACCATAGTACACCCACATTTCGATGGTTATGTTTAAGTCCCATGTAATAGAGGGCGAGCCTATTGTCATCAAAATAACTTTAATAATAATATTAATAAGGCAGTACTCCTTGATACGGCTCGCATTGTGACGAGGTTACTGTCTCTGCAACTCTAACCACCGGTAGCTTGGACCCTGCTCCCGACACCTGTGTGGACCTCTATATTTTTATATTTATAAATGTTTATTTTAATAATTTTTATCTTAAGAAATATTTAAAAGTGTAAATACGTAAGAAGAAAAAATAAATAAACGAAATAATAATATTAACAATAATAAAACAATTCTATGACATATTTCCTGAAACTAAAACTTCCCAACAGTAGCACAAAGGGGTTTATTTATTAACGTTGCTTAAAGTTAAGTTATGATTAGATACTATTTAACCATACATTTTTGAAGTTGGAACGCACTTAACTTTAAGCAACGTTAATAAATAAACCCCTTTGTGCTACTGTTGGGAAGTTTTAGTTTCAGTAAATATGTCATAGAATTGGGGGTTCCCAAATGTTTAGCAAAAAGGAAGTACTGCATCACTGAGAACCTGTCAGCTTTCTGAAGTCACAGTCTTAGGGGCCTATGTTGTTTAATATTTTATGCCCTCTAAAATTCCAAACTTAAAAATAGTTTAATTAAAACGCTGCCATAGCCCTATGATATTAGCAGAATTGTCGACATCGGAATTATTTGCTACAAAAAAAATAGAATAGAAGCAGTTTATAAAAACAAAAATAATAAACCAGTTAAATATACACAGCTGTATACCAAGAGGCACAATATAGGGTGTTAGGGTAAACACTGTTATCCTTGAAACCAGTGGTTTGGTTTCATTTATAGAACGGAAATCAATGGAAAATGACAACTTTTTTTAACAAAATCTACATTTTTCCTTAAGAGTATTTCACCCTTTCACCCTAGGGCGCTAGGGCAACGAACTACCGTCTCAACACGGGTGGGTGGCGCGGGAATTGACCTGACCGGCCGCGAGCGCGACCCTCCCTCAGTCAGTCAGCTGTTTCGCTAGCGAGCACGATGTCGGATAGAAACTTTTTTAAATCTTTTAATGAAAATAATGTTTTTTTTTGTTGTTACTCGGTCATTTATTTTTATATTTAAGTCAACTACCCATGGTTTGAGTGACAACGGTGTTTACGCTTGCATACTGTATTATCATATGAGGCGTCCGATCGGTTCCACAAACAACATACATTTTTTGGCAATGCGACCATGGTTGACCGTTACTGGTGTCCTAGTGACATAGGGTCCCTCTGTCTGACACGGAAGGAAAAAAACAAGGCAAATTTTTTTTTTTTTTTTTTGCAAACAAAGTTTATTTCTCTCCCTGATTTTCTATCATTAAAGTCAATCTCTGTTACTCATTTGCAAAACACCGCCTATCTATTAATCAAAACTGTCATGTCACTACCATAAATCTTTAGGTGATCGCCTAACATAAATTAATTTAATCACCTTTTAGCACAGTTAATTATGGTAATCTTTAGAGACAGCAGATGTTCGGAAGAAGCTTTTTTTACCTAGATAGATGACTAATTGTAATGTTAAAAGACACAAGATATATAACTCAGATAACAAAGTTACCGTATCACAGTCCACTTTTGGAGGTAAGACTAACAAAAGTTCCATAATCACGTGTCTAACCGAACCCAGCCGATTGAACCAAACCAATCAACTGGCAATTTTGAGCATTTTCTGAAGCACTAGAACCGCTTCTACAGATAATGTATTTCAAAACGGAAAACATAGCGGCATAGAACTAGTTGATATTCATTTTACTGTAAAAAATCATTGCTCTAAGGTCATCAACCAGAGAGAAAACAGAGAGCGAGAGCGTTTGTATGGGGAGAGGACCGACCCTATTTCCTCTTAACGTCAAAGTTGAACAGTCAGTGCAAATGCACTTAAAGTTATCGTAGGCAGAAACAACCTTACTTTGACCTTCCATCTTAGTCTTCTCGTTTACTAGCAAACATGATTTTTAATTATCCTAATTAACAAACATATAATGACACGTATTTTATGAACCTTTACGATAGGGTTGTCCTATTAATTTCCCTCATACGAGTTTTACCAGACCATTACAAATTATTACTAGACGAAAGTAGAAAAACTGGTATAACCTACACGTTAAAATATACAAAGTTATACTTTATAAATGTATCTCTTACGATACGTCAAACAAATCAGCAGGACGTCGACACAATATGATTTGTAACATAGCTCCGTAGGTTGACAGCCTATAAAAAGTAAAATTTACGTTTATTTCTTTCGATGAAAGTCGTTAATTAATATCAAACATAATAAAAAGCTTACTTTTGAGGTCATTAAAGTCCAAACTACCTCAGGTGGCTGGAACAAATCTTTTTCTTTTGAGTGATTTACACTAAGTTATTAAAATTAAACGCTAATTAGGAACAGTATGATAAAGTTGTTAAACCTATAGCTAGTGCGAATCTGCTTAAGGTTCATTTCAAACCAACAGGTATCAATAATATTATTTACATAACAAATCAAGTTTTGCATAACATGCTATTAAGGTGGATGCAAACGAAATTCAAATTTTCTTACGTTTTTTGCAATTTGCAGGTCAGTATCAGGTTGTATGTTGATCTAAATATTATAAGTTACAAATATGGATTTACAGAATTATAAACATCTGACAGAATCAGCAATACAACTCTCTAAGTTCATGTAAGTGCATTGAATGAAAATTTCATGAAATCGTCAGTCAAAGAACGTAAGAAAATTTGAATTTCGCGGGCTACCCTAGCGCATCCACCTTAAAAAAATATTATTATGTCTTTTTTTTTTCCTATGCTACGCTGTCCCACTCCTGGGCAAAGGCCTCCCTCCACTCCTTCTATCTTTCGCCAGCCCGCGCGTCCTCATGTGCATGAACTTGGCAGATCATTTCCCAGCAGAGCATATTTTTATATGCTCTGCTGGGAAAGTAGAAAAGTATAAAAAAACAGAACTCCTCGTTTTCTGATGAATCTATAACAGATCTGTTATAGATTCATCAGAAAACGAGGAGTTCTAGTTCCTTAGAGCTACTCAATTGTTTTTTTATACTTCTTACTGAAACACAAATTTTTATCTCGATTTCTACTAATCTAACTTTTCAACCATGCTCTGCTGATCATCATCTAAGTGAGCTTTCTGGGTTCCTTTTTGATCTTTTGGGATAGTTCCGTTATAGATTCATAAGGAAACGTGGAGTTCTAGCTCCTCAGAGGATCAACATTTTTTTATGATCCTTTGTATCAGACACTAAATTCAATCTCGGTTTTTTACTTACTTAAACCTTCACCCATGCTCTGCTGATATCTGAGTGAGAGTTCTGAGTTTCTGTTTCATGTTTTTGAATAGCTCTTTTATACGTGCATCAGAAAGCGAGGAGTTCTCGTTCCTTAGAGCTATTAATTTTTTTTTATTCTTCTTACTTAAATTCTGATTTACATCTCGATTTCTACTAATCTTACTTTTCAACCATGCTCTTCTGACAACTGAGTCAGAGTTCTGGGTTAGTATTATATGTTTTCGGATACCACTTTTATAGATGCATCAGGAAACTAGGAGTTTCTGCTCCTCAGTTCCAGTCAAATTCTTTTTAGATCCTTCTAACTTAAACACTGAATGAAATCTCGATTCCTTCTAACCTATCTTTTTCACAAGGCCCTGCTGTTATTTTTGTGAGACTTCTGCTTTAATTTAGTTTTTTTTTCTGTTACTGGGGTCTTGGTTACTAATTATAGCCCGAAAATTCTACGAAAATCCACAAATTACGTCATTCACGGCTGTTTTACAAAAATGATTGCCTTTTTCTAGTAACTGGTCAATATTGTTGTTTTATTTTTTTATAAATTTAGGAAGGCAGAACTCTTTTGGAAAACTATTAGGAACTATAGAGCTCACCACTGTGAACCTAAATCAGTTTTAAAATTTTAATTTTGGAAAAATTGATCTGCTGACGGAAGTTAGCAGAGCATATTTTCATTCGACTTTTCTGAGGCAAAAAAGCCATAACTATTTTTTTTAAGTATAAGGAACTCTAGAACTCGTCCGCATGCCAATAGAACTCACATTTTTTATGCTCTGCTGGGAAATGATCTGCCAAGTTCACCCACATCGCGTCCTCTTTCCAGTTTTGATGGAACCTATCCAACTTGTCCCGCCATCTCCTACGTGGTCTGCCGCGTTATTTCATAATATAGATTTATATCTATATATTTATGCAGGGTTTGCATAAATATAATTATGACATAATGTTTAAAGAAAATAATGGTACAAAAGCGAAAGTATTGTTGTCAAAAAATATAAACACGAGGAAGATGAAGCTTAGTATGTTAGCATCTCTCTCATAAGTATCAATCCTTACAAACAATAATCACTTCAAGATAAAAAGAACTTTAGGATGACCACACTAGAAAACATGTTGCAAAGAAGAAGGTTCCGCCGCCGAAGCTTCTAATTATAATCCTAGTAAGTGAGTCTCCTTTTATGAATCCTAAAAAGAGATGGTCTTTTTTACCGGAAACCAAACGGTCACGGCCAACCAACACATTAATTTAAGTACAATTTAACGCTATAAATAACATAAGGTCTCATCAGACAAACTGACGCACCCAATGAGGCGTACGAATAGAAAATCATAAAACAGATGTTATCAGATGACCTCTGTGTATGTCAGCAATTAAAAACGATTACGTAAACTAATGTATGAAGGATCATGATGAATCTTATCTTCGAGTCATTTGTCAAAATCAATTTGAACTATGCCGTATTACGTGCTTCTTTTAATTTAGTAAAAAGGTCACGGTTTTATTGAAATTAATCAATAAAGGTACTGCTGACGAATTCGATTTACTTCTTTAAAAAAATTATCATCCTCACGTTTAAATTCATCGTATAAGTTTAATAATGATATATGCGTCTTTTTCCTGCGGTTTCGCCCGCGTGGAGGTTGGATATTATCCCATGAGATCTTAATACCGGGATAAAAAGTTCAGTATCTCCAGGTAATAAACTACTATCTGTGTGCCAAACATTCAAATCCGTTCAGCCGTTTTTGCGTGATTGAGTATCAGACATCCAAAATTATATACTTTCACGTTTATAATATAAGTAGAATAATAATATATCCTACGAATATTATTAATATAAGGATAGTAGGATTAATCATACTAAGACATAAACTCATCGTATATGTTTAATAATGCTAACTGTTAATTGGCTCAAAAGGAAGCAATTTTAGCACGCACTTAAGATTCAATTTCTCGGTAAAATTCGTGGTCAACCGCAATGCCGTCCACATTTGGTCCGTGTGTGCTAACCTTTAACTTCAGTCGTGGGAACAAGAAACTTGACTAACCGCAGATGACAAGCCTATCTTGTTTTATGACTATAATCCTTACATTCTACCTTTTCATCTCTTTCCTAATGGCGAATTTAATGGAGAATATTTGTTAGAGATTAATGTTATCGGCCTATAAATACTATATTTATTACAGAAACAAGTGGCCCACCAAGGTACGAATATCTTTTGAACCATCACTATAGTTAAGAACGAAAGAAAAATAGGTTTATTTATCACACAAACACGTGCACATAAAAAGATAAGTAAGTGAATTGGCCTAAAAAAATAAAACAGATCTATAACAACTCGACAGAAATAATCATCATTACACCATTCACTATCATTATTTACTATTTTTTGGAATCTTAGACCACAATTATGTATACGCACTTGAGTGAGATACAGGTTTATTCCTAGTTCAGGTAGAATCCAATTATTATATACCTTATCCTCTAGTTCAGCGGTTCTCAAACTTTTTTGGCGACAGAACCCTTTTGGAAAACGAAATTTTTGACGGAACCTTAGAATAATCAAAACCGTTAGTCGTTTTTCTAGATGTTGCCCTATTTTGTAAATATTTCAAAAAACAAATTCAATTTTCAAAAATGTCTCACCGTGAAGACTTATGTGAGATGTCAATATAATCAATCACTAGCATCAGGTGGGATCACAACTCACTTCAACTAAGTTATTTTATATTTTTACTATTTTTATATTTGTTACTGTTTTTTACATCTCTGGAATCTGGAACGCTGTCGTGTCCCTCTTTGAGGTGGGCGTTAATAGCTGCGACATAGTTTTGTAACTAATGTAGCTATTTACGTACGCAATTCAATTTGTAAAATGTGTTTTGTTCCAATAAAGATTTTTACTTTTACTTTAATTTCATGGTGAGATGTTTACAGAATCGACCGGCTGGATCCACAGCGCTAATATTCAGTGGTCACCCGAAAACCTCGTACGGAAACCAAGTCAGGTTTAAAGGTACAGATTAAACAAATAGGTAATTAAGTAAAATAAAATAAACAGTACTTGGAATAAAATTTAAATATACAACCTTTAAGATGAATAACACACATAACATCACGCCTGTATTCCCCGAAGCGTTAAGCAGAGGTGTACATATTATAGTACACCCACATTTCACTAGTTATGTTTAAGTCCCATGTAATAGGGGCGAGCCTATTGCCATCAACTGGCCGGCTCTAATATGAATTACTACTGGAGCTGCTAAGATGAATAACTACTAAAAAAAATTCATCATATCATCAAACGTAGGTACATATATCTGCAGGCATCACCGTGCTTAAGTAGAGATTTAGTTCATCTTGATTGCCCGTTAAAATTCATAAAAACTTCCAATACACTGAATTCCAGCTGAAGTCAAACACGATATTTTCTAGTAGTTTCTATGCATTTACCCTATCATTGAAGCCGTCGCGTAGGGGCGCGCAAAATATCTCGAGCAAATTTTTAATAAATTACGTAAAAAAAAAAAACAGGCAGATAATGTTTTTTTTTTCGTTGCAATTACTTCGTTACCACGCTGTTTCTCTTAAAATATTTAGTGTATGAATAGATACACCAATTATAATTATATTTGCTACATAAAACGGGTCTTGAAAAAAAATCTTTTGAACTTAGTCTTAAACAAATTAATGTATTATCATTAATTCTGCAATATGTAGCTCGGACATTTTCCTGTAGTGACAGTGTATTCTTAGAAAAAAAATACATTTTGCAGTCTATTTTAGAAATAGTATTTGATTCTAAGCAGCTTTATAAATTAATTTAATCAAAGAAATAATACAAATTAATATATATTATAGCGGATTTTCCTTTATTTAAATAAGTTGTAGCAGGATGTACCGTGTTGATTAAGAACAAACTTAGCTAGAGCAAACATGCGAAGCAACGTTACCAGTTCATAGCATTTAAATTATGCAAAATCTTGCAGGCTTTTATCATCTTTACGTAAGTAATATTAAAGTACATAATAGTATGCACCATTTTGAAAAGCGTCACGATATCATATCGCCTATAAGCTCTTTAATATTCTAAAGAGCGCCAATATTGGTAATGGTCACTGTGAATTACCTAACATTTAAATAAGTGTTTACTAATGAAACGTAGGCTTGGTAAAATTTATTACCGTAAGTATTGGTGGTCAATATTTATATTATTACACTGTATAAAAAATCTTGTTTCAACTATTTATTTACCCCAATTGATTAGATTATTATAGCAATTTACTGGTTTGCGCACCTCGTAATAAATTAACAAGGAAATATCTACAAGCTAACATGACTTTTATAAACAAACGGCATACCTTGATTCATGAACAATACTTTCGTTAACGCAAAGTTTACAATACACTTAACTATACGGAAATCGAGATGCATACGTCGAATCACCTGTTATGACATTGAGATTCATTGCAATGCACAATTACGAGTATATACACACAAGTGTTTGATTCATGCAACGATACTGTGGCGCGGCGGCCGACGCTTTGTCTGGCAGTGCGGAGCCGGCCCAATACCTATAGATCAGCGTCGGAAAGTTGCCTCTTTATAGTCGCCCAGTCATTGAGATGGAAAAGTTGCCTGTTTTTTTTGTAATTGATTTATTATTGACTTATTAATGTCATTCAACATTATTTAACCTGAAAAAGGATCAAAGACTAGCCGTGCTACTTATTGTTGTACTTATTTAGGACTGGAGAAGAAAACTCACGGCGATTCATCATTTATTGCGCAGGCAGGCAATTGATTAATCAAGGGCTAAATCCGCAAGTCACGAAATACCCAATTATTCATCATTCTCTTGCCCTTTTTCCAACTAATAATATTCAAAAACAATATCTTGACAATAAAACCTGCAAGTCACACAATTATTAAAAATGTTTGTTAAAAACAATCATACTCACATTAAAATTAGCACCTGTCGTGACTCACTATCAATAACTCAGTCACCATTACAATTCCATGCTGGCTTATCCACTAAAGCGCAGACCACACTGGGAACAAAGCTAAGTTCATTTAGCTTGGCTCATGAAGCTACCGCATGTTTGAATACTTCGGTTCACACCGCGAAATACTTCAACTATGAACCGAAGTTTGAAAAGATGCGGTAGCTACATGAGCGAAGCTAGTTTCGTTGTTTTGGCGAGTCATAATTGTAATTTCTAAGTCTTTCCGTGTTATCTTTTTAACACACTTTCCACTTACCATCGTCTGACAGTCTTCTTCAATAGCGTGTCGAAGGCAATCTATAAGTATATTGAGTCAACCCAGTACTTAGCTACGAGCTTGACGACATCTGTAGCGTCCATCAATACCTGTAGCGTGCAGAAATCAGATCTTGCTGGATACGATAACAGATGTTCTGTGTGATGTGTCATTTTTAAAACAGCACCACATTGGGACTCCAGGCTGGAATCGTCTCCTTCCAGGGTTGCGCGAAAGTCCGAAAAGGATACCGCGACCCTTGGCAACAGGCGATTGAAGGAACGCGGGTAGGTTTTAGTCAGTAAAAGTTTGACACGCACTCCCGCTCCGCTTAGAGGGGGAGAAGTCAGTTGATGATTTACCACCATCTAAAAAGAAAAAAGCGCTGCAATATCCACCTTTCAGGTTTTCCTTGCTTCGACCGACCTCTGTCCAGGTCAACTCTGATTATTCCATCTAGTGGATGGCAGACCAGGACGTTTTCACTATAATGATATTAATAAGGCTATTTATTTAAAGGTCAAATGAACTGGCTCTGACTTTCAAGATGGGTTCGACAGAATTTTATGGGTTATTACAATCAAAGATAAAGCGTGCACGTGACGGATTAAACGCATCCTACTCAAATTATTATTTACTGCAGTTTTGTATGTAAAGTCAAAGTTTTTGTCAAAATAATTATTGGATTTTTGATTAATATACATGTAAATACCTTATTTGATTAGGTACCGTTTGTTACCTTGCAATTTGAAGTATTTGTCTTTTTTTTATTCTGATCATCATTTTTTTTTCTACGGATTGTATGGTAGCATTGGTAGCTTTTTGTAAACATACTGGTCAAAATCATAACCCTCATTTTTGCTTCGCCGTAATCGGGTAAAAAACAAACAAACATTTTTTGTTGACCATATTTTGATAATAAGAAATCTAATGTTCTAAAGTGAGTGTTCATAAGTGACGATGATTTTTGTTCTTTGGAGGATGCAGATAAGTAAAAAAATAATAAGTCAACGAAATATTTTATTTTACGAACAGTAATATAACTTTTTCTGTATATTCTGTAAAGATCAAAAGTCACAAGAGGCGCTTTCAAGGTGTATGATTGATATATTGTTATGAGATTGATCTTTTTAGTCATTTTATTATGATTTTGGAAATAATGCAGTGTGAGAAAAACTTTGTGCCCGTACATAACGTAAGATAGAAGATTTAGGGCAATACCTTGCTCGGTTTAGGCATTGTTTATTTTGCGGAAAATTAAATAACTTGGATGAGAAAATTTACTGAAGTCTAGTTCCCCCTTACCTTCTGATTTCTTATCGATTTTTTATATTCTTATAATATAATTACTTATATTTTTTTCATGTGAAAGCATAAGATTTTTTCTAAACTTACCGTTTCTAAATTTCTGAAAATCTTGAAATACTAAATAAAATAATAAATAATAATAAGATTGCAAGATTTTCAGGAATTTCTTTCTCCCTTTTATTGATCCATACTAATATTATAAATTCGAAAGTAACTCTGTCTGTCTGTCCGTATGTTACCTTTTCACGCCTAAACCACTGAACGGATTTCGATTTGCACCCTTTTTTTTTTTGAGTGTGGGAAATCATCAAATGACTTCTCCCGCTCTGGGCGGAGCGGAAGGGCGTGTCAGACTTTTACTGAATAAAACCCACCCGTGTTCCTTCAGTTGCCTGGTGCCAAAGGTCCCGGTATCCCTTTCGGACTTTCCCGCAAATAAATAGCACCCTGGGGAAGATCATAGGCTACTTTTTATCAACAAACCGCGCGGGCGAAGCCGCGGGCGGAAGCTAGTCTGTATAATTGAATATATTAACCCTCACCTCATAAATTAAATTTGAGAGGTCTTATTCAGCAAGGTCGAGAAAATTCACTGCCAAGGTCTAAGCTAAGCCATCGCGGACGCTTAGAATTGTAAATTGTCTTCTATCTCTAGAAAATTGTCGTGACAGTTTATTTTTTTTATTTTTTCAATAATATTTTGTTGTTTAATGTATGTATGTAGGTATGTAAATAACATGTTTTTTTTTAAATTACAAATTTGATTTTACCCACAGCGTTGCCCACATTTTGGTCGGAAATTATCCCACGGGGACGTACTACCGGGATAAAAGGTAAACCATGACCTGGTTTAGGTCGTAAGACACGTCGTCTTAACCCAGTTCATGGTCTAATTCTGTGACAAATATCATAGACATCCGTTCTGCCGTTAAGGTATGAAAACAGAGTTACTTTGTTATTAATAATAATAAAGTAGGATGTGATTTCAATATTAAATTTTCAAATAATTATTGCTAATCCCCTTAGCACTAGGAATTTCCAATGTACGTAGGACATTGCTCGATCGTTTTCCTATTACCGTGTGTTTCCTATTGCTCACGAAAATCACATACCTAACGTTACATCAAGAAACATAGATTTATTAGAAACGGTTATTAGTAAACAAAATAGGTCCCATAGTAACTATTTCATTCGTGTTTTTTTTTATTGACACGAAAATTAATAAGAAAACATTAATTGATTCAAGCTCTGTAATTTGATACTCCTGTTTACTAAATTATACATGTCGAAGAACAAAAATAATTAATGAAACACGATATAGTTACCAACCTACCTAACTTTCGAAGCGTTACGTCCGCGGATTAAACTCAAAAAACCTTCAAATCATTTGAAACTCATGCTAATAATTGTAACATCCCAACCTACTTAAATTAGTGGTTTTAATTAAAAGTATAATAATCCTAAGCATGTATAAAGTCTCGTAAAATAAAAAGTCAATAAAATAAAGGTCATTAATATGCAAATATTGAAGCACCGGCGAAAATTCACGTCAGGTGGTAAACCGGATCGGTTGCCAACAGACAACTTGTCACCTTAAACTTTTTGGTCAATTTGTGGCTCTAATTAACGACTCACCATCATCGTTTGATTAGGCAAATTGTAATTTTAGCTAAATATATATGGACACATTTAACTTTAGTCTCGGGAAAGATAAACGAAGATATTTTAATTAACCTGATGTAATTTTCGCAAATGATCCGACCTTTTAAATTATTTGGAACGCATTAAAATAAATGTAGGTACATAAACGAAGATATTTTAATTAACCATGTAATTTTTTCACAAATGACCTTTTCAATTATGTGGAACGCATTAAAATAAATGTACTTACAAATAAAAACTTTAAAAGCACGTGAAAAATCTCAAAATTCAATTTCATGCTTATTTAAATATTAACATTTTCCGCAGTCCACAAGCAAAAATTGATTTCCTATCTAAACGAATAAAAAGATTGGAAACATTTATTTTGTCAGGCAAAAATGATTCTTATTCATTCCAAAAATGTAAAATTAAGTAGCCTTTGACATAAAAAAGGGTGATTACAGATTATTCTTTCCTTGTTTTTAGCTGCGTATAATTTCGCTTAAAGACCACTTCCGTCCCGACCAATATCTGTCAACATATTTCCACGTTCGGCTTGGACACATCACAAGAACTCGATTTCATTGACAACAACCGTCTGCAGCATAATGAGTTTTAAATTATTACTGCACATAAAAAGTAGCTGGCCGATGTTCGTATAACCTTTCTATAGTCTGTAACTGAAGACTCTACACGATCGAAGAAGAGAGCATCTCGAGTATTGTCTGCCAATCATAAGACAAGTGTTGAAGTTACTCGTATTAAAAAATTGAATAAAAAAGGGATTTATAAATTGGTTTAATTATGTTAAATATAATTTTAGTACTTATTACAAATTAAAGGTGTATTGTAGTGAGCGTGTGCGGTAGTAACGAGCGGCACGGGCGGCTATGCGCAGACGCAGCGGGCGGCCGGCGGCGTCGCTCCGTCTCCATGGTAACGAGGCGTCGGGTACATAAGCGCGCGCGTGGGCCGCTGGCCGCACACACCGCTAAAGCCTGGAGAGCGCGCAGCACGTCGTGCTACGGATCACCGGGAAATATTAAATAAGTTTGAAGTTTCGTAAATTATAAGTGAACAAGTCTTTAGTTACGAATCTCAACTTTACGCGTGAATTTTTTCAGTTATAAAGTGTTGTGAATTAACTTTTAAACAATCAAGATGATATCCTTAGTGTTGTTTGTTATGGGAGGTCTCCTCGCAACGACAGAAGGCAGCTGTGGTGCTGGAAAACAATTATTACGTAAGTCATAATTTCAATTATTTCAGCCATTCATTCATTATTTTCAGTCTTTTCAATTAATTATTTGTAGGCTTTAATTAATTAATTTCAGCCCTTAATTCATTTTCTTGAATGTGCAAATATCTAAATTACATACTCTTACTTTTTATTAGCATTTACTACAGTCAAGTCAAACGGATACAAGAGCTTATCTTTATTCATTTAAACTAACATTTAATTTAATTTACAATATTTACGAATAAATTTTTAATTAAAACTCATAAATTATATAACTATGTCGTTTTCATATTTTCGAGAAACGCGATTGATAACATTTTGAATATTATCTTAAATCTGCACCAATAATGTCAGAAAATGTCTCTATAATTTATTTGTCTATCCATTAAACTCCAAAAGCATCTAAAGCACATAAAGTGTCCGTAATGATAGCAAGAACCCATCAATTCACTCGCCGCCACCCAGTCTGGATTTTGCAAACGAGTTTTTACCCAAAAAGATGCTCCTATTTTACATACTCGTATGGGTCGAGGTCGTAAAATTTTATTGACACCGACACCTGTGTTAGCACGCACCGGTCTAATAAATCAGATCAATCCAACGAATTATGTAATCCCTCGAAATGTCGCCTTGACACTCAGAAAAAGAGATGAATTTTAGAAGAGTTATTTTTACAATTGTTCTTTCTTTTATTCAAGGATCTGGAGGATTGACGGCGTACGAGAAGCAAGCTATAGTCGACGCACACAATCGTCTCAGGCAATCCATTGCCCTGGGACAGGTCTCCAGCCAACCACCCGCAGCTAACATGATGGAAATGGTACGTCAAACACACACAAACGAAACACAGTCTTATGAATATGAATACGAACTTGATCTTGACCATTATTCATTGACATTCTGTCACACATTTTAATTCAGTGGAGTCATAAAATACGAAACCACTAAAGATGTGACATCAGCCAGATTCATTATTATATAATAAAGTAATGCAAATTCTAAATCTCCTGATTCAAAGACATTTTGATATCTAGTCTGGTTTTCGAATGAACGAGTCATTTGGCATAAATTCAATTAAGATGCTTTGAGTTTTTTTAATACTGCTATTATTACTGCGTTGATAGGTGCTCAGGTAAATGTCTGCTTAATCAATATTAACTGGGATTAAAAGAATTTTTACAGAGTTGATACAAATTCGTAGACCAGAATTATTGATTCAAGTAAATATCTAATATTCATAACCTGGCCAACATTTGTTGCAAATACATAAAACAGAGTCAATTCACTCTTTCCAAAAAACACACACAAGTATCACTTAGTAAAGTTCAGTGGCCGACGCTTCGGATCGTTATTGAAAACAAACAACCTCAAAGAGGTATAGAAATGAAAAAAATTGACGATAATAACAAAGTGTTTTCTTTTGTAAAGGTATGGGATGACGAACTAGCCGCAGGCGCTCAACACTGGTCCGACGAGTGCATCACAGCTCACGACCGTGCCACCCAGCGCTACGACGGCCGCTTCCCCGTGGGTCAGAACCTCGCAGCCACCTGGACAACTCGCCCACCCAGCCAGAACGCTGACTCCGAACCCGACTTCAACAAGCAGATCAATGCCTGGTTCGAAGAAGTACATGTCTACGGTTTCAAGCCCATCACTGGAGGGCATGGCACCGGGCATTACTCACAGGTAATTTGCAATTTAAATTCGGCAATTTAATAGTAAAGCCAATCTCCATAATATCAATTCTCTGCCAAATGTGACATATTGAATATTTAATTCAGTAAATTACATAATAATTCATTGTTGGCTTCATAGGTGGGATATATGTGGTTCCATTTGATTTCAACCTGTTTGAAAATGAAATTGAACGAGTTTCTAACGTTTATTCTTTTTTTTTTAGTTGGTTTGGGGCGAGACATCTCACGTAGGCTGTGGTTTCACATTCTACTACGACCCGTCTCGAGGCTACACCAAGCTTTACGTCTGCAACTACGGTCCTGGCGGAAACGTTATTGGATCAAAGCCGTACGAGAAAGGCTACCCATCATGCACCAACTACGGCCTCACAGAATCGAGCAAATACTCTGGTCTTTGCGGTAAATATCTTTTATTCCCTACAAAAAAAACATTCGTCAGAACTTGCTTTACATCAAGTAGGTATTCTATTTGCTCTGGATGAGTTCTCGTCTGAAATAACCATACTTTATAACTTTTTTAACCATACATTACTGTCCCACAAATAAATCTAATTTAATATGTTCTTTGTTACAGCCGCCAGCTACACAGCTTCCTCGTCTTACCAGACGGTGGACAACAGCAACAGCTACATCTCGAACGTCATCCCCGACAGCTCCGCCGACACACAGGGCTTCAACTATCAGTTCAGCAACCAGTACTACAACCAATACAACAACCAGTACCAATACAGATACCAACAACCTACCACTTACTACCAGAGTCAGGAAACCTCTACCTTCAGACCTATCATAAGCATCATCAAGACTGCTTCCAATCTCTTCAAATCCAAGCCCCAGGTCAGATTTGGCACCGTGTACTTATAGGTATCTCCTTGAATGCACACTCATTGCAGTATTGTTTGTAAATTATTGTGACAGTTGTGTTACTCGACTGATATTCGAAACTGCACGGCGCAGGATTTCGGAACCATGTATGTTATTGTTATTCCTTGGTTTTACAAGGAACTTAAGTAAGTTTTCGCTTCTTTAATTTAATGTATTGAATTTCCAACATTGTGAAGGTCTTGGTGATTTTATGTTAAAGTTGCGACGCTGTCGAGATGGCCTTCTAGTATTAGCAGTATGTAAGCGAATTGTTATTTAGATAGATTTTATATTTATATTTTTAAATAAATATTCCTTAATACAATTTATATTTCTTTTTATTTGATGAAGTGTGATGTAATTTCTATTTAGGATGCTGAATATTATTTAAATAAAAGCGATGACGAAACAACCGGTAATTTAGATGAGTAGGTATAATATACAATACTTGGACTTGATGTTCGCATAAAATTATATTATTTTATGTATGAACGATAGGCTTAGCGGTCACCAACCCGGTTGCCTGGCTTGGTAACTAAGGACATTACTCTTATAAAGAAAATTAATTTTACGTCGTGAATGAGCTGCTAAGGCAAAGCTTAGGTGCTGCTAAGATGTAGTTAGGCAAAAGGAGTATTTAAGGATCGCAGCAGTGGCGTTCTGTAGTTTCTGCCCATGAGAAGAAGGCGTAAGGTTATGTACCTATAATATGTGCATGTATGAACTGCTATAAGCTATACTAAATATTTTGTGTTTGAGTAAATAATAAAAATAAGAGACGATATCTTCGAAGGCCAAGCGCGTACAATGTCCCAGTTAGCGTGACACAGAGGTACTATAAAGTTTCACGCATCAGTAATTCTACCAGCACCTTTTCCTCATATCGGAACACAACAATGCAGCTTGACCCCGGAAATAGGTATACCATATACCTGTATAGTCAGATAACGAAACAGATATGGTCACCGTAGCCAAAATCGGTATGGGATGTATTATTAAGTAGATAGAGAAAATATAGAGTGTGTTTTTCTCCCATTTGAGAATCTTTCTCAATAAAGGTTTTCATGAAAATTCACGCCTCTAGTTGGCGCCACTTTGACAAGGTCTTCCATTTCAACAATGAATCATGAGGTTCACAATTAGTTTCGACTAAAGAATATATAGGCGCTTTGAGACTTTTGTTATTTGCCCGGACCTGACATCTTAGTGCTGCCACCGAAAGTCATTTAAAAAAACCCTCATTATTAATTACTGCATTAATACAAAACAGTAATTTCCTGATGACTCGCTTTAAACCAGTTTAGTAGCAATTAAATCGGAAAAGTAAATGTCGCAGCATAAAAAAAATTGAACTTTGTTTTCACAGCGCCCTGCAATTTAGTTCTCACAAACGTTTGCTGCGGTTTAACTGGAGCTATAAACAAAGTTTTCCCACCATGCTGTGATAAACACGTAACGAATAGAATAAGTAAGAAAAAGTATGTAATTATAAAAAATCGACAATAGGGATGTAGACTGGGTAAAAAAAAACAAAAATTATTTAGTCCGTCAGTCAGATAATAGAAAAATATTATAAACGTATATTTTGCTTTATCATATTTGTTGATCTTGGAAACTGGAAATGAAAGGAAAAGGAAAAGGCGCTGGTTGTAGGTAGAAACAAAGTCTATTAAGTCAATCAAATGCCAGGAACATAGACAAAGATATAAAACGTAAAATATTATAAAAAAGGCTTGCATAATATTGGTATAAATACTGGTATTCAGCTGCATCCGGTTAGACTGGAAGCCAACCCCAACATAGTTGGGAAAAGTCTAGGCAGATTGATTGATTTTGCTTTATATGAATAAAACATGATTTATATAAAACGCATTAAAGTTGGAGAGCGGGGGCTCGCTACGTCACGTAGTCAGTAAGTCAATATAAAATCTACCGACCAGTGACGTCATGTCACATTTTAACTTAATGTATTGCAGTAATTTTTTGATTCGGTAGGTACGTAAAAAAAGAAAAAATACGTGTCCAATATTAATTAAACCTGAGGGACAAAAACAAATTGAATCAACGTCTATATCGGGTGTAAGGGACAGCCCTCCTCAAACTGATGGGATGAATTCATACTAAGACGGCCGGTACATGAAATTATTTCAGGAACATTATGGGAATCCAATAAACCTGATTTGTTTTATAACCTCACACACAATGTATCGTTACCGTGGCACAACCCACATAGCCGCACTCCCCGTGGCAGGGGGGGCGCGCTCGCGCCGCGTTATTTATCAATGTAAATTTTGAATTTCACGCGACGTTCGCTATAGTATTTCAACATCCATTGCTGGTTTTTTTATTTTAGCTGTTTTATTTACATAAATGGACTGCTGCCTACAGAGAATATAATTTTACATTGAAAAAAAAAAAACTGAATAAAAAAATTAAAAAAACATTTTACTGAGAAAATTTTCGGTGGAATAGGAATCAAAATAAGGAGCTGATTGCCCCCTGTTAATTTGTGGAGGGCTGTCCCTTACGTATATAAATCCCCTATTATGTCGAAAGGGAATGGCAATCGGACAGATAGTTAGGCAGATAGGTATCCATAGTTTAGGTACACATTGAAACGAGACAACTAAGTATATATTGTTTTAAACTGACGCCTTAGCTGTTTGTCTATTATCACATAACAGACATTCTGTGTGTAGTTAAACATGCTGTGTATTGAATATTAAATAGGTACTTACGTAGGTACACACAATCATTTATTATTATTAAAACCTTTATTAACAGACCACAGCGACTCATACAGTGTTAGTAAAGAAAACCTAAAACTAATGTTAGTTTCCTAATCATAATCTTAAGCCTTTTTTTGAGGGTGGGAAATCATCAATTAATTTCTCCCGCTCTGGGTGGGGTGGGAGGGCGTTTCAGACTTTTAATGACTAAAACCCACCCGTGTTCCTTCAGTTGCCTGTTGCCAAGGATCCCGGTATCCCTTTCGGGATTTCCCGCAAAATAATCTTATACCTAGAGTCGGACTCTCCACTAACCACGTAGTAAGTAGTACGTAGTAGACGCATGAAGGCCGATCCAGTGTTGCAGCATCAGACAATCCCATATAGGTACTGCACACTCAGGACGCTGCGGCAGCTGGCACGCATTCTGCGAAGGCTGGAGGCACCCCTATTATTTTAATTATTATTTATCATTTATTGTTTATTGTTATTATATTTATTGCGACCTACTGCGATTTTTAAGTTATAAGCCCAAATGAAAATAATAGTATATAATACTCTTTATTATGTACACTTATGATATAAATGTGGATTTCTACATCCTTACGTATTATAAAACAAAGTCTTCCGTCGCGTCTGTCTGTCTGTCGTCCTGTACGCGATAAACTCAAAAACTACTGCAGCGATTTTCATGCGGTTTTCACCAATAGATAGAGTGGTTCTCGAATAAGGTTTTAGTGTATAATAACCGACATCCACGCGGGCGAAGTCGCGGGCATCAGCTAGTTTATGATATAAATGCAGAAATACATGGGGTCACACAATGGGCGGTGTTATCGCCAAAAAAGACCTTTAGTGGGAAAAGTAACAATTTCCTGTCTGTTGACATAGAAAAAAAAAATACAGAACGAAAAGCTACAATATTTCCCAATCATAAACCTACTCCAAAAAATATTGCCTCTGCGACATGATGTGAAAATGTATGGTCGTCAAGATCATAGGAGATGCTCTTTGTGTTGAAAGTTGGCAAAGTGGATTCGAATTCAATTCAAACCGACTTTAAACGACTTTACTACGTTCAGAATCAGATCAAAAGCTTTTAGCGATAGACCACAGGATTACAAAGTAAATATGTACCTACATACATAAGTTAGCCGGTCAAACAGAAACTTGAATGTTATGTAAATCAAGAGTACCAAGTGTCCTTGACCTCTGCCAGGAGACTTACCTACGTGACATTCGCCAAACATAAAGTGTTAAAACCAATACACTTCGATTCGCACTATCCTCATACGGAGTTAATGAATTGATAGCAGTGTTAGAAAACAATGCAAATAAAGTTCTGGCACCTGTGCCTCTGAACACGGTGCCCATTAGCTGATCAACAAAGCACTCACTTAAGGATAGTGATAATTAAATGATCCTATATGAGCTGTTGGATATTTATTTAAGTAGAGGAAACTTAAAAAAGGCGGTGATGATTTACCTCCTTCCACGCTCCTTGAAAGCTGTTAAAGAAGAAAGTAATAATCATAATAATAAACCATTTATTGCAGGCGACACAGGCCCATAGAAAAATACCTTAAACTAAACATACATATTATTTTATACAACAAAAACTTGTGTTAATAAATAAGGCTTAGACTATGTTAGTATCACTTCACTTAGCACTAGCTAGACTTTGTGCTGTCCTGTGGAACTTGTCCGCGGAAGCGACGGAACACCATGTCCTGCGGCCAAAAGTCTTCTTCCATGACGAGGGGCAGATAACAGTCCGGTACACGCACGACGAACGCCTTGAACTTGACGTTCCGGCGCGATTCCAGTAACTGCACCCTCGGCGCGTACCTCGTCTTTTGGCGCACATACTCCACGATGTAATAGTCCTCTAGACCGAACTACGAACTACTAATTATCGCTATGGTGACCAATCTCAGTGGCGACCAGCCTTCGGCACAGGAAATAATTTCACAAGTGTCTGCGCAGACACAGGTTCACTCTCTCTTTCCTCACTCTCATATACTCGTGTTTTCCGAGGCACGGGGATCTCACACCACCAACTTCTAAACTCATGGCTGTTACTAAGAAATTCCTAATGGAAAATCCCAATAACACTTAGCCCAACCCGGAAATCGAACCCAGGACCCCACGCTCAACAGTCACTGCGGCCACGAGACCAATGAAATTACTTCAGTATGCATGTGGTAGCTCTGTGATCTAAACTCTCAATTCAAATAATTCGAACTCTGTGATCTAAATTCTCAATTCAAATAATTCGAACTAAGCAGGATTTTATGGAAACAAAAACGGATAGGTGGAAATATAAAACTCTTTCAACTGCCTACACTTTTTCCAAGACTTGTATGTAGATGAGATAGCCCGGGTGAAAATAATAATTATTAGTAATTTTATATTTACCTTCAGACTTTAGACACTGAAAGAGAAAACTTCGTTTACCTAGGTAGACACAATCACAATGATATCTATAAAAACTAAAAGGAAAAAACCATTAGATGAACAAAGAGACTTGCTAAAACTTTCCAACCACTACTGGCACATGACATTAGTCATGTGTCACTCATTTTCCAACAACAGTTATTAAAAATAAAATTACAGAGACACACAAACTGCGTAGTGGAGTTATTTTTTTTAATAGTTACCCTCGTTCTTCCAGCACGTGCAACTTTGTTCTTTAGTATTTCTTAACTTTCTTAAATTACTCGTATTATGATTTAATATATATAGATATACGTAAGTTCTTGTTATTAGTTAATAGCTCGTAAAATAAAATTTAAAATGGCATTCTTTGATCCATATTATTACGTTTCCTGTTGACGAAGGGGTTATGGTTACATTCAACGTATTTGGTTAAAATAAAACGTAAGAAATTATGACGCTGTACGTTTTCTTCTAAACCAGTCGTAACGTCAATGCATTTTCAGAAAAAAACATTTTCAGATGTATTAGTAGGTAGTCGTTAGCTAAACTTAGCATCATGCTGAATTTTCTGGGTAAAGGACATATTAAAACTTTTTTGGAGTAAAAGAGAGGCATAGAAACAATGATTTTTACTAAAACTAGATCAGTTACAATGCTTAAAATATATTCCAAAAATAACACTTGACACTGTTCCCAATACTATTTTGATCTTGACCCCCAACTGCACATCTTGACCATGGCAATCAGTTCAAGAGTTACTTAATTTATTTCTAGTCCAAATCACCGCACGAAATCGTTCAAAACGTCGAGAGATAATAGATTCAACTCTCATTAGTTTTATTACGGTTTTATTAATGTAACAAAAAACAAATGAAGGTGAGTCATTCGGGTCAAATGTTACCATAAAGTATGGCAAGTGACAAACAGGAATGTTGAAGTGAGTCATCAAATTTAGGGAAAGGCAGCGTTGATTCATTTGCAGTTGAAGGAATTTTCTTATCCTTTTTCTCTGTTCCCTGTGACGTAAGGCCTACCGTGAGGATTGTTGACGGTCATGCAGTAAGGAAATAAAGGGATTTCTGTTTGAAAAAACTGGGATCACCAATCAATCATTCATGTATGGTTTTGACAGGTGATTGTAGCTGTCTTAGGCCTTCCGCGCACTAGGCAGTCACGCTGCGCCGCCAGGCTGCGGCAGCCAGAATATTTGCCGGGAATTCGTGGTTGCCTAGTGTGCGGGCTCCTATACAACTGCATATGTTTTACTGGCTGCCGCAGCCAGGCTGCCCAGTGCGCGGGGGGCCTAAAGGTGTGGGGACGTTTACTGACATTTATGATTGTTAATACTGGAAAATCGCTGTGAAAAACTAAATATTCTTTTTTGTGTTATTTTGTTAGCGTCTTTTTGGACTTACAAGTTATCAACCTTCTTAAACCTTCTTAATGTTAAGTCTTGTTCTTTTATCTTAATAACCTTATAAAAACTGAAATGCGTTGACCATTGTACCGTACAAAGGACATAAAGATGACGTTTTAATGTTTGGGTGTGAATTCCTGACGGTTTTGTTAATTTTGACGCTGCTGTGATTTTTGATAACTTATTTTTTATTTTTATGCCACCGGTGATGTTATTGTGAATGACTGTATTTTGATTACTATTTTCACTTGCAGAGTAAATAATGCAAGTCAGATATACAACATTGATTGATGTCTCAGCTGTGAGTCTTTGGAAACCGCATTTGCAGCATAATCAGCCTACAACGTTCCCACTGCCGGGTTTTGTCCCAGAAATGGGGGCCTCCTCTTGGGAGTAGGCCATAATCGACCACGCGGGCCCAGTGCGGGTTTGGTCATGGTTTTTCAACTCAGTAGGTTCTTAGTCAAGATACGCTATTCATTATCACAATGTACTTTATTTCAAACTAGCTTCTTCTGGCTTGGTCCGCTTTTAGTTTTATGTTTTAGTTAATTTCTTGATTTAGTTTAATTAGGTATATCATAAGACATTCGGAAAAACTGTAGCTTCCCACTAGTGAAAGAATTCTCGGAAGCGGCTCAGTAGTAGTTCCCCCATATATACAAACTCATCCTTCTTCTTAAATTAGTATAAATGAGCGGTGTCTTTTGTTGAAAGTGGCGACAGATTTCCATTCATACTTTTTGTTTTTTAAAGGCAGACCAGTTTACAATGGCATTGTTCCATGATCTGCAACTACAACCTATAATAGTCTTTAGAAAAAAGCAGGTTAGATATAAATGAAACAGTTTAAGGGTAATTATTCTATCAACACTTTGCCACATAATTGGAACACGTGTTTACATTACTTACATACAATGTAGGTATCTATTCGTGAGGCTGATGGCAGACAAAGATATTTGATTTAATGGGGACGCCATAAATTAAATATCTGCGTTAACTGAAGGAACACGGGTGGGTTTTAATCAGTAAAAGTCTGACACACCCTCCCGCTCCACCCAGAGCGGGAGAAGTCATTTAATGATTTCCCAAAATCAAGAAAAAGGGGAGGGATGCGCCAAGGTAGCCCGCGAAATTCAAATTTGCTTACGTTTTTTGCAATTTGCAAGTAAGTCAGTGTCAGGTTGTATGTTGATTAAAATATGAATGAAAATAATCGTGCCAAACACAATATTTACTAAGTTTTAAGTTTTTATTTATATCTATGGATGATATTAATAAAATATGCTTGTCACATAAAAAATACCAAAATGCTATAGGATAGTTACATTTTCGATTCAGAAATTGTTCGAATTTACGTTACGTTTACGTCGTAAGTTCGTGCTACAGAGATTGCCAAGTAAGGTAGTACACTAAACATGATGTGTCAGACAACGGATGAGTTGACCCGGCAATATGAGTAGGTTCCTATTTATCAGAATGTTTGCCCTCTCTGCTTAAAACAAAACGTGATAATAATTTGTATCTATAGAAATTCTAACTTAGCATTTGAAAGTCAAAGATGTGAGAATTGCCTAATGACAAAAAAATTCGATGGTCTATGACTCCGTGTATATTTTCAGTAGGAAAATATTTAATTTACCCGAAAAATATATACTTAGATACTCTCGCTTACCTTCCGTAGTGTGAACTAAATGAACTTTTTATTTTACTTAGCATCAAAGTCAAAGTCAAATAATTTATTTCATAAAAGGCACTTTTGAAAAATGACACAAAAAGGCATGTTATCATTCCCTTCAATGACACTCCAATCCATCAACTGTTTTCTTAAAAGCGATGAATTAGTGTTAAATCTTTAATCGAGCCACAGAGAACGAAGCAATGTGAAATTGATATATCAGTACCTCGCAGTGTGAAAAACTGTTGACATAATTATTATCGAGATAGCAACAGCGAAATGGCACCCGACTCGTTACTCATACAAGAATGGTCAGTACATATAGAAAATAATAGTCACACGTATGTGTTAACGTAATTATCGGTTTTTGGATGTATCTGTGTAAAGGCTGGTGATAGGTATAAAGTTATTATATGGACATAATGGCCTGGACACATTATTATTATTTATTACTGCTGTTGACACGTCTGTCACGTTTCGGGCTGGCTAATGTGTGACTAAAGTGCAGTGGGTAGAATCATCACAATCCGTCACAGACCGCGCTTAGGTGAAGTTAATTGGTAAACTGATTGACGTTTGTGAATGTCAATACTGGAGTGTGTAGCTCTCGCAATAATAATATCTTCGCGATTTGGGTACCAAAATACACACCTACATTTTGGTACCCCTGTTAAACTAGGTTTTCTAACACTGTGGTGGCTGCCTCATAGCGTCCGCAATCCAACGTCGAATGACACTAAAACATTATTTATGAAAGTATGTTGGTGTGATTTCCTAGAGAGCGTTTTTTGACGCATGTTCATGACGGCTGTCACTGCCGCCGTTATGTGGCGCCGCCGTCGTAAGAAATCGAAGCTGCTTTAGGGTAACAGTTAGCACTTATGCATTACTCAATATCACTACCGAATAAATAAACTCTGATTAAAAATACCTTAGAAACCAGGGAGTCAAGGTTTACTAAGTCCCCTTCAATGAATGGAAAAATCTTTAGGGGAAATTAGTCATAAATAATTATTTCCGTTCTTACTACTACTAGTACACACTACTACTTACTTGTTATTTAGTGCAACAGTCTAGTAGTGGTCGTTTGTGATACATAACTCATCATTGTGGATACTTCTCAGTCTCGTGACATACAAATAGTATACTTATACAAATCCTACCTACAAACAATGGACATTGTTACCACTAACTGTTTATGATTTATCTCCCACAATGCTTCAGAAGAGTAAATATTAAATAAATATAATAGGTAGTTAAAATGTATGTCCAGTAGGCTCTCATATATTTCATTAAGGATTTGTTTTGTATCAGAATTCAGAATGTGCAGTACCTAATACGTAAGAACTCCAATAATAACAAATGTTAGTAGTTACCTACGCAAGCAGTTCTCAAGAATCATTTTCGCATGCATTTTCCAAGTTACGTTAATACATTGCTCTCATTTGTGAAGATCATCTTTAGAGATTATTCGGTATCTCCTAAGTAGAGAACATACATTTCTACAAAATAACCGAAATTCAGGTGAGGCGTGACGTATACAATTTCCAAATCATTAACACACGTCATGTTGATATTGATTTACAATGATTTAAACGTACTAATAAGTTATTGAATTTAGCGGCTCTGTAGAATAGCGATGTTCATTAGCGGTATTTGAATCTTTAAACTCGGAACAGCGACATCTATGTTCTACGACATGAAACCGAACGCTACGAAGGTGCTACGCGGCAGCGTAGCGACGGCGTCGGATGAATCAACACAAAACTGGTTCAACGCGTAGTGTTTGAGGAAAATAATGGGCTACGTAGTACTCCTATAATGATTTAGATGGCGTTTGTGAGAACGCTAGATTTGTAATTTATAAATATTTTCATAGAACTGAAGTTTCTTCCTTATGTCCTAGAGTTAGTAACATGTGAAACTTGCATCTAATTTCCATAAAGACATAACTATACTGATATTAATTTGATCATCATCTGCCTAGCCTTTTCCCAACTATGTCGGGGTCGGCTTCCAGTCTAACCGGATGCAGCTGAATACCAGTATTTTACATGGACCGACTGCCTATCTGACCTCCACAACTCAGCAACTGGGTAATAGGTACGATACGCCTTGGTAAGACTGGTAATCAGACTTTCGGGCTTATGACGACCCGTAACGACTGTCAAAAATCGACAAATGACAGGCGGGACCAACGGCTTAACGTGCTTTCCAAGGCACGGAGGAATCTCGGTATGTAAAGATGGTCAACGATCCACGGACCAACCCCGGCAAGCTTAGCTTAACCTGATGGATCGACCCGTGCGGCTGTTATTACGTAGCCACGAGCTCCTTTACTGATATTTATTTGATAAGTCTAATAATATTATAATAATAAGCCTCTATAGCATGTAGGGCTACTTTCAAACCTGTTAAGTACTGTTTGAAGACTTGTAGGACCTTGTAGGATTTTATGGAACTGGTAGAATTATAAAGCCGTGCACCTGTGTAAGTTTAGCGGTAAAAGAAATGTAAATAATCAGTACAAAAATTATCTCCACTCCAAATTACAGCCCGCATCTAGAGCAATCTCCAATCCGTGACGCAGCGGAAAATCTTCTCGAGCCGAACGCGTTGACAGGCATTATTAATCACGTCAAATCGAAGAAGATAAGTAATAAATACTTATTTCAATAATTATCGGACATCAATAAACGTTTGGCTAATAACAAAACGGCTCGTTACGCCTGGATCCGTTTAATTAACGGTTATCCTGATGTATTGCGATTCGATAGCAGCCATAAATATCTGTATCTAATAACGGTGTTACATACGTTTCATTTATAGCACATGCTTATTTCAGTGAACGTGAAGAAATTGGTTTTTGATACTTTAACAATTGCTTTGCAGTTGCAGAATTCAATAGGTAATTAATATTACCGAAGATTTTTTTTTTAATCTCAATCTTACCTTCTTTCTACGAGGTTCAAATCCGGGCAAGTACGAATGTGACTTATTTAATTCATAATACCTTATGAAGGAAAACATCGTGAGAAAACCTGGACTTTAGATAAGTCGAAATCGCCAACCCAACCCATCTTGAGCAAGCGTGGTTATCAATGCTCGGGGCTCCTTTTTTTTTTTTCTCATTTTGAGAAGGGTCGTTTTCCCTGCACTGGGACAATAATAGGCTGGTTTTATTATTATTTATTATTAATACCTACTTACAGGTCGTCAGAAGCTCGAAAGTCTGACAACCAGTCTTACCAAGGGGCATCGTATTACCAAGTTACTGGTTTGTGGAGGCAGTCGCTCCATGAGAAATACTGGTATTCAGCTGCATCCGGTTAGACTGGAAGCCGACCCCAACATAGTTGGGAAAAGGCTAGGCAGATGATGATTATTTATACCTACTTACGTAGTCTTAACCAGTGTTCCAAAAATATTTTTTTTTTAAATTATATTTTTTAAACGATTTCTTTGAACTCAAAAAAAAATACACCCAGATTCCGAAAATAGGTACCTACACGTAACAATCAGCAAGAGTAATTTATGTACCAAGACGAAAATATTGGTTGGTTGCCATGTATTGGTCGAGAGAGTCTATTGACAATATTTGAGAATATGTAATTCTATAGTCCACTTCCAGCGACTCAGCGACGTAAATACACTTCCAAAGTACGTATTCCTTGTATTTTATACAAAGATTTTATTTTACTTTTATCCACATCTTTTTGATCGTTTCCTGTATAAGATCTTTCTAGAAGCTTTACCTGCTTTGAGTGGCCGAAAAGAATGTGGAAGCATTTCGACAATTTCTGTGAGAACGTTCAAAGAAGATATTGCATTTCCGTAAGGAGTTTTTCTCTTAAAGATTTGCCACTAATGAAAACTAGACGTAAGCTCATCATTCAGCTTCTCAGATGTTTGGACCTGAGTGTGGATATTACGAAATAAATTTTGAAATATATTTTACTAACAGAGTTTTATTTTACGATTTTGGCAGATGGCTGAATTTTAAAGTAATATTTTATATTTTCTTTATTTAAACAACCAACAGCATTATATAATTTTATTTATATAGTATTGTATGGCTATTAGTAGGTTTCTTTGTATAACTAGGATAAGTATAAAACATGCGAACGGATTACTAAAGATATTTTAATTTTGGTTTATTACAAAACAAGCTTAGTAAAAACAATTAAAAGAAAAAAAGTTTGATTATTAAGCAAAAAGTTTGAATATTAAGAGATTACTTGCTTGTCATTTGTTTTCGTTTATGGTTTAAAGTTAAATCTTTATAGATCATTGTAATCTATCTTGTACGCTTTAAATCGTTACTGCCCGTCCAGCTAGCCACCACCATCTTATCTAAGTATGTCGATAACAACAATTTTAACAGCGTTGTTGTGTTTCGGCAGTTAGAGGTAAGATCCAGTCCTCCAGACCAGCCAGCCAGCTTGGCCAGTAAAGTTCCTCTGTGGTTGAGGATTCCAGGTGAAGCTTGCTTCCACCTTTGGCCTAATCATCACTTACCATCAGGTGAGATGCAGATCAAGAGATTCCCAATGGCGGTAAAAAAAAGCTCTTTTTTTATTTTTTATTAAACATTTTTAAAACCAATTTTTCATGAAGTAGGTACACTGAAAAACTGCATGGTAAGTGCGACTATTCTTAGAAAAAGCCATTGGATTTTTTATATTTTTATTTATTTTTTAACAGCTTGTATCTGGTTGCCAGTACATTGTAATACCAAGAACAGCCTGTACATAGTTGCTTGCATTCTATCCTTAACACTCCCTTGTACCTACTGTTTTGTTCGTAACGCATCATGTCTGTTCATGACCTATCTCCGGGACAGCAGTTAGACAATTCCGGAAATAAAATAGAAAAGACAATTAATTTTAATCGGTTCAAAACTTTCCCAAACCTTATAATTATGATAATTTAAAAGAGCCTTTAACAAAAAGACGTCTACATCCGATATTCGTTTGCATAATTTGTAAGGAGGTATAATTTAAATTCTCATCAACTTTGATGTTCTCTCACAAAAATCAACCCTTGCCTAAAATTTGCACAAAATGTATAATACCCGGTACCAGATGGAATAGAAAATTAGTTTCGCTCTGATAAGGATAAATTACAGCAATTTCAGAGAGAATCTTATAAAATATAAAAGTGTAAGTTGAAAATGCTTTTTTATTTAGAGCGGGCGCTAATTTAATAAATAGTTTGAGTTGAGAAAATGTTTTACAAAGATTTTGGTAACTACGACATTCATGTTAAGCTTAGAAAAGTAGTTTAATAAACGTAAAGTAAGAACCATTTTTGTTACACTTATTTTCTAGTACAAATTGTAAGGCGAGTCAGGATAGCCAGCTGGTCTATTCTGTAAAAATCTCACCGTGAAAACTTAGGTGAAGTGAGCTGTCAATAGTGTCAATCCCTAGCATCGGAGAGACAGCTCACTTCACCTAAGTTTTCACGGTGAGTTTTGTTACAGAATCGACTTTAATAATCAGTTTTTCAAAATTGACGTTTTCAATTTGTCGGCATAGATAAACACAGCAATTAACATGAAACCAGCGCGTGGGAACTTGAACAGAAATCAACTAGAATCCTCTATTCGCATTCATTCGTTTATTTAGAACGTTGTTAGAACATCAAATCGATTTATTTCCTAATCCGAATCGGTTTTTCTACCGCATACAATCCGAATTTCCAGCGAATGAGCATATTCCAGAGTTAGCATGTTAACGGATTTTAAATCCAGAGCCACAACAGTCTCTAAAAATCGACATAACGTGCAGAAAAGGAGTGAAATGAAATTGTGGGCACGAGAACAAATTCCGTATGTGTGTGGGATGTTAAACATTAGATGAAAAATATGAGATATTAACATAATACGTGACTATCAAAATGAGTGTTGCTTCCTACTTTGGAACACTAACCGCTGAATCTGAGGCAAGTTTTTCAAGCTTTTCGGCCACAATCTAACAACACATGTAACTTAGTAACATATGAGCAGTGGCTAAGTATCTGAATTCTGCGCTATCTAGGTTCGAATACTGCACGAAAAATAAAATGTTATGGTGTTCAGACAGTAGTTTAGGTCTGAGTGTTTCTGTATGTGATGACTCCGGTCACCAATCCATTCGCCAACCTTGGTCATATATCATGATGAAGATAGACAGCTCCATTCATTTCGTTCTATTTGAACGAGAGTGCCTACCTAAAAAGAAAGTCAATATCGCAATCCTCATGGTCCACGATAAATCGAATATATTTTTTCTCTATAAAATGAAAAATACACAAGCAATCAACGGGAATCGCCTCTTACCCGAACACAAATTTATTTATGGGTACGCAAACATTGTTTTAAAGGTTGTTTAAAAAATACATAAATCAATTTTACTTTTATTTTGAATACAAACAAAGCGCGGATGAAATATTATTGCGCGGATTTCCGTTACCGAAATAAGTTGAGCGGGGCCCTGAATATAAAAACAGTTGAAAACTACATTTGAGGACATTGTAAGCACAATTTTTACCAAACGAAATGCGAATCTGGGATACATGCTCACTCGAGTTCGCATTGTTTCCCAAATGACTGTTGCGAACATCTAGGCAACATCCGATTTCAATGTTTCATGGAATTATAAATGGTTATTTTTCATTTATTTCGAAGGTAAAAACAACTGATCCGTGATCCGGTTGGTAGTGCTAAGAGTGGAATACCACATTTATTAACACAAAAAAATCAGCCAACTGTTTACTTAAATACTGTTTTATCCATTAAAGTGGTGGTTACTCTCATATTATAGCTTAATTTTATTCGTAGGTACCTACTTAAATAAAAAATCACATCCTAAAAAATACAATGTAATATTATCATCAGTTGATCTAAGTCGATAATCGATAGTCAACAATGAATATTATCTTGATTCACGACTATCGATTGATATGACCCTCATCATTAGTTGTTCCGCGGTGCCAGCAGCAGCGCCTAGTGAGTCATTCATCAGTCGAAACTTAATACTTCGCGAAACGCATGTTTTTCTGTTTACATTTCATTTAATTAAATTCTAGTTGTGCCCGCGGCTTCGCTCACGTGACTGTGTATTCTATTGGCATTGTAAGTTAATCGGAATGCGAAGTCATATCGTCATATCTAATATTAACTGATGTTGTATATGATAGTCATGTCATATACAACATCGGTTAATATTGCTAATTCAAACTTAAACTTGTTAGTTGGTACATCATGGTAGTTATGAACAAAAGAAAATAGTTATCATTCATGATCACTCCAGGGGCCCGACAGTAAAAATCCTATAGCATTGCTGCATTCAATGCTATAGCTTAGTTGTCGCGTTTTAGTGAATTTCCTCCTTCTTTACCTCCTCAATTTGGTTCTTTATTTTTATTTTGTTATCTGCTGTATATTATGTATATTGTGTGCCTTTTAGTCTGTGCTGAATAAATGTATTTTCTTTCTTTCTTTCTTTCTTTCTTTTAGCGTGGAAATAGCGGTCATTGTCCTTTTCCTAATATCTCTCCGTAGAAACCCAAATACTAGACTATGTCTGATTTTTCGTTAATGGAACATGTTGAAGATCCCGATAGATATTAATTCAAGACGATAACGGAATTTATTTGATGAGGATGAGGAGCTCGTGGCTAAGTAATATCAGCCGCACGGGTCGGGAAAGCACGTTAAGCTGTGGGTCCGGCTGTCATTCGTGGATCGTTGACAGTCGTTACGGGTCGTCAGGAGCCCAAATGTCTGACAACCAGTCTTACCCTGGGGTATCGTATTGCCCAGTTCATGGGTTGTGGAGGTCAGATAGGCAGTCGCTCCATATAAAATACTGGTATTCAGCTGCATCGACCCCAACATAGTTGGGAAAAGGCTAGGCAGATTGATTGAACGGAATTTATTTCGGTTATTGAAAAAATGAAATAGAAAATATAGGTGGGTCAATGACCGCTATTTCCATGCTAAAACGTGACAACTATAGTTACATATTCACTGCAATGATAATGTTAGTTCTCTCCGCGATTTAATTCCCTAGAGGTGTAAAGAGAGACCTTCTTAATCGAATGTCAATATAGTCGATATATTCACTCGTGTCGTCTTATCTATACAAAGTGTGAATAAACTTAGGTAACTACATACAATTCAATGTGACTATTTCCAACTTTCCAATAAATTCTCAGTAGTTACCGGCCCGGAGTGCAGATTTTGTGCTAGGTTGACGCGAAAGCGCCACCACGGTAACTCGCCTCTAATGCACGAGGTTGCTGGTTCAAATCTAGACAAGTACCAAAATGCCTTTTTTGCCTTTTGTCTGCAGTGGGACAATAATAGGCTAGTTAAATGTGGTAAAAAAAAAAACAACTAGCATAGGTACACTATAATAAGTAAGCTAAATAAGCGAACGATAGATTCGTAGAATTCGCTTATAAATATAAACAACCATATCTGGAGAAATATTTAGATTTTTACACTTCTACGAAAAAGGAAATTCTTTTTATTTTCCTACATGCGGCGCTATTCTTGGAAATGTCGTTGTTATAGACATTTTTCCGCAATTACATAATGTAAACATATGCTATTATCATATTTTTTATAAGAAGGTAACTATCTTGTAAGAGAGTTATATTTAGCAGTAGCCTAGTTTACAAGCTGATATTATCTATACATATAATAAATCTGTAGACGAGGCGTTTCTGTACAATGAAATAAAAAAAAAAAACCTTGGTGGAGTGTCCAAGAATAACCAACAGATGCCATTTCTATCATTTTTGGAATTTTTGTCTGTTTGTCTGTTTGTCTGTTCGTTGGTTTGATTGTTCCAGTATCACGTAAAAAGTACGAAATCAATATGGTTAACTTATACACTCAAATATTGTGTGTAACTCGATGTTTCATTTAGTCTTTGTTTCATCGCAATCGCTTCAAAATATCAAAAGATATAAGAGTTTAAAGTATTCAAGAAGAAATTTTCATTACGTAATGTAGATACGCGTAACGACATCTATTGACGTAAAATGACACTAGCGTAAAATCAGGTAGGTTTGTGAGAACGTGTGTAACACACGATCATAATCCTCATATGTTCACATACTTCGCGCGGAAACATAACGCGATAAATTGTGAATTTACCCAATCTAAAGTTTGGTTAATTCAAGTTTTCCAAATTCATTGTTTGGTAGTAGTGCCATAGGTGGCGCTATCTATCTTTTAAATCATGATACAAATTATAAAAAATGGTGATAAATTTTAATTTCTTAAAAATTTTAGATTGTTACATCGAGCAAAAAGTGAGTAATTAAGGCACGAATGCGCTTACTTAATTAACACGAGTGCATTAATTACTCACTTTAGCAAGGTACGTAATCTACTTTTCTTTCAACTACCAATGTACCTGCCGCGATAAAATATACCTGCTCAAGGTTAACTCAACTAAATCCAAATCAAGTTAGGTCAATTTAGGTCAATTTAGGTCAAGTTAGGTCAAGTTAGGTCAAGTCAGGTCAAGTCAGGTCAAGTCAGGTCAAGTCAGGTCAAGTCAGGTCAAGTCAGGTCAAGTCAGGTCAAGTCAAGTCAAGTCAAGTCAGGTCAAGTCAGTCATGGAACCCTAAAAACATTCTTTTCTACATAGCTTACTGAGGTTTCGAACGTTTTCCTATATATTTTGACAGTATCACTTCGTGGTCGATAGATGGCGTTGTTCATTTAACGTCATTTTCTGAATCGCGGTGTTAAGAGTCTCCATAGAAGAATGACTTTCGCCGAATTCATAATTATCGAACATTTGGCTCATTTTGAATTGAACACATAATCCATACTAATCGATGCTTAAATTATAAATTCGATAGTAACTCTGTCTGTCTGTCCGTCTGTAATTCTGTATGTAACCTTTTCACGCCTGATCCACTGAACGGATCTCGATATAATTTGGTAAAGAGATAGATGGCATCCCGGGCAAGAACATAGGCAATTATTTTCTCAAAAACAAATTTAAGGGGGGGGATATAGGGGATGAAAATTATTATGGGAAACCTATCATTTTTAGAGTTCCGTAGTAAACAAGGAAGCTTTATAGTTTCGCCATGTCCGTCTGGCTGTCTGTCTGTCCGCGACTTAGCTCAAAAACTTTTAATCGACCAACTTACATGTGCAGTTGCAAAAACCCAAACATTCTGTATGCGAGAACAAGTTTTTTAACTACAATTTTAACACTTTGAGGGACAGTAAACGCCCATAGACGTAATAACAATAAAACTTTGCGAAAGTTTGTTTGATAAATTAATTCATCCCAACTACGGAACCCTTCATTGTGCATGGTTCGACACGCACTTGGCGGGTTTTTTTTTAAGTTAGGGCTGTGAAAATTTATGCTTTTAACTAAAAAAGAGTTACGTTTTTCTAAAATCATCCCTCATGAGGGAAAAAAACCCTTCTTTCCCCTCTTGATTTTAAAATTCACATGTAAGTACTTATTATTGTCATTTTTGCGGGACTCTCTTCAAGAGCGTTAAGGGATTGAGAATATAGTCATAGTCCGTATCTTGAGAATCTGTCCACTCAATCAAAAGTTATTACTACTTGGCTCTTGGCTTGGAACGAAGAGTTTGAGTTTACCAGTGAGTACTTACTCGATAGATGGCGTTGTGCAAATGATGCGATTTTCTTAAGGGGGATGCGCCGGTAGCCCGCGAAATTCAAATCTTAAGTTTTTTGCAATTAGCAAGTCAGTGTCAGGCAGGTTGTATGTTGAAATGAAATGAAATGAAATTGTTTATTCTGTAAATAGGTTATTGGAATCACTTTTACACGTCATAATAATATCAAAAAATTGAAAAATTAAGCTAGATGAGGTCGGCGTTTCCTATCTGACTACTCTAAGAAGAAAGGCCGAAACAAACTCACAGTCTCTTTTAAAGTCCGGACATACCTAGGTCAGATATTGGCATATTGGTCAGGCCCTATGAGGACCATGTAGATTAGAGTCTGAAATGGTCTTTTGAGGAATGAACCACACAGATTTGAGTGAACCTGTCCTGTTAGTGCAAGCATTTGTCAGTAATAGTGGAGTTCAGCTCAGAACTTAAGGAGCTGAACGACTCGACGAACAATACCAAAGAAAGGACATTTGTGTAGGCCGCATAAAGTTCTCAAATTGCCAGACCATTGTTAAAACTAACTGAGAACGAAAAAATATAAGAATAAAAACAAAATAAACATCCACATAGTCCTCACATTCACAATAATACAATACTTTACAAAGTAATCATGTCATTTTGTCATATATATCAATATCCTACATATAATATTCAATAATGTGAATTTGTATATAAAACTGGTAGGTATTTGATGATTTTCCATAGTACTTATTCAAAATGTCACAATGCCAAAATGACAAAATGTTAGCAGAGCGAGCAGCTCAATCCCATGCTTTTTGTCTTCTAAATAATCTGAAATTGTATAGTACCCTTTTTTACAAAGTTTGGTTTTAATACAGCTTTTAAATCGTTTAATGGGTAAGTTTCGAATGTCAATATGATTAAAATATGATTCGCGACCGTAGCAAATAGTAACTTTACAGAATAATAACCATTAGATACAGGAATACAACTCCTGCAATATTAGTTACATTAGATAAATAAATATTTGATACAACTGCGACTCATTATTTAGATCAACATAAAACTTGATACTGACCTGTAAAAAGCAAAAAACATAAGAAAATTTGAATTTCGCAGGCTCCCCCAAAGCTTTCGCCTTAGTTTCCATCGTCCATACAATATGCCATAGTTTTTTCATTAATCTTTATACAATATTTTTTCATGAATCTTTCCGACAGTTTCATACTGCTGTCCATACTATCCACACTAGCACCACAATATAGATATGGACTACCACTAATATATAAAGTTACTGACTGTTTCATGTCTGTTACTTTTACGCCGTAACGCTTAGGACGACTAGACAGACCACGTGGGTTATGGGACATATGATGCTTTTATCCCGGTAGCACATTCCCGTGGGATAATTTCCGACATCCACGCGGGCGAAGCCGCGGGCAAAAGCTAGTTATAATAATATAGGTAATTATTATGTCTTCTGTTGGTACCACTGCGGTTCCTAGTAATGGTACCCATGTACATTCTACATGAACAGTCGCTTTGTATTGGCCATAAGTGGGTGGTAGTGTGGGTTGTACTAGCACAGATTACCAGCTTTGTAGATTAATCTAGAGAGAAAACTACCGTTCTACAACCGGAATAAGTACCTAAAATACCGTTATTCTCATTTTGCACTCCATACTAATATTACAAATGCGAAAATAACTCTGTCTTGCCGGTACTTTTTCGCGCCTTAAGACGCTGACAAGTGCTAAAGCGCGGTCACTGTCGGACTGCATAGAAAAGAAAGAGAAGCGTGATAACGCAACGGTTGATTACATCCGTGGTTGATTACAAGCGTAGTGTCATCGCGCTTCCCTTACTTGCAAAATATGAAGCCATTATCTATTTAATAGAGTAATCGACAATAAAATACAACCAAGTTCTGCATTCAAATAAGATGTTCGTGTTATTAATCAAATCCTAACGTACATTGTTAATTAATAGTTATTTTGGATTAGAACTCAGGGTACCGTTAATTCAGTTAGGTTAGGTAGTTTTTTTTTTTCTAAACGTGTAATATATTTTCAAGATTAATTAATTTTTCAACATGTAGGTAATTATATTTCCGCTACCACGAACTAGGTACCTACATAGATTTGGCTTTTTTTTAAGACAAGCCTTTGCCGTTAATGCGCTGACAAGAGGCAAAATGTCAGCACCTTAACGGCTGAACAGATTTCGAAGAAAAGCACACAGGTAGAACATGACCTGGGTTAGGACATGGGATTTTATCCCATTAGTTCACGTGTTTTCGATAGTAGGTATCCGACCTACACGCAGGTGAAGCCAACGGCCAGTACTAGTACATAAGTAATAAATAAAATAAATTGGAAATACCTACCTATTAACTTTATAGGTAACTCAAGTTTGCATACCTAATAAAAGAATAATAACTTTAAATAATTCGTTTTCAAAAAATATACTTTTAAAATAGGCATAGTTATTACTTTTGTTTAAAATAGCAAGGTTTGCTCGAAAAAACTATATAAAAATTGAAATCCTAGAATCACTTTATTAATTTCACAATTCTTTTAAACATCTTCACACGTCTTATATGAAATAATTTATTAATTTAATTAAAAAGAGAATTTAAAGCACTTTTTCTCTCATTGTTTTCAATTTAAAATATAATTTCTCGGAAACTTTATTTAATAAACATAACATTATATAACGGCTTCTGCAAAATTCTACATCTATGGTATAATCACTCCTGCGCGTGTGTAAACGATAATTTACACAAATTCATGATTGGATAATTACAATAAGTGTCAAGTAACTATATTGGAAGACCTTATGTCATGACAACAATGCCTTACAGACTGTAAATGTATACAGATGCAATACAAGTTAGATTAAACGAAGGTACTGTGGAAGCTGTAGCCTACATGGCGTTTCCATGCATCCTCCGCGAGGATAAGTTGATGGCATAATTATAATTTCGGAAGTCGGTATCTTTGCTTTTCAATTTAAGCTTATTGCCACCGACTTATTTTTCACTTTTTTGTGTTTTTTTTGGAAGTCGGTTGTTTTATTTTATAAAAAGTTTTTATTTTTCACTTTTTAGTTGTTGTACCTACCCCACACAAATTCGAATACCACTACCTGCTATGTAAATAACGGCGACGGAGTCAAACAATATAAATCATCTACATACACTAAGTGGGGAAAAAATACGTAATATTGAAGCTAACTCAAAAACTCACCAGGCAAGGTTAATAAAATTTATATGGGACCACCTCTGAAGCATGACCTACCAAACAAAAAAAGAATCATCAAAATCGATTCATAATTGGCGGAGCAATCGAGTAACAAATATACAAAAAACAAAAAAAACGTCCAGACGAATTTAGAACCTCCTCCTGTTTGAAGAAGTCGGTTAAAAAAAGGTTCTTTCACATATGTTCTTTAATTACAGGAGACCACAGCACATATTATAAGACTAGTTGCTGCGGGCTAGCAGCTTCGCCCGCGTGGACTTTAATTCCTTTTCTAAAATAAAAGTAACCCTAAATTATTCCTTATAACATCAGCTATCTGACAGTTAGAGTCCCGCCAAAATGAGTCAAGCCGTTTCGGAGATTAGCCATAACAAACAGATAAACAAACAGTATGGTGCTCAAATACACGACCGGCTCGTGTTCGACGGCAACCGTAGACGTGTGTCGGTCGCAGTTGCCTCTGCCGTTGTCCCGTGCCGATTATGTGTACGCGACGCATCTTCCATCAAATATGCGAAACCCCTAACCCAGCGAGACTCTAACTAAACTTACCTAGATGCTATGTTTGATGGCAATGTAGCGAAAGAGCCCTTTACTCAAAATGTAATTAACGAAAAATAGTTGCTCCCACCCTCATCTCATTCATATTTTACTATATAAACTACAAATCTAAATAAATAGGCACTACAATGAACTTACTAACAATAAATGGATTGATCAAGAACAAAACAGCCTTTAAAGCTCTTCAAAGTTAACAGAGAATTAAAGCACGTAACCGCTTGCTGTCAGCTTGCCAAAAAGATAATTAAGAATTGAATCTAAATCACTGCATTCAGTACAATTATGGTAAGCAGCAACAATAGATTGTAATTAACAGTTCGACTCGGTAATCGAATTATAATCTGACTGAAATGATTTTAATATAACACGTAGACACATAGAATGGGCTGGTACGAGCTCGTGGCTACGTAATAACAGCCGCACGGGTCGATCCATCAGGTTAAGTTGCGCTTGTCGGGGTTGGTCCGTGGATGGGTGACCATCTTTACATGCCAAGACTCCTCCGTGCCTCGGAAACAACGTTAAGCCGTTGTTCCCGGCTGTCATTTGTCGATCTTTGACAGTCGTTACGGGTCGTCATAAGCCCGAAAGTTGACAACCAGTCTCACCAAGGGGTATCGTATTACCCAGTTACTGGGTTGTGGAGGTCAGATAGGCAGTCGGTCCATGTAAAATACTGGTATTCAGCTGCATCCGGTTAGACTGGAAGCCGACCCCAACATAGTTGGGAAAAGGCTAGGCAGATGATGACATAGAGTGGGCTAATCTATACAATCAATCTGCCTAGCCTTTTTAGATATATGTTCCGGATTGGCGCAAAAACTATTGAATTTATTTTGTTCAAATTTCCCCCAAATATTCCATAGAGGTCTGGGCATCGAATAGGCAGTATATTATCACGCTATTTGTTATAGGATATTGCATTATGTCCGTATTTCTCAACAGTTTACCGTGAGATTTAATTTGACGAGAAAAAATGTTAGGGAATAAAGTGAAGAGTTTTTTTTTTTGTTTGAAAGCGCTAGACTCTTCCAGTCGTACTCGAAAAGTTCATTTTACATTTGAAGACCCAAGTCTTAAGGAAGGCTATTTAACATCACGCTAAGGCTCTTAGGAGACGGGCAAAAAGAAAAAAAAGCCAGAAATAACGCTAAGCGTAAGCGAAGTACTAGCGCGGGCGGGCGCGGGCGATGCAATGCGACGCGGTGGGTCCGAGTGCTGAGGGCGGCCGCAGGACATATTTTATGCACGCGAAGTCGCGAGCAGAAGCTCGTTTGACAAAATCGGAGTATATTATATTATAGGGAGCGCCTCCGCTGCCGGCGCCGGCTTCCAAAAATAACGCCATTGGGAACCGGCAGTAATGTCACAGGCGGCGCGGCGTTTATCGAAACCCTTCCAGTATTCAGAACCCCAACTAACTAACCATAACTAAAATATGTTTTTCTGCATATTCTAGTCGTTTTTGGCACTCGCCGGCCCCGCGTGCTACGCTCGCTCGGCTCGTGCGTAGGGGTCACAGACTAGGGGTCACAGACCTAACCTAACCTAACCTAAGTATTTTTGCGATTAAAATTATTAAACCTAATCTTACTAGTTCGGTTTCGGGTAGTACTTTATGACTTCATTACCTACTGGAATATGGAAAAAGAAATGCTCTATTACATGTTTTTTGAATTATGCCTACCCTGCCTATCTACTCCATACGCCAAACTGACAACCAAAGACAGCGCCGGCAGCCAATTCAGCAACCGGCGCCGGCAGCGGAGGCACTTCCTAAATTATAAATACTCACACACAGTAATTGAATAAAATTTAATTTTATTCAATTACTGTGTGTGTTTTCAATTAAAGGTACCAGTGAATTTTTTTACGAATTTTTTTTTCGAGCACAATCCTCAATTTGACATAAACTGGCCTACTTTCCCACAGAAACTACTGTAGAACTAAAAAAAGAACATTATACATTGGTAATCTAGTTGTTAAATTCATAACGATTGTTTTACTATACGAGCCAGCACAATCAGCCAGCTATTTGATTGTACTCCGTTCGTGATGACGAGGTTTTATTGACTCTGTTTTGTTCAAACATGCATGCAAATAACCGTTATATTTTTATCAAAAATCTGTTACGTAAGTTACTTACGTAACAGATTTTTTTAAATACAAATATCGAGCCTCTATTAATTTAATACTGTATTTAATTAATAGAGGTCGATATTTGTATTAAATGAATGGTGTCCAAGCGCGAGTCAGGCTCGCATACGGAGGGTTCCGTATCACTGTACAATGTTTACCAATACGTTTTTTACTTGTATGAGATAATATTTTTTTAGCTTAATCTGTGAATTTCAACTATCTTCCTATTACGGTTCATGAGAAACAGCCCCGAGCCGGTGACAGACAGACGGACGGACAGCGAGAGGCTTTGTAAAACGGTTCCGTTTGACACCCTTCGGGTACGGAATCCCAAAAATTTACGTTAAGTTCTTTTGGTAAAACACAATGAACTTGCTGTTTTGTTTCCACTGTTGTAAGTTCAAGTTCGCTGTAGCATCAACTTACTTGATTTCCTAAATAATAATATTATGCTATAAGCGAGCTACTAGCTTCATATTTCTGACTGTCCGACTCCTTGAGAATTCAAAAGTAATGAGTAAATGATTTAATTGAAATAAATGCTTTGAGTTTATGTTCAAACCTATTTTTTAAATACCACACATGTATCCTTCTAGCTGGTTTTCTTATTCTCTACTCTGCTGGGCAAAAGTCTATACACAATGGGTATGGGTGGGTGAAGATGGACGGCGCCGTCGAGGCCGGCCCAGAAAGAGGTGGCGAGACGACCTGGACGCGTACCGTGAGTGCTGGTTCGAGGATGCGCGGCAATAGAGTTCCTGTAAGGACTTTGGGTAGGCCTTTGCCCAGCAGTGGGAAAGTATAGGATAAGCAAGCAAAAAAAAAAACAGATTGCACAAAAACAAGTCCTAATATAATTTCAATTACACAAATAAACTTCAATTGGTTCGCTTAGCATACAGCGGCCGCACTTCGCCACAAAATCAGTAATCTGATAATAATTTGGCTATAATTTACGTTTAATTACATCTCTAACTACAAAATAATATGAAATGTTCGCGTGCGCAGTAGTAATTCACGCTTTTCGAAGGAGCCAGCCACCTAATTATTTTCAACTCCCCTGATTTCATGACTTTGTTGTGCACGTAAGTATCGTGGTCGTTATACTTTTATTTCACTTTAATAGAATATAAATGATGTATCGTAGGCTAGCAGTTTGCGTCTGACGTATGTGTTAAAGTTTTAAAAGAAAGTATTATGGTTTAAAAGGTTTAAGGTTTAATTATAAATATATTATCTGGAGATTTTATGTTCCGGAGGCTTCACAAAGGCATGTATACAATCGAACCACAGGTTAGTACTGCTGATGATTCGCTCCGCAAAATCATTTAATGTAGTTGCTAGCAATCCCATTTTGGTAGCAAACATTCATTATTTTAACATTTATATCCAGTTTAAAACTCTACGATGTATACTTATAACATTTTTCATGAAGAAGAGAAAGATCATGATCGTGATCACCCCACAACATCGAAAACCCCTAATGAAACTCTTGAAAACGTAAGTGAAAACGAAAACGCACCGTGCCAGTGAGGGCACTTCATAAAGCCGTGCACGTATTAGCAAGCTGTGGAACATAAATAACAAGCGAAACAATTTACCTACAGTCTGAGGTATTCTTACAACTGTTTAGTTTGTTCAATATATACCAGCCGGGTACGTGCTGCGAATCCAACGAGCTGGATTCTGGTGAGGCAGAAGTAATACAGAAGACTTGTCATTTAGAAAACTTGAAAGCAAATGAGATCATTGAATCTTTACTTGTTTTGCTGTTTCTGGTCAGTCTGCCATCTGATGTCTACTGCTGAGATCGCTGTCTTATGCTTGGGCTACATTGTCGCGTTATCGCGAACTATACTTCACGCGCTCTCTCTCGCACACCGCTCGACGTCTCGCTGAGCAAGTATAGTTCGCGATAACGCGAGCCCAAGCATTATGGTGCCTTTTCTGAAAAAACATAACCTAAATAACCATAAACTGCTTACTGAAAGTGTAAGTAACTGAGATACTGCATAAAACGGACGACATACAGACTTATAGGATCACCAATTTTGACTGCCCAGGGCGGAGGTATTTTCTCTCAAACTGTATAGGTTGCAAAAGATAGGTTGGTTGACATTGCTGACAGCAGATGAACTGTCAGCAATGTCAACCAACCTATCTGCGGGTGATCCATTCTGCATACGACCATTATCTTCGAGAAACGATCGACTCGAGAAACTATGAGAACGAGCGGAAGACCAAAGAAACGATGGATGGACTGTGTGAAAGACGCCTAGAAACGGGGTGACTACCGAGATAACGAGTAATAGAGAAATATGGAAGAAAAATATATCATGTTGTACCGACACCAAATAAATTGGGATAAAGGCAGGTGAATAATGTTGACTTAGATGCATCTTCTAATATTAATGTAATATAATAATATCTACTAATATTACGGAAACAACTTCGTATTCGTTATGTACTTTATCCTAACTTAATCCTAAATAATATTTTAGATGCGAAAGTAAGTTTGTTTGTTACGCTTTCACGCTAAAACGGCTGAACGGATTTGGATGAAATTTGGCATTCGCAGACCTTGACCTAGAGAAGGAGAGGAATTCGCGGGTAATAGCTAGTAAATCTATAAAGTGCAATGCTGACTTGGTTTTCTACGCTTTTCTGCACAGTGTAAAACCGTGGTTTATGATGCGATGACTGTTCTGTATTGCTTGTAAGTCGGCGTTAGCTGTTATCACGATTTTATACGTCTTCATTGGGTGGTTAGCATTTTTCGTGGATATCGAACATAATGGAAGCGGTTGTTTTCTTAGATTACAGAATTAAGGGAGATATTACCCCTTTATGATACAAGTGGTATAATTGTAGGTAATTAAAAGATAATGGGCTGGGCACAATATTTAAGAAAACTTCAATCTGTAATTCATCCATAGCTTGTAAGAACACAATGAGCTACGTAGCGTACGTATCTAGCGGTAAATAGATACATGCATTAAAACAACTGACATTTATTAAAGTAAGAAAATAACCTCACCCTAATTTTAACCTAAAGCTTCGTACACATTGACTATCACAAGCCATACGTTACGCTAAAGCTACGTGCAGGCTTCAACGCACCGCCCACGAAATCTCATTTTATATTGTTGACATAGATATTTATGCAAGGCTCGCGCGCCGCTCGTGAGCTGCATCGAGAAAACATACGCGTTTCCCTCACATTTGACAATTTGTACGCACCCTTACCACAAAATACGCAACACCGGAAGTGTTGCGTATTTTGTTAATATCAGAATTAATTTGTATTGGTTAACTTTTGTAATCTCTAGCGACGCAACTTTTGTATACGTGGACGTGCAAATTTTATGGTATAATTACTGATAACAATTAAATGTTATGTTGCACAGGAGTTTTGCATATTTGAGGACGATAAACACGTAACAGTGACCCCTGCGAACAATATAGATATAGTAGTACTACTACTACTACAACTTACAAATAAAAAAAACTATTTTACTTATTACAATAATTCAATAAATCAAATCAAATTCAATACATCTAACACTAAAATAATAATAATATGGACAAGTATATAAATTTTTTTTGTTGAGTAACAAATACAACTTCACCTCTGATGTTTATTTATTACGCTTTTACGGTAAAGCGGCTGAACGTATTTAGACGAAATTTGGCACATGGGTAGACCATGACAAGGAATAGGACTTAATGATACTTTTTATGTGGATATTCCCATGGGATCGAGACTTTCACAGGTGAAACCGCAGAGCCCAATTAGTTTTTCTATATTTTTCAACCTATAGGTTGGAATTGGAGGTGTTTGTTTATTTCATAATCTTTTCAGTACTTTTGATATATTCATCCCTATCCATCTATCTAATCTATTAAGCCTGTAATCTGCCACTGTTAAGCATAATACATACTTAGAAGATACAACATTAAAATAGACTCATTTAATTTCGACATAAGGCAAAGCATCTTGAGTAGGAAAGTACATTTGAAAAGCTTCATTAATTTGTAAATTGCCCTGGTAATTTCCAACAAGAACATTTCCAAAGGGGATGTCAACGTTTTATCTTTCATGAACTCTGCAATTAAATAAAGAGTAATAAGAGTATTTCTGCACATTTTTAACTTTTCAAGATAAGAAAAATGCGTGATTGCTTGACTCAATTACTTAAATGGGAATAAAAACGTACGCACGTTTAGTTTTACTACGAAAATATTCCAAAGAAAAGTTTTAACTCGTTATAAAGATTAGGTACAACCTAATTCCTAAAGCCGGGAGCCATTAAACTTAAACGTGTATAAATAATTTTAAGAGCTGTTACACAAAATGTTCTAAGTCCGGTTGAGAATTTCCGGATTGGCAACAAGCCAACATTAGACAGAAAGTAATCCGCAAAACTACAAGCCCCTGAATGTATTCCAAATATTATGTTTAAGAACTATAAATTACTTAGCTGTAAGCCCAGTAACCCGCACGATAATGACATTGGGTATAACTACTGTAATAACACTTAAGCAAACACAATATTTTGTAAAAGCGTGCGGCAAATCCCACTAAATCCTAGTTCGAAATCGAACTCAAAAAAGTAATAAGGCAATTTTCTTGAAAATCCCTAAACGTAATAATGTGCCGAAAACGTTTTCTAAATTTACACATATTGTGCTCTCGGCAGAATCGCCCGAGTAGCGTACGATCAGAATACTCAATGCGATAGGGTGAAATATCAGATACTTATAGTTACAATGCCACTTACATAAAAGATGGCATGTTATTGCGTTACTATGGTTAAATAAATATGAGAATGAACTGTAATAAAACTCAATCTTCAGAAACACACGACCGATAGCTACGGAAGCTATGTTTAAATATATAGGTAAGATTGTAAAAGATGCGGCGTTCAAATAGCTAAATATTTTTATTCAGATAGACCATTTGGGGTGTAGAACATGGAGTAAATTTATTATTTGAGCAGCGAGCCGCGGACAAAGGATTTAGGTTTGCTGAATTATGCAAATAAATTCACCATTCTGTAACATTTGTTGGCAATGTCTTTATTTCTGTAGATTTCTTAAAAGGCCCTCAAGACTAATCCCGCTTTTGGCTTTTGAATCCTCCTAAGTCGAATGAACGTGCGTAAATACACCTGCCTGAAAGTATTTACATATTATATGTTTATGGAATACCTAACCTAACTTTAAAAGGTCTAGTCTTGTATTTTTTCTATCCAAGATTAACATAAATCTTCTGTGGCGTATTTATTTCTTCCATTTTTACAAACGATTTAGTTTGCTCAATGAATCTGGTTGTCAGTGTTTGAAGAAATTTATTTTACCTGTAAGTACAATGCATTCTTGATAAGCAAAAGTCAAGTTTTACATTTTTACATATCAAGAATTGCTTTGCATTTACCCATGTTATGCAAGACTTAACTTTTGCATATTTTCTTCGCCCAATTGAGTTAAACAAACTTTCATTGAATGGTTTTCGAATTTGGTTGTGTTATAATTTATAAGCGAAGGCAAACCAAAATTTTCCCACAATTTAATATTCGTAAAGAAGCCTTCCGTACTAGGCTTGCACGAACAACTTGCACCATTACTACATTGAGAAGGAGCTTCCCGCAATATCCCCCAAATGAATGTCGAGAGAATCCCTTAAGAAACAGTTTTTGAATCCCAATGGTATATTTTCTCGGAAAAGACGACTCTTCAGCCGTTTAAGGCAATATAAAATGTTCTAGGGCGTTCACGCTTGATTTTATTCTTTGTAAAGATTTTATTCTGTTCTTGTGCCGCGGAACATCTTGTTATTGCGAAATTGTGTGTTTAGATTACTTTAGATGAAGCAGTAACTTAATAAAGATACGAAATAATCCGAGTCTGAATAATCAATTTACATTGTCGGGAACATTCGTGCTGGTCGTTATGTGTTTACAATGGGACTCGCAGACGGCCCGACCGCCCGGCCGCGTCCCGTGAGCACCTATACTTGGCACACAGATAGTGAGGAACGCTATCGGCCGTCTCGTCGACAGCTCTGTAAACCGAGGTTCGGAATCAATTTCTAAGTATTTTCCTCAAGGGTCCAACAGGAAGCAGGCATTATGCTTTAGAAAGCAAACACTATATCCTCCGGGATCGTTCCGCAGCGATCTATTGATCGTCTCGGATCTCTACCTATTGTTTCTTTTAACTGTGTGCCAACGTTTAAGCGGTTTATTTATTATCTTTCAGAACTGTTCTCGACAACTGTTGGATTTACATACCTACATCTAAATAAAACAAGTTTTATCAATAACCTGCACATCTCATAATAAATATTATGATTGGTAAACAATGACCGGGAAAATAATGCGTAGGCATGCAAGTGAATATCAACTAGTCGGAATTTTACTCTGAATATTTTATTTGGTGTTCAAATACGAATAAAAACTACAAAAACAAACTAATTCATTACCGAAAATAAAACAAACATTACTTTGATGGAAGAGAATCACAATCAAACCGATAGTAAATAAAAGACCAATCACGATACTTCAAGTTTAGTTTCTTTTTCATTTCTAACGACGACTCATGGTTTTTCCCCGAAGTGAAGCGATCGATCGAGTACTCGACTATCATTTAGGGGAGAGGCTATAAACATCGAAGCACTGCTTGTTTGATTGAATAATAGAAAAGCAGGATGGTAATACAAATACACTGATAGACAAATAAATCACTTCCCCGTACGTGACTGCCAACGTAATTACCAACTCGCTCCATATGTCAGTAACATTGTAAACTCATTTTTACATTGCCCTATAAAAATAATAAAAAGCTACAATTTTTGTTAAAGATAAATATAAAAAGAAATGTGCTAATAGAACCTAGATCGACGAATTTTTATTATGACGATACGCTCCAACACAAACACGTTACCGAGAAAAATCTTCTACTTTTTTAAATCTCTTCGTCTTAACTGACAATAAAAATAAAGAGATCAACGTAAGATAAAATGTTTCTTTTCGCACCTTTATTTTCTTTCCGATGCCTAAAAAAATATCTTCAATACTTTTTATTGGAACACGGCGAAAACTTTATTTAAAATTATGTAAAATAAAAAATAAAATCTGCAATTAAATCCGGCGAAGTTTCTCCAATTCTTCTTAGATGCTTGATTCTGTGTAACGAAGCATAATGGTTCATTTTATTTGCATAAATTTGGATGCGAAGATTTATGTCCGCGTCGTGTATAATTAGAAATTGAAATTAAATTAGTTTCGTTACTTCTCAACTCGAGTGTCATTTCAATTTTTTATGACGAATGAATTGAAAAAGGTTTTTCAGTGGAATGAAATCTTTCGATTGACATGGGGTCTAACAGAATGGATGAATATTTAGGGTTTATGCTGATTTTGTCTCGACCAACGCTCCGATTAACAAAAAAATAAGTTAGATAAAAATAAACCATTATCAGCATAGAATTCTACTTTCAGTTTTGTTGCAACTGTAAATAAAAGCAACGTCCCGTGGCTACTTTATGAACAATGTTATTAGGTGTCTTTCGTACCATTTTCCAGTTCATTTTTATTTGCGGTTATAAAATAACAAAATGAAAAATATAGGTAGGTCCTGAAAAAACCTACAATAGTTTTACTGTGAATAAAAATTACAATGGAGCGCTCAATTTCAACGTAACAGAAACCTATATTCGTATGGTAACACTAAGCCGATTTTCCAAGGAAACGCGTATAGCTTATTGTGTTGTGAAGCTTATAAAAAATATTAGTGTTATTGGGTTTTACCATTCGGATTTTGTCAGTAACAGCGCGGTGTCTAGATTTGTGCCCAGTTGGTGGCAATAGGATCGCCCCCTATTAGGTATATGGGACTTAAAAAAAACTGGCAAAATGTGGCGTACTATAGGTAAACTTCGGCCTAACCTTCGGGAAATGCGGGCGTGATGTAATGTTATATGAAAATGATTACTAATTACTATTTTTTTTAAGATATAAAATATAAGGTGCTTCAACTTGAATGACTAAATTCACGCACGAACTTACAAACATTCCCTCGCTCTTAGTGTCTAAATTAATAAGATTAATTACTGTTTAATGACTTTGAGGGTACCTACTTCATTACTGTATAGACACTTGATGAATTACAATCTGATAATAAAGATATATCACTTTATATTACACTGAGTATCTTCACATTATTTATTTTCTAAGCCTAGCGGTAATTAATCGGATTGACATGGTATAACTACATTTAACCCTTTCGTGATAGTTAACGAGATAAGTAAAGTTCAGGTTACGGTTCAAAAGTGGGTTGAATTAGGCCAAGCGATTATAAAGCTACGTTGGAGATATTGATCAAAAGTTACTAATTACTATAAATGTTGATCACTTTATCGTGACGAATTTGACACGCTGTAAAATCGATCAATTAATGTAATATAAGGTGACCATTTCAAGGACTCTTCTTGATAACTTAGGTACGTACTTTTCAGTTTATGTAGATATAGGTATCAGTAACATCCAGTAACCTTTGTCACAACATATTATGAAACAAAGTCGAACGCGCTAAACACAAAAACTACCGAACGGATTTTCATTCGGTTTTCACCGTTAGACGGAATGATTCATGAGGAAGGTTATAGGTTATTTAACATCACGCTAGAAACCTTAGGAGTGGACCAAAAAGACAAAAAGCTATCACCGGCGCGCGATCCGACGCGGTAGGTTTAGGTTAGGCCGAGGGAGTTTTATAAAAATGTAGCTGTTATTTTAGTATATTGTGTATCTTACGACCTCCACGCGAATGAAGTCACAGGCTAAAGCTATTAAATATAAAACAAAGAATTTAATGTATCCATTCATTTAGCAAAACATATCCCTGTTCAATGTTGACAGTATACTCCTCAGTTCGTCACGCTCGCTTCAGTAGGAACGCAGCGGCGCTTTCCTTCTTCATATATAATGCGTACGCCGAGAAATTCCCTGTCGACGTCCCCGTTACCTACTACAACTTGTTTCTCAAGTCATGTGTGAACAGACGTCTTACTAAGTACATTACACATCTGCATAGCTTTGCTACCGGTATACTTATTCTGCACCGTAGTACAGAATTTTCCGAAATTTTCTGTTCTGCAGAATGGAAAATTCAGTAAAATTAATATCAAAAGTTTTATTAAACTTTACGATCATGCGAAAACTTATTTTATTCCACAATTTACATACCGATGCTGTATAAGATGTTCTGCAACGTTTTATTTGGTAAAGTTACAAGAATCTAAAGCAAATAGTGCTAGGGTCGTGTTCAAGACAGTTATTCGTAGCAAAAGTGCGGAAACAACGTTTCCCGCTCGACATGAACCGAATTGCACTCCCTCCCTGCTTGTTTTCTCATTTTATTACCCTTTCTTTTGTCGGGTTGGTTACACTTTGCCATAAACTGATTTGAATATTCCCTCAACGGGGTTTAACAATAGCAACTGGTGAAATAAAGGAGAGAATTTGTAAGGAGATTATTCTAAAAATATTTTATTAGATTCTCTCGAATACGTGCGTACGTTTTCTTGATCATATATAACAATGATGGGTGACCTTTGAAATACGATTAATGTCGAGAATTAAGATTGATTGCCTTAATATATGTGGTTTGTGGATCAATCGAATTCTTCATTAATTATGCTTCAATACGAGGGGTGAAGGATTACCACCTGAATGTTAACTAACTAAAATAAATCATTGCAGTTGTAATTGATGTTAAATACTATCAGAATTGTAAATCTTTGGCCCAATAATTTAGAGGATTATTTATAAAATGTTGCCAGGTAATTTTTAGGTCGCCCCGTTTATCTCTGCAATAAGTTTGCAGATATATTTATATTACGCAATATGATTGAATCAGCCCTGGCACAAAACTATCCATTATTTTGACAGCCATCAGCTTCAATGTTTTCGCGTGAGAAATCTGCGCAACACTTATCCTACACGATGCTATTAAAATATGGTAAAATAAAAATTAAACTCGCTCAACCCTAAACGGTCAAAAACATCGCGCAATACGTGATATTGTGCAATATAAATGATCGTTTAAGGCCCGTCCGCCTCAGCCGCCATGTTTCTATATAAAAGGGTAAACTTACATTACATACTTACATATAAACCAATTTCAAACACGGAGAAACACAATTATAAAATTACCAGATTTCGTCGGGATAGGTCGGAAATTATCCCACGGCAACATACTACCGGGATCAAAAGTATCCTATGTCCTATTCCAGGTCATGGTCTACCCATGTGCCAAATTTCATCTAAATCCGTTCAGTCGTATTAGCGTGAAAGCGTTCCAAACAAACAAACAAACTCACTTTCGCATCCTACTAATATTATAAAGTTAGGATAGAGCAAAAAATTCTCAACACTACCCTTCTAATTGACAAAATAGTTTATAAACCAGTAGTGTTCCACTGTTCCGGTCTGTTTCGTCCAGCCACAGTTTCGTTGACATTAAACGCTAACGTTGAGAGCTCCCAGTATTTGTACTCGCTGTTATTTCTTGGTTGTACGAAACAAAACGCAAGCGGAGGGTAATTAGGCCCATAGCAAACATAACATACGTACAATGAGAAAGTGAAAATGCTCGCTCTGAGAAAGGAAAACGAATTGCCTGTTGGAAAATCATCCATTGTAAATCTGAGGACTTGTGTCTTTTAATTTACCTTCAATGTCTCGCTCGGCGAATATTGTAATTTGCTCAAAGCATAATGTATTCATTTGATTAGACACACGTGTAACTTTTTTCGTCTCTCTTATTGTGTGTATATTTTATGACACTGAAAAAAAAGTGATGGCTAGTCATACCTACAGTTTTGTAGCAGAACTTATGTTCACGATATGCTGCACTACTAAAGTATGCTTACTCAGGGTAAAAGGTTGAATGTGTGATAACTATGTAAAAATGAAGTTATACAGCAGACAATATAACTATAACAGGAACTTCTCAGTAGCTTGTGCTTAATAGGCTTGTGGCGGCATATACATCGCCACATGCTAACTACGCATCAAAAACCCGACGTCACACAAAAATCCTGACTTCACATAAATCCTGCATCGCGCAATTAGAGTTTACCGCGCGATTGACATATATACAAGATTTAGACATCAACGGTTGTGCAGTTGCCCGCCAGACATGACACCCGTCTGGTCGGAGGATCTTCCGCTTTCAATAGAGGCTGAGTGAACTTTACGCCCTGTTCCTCATACCTCTTAGGGCTCGTCCCTTGTAAGAGGGACTTAAACATAACTGGAAAAATGTTGGTGTACAATATAGACACCTCTGGTTAAACCTTCGGGGATTACAGGCGTGGTGTTATGCTATTATACTGTCCACAACTGGATAAATGCTTTTCAAAATGGTGGTCGACTAAAACTAAGCAGGTGGTTCGCTGACGCATTGATGGCTTTAATTCCCATCACTACAGCCTGAGGTTTATTTACACTGGCCAGCGGGATTGTTGCCCGTTATTTATTTATTGTTTCGATTCCCCTCTCCCCCACAGAGCTTAGAGTTGTGAATTATTACAATAGTTAGTACAATGACATGAGTGAACTTTGTAAAGTATTATATATTTTTTAAATTATTGTGAATGTGAAGACTACGTGGATATTTTTTTCTTTTGTTTTTTATTATTTATTTTTCCTTAAATAGTTTTAATTAATCATGGGCCGCATCAATTACTCAAACTGCCAGCAGTTTGAGTAATTGATGCGGCCTACCCAGATGTCCTTTCTTTGGTATTTTTCGTCAAATCATTGAGCTCCTTAAATTCTGAGTTGTGCTGCACGATTACTGACAAATGCGTGCACTGACTGGACAGGTCCACTCAATCTGTGTGGTTATTTCCTCAAAAGACATTTCAGACACCAATCTACATGGTCTTCACATGATCTGACCAATATTATGTCTGGACTTTAAAAGAGACTGACCTCTGAGTTTGATTCGGCCTTTCTTCTCAGAGTAGTCAAATAGGTAACGCCGACCTCGTCTAGTTTTAAAAATATGATTAACGTGTAAAAGTGTTTGTACAAACCCACACTCTACAGATAATAATTCATGTATCATTTACCTTTTAGGTGAATTAGCTTAAATTGGCCCTGCAGAAATCATACAAATCGAACTAATCAAACTGTTCCCCTAATGTCGTCAAAATCTACGTTACGTACGTTCTAGAATACATGGACTGAAAAAAAAAAACAAAATATGAAAATTCATCGCCCGCATGCTTGTCGGAAACTATCCCACGGTTGCACGGGAACGTACCTACTAGCAGGATAAAAAGTATCCTATGTCCTAACCAAGTCTACTTGTGTGCCAAACATCGAAATCCGTTCAAAGGACAGGACAGGCAGACAGACACAGAGTAAGAGAGGTTTCATTATAACTTGACCCGTAATGCGATTGGTAGCACTGAATTTTGCAGTCATGTGATTGGTACTGTTCTATCAGTCGCCATTTTGAACTCTATTAGTATTGAAACTAAGACTTTACTTTCGCATTTATAACATTAGTACCTTTTAATGTTGCTCTATTCAACTCACCCTAAAACGTACATAAAAGTACAGAACGACCGAACCATGTGAAGTCTGTCACAATATTTTCAAAATAAAACGACTCGCTGTGAAAATTAAGTGTAAAAGTAACGTGCTATCTAAATCGAATATCTCGGTTATAACATTTACTTGAAACCCTTTTCCATTTGTTTTAGCATAAAGTTACTCACAAAATTCATGGTCCTAATGTTATCCAGCATATGAGCTGTTACAGTGGTCGTAAGCAAGTAATTTTGCATTTCTTTTCTGCGGTAAAGGTGTATAAAATCAGCCAAAAGCGTCCAGACCTCGCACAATGAAGGGTTCCGTATCTCAAAGACGGTGACGGTCAATTCTCCGACTTAAATGTAAGTTTGTAATTTCAAACAAATATTTTTCTGTGAGACCTTATTTCTTGCCAATTTTCAGGTTTTGATTTCTTTGCAAGTAAATGTAAATGTTGCGAATATGGCCGTATTTTTTATTGCGTTGATTTAAGCGTGATTTTTTTAAGAGCTAAAACCGGACCGTATCCCTACGTATGACAGACAGACAGACAACGAAGTGATCCTTTAAGGGTTCCGCTTTTTCCTTTTGCGGTGCGAAACCCTAAAAATGGAGTAAAATAAAAAGAGAATTAAGCTAAGCTACAAAAAGGTTTTCGTTCCAATACAGCTTACGTACTTTTAAGTGATAGAATGTAATCCTCTTTTACAAGCTTCAAATGAGAGAACGGAGATACTTAAATTAATGAAAAATAACATAACATCACGCCTTGTTTCCCCAAAGGGTTGGGCAGAGGTATAATATTACACCCATATTTAGCCAGTTATGTTTATGTCGACTGACAAGATTTTATTTCTACAGTACGGAACTCCGACACGTCTTTATTTCGACAATACTTTAGTTCGAAATACCTTAAGTCCGTCACTACTGTACACTACTGTACTCCGTCAAAACGTTTCTTCGACATGACTTAACTACGACAGCATGACGGAGTAGAGTACCTACGTCGAAATTGAATCATGTCAAACTAGCATTATTGTCGAAGTAGTACCTATGTCGTCGAAGTCGCATCATTTCGTAATTAAGTCATGTCGAAGCAACGTTTTGTCGGAATACCATAGTATCGGACTTTAAGGTATTTCGACTTAAAGTATTGTCGAAATAAAGACGCGTCGGAGTTCCGTATTGTCGAAATAAAATCTTATCGTAGTACGGTTTGACGAAGTTCAGTTTGGTAGTCTCTATTCACATTTCAGCGGCTTCCTTATCATAATAAAATCATAGAACCTGTATGATAATTTCCGGAATAACATTAAATGTCACGTTTTGAGGGTTACGTTCCCTTAATATTTTATTTAAGAGGGTTAATAATTGAAATTAGGCACAGCAAAGGGCTGACGTGAGTGCGTAATCGTAAAATTAAAATTAAACTGTTTGTGATCTACCTACCGACGTTATTAAACCCTCAAGTGTTTCGTACAAATAATAATCATATTGTGATCTGGTTTATATTGTTCCTTGAGAGCTGTTATACCTATCGCGAAGGCTTTAATAAAACAATGTAGGTATTCAAAAACATAACATAGGAAATAGTGTTCTGTAGTGGAAATATTATTGGAAAATAACATGACCGATAGAGTATTCATGGAATCTAAAACCAACGGTTTTAGGCATCTTGTCAGTTCGGTCGTTTTGCGGTCATCATGCCAAAACCTAATGCTATTTTGAGAGTAAAATTATCAAACCCGTATATTGAATAGAAAAGCGTACTATTAATATTATCTAGCACTATTTACGTCGCCTATCCGTACTGTTGCTTAGCAACTAATTAATAATTTCTCGCCGACTAGTCAATACTTCACGTGACTAGAGGGATGGCTCGTTCTTTGGCAAAAGAATTAGCATTGCCATTTAACGTGGCAACGCTGCCAGTTTTCTGGGCACGTTTCCGGGCAAGGATGACTGCGATTCGGACGAATAATTCGACGCCTGAGTGTCCTTTTGTGTTAATATTTATGTATTTGTATACTTAGTTGGTTAGTGATTTAATAGTACCTAGTGTAAATAGTTAGTTGTGTTAAATATTGTAAAGGAAATAAATTAGTTCTATTAATAAGCAGACTCTTAGAACTGTTGAAGTAACAATGTACACAGTGGCTCATCTATAGCAGAATACTTCTAAGGAAGTTTATTACGTAAGTAATAAAAGGCGGTAATTGCTTCTTTTCTCTATAAAGGACGGACAAAAGACGGCACTGTTACTGTTTTAGCGCTTCAAGCGCTTAAAAGCGAAGAAAAAAAAGAACCACTACTTATTGAAGATTCGTTTTCAATTCACCGGCCGCATTCGTTTTCAATTTCTGGATAATCGAGATCTTGCTCAATTGAACACTCGATTACTCGTTTACGGGACACCCTCACTGTTTGAGTTTGCCGACTTTGATTGGGTTTGCATTGCAGTGGGATATTATCACCGAATAAAATTAATTCTCAAGAAATAAATTAAACTTTTCGGTGAATTGAACATAATATATTTCGTTGACATCGTTTTAGAGGGAGATGGGGACAAAATTGTCGAGTCTTTGTGTGAAATAGGTGCTTCCTGAAAGCTTTGAAAGGCTATATAATGCTATTACAGTGGCATGTTTTCCCGGAAGCAGTTAACGGACTCCTAACAGACAGGTTTATTCATATTTACCTATAGTCTGTAGTGCTCTACAGTGTTCGAGCGCCCATAGCGCAGAGATGGAAAGTTGTCTAATTAGCAATTCACAAAACCTTTGAAATAACGAAGTTGTTGGAGCATTAAATGTCCTTTTTATTACACAATATAAATAATATTTTAAATAGGGTAGTCAGCAACGGATTTTCAGAGACTTTAAGCTTTGTAAGTAAAGTTTCATTCAAGTTAGTTGTACTCAGAAAATTGGTCGCTTTTATCAATGCCAACCAGGCGTTAACTTTAAAAATCCTTGAATACTATATTTTGTGATATTTATAAACCGTTAGAGTATAGCTATACGAGGATTAGTGCAGATACCAATTATCAATGCTGTCTTATAGAAAAGTTTCATAATAGTTTAACAAGATTTGTTTAAATATCTCAAAACTGCCTTTCTTTAATTAAAATCCACGTTAAATAACGTAGTAAATATCAGTCATATTATTGACATGACTTAGTTTCCGTACGTCGTTTTCGGGTGAACACTGAAAATCAGCGCTATGCTGTGGGTCCATAATAGACTATATAGCAGCTGCCGAGCTATTTATAACGGGTATAAAAAGACACTTAACGAAGTCGAAAGTCACTTGTTATTCCAGACATTTTGACCGTTTTTTGTTTTGAACCATATCTGGGAACCTTCTAGTTACGGAGATACTGAAGGCCAAAATTCCAACATTTTCAGACGTTTTTTAAAGAAAGTAAATTTTAAATGCTATAACTTAATTTTAAATACCCCCACGAACCCTGAACCGTTGCATGCACTCATTAACACAATGTATTGCGCGCGTTACGTTGCGCACTACCGTAAACAGCAATGTTTCACACCAAAAATAAAAGTCGTTTCCCAGCAATTATTTTTGTGCAATGTTATTTAATTTCATGTACAGAATGCGTAGTTGGCGGCTATGTGCAGGGTCTTTTTACACCCTGTATGTTCAGTGCCCGTGAGTATAGATCTGTTTTGTTTATTTTTTGTTCGAGCTGTCTTGTATTATTGCTTGCACGTGTTTCTGTGACCAAAAAAATATTTATTTCTATGTAATGTAATAAAGTATAAGGCAGTTGCCTGCCCAGGAACGAACATGTGAGAATCGCCTTTCTCGTGAATGCAACTATTTATAATATGCACCCCATTTAATTGTCTTATAAAGTACAATCGACAAGCAAATAGGAACGTTTAAGCTTTTTTTTTTTTTTGTATATAGAAAATCATCAAATGACTTCTCCCTCTCTGGGCGGAGCGAGAGGCCGTGTCAGACTTTTACTGACTAAAACCCACCCGTGTTCCTTCATTTGCCTGTTGCCAAGGTCCCGGTGTCAGGATTGGTATCGCCTTCCTCGTGAATGCAACTATTTATAATATGCACCCCATGTTATTGTCTTGTAAAGTACAATCGACAAGCAAATAGGAACGTTTAACCTAGGTTGTTGATCACTCAGAGCATACAAGTTAATTACGCAGGCTCTACTTTTATACCAAGAATCTATTTAGCGTTTTAATCTTTAGTTCACGCTAGCTAAAGATTATAAAGTCGTTGGTATTTACGATCTGACACGGATCACGTGATTTTTTTAAATAGAAAATCATGCGAGTCATAGGTAATTCTTTGTTACCACAAAAAAAAATTATGCACAATATTTCGTGATTATATTTTTAAGCACGTTAAGCTGTTGGTCCCTTCTGTCATTCATAGATCATTAGTAGGCAGTCGTTACGGGCAGTCAAAAGCCCAGAAGTCTGGCAACCAATCTTACCAAAGGGTATCGTGTTACCCAGTTACTGGTTTATGTAGGTCAGACATTTGTGTAGGTCAGACAGGCAGTCGCTCCATGTAAAATACTGGTATTCAGCTGCATTCGGTTAGACAGTAAGCCGACCCCAACATGGTTGCGAAAAGGTTAGACAGATTGATTTTGTATTTTTACTACTGAACACAAAAAAAATTAAAGGAATTTGATTCAGATTAGAGACACCATAATTATTAAAAGCCAATTAAAAAAATATTATGTTAATATGTAGGTACATACTGAAAATTGATCCGATTTAAGCATTATAATTAAATGCCGACAATCTTTTCCGTAAAATTATTTTGGATTACAAAATTAAAACAATAAAATTAAAGTACCTACTTACCTTCATTGTTCCCCAAAAATCTTTAAATACCACTTCATATCGTTTCGTTGTAATAATAATTGTTAAATCGAAACCCACTCGATAAAATTTTGCTCATTGTTATTTTAAAACAACTGTTTGAACAATTCGTCGAACAAATAATTTTATGTACCTAGGTAAGTACCTACTTTTTACGAAATTAAAATTGTTTTTGCAAGTAAATGAGCTCTCTTATTGAACTTTCCTGAAACTGTTTCCGGTGATTAAAGGTAGTCTAATTTTGAACTACATTATTTATAAATGTCTCGTTGGTCTAGATGTCGTAAGCGCTACTCCTGTGCATATACCCACCTGCCTACCCTACCTGCCTACCCTACCTGCCTACCCTACCTGCCTACCCTACCTGCCTACCCTACCTGCCTACCCTACCTGCCTACCCTACCTGCCTACCCTACCTGCCTACCCTACCTGCCTACCCTACCTACCTACCCTACCTATCTACCGAGATATCATCAAAAAAGCCATTGTATACGAATGTATGAGCCGGTATTTTTTGGAGTTATAGTTACATTTTTATATTCGTGATATCTTTCGAAAAGAATGGCCGAATTGAATAATTCAAAAAATTATATAAAGGTATTGAAGCAGTCTTAATTTTGATAAGGATTAATACCAAGATACAAATAAAGATTTTTTTTTACACCTTGGGTTACATTATTGGAGTTTTAGTAAGGATCCCTAATCTTTTCTAGCAATAAATATAGCCTGTTACTCAGGGTGAATGTAGCTTTCTAATGGTGAAAGAATTTTTGAAATCGGCGCAGTTGTTTTTGAGTTTATACGTTACAAACATACACACAAAAATACAAACATACAAAAATACAAATCTTTCTTCTTTATAATATTAGTGTAGATGTAGATGGACACAATCAACTCTCGGAGAGAGGAGGCCTGAGTCCCAGCAGTGGGAACATTATAGGCTGCTTATGCACGATCGCAATGGAGATTATGACGTGTTATTGAAGTTACTTAAGCTTTAACGTAAATAGGTTTCCTGATACAGTCTGAACCCGTTGAATAGTTAATTACATAGTGCAAGTTTTCCACTTAACGCCTCGGAGCACCTTATCTGATGGTACTGCGATTTATACCTTTAAGATTTGAGGCCGATACGGAACAAGTGGGGTCAACATGACATGTCGTAACAACTGATTTGGATCATTTTAAGTGACTTTATAAGTTGCAAGTATGTATTAAAATGACAGAAAACTGGATTTATATTTTTATCATTTAATCCATACATTTAATATATAAAATTGTGTTCCCTTATTCCTTATTTTTTTAAATTATCGAATCTCTATAAATTAAAGTCACTTTTCGTGTTTGTCTATATGTCGTCATTGTTCGTGAATGCAATAAAGAATTTGAGTTTGAGTTTCTTCTAAACCACGCAACAGATTTTGATGAGGTTTTCACCATCGTTTAGAGAATTTATTCCGGAGGTTTATGTGTATAATACGTTAGTATTAATATTGAAGTTTTGTCAAGTTCATAAAACATGCGAAGCAAGAGCGGGCCGCTAGTTTACAATTAACTACAAAAAAAAAGGTTTTGTTCTATAAAAATTACAAGTTCCAATAAATTTTGTCATAACAATTACTTCTCCATTTATGGCACCATACTCCATTTTTACCCTTACAGAACATGGCAGTGCTGCCAGCCTTTTAGGCGCTTTTCCTGTTGACAGCGATGCGGACGAATATTTTGATGCGCTATGATTCCTTCCCCTCCTTTTTTATATACCTACATGTATATATTGTTATTATTATTTTAAGACTGTTAGCTTCTATATTAAATAAATATTATGTTAAATAGAAATGTATACTGCACAGTTAAAAATTGTAACGTATCCATTAAACCCGGAAACCACACCGCATAAATAGGAAATCACAACACACTATACACAACGATAAATCTTTAAAGACACTGTGTCACACACAATAGCCACTTTCTGTAAAAAAAAAATGTAAAAAAGAAAAGAAATACCTAGGTAATTTATTATATTAAAAAGAGTTTTGTTACAAAGAAACCGTCAAGTAGCTAGTGAAAAGACAGTTTTACTTTGTAAAGAGTGTGCTTACAATACCAAGCTTTTATTAAGCATTTCCCTTTGAACCTTTGAAAAGCCTCCTGAACTGCAGTTTAAATTATTTTTGGAAAAAGAAACTACTTTTTTGATTTAACAACGGCACATTAAGGACATACAGTCAGAAAAACTAATGGCTAAGCAAATTAATAACCTAGATCAAATTTTCAATTATATAGCCTTTTCATGCAACTGTCAAAGAATCACAGTTGTAATATAAGGACAATTTAAGTTGGTAGTCAATTAGCATATCAATAAACTTAATTTCCCTGACTTTACAATTTGCAGTAAAGACTTTTTTTTTTATTCAGGAAACTCAGTGTCTTTATTGTAAGAAGAAATTATTATTGGCATTAAAAAGAAAGATTTAAGAAATTATTATTGTGTTCTCCCCAAAGAAAAAACAAAAAAAACAACGAGAAACAGCCAAAGAGAGAAAAGATTGCGATACAGCATTCACATTGCTAACGTTTACAAAACAGTAACAATATTATTTCACTGTGTAGGTACCCATTCGGTAGGCTAAGCAAACATTCCCAGCGTAGTTGCTTTCTGTAAAGTCAGCTTTTTCCCTGAATTTATGACGTCATCATTTGCGGTGCAACGTCAACTATCGATCTGTTACCGCGAAGAAACATAATAAATGAATTTCTAATACTGGTCACTGAAACTTCTTTGAATAGTGCCTACATCGTTTTTTAAGTAGGCAATACGACTGAAACGATTTAGATGTTCCTATTTCTAATCCTATGGTCGAAATTATTTACATAATAGTTTAGTTGAAATGATAACAGCCGCAGGTCGATCCAACAAGTTAAGCTACGCTTGCCGAGGTTGGTCCGTAGATGGGTGACCATCTTTACATACCAAGACTTCTCCATGACTCGGAAACCGTTGATTCCAACTGTCATTCGTGGGTTTTTTAATAGTCGTAACGGGTAGTCAAAAGACTGACAACCAGTCTTACCAAGGGATATGATGTTAGGTGTTACCCGGTAACTGGGTTGTGTACGTCAGAAAGGAAGTCGCTCCATGTAAAATACTCGTATTCAGCTGCATTCGGTTAGACTGGAAGCCGACCCTAACATAGTTGGGAAAAAGCTAGGCAGATTGAAAGTTGAAATGGTTGAACGGAATACTACGGTGCCCGAATAACGCTAACGGAACACACAAAATGCATTAACAGAACGTCAAAAGCATGTGAAGCAACAATCATAATGACAGACCGAACTAAGTGACGAATACCGACCCTTAAAAACAACTCAAAGCACTTAATTTGTACGTAGTGATGTCAAGTTTTTCTCTTTTATTTACTTCAACAACAAAGATTACTAACAAAGTCACTTCAGCTGAAAAGATCATAAGAGTTTAATTTAAATGTTTTAAATGTTAATGGATTTCAAGGGATCAACAGCTGTCCGTGTCTAAACTGTTAGTTTCGGAGCTTATCCGACGTAAACTTTAATAGTTTAAGCGCTTATATAAGATTAATAGCCCAAAGCTCTACCTGTCTCGAATTGAGGCGGTCGGTTTGAAGTAACAACTAATCTTTAAATTTCTAATGAACTGTTGTCTTGAGATGCAAATATCTTAAAGTTGGATTCAATGTTCAGTTAAATGTACAGTTATTTCTAAATAATAGTAACACTTTTTTTATTGGTTTTCGAATTATCATCTGCCTAACCTTTTCGGGTCGGCGTCCAGTCCAGTTTACATGGAGCGACTGTCAATCTGACCTTCACAACCCAGTTACTGGGTAACACGATAACCTTTGGTAAGACTGGACGAAACCCAAACACAAAGTTAAATTTAAGTTACCAAATGTTATTATCATAATACATTTCATTTGTCACAACTTGTTTGTATCGCTTCGCCTGAAGTATAACTTGTGTTGTGAAAATAATTTAAAGTTTAAATACACAAATTATAGTTTCAGTTGAGAATGTTCCCGGTGACTGTACATTTGAATCTATTTTTTAGTTCAAAAGCATTGAATATCATGTTTTACAAAACATCGTTTGAATTCTTGTTTGTTTATTTATATATTTTGCACTTTTACGTAATAGGGATGATGACCAAAAATATTTTTTTTGTCGTTCAAGTAGATTATTAAAAAAATATTGGACACTTATTATTCTTTTTTTACGTAATGAAAAGATTACGGAGATACATTGAGTTAAATGTGCCGTGACGTCACGAGTACCTATGTACATTTTATACATAAGTGACGTAGCGGTATAGTATGACTATAGACTATAGATAATAATCATTCTACGCGTGCTGGAAATCAAATAAGTAAGACTAAAATAAAATTAACATTGAATTCATTTACAGGCACAGCGTAGCTATCATTTATTTGTGGAAGATCACATTTGTAACAGTTCACAGCAAGATAACATTGAATAACGTTTCAAAAATAACATTCCAATTCCAGAAGTTTCCAAACCACCTGAAACATAACAAACCCGTAAAAACACAGCCGAAAAAATATTGAAATAATTTTCCATTCTGAAACAATTCCAATACGTTACGAAAACCGTTACATTCAATTTTAAACAGCGTGAGACGCGATAGTGTGGTTCTGTACCATTAATCTGTGCAACGTACCCAACAAATCTTTTCTTTCCAACTTAAGATCCATCCACGTCTACTTTCCCATGAATAATACATCCGTTGCCTCACAAGAAATGTCCATATATTTGTTTAGGCATCATAAATAAGTAGCAATTAGGATAATGATTTGACTACCCACGTCTGGCTGCGTCTTAATAGAGGCAGTTTGTTCTCTTTTGTGTCATAGTTTGTTTACCTTGTTTGTGGTGTCAGCTTGTGTTCGAAGGTTTAGAGTATTTTCTGCTGCACTCATACATTTGTTAAGTTAATTAGTTATAAGATATATGACTATTATCAATTCTAGTTTCACTTTCTCAAAAAGTTTAGTTAATTTTTGCGAGTTATTTGACATACGATCTACAAAAGTAACATACAACCTCTGAAGTTGAGTTTGCAATCATTCAATACTCCAATGGCGCACGCCAGGAATTATTTAAACAATACCTAATTTTAAGAATGATCATAAAAATAACTGCACAGAAAACGTTGGCCAATCACTGAAAGCTATTGCGCCGAAGGTTATAGTAGCAGTAGGTAACATTATTATTGCTTCAGCCAATAAGGCGGCATGCAATTCAAAGAAAATGATTAGCCTTCATTAGGCTCTTACTCAGAACTTTAATGTTCTTAGAAAATTCTAATAATGAGAAAAGGGGCACTTGTACTTTTATTCTAATACAGCCCGCGGCTTCACTCGCGTGAACCCTAATTATTTTTTCTAAAATAAAAGTAATCTCAGTTACTCCCTATCTATCTGCCAGTGAAAATCGATCCAGCCGTTTCGGAGATTTGCCAGGAGATTAGGTAAATTTTTTTTTTGCGAAAAGCTACTGGCGAGCCGTTACAACTGTCAAAGATCCACAAATGACTGTCGTAACGGACCAACGGCTTAAAACGTGCTTTCCAAGCCACGGAGGAGTCTTGATTGGTGAAAGCATAGCATAACGTTGTGGATCGACCCGTGCAGCTGTTATTACTTAGCCACGAGCTCCTCTCCTCATTGATTGCCACCCAATAACATCAAATATTATATTTATACCATTAAAAGATTCCGCCTACTCTCCGCCAATATGATCAAAGCAATGATTATTAATCAGTGTAATTACATACCTTTCTTCTCGCCTCTCCGTACCGAATAAAGCATCCTTGAATTAATTAAGTAATTATACGAGTTGCGGTATTTCTTTTTTTTTTTGTTTGATCTCCGAGATAGTTATGAAAAGAAAAACAGACTGTATACTGTATATAAAATATTATGTAATTTATGTATGTTTCCTAGTAAGTATATACATTTTGTAAATAAGGTGGCCAATTCGGAAGTACGCAACTTTAAATTATGATTATTTTTATTATAAACTGAAATTACCAGATATTTTCCCATAATTATAAAATACAGGTGAATTTGGGGGACAATAAATTAATGTCAACATTTCTTGGAGTTTATTGTTTCCGAAACATTCCTCTCAATGACACGTTCTGCATGTCGCCTGGGTCCGTCTCATATGAAGTAAAATTTAAAAATCGAAACATTGTTGCGATTGCCAGTGGCAGTAACAGCGGCACCTGTATTTTAAAATCTTCAAGGAAGAATGGTGTAATTACCTAACCAGACCAGGAGAATTAAGGAGTCCTACGTGGTCAAAAAAGGTTGCTCTTCTCCACAATAGTGAACATTTTGTTTATTTACAGATCCACTGAGATAAAAATGGGATTAGTTACTCGTACTGATTTGTTGAAAAGAATTGGGACGGTTGTGCATCCGTTTAGGAATTTTAGGATAAAATTACTGAAGTTAATGCGGTAGTCAGGATCTTATCCCATCATGTGTCAATCGGGCTTTAAAATACCGATAACAATTAAAATTCTATTGTGTCTCGTTAACACAGACAAGAAAACAGGACAGTTAGGAAAAATTATGTACACAAAACACATAAGCGAATTGTAAATAACAGTTAGTTCTACATAATATATTACTATAGTTTGTTTTGTTATGACTTCGTAGCAGTTTTCGTAGGTCGTAGACGCCTACGGCCTACGAAAGTCTAGTTCGCTACGAATAAACTTACTTTGAAATCGTCGGTGTCTCGGTCTAATAAAATAGTATCTGTCTATGTGACGATAAATCGTTTATTTTTTGTGGCGGTTTTCCCCATCCTTTATAGTTCAGTCAACAAGGGTCGGGTTCATAGAGGGGGGAATTTTTCGGGTTATATGCCCCGTTGATTGGGCTATTAACACAAAAACAATTTGTGACATCACTGCTCCAAGGTGACAGGACTAGCCGATACCTTGCAGCAGTAGCTCTATTATGAATCTACTAAGATTACACCCGTGCGAAGCAAGGGCGGGTGACTGGTTAGAACTCTTAAAAAAATTATGAATGATGTGGTTAAAAGAACTCGGAGATATGAAACAGCCACACTTTATTTATGGTGCTTTATAGATACATTTTTAGATATAATTTTAGACTAGAACGAATATGCGAAGGCTTGAGGAAAGTGTCGTGAAGAAAGTTTTGGGTATGAATGTCGATGGCTATAAAAGTATGGCAAGACCAAAGAAACGATGGATGGACTGTGTGAAAGATGATATGGCTAGAAAGGGGGTGACTACCGAAATGACGGGTAATAGAGAAGCATGGAAGAAAGGGACATGTTGCGCCGATCAGAAATATATTGGGTTGTGGGCAGGTGATACTTAAGCTTTGTAAAATTAGGTAGGTACATACTCACGCCTTCTTCCCATGGGGGTAGGCAGAAACTACAGAACGCCACCTGCTACGATCCCTAAATACTTCTTTTGCTAGGTAGGTACAACAAAATTATTTTTAGCGTAAAATACTCTCTATATTGTTAACATTACCATATTAACATTTTCCCACAGGAAATTGTCTGCGAAAACAAATTTTAAATTAAATATCGGTGGTCTTTTCAAACTATGAATTGAGTTTAAGAAATAAAAACTTTAAACAAGTCAAATTGTACCGTACAATGAACTCGGGGTAACTATTAGAAAGTTCCCGGAACAACCCTCGTGGTGCCTTGGCGGCGGGAGGCGTGCCCCGTGCCCCACCTCTACAAAAGAAAAACGACAATTCCTTCCACTTCACACTACATTTCAGTCTTTCTAAAGAATTCCAACCCCTTCACTTCTTTCTACTGCAGCAATGAACACGCAAGACTAGCGCATTAGAAAGTCTCATCATGAGTGCAGGGGGCAGTAATGCAAAAAACAGAGTTCAATCACTTCGTATTCTTATGAAAAAGATTAAACTTACAAAATGAGTATGAATTAAATTGGATGTCTGTAGATCTAAATATTTTTAATTGCGAACTCCTGAAACATTTCAGATCAAATTATGAATGAAATTGCATTTTCTTGAAATTTTCTAACGTTGTTGTTAGCATTACTCGCCTTTGATAATTAGAAACTTTATTTATTTATTTATGAACATTATTTTTATGTACACAGAAACTACCGATAGAAGAACTGTCTAACAGTACGTATCTTACGAAAAAAGAAACAAAAGATTCGTATCGCAACAATATAGAATTTTTTCTTTACAATTCCTAGGATATTTCCATCTCAATTTATTTTTAATCATTTTAAGCTATAAATATAGAATGCTGAATTTTTTGCCTTTCCGGTATAATCTAAGCCCCATCCCATTATAGCTTATTTCAACACCCGCGACTTATCTATGATAGGTATAAATAACACCCATTTTGGTATGTAACTTCCAAAATAACTAACCCATTTTAACAAAAAGATATACCTACATACACACCTGTAGGTAATCTACGTCTCGGATGATGTCCAATTGTCCATCCCTTACCTACAAAACTGACACCCGAAACAAAACGGATAGACAGGATTGTCCATCAAACATAGACAAAGGTGAATTTGGGACTCCATCAAAATGCAAAGGTCTATTAGAAAAGCCGTATACCTCCTTTGATCTCATCAAACAACCTTCCGGACTGGTCGGCTTCTTTAATATTCGCCGGACGCCAAACAGATTATCCACTTTTCTTTGCCAGCTTTTAGCATTTTTAATGAGACATTTTCAGTGAAATTTCCAATGTTCAATTTAAGCTTGTTCTCTGAAGGTGTTAACGCTGAATTGGTAGGTGTTCTTTAATTTCTTAACAGAGATTTTGCTTTTAAGTAGATTGACGTTATTACTTGAATTTTAATTACGGGTTTGAAATTAATTATATAGAAATAGAACGTCATTGTTCTTTTACCTACCTTAGGCCCATGCAGTATTATTTTTACGATAATCAGAGAGATACATAATATTATAGCTAGTAACTATATAATATTTACGTGTACTTCTGACTTATGATACTAGTTCCTAAATACTTATTTAGCTCTTCAGATCTCGTCAAATAAAATGCTTTTTCACGTATTAAAGTGTTACAAACGGGGACTGAAAGAAGTACATTTTTTGAATCGGACTATAAGAATCCCCAGTAGACATATAAGGACTAAATATATCAATTTTATGCCTGATGAAAAATATAAAAGAATAAGTATCTAAACTAGAATTAAACGTGTATTTTAACATACAATTACCGCATAAAGATAATCATTACCCGAGATAGTAAAACGAGCATAGCAATCCTATAAACAAATAAAGAGAATGCTAAGATGCAAACAATTACATAATGGCCTGCAGCCGAATGAAGCCAGCTACTAGCCGTCCACTTACTGTAACAAGAGACATGTATCATATACGTTAAATACAAGCTGCAACCATCATCCGTATTCTGGATGAAACTAGAATTTCACAATGAATTTTGCAAGTTGACAAAGCGTGAAATTGTATCTGGCTTGCTGCCGTCAAGCTGACGTAGTACTACTCTTGGACAGACGTCATAAGTTCCGAATATTGTACGGGTTAAAGGTGAACGCACACGTGTAAGCACTGCACGGGAGCGGCGTCACCTCATCAGATCGGCTCGCGGTCAACGATGTCAACCCTGCACGTAACCGGTTCGGCTCAGCACCTCAGAGGAGGTATTTTTGGGCCGAGTTTGTTATTGCTCCGAGGAGTCACCGCGGGTGACAGCTTGCCTGCGGCTAGGGCTGGGTGAAGGTGGCGACGACCCTAGGTAAGCGAGACAACAACTAGCCGTAAGCCGGTGGTCGGCTCACTGTAAGTGGCGCAACGCCTCGCCGTAAGCGGGACGTACGCCCGCCGAAAACTCGGTGACTGCTGTTTACTTCCTGATCCCGGGATGAGGCGATACCGTTACGACGCTTAAGTGTGCGTCACAGTACAGAGTTTCATAGAAAGAATCCCAAACGGCGCAAGTTGAAGTGGTGCTGTGCGAGGTGACCTTAAATGTGAGGCATTCCTGTGCTTGTTACGAGGTGCCACCGGACGTGGCGACCTAATGATATTAAGACTTTGTGCCACGTGCAACGAACATGCATAGAACTATGGGAAGTTCGCACGTGTCAGGACGGACTATGGACTATATACTAAATAGATGCATATACGACTATACGCAAATTGAATCCTAACTCACTTATTTTGCTGTGCCGACAGGGTCCATATGATCTAATTATAATTTTAAAACCTAAGAATACCTAAATGTGGAATGCAATAAAAGTATTGAGTATTAAGATAATGCTGTAGTGAGAATACTGGCTAAGGTAGGTAGGCAGGTAAAAGCAAAAGAGCTAAGTCTTCAGGGCGATTAAGCTTCATCAACGCACCCCAAAAAAGACAAAGAATACTGTAAGGACTAATCCCTCGGTCGGTCCTCTAATGATTGTGTAGGCAATTTAACTGCCTAAACGTTTCCAAATGATTTGAAAGGGGTTTAAGAAACGGTAACTACGATTCGATGCTAGCGAATAAAAGTAAATAATAATAGGGAAGTATATAAACTAAAAAATAACTCCAAACTAAGGAGGATTTTTAGTTTTACATGTTTTTTAATCCTCATAAAAACTCAATACTCCACACATAAAATAAAAACAATTGGAACAAAAACGACTTTTACACAGAAAAGAGTTATTAATTAAAACAAAATGTAATTTAATAACCTACTCTGAATAAATAAAATCCTATAATAGTTTAAACAAAAAAAATCTCTGAAACCTTATTTTAATATCTATTACTGTATCTACATATTTCTGTTTTTCCTACCTTTAATAAAAACACGGATGAAAGCTACCTATAAATTACGAAATGGAGCAATATCTGATATTTTTGTAAGGTACCAGGGGGCCTAAAACGGTCACATTAGCAACTCCTTTAAAAGCTATTTATTTCCTGAATTTCCAGCTGTCATTAGTAATTCCTATAAATTTAAAATTTAAAAAACCCCCGACAAAAACAAAACATTTAAAAAGTAAAAAAATAATATGTATTGGCCCTTTAAGTTTAATATAAAAGTTGTAGGTAATATTTTGATCCAAGCGTCGTCGCGTCGGGGGACGGCTAATGAAAACGCCAACATACACTAGGAATAATGAATATATGCTATTGTAGAAAGGATAGCTGCTGTTAATTTCCTATTTTCATGAGCCGTCCCCCGACGCGACGACGCTTGGATCAAAATATTACCTACAACTTTTATATTAAACTTAAAGGGCCAATACATATTATTTTTTTACTTTTTAAATGTTTTGTTTTTGTCGGGGGTTTTTTAAATTTTAAATTTAACTTTTATTTCCAGCTTTTTAAATTTCATATTATATTACTAGTAGAAACGCTACGATCAACACGCGGCTCGCCGAAATCTGCGTAGCTGTACGTACTTTTGCCACAGTGAAGCTAGTTACTAATTAAGACTCATTTCTCTTTCCTACTCCATCATCAGACCCTGATCACCATCCATCTGTAACCTATTTTTTGAGACCTTTCTAATGAGCCCAAACACGATACCTCTGCTGTAAGTTGGTGAGGGAGTTGGGTATCCTGAATCCAGGTGATGCTGCAGCATCAGTTCAAGGTTACTATATTCTTCTAATATCATTGAAGTAACAGAATTCTAAATTTCCAATCGATTAGACCTGCGAAAGATGCTCACATCCATTCATCAACTAGAAAAGAGCTGATAATCTTCAAACGGCAGAACCGATTTTCTTGAATCATAGCTAAGAACACTCTCGATCAAGTCACTTTTCAAACAAAACAAAAAAAAACAAAATCGGTTCAGCCGTTTGGCAGCTACGATGGAACAGACAGACACACAGATACACAGATACACAGATACACACGTCAAACTTATAACACCCCTCTTTTTCAGTCGGGGGTTAATAATTTGACACAAAAGCAATTCATAATGTGTGGAGGATTTTACGAATCTCCATAGAAAACTGTCAAACTGATGAATTATTTCCTAATATGAATCGCACGCAGATCATATTATGAATTGTCAGTTAGTGACATTTTACCATGATTTATAATATTTTCCTATTATGATTCTGCCAAAGTGACTGTTTTAAGCCCCCAGTATTGTTGTAGAAATGGACTTTTACTATCTCGAAATAACTAGGTAAATCTATAAAATATAGAAGCAATCGTTTTTTTTATAATATAGATTTTCCTACGCTCGGCGAGATTTTGATGCTTCGGATATTTTAACTCAACATCACGCCTGCATTCCCCGAAGGGTTAGGCAGAGGTGTACCTATTCAGGCGGCGGCCGAACTCGCGACACGCGGGGTTGCGACAATCGTCAATAGAATCCGGCAATTGGGACTCGAGGTGGCCTTGCACAAGTCCGAGGTCATGTGTTTTCATGGCCCTCGGAACGCGCCACTGTTGGGTTCCCAAATCACGGTAGGAGGAGTTCACATCGGCGTCGAGTCGACGATGAAGTATCTAGGACTCGTCCTCGACAGCCGGTGGAACTTCGTGGAGCACTTCCGTCGTTTGGCTCCCAGGCTGGACCGGGCCGGGGCCGCCTTGGGGCGGCTCCTGCCCAATCTTGGGGGGCCAAACGCCTCCTGCCGGAGGCTCTACGCGGGGGTCGTGCGGTCCATGGCCCTTTACGGGGCACCGGTGTGGGCGCGTTCCATTAGGCTGCGGCCAGCCCGCCGGTTGAACGCGTCCCAAAGGGTCATGGCCATTCGGCTGGCCCGGGGATACCGCACGGTCTCTCGTGAGGCGGCGAGCCTCCTTGCCGGATTACCGCCATGGGATCTGGAGGCGAAGGTCCTCGCGCACATTTGGGAGTGGCGCGAGGAGATGAAGCGCCGGGGCGTAACTCCGCTGCCGCGAGAAATCGCGGCACAGCGGACAGAGCTCCGGCAGGATCTCATGGCGGCATGGAGAGTGCGATTGTCGCAACCCAGTGCTGGGCACGCCACAATTGCGGCGATAAGTCCCCTCTTTGAGGAGTGGCTGGAGAGGCGCCACGGCGTCCTCACCTTCCGCCTGACACAGGTCCTCACCGGACATGGCAGCTTCGGGAGGTACCTGTGCAGGATTAGGCGGGAGGAAACGCCTGGGTGTCACCACTGTGCGGATCGTCCGGAGGACACGGTGGAGCATACGGTGGAGGTGTGCCCTGCTTGGGCGGAGCACCGCCGTGTCCTCGTGGAGGCGATTGGCGGCACTGACCTCTCGCGTCCGGCCCTGGTCCAGGCCATGGTACGGAGCGAGAGGGCATGGGAGGCGGTCACCTCCTTCTGCGAAGCAGTGATGCTCGCGAAGGAGGAGGCGGAACGCGTGAGGGAGAGGCAAAGCCTGCGCCCTCACGCCCCTAACCGCCGCCGCTGGAGACACCCTGGGCGTCGGGAATCCCAGGCGGATTCCCGGCCACCATAGGCGTGGGCTTGCGGACGGCGAGCAATGGGCAGCTCGCCGTCCGATAAGGACCAGGCCCAGGTCGATGGCGCGTCGTGTTCCACGCGCGCCTCAAAGAGATGTCAGCACACCTGACGGGGTCCGTTAGGACCGATGCCTGCCAGGGTTGCGGAATAGTCCGAAAGGGATACCGGGACCCTGGCAACAGGCAACCGAAGGAACACGGGTGGGTTTTAGTCAGTAAGAGTCTGACACGCCCTTCCGCTCCGCCCAGAGCGGGAGAAGTCATATGATGATTTCCCACCCAAAAAAAAAAAAAAAAAAAAAAAGAGGTGTACCTATTAGTACCAACACCCACATTTCGCCATTTATGCGAAATTGAATTTTTCTTACGTTTTTTGCAATTTGCAGGTCAGTATCAGGTTGTATGTTGATCTAAATATTATTTGCAATCGAAACAAATATCGATCGTATGCATTGAATGACTATCACATGAAATCGTCATTCAATGCACTTACATGAACTTAGAGAGTTGTATTGCTGATTCTAATGTTTATAATTCTGTAAATCCATATTTGTTACGGTCGCCAATAATATTTAGATCAACATACAACCTGATACTGACCTGCAAATTGCAAAAAAACGTAAGAAAAATTGAATTTCGCGGGCCACCTTAGCGCATCACCCTTAAGTCCTATGTAATCTGGGGCGAGCCTATTGCCATCAACCTTCTGAGAAATTCCAGATGGAAAAACCGAAAAACCCAATAACACTTTGCTCTAACACCAAGCGCTTGCGACCACCTAGACCAACCAGGCAGTCTGATACTCCGTTTCCTTTTAACCACATGCTCTTGCATCGATTATTTATTCCGGATTTTGTTTTATTCAACTAATTGTAGAAATCTGACGTCAATGTACGGAATTTCGATATTTGAATGGAGTAATGGCATCTGTATTATAAGAGCCACAACACACTATAGGCGATTAGCATCTGGCTTAGTCCGGCGCGTTTTTCAGCCAGTTTTCTCAGACAAATACTTAGGTTAATAGTGGCAGCCACTAATCGCTGGAACAGGTCATAGTTGTGATGGCCAATGTGAATACTAGTATTTAATTAACTACCTCGTTTGTCTAGTGGTGCTAGGTTCTATTCCCAGTTCGGGAAAAATGTTACCTATTGGGTTTTTCCATCATGAATTCTTCAATAGCAGCCCGGAGTATGGATTTGTGCCCAATTTATGACAAAAAACTGATGGGGCGGGAATGTAAATTGCTTAACCATAATTGAAGAATTTAATTCTAAAGCCACATTCAGTATACATATCGCTGTTCATACAAGAAAGCATATCAAATCATACTAAATATACCTAGTTGTCTGTATATTTGAGCGAAGCTGCAATTGATCCGCAGTACCTCGGGCAGATGAGTGAACGATTTATGACGTCTGTTTTCTGTCCGGACCTCTGAGGATACGGTAATTTCTTGCTTCAGTAATACCGAGAATATAGCTTTTGATTTACAATGTAACGTTATGTTATGAATTGTAGAAAGCAGACAAAAATCATACCTTCCTTTATTTGTGTAAGCCTATGCTCAAAAGTAATAAATATAGTCCGGGCGTCGAGAAAATGCGTTCTTGACACCTGTCGGTTTCGCACTAACGAATATATGTTTTGCGAATTTGAACCTTATTAGTACTAGAAATTGTCCAACTGATAGGTGTCAGGAATACATTCCCTCGACGGCCGGACTGTTGAGTTTTAGAAATACTCATGGAATTAGTATGTACTATATGTGACAGCCTCTTTCTAACGCATAATGTGTCATATTAACGCCCGCGTACTAATAGAAATTGTAGTGTCAAAATTGTCAATTTCAATAACCGAACAAAAGGAAATAATTTCTGAAAACTGTTCTAGTTCGTACTACCGAACGCCAGCATAGCTTAAGTACTTAGAAGCTATTGGATTACTAGAACTGCAATGCGATATTGGAAACAATTATTATGTATCTTTCTTAGAACGACATTTACTGTTGTTGCGTGGAAAACATTTGAAATAATAATGAGTATTGGCCACATATTCTTTGAAAATCTTCAATGCTAGGGCCTAAAACGAACACGCGGAGTAAACGTAATGTAAATTCGATCGATTCTATAATTGAAAAAACTCGTTTTGAACATAATTATTTACATAGTTTTATAAGTTTATTCATCTAATTTTGTTCTTGTAAACCAAAATTCTTTCGAATTTACGTTACATTTACGTCGCGCGTTCGTTCTAGGACTTCTGACATAAAAGACTCCATATAAGTTAAAAAAAACTCATAAAACGCTAGAGAGTAGCATTTTCTACAATGGAAGCGTTTAAAATGGCCACGAGATAGGACATCAAAAAAAAATTATGTATGTAGGCAAACACGATTGACTAAAATATCAAAGTCCTATTTACAAGTCTATGTTAGATACTTGGAAATCTACACACCTAATTCGTTTTTTCTTATTTTAAAATGTATAAAGTATTCTTTCTGATTGGTAGCGTTGTGCACTGGGTCTCTAAAATAGAGTTGACATATCAACTGTGAATGATTTTATCACAATTTATTTGGGGTAAGAACATGGCTCTAAGCTTCCAATACTGTTCTGTAAAAACTCAGCACGATATATATAGTGCTTATTTTGTGCCTTAGATTGTTTTGTTGCAAACAGATGCATGTTGCGCTAAAAGAGCTCGAAAGCGCTAAGCGCTGTTATTACGAGTGACACAAGCCGGCATCAACTGTCAAGTTAGTGCATGGAATTATTAAGTACTACCGTCCTTTATTCGAGCTTGAATAAGAAATCTGATTTTAATTTACCTAATTTCAGTCAAAAAGTCATTATTTATAGAACAGAAAGTAAAATTACGAGGCTGTTGGTCTTAGGATATCATGTAGTTAAGGTAGATAAATGTATGGAACCAAAGGAATATCCTTTAATAATACTTACAGGAAAGAAATCAAATATGTTTCTGTTGTTTTCAGTTCCAAAACCAGTGGGGCAAACGGTTCTGTACAAAGCTGCTTAACAATTCGTGTCATCTGGTCACGATCCAGCACAAAAGTTTCGCCACAGTTCTATTTTCTACGTAAAGTTATTATTTATTCTTTGAGTGCAAACCGTAAATCCACCGGTATTCATACAACACGTGGGGTGAAACTGTACTCAATATACCACTGTTGGTAACTTGAAGCCATATGGGTTGAATAGGTATGTTGACCTAGCTTTCTATTTCCTACCAAATAACTGAAAAATAGGATTGCAGTTAGTTGATGTGACCAGTTTTGCAGAGAGTTTACCATGCAAAAGTCTGGCACCTTCAAAAAAAGAACTAAAAATATTCCGAAACAATCACATTACTTAACATCAATTAAAAATATATAGGCCAAGTAGAAAAGTTCCGACAGACTCGATCCGTTTAAAATTTAAAAGCATCTTGAAACTGCAAAGTAGAGTGAAAATCCTTATCTAGCGAATAAAAATCGAGATTCCAAAGAAAAGTCAAAGAACATAAGATACAAAGTGATTTTGTAAGTGGAAACGAAATCTTTCAGCGTTGTAATGTGAACATCGCGTGACTGCGCGTAGCGTGGCGGTTCGCGGAGGTGTACGAAGGGGTAATAGTACTTATAGACAACGATACCTAGCCATTACCTCGTGTGTTGCGAAATTGCTCCGACGGTGATGACTTTTCTCCGTGCTCATCTATTAGCTGTTATGTAATTCCGTCGAGCAATATTATTGGTGATAAATAGCTTATCAATGATTTAATGTTTACTACATATTCCTGTCCTCGTTCCTATGTTTCCTACAGTACGTGATTGAATGAACAGAGTTATAACGTACACGGAATATATTTTTCGGAAGGGTCATGAGTACAGGGTGTCATTTGACAACGAAATGCAACTGTGATGGCGCGCTTCGACAGACTCTTACGACTTGACGAGGATGCTACGGTGGCGTAGCGTAGCTCACTTTACCATCGGACATCGTACGGACAATTAAAAAACTGTTTCGTTTCGTATATTTTGTCAAGTTCAAATATAACCTAAAAATCAATTATCAACTTCAGACTTGTAAATATTCTTATAGACTTGAAAATGTTCAACGGTTAAGATTCCAGCTCCAATCGGCCCCCTGTCCCGACTTATTTATGTTTTAACACTTTTAACATGACATCATGCCTGTTTTCTCCGAAGGGTTTGAAACTGGCGAAATGTTGTTTAGTACATTTCGCCAGTTATGTTTAAGTCCCATGTAATAAAAGGGGCGAGTCTATTGCCACCAACTGGGTACAGGTCTAGGCACCAGGCTGTTACTGAGAAATTGCTAAAGTAAAAACATACATTTTACCCGACCTGGGAATCGGATCCAGGACGTCATGCTCAGCAGTAGCGCTTGCGACCACTGAACCAACGAGGCAGTCTCAGTTTTTACACTTTTATTATATATAATATTCCCACAATCATATGGTTTGCTCTCAGAATAGAACAGATAAGTCCAAATGACAACAAACACACATTTCATTTAACAGTAGGTAACACCTATGAAGACCCTCAGGGCAGCTTCCCTGAAAATTGCTTTTAGGAGATCGCAAAAGAAACAAACAATCATAATATAGTGAACAAACTCGTTGTGTTCAGAATAAACTCTCAGGTGCGTTCAACACATAAATGTGCTAAATCCAGTTGAAGAATAAAGTTCTCCCTTAGAAACTGGAGACTGCACCGACTGCGAGTTAGAGCATAAAATGACTCGCTACGTCACGGACTTGTGTATAGTCACCTTAATTTGAATTACAAAGAAAGGCGACTGTTGTATTGTTGTAGACTTATTTATGTAAATGGTCTGTTATTTTATTCTAAAGTGTAGTAAAAAGTAACAGTTTCTATCCTTAAATCATGTCTTCAATCCTCAAAATTGTGAAAGACAACATCTTGAGGAAACCGGCATGTCCTAGAACCAAAAATTCGAAGACGTGTGACATCTACCAACCCGCACTGGGCCCGGTAGATTACAGCCCGCTCCCTCCGAAAGAGAGGAGGCCTGTGTCCCAGCAGTGGGAACATTATAGGCTGATTATGTTATTTTTAAATCATGTCTATCTTGTTGATCATATGAACATTACATAACATAACATCACGCCTGTAATCTCCTAAGAGTTAGGTATAGGTGTGCCTATAGTACACCCACATTTCGCCAGTTATGTTTCATATGATAATAATTTATTTATTTAAGTTTTCTTACACAACATTACAGTATGTAATCCCAAGGCGTTGTACAACACAAAAAATAAAATTTAAAAGTGGCACACATACGTCGGTTGGGTAAAATTCAAATCAAAAACATATATATTAGAAACACGAGAAATAACAAAGTTAGCAAACGAAATAACAAAACTGCAAATAAAAGAAAAAAAAAACATCCATCTTCTCACAAAAACTTATACATTCACGACACACATCTATCCATTTCCCAGCAAACAAGTCACATTCCGGTGTTGAAGCGATAATGAAGCGATTAGAAATATATTTTGCTACCAATTACGTAACTTCAGGAAAATGTTTCTTAATTAAAACGACATAGGTACTGATCGATGCCATGGGTCAGAATCAAGTAAGAGGACATTACCAAGTTATCCTGGCACATTTTTGTGTCACATATATCTATTGCAAGATATTCACAAAATGTTGGACTGCACGTCAAAGCACCATTTGTTTTGACTTGGTATAGCATTACAAATTGATGGATGCTGAATTTAAACTACGCCAATCTCTATGTAGATACTATAGTAGTATAATGTATCTTTACTTATTTAATATAGCCCATTCTCTACGGAACAGTTTGGAATACAGTATTCGGAACTACGTAATTCCAATAACTGCCCGCTGGAGTGGTTACTTTAACAAGTAATTACAGGACTTTTACGGCTAAATATTGAAGTTATATTGGATTTATAATGAAACCTGATAGTACTTCAATATCGTAGGTGTAAAACTGTATTAGGTCGTTTAATTAAAAATTAGAAAGTTAGTGAAGATGATTTAATATTAAAATGTTGTTTGATAGGATACAATTTGGCGATGGTGAAAGAGAAGGGAGTGAGTGATAGCGTGACGGTTGACAGGGGAGATTGGAAGAAGAAAACGTGTTGCGCCGAGCACAAGTAACATGGGATAAGGGCAGGAAGATGATGATGGATACAAATTGGAGTCCTGGACTTATACGTAAAAATGAGGTACTTACATAGTTTCTCTAGTAGGTATTAAAGTGAAACTGCTGGCAATAGGTAGTTATAGAAAATAAAACCCAATGAAATGTAACCATAGGTACATTTTTAAATTATCTACTTATATGTCCATATTTCATTTCCACACTGCTGAAATCATTAAAAACATACCAGTACGCCAATTTGTCTGATTTCAATTAAAAATTTGCGGTTTCATACTTTTAAAATAAAATTTTATTTCGTTCTGTTACAAGTTTGCAGTATATCTGATAGAAGTACGTTATGTAAAATTTTAATCAACTTGTTTACTACTACAAACTTAGGAAGACAATATTTCTCTGCACTGATTGCAGCAGTACCTCGAAAATTGAAATTTGAGAAATATTTTTTAATAATGTAATGTACTTAAATCAATATAATATATAATAAATCATCAGATATACAACAACTTATTATTTCTTGCCGCGGATTTTTTCGATCGGAGTACATTTTTTTCCCAACAAACCAGCTTTTCACATTTTTTTTATAACGACTGCCATCTGATCTACCTACTTATTGAAAACGGTAAATGATTTATTCATGGAGACCAATAATTAAATAGACACTCATGTATTGTCAAGAGTCTATTACGGTGTTGTTCTCCATTCTGAGCTTTGGAAGTTTATTTATTTACGTTCATTTCTTTCCTTCTTTTGATTTTATATATTACTAGCACTTTGCCGCGGCTTCGCCCGCGTGGATGACGGTTATTAGTTATATACTTAAACCTTCCGCGAGAACCACTCTTTCCATTGGTGAAAACAGAATGAAAATCGGTGCAGTAGGTAGTTTTTGAGTTTATCGCGAACAAGCAGACAGACGCGGCGGAGGACTTTGTTTTATAATATGTAAGGATAACTCGTGACCTGCCGGCTCTAGGTATTCTGTAGAAACCTCATCGTGACAACTTAGGTGAAGTGAGCTTGAATTGAGCTGTCAAAATGATTTTTACCGAATCAAAACCGCTCAAATGACGATTGGCCATTTGAAAGCGATAACAATTAAAATTCTATTATTCGTTAGTGACAGTTGGAGGTTTATATAGACTTACCACGGGTGCAATCTACAAATATGGTACTACGATATGTAAAAATATCGAGATTCCTGTGCTATATGTAAGTGAATGTTAATATATTTTCGGTACCTAAAAATAAACCTTCAACAATAAATTCATCACAAATGACGGCGAAAACTGCATCAAATCCATCGTGTGTTAAGATCTAAGCAGTCAAACAGACAGACACGAAAAGCGACTTTATTTTATACTACTTATATTATTATAGATTGTGTGAGTTAATAAAAACATTATTTCTTGTCAATAGACCTCACTCTAGAGCCCAGGTGCAGGGAGCATTGAAGTACAGGTGACAAATCTACCCTTATTACTTCGCTGTCGATTTCGTAAATAATGTGATTTTGTATTGAAGCTCTGAAGGCCTTCGTTCATTCGGTCTTTAGGTTTAATTTTTTTGAACTCCTGCAATATTTCCTTAATAATTCCTAGCATTTTAATTGTTTCATTCTCATGTTATAACGAGATTTTTTTAAAGTAAAGTTTACTCAGTGCCTTTAACTTCATTTCTTTGTTGAATAAGAATATTAGAACATAAATATTATACAGAATAACTTAAAAATTCCTCTGCTATCCAAAAGAAAAGTCCAGAAAACCCCAAACAATTCAATCTGTTCAAGCTATTTTTCCAAACAGATTTTTCTGTCCCAGCAATTTTATATTTATAAATGATAATTAATAATTTTTATTTTTTTTACTTAATGATTTATTTTATTTTTTCCAATACGGAAAACCAAACAATAAATATTTATAGTACTTTACGTAGGAAAACTAAACAATTAATCTTAAAAAGTAGCTAACTCCAGTATACTTACAATATAATGTTATGGCAAAATTAGATAACTTAGTTTTTTTTTTTTTTTACTTCTAGGTAGAGTTTCGTTTGTTTAACCATATAAAAAAGAGTACAGATACCCTAAGAATATAAAATTACTGACGGTAAAATTGTCTCTCATTTAGTAATGACACCAAAAATTCAACAAAAAAAACAGTTTTCTCCAAACTAGAAAATTTGAGTTACTCAGTTCTCCACCTACGCCGATGGTATGTTAGTAACAGCAGTGATAGCCATAGTGGTGTGACCATCGCGTCGGACTGCCAAGTCATAGGTCTCGAGTTCGAACCCAAAACACGCACCTCTGACTTTTTCGATTCATATTATAAGTATTGTATAATATTATCACTTGCTTCAAAAACGGTGAAGGACAACATCGTGAGGAAACCGGCATGCCTGAGAGATATTTCTCGACAGCATGTGAAGCCAAGTCAGAGCCTATGGTTGGCATAAAAACTCTGATATCAGGTTAGTCACTAACGACATGAAAAAAAAAAAGTATGTTCAAGCTATCTTTTCAAAAAAGAGTTTTCTATTTTTACGATCTCGATGCTGTGCAAATCGAAGCCACAAACATATTACTGTCCATTACACCTTTTTTATTTCTCATTTATATTAATTACTTGCCTTACCACATAAGGGATAATCACAAGATCGTGTTATTCGCAGATGATACTTCCCTCATTTTTAAAATAAAACTTCAGTTAGTCAACTTTGAACAAGTTAACGAACCACTCTCTAAAGTGGTGCATTGGTTTAATGTAAATAATCTTCTCCTGAATGAGAAAAATACTAAACTCATTAAATTTTCAACGCCAAATGTCAGGCAGCTATCTACCAATGTTAAAGTTAATGGAATAGAGTTGGACCCCGTTGAGTCGACAGTTTTTCTTGGAATAACCATTGACGGTAAATTACAATGGGGCCCACACATAGAAAAATTGTCAGGAAGGCTTAGTTCGGCCGCCTACGCCGTTAAAAAAATTAGACAGATATTTGACGTAGATACAGCCAGATTTGTTTATTTTAGTTATTTTCATAGTCTTCTGTCTTATGAGATTCTTCTCTGGGGAGCCTGTGCGGACATTAATGCTATCTTTGTTTTACAGAAAAGGGCTATTCGAGCCATTTACAACCTAGGTCCGAGAAATTCCCTTCGAGAAAAATTCAGAGAAATAGATATTCTGACTGTAGCCTCACAATATATATTTGAAAACCTATTGTATGTAGACATGTAAAATGTCCGATATTCATAGTTTAAATACCAGGAATAAACACAATCTTGCTGTACATCCCACTCGTCTCCACACAGTAGGCAACTCGTTCATGGGTCAATGTATACGCTTTTACAACAAACTTCCCATTGAAACTTACCCATTAAACGATTTAAAAGCTGCATTAAAACCAAACTTTGTAGAAAAGGGTACTATAAAATTTCAGATTATTTAGAAGACAAAAATGCATGGGATTGAGCTGCTCGCTCTGCTAAGCATTGTAACATTTTGAATAATATGGAAAATCATCAAAGTATATCAACCAGTTTTATTTACAAATTGACATTATTGAATATTCTATACAAAATGACATGATTACTTTGTAAAGTATTTTATTATTGTGAATGTGAGGACTATGTGAATTTTTTAAATTAATTTTTTCGTTCGCAGTTAATTTTATCAATGGTCTGGCAATTTGAGAATTTGATGCGGCCTACCCAAATGTCCTTTCTTTGGTATTATTCGTCGAGTCGTTGAGCTCCTTAAGTTCTGAGTTGAGCTCCGCCATTACTGACAAATGCTTGCACTGACTGGACAGGTCCACTCAAATCTGTGTGGTTCTTTTCTCAAAAGACCATTTCAGACTCGAATTTACATGGTCCTCATATGGCTTGACCAAGATTATGTCTGGACTTTAAAAGAGACTGTGACCTCTGAGTTTGTTTTGGCCTTTCTTCTCAGAGTAGTCAGATAGGAAACGCCGACCTCATCTAGCTTATTTTTAATATTTTTTAATATGACGTATAAAAGTGATTCCAATATCCTATTTACAGAATAAACAATTTCATTTCACATAATTATGCCTCGGATTTAACGCACAAATTAGCACCCCTAAGACGACCCATCACGCTTGTATTTCCCGAAGGGTTACACAAGGGTGTACTCATAGTACACCCATAACAACTAATCACCACCACCACCAAACATAAATTTCCCACTGCTGGGACACAGGCATCCTCTCGGTGAGAGGGAGCAGAGGGGCAGTGGTGATGAAATAATTTACACAAAGTAAAGTGCTTGCCTGGGTTCGAACCTACGACCTACAATTCTTAGGTCGCGTCTGTTACCACACTGGGCCACCACTACTACCATCATCATTAACTTTCCATTAATCTTCAATTTAGTCCTAATCCAATTAAAGTCTTAAATACAAATTTAAAACTGTTTAAACGTTAAATAAATCACATTGGAATCGGTTAGGACACTAATTAACTAGAGCGTCCCACGGAGCCGCAGTTACAGATGGACAGACAAACCTATTAGACCGTGTAATTAGTCCAACCAGCCCATATGGTGCCATCGTTACCACTGAATTAAAGAAAATTAGAACTTGACATTGTGTATGTAGAATTCTGACAGTAATCTTGAAAAGTAAGTAAACAAAAGTTGCATTTGCATTTTGAAAACATTGTTGCAAAAACTTTTGTGAAGCTTCGATCAACAATAGCACTAAAGATGAAAAAAACACATCGCTCAACTGGCCGCGATTGTGTAACTTGATTATAAACCTTAAGACTCAAACATAAAGTTTATTATCGTTTGCAATATATTTTCTACTTCGAATGAAAAGTAAACGTGTTTTTAAAATAAGTGTAAAAAAGTATTTATGTAAAAAAAACATAATTTTGGGAAAATTATGGAAAAATAAATCACGTCGGTGTCACTGTTAGGAGCTGAGGTGATGAAAGGAAACGACCAGTTCAAGGCACTAACCGGTACCTACTGGGGTTTATTTTAGAAAAGCTTAGATAAGTAGGTCATAATAAAAATTCTTTCAAATAAAAAGTCAATTGCGGGCAACTTAAAAATATAATTTTTGAATAAACCAATCATTGCACAGCACGTATTAGTTTGTAGTTCTCGAAATTTACGACGGGGCGCCACGAGGCTGGGGCGTCAAATAATTGCCGTTTTGAGTTTAACCGCTCGCCTATACGGAAAATTTCAGTTGGTTTACATTTCGATGTTTCCAACAAAAATCGCGTTGCCGAAACAATGTTGAACAACGTTTGTAAACGTGCATATGGGGCTTAAAATAGATGTTCAAATGTATTATACGCATCTACTGAATCACACCACAACAATTGAACACTTTACAAAAGCACTGTTACCTTATTATATTCCAGGCGAAGCCCTTTGTGGACGAAATGGGAATGCCATCTTGAGCTCTTGTTAAAGAGAAGAGTCACTTGACTTCGACTGACTTTTAACATAAGAAACTTTTCGCTGGACGATTATACGCTAAACTTGTATTAGCTTCAAAATAAACCAGTCGTGCTTAACTAAAGGACTGTAGAGCAGAAAACTTGTTCTTTTTCGATATTTACTATTCAAAGTTTGTGGAGTTATTTGATTAAATATGCTGATAGATGATTGATTCGACCCGACCGATAGGACCGCATCTACTCATCAATATGTAAGTAAATACATTTTCGAGGGATTATTCTCGCAAAGTAAACGAGAAGTATCATGCAAAAATTTGTACTCGAGACGAATGGGAGCATTCAATCTCGTCACATTAGTTTAATATATAAATGTGCTAACGTGGCGCATACTTATTTGTTCAAATACTGTTGTTGTTTTATCCAATGAATGAGATTTGTAATTGGTTTGGTAAGGCCCATAGTGAGCGAGTATGCATCTAAGTTTGATACTCAGATCAGAAAGTATTAATAAACAAAATAAATCAGCCTGTTGTCCCACAACATGTTCCTTTTTCAACTCAACACGATCCTGGGCCAACATGGACTAATATGTATATGTATAAATAAGTTGTATCTTTTTGTATACATGAAATCTCTTAAGAGGCCATTGTCATTATGAACAACTTTCAATATCTTATTTTTCTTTCTTTTTCAAGCCTAAAATCGAAAAAAAAAATCAGCTATTCCCTACATTTATGTTCGCATAGCTCGTCAAAATGTAGAGAACAGCGGATTTAAAAAAATAATAATATAATATTCCCTGTAAAATCCTAGGGTCAAAACGGGGCGAGTGATGATAAACTTGGTGGAACAGTATCACCACCAAACTAATATTCACCAAACCCTCTGAGTATTACAACCGTGACGTATGCATTCGCATCGAGTCTGTTCCCGTGATTTAGTTGTTGATTTGATTGCTTCAGTCATTCATTCGCCTGACAATCGTTCTATCGTTCACCTAATAGCATGCAGCACGCACGCAGTCGAGTTAGATGTCCCGATGATGAAGGTTGCACGAGCTTGTGATATAAGACTTTAGCTACGGTTTCCTAGAAGAACGGTTTCCGCCACATAGCGTCTGCAATTTACCGGCGAATGACGTCACTGAAACGTTATTTATGAACGTAAGTTAGTGTGTTTTCCTAGAGAGCATTTTTTGACACGCATAAAGTCAAACCTAGCTGCCGTCAGTTTCATGACAACAGTCTACTGAAAAACCGACAACCACAAAATTTGTGACTCTCAAAATGTGTGTCACTGATTTTTTAAGTAAATAGACATGCACAGGAGTTTGATGACGTTAATAACGCTATGCTTAAGGTCCATAATTGGTTTACAGTAAATAATTTGGTATTAAATGAGAGAATGCATTTCGTAAATGCATTAGATTCGCGTTACCGAATGTTAGAAGTAGTGATTGTCACGTTGTACTGAATAAGGAGATACTACAATTCATCGAAAAGACGGTTTTCCTGGGGATTACGCTTGATTCAAAATTACCGTGGGGTCCTCACTTAACATCTCTTGCAGGGCGACATAGTACAGCCGCTTACGCTGTTTGGAAAATCCGCCAACTAACAGACGTGGATATTGCGAGACTGGTCTATTTTAGTTACTTTCATAGCATTATGTCTTAGGGTATTTTGCTGTGGGGACGGGCTGCAGATATTGATTCTATCTTTATTTATTTATTTATATATACTTTAATGTACACCAGAAAATACATAGCGAAAATAAACAAATTTAACACTACAAAACATACAATGGGCGGCCTTATCGCTTTCTGCGATCTCTTCCAGGCAACCTTAGAATGGACAGTGATTGCGTGGACATCAAAAATGGGGTCGTCATTGGTGCAAAATAATAAGTAGGAACTTAAACTTACCAATAGATACAATATACTATAACAGATATATATATATATAATAGATACATAAATACATACATACTGAATTTAAAAGAATATTATGTAAGCAACGAAAAATATATATATCTTTATTCTACAAAAGACAGCTATCCGAACCATCTACAACCTCTGCAGACGCGAATCTCTAAAGGAACTGTTTAAAAAAATTAACATCATGACGGTACCTTGTCAGTATATTTATGAAAACATTATGTACGTGTGGAAAAATCTACATCTTTTTAGTAAAATAAGTGACAGGCATAGTTTTAACACTAGAAATAGGAACAAATTAGATCAACCACGTTTCAGATTGTCTAAAGTACATACTTCTTTTATGGGGTACTACGTAAAATGTTATAATAAAACTCCACTCGATATTCTTCAACGAGAAGAAATTTAAAACATGCATTTAACGCACACTATGTAGACAAGCATATTATAAGTTGGATGATTATATCGTAGATAAAAATGCTTGTCTTAACGCTGGTCCTGCTCCACAGGCACTTGGGCTCACTAGTTAAAATTTCATAATTGGAAGTGTTGCTTCACCCTTTTTTTTTCTGGCATTACTAATTTATTGTTTATTCTTAGTTAACTTATCTGAAAATAATATTATATTAATTTCTCAATTTCTTTGCAAACTAGTTTTGTATAATTTAGAAGCATTTTTTCAATTTTTGTAAATGTGAGTACCATGGAGCCGTTTAGTATGGTATTATCTATGTTGACTTGAAATAGCATGGCATATGAGAGTATGTCATGCTCACTTAAATGTCTCGCTGATGGTGGCACGTGTTTTGGATCATTCGGTTCCCTACAAAATGGTTGAGCTGGATGTTCATGTTCGTGAACGGGCGCCAACAGTTGAGACTGGTCACCTCTTATTTGCCAGAGCTTATTTTAATCTTAAATTTTGAATTGCTTTTGATTATTTTTTGTTTTACATTGTTCTCACATATAGAAGCAACCAGAATACTGTACCTAGGATTTTGTAATATCTATATTATATCCATTTTTAAAAGAGTGTCCTTGGAGTTTTTTGCCCGTTCTTCTCCATAGAGATCTACGTTTTGGAATGGGCAACTAGTTTCAACTTTCTGACTAACTGACCGACTCTTTGACAATTTAAAAGTGCCTGTAAATGGTTTAATTGAAATAAATGCTTTGAGTTTGAGTCACTGCGGCCGTTATGTGGCGGCCACCGCTCTTCTAGAAAACCGAAGAATTATAGTCTTAAGTTTATTTATTTATTTTAAGACAGACTGGATTCGAATAGCAGTGGGCCCCAGTGTTGTGGCGAAACTTGGTAGAGGCCTATGTCCAGCAGTGGACTTTGGTATTCAAACACAAGGCATTTTTTCAATTAAACAATTTACCGGCACTTTTGAACTGTCAAGAAGTCGGTCAGTTTAGTCACAAAGTTGAAGCTGCTATCTGCCCATTCCAAAACGTAGATCTCCATGGAAAAGAACGGGTAGGAAAATCCATGGACACACTTTTAAATAAAGATATTTAAATCCTTGATAAATTATTCTTGTTACTTCTGTCAATACAATGGAAAACAATACAAATTATAAAGATTAAGGATAAGCCCTGGACCAGAGATGACTAATCCCTACTGACGGCGCCTGTTCACGGACATGACGCGTGGATGACCACCATTAAGCTCAACCATTTTGAAGGGACCTGAATGACCCAACGCACGCGCCACCATCAGCGAGACATTCTAGTATACTTAGTTGATTCATTGCGCAAGGTTGAGGGACAAGTGCAGACCTACAATAATTTTATGATTCGGTTTGTTCCCCGAAATGTAAAATGTTATTGAATACACACATAATGTTAGCAGTCTCCAAACGTATATTGCGAATACCAAAATTACTAATAAAGTAACGTATTGAAGCGAAGTTGATGTTTACTGAACGAAATACAAATTAATAATTGCAAATGTATTGACAGAAAACCATAAAAGCGTCGAATTCATATCAAAGACAATTTGTACTTAGTTCAAAATATATGTATTTAACGTACTATTAGTATTGAATTATAGAATTGCATCCACTAACATTTCTTTTTTTTTAGGTCTTTTTTTTATATTTCTGTACTTTCCATAGTTTCCACCGTATTTGTGAACAAAACTTATTTTCCTTTTATTTTGTAACTAATTCAACTAAAGTTATCTAAAACGTCATATTATAATCATTAAGTTCTCTGCGAGTGCTGTGTGACGAATTTACAATAACTAAAACTGTATGTGATTTTGTTTGCGTATGTTTTAGTGAGTAAGTCACTGAAGTCCCATATCAATAAATAAATAAATTGCTTTTACGTACTCGTAGTTTTAGAAAATCACTGCTTCTGGTCTAGGGACAATTGTTTACAGTACCTAAGTGAATTTACTCTTTATTACCTTTTACTTCTCATATTCTTCACATTCTTCCTACTAAAAAATCTTATATAGACACTCAACAGAAAGAAAGAGGTTTATCTATTCCAAACTGATAAAAATGGCAGCACAACATTTTAAATAATGTGATACAAATATATTCGGGGTCAATAACAGGACAACACTTTCAAAGAAACTCTGAAGGTTTTGCGGAAGTTCAGTTTAAATTAAATAAAGTAACTTCTCGAGTTCGCGTCCTACAGACTTAAATTAAATCTTTAAACTTATACAAAACTCGACACAGTTATTAAAAGAGAAATGATATCAGTAAATGATATCAGTAAATGATCAAATTAATCCAATTAGTGGAATGAATGGAACACTTTGCGAAGCTGTATGTGTGGTACCCTAAGATAGAACGATATTGCCCCAGTTAGCAATCTGCCTTTAGGAATGCTTTTTACGAAGCCTGAAATAGTTCGAAGTGCGGTATAGGAACTTGGACAGGCAGGTATTATCAGAGTGTGGCTTTAAATATCCTTTTCTACTTGCATACATGAAAAGAATTTAAGGGAACAATGGTCTAGCTTTGAACATCGAAGATAATATCATTGTATCGCGTTAATTATGAAGTGTCATAGTGAATCAAAGATGTAACCTTCACCCTAATTGCGTAATACACGATCAATCAGAATTGGAATCAGTTTGGACCAAATTTCTAATCCATTGCTTCAAAAGTTCGAAAAAAAATCTGCTCAACAACGTAAATAACGCAATGAATGTTGTTGAACTGTCAAAATGAAAAAAAAATAGTCTTAATCGGCTACGAAAATAAGTAGGCTAGCTTCCTCGTTAGCCTGCAATTAAGAAATAGCAATATCTTTCAGTTATTATCAGATTTAACACAACGTTTTATAAACCTTCAACTGTCATTAACGAGACACAATAGAATTTTAATTGTTATCGGTATTTAAAAGCCCGATTGACAAATAATGGGATAAAACTCTTCGTCAAATGGCACTTATATACTAAAAGTGAAAATTTAATTAATAAATTACATTTAGAACGAATGTGATAGTCCCATTTAATTTCCCGCAACATCTTTTAAATCAAGTAAACGGAAGAAAATAACTCATAATCTTGACATCAACAATAAATAAATTAATTTGGAGTGCCATTCCTGTAATGAGGGTGGCTGTGCGCAAGGAAGATGTTCGGCGAATACGGCCAACTAATTTCGACGACACGCTTTAAAACGACGAATAATAAAAGTTAATGGGACCGCTCTTTTCGTGATTCCTGGCGACGGCGAGTGCTCATTTGCCTGGCCCTCGTTTTCGTCGTGTTAATTAGCATTTTGGCACTAAAATACGTATAATTTGGAACCTTTGCAGGTAAACTTGAGATTTGTTACATATGGTTTGGGCCGTTTTGTTTGGATGTAATATGACATTGTTTTTATTTTTTATTTAAATTCTTAAAAATAATTTGATTTGACATACGTTCTAACTTGCATGATAATTTCTAAAATGTTCGACACATATTACGTATACTTAGTTTGCATGCACTGATTTTGATTTTACACTGTTGCATATTAATTTTCTATTTGTATTCAGTGTCAGATACTTTACGTCAGAGTGCTGATGTTTGACTTTGATATTTTCCAACCCCTTTGACTTTCAGTGATTTTTTTCGTCACACCATAATAATACCTAGAGTTCTAGACAAGTATTAATGATTCTAGGAGTAGTATAGGTATAATAGTGGGTTCCTAGACAGAACGTACGAAGACAAACAGCAAGATGGTTCACTGACATAATTAAACCTGTCTGAAAGACCTTAACAAGACTGATGAAAAATAGGAAGAGACGTTGATACACTACATTATCATCATCTGCCTACCCTTTTCCCAATTATGTTGGGGTCGGCTTCCAGTCTAACCTGATGCAGCTGAATACCAGTATTTTACATGGAGCGACTGCCAATCTAACCTCCACAACCCAGTTACTGGGAAATACGGTACCCCTTGGTAAGACTGGTTGTCAAACTTTCGCGCTTCTGACGAGCCGAAACAATTGTCAAAGGTCCACGAATGACAGCCGAGAGTGCCGAGACCAACAGCTTAACGTGCTTTCCAAGTCACGGGAAGATGTTCACCCGTCTGCGAACCAACCACGGTAAATCTGATCGATCGACCCATGTGGCTGTTATTACTCAGCCATGAGCTCCTCGTTTAAAGGGTTTAAAAGAAAGATAATACATTTATTAAGCACGGACAGGGCACACAACACAACGTAACTACAAGTAAAAAAAGAAACAAATAAAAAAGAAACTAATTAAGTGTAGGTACCTAAGTAATAAAGAAGGAAGCGTGCCTCGCGGCTGCGCCAAATAGGCCTAGTTCAGCAAAAATGCCAGACAACTAGTGCCTGACGCTGGTTTTCAACTGGACCTGAGGTGTGAGGTGACGGATGTTAAACAAAGGCTATAAATACTTAGTAACATAACATACTTAATAACATAACATACTTAATAACATAACATACTTAATAACATAACATACTTAATAACATAACATACTTTATAATATAACAGCACATCACGCCTCCCCGAAGGGCTAGGCCTTGTCACATATTTTCGATCAAACGAACAACGAAGTATCAAATTCTTTTGAATTTAACTAAATGACGCAAGTCTGTCAGTTAAATGACGCAAGACATGTCCGTTATTATTGCATTAACACATATTTTTGAAGCCGATGCTGCATCCTATATTTTGGCATCGCTTGTCTCGCCAGATAGTTTTGGTGTTCCTTCGACGTCAAATATACAACATTATTTTTTCTTTATGCTAAACCCGAAAAGGGGTTATTTTACTCATACTTTTGAACAACTTTTTCTATGGGACCAACCTTGAAATCGCTTTAAAAAAATCAGCTGTACCATACATTTATGTTCACTTAAATCGACAAACGGTTTGGTTGGTACTAGTAAAGCTTGTTCTAAGTCCGCCTGGCTAGCTACCAAACTCAAACTCAAAGCATTTATTTCTAATAAACCAATAACCAACCAACCAATAACCATTGTTGAGTTTAAAATAGCCAATTCCTCTGTGGTTGAGGATTCCGGGTGAAGCTTGCTTCCACATTCGACCTGATCATCACTTACCATAAGGTGAGATGAAAGCCAAGAGCTTCAACGTTGTGGTAAAAAAATACTCAAAAATAATTTCAATTGATCAAGTGGCAAGTAATTTTATGTTATATTGGAGTCTTGAGTGAGCTTCTGTAGGTAATACGAGTCTTAGAAAAGTAAAAAACAGTCATATTGCTAGAAAAAATCACAATACTAGAAAATAGTCAGTTTATAAAGAGCAGATTTAGGCATACCTAGAGCCGATGTCGAATTTCAAATACAATTTGAATGCAATCGTAGAACTAATCGTATTAAATGTAATTGAGCGGCTGCGGTCGTCCCCGAGGATCTTCTAGAAAATTCTCCCGGGTTTGGATTAGGAAACTTACATAAGTCCTTGTAAACGATAGCCCCCATTATGATTGAATTTGCCTTGTTCTTCATGATTTATTTTCACAAGTTATTATTGATATTTGCTTTGGCCAGAATTCAGCCTTCTTAGAGAGTCACATGTTTTAAATTTCGTCCTATATTCACATATTACTTTCTTCATTCACTATTTCTTATAACGCTTTAAGCTCATTTATGTTCCCGGCTCCTAATTATTTGATTCTTTCTTCGAATGGAATCACGCTTTTGACGGGATATAGAAAATTATTGAATAGAAAGGTTCATCGCTTTCTACACTAAATATAACTTTAAGCTGTGATTAAATAATGTGAATGAATGTGAATTATAATTATGATATTTGTGACGTGTCGCGGCAAATGCTGAAGGACGTCGCTCGCGCCTTCGCAAAACTAAAATAATTTTAGTGAACGCATCGCTACACTAGTAAAGTGTTTATTGTGTGAGTTTCGAGCGTATCTTAATCTGTTCCTTGTCAGACGGGACCAGTCGTGAAAATTTTCACAGTCTGCATAAAGGAAAAAATCATAGCGACGCTCTGAGGACGCAACGGCGACGCCAGCCGGCATCGGTTGTCAGGGCTGCGTCGCAATGCATCGAAGGCGCGGCGCCCTAGGCCGCCAGAGCGCGAATGCGTCGCTTCCGTCACAGCTGTCACCAGTGCAGTGTCACATACAAGACGTTTTAGTGTTTTCGTAGTATTTTATTTTGTATTGTTATTATTTTCTCATAAGTTAATTTATAAGTTTTAAACAATTAAAATTAATGCTTAGTGGCAGCAGCGATGTTGTGGATGTTGGTGGTAGTGCTTGTCAACCTTCGACATCACTGAGCATCCTGGAGAGAGGTGCGTTGTGTTCCCAGGCCCGGTTTTTTAAAGGTAAGCGGGGTCTGAATGTGCATATTGGAAAGGTGCACAGACCATCAAATGCACTCTCCTCAGACCCTGTCCCAACAGCCATACCTACAACACCAGGTACACCCACTTTTGAACCGTTTTGGAAAACCCTTTCAAAATTCAAAATCTCTGTTCCTGTTTTGAAGCGAGTTCCCCGCGGCGCTAGACCTCTAGTGGCACAACAGCTAGCAAGCTGCGTTCGTCTTGCCGCCCGGGAGAACTCGAAAAATGCTTGCGAACAGCTGCTCACCTTCCCTTACAGGATTCTACATGTGCAAAAGAATTTGGCAACCAAAAAGACCTTAACCGCAAAAATTTAAGAAAACTGTAATATTTCGGCTCTTAATTTAGATTCAAAATTCCCGACACAGAAATATACCTCTTCAAGAATTATATCCCATCTGGTAGAATCTAAGTTAGGGGAAGGTGACATCAGCGGAGCAGCCAGGATTCTCTTTAGTAGTGATGTAGTGGCACCATGTTCTCCAGAAACACTCGCAGCTCTGGAGAGCAAAAACCCTGCCCCAGCGGATGGTCTTTCCTTTCCCGACCCCCCTGATCCGGATAATCACTCCCTCACCATTACAGGTCGAGAGTTGGTCACAGCCGTCTGCTCCTTTCGGAGCGGCTCCACTGGCGGCCTCGACGGCCTGAGTCCTCACCAGTCCTCATAAGTCCACCTTAAGGACCTCATTTGTTCAGGTGCCGGGACAGCTGGTGAGTCGCTTGTGAAGGAGCTTACGGCTCTGATCAATCTTGCTCTCCGGCAAGGTGAATGAGTCCGTCATAGACTTTCTTTATGGGGCCAATCTATGCGCCCTACGTAAGATGGATGGCGGTATTCGTCCCATTGCCGTGGGAACCACCTGCCGTCGTATGGCAGCCAAGATTTGTTGTAAATTTTATGGTGAAGATGTTTCGAAAAAATTTCAGCCCCTACAGCTAGGTTACGGCGCCAAAGGGGGCTGTGAGGCTGCTGTACACGCATTGTCGACCTATCTAAATTCCGAGAAAGGTGAGGTTATCCTGAAGGTTGACATAAAGAATGCCTTTAATTCTGTTAATAGGGACACCTTGCTGACAGAAACAAAAAAAGAGATACCTCAAATTTATAGTTTCCTTTGGCAATGTTACAGACACCCCTCTAAATTACTGTTTCGGGACAACCTTCTGGAATCTGCTGTTGGCTGTCAACAAGGTGACCCCCTCGGGCCAGTGATTTTTAGTTTAGCCATTCACCCAATTATTCGGCAGCTAAATTCCAAATTTAATGTTTGGTACCTCGATGATGGAACCTTGGGAGGCGACGTAGAAACTGTTATAAATGACCTCCGATTCCTAAAAAATGAACTTCATTCCATAGGCCTTGATCTCAACCTTTCAAAATGTGAACTATACTTAGCGGACAGTACTGTCAGACATCTGACACTTCCCAAATTTAACGCAATAGCCCCAGAAATCAAAATTATTGAAAAACGCTCTCTTCGTCTCCTTGGGTCTCCAATCTTTGAGGATTCCTTTCCCATTTTCATTGAGGAAAAAATTCAAAATTTCAATGACGTTTCGGAAAGATTGTTCCAAATTAACATGCATTCGGCCATAACCCTAATCCGTTACTGCTGTTTCGGCCCTAAATTAACATATCTCCTTCGCGCTTCGCATTTATGGAAGCACACTAATCTTTTAGACAAAATGGACCAAATTATCCGTCATACATTAACTTTGATCCTCAATGTGGCCATGGACGACCGAGCTTGGGCACAATCCTCCCATCCGTATGGGAGGCCTCGGCGTCCGCAAAATTTCTAGTATTAGTTCACCGGCATTCATATCCTCGGTCCACGGTACTGAGAAATTAATCAGGAAAATCCTAGCCTCCACACTGATTAATTTTGACGTGCCGTGCCTCACCGAGGCTAAGGATGCCTGGGAGACTCGCTTGCCCGAATTCGGATCCGCTCGACAATCCATCTTCCCAGAGAAGGTGGGATGAGCCGCTCTGCAGAGTAGTACAGAACAACTTGCTTGACACGTCTGCTACTACTGCGGAGCGCGCGCGCTTGCTGGCTGTGGGTAAGTGGGAGTCGGGTCTGTGGCTTCATGCACTACCGTCATTGAACCTAGGAACTTTGTTCGACTACACTACGTTCCGCATCGCTGCTTCCTTGCACCTAGGAGCCCCATGTTGTACTCCTCATCGCTGTCACTGTGGCGAAGTTGTCAACAGCCTCGGACACCACGGCCTGTCTTGCAGCCGAAGTGCGGGTCGCTTAGCGCGGCACGCTAATATTAATGACATCATCCGACGAGCTCTTGTCACCGTCGGCGTTCCAGCTGTATTAAAACCCAATGGCTTGGCACGCGACGATGGCAAAAGACCGGACGGCCTGTCCTTATTCCCATGGAAGATGGGTAGGCCTTTAGTGTGGGACGCAACGTGTGTCGTACTCTTGCGCCATCCCATCTTCCTGGTTCGGCGTGCTGTGCTGGCGCTGCCGCTGCGGATGCGGAAAACCTCAAGCGGCGAAAGTATAATAGCCTTATGGCAAAGCAATTATATTTTCGAGCCGTTTGGGGTTCAAACCCTAGGGCCGTGGAGTCCGAGTGCTCATAGTCTGTTCAGTGAAATCTCCAAACGGCTGCTTGAAACTTCCCGTGACCCAAGGGCTAGCTTTTACCTTGGTCAGAGGCTAAGCATTGCCATTCAATGTGGCAATGCCGCCAGTCTCTTGGGTACATTACCAGCCGACAGCGATGCGGAGGAATTTTTCGACGCCTTACTTTAGTTATAGTTAGTTAGTTCTTTAAGTTTTAGTGTTTTATGTAAATAGTTAGTTGTTTTATGTATATATTATCTAAAAATAAATTAAAATAATAAAGTCCATGTTATTGAAATGAGGATGTTATACAATTTAACATTATGTAAACTATTCTTCATGTTAAGGCAAAAGCGCGAAATGCAAATTTTGTAATGTTTTTTACAATGTGCCTGGGTTAGTGCCCAATTTGTATGTTGACTGACTTATTATAATTAAGGGCAAATTTCACCAATGAAACTGAACGCGTTCAGCACATCTGAACCGCGTTCAATAGCTATCAGTGTCAAAATTGTTATGGAATATTGACACTGACAGCACTTGAACGCGGTTTAAAGTGCTGATAACGTTCAGTTAATTTGTGAAATCATATTACAAAAGTTTAAAACGACTGTGTATTTACACACAGTCGTTTTTAACTTATGTAATATGATTTTATTATTATTAACTACTAGCTGCGACCCGCGGTTTCACCCGCGTAAGTCTCGATCCCGTGGGAATATCGGGATAAAAAGTATCCTATGTGTTAATCCAGGTTATAAACTACCTATCTGTTTGCCAAATTTCATCCAAATCCATTCAGCCGTTTTTGCGTGATTGAGTAACAAACATCCAAACACACAAACACACAAACTCACAAACACACAAACTTTCACATTTATAATATTAGTAGGATCACTTTGCCCGCGGCTTCGCCCGCGTGGATGTCGAAACCTTCCTCGAGAGCCACTCTATAGTGAAAACAGCATGAAAATCGGTGCAGTAGTTTTTGAGTTTATCGCGAACAGACAGACAGACAGACGCGGCGGAGGACTTGGTTTTATAATATGTAAGGATGCTAACGTAAGACTTTTATTCATTGAAAACCAGACTTTGGACTTTTCAAACGTTATTTTCAATTTATCTTCTCCAAACCCAAAATTTGAATACAATGCAACACTGAATAGATCGTATACTAGACTATAATCATAAATAATGTTTAATGTCCTATACAAAACATTTAATTTCCGTATTGCGGGGTCATGACACATGTGTGTCGGCCATCGATGGAATTGATATGCACTGTTTTAGTCACCCATAGTTACAAAGTGCCCGTGAACGTATGTTTACGATTTTTCACTGGAATTTCAATAGAATATTCGACTAAAATGCAGGTCCAACGTGATTGTTTTATTTCAGTATTCAATACAAACGATCCGGTATTGTCAGATTTTATGATAGTAAAAGTTTGCTCACATAGTATAAAATCTACAGTTTTATACGCAAAACGTGGATTATTTCAATCTGTGCAACAAATAACAGGAAAAGCATTACACAGACTTATTGCAGACCAGCGACCCACCCCTGCTTCACACGGGAACAATGTATGTACTTATGTGGCCACATGTCAGAACATCGAGACTTCTGTGATATTTCTAACTAAAATATTAATGTATTATACATATAAACCTTCTGGAATATATTGTCTGAATGATGACAATCGTTTCAAATTCCATTTTGTAGTTTAGAATTTAGCCTAAGTCACAGAGACAGACACGAAAATCGTCAGCGTATTATTTGTATACTACCAATTGCTCGCGACTTCGTCTGGGGACCAGGATGAAAAGTAGTAGTCTATGTCCTTCTCCAGATCATAGTCTACCCATGAGCCAAATTTCATCCAAATCCGTTCAGCGGTTTTCGCGTGAAAGCGCAACAAACAAACAAACTCACTCGCATTTATAATGTAACTAGCTTCCGCCGTGTTATAATGTCCTTCTCCGGGATGCCATCTATCTCCTTGCCAAATTTTATCAGAATCCATTCAGTGGTTTAGGCGTGAAAAGGTAACATACAGACGGACAGAGTTGCATAGCATCTAATTTCCCTAACTTTATATTGAACAGAATTTGCTTTGCCTACCATATTGCCTTATATTATGGTGAATGATATAATTATTAGTAGTAATTGCCCTATATTAAGCAAACTACAGAACCTAGTATAAATAGCATTAGTTCAAGTCCTCATAATCGAAAGTTGATTAATGAAAGCTGTTCTATTTACAGGCTACTGTAAACTTTGGATTAAATAAATAATGACTAGAGTACTCCTTAACGATTAATCACAATTCCAATCATAAATCTATGTTCTTTAAGTAACTACGGTATTTATTTTGGCGGTTAGGGAGTTATTTTTAAATCTGTTCAGTGCGGTCTTACCACAACTGCCTTTTCTGTTTTCCAGTACCTACAGAACAAAATCGTTGAACATATTTCTAGCTTCTGGTCGTAAGTAAATTATATTTATCAGGCTTTCTTCCAAGGAACATACATGTTTAACATAATAGCCCACTGCTAGCTGGTTTGCTGTCGGAAAAGTCCTCGTTGACGACATGTCGCCTAGAGAGGAACTAAGGGTTTGTTCCACCAACAGTGATGAAGCGAGAGGCGAACGCCAAAATTATCGTTCAAGTGAATACGCATTCATCGCGTTCATGGTACGTCACTTTTTGTTTGGAAAACTAGAAGGCATCCTCTGTTGGCGCAACCACGCGTTCAGGTTCGCCAAACCAAATGTGATCGCAACGTTCGCCTGCTCGCGCGACGTTCACTTTTGTTTAGGACGTGACCTAATTCTTCTAATCTAGCGAATGGCAAAACAAAAGTGTCGTAATTATCACACCTCTTTTTAGAGTGGTGATAGATGCTGTATACATAGACCATGCTCAAATATCATCATAAAAAGCACTAATTAAATGACATCAGACATGCATCCACCTCTCTCACTTACCTACAATACTTTCCAGGCCAAACTAACTTTAAATTTTCGTTTATCGTCGACTCGATAATATATTACAAATTATGTAGGTAGGTTATCATACCTAGCTCAAATCGCGACTCGTTGGCAGTGGAACAGCTGCCTAAAGCTGGCAAAATTTGAGATTGCACCCGTAGTTCCACACATTCTTTTGAATATTATGACGCATACAGGAAAATGCAGTGTAATCTTGGTTTCCGAGCGACGGTGTGCCCAAACAGTTGTACCTTAAATAATTATAATACTGCGTATATCCTTCTACTTTACTTTCAAAGCCTTCAGTTGTTCATAAACTCCCGCCTTCTTGGCTTCTTCTACATGGGGTAGTCAGAAGCTACAGAACGCCACCTCCTACGATACTCCTTTAGCTTCGTTTACGTTGTAGGTACAGTCAGAACTACAGCCCGGATATGAACCCACAACGTGGACGAGAGCGAGGCCTTAACCACTGGGCCTAAATACTTAATTATTTTAATTTCAGTAATAAATTCTTATTAGCATGATTATTTTATTCTAACTCATTACTATCGAAAAACTAATAAAGGTTGGTATGAATTAGTAGGTACTAAAGTATGTTATTGAATCAGGTCTAATTTGAACTCAATTGAGCCAACGACGTGTATTTTTTGCCTACCTACTTGTTAGGTATAAACAATGACAAGAACAGGCCTTTTATGAGAATCCCATTTATCTCAACAATCAAGTATTGGTATTAGGCAAAACTCGTCTTTGTAGCAAGAAATTGAATTCCAAAACCTAACTTAAGAACCAGATCGTTTCAGAATGAATTACAACCCAAAGATCAGTTTATTTAATACCCAAAATTAGCGAATTAACACAGCTATAGTCATGTAATTTACAATTAATTAACAAAGGAAAATGCTGGCTCTGAATGCTTACTTCCAGAGAAAATAGACTTTGCAAATATTCACCCGAGAATAAAGTTACTCGGGGCGTTTAACTTTTGTATTCAATTAAATAAAAAGCTCTAGGAATAAACGGCAAGGATAGTAGAATCGTCCTCATAAATTGTTGCAATTTTGGCCTGGTTTTACTCAGGTTTATTACAGACTTTTTTGTTCTACCTTTGCTGTTTCAGAACAAGAAAATCAAGGATGGAGTTGAGTCTGAGATAATACATTTTTGTAAAGCGGAAAATGACAACGCCCATTCAATATTTTAGAGTTCCTTTATTTAATTATATGCGTTGATTTAGGAGACGGTTTTATTTCGGTACTTCCTCGAATTTAACTGCAAGAGTTTTTGTTGGATATAGTTTTCATTCGAGCGGAACTGTTATTTAAGTATATTTTATGCTTGTTTCTGAAAGTCCTGAGCTTCTCAGCATCCACATTCCTCATAAAATTTTCTACGGTGAATATATCGCAACGTCTCTTGGAAACTCCGAGTACGTGGATATTATTTCTACTTTTATTCCCACACATATACAGGGAATTAATCTCTTGTTCACACAAAGCTTTTGTTTTAAAAACGCAAATATTTTGTTAGAAATTAAAGCTCCCCTCGTATAATGTAGAACAACAATAGCAAACATTCTCTTACGTACTTCAGACAATATTCATAAGCAGATGTTTGCGTGTTAGTTTACTTAGCTTTATGTGACTAGTCTTATGAGGATTGAGATATTACAAGTGGTATGTTCATGTTTACTTTTTAACAAGAAAACATTGACTGAACATTGGTTGAATTTTATTTGAACAAATACTAAGTAACCTAAAAATAAACACATGTATGTCGAACTTTAAATTCCAATAACTTCATAACAACACTTAGCTTACTACAATTACATACCAACATCAAAGCTTAAACCGCGACAACAGAACCGTCTCCTCAAATTTTCACCTTCAAAGTAGTAACGTGACTAAACGTCATATCTCAGGGTAACCCTAAGTAGCGTACTTGTGAACTGTATATGACGGCAACGATAGATTTATTTACAGCAGGCACGCGCTCAACTCAGTTGCAACTCTCTGGCGTTAATATCGCAGCTGATATACAAATATCTACGTCATCGTCGAGCCGGGGCCGGATTAAGCTGTGCACAACATTGTTTTATTTAATTATCGCGAAATTGAATCGAATTCGAATGTTATCCATCAAGAATAACAGTTCAAGTGTTGATTCTGCTTTATTTTGTGCTGTAGTGTTTTGTTTATTTTGTTAATTTGCTTTGATTTCTAAAGCCCTTTTATTTCTAGGTTCTTAATACAATTTTTTTTTTCACTTACAGGCAACTCGCAGCCTAAACTGCTGGGTCTAGAAGCATGAAGTTTTGCAAAAGAGTTCCATTTATAATGAAAGTGAGCACTATTTTTGAAAATTCATCCCCTATGAGGGTTAATTTTGGTATGAAACTCCATCGTGCACACGGCTTGTTTTTCTATAACTGTTAATAGAGGCCACCGATTAACACATCAGGCCATAGGTATGTTAGTTTGCTGTCACAGCCGTATTTAGATTGTTCCGCAGTGCGATATCAAAGACCAGCGCATAATATTAATGCGTACTCAGGTATTCTCGCCATTTAATTTAAGTACCGTACTGATATTTAGAAAACATGGAATTTTCAAAATTATTTAAAGAAGAGCTAGTTATTATAGGTAGAGTGCTACAAGAATCTTTTAGCGCCTGAATGACATTGACAGGGGGGCGTTAGTGATGAACATTTTGTGAAATTGTCACAGAAAATGTATTGACAAAACAAAATGGCGGCGTTAATTCAATTTTTTCCCACGCGTAAACCTTGGAGGAAAAAGAAACCTTAGAGGGTTGTATGTACTTACGCATAGGAATCTTTTCTAATAAAAAACCAATTATTTAAAAAACCCGACTGCATACACCTATAACCGAAAAGAGAAAAACAAGCATTGAACTTCGTTTTTTGTTAGGTTAACCTCTTGACGACCCGGCTAGTTAGCTCTTCTAGTTAGCTCTTTTTTTGTCAGTCGGGATTTTTGTTTTTTAAATAATTTGTTTTATTTCAAGCTTTTTAAGTTTATTAATATATATATTTGGAATTAACTCATAACTAGCTTTTATTTGATACCCATCCTTACTAATGTTATAAATTCGAAAGTAACTCTGTCTGTCTGTGTGTTACCTTTTCACGCCTAAACCACTGAACGAATTTCGATAAAATTTGGTAAGGAGATAGATGGCTTCCCGAGGAAGGACATAGGCTACTTTTTATCGACATACCAAGCGGGCGAAGCCGCGGGCGGAAGCTAGTATTGTTATATTTTTTTTATTTTTAACTTCTTCGTTTTTGGCAGATGATTTATATAAAAAATGTCACTCCCAGAATTAAGACGAACCTAACGACACCTCGTATGTCAAATCAAAATCCATCAAGCCCTTTAGGAGCGTGTCAAAGAAATAGACATTCATACATACTCTCGAAAAACATTAGTCTCCTTCTGGGGCAGTCGGGTAAAAATATCAGTCAGTGCTTAGGAATAATATTATTTTATTTCTGTTGTTTTTATTTAAAACAAAGGTCACTGACATTTACAGGTTAAGACAAAATTAATAATGAACGATGATGTTCCAACAGATATCGAAGACGCTTTAGTTTGTTATTTTAATCTTTAGGAACATTCCCTGTAGGTACTTTAAGTTTACCCACAAATAAACCTTTATTAAACTTCAACGATGAGAAAATCAATTAGGTAGGTAGGTATAATTTTTCAAGCGGTATTTATTTAAGCGTAGTTTTTTTTAAGTTATTCAGGAGTTCTTTTAGGCTTTTTTATTTAAATCACAACATTTTGATAAATGATGAGTAAAACCGAACGTGGGTTTTACTTCTAAGCCAAATTAAAAAGATTAGTGCAATGAAGTGTTTTTCTACCAAACAAAATATAGGCAAATATTGTAAACTCTAGAGCGACCCACCTATTTCTCGTACAGTTCATAGATAAATGAAGATATCTTAACAGTGCTTGTAGTCACTCCTTTTCGTAGACGTCTATCAACGGTCAGGATAAAACCTTCTTCAATGAAGTCTATGACATCAAGATTACTTGAAGCGGTTTCTACTTTGTGAACTGAGCAAATCAGATTGTTTTGATCCTTGTTTCTAAGAGACAATTGAAACAATTGTTAATTAGGAATATAAAAAAACTATGTTTTACAATAAAGCAAGGTCGTCGCCATCTTTGCCGCATACTCAAAATAATATAATATAGTTTTTTCTTAATAGTACCTATCAATATAATCGAATACAGGCACAAACCATAGAGTGTTTTGAGAATCTGGTATTCTGAAATCGAGCAAGAATAGTACCCAGTCAGCTAGGTAGTATCATTGCTGACTGCCCAAGTATATACTCGTTTAGACAGTTTTAATGCACTCAATTCATCTCAATCGCTCTCTCACTGTTGAGAATCATGACTCCGTTTCAAATTGTCAACGGTCTTTTTCAATCAGTTAGCATCAGCGGCCTGGTGCAGTGCGGCGCTGATAGCTCCAGTTGCTTAGAAAGATCCAAACACCGATTGCCGCCGATTGATCGCCGATTTGGTCCGTTTTGTATTTGGGCACAAAACGGTGTTCGGGTGAACTTTCTGAATTTCCTCTAGATCTTTTGCCTTCTATCTTTCTCGTTACCGTTAGGCGTTCCATGTTGTTGGTAGGTACACAATGCACTCAAAAAAGGTTTGTAATAAACATTTCTTGAACGTCGAAAATTAAAGATAAATCAATAAGTCACTCGCCTACCACTATTTCAGCTGCGAAGAAGAAGCAGTACCTACACACGACAGTACGTTACTATGTGAATAATAAAACATAGCAGTGGTGGCTCAGTGGTAACGGCCACGACTTATGAGTTGTAGGTCGTATGTTCGAACCCTGACAGGCGCTTTACTTTGTGTAAATTATTTCATCGCCACTGCTCTCAAAACGGTGAAGGAAAACATCGTGACGAAACCGGCATGTCCTAGAATCAAAAATTCGAAGACATGTGACATCTACCAACCCGCACTGGGCCCGCGTGGTGGATTACAGTGGCGTGCCTAGGGGTCAAAATCAGGGCAAACAGACAGGTTTTTTACGATTTAAAAAAATAGCCAAGTGAGCGATTTACGGATTTTCTATGTTGTTCATGGTAACACCATTATTATATAGTGTAAATTTTTTTATTTTATTGTAGGCTTAATTTTGAAGGCAAGCCGGGCTTTTGGGGCTTCTATGGAAGGAACGCCACTGGTGGATTACGGCCCGCTCCCTCTCACAGAGAGGAGGCCTGTGTCCTAGCAGTGGAAACATTATAGGCTGATTATGAATAAAAGATAGGTATAATATTTGTTTTGTTGATAGTGACAACCGTAGACATAGCATTCTCTATCAAAGGTAAAACATAATAAATACACACAAAATAAATCCCCCTTTTAAACATCGTGACAAACAAGTACGAAATAGTTTTTTTTTTTCTTTCATGTTTCTTATAGCTATTCTCAGAAATAAACGTCATTTCAAATCCGGCTCACACCGAGAATCACAAAACAAGCGTCATATTGCGATACGGATGAGAATTTAGTTGAAATTTAATAATGTATCAGTTACAAACGCGACTTACTTGAAGTGTACAAGAGAGTTTGTATCATGTCAGTAAGCTTATGTTCACTGTTATACATGAACATCTTCAAAAACCTTAAGGGATTATTAGAAACTTATGTAATAAAATAACACAGACAGAAATAATCTATTAAGATTGTTACAAAGCTTTTTACACGGTAAATAATTGGTAGGCCAGAACTCTATACTCAATACTTTATTTGCATTCCACAATGTGTACTTATGTGGTAACTTAAAATTATATTTTATTATTTATGTACACACAGTAAATAAAATACATAATAGATATGATACATGTGATCATTATGGAGGTTCATGTCGGGCACACCAAAATAGGAGAGATTTTTCTTTTCGTGTATTTTTCATTGTGTCATTTTTACGGCAAATAAACATATTTTCTTTCTTTCTTTCTAGAGCGGAAGTTTTGAAAAACTTAGCTTATCAATCTTCTGAAATAAATCAAATGTTAGGGGATTTCTACGCGGGCAAAGCCGCGGGCAAAAGCTGGTAATGAAAATTTTATAAATTTGTACTCGAACGTAAAGTTATCTGACACAAAAATATTCCTTTTCTATTTTTGTAAGCCGAAATAACGAACAAAATGGGCGCAAATATATATTAAAATATCTTACGATTTGTTTTTCTGCGAAAAATATACAAGTGAGATGGCATATAAAATTTAAAAATAAAAAAGAGGAAAAATATAACATTTATGAACTTGAAACAATGAACCAGTCAATATTTGAAAAGGCTTTACTGTAAGATAAAAAAAAATATTATATAAGGCTAAGGCCGCACTGACAGTGACTTGCTCAGTACCGTACGCGAGTCGTAGACCTTACCCGACATCAGCCGAATTATGCTCGTACGTCGTCGGCCGTACTCGGTCGATCGAGAGTGAGAAACGCCTATGGAAAATAAAAGTAATGTTAATATACTGGACCGGCCGCACTGCTGTTCGCCAGCTAGAGCACCAAGCGCCTAGTGCGGGCCATCAGTGAGAGGTGGGCCAAAGTGGTAGACGTTTGTAAATTCTATGTGATGTCCTATCTAGAAACGGGACACGGACCTCTCGATCAAATTGAAGGTCAAAGGGGAAATAACCACGCTTAGCAGACGAATGACGGCAGGATAACAAGGCTAATTCTTTGTCAGAAACCATACGGAACTGTTTGGTATAGGAAAGGATAACCACATTTTGAAAACAATTTCAAACTTAGAAACGTTAGATGCTTATTCAAGTTCTATAATGTTTTGTGATTCTGATCTTAGATTAAGTGTCTTACCAGGCCACTCTAACTGGATGCAGCTGAATACCAGCATTTTACATGGAGCGACAGCCTAACTAACCTCCACAACCCAGTTCCTGGGTAACACGATACCCCTTGGTAAGACTGGTTGTCAGACTTCTTATTTTACAACCACGGTTATCAACACAAGTCAAAAAGCTTTTCCGTTGGCTCTGTTACTAAAAATTACAATTATACATAAATATATAATATTTTACATAACAATGCTTTTAATCATTATAAAATAAATAAATAATTAAATTAATGATTTGAATTTGGAATTTAAATTATTACTTTCTGCTTAGACCTTTGGAGAAAAAATTAATTATTTATTAATTACTATTACACTACTATTATTATTTTATTAATTACTCCATTGTGTTTCATGTAATATTTAACTTAATTTCTAATAGTGTCACTTAACAATGCATGCCCTATAGGGTAGATTTTTGAGATACTATAAAATATTTTTAAGACCCTTTTGTATCCACCAAAAATCGCATTAATAAAACTTTGACTTTGACTTATGAGACTTAGCAACTAAATACTTCTATTCTACAGTAATACAATCAATAAACAACAAAACATAAATAAAATAAATAACATTTCATCGAATTCATCACAATTTACAGAACATTGTTTAACTAGCAATACGGGACTTTTTGAAACTCCACAAATTTTACTGTAAATTGAATATTAAGCCCTTTCGATGTACCTTCAATCCTCGTTCATCGGATGAAAACAAGTAATTATTATTAAATCTTTCAGAGTAATCCGTTGTTTAAAAGTATTATTGTATTTAAATGATAATACAATAGTACTTAATTAAACTAGACTCATTTTTTATAATACTTATCTTAATTATTAAAAGTTCACTGCCGTAGCACTTTGATACATTATTTTTTAACCTAAAACAAACACTCCAACTGATATCCATTAAAATTAACGAAAACTTAACTATGTCGGGTCCACGTCCCTTGTCTTTTAGAAAAGATAAATGTAAGTGTTCAGTCAACTGCCAACTTGACTGAAAGCTGACATCTCTCCAACAGAGACATTTAGCTGAACATTTCACAATGCCGACGATGCCGACCCCTATCCAATTATTATGACAGATTTACATGAACTCAATTAGAAAACAGATTATTATACAAATAATGACCTTTTCATTCAAATGATCGTTGAGAATTTGTTTGTTGAAGAGAGTATACGAGATATAACCATAAAATAAAACAATCTTCTCTACCAATATTGTAGGTTCGAAAATATGTGGGCGAAATCAACAATGTGAGTGTCAGGTGTACCGTCAAAATAAACAAACACAACTGAATTACGTAGGAAGGGTAGTTAGGTAACATTATATCGATCTATATTCTATACATACTATTATTAAAGTCACTTTTCGTGTCCGTATGTGTAACCTCGTTGTTCTTATAAACTACGAAAAGTATTTTTACACCGTTTTCATTTACAGAATTTATTCCGGAAGGTTTATGTGTATAATACATTAATATGAAACTACAATGAACTAATACGAAAAGAAATTTCGATGTTTTGTCGAGTCGGAAAAATCGTGCGTTGACATAATTCTCGTAGCCGCGCGTTCGTTCGTAGCACAGCCGCTACGCCGTAGCGTGGTGCGTAGCGTGCCAGCCCTTCAAAGTTTTAGTATTAGATGATTAGATCGAATCAAACTAGGTTTGTTTTAATATTTTTGGTTTACTGTTTTAAGTTGTGACACTTTATCTAAAAGTCAAACATAAAGCTTTAATAAAAATTTCAGTGTATTATTTTTTTAACATAGTTAATCAAAATTAATTTTATTCTTAATTTTCGTTTAATTACTTTTTATCTTTTTGAAATATGTATACCTAACCTTCAGCAAATCGGTTACTAGCCTACTACATTATGAAATACATAATATTCTATTACAGTTTATGATGTGACTATTCTATTGAATGAATACTATATCAAGCCTACTGATTTACGGAATACTGATGCTTAAATACACAAAAGCTAAATCATTTAACATGTTCACACCTCAAACCCAAAACCAAAAACATTAAAACTTCAAGCATCGAAAACCATTTAGCAAACAAACAAATAATCCCCTGAAAAAAGTATTCATAAAAACACATTACAAAACATCAAATTGTGGGTAGAACTGGGTGAATTCGCTGGGGTAACATCGTTCACTTAAGCACATTACCGTGGCTAACTTCGGCCCGCGAGATAACATCGAAACAATTGCGGAGCCTCGGGAGCTAACTTGCGGGGTAGCGCAATAGTTTGCTATAAATTGGCATGGAGTTCGTTATGAATTCTTTGTTAATTGGAATATGGAAATAGTGACGGTTTTACTTTTGAGCGCAGTAGACATCCAGTGTTTGTTTTTGTACTGACAGCAAAAGTGATGTGTGCACCGTAATTTTTCTAACGGCATACATCCAAAATTCAAATAAAAACTAATAAATAGTAAGTGTATTTATGTTCATTTATTATTTTGATTCTGCCGCCTGGCTAGCCTCTAGCTTCTTCAAGCCTAATGAATTTGAAATGCCGTCAATTTATTTGGATGGGTGTTAGGATTTTGGTACTTAAAAACAATAAATAATGGGATGTTCCACATGAAACAAAAAGGGATAAAGGGAATTGGTATATGTTATCAGTGATAACTATGAACTTCGTTAGTTTATAATCTGTCGAAATCTATTTAAGGGAAACCGACAAATTCTGAACTGAGGCCCTAGACAAAGTGACATTCTATTAGCGATAACGATGATGGAAAAGGCAAAAATGTATGGGACTGACATAAGCTAGTCGTTGTAGAAATACGAAACGCTTTCGAAGCGATTGTCACTTGTCTAGGCTCTCTGGTATGAAACTTGTTTGCGACGCAACGCACCTTACGCTAATACTAAATAGCCTAGCTGCGAGCAACTTGGAAGTAGCGCTCGCCGGCCGCTGCTGCGGCACCGCTCGTTTCGTTCGCTCGCGGGTGTTTGTCACAGTTGAAACTTGGCAGAGGTGCACCTATAGTACCTACACCCACATTTCGCCAGTTACGTTTAAGTCCCATGTGCCAGGCGGCGAGTCTATTGCCCAGTCTAAATAGTTAATTGATTCAGGCGTGACTGTACGGAAATCCATTATAAAATACAATAGACTTAGCTATTCTTCAAGACAGAGCGAGCGAGTTTTTTTTTTAATGGCTCTTGAAGAATAGCTAAGCGGAATAGGTAACTAAATATATCTACGTCTATTGTATTTTATTCAATCTCACTTGCTTTATCATTTCATCGGTAAACAGAAGAAAGCATTGGAGTATAGCGGTATCAATAGATACAGTACTAATACTTCATCATCAAACAAACCCTTATCCAACACTAAACATGCCCATATAATTTGCAAAACCCTGTACTAAAACAGCCGAGGCATATCGTTAACCCAAAATTACGTGTAATTAAATGTTAATTTATAATATTTATGAGAGCATTCTATATGGATTGAGCCTAATTTTAATTACTGATTGCAAACACATTTTCAATTTATTGTAACTATGTAGGTAGGTATAAAATTCTAATAACAATTATGATAACACATTAAGATACAAATTACATAAATCAGTATAATATTTAACAGCGCAGGATAGCCTTTACCAGAAGTGGTCATATAAGTGGCTCAGCAGCTTCAGTATCATCAGGATTGTGCCAGAATAGAGCAGTTCGTCGTGGACGTGGTATGACGGCAGCTTGGGTGAAATCATCTTCTGTCATCAGAAGACAGCCGCCACGCAACCGTCGAGGTGACGTCACCAGCCAGTGTCACTCTTATCCGATCTTTTCGGTGATTCCAGTAAATTCGTAATAAAGCGAGACGCGCCACTTGCTGCGCCGTCATATATTGTTACGAGTTTAAACGTATAGTTACTGGAAGAGCAGTGACCATTTAGGAGTTCCAAACAGCACAAATGTGATCACATGAGTCTACAGTCTGAATAAATCTTCCTACACTGATGAAACTTTATTTTTCATCGAACATACAACACAGTGTAATAGATCTTGAGATAATACGATTCTTCTTCTTCCTTTCGTGTGGTTAGTGCAGGTGTAGTATTAAAGCCGCCCAAGGGACTTGGCTTTACATGCCGTCGAGAAATATCTCATATAATACGATTGAGAGAACAAATCTAATTAACTCTAATTAAAACGAATTTTAAATGATAAGCGTTATTTATAATTTAACCGATACTCTTAATTTAAAATTGGTTGTTGAAAACAAACTATTTATACAATTTTATTACGACTAAAGCGGATCTAGCTAAACAACGTTTTCCATGAAATTATTTCACAACAGGAAAAATATCCTCATAATCTCGATGCGATAAAATTTCTATTTATACAAGATACTTTGAAATAGACACTAGTAGTAGATACGTCAAAAGAAATTCTGTTACATTTCCTTTTTCCAAGATGTTTAAGATCACGTACGCTCAATGTTCGAATACCCTTCAATCATCCCTATCTTTATTACGACTACTTACTACTGACAGAAAAGGTCACGTTTGAGAACTAAACCTAACATATAGCTATAAGGTAGGTACATACCCTCATCCAAGTGACCAATTACCATTTCGAATATAAAATAATCCAGAAACAAATACTCTAACTCAAAGCATTTTTTTTTTCAAATAAACCAATTACTGGCACTTTTGAATTGTCAAGGATTTTCAATAATTCCGGATGGAATAGTGTCGCTTGGTTAAAACAAATAAATAGAGAAGCAAACCACTTGTCAATAAAGCCCTGCTGATACCTACATAAACCTACAAGTTAATTCCTCAAGAATTTTAATCTATACATTCAATATTTTGACATTCTAATTGTAAATTGGTAACGACTGTCAAAGATCCACGAATGACAGCCGGGACCACCGGTTTAACGTGCTTTCCGTGGCACGGAGGAGTTTCGGTATGTAAAGATGGTCACCCATCCACGGACCAATCCCGGCAAGCGTAGCTTAACCTGGTGAATCGACCCGTGCGGCTGTTATTACTTAGCCACCAGCTTTCACCACCAGATCTGTGGTGTTTTTGCTTCGAATTGTAAGCCACGAATGTGCGTATGCTTCAGGCTGAGGAATTAAAAATAAATTGCGTATGCTTTGTACTGTCTGGGTGCACCTTTATAAACCTGTTGTCAACTGGGCACCAATAGGACATGGTAACAATTGGACGGGCAAATTATAAATACACGAAACATTATAAACATAATCCGCCAACAATATTCCCTTTCCGAGAATACAAAAAAAAAACGTCTAAGCACAAAACAACATGCTCACCTTGATAATGCTGACATCGCGTGACCAAGAGCGAATCGTAACTGATGCCTAATGGAACTGGAATCATCACATTTACCGGAAAAACCGCTTTTTACCTATCATCCTTAGAGAAATGGGCGAAATCATATTAATTTGCTGTGGTAATGTATTTCTGATTATTTTTGATGAGTTACGTTTACCTGCTTATGTTATTTGTTGGATTGAGATTATATACGTCCCGAAGCATCAACTTTTTTCCTTTGGGTTACCTACGGGACTAATTTATTTATTCATTTATTTAACATAATACAATTAAGGGGGATGCTCTAAGGTGGCCGCGAAATTCAAATTTTCTTATTTTTTTAAATTCAATGCACTTACATGAACATAAGGAGTTGTATTGCTGATTCTAAAGACTATAATTCTGTAAATCCATGTTTTTTACGATCGCAAATAATATTTAGATCAACATACAACCTGATACTGACCTGCAAATTGCAAAAAACGTAAGAAAATTTGAATTTCGCGGGCCACCCTAGCGCTTCCATCTTAATACCAGCCTATTATGTTCCCACTGCAGTCCTTTTCTCATACAGAGAATTAGGCATGATCATTGATCACCACCTTTGCTCAAAATCGGTTTGCGATTTCGGATAATATCTATAGGTCCAGGTCCTTAACCGATTCATTACTCATGACTTTATTCAAACCTTTTTTAGGTTGCTATAATAATACTTACTATCTCTCATCTTTTTTTTTTCCTAAGGTTGGTTGGTATTCTGTCATATCCAACGCATACTCTAGCATGGGTTCTTAAACTATGTGCAGTCACGGACCACTTTCTGATTTTTTTAAATGCCACGGAGCCCCCTGGCTAAATAATACTGTGGAAAAAAAAAACTAATTAAAAAAATCACTTTTATTGGTAAATTACACTTAGGTACTAATGTTTAATTTAATTTAATTAAAGTTGCTAAATATAAATAGCTAAAGAGATTTTTAATAAGAGAGACATTTTTAAGAATTATTAGAGCTACTGCGGACCCCTGTCAAGCTTATTACGGACCCCGTGGACCCCACTTTAAGAAACCCTGCTCTAATGGAAATCTGTTAGACTGCTATATATATTCAGCCTTATTTTCCGGAGTCGACTAAGTTTAGTTTGATCGATTCGCTGATTTTAGGTACCGACATTGTTTGCATCTGACACCGAGGATACATTTTCTACGTCATTTCCTATAAATGCTCGGCAAAGATAAATAGAAAGAAACGTTTTTCTAAATACAGTTAATCAAAAGAATAATATTTGCAGGGATGGCTGTCAAAATTAATATTATCCGGTTCAATACTAGGTAGGTATGAAAAGTCAATCTATACATTTCCAAAGAATAGAGTACTTCGTGGCTAGGTGCCAACAAAATGCTCATGGACAAGTTAAGCCAATTTCCCGGTACGATTTCTAAATCGCTATCGAATATATCGAACTTAGGCCTGCTGTCCACGACTACCGACGCCCCGTGTAAATCACCAATGAGTACCCAAAATGTCCGATTACTATAGTATTTCAAATGGCAGTCCTGTTTCCAAACTATAACAAACATGGCGCTATATTTGGCTGTCAAAACGAACCCACACATGTAAAGAATTGTCTTTTGCCTTGATTTCACGATTGTTTTTCTCAGTTATTAATGTAAGTTATTTCTTAAAAAGATCACACGCGGCCACATTTCATTATAGAAAAGTGATAAAATTACTCGTTTTAAACAAAGAGTGTCTATTTTTAGCGTAAAGCTGCATCAAAATATGTATCGACCGTTTCCGTGCTCCATTATCCTGTTTGAATTTTGTTAATTGAATAAAGATGACACTTTTACCACGGAGCTGAGAAAAATAAAGGAATAACATAGGTAAGAGATCAAATAATTTTGTTTAAGCCTATTTGCAAAACTTAAAACTATTCTAAATCCCGATAAGGTTGTCCTAAGCACAAGTAACACTTTAAATAAGACGTAAACACTAGATTCATTTATAGCGGCGCAGCCGCCGCACTGTCGCATGTATTAGTAGACAGTGGTTAAATCGGTAAACCATGTCATTGTCTCTCCGAGCTATTTGTGAAAGCGGAGGTAAGCGAAAAGCAATAGCTACTCACACAGTTTCGTATAAGCTTTCTTTAATGAATATTCATTACTTCATTTGCTTGAAGAAGCGCCATACATTACGGCAACGAACGCCCGAAAATATCACAGTGTATTCGCAAGGTGAAAATGGAATGAATATGCATATAATATGATTACAAATATTTCAAGCTGGTCTTATGCCAAAATTTCATTGTCACAGGCATAAAAACTTTATACACATAGTTTCCCGCATGAAAATGTACTGAATGTGTAATGAACTGAAATAAAACTGATGGTATTCTAGAGTTAGACGTTGTGGAAATATGCAAAATTGTTTTGCACGTTATATACGATCTACTTAAAAATGTGCAAAACTAACGTAGAGAAAGCTTCTAGCTTTCATTAGGTACGTTATTACTGCGGTGGAATCATCTCAAAGAACTGTAATTTGACTGCTTCAGCCAATCAGCAACGCTAAAAGTCTATAAGCAGGCAAAGGAAGGGGAAAAGCAGAATAAATGGATGTCCAACCAATACTCCTGTCAGATATTACGTTATCTGTGTCCAATTCTGCCATGAAATTAAGGAAGTAAACGAATGAACTGTTGCTCTATGGCCAATACTTGGTCTGATCCTATACGCGAAGCCTTATACATTGATTAAACGCCAATTCATTTAATATAAATTACGACCACGTTCCCGAAAAATAATATTTGTTTATACGGACACACTTGACCGAACTGAAGCCCGTCCAAGGGCCAGCCTTTATTTTATAAATTTTTCGAGTCAGATTATTGAATTCAATTATTTCAATCAATCAGGTCAGTTAAATGAACCGAAATTCAAATAGTACAGGTATATTAAAGCTAATTGTTGGAGCAAAATATAGGTAACACAAATTCGGAGTAATATTGTAACACGAAAGCTCACCTAGGTCGCGATCGAACGTTACGGCTCATTATAGGCCTTGTTATGTGGACAGTTTTATGCACACACTACTATTTACGGCATAAGGAGTTTTTTATGAATATTTTTATTCTTATTTATGAAACCATTTACTTTGTTGGTGCTGTTGGAACGTAAACGAAAGCAATAGGAGTATACAAAGATCGTTGCAGGTGGCGTTTTGTAGTTTCTGGCTATCTCCATGGGAAGAAGGCGTTAGTTTATTTATGTATATGCACTTCTCATCAGAAAAATCGAAACACCTTGCAAGTTTATGTTTTGTAAGGATTATCAGAAAAATGTGTATATTTAGGAATATATATTATATATATAAACGAAAGTATTTTCGATTTTTCCGATGAGAAGTATATGTATACATATATATATTCTTGAGATGCCTGCGTGTAATATAGATTTTTTTTCTATGGTAGTCTTTTTTTACCGACTTCTTCAAAAAGGAGGAGGTGCTCAATTCGTAGGTACGTTTTTTTTTGTTGTATTTTTGTTACGCGATTACTCCACCAATTTTGAATCGATATTGATGATTCTTTTTTGTTTGGTAGGTCATGCTTCCGATTTGGTCCAATATAAATTTTATTAACTATTTTATCTAGATGATGTTTACATTTACTCCTTCACTGTTATTTACATAGCAGGTAGTGGTATTCGAATTTGTGTGGGGTGTAGGTACCACAACTAAAAAGTGAAAAATAAAAACTTTTTACAAAAACAAAAAATCGACTTCCAAAAAAAACACAAAAAAGTGAAAAATAACTTTAATTTCAGAAGTAATTGCGTGGGTAACTCAAAGATAAATGCCAAATGCAAAACTGAGATAGTCACGGATTTATTAGTTTGTAATTTGGCACCGGAGGAGGAAATAATTTCTCATGCACTAGCTTTTTTTTATTTAAAATAAAAATTAAAAAAACATTTTTACGTTACACAAACAATGCTAAACGTTTTTCAGGTGTCACGTAAATATTTGTACGTAACGTATTTCATTACAAAGTACAGTTAGGTACGTTGTGTCCATATAGCATAACATCATCCATCAGCAAGTGTGCGCTGAAGCGTTGACCCTTGATTCGGTCTCGATAAGCCCCGAAATACTTTTGTCGACCAGCATACCGACGAAATTGGGTCGTATAAATAAATAATTTTACGATGTTACCCTCACAACTAACACTTAACGGCCTACCCTTAAAATTGTTAAAGACTCGCAATAAAATCTGGAAAGAAATCTTTATGGTCATTAATTGTGGAATAAAGCTAAATTACTCCATATTTACAACTAAGGCTACAATGTGTTTGGGTTGGGTTTTCACACATTCTTGCGCTGATATACGCGGGCACTCACTAGCTATGCTTTGTTAGAAACGAAACAAAAATGCCGAGAAACGGAACTAAAAATGGCAAACCGTAGTGCTGTTCTATAAAACTCATTATCACACTCACTTTGTTCAGCACCTGAATATAGTATCCCGTACCAGAAAGATACCGTAAAAGAATTCACACAAAACATTATATGCAGTGGATACAGTACAGAGTAACGATACTGACACTAACAACAGTTGACATTGCGGATAAAGAGAAAATTGTGAGTTATTACGATCTAGCCTAGTTCTGACTGTCTTACATAAAATATCTCGCCATTTTGACCTCGCCATAATACATTATTTCTGCCATTATAAAAGTTACAAAATTACACATCATAAATATACATGAAAATCGTAATAGATAACGATATTATTACCGCAGCAAGGCAAATTGCCCCTATCATATACTTACCCCTAACGGGCGTTCGCAAAACTTTGCCGACTTTCCAACTCGCTACAAAGAGCTCCTACTGAGTCTAAACATGCTCTGACAAAGAATAAATTCTAGAAAACTGCTGGAAACTTAGCTTATAAGCTAACACGGAAGGTGCTTTGTAGAATTAGGTGTCATTCCCACGAAGAAAAACTTTTTAAATCGTAAAATTCACACTTCAATCGAAATTAATATACCTCTGGAGTGAAATTTTGCAGATAAGATATGAAAAGATATTGCTCAGAAAATCCGGTCCGGTTAGTAGCTTAGATAGAAGTGAGAATATAGTTGAGTGGCCTGTGTCCTCCAGTGTAACAAAATAAGTTTCATGCTTTTAATAAACCAATTTTGCTGTCAAACAGTATCATACTTATGGAATTTGATTTTCAAAAAAAAAACTTTCCCTTGTCACTCCCTTCATAAACTATTAAAGGATTGCTCCTTTAAATGGAATGTGAATACACGTCACGAAGGACATAAAGAAACAAACGTGTATAAAATCGTTCCTAATAGTGAGAAGGATACCACAATTCGTGCATGCACGCACGGTTCCCACATTCGCCCGCCGCGCCGTCCCGCCCCACCGCCGTCCCGCCACCGTCCCGCCGGCGTCCCACCTCCGCCGATTTGTTTGTTTGGACACGCACGATTAACTCCCGACCGTCGATAATCTTATTTGTTTTATTTTTATCCAAAATTCAGGATTTTATTCTTGCTTTCAATTCTTTGCTCTTTTGAAATCTATGAATGTTTAAAGGTTTAAGACCGAAAAGACAATCCTTTTATAAAATAAATGTCTATGCTGAGCTCAAAACTCGTGCCTAATCGTCGACACACGTCACATTTAATACAAGATATCACAAGAATTGGAGAATTGGATGAGTTTACCTTAAATATAGGTATATTTTATTGCCCATAGAAAATATGCATAACATTTATTTACGGAGACGGATGCCTCACATTAGCATAAAAAGAAGCATGTAATGTATAACCAACGGTTTAGAATATCCGCGCATATTCTCACGAACGTGGCTCAAATTACTTGGCCAGCCTATTTTGCATACAATTTCTTTTCCCCGTACGTATCGGTGCACTTTGCTATTAAGGCTTTTTTACTGCTCGAAATTTTGTTTCAAGACTTCATTATAAATATGCCAGCACTGTAAAACGATCAGGTTATTCAATGTGAATACCTACGACTATAACCAATTACATTTGCACGAAAGTGTAATTGTGCGAGTATGAAACGGTTTTGGAATTAAATAAAGAGCCACTTTTAAACCTCCAATACTTATTTGCTATTCTTTCTAGACTATACTAGAGAAACAAATGGAATCATTTTCTCAAGAGGTAGCCTTTTCAAACATTCTGAAGGAGTTCGAAAATAACAGACGATAACTTTTATCAAGATCAGATAAGTAGCCTTCAGTATATAGTAGTTTAAGTACCCAAATAACTCTATTTATTACAAATTGTTTATGTTAAGGTTAAAAAAAAGCACGAATCTGAACTACAAAGTTGAATAAATGCGCACTAAACCAGAAACAAACCGATTTTTTATTTGCGTGATTGCTTTTTAAGTATAAAAGCCGGCCAAGTGCATGTCGTACCATGTACAATGAAGGGTTCCACACTTGGGATGAATTTATAAAACAAACTTAACATTGTAGTTGAAAAACCTGTTCTCCGATACAGAATGTATGGGAGAACATGTTTTTACAACTGCAAAATTAAGTTGGTCGATTATTACTCGGTAACTTGTGGAGCCTACGTAGCCGTAATAGTTTTCCTTTTAATGGGGGGGGGGGGGGGGGGGGAACTTGGCTCTAACAAAAATTTGCACTTTAAAGCTTAATATTCCACAAACGGATTCCTGAATCCAAAAATGGTTTCTACAAACTCACATTGTTTTTAAATGACCTTTCCAACGATACCCCACACCATGGGATTGACGAGAAAAAAAAACCATCCCCACTTTAAGTGAAGGGGAGCTACAGAAAAAAAAAAAAAAAAAACTATTTTTTTTACCACTTTGGCGACGTCATTTATACGTATATCCATACCAAATTACAGCTTTCTAGTACCAACGGTCTCTGAGCTAAGCCGCGGACAGACGGACAGACGGACATGGCGAAACTATAAGGGTTCCTTGTTGACTACGGAACCCTAAAAAAGTCGAAAAGAGTTTATACTCATATTGTTAAAAAACAACAAAAAGTCGTGGCAACGCCCGCAGGCGAAAACAAGGAACAAAGTTATCTACAATGTTATACTTTGAAACCTAATCGCTCCCACTAAACTAGCCGTAAAATGAGTAAACCAAATTACTTTTGAAGTATAATAATATGTTGGGTAAATATTTGACGAAGATCAAAGAATCAAGTGTTACGATCTGATATCAATGTTAATAAGTCAATAAAACGTCGGCAGACTGGAAGCAATCTCTTTTTATGAGTCCCGAGACGATAACTGTCACAATTCAGCCACTCACAAGTACCTATGACCAATGCAATACTACATAGTATAAAAGGAAGTGTTTAGAAAACTACCGAACTTATTCTGAGGGGATTTCCATAAGTTTTTAGTTTTGCTTCTTCGGGAAATGTTCCAAGGAGATCGTGAGTTTTATCTGTCGTCGATTTACATATCGGTTTTACTAGTAAACGTATTCGTTTTATATTAAACTAGCCGTCGCCCCGACTTCTTCTACGTTCCAGTATGAATAGTAAAACCTATTTTCTTCTCCAGGTCATGGTCTACCCATGTACAAAATTAATCCAAATCCGCTCAGCTGTTTAAGCTTGAAAGCGTAACAAACACACAAACTCACTTTAGTATTAATATAATATTATAGTTAGGATTCTTAGAAAATCAACTTTATTAGCGACACACAGTACATAAGTAGACCATTCAATATCCAGACAGTTGTAATAAAATATTTGGGTTTATTATTATAAGCTTCCAGGAAATTATGTATAAATAATACATACATCACATTTATACAACATTTCCTGGAAGCTTAAGGATATAACAAAGAAGGTAGGCATTATATTATCATGAGACGAATTTATGGCTCGCCCACATACATGCACAAATTACAAATAGGCCTTGTTATATTCTCGTATCGTTAAAATTACCGTTATAATATTAATCAGATCTTCAATGAAATAAGTAGAAAAGTTGTTCAACCGGTAAATAAATTAACCAAGGGCCTAAACAAGTGGCAATCGCTTACAAAGCGTTTCGTATTTCTTCTACAACGACTTTCAACAGGATGGACGTAAGGTTTTCGGTAGCTTATGTCAGTCCCATACAATATCAACTTTTCCATCCTCGTAAGGGGGGTATTACACTATCGAATCAATGATTATAGATCTATGATCATTGATCAAAGATGTAATGAAATTGAAAAATATTTGTATATTTTTTATGGGTATTTTGTGAGCTTCGTAGATAGGTAAATGATATAATTATGATAGTGTAATATCCCCCTAAGGGGGACATACCCATACAATTGTCTATTTTACAATTCAATTATATCTTTAATCATAGATCTATGATCATATACATAATATAGTATAATACCCACCCTATAGGTAATAGCATGTCAAATCATTGTCTAGGCAATCACAACAGATAAGTATTTGGAAAGTATACCACGCTTTCTGAGAATATTAACAAAAATATTAAATAAAAATATTTAAAAAAAAAAAAAACAATCTGAGAATCAGATCCTCAAACACTGCTGATTAACTTCTTGTTCTAAGTAATATTTACTGTGTATTTCTAGCAAATAATTAATTTCATGTGTGAGTGTATAATGGTAACAACGTTATTATTAGAAAGGTACCTATGTCAAAAATCAACAAACTTCTGTCTTCTAATAACAAACCTTACGATAACAAATATCGGTTGTCATGCGAATATCTATGACAGTCTCTATTGACAGAACTAAAAAACATTAGCTTGAAATTGTTGGTAGAAACTGAATCAGTCAGAAGTTTAGCAACTAGTCCACTAATCCAACTTAAAAATATCTAAAAAGCCTAAATATTAGAGAGTGAAAGTCATTTAAAAGTCACTCCATGTAAAATTTGGTAAGCAATTCTAATATCTCTGGTTGAACTGACACCTAACCTCAAGATAGTAGGTAAAAGGCTAGGCGAACAATGATATTATATTCCTATGAAATTCTGTTCAGTGTTCGCGCGAGCAGAAAAGCCGCACACATCCGGTGTGTCGTTGGAAACTACACTAGGTACATAACGCTTTTGAGGTCTTGTAGAGAAACGAAAGGTTTACAGAATAATCGAACCTTATAGTAAAATGAAAACTTAATAAACAGAAGATACTAGTTTTAACTTAGGAATTCTTTAAAACCTCGGCACGGTTATGAATGCCTTTTTAATTCCCTTGTTTAGGAAAAATCACATCTTTATTTATTGAACCACACGTCTACATACATCATTACATCGTGTTATCAATGAAAGTTAAAGTATATACTTTTCTACTTAATTGGTTTTGAGATGGTTTCAATTTAATGATTACACTTTCAATTTTACTCCTGAAATAAATTTTAAATTATACTCTCACATCCTACAGTTCCAATAACGTGTGGAGATTAAATTTAATACATTCGATCATTATATCCGCTTCTGAATAAAGTACTATAATTTTGCGTTAAACACGACTGCTCTCGTTGAAATCTAATAAGTTAATGAGCTGATATAACTCGCATTTCATTGTCTGTCAGTCAGCCAGTTTTAAATAAGAGAATAGTATTGTTTTTCAAATATTCTGTTTTACTTGGAACCCAATAATGTTCAGTTATTTCAACCTTACGAGAACTTATTTCACTTGAATTTTGATTTATGGCTTTAACATTTAACAAGACTGAAGTTATCGAACAACAAACGGAACAACGGAGTTTAATAACAAAAAGTTTTTGCTCGAAGTTTCTCTTTCAATTGACATTTCTCAATAAGGGCCATTTCATTACCTTTGGCAATACAATTTTATTTTTACTCGGTTTTAAATATAAAGGGCAAAAGTTTATTTTCAATTCTAAAATAATATTTTTAGTGTAGATTTATACAACATCAAAAGCGATGATTGTACAAAGTTTCTAATAATTGAAAGTTACAAGTTATATTGTGAACAAAAAGTTGTAAAATAGATAATGACATAGTCTCTACCACGCGGGCCTATTGCGGGTTGGTACATACAGTATGTCTTCGAATTTTTGGTTCTAGGTCATGTCGATTTCCTCACGACTTACCTTCACCGTTTTGAGAGCAGTGAAACCAGAGAGAGAATTTAAAATGACATATCGTCACCATCTCGCAATTAGAACCTAAAAGGTATTCATTCATATTATTTTCCATCCGATGCAAAAAAAATCCTTCAAAAATCATCCATAATCTCTTTCCATCCTCCACAATCTTCCACATTTCCCGTAAAATAAAAAACTTTACGAAACAAAACCCCTTGTACAGACACAGATAAAAGTAAAAAGCAACTAGTAGTAGTTTTTAATTAAGCTTCGCAACGATAAACAATTCAGAGCGGAGTATCGGCACTGAAGCGAGATCATAACAAGCCTTAATTGCCGAATGGCCAAGTTATTACAAAACACACACAATTGGAACACAAACACAAAGATTTGATTGGGTTTATAACGGCATAGGACCTATCGAAACTCGAACTTGGTTTGAGTTTCGTCAAATTATTCATGCAGGTAAGGTCATTATTATTTTTATTTCAGACTTCACATAATTTACGCTTTTTACGCCCCATGGTAGGTAGAAAGCACAACACCACACACTTCGACCTTTCCTTCAGCCACTTTCATACATGTCGCTAAACACGCGCGTTGATTGTCGCAGGACGAACAACTTTCTCCGTGGGACCAACACAATATCAACTGTCCCATACAAAACTTCAATACCTACTCGACCCAAATGTATGGGACGGCTGATTATTGCGAATTGGACATTCTGCGAACTGGACTTTCTGTGAACTGAACTTTCTGCGACCGCTGGACATTTTGCGAATTGGACATTCTGCGCCTAAACGCTTTCTGATATACCCTGTATAAGCAATACCTAGTAACCTCAGTACTCCTTGAACTACTCACACATAAACTCCTTTGACATAAACACTTTTTTTAATCATATTTTTTATGTACCATCCTTAGGGATCGCCTATCAATACAGTACTTTTTGGATTCAAATATAGAAGTCTATTTGAAATAAAGGGCATTCTCTGTACTACTTACTTATTAATATTGCAGCGGCAGTACGTCCTGAGGCTGCAGCGTCGAACAATCGAATTTACAAGCAGCTTCGGGCCGACTTCAAACACAATACCTCTCGAAACTAACTTCGGGCGATAATCCTTTAATCAGTTGCGGTAGCGCGCCTTTAGGTGTTATTTACATATATTTTCGTGTTAACCCAAGTAAACAAATATTTTTTTATGGAAAATTGCTGGATAGAGAATTTGTAAATTATGACATTTTAATTTAAGCTATATAGGTAGAAGTCGGTTGTTTTTTTTTTTGTAAAAAGTTTTTATTTTTCACTTTTTAGTTGTGATACCTACCCCACACGAATTCGAATACTACTACCTGCTATGTAAATAACAGTGACGGAGTCAATCAATATATCATCTACATACACTAAGTGGGAAAAAATACGTAATATTGAAGGTAACTCAAAAACTACGCAAGCAACGTTAATAAAATTTATATGGGACCACCTCTGAAGCATGACCTACCAAACAAAAAAAGAATAATCAAAATCGATTCATAATTGGCGGAGAAATCGAGTAATATACACAAAACAAAAAAACATACATACGAATTGAGAACCTCCTCCTTTTTGAAGAAGTCGGTTAAAAAGTATTCATGCTTCGGTGAAAAATAATTGAATTTGAATCTTTTTCAACCTATCATATCTATAGTTATTTTGTAAGACATATGTAACCATCGCAGGTAGATCCTGGATGAGCGTGGAACAGGAGCGTGAGGATTGGCACAAGAAAAGATAGATATATGCCCAGCAGTGGGTGAACTGGGTGAAACTGGTATCATCATCATCACACAGCCCGACTACAGTTTTAATACTTACAAAACTTCGACTTCAAACTATAGGCTAGTATTATGCACACATCCGCCTTAATAGTTCCTATTCAGGATACTCGAAACACTAAGGGCCAGTGACGTTCACTACACCTCATATGTTAATATCGACAACGCAGTTAAGCTCTGTAATTAATCGAAGTGGGGATATAATTTGTCTTCGTCAAGCGGTAAATAGCTAATTCCCACACATTAGGGACACAATAGCCGCCCGGCGTCTTATTGATTACCGCCTATTGTTCGCTTTCGACCGCCTTAAATGATACACTCGCCTCGATTTACGCGACAAGCACTACCGTTTATAGATTAATGAACTAATGATTGTCATTCCAAGGGTTTTGGCAAGACTATTTGTGTTTATAAATACTACAAACCTTGTTTATTTCGCTCCTCATTCATGCAAAGTAATTTACGTGGATTGTTAAAAAACTCGTTATGCTTTCAGTCACGGTACTAACAAGCATATAGTTTTCGTTAAACAGTTTTACTTAACACGTAGTAAAGTATGTAAGACACTATTTATATCCTTCGTGACTGTTCAACGATTTTGCATGAGTTCTAAGTGTTAAGTTACGTGACTTAGCGGTGGC